>OY979722.1:2617500-3926250 GCA_963855995.1 Muricea muricata
GCTGGTGCTTGACACTGGGTGCGCAATGTCGCATCAACTTTGAAGTCGCCTCCTGCGCCGGTTTCTTTCAACAAATTGGTGATCTAAATATCAACGAAATCTTAGTTCCATCTCAGGATCACTTCAACCAAACCTAGAACTTGAAATCTATTTCAGAGCCATCCTCAGAGATACGAAAAACTAGATTCATATTAATCTGACACTGCAGAGAACAACGAATCGAAAAATTCGTTGTTTCGAGCGGGATTTGCATCTTCGGGTTTCTAGAACGCCGCTCTACCAATTGAGCTATCGAATTGAAACACTGCGCATCCTCAAAGACAAGCGTTAAGTCGTCACGAAAATATTTCGTGCACTTAAAGGGAAATGGCAACAAAATTTTTTATCTTCTTATTTGAAAGAGATTCCAAAACAATATATAAAAGTTTATTAAAGAATTTTTATATCTGCCTTATTTGGTGAGATATTTTGACTTGAAATCTTTAGTTGTCCGCCATCTTGGATATTGTAGATATGCATCATATGTCACAACTGGGCCTACTGGGGTCACGCAATTTTTCTTTCGTACGACACAGTCATTAATCTTAGCCATCCACCACACACATGGTGAGTATTTCGGAATTCAGCACGGACTGAAAAGGTTTCACAAATATTTTATTGGTGGTAAGTATTTAGGAGAAGCTTTGAATGGCTTATCCCTGTTATGACGTCACCAAAACATTGTTAATGAGGTTAAAAATGAATCCAAAATGGCGGACAGTTCGATTATTCATGTGACAATATTTCCCAAAGTAAAACAGATATAAAAATTTCGTAATAAACTTCTATATATTATTTTCAGAGTCTCTTTCAAATGAGACAATAAAAATTTTGGTTGTCATTTCCCTTTAACTGGATAAGACTCGCTACAAATCCCAGGTGACTAGATAGCTCAATTGGTAGAGCGGCGGTCCAGCAACCCGAAGATGCGAGTTCAAATCCCGCTCGAGAACACGAATTTTCCGTTGTTCTCTGCAATGTTAGATTAATATGAATCTAGAACTCCAACGGTCGAAGGTTCGATTCCCGCTGTGGTCAGGCATATTTTTCACTTCGTCCGGTCTGGACATACACTAAGCGTTGCAAAAGAGGTCTCAATATAACAGGGTCTCTCCATATTTATCTAGCCTTTGTGTCATGAGACATATGAGCAGGTCTTAATTAAAGATGTGAATTATAAACCAAAAACAAAATATCACCACGTACTGCGTCGTAGCATGTGTCACTGAACTCAATTTGATTATCTTTGCCCTTTTTCTCCATGGCTTTTTCCATCAAGCAATCCAAAGTTTTTCCTCCCTTTTCAACCCGTCCACAATGCACTTTGATTTCTCTAGCACAATTTTTAACGATGTCTGGGTTGATAGAGTAATCTTCCATCAATTCCTCTTGAACTTCCTTCATGTGCTGTTGGCACGTCCCGCCAACTGATGCACCTAGCAGTGAAGTAGTATTTGGCATGTAGCACAGAATAGAATGTAAATAGAAGGGTCACTCAAGTTGCACAGTGAGGAGTGTTGGTCATATACCACAGAACAGAAAATAGACAGAAGGTGCAATTAACTCAATATCAGACAGTACAGCACAATACATGCTGTTGCGTGCAGTAGCGAAGCCAGCCCGACAATTTGTTCATGCTATGCAAATTTAAATCATTAAATCACTATTCATTTCTTTAGAAATGGATCCTTATACGGTCTGTAAACACTGAAAAATTTGCATTTCCATGACCAAATGTCGGGCTGGCTTCGCCACTGGTTGCGTGATTTCATTGGACAAAAAAACATACACACAGTTGCTTGTGTAACACTTGTAACATTGTTACCGGTACAGGCAGGTTGATGATAATATACACTCTTAATCATGCATCATATCTAATTAAAGTGTTGCAAACTTTCTCAGTGAGGTCATTAGAAAAAGGGATCAATTTACACACTACAATAACACATGCACAAACAAGTCAGCCACCAGTTACTCAGTCATACAGTACTTACCCTCGTTGATGGCCGCTTCTAAGCACAACAACACACCAGCAAGGTCGGCTGGTGATCCACCCTTAGGCTGACATCTATTTGTCTTAATAGCTTCCTTGCAACTTTCAAGAAATGGGAAATTGGCCTAAATTGAAACAAAATGTGAGGTCATGTTGCATCTATATAACTTGACACTGTCTGGGAAGAAAAATCTCTCCAATTACACTGTTCTCTTTTTTCTGCAAAGTTTCCTCAAGTCATTGAACCTATATTGAATTCACAGCTGACAAAAGTAAAGGATCGGTTACAGAACAATCTTCCATTCTCGAGGGTTAAGAAGACCGAAGTAGTGCCGTGTCATACAAGAGACAACTTGGCAAAACTTAATTACTTTATCTTCTCACGTAGCAAAAGAACTAAGAGACTATTCCTTTCACATACTTCAGGAACAAGGACTAGTATATTTACCTTTTTGGATACACTGATTGTTTTGTAAATGTTAGAAATGAGAAAAGTGGTTCTTTAAATTAGTCAACTCTCACCTTGTAGTCTTTTGACTCAACTTTCTGCTTCGTTGTCAACTTTTGTCGACACTAAACAGAGAAAAAGATACACAGCTGTTTCAATTAAGGTTGTCTGCCCAAAAGTGTAAACTGTGAAATATGAGCATACAAGAGATGGGTCATTGCTTTTTAGGCCCCTATTCTCAGGGAATTACCTTTCTCGCAAGTAAATTTGCCGTCTAAGTTTCCTGTGTGCCCTCGATGCTGTGTGATTGAAATGATTCTCACATCAATCACACCATATAACATCACACCATACCATGCCCAGTATACCTTACCAAACTACACCATACCATACAACAGAACACAATACCATATGATACTGCATCATACCTCATTTGACATTTCAGGATGGAATTTCTTCTCCATTAGACAAGCATACACTCTGCCTTTTCCAGACTCAATTTCTGCACAGAAATGCTCTCTATCACCTCTACAAGCATAATATATAGCTCGGTTCATGTGGTAATCCTGACTTTGAAGTTCAGCCACCCGAAGAATTTTATGTTGACATTCAACTGTCAAGTTGGCTTCATGTTCTTCTAGGCAATCAAGTGTCGATCCTTGTGTATGCAGATCCTACAAAAGAGAATTAGTTTTATAACCACGGTACATCAGAAAATCTGGTGATAACTGGCAAGGCAATAATTTGACCAGGCAAATCCTTTTTTTGTCCAGACATTGTTTGTTGACCTGCGACTATTTTGCATGCTACGTCAACACTTACACCTTCCTCCAATGCATCAACTCTGCCGCATTGGAATTTCTTCACGTCAGCTGTACAGTCTTTATAGAAATGTTTCAACAACCGGTAGTCACTGAACAGTATTTGTGCCAGTTTACTGACAACATGTTTACATCTTGTGTTTTGTATGCCATCCTTGTTTTCGACAAGACATGGTACCAGGTCTCCTGTATTTGGCTGCAATGGCTTGCATTCATCCAGCTACAAGGCATAAAGTATTCAAATGAAGTTTATAAAATACACTAGAATCTTTCACTATCTGAAACAACATAAACAGAATTCAATAAGTTAGGAAAGGCCCTTTGTTTGCAAGTCACCACTAACTTTTCAATGAAGGGCTCTTCCTCGAAATTATGAATTCTGTTTATATTGTGTTGTGTAGTGATATTTTCATGTGCTTTAAATTGCACTACTTACACTAGTAACAGTTTTAAATGAAGTACCAGTTATAGTAACAAAAATTTCTAAATGCTGATGCTGATAAAGAAATGTTACTGTTAAATCTGGTCCAGATTTTTTTTTTTTTTTTTTTCCACAGTTGCAGGAAATTTCCTTCAACACAGATGATCAATCCAGGGGGAGGGGTCAATATTATTTGCAAACATTGTACAATCTTTTTAATAAAAGTTCTTTGTCTTTCTATTTTTGCTAATCTCATCCCTTATGAGGTCAACATTGTGCAAATACACTGTGGAAATGGTTTGAAGTTTGTCAATAAGTAGTTATTTGTAACGCTACATCAAAACTTTAAAACAACATCATGATCACTAACTTTTTGCCAATCTTCTTTACATATTTCAATTGCTGGTCCTTCAAACACAGGGTTATGTACAAGCTTGCTCTTGTACTCCCATAAAGCCTACAAAAAATCAAAACATATCTGTGCAACACTTCACACATGTTGGGTATATGACAATTCGATCAATGAGAAAATGTATACGGTACTACAAAGGGGGTGGATTTTGGCAGGTTTGTGAGTAAAAACCTCTCCAAATGTTAGTTTTGTTATCTTTCCTTCAAGACATAATTATTTGAAAGGGAAAGTGTTCATGCATTTATTGTTTGTTTTTTTAAATAACCCTAAATATTTATATAGAATTGAAATAATACCTGATGACATTCGTCAGATAATTCATCTTCCTAAAAACATTAAAGAAATATTAATATTAGACTAGATGTCCACAAGTGTAGAGATGCTACAACCCTAGCTACTTACTTAACTTAAAGGACTGCTACTTTTTTTGGAATGGTTCCAGGCTTTACATTTAGAGGTTAACAGAAATGCTCTCACACTGTCAAAAATGTGCACACTATTAAGGCAAGTGTCTGATATAACCTCTCTGTGACCCTTCAACCCTTGAAACTTAGAATTTTTCACGCCAGCAAAACATTTCTGTCATGAGTTTATCATTTTCTATTTCAAGTCAGTTTTTCTATTAACGATGACAAAACAGTTCATCAGTTCATGCTACTACAAGTCATTTGGAAGTGAAAAGTACAATATGTACACACATCAAAATAACAATAACTGTGAAACTGCACTGTAGAATACACTCCAAGTAACACACTGCAATGTAGAATACACCCCAAGTAACACCAGCAACATAATACACATTGGATTTTTTCTACTTTTAATTCAAGTTTTACTATTTAACTTATTCACATCATCACGATACACCCTTTTTACCATTCATGTTGGCAATTGCCAAATGCCGCTAGAAATTTCGAAGGCTGCCCTTATTATGTACCTGAATTTGGTTTTGCAAGCACAAGAGCAGGTCATAGTTCCCACCACTACGAGATTCTTTGGTGCAGAAATCTTCAATATCCTCTTTACACCTATCGTCATTTTTCAACTTGTATGTTAGTCCTTCTTGGTCTTTTACTTTTGGAACAACACGAGGCTTCGCAAATTCTGAAACAGACATGCCATTATCCGTACTGATTTAAAACAAAAATTGCAGTGTCATTTACATAATTGAGCTTGTGGTTTGCATTTTGTACATGTCGTCATATCTTTAAAAAGTACAGCGTGCGTTCATAACTTGAGAATGTGGCAAGGTTGTTAACCTGAACTTTTGGCTGGTGTAAACATGTTTCTCAAATCTTTATTCAAATTAGTTTTATCTGATGTGTTTTACACTATACAATACTAAGATGTCCTTTGACTGCATGCAGCCAATATAAGAAATTTTTCTAAATTTAACTTATTTAAAAATTAAACTATGAAACAACTAAGTTAAAAATGTAATAATATACATGCTTATGTATCAAATTAGCTGGTTGAGTTTTTCAGAAGTTTACACGAAGCATGCCAAACTTCATGTTACACCTTAGCACCCACATGTTCCCAACTAATGAACACACATTTTCAACAATGTCGCATGCTAAAGCTTAACTGCAAATGGCTGCATGCATTCAGATATATGCACAGGTCTGTAGCTAAAACTTTAATGTAGGGAAAATGCATATTCATATATTTGTGTTCTGTCTGAATAAGTCTAAATTTTTTGGGGGGCAGAACACAAATTTATGAATACTCTCCCCCCCCCCTCTATGTGATTAAAGGTTTAGCCACAGCCCTAGTGGTATAGCTGTACGGCAAGCTCTGCAATACCTAAATAGATTATACAATCAAACTCCTTTTGAAAAATATTAATTCTATTCAAATTATGCAGGTGAATTCATTTGAGCCCTGTCTGTGCTTATCTACTTTTCAAGGATGCTCAGGGTTTATCCCTGCATGGCTTTTCTTCAGGGGGAGTTGCAGGCCACTTCATTTTTTACAGATATCATACTCAGACGGTTTCACTTGTCAAGGCGACGGTAGTCATTTTAAAATGATGAACAATAGCAACTGAGAGGCAGTACTCATATTATTCATAACATAAACAAATTTCTATTAATTTAAAAACAGGTAATAAACTACAATTCAGATTTACATGTTACACACAGTTCCCTTTCAATCTGGTAAAATCCGTCGCGATGAACTCCAGCTAGCAAACTGTAAACATTTAGACCAATCATGTGTAACACACTTGCTTATTTTGTCTTAAAAACACATCATCATAAACCATTAGAAAAATACTTTAACATCTTTAGCCCACACGCTAACAAAACTAGACTAGTAATCCTTTGATAGAATATATATACTGTCATTTGAGCTAAGATAAAGTGTTAGAAAGCAAAATAGCAGACTGTTGGAAACACTGTACATAAACCACATTATAAACTCGCTCATTTCGCGAGCCATATTAACAAGTTTATTTTACCTTTATTTGCATTTATGTCGCTTCCAGCATTCCTAACATCAGTTCCATTTTGTACAGGAAGAGATTTAGTGAGCATCAGTTGAGAAAACAACAGAAAAACGGACACAAAACGACTTCCACTAAAATAGGTCGACGCCATGCTGAAATATAAACTTCATTAGAGTTTCAATCAAGCTCCTGAAATTAAACGCGCGCAGCGTGCTGAGACTGGGCCTAGCGAATTCAGCCAATCACAACACGCAACGTCTTGTTCCAATTGCAAGTTCTTTCGGCATTTTAGGGCTTTTTTGCAAAAATATAAACAAAACAAACTTTTTGGATTCTTATTGCGTTTGTGAGGGTATTGGTTAGGTTTGGCGTACAATCTGCATGGTTTAATGGTAGGGAATATTTTTAAGAAAGATCCAAATGCCACGTCAACACTTACTGTGACGCGCAGCTGCGCGCCGTGAATAATCATACGCTTCAGCTCGTCTAGGGATATATTAATAGAGCTCAGTGGGATAGACCGATAGACTTCCTCTGTAGTCTGTACGCTATTGTCAGAAATTCCTAATAGACTCTCTATCGCCTAAACACGTGTTTATGTGCGCACTGATCTCTATGTGAAACTACACAATGAATTGGGCCGCCTATGCTAAAATGATAGCTCTTTATTCCAAGGCATCGTGAGGCAAAAAATTAAACTTCCCAACGAAGGGCTTCGTTCAAAACGTTTGCTGGCTTTATTGTTCCAGCCAGGGAAAGAACTTAAACCTTTCGTAAATTTTTTAACTATCGTGTAAGAGCTTAGCTAAAACTCTCAGGGCTACGCTTCAAATCTTCAACAGCAAAAAAGAACAAGAAAAAAAACAAAACAGGATGTAGGACAATAAAATTTTTATCTTAAATAAATAAATACACATTTTATGGCTGTGTGCTCTATCTAGTATTTTATAATTTAATATGTACAAATTGTAATTGATACATGTAAAATGTTACATGTCCATTTTCCCCCTACCATAATTTGCACAGTAGTGTCACTAATAACTATAAAGACGTGTAAAATTTGAATTCGTATAAACAATTGTCCCGTATAGCGCGCACAAAAATTCTTATCAGTGTGTTATATTATTAATTTTTAGCACGATCAGAAATTGCAAGTCAACACCTACCAAAATATGAACAGACGCTGCGATTGGTTCATTGAGACAATGAAAAGACAAAACAAGAAATAATTCTATTTCGAGTCACAAATCCGGATCAACATCGTCTCAGAAAGCCAATCACAGAATGTATTCATAGTGGACCGGCTAGGCAAGCATTTTCCTGGAAATTTCGCCGACAAGTTTAAAGCTAAGGTCAAAGTTCGACTATTTCGAAGGTAATTATAGCTGAAATGACAATAATTGATAACTTAGAACACTTGAAGTGTTTACATTACGATACTTAACCTCAGTTTGCACAGAAAATCAAACTTTTCAGCAAAATGCAAATCTCAGGAACATTATGGAGCTAAAAGCAAAGTATTTGTCTGGGCAATTTCTGGTCGTGATAATCTCGTTTTTCAGCCTTCACTTACAACATCCCGGGCACGCGAGAGCTTGACTGCAAAAAAAGTGAAGTCAAGGATTGCGGAAACTGAAAGAGCTACAAGACTTCTATAGAAGTATTTTAACTGGATGACACCTTCTGTGTAATAACACAGCTGATATCGATTCCCCGTTCTCAATTCTCCGCGCGGTCAACACAGTGATGTCACAGCTATGTTGACCGTAGAAAGCATTGAGATTGACGTCCTATAATTGCTTCAATTTCGGCTACAATCTCTGGCAACAGGTCGATTTCTGACTGACTTCCCAACAGTTCTGTCGATGAAGTCCGCAAATGACGGATCATCTCGCAGTGAATTCCCATCCCGCAAGATCTTCCGTCCGACTGTTTCCGAAGAGTCACATCACTCACAAGGCGATCTTCCATAATATCACCTGGTTATCTTCACCCCCGGTCGCCACAGTCATCCCGTCACGCGAGACATCCACGCAACGAATTGGACCTACGAACAGCACGTTCAGAAACTTGTCATCATTTGATTCGTGAAATAACATTAATCAAGTTAAAAGGTCCCAAAAACTTCATCGCCCAAATTGTGTCGTTCGGCGTTTGTAGAAAATCGCTATCAAAACGACCATTCGTACAATTTATATTCTGCAAACGTCAAACGGCACTACTCAAACATCAAGCCAATGAAGCCACGCGATTTAAAGATTCAAAAATTTCTGTTCGGTCGAACATGCATCATTTTGGATCTTTGTAATAGACCTAATGCATAAGTCGTGATCCGGCCCGGGTATCCTAGGAAACGGGAATTTACGCACTTTTATTGGTCACTCGTTGCAAACAGTGACCAATAGCAATACCTAAATTCCTGTTTCCTAGGACACACGGCCCGGATCATGACTTATGCATAAGGTCTATGTATGATTACTCGAGTGACCTTCTGCTGATTTTCTATTCTGTGCTACATGCATGACTCCGCATGGGCGACTCGAGTGAACCCTCTTCTCTCGACTGTCATCGGCAATATCCAGTATATATACACGAGTTAAATTCTGTTTAACCACTGCAGCCTACCTTGATGTCCTTCAACTCTCTGTACTTCCTCGTCATTTAATAAATTCCAGATATGCAACTGACCGGAACTTCCTCCGGCCATAACAAGTTGACCATCCCAAACCGCGCACCTGTAACGAAAACGAACACAACTCAATGCAGTCGGTTCTAACTCAAGGCGAACATCACATGAAATGGTGTTGGTGGTGCTACTTCGAGTTTTATATTCACACCGGGCAAGATGACAAATATGCCTGACCAAGGTGGGAATCAAACCTACGACCTTTGAAATGCTAACCCAAATGCCCTGCCATATGCTACTCCGTTCAAGTATGTGATATTTCGAACCCTTGTTTCTTCCGTATCAAAGTTATCTTGAGTGTAATCATTGTTTCTATGTGTCTTGGTGTTATGTTCTCAGGGGAAAATGATGTTTGTGGTGTTACTCTGAGTTTATATCAACACTGGGCAAGCTGCGAGATATGCCTGACCAAGGTGGGAATCTAACCTACGAGCTTTGGAATGCTAGCCCAATAATCCATCTGAAAATAAAACTCAGAGAAACACCACAATCATCATTTTCACCTAAGTACACAACACCGAGACGCACTAAAAATCATGACCACATAAAATGCATAATAAATTTAAATTTAACCCAATTACGTGATCACAAATGGCATGAGAGGGAGTGGGGAAAGGAGTTATGTTAGTGCATTGGCTAGGATAAACGAGGCAGTGGAGTTCGACTGTATAGCAGTCAGTCCAGTGTTTTAGCTCGGTCGGACCTATATACTGTTATAAACTGTGTGGGGTCAATTTTTCTTTAAAAAAATGAATTCAATTTTACCTGATTTCATCATCAAGATCCTTCAAATACAGCTCCGTTCCAGTCTGCACGTCCAGCACTCGGATACAATGGTCTGCCCCGCATGACAATATCCGCTGACCGTCTGAATAAAAACAACGATTCTCTTAATATTAGGTTTGTTATGGCGATAAATAGCTAAAAATACTGAATTCAGGGCATTACAAATCCGAATAATTATAAATCCTTTGTAGTCAATCTTCAAACTACAGATACGATATTAAATTTTTAGACATACACTTTATGTAGATAGCAAAATTTTAACAGCTTGTTGCAATGTTGGTGTAAACAGGATTGAACAATATATTCTGCTGCCCACATCGTTCAATATTGTCAACAATATCTGTTCAGCATTGTCGCACCTGATTCATGATCAACAACGCTGAACAAATAATCACAATAACGGCAGCAAAACATTGTTTAGTCCTTATTATTATTAACATCATTAGCACTGATGAGGATCCAAGCTTATACGGATCGAAAGCTTTGCGATGGTAAATTTACGTGGTGTTTCCACAAAATTATACTTTCATTATTTAATCATGTTAAGACCTCAAATCCAGGTCTAAATATTTTAGGTATTTACTTACCTGGACTGAAGGCAACTGTGTGTACAGTGCTACCGTGCACTTCGTGTTCGTTGATAATGATTCGTTTATCAATATTCCATAACAACACGTGACCTATGGTACAAAAAAAACGACGTCATCAAATCTGGTGCAGGTGAATTCGTCATGAACTTGTGAATTTTGCTCTCGCATAGATAACAAAAGTTATGTAAAATGATGTAAAATTCATAAGAGAAATGTATTATAATTTACCATCAGTTGTTCCTGTAACAACCAATGTGTTCGTGGGGTGTAGATCAACCGAATTGACCTGACAAAAATATGGTTAATTAGTCAGATGAAAAAAGTTTGATTGAGATAGAAAGATCAGTGACATTATACAGTACATGCTGTCATAGATTAAGGATACATAGATGTGCAACTCAGGGTATTTCTTGTCTTACGTGGATAGCTTGGGTATGTCATACGCACGCTCATTTCTGGCAAGAACACATGCGAGATTTTATAAGAAATTAGATAGGGACATGTCAAATAAACGGTGATTTTAAGAAAACTATCTGCTAGATTGCCTTGGTTCACAGAAATATTCTGTAATACAATTATACTGAAATTCGAACAAATGTACTTGCCAGAAATGTGTGTGGATATGACGTAATTAGAAGCGAAGTATCCCCAGTTGCAAATCTGTGTATCCCTAATCTATGATACTGTTATAAATTAGCAATTTAACGTGTTAAATACTTTACTTAGTACCTCGGTATCGTGATCAAGTTCCGTCTAAAATTAGGGAAAAAAAGAAAGAGAAGCATAAGGACTAAATTAATGACCTTGTTTTAACCCCCCCCCCTCCACTTTTTCATGAACTTTTACATACCAAGAGTTCTGGTGATGTTGCTTTCTTTCCTCCGCATTCTGGAACAAATCTCCAAACCTAAAAAATATCGACGCAACAAACTTAGTCTTTCTACAGAAGCAAAAATATTCCAGAACGCGGAGATGTATAGCGTAAAATTTAAGTTGGGGATTTTTCAACATGAAAATTGAAAGACATCCTCAAACACCACTATGACTTCAATAAACTCACTTTAACAGTAGAGTCCCACGATGCCGTCACAAGTATTCCATCATTCCAACAAAGACATGAAACTGAAGGAAACATAGTAATGTTAATGGCCCTGTCACACGGTGCAACTTGCAACGCAATTCTACTCTTGAGAGATGTGAATTTGTGACAAATGTTTGGTATGTTTTAAAAAAATATATTAGTAAACTGTGATGGAAACTTGTATTTGCCAATTTTACATCTCCCAAGAGTAGAATTGCATTGCAAGTTGCAAGAAAAATTGCACCGTGTGACAGGGCCTTAAAACACGGCGCGTGTACAATCACGACTCAGAGGGAAGAAAAATGAATATCATTATAAGGTACACTGTGAAACATGCGTGAATGACAATTAAGCCTAATCCATTCAATGAATCAAGTAAAGTTGGATGAGTTAGTAAAACCACATACTTGCGTCGTCATGGCCTCGAACTGTATCTGTCACTCTACCGTATTCCACAGAATAAATATAGCTACGGAAAAGAACACAAAATATTATCCTCGAGACCGCAAAGCATGTATGGACTCTTTGGAGAGACAGTGCAACACAAAGTACCAGACATGAGAGGTGGAACGAATAGGGAAAACAACCTTCGAAGCTATTGCTGAGGTCTGTTTCGACGTCAAACTTTTCATGTGCCGAACCTGATGTAAATGAGCTATACAGCAAAAAAAAAACACGAACAAGCTGTTCTGACATGATGAAAACAGCATTGATATTGTTCATCATTGTTACACCTGATTGCAGGCTAGTTCAGGCTCAACAACTTGGTCAGTATTGTTGACAACATTGAACAATGTTGGCAGCAAAACATTGTTCAATGCTATTTTCATCAGGTCAGAACAGGTTGTTCGTTTTTGGCTGTGCAAAGAGTTTAGTTCATTTGCATTAGATTCGGCACATGTAAAGTTTGACGTCTGAAACAGACACAAGAGACAATAAATCATCTTTTTTCAAACTTCGAAGAGCTTGGCCACTTTGCAATGTTCCTCCAAACAATTTAGGGGCAATTTCGGAGATAGTTCAAACAGCTACGAGTTATTGCACGGTTATAACTATAAAAATGCATAAATGAATATAAATGTTTTACAATGGCAGTAGTCATAAAATGTCTTACATGTTGTTGTCCCAAGAGCCAACGACAATTGTCTTTGAGTCCGGCATTATAGCGCAAGAAGATAACGCCTAGATTATACAAAAATAGACATCGAAGTCAAAACAAGGCACTATTTTTTTACTTTTAACAGTAGCAAAACAGTGGATTGGGATGAATCGAACAACCTTGATGACTGATGCCAAAGCATGCAAATATCTGTAGCAAATTCATTCGTATATATAGGGATGAAACGAGTATAAGTTTGTTTTAACGCAGGATAAATTAATGGTTTCGAAATGAGCAAAAAGACGCGAAACAAGCAAAGTGTACTCACCATTGAAGAAAGATTAATGCTCCGAACTTGCTGTTTGTCATGTAAGCTGAACATTTTCAACTGTGTATCTAAAATTTCAACCAGACCATTTATGCGGTGGAGAATTGTGTGGGACAAAGGGTTTACATCATTTGACAAAAATCCACCATATCAAACCTGTTGATTTCACCAAGCCATTTAATTTTGGAAATACGGCTTAATGCAACGAAATATTTGCAGAGCTGCTGCAAGTTTTTGATAGTAAACCCCTTGCTTAAACCTCTTGATAACTTAAACACTTTTTTAAATATCATCAAGTCGCGCTACAACACTTTCTGGTATCAACTTGAAGACTGCAAGGTAACAATCTTTCAACAGAACTGCTGCAACTCGCGCTATTCTGGTTGTGCATCAGCATTTATAATAGTTTAGATCTTACCTTGCGAAACAGAGAACACGCTTTTTCCATCAAGTGAAAGGCGAACTGAAGTCACACAACTAAAAAAGGCAAGAAACAGATGATTGTACACAAACAACCCAGAAAAAATACAGTTTTCCGAATACTGTATGTAAATCAGTTTTTAAAGTTTAGCATTTCCAATTGCCTTTTTTTATTTGCTATTTAGTTGTAGGTTCATTGAAATAGTCTTCTGTTTGTAGATTTATACAAACAGTCAAATATTATTTATCACAAACCTTTTATGCCTGCTCAACACAAAGTTGTTTAATTTCATTTCCAACCGAGTATTAACAATTCTAAATTTAGATTACGATTGATAATTAAAGTCACTGTGAAAGATATGACAGTCCGAATGTTACCAGTATCTTTAACAAGCTAAAGAAAGCTAATTTACGTTAAGTAGAAAAGGAATTAAAGTTTTTAATGAATATAGGTAATCGTTATATAGCTTAGTAATTTAAAGTTTAGTATTTTGTTCAACAGAAATTATATATCATCAATTATATAAAAAACCATAATTATATTTAACGTATTTTAACATTCTAATTAATTAATTACTTTAAGGATTAGAATTGTGATGCTTACTCTTTATGCAACTTGTGACTGGAATCTTTTTGGAGTTTTTTAAACATTCCCCAATGAGGTGATCCTGGTTGTTCTTCGGAGCTCAAATTTGAATCAAATACATCCACTAAAAGATATAAGACTGAGGTTTAAGACCCCGTTTACACGGTACCGGATTCTCTTGGTCACGACATCGAGTTCGGGTAGTTTGCGGTCATATTTACTTTCACCACTTTTTTCTATGACTACTTGTTGTTAAATTCTGCAATACTATCGTAAGTGTAAGAGTCACACTTGTCGTGAAACTATTCAATTTGATATCGTGACCATGCGGATCCGGTACGGTGTAAACGGGGTCTAAGAAAATATAGTAAAATAAAATATTCGAATTTGCAATGAACTAAATCAATTTTGAGTGTGTCGTGTTACTTTGAGTTCGTATCCACGACGGGCAGGCTGAAACCAGTTACTCTCGATTTCAGCTCGTTTTTGAAAAATCACTTCGAATGTTCGTTTGTAAGTTCAGAATGTTCGCTGCAAAGTTCCAATGTTTGTTTTGATGTTCGTTCCAACAATTTACGATGAGCCAGCTTGTAAGTTCTGATTGGCTACCATAAGTCAGCTAATCAAATTGCTCACTGCTCAATCATCGTAAATACTCGGAACGAACTTCAAAACAAACATTGGAACTTTGCAACGAACATTCTGAACTTACAAACGAACATTCGAAGTGATTTTTCAAAAGCGAACTGAAATCGAGAGCAACCTGACGGCGTAGGTTCCATCCCCACCGTGGGCCGGCATATTTTTCAGCTTGTCGAGTGTGGATATAAATTCAGAGTAACACCACAAACATCATTTTCACCTGTGTACATAACACCGAGATTGACAAATTTCCGGAGAGCTTTGTTTATTCTAAATTGCTCCCAATTTTTTCATAAACTTTGTTATTATTTCGGGTTTTTTCCATAATTTACCTTCCTGATCGACGTCCTCCATTAGGAAGGGTTCGAACTTTCGCATATCCAAATTGCTGACGCCATTCAAAATATCGACAGTTTGCGGAACAATCTTGCAAATTCTAGTACCCTGAAAGAAAACCAAATGTCAATTTATGTCAGTAAGACTGCACTATTAGAGAAAGTTGAGCTGCATACGAAGATTCGTATGCTCAGAGGATGAAGAGAGATCACGTGACTTACAGTTCTCCTCGGATGTGGACTGGTGAAGAGTTGCTTTGGAGTTTGACCAAACTCAAGAATTTGCGATTCCAAGGACGCTCTTTCATTCGGATCTGTTATGCTACAAAAATATACAATCCGTGACATAATACTAAAGGATATTTAGTCTTAAACGCATCAGTATGGTACCGAACCCTCCCCCCCCCCAAATATACCCCATTTCTTTTTGGTTTAACAATTTCAGCCTCTCATGTACCGCAGGCTTTTATTCGAAGTTATCTTTTTTAATGAAAGGCAAATAGCTAGTTGAAGTATCTACCTGTCTAAATCAACTGCTCCTTCGTACGTGAGGTAATAAAACACTACAAAGAAAACGATAGAAAAATATAGTCAATTTTCTTCTCAAAAATAATATTTTAGAAAGCGTGATGCGCGCAAGGAGTCCTGGTCTTTAGTAGCCATGGCGGGAAACAATCAAAACAATGCTTCCACTTACCGTTGTTCGCTTTCCAGGCTTCCTCGCCCTGCTGTTTGTATCCAAATATCAAGTCGATCCAGTCGTGAATATTGTCTGAAACGTAGGGGCACTCGAGCGCCTCGCGACATTTCCTAATGAAGTCTTTGGGACCTAAACAATAATTCTTTTGTTTACCCATACATAGTTCAACCTGATTTCAAACGGCGCCACTGGCAGCCAGCATGGAGCTCTTATACGATCACGGAGTACACTACCTACCACTTGCCCAAGGCGGCAGTTCTACGTCATGGACTTTCGTTTTATCTTGCTTCATTCCCAGTGGAAGATTTAGTCTATTCACCAAAAATTCGCCAGAAGATTGATAGAATTCTGGAATTAGCTGAAAATATTCAACATGTGTGGTATTAAGTTAAGACGTTCAGCGCTTTAGTTTTAGAATGGATAGCTATAAAAAAGCGACTATCCATTACAGTGGTTCCAAACAAAGTTGAATAAGAAAGATAAAAGAAGCATTTCACGACAACAAACCTCCTTCACGTCTGCATGGCCAGCGAGAACATTCTGCCATGTAGCACCAATACTGTAGGAGATAGGAAGGAAGTTGTACAATTAAACACTGCTTAGTCTAACAGCAACTTAACGTCATGGATCGATCGGAATTTCCCGCACAAGCTCACCTATTGAATAGTCTATCAGGTTGATCAAATTTTCCACCTTGCAAACACAATAAATATTCTGGAGCTACAAAATAAAAAACAGGAAATATTGTTCAGAGAATGTCATCTCAATCAATATTTTGTAATGCGGTATCCTCCTTTCCTTTAGTCTCCCCCTTTTGCCACCCATCTAATCTCATTCCTCAACCCTGTCCTTCCTCTGTTTTCCCTAGCTTCTCTTCCTGCATGCCCCCCTCCATCTAGCCTTTCCCCTCCTCCCCTCTTTCTTTCAACGTGCTTCCCGCCCTCCCTCCCTCCCTTCCTAATGACTCACTCTCTCTATTTTTCTCCCTCGCTCCCTTCCTGCATATATCTATCCTTCCTTATCCTCTCCTTTCCCACAAGCTCCCCAATAATCCCCCCGCTCCTCCTCTCCCACGCTTCCTCCTTACTCATCTACCCCCCCCCCCTCCCAGTTCTCTCTCTTTGATACATTCCCCCTTTTCCCTCGTCATTTCCACTCTCTACCTGCCCAGCTTGCCTAGCTTCTATCCCTTTGTCCTTTCTCTAGCCTAGATCTCTTAGTCGTTACTAAATGGGTTTCTCGGCCTTTTTCTCTGCTGTTCGCACTTACCAACACGCGCTAAATAATACAGAATATATCCAGGTGTTGAATAATGACTGCCGTATAGAAATTTCGGCTCAGCCATGTCCTTACATCGGTCCTGCAACAAATACAACACACTGTAACACAAGTTCAAGCACAGTAATTCGTTAGAAACCTTGCAAGAAGCTCCTGGCCAGTTGTAAAACTGTTGGACGATTCCATAAAATTTAAGAAGAATTTTAAAACTCTGTACTGGTGTAAAGCTCGATTCATATGAATCTGACAGCACAGAGAACAACAAAGTTGCCTTGACAGAGCGGCGATCTAGAAACCAGAAGATGGGAGTTCAAATTCCGCTCAAGACAATGAGTTTTTCGTTGATCTCTGCAGTGTCAGATTCATATGAATCTAGTTTAATGACATGAGATAAGTGTCTTTCTTTATCGTACTACGCACCTGTAATTGTTTTAAGCGAGCTTCGTTCAAAGCGCCAATTGGTTTAGTAAAATCGCGAAATGTTTTCGGATTACTCAAATCTAAAACGATAAACCACGATAAGATTCGATGGATGCCAGTGCTCGTTAAGAGGAGGCACTCGAACCAACATACCTAATTCTTTACTTTCATAATCCGCGACGACCCAGGGAAAAACTGGATATTGAGTGAGGTCATTGTAACTACGGTCAGCTAAACTGGATGAATAAAAACAACGTCAAGCTTTCGTACTGTAATAGATTAAGGATACATAGATGTTTAACTTGGCGTATTTCATGTCTTACGTGGATGGCTTGGGTATGTCATACGTGCGGTCATTTCTGGCAAGCACACATGCGAGATTTTATAAGGAATTAGGGTAATGCTAAATAAACGGCGATTTTAAAAAACTTTCCGCTAGATTGCCTTGGTACACAGAAAATATATAAAAAGAAGTTGCTTTGTATATTTCAAGCAACAAATGAAGCTATGTTTTTGTCCTGGTCGCTTATAAAACGGCAGAAACCATTCTACTGTAATACATTTATATTGAAATTCGAACAAATGCACTCGTCAGAAATGCGTGTGGGTATGACGTAATCCACAGCGAAATCATAGGCGAAGTATCCCCAGTTGGACATCTATGTAACCTTAATCTATGGTATTGCCGTCAATTACATCATAGATTAAATGTTCACGCATTAAGTCGATTACCCTGGTCCCAGAGGTTTCTCTTGTGTATTTGTTGGTCGGTTTTAATACTGTAGCGACGTGATAAAGAGAAACCTTGGAGAACAGGGTACAAGTCGATAATCAGAATCTATAGTTTATACCTGTTTAAATACATTAAATAGTCGAAGTTTGAAATAACACCATTCTGCCATTTTAAAGTCATGTTTTCCTGCCCCGTGTCTTGCAGTTCTAAAGCTGAATAACGATTGATTTGATATGAGCAATACTAAGAAAATGGCAATACTATTCTAGCTTCTTTCTTTTTAGAAGAGGTAAACAGGCTGAAAATCACGAATAAATGTTTTCGTAAATTTTTTTTAAAGGGAAAAGGCAACAAAAATTTTTATTGTCTCATTTGAAAGAGACTCTAAAAATAATATATAGAAGTCTTTTACACAAATTTTATATCTGTTTTACTTTGGGAGATATTGTCACCTGAATAATCGAACTGTCCGCCATCTTGGATTACTTTTTAACCTCATTAACAATGTTTTGGTGACGTCACAACAGGGATAAGCCATTCAAAGCTTCTCCTTAATACTTACCACCAATAAAATATTCGTGAAACCTTTTCAGTCCGTGCTGAAATCCAAAACACTTACCATGTGTGTGGTTAATAGAGAAGATTAATAACTGTGTCGCAAGAAAAAAAATTGCGTGACCCCAGATGTGACGTATCATGCATATCTACAAATATCCAAGATGGAGGACAACTAAAGATTTCAAGTCAAAATATCTCACCAAATATGGCAGATATAAAAATTCTGTAATAGACTTCTATATATTGTTTTGGAGTCTCTTTCAAATAAGATGATAAAAATTTTTGTTGCCATTTCCCTTTAACAACATCAGTGGCGCTATTTTTCGACAATCAAAAAGAAGGCGAAGATTCAATAAAGCTACCAAATTTTATTCGGAGTTACTGTTCTTTTGTATTTTATTAAAATACTCAGTGGTTGCCATAACTATTCAGTGCTGGTTTTTAGCTTTTTAAAACCTGAAAAAACTTTTAAAGGTCGAAAGTTCCATAGGTATTGCTGCTCTTGTTTAAAATATGTAAATACAAGATGCTGTAATATATTTGAAGTGATGTTACAGGGCTCCAAATAAAGTGTATCAGGCAATATCACGGGCGTCGCGTCAGCAACATTAGCTCGCGTTTCCAGTCCATACCCTTGATTGTCTATGACTGCACGTACCTGGTTGTTCTAAAACCAAATCATAAAATTTATCTCGGTCTTTTTGCGACGAAAATACCAACAACATGTGCGCTTGATCTTCAGAGAATATTTCGACACCCTTTAGAACGATCGAAAAAACCCCGAAATTAAACCCTAGTGAGCCAGGGCCGGCGAGAGAATTCGTGGGGCCCTGGGGGAAATTATATTGGAGCCCCTATGATTAAAAACCTCCAAGACTAAAAACAGATTGGACAGTTTTCCAAAGCGTTAAAAATACCTCTAAACGGGGCCCTTAACACCTTACACCCGCCCAGACTTTGATGGGGCCTTTCTCAACTTTAGGGTAATTCTCAAATTGGGGCAAGTTGCCCCCTCTCGGCGACCCTGACTGAGACTATTGTGTGTGACGTCACAACACGTGATTAGACGTAAGTTTTTGATGATAAAGAAGTAAAATTTTCAAATGTTGTTAGAGTTTTCCATGAGCTTACCACGTGTCTTAACAGATATCTTCGTTTTACAACTCTTCTTACTGAACATAACTTGCATTTCATTACTGGAAACTAGAAACAAACACAAAAAAAAACGCGGTTAGAAAAGCATCCAGACTGGTACAATACAAATCCTTATGTCATCGAGCTTTCAGCATTTATTCAATATTTCTCTATTGACAGGCAAAAGTTATAAACACATGATTACCGGTTCAACATTATTAAATGGTTGAAAATATATTCTTGCAGATGTCAAAAGAATTCGTCCAGGATTAACCACAAGAGGGGTTATTCGCTCAGCTGTAGGAAAAAAAGTAACATTGAGATATGTTTTCAAGGAAGTACTTTGACACAGGGGCATAACTTGGGTGTAAGCTTTAGCACGGAGAAACTTATCCCATGAAGAGGCATACTTGCGATTTTTTGCAGTCTTAGATCACTAAAAATGGCACTATCAGGGCCTTCATAACTGTTATATTTAGGTTTTCCTGCAGTTTTTGCCTGACAAAGTCGCCATTTGTAAACTTGGGGTGGCCACAATCATAACCCCCCACCCCCAATAGTTATGGCCTTGATCGTAAGAACCTCACAGAACAAACAGCCTAACCAGATGTGGTAACTTTGCTTACCAGTTGTTTCCAAAACAATCTTTTCAAACAAATCTTCCAGCCTAGAATTTCAACATATAGAATACTCAGAAATTGATCCAACAAAACATATAACAAAGAAAACTTCTGCAATGTCTGCTACTGGTATTGTCTTTGTCAGAAAAACAGAATGTAACATATCATAGAATACCAAATTTAAAGCATGAATATTTTGAAGTGGTGCTACTTACCAACTTGCATTGAAACTTATTTTGCCCTGTCTTGATTTTACAATAGTATCGATCTGACAGAAGAAACATGGTTTTAATAAAATGTCATGCAAAATGAGAGGCACAAATTTACTTGCAGTTACTTGTTGTGACAGTTAATAGGGCATGAAAAAAACTTACCATTGTTGAATGTTCCGAGAAAGGCAGGGAGGCCGCTCTCAGCAGCTACAGAAAAAAGAATTACAGAAATTAATATTTTGAAACATCATTTGTTGTAAATTAAGTAGTTTTTATTGCCACAGAGCAAATTTGGGAAGGTCTATCAGAAATTGCTTTAGAAAAAAAATCTCAGCATACCTGCTGCAACTGATTGATTATGCTGGTCAATGGTACAAAGTTAAAAGAAAACAAATATTGACTTTTTTTCTAAAAATGAATGAAAATTGGCAAGTTATACTTAATGTGTACTGAACAATTATTGGTTGCACCAGTGCACACAATGCTACAATTAATTTATACATACCCTGATAAAAACATAAGGAGCAATGATATTGCCTTCCTTCATTTTCACAACTAAACTTGTTTCGACAGCAAGAACATTGCCTTTGGAATCAATTCTAAGTAAAATGTTGTTTAATCTCTCTTAATCTCAAACATATGTAATGCCAGACAGTGTGTTATTTCATTAAGTCACAATGATAGAATGTAACAAAACGGCAATGTTGTATGTACATTGATTGGTTAACATATTAAAATTAAATAATATATGCATGTCAAAAAGATACATTAAGGGACAAGGGAATTGGTTTAATAAGTTTAGAGTAAAGTCTAAAGATTGAAGCCTAATTACTAGCATTAAGTCAATGTGAAAGAATCATAAAACAAACTACATATGTCACTATAACCTAAATTAATCATTACCTAGACAAAAGTGACCCTGTCCACTGATTCATGGACTTTATATCTTTAAAAGGGAACTGAAATGAAAATTAGAGCATGATACTTTGATGAGCACGATAAACATTAAAGACGCTAACTTATGTAAACGTGGTACCGTACTTCATTAACTACTAAGACATATATTCATGCAAATAAAATATTTGCTATTAGTTCTCGCAATGAATTATTAACATGTAACAGTGAGAAAAACAACACACCTTTAAAATTGGATAAGCTGTATCCAAAGGGTCAAACAATATTGAATGAGAACATAACTTTAAGCGGCCTCTTTGTTTCCTGTCAAGCAGATTTGATAGGACAATTTTACACTTGAAATGTTAAAATTTAATTTGACACTTCAACATGTCAACTTGACATGTGACAGTCACTGTGATATAACTAAAATTCTCCTGCTCAGATGATGAAATTTGTTGCTGCAACTTGCTTGTGTTTTTTATCCCACTACCTACATTGATGTCAGCTATAACCAATAACTAATTACCCATGATGATTTAGTAACTATAGATCTTAGTTTATTTTATTTTGTTTAGCTTAGCCACAGGGGCAGAGTCACCACAACAGCGTGAGCATATTGCGGTGGGCCCGTATTACCTGTGGAAAGAAACCAAAGTACCCGGAGAAAATCCACGAGTTTCGGCAGACCGTTGACTATACTCTTTTCACATGAGAACTGGGTTCAAGTCCACCTTACTGGGGATCGAACTCGAAACCTTAGAGGTGAAAGGCAACTGGTCTGACCACTACACCCCTGAAGCCCCAAACTCTCAAGGGGTCAAATGGGTATTGTCTAAATAACTATACATGTGCTACCTTTTAACAGCTTCATCTTCAGTTAATCCAGCAGGGTAATAAAAAACACTAAAATCTTCAAAATAAATTTCCCCAGGCTCCAATAGCAACAGTGAAAATCTAAAGGATGAAAGTACTAGTTGATTGTTTGCCTAGATCATCTTTCTGAGGTCACCATGTGGGACAGAACCTTTAAGCATGTTTTTTTGAAAGCTATGCTGCATACAAATGTGCCAAGAGTAGCACCACACCAGGACAACAACCTCCAAATTTTTGTGCACAGAATGCATGCTGGTAAAGCTGACAAAACATTACTCAACCCCCCCCCCCCCCCACCCCCCACCCCCCCCCCCCCATTATTCATCCTGTGTGGGTGGATTTTACTAAGTTTTGTGCCTCATGCAATCTTTTCTTTCATATCAAACACATTTGATATGCAAGAAAAGGATGCATGATGCATAAAACTCAAGAAAATCCACCCACAAACGGTAAGCTATCAGCCAAGCAGCTTGAAGTAATATAAAAAAGTAACTTAGCTCAGCTATCAACTCCAGAATTGGTAGATTTTATGAATAAATAAGCCAAACCATCATTAGTACCATCAAAATAACAAAGAGAACAAAAGGCGAATACAAAGGAAAACAATGAGGATTGTTAAAAATTTGGCTTATTTATGCCAACCCTGATCAACTCTCGTGCATGGCAGACTTAAGGGTAGCAACTAATTTGTTCTCTTAATCCCCATTTGTGAGTGAAAAAGCTCCATTTTTCAATATTTTTTAGAGCTTTACTTTGCTGTGAAATCTTTTCAAATGTCAGATGTGCAATTTTCAAACAAGCCCCTTCAGCAAACATTAGCATAGTCAATAGTTTTCCAAGAAATATACATGTATGTATATGTTTCAGTAATTAGGATATAATCAAGTAACAATCAAACAAGACAAAAGCTCGGAGTTCCGGTCGTTTGTGTCAATCAGTCAAAGACTACAGTACACACGCTTACAGTTGAGAAATGTTAAAACGCGAACCTTTTTAACCTACAATTTAACAACAGCAATAGAAGGTCGACCTGAAACCACCTCGACCTTTCACTTTCACTATCACGCTATATGTATTCGAATACTATAAATAACGTGGCAAATATTTCGCTTTTCCCAAAGCAAAACAATACAATCATCGACGGATGACAAGGGCCCAATCACAGAACATCATGTAAAGATTGACTCGTCAAACTTCTCATGTCGAATCAGGCAGATAAAATACAATAAGATTTGTGCATTTGAAGAGATTACCTTTCTTTCAGAGAATCATCAGGTTGAATCAAACCACAAGAACTCTCAAATGTTAATTCCGCCATGTTTACAAAATATTTGGGTCTGAGCGACCAGGCCTTGTTGCGTCAGGCGAAGAAAAACAAAGACTGTGAAACGCCAAGTGCATGCCAGTGGTGCATGCGCGAGAATGCGGAAATGGCGGGAAAATTACGAAAAATGTTCGTCGAATGCAGATATTGACCAATATTGGAAAAGGATAGCAATCAAAGCATTCGCTATATTTTCAGTACAAGGAATCAGCTGCAGGGCTATATAAGGTTTTGGGGGTTGGGTGGGTTCCCTCCTAACCCCCCCCCCAAACTCACGCGGCGCATATTAAATGATCTATGCATAGAATGTAGAAAATGTGTGAAACTGTTTCGAAAGAATATTCGTTGCGTTCAATTAACTACATTCTTCAAAGTTGCTACATCTGCATGCAGAAGAGTGAAGACGGAATCAAGGCATTCCTAGTTAAATGCTATTGATTATGCATTATGAAAGAGAATAAAATGTTTCGGCTATGCACCATAAACACTGATAACTTAAAAAATATTTACTAATGACTGCAATCAACTATTAAGCTGACTATTAAGGAACATAATAAGACAAAAGTATACGACACCGCATACAAGAAACTAACATGTAAGAGACTGCAAGCTGCCTTCTGCATTTTCAAGAAACTATAGATAGCCTGTTTTCACCATGCTGCTTTCTTATAAAGTGAAAATGAAACGAGGTTTCGCTTATTACTGTACAGAATTGTTGTACATTGGGTATTCATGCTGTTTCAAGGATAGCACTGCTTTCTTTACTTAAAACTATCATATATAACTCAGTTTTGGTCGTATTTTGGAAACGGAGGAGCCAGATTTCAAAATGTCGGTTTCTAATATGCAGCAACTTACTGTACTGCAAATCTGTAAGCATACGTTTATACAGGAATAGTTTATGCAAATGTCTAGACTCTAGGCAAATGATTGAGTACTTGAACCGTAACAGACTTATGGTCAAGCAAGAAGATCCACTGATGTAATCAGCAGTATTACTGTAAAAGGATTTGAATAAAGATAACTGACTTGCAGCACTCAGTCTTTGATTTGTTTAAAATCAGTGACACTTGTTTTCTGACATGCGATGCCGCAAATATATCGAAAGGAAAACATCAATTTGGCACTGAAATCTTATCTGTCACGATGTTCCGTATTCAAGACCCAACAGCTTTGCATACTACGCTTATTGCCAAACGGCGTTGAATATGTAAACAATCTAGCTACAAAACAAAGATGACTTTATCTAGGAATATGTAATAATAATATACCCACCGACAGGAATGAGCTTCGCTCACAGACGCTTCGAGATTTATCAATTTTTCAAAATGACCAAGGTCCCACTTTTCATCCTCATCTGACTTTGTGGACGACAGACTTCGCTTCAACGTGTGAACAATACCGTCTGACTTTTCCGTAAGCAAGGAGATCGACTCCCGAAACCGATTTAAAGTCATATCCCTGAAGTATACAAAACAAGAGAGTTAGGCGGGAAATCCTGTCTCATTAACGACAGGTAAAATGCTAGAAAAAGTCTTGAAAGAAAAAATGAACGAAATGATACATATTTATTGCGTGTCTGTTATATTTATGTACATACATTAGGTCTTGTTTTTGTTTTAATGTACAATTATGTGTATTTAGCAGCAGTCATGTCGCCAATTATACCAGCACGACCATTTAAAGATATGTAAGCCTATATCTCGTACGAAACGAAAGAGTTTACAATATCGAGTAACCTTTCTCTCAAAGTTCTCGAATGCTTTAAAGTTCCATTCATGCTCATGTTAGTATTCGAATATTTCCAGGGAAAAACGAAGTCATCATTGTGTTTGGAACAAAGCGAGAAATTTGTGTAATCAATTATTTATTTCATTGCGGTTTCGGGGCGACATTGTTGCATCATATATGTCAATCATTCTATTTGTAGCAATAGTGATACCGCTCTCAAACTGTGTCGTACAAAGTGAAATGTTAACAATGCGTTCATGGAATACCATTCGCACGGCGTCTCGAGCGGAAATCATGCAAATATTGAATTCAAGCTGTACAGACTATCAAACGCTGCAATTTTTCTTGCAACTTGCACCGCAGCTCTACGAGATGTTAATTACTGAAGAATGATAGTGGAGAATATATTATCAGTATGAAATGAAACGGGTATTTGCCAATTTTACATCTCTCAAAAGGAGAACTGCGTTGCAAGTAATATTGCAGCGTGTGATGGTGCCTTATTCGGGTAGCTGACACCTCAGTGGTGGGAGGATTGCACCAGCATCGCAAGGCACAACAGTTTCGATTCCTGCCGGAAGACCAAAAGTTGATGATGAATTTTTCTTAACTGTTCGCGGCTTAAATTTCGAAAAGTGTGTGAGTTCTACTCGGACACACCAAGCCCTTAGAAATTTTCCGACCTCAAGTGCCAAAAAATCAAAATTGTGTACTAAACACTATTTTGAAATTGATGAGATATTTGATACATTAATATAGTTGAGAACTTCGCCTAACTTCAAGAGGAAGCTCTTCACTCGGAACTTGGAAGAAAAAAGTACCGAATATTCGTGGTTATAGAGCCACTTTCTTTGTCACCATAGCAACGCATTGCACATTATTGATCCGTAACTTTACTCGCCGATGTTACAAGCAGAAGTCGGCGTTTTCAATAAATTCGCACCACTTCGCAATTAGTGAAGGCTGGTACGGCCACGACTTCATTTGTGTTTTTAAATTTGAAATGGACAGAAATTAAAAACACATCTAAAGACGAAATGCCAGTTCGAATCAATATATATTTGTGCCAATATTTTTATGGCCCCATCCTTGGGCTTTCTTTAAACCTGTGCTGTTATTACCCAGGAGTCATTTTACTCCAAATGTGGAGCATAAAATTCACTTCAAAATGATCCCAATAGATTTCAATTTTAATGTTTAATTGACTTGAATTGGTTTAATTACCTTGCAAATCGAAAGTTAAACAGTGACCCCTCGCACGTATTAAACAAACTGTTACTGACGAGAAGACGTTTCCCTTTATTTGTTTGAACAACGGTTTTTGAAACAAGAGAAGAAACTCACAAAATTTAGAATTTTGAAGTTGTCGAATTTAAATCAAAATTTTCACCATCAATCTTTAAAACTTCGTGATGTCAATAAATTACAAGCATCGACGGCAGTCCTCTTACCTTTTTGTAAACAATTCCACTACGTGTTTCCACACACTGAAGTAAGTTAAATCATCTGTAGTCATCATCTTCTAACGGCGAGTATCTGTTACAAACTCTTTGTACGATGGACGTAAAACTGGTGGTATATACAACGGAGTGTCAGGAGCTAAGCTAAAAGAGGTTATATAAGCGTTAGGATACAATCGAAAACTTCACACAAGATTGATATTATAGTACTTCCGATTTAGAAGTGAATAATGATACACAAAAGTACATAATGGTAAACGCTACCCACGTAGCTCTTGAATGAATATCACAAGACCTATACATGGCGGAAAATACTTATACATCTTATACGAGGACGATCGGTCACAATGTATTGACAGCAGACACTATACAATAAAACAGTTGAGGAACAACTCCTAGATTAATATACGAGGTTAGAAAGTCCATCTTTCCGTGGAGGTTCTTAAAAATTTATTTTAAGCTTTTTAAACAGTCAACTCTCTGGCTTTCCTAGACGATACTCTGTACCACCAAAGAATGTTCTCAGCATATATCGTGGCACTACATTTATTGACAGCTTTAGGCAAATCATAGGATTTCTAAACAATCTGTTAAGATTTTTGAGAAGTTTTTGAAATCTTGAAGTTCTTTAAAAGTTTTTCAAAGTTCAAGGTGCATGAATTGACTTGTGTCGTTTCGATCTATATTGGCAACCAAAATATTCTAACTTTTATATACAAACACATGTACAGGGTGAGTAAAAAAAACTGATGCCCTTTCAAATTCAAATTAGCCGCGAATTTCATTACGGTTTCTTCGCATGGGTTTACAGAGAACAGACCGTCTTGCACGACTAGAATTATGCATTCAGTTAACCTCCACAGGGAGTGAGATTTTGTTTTACATCAACGTCTGTCAAATTGCAAGAATGCTAGTTTGAATTTCAGTAGTATCAGTTTTTTACTCACCCTGTACTGTGTACTAAGTCACGATCTGTTCCCTGTAGACCCATAGGAATAAACCGTAATGAAATTCGCGGCTAATTTGAATTTGAAAGGGCATCATTTTTTTACTCACCATGCGTATATGGTTGAAAGTTATACAGTGAAATCTTGAATCCATCATCGTTATTTATGTATCTGCAATCTATTTTTCTCACGCCTTTCTTCCCAAACTAGCGAAATTTGGAACATTCTCTGAAGCACTTTAAAGTTATAGGTATATCAACAATATCCTAAACCGGAACCGCACACTAGTAGTTCAAGACTAGACAGGCAGGAATGGTCACATTATCACGTACAATGCCATAACAGGACTATAAATATATATATGGCGGCAAAATTTGATTATTTACTGGTAAACGCAACCATATGAACCAAAGCCACACCGCCCACGCCCAAACTTGAATCTCTTGTCGAAACAGGTAATGAATTGCACACCCCCCGTCCCACAATTGTGACTCACCAACTACGCCCTGCATGCGGTATTGCCTAGCAACGCTCACAAATACCCACACATCCTGGTCCACTTTTACACCCCATACATCGCTTCCCGAAATTCATGCTATAATAATATTTAGACATGATGAGGGTTGTTCAAGTTCATTATTTTACTTAAGTATCAACTTCGGTAATCAAGGGTCCGTTCTATCAAAGTCGTTTAGCTTAATCGGCGGATAAAGTTTGTTTACATTGCATAAACAAACCAGGTAAATTTTTAGTCTGCGAAAATATAACTGCATAAAATGTGTAAATTCGCTTAGGAGAAGATGTATACAGTAAAAGTGCTTTTTAAATTTGACTTATAAACCTTTCAGCTAAAGCCCTTTTTACACGACCAAATTTTCTTCGTCAAATTTCACGTGTCAAAGGCTTTTTGACCGTGTAAATTAGGGTTTTTTTTGACAAACTTACATTCAAAACACATTTGAAATATGAAATTTGGCAAAGAAAATTTGGTCGTGTAATCGGGGCTTAAAGTGTTTATGAAACGAAATTTTGTCCAACATTTTGTTGGTTGTATTAGAAAGATCATATAAAATAACAATATAACTTCTTTAGTAGAATTTTTCTAACTCTGTCGAGATATTCAGCTTCATAAAATATGCAAATAACACAACCACCGACGTCATAATGTATAATGAGTGTCTATTAAAATGCTTGATTTGTAGCATATAATAATGAAAAAAACTAAAATTACACTTGCATTTGTGTATAGGCTATGTTTAACATCCAGGCCTGAGCATTTAAGTGTTATACCTTTAGTGCGTTTTAAGTTAATGAAGCTTTTTTGAAAAGAAATTTTGCACAATGACGTAACTGGTTGTGTTATTCTCATTTCAATTAAAATTGAATATGTCGAAAAGTAAGGCAGTTGCAAAAATTATATTAAAGAACTTATGCTGTGATTTTAACTGATCCTTCCAATGCAATCAAAAATTGTGGGGGAAAATTTCGTTTCATAAACACTTTAAAGGCCTTTGATACAACCAGCCGCTGGGGCCAGTACGAAAGGCATATAGCGCTATCCATCAGATAGTGATGTTTTTTCCACTGCCACAGAAAAGCATGAAAAGTAATGATATTGGAATCGCGAGAGACAAAAACTGACTATGTCAAAAATGCTGAATAATTGCAGAAAATTAAAAATGCTCGATAACACCAAAAAATGCTGAATAATTGCTGAAATTGCTGAATAAACAGTTTTTATCGAAAATGCTGAATATTAAGTCGAAAATGCTGAACTTTAGCATGGGTTTTACCACACACTGAGCTTGTTTAAAAAGTCTGAGAGAATCACCATCCGGTGGTAAGCGCTACTCATTTTTCTGGAAACCGACCCCAGGATTTGATTTGAGTTTATTACACATCATTATGCAATATGCACTCTTTCACCAGTGGCGGATCCAGGGTAAGTCAAAATAAATTATAGCAGCTCAATTTTAAATTAAAATAACTTTATAACAATGTCATAGGTTATGAATTTCAAAAAAATAAAATCTAACCAATGAAGTTGCTTTAAAGGTATTTTAAAATTTAAATATATCCTAGAATGAGCTGTGGTAATTTATTTTGACTTACGCTAGATCCGCCACTGTCCTTCACGACCTCTTTTCCGACCATTCCATTATGCTTCGACTCACATGTACTTGGCCTTACTGTATATGCACCACCGCTGGTCACTCGTCTTTGTACTTGTGAAAGAATTCAATATTTTCCTTGTAGCAGTTCTCAAGGCATGCGATGAGGCAGCACTGTATAAATTCCACGGAACTCGGCGGCGTGTAATCGTCATCAGAGGATCTTCAAAACGAAGAAATACACATTAAAGGGCATTTCCCTTTAATTATTTAATTTATTGTCTTATTTGAAAGAGACTCTAAAAATAATACATAGAAGTCTTTTACAAAAATTTTTACATCTGTTTTACTTTGGGAGATATTGTCACCTGAATAATCGAACTGTCCGCCATCTTGAACCTCATTAACAACGTTTTGGTGACGTCACAACAGGGATGAGCCATTCAAAGCTTCTCCTAAATACTTACCACCAATAAAACATTTGTGAAACCTTTTCAGTCCGTGCTGAAATCCAAAACACTCACCATGTGTGTGGTTAATGGAGAAGATTAATCATTGTGTCGTAAGAAAAAAACATTGCATGACCCCAGTTGTGACGTTTCATGCATATCTACAAATATCCAAGATGGCGGACGACTAAAGATTTCAAGTCAAAATATCTCACCAAATAAGGCAGATATAAGAATTCTGTAATAGACTTCCATATATTGTTTTGGAGTCTCTTTCAAATAAGACGATAAAAAATTTTCTTCCCATTTCCCTTTAAGGACTGAACTTACAAGAGCGCGGACAGCCGGAACGAGACGTTACATGATTAATGATAGCAAACTGGGCTCGAACAGACCCAAATGGCGCTAACGGTTTTCGTAAGAGGGCGAGTCATGAAAGACAAGACACAAGTTCTCCTAAACACGCAACTGGTTTTAGGTGGTGACATATTCTGAGTGGATCAATTTCTTGAGTGGTTGATTGTTATTGCAGATGATTGTCATTGGCAGTCATGTATTTTTCTCCGGGTTCTTAAGTTTCTTTCCACGAGGAATATTACATGGCAAGGCGGAAATATGCAAAAATGATTCTTCTATCGCAGCTGTGCTACGTGTCAGACATAAGTGGATGAATAAGCATCTGAGGCTCCTTCTCACAATAGTTCCGCATCACGATATACACTTGTGTTTTTTCCGTAGCCATACGCCCACCACATAGAAGTGCTTTAAAAGTTCTTTTATATAAACCAAGCCAAATTTTCAGTGTCGATGTCCGTTGACGATACACAATTCTCCTTACCTTGCAACTGTTATCATTGTCGGTTTTGGTAAAGAAGATAAAAGACGTTCTAAACTCTTGGCCATTTGAACGATGTCATTTTCATCAGTAATATGAACAGGAAGATTCGTTGTCATTCCAGCTGAATGAACCTGAAGCACAAACCAAGTAACTTTTAAAATCAAAACAACAAAGACTTAGACACCCCAAACAACCCATACACACGTTTATAAAGGTATATATAGAGCAATTGCGGGTAAAAGGCCTGAGAGATAACTTTACATAAAACTCTTATGTATATATGTATGCATGTATGTGTGGATAAAGCGAAGATGGCAGAAATTGACGTTCAAAGACCATAAACGACGTAAACAATTCTAATTCGGAATTTATTATTTTCCAAAGATTGTATCAAATTGGCTGTTGGTGGCGACCCTCGACTTTACATAAACTCGATTTCCAGGATTCTTCCTAAAAACAGAAAAGTTATCAACATACCATTTCATAATCAATGGGTTCGTTCCGTGCATTTCTCCATTTTTTCATGAACTCCATAAATTCAACATCAACTGACGAAGATTGTTCTTTTCTCTCGGGAACATCGCGTTCGCCTTCTTTTAGGACATTTAACGTTCTTTCGAGTCTTTGAACGTTCTTCTTGTGCTGTTCTGAAGCAACTTTCATGTCCTAAAAACAGGGGAATATGGTTTGTAGAATTGGTTCAATTTTGGTTTTATCTACAATCGACCTGGATAGGGCCTGTTTGTTGCGAATTCCAGAACGACTTTCTCATTAACAAAACCATGCACATTCCAAATACACATTAAGGCCACTCAGCAGTGTAACATGCTCTCTTATTTTTTGCAGTTGACTGGCCAGAATAACACAATTTTCTCAGGGCCGAGTGATTTCAAGAGTAGCTACAGCTCAAAAATTGTTTCACTGGTAGTTTAATAGGCGTACAAGACGACTATTTCATGTCGTCGAAACAAGTTTATGGCAATGATAAAAGCCTGAAACACAGTATAGAAAATGGACAGTAGGGCCACTCAAATGAAGTTTGTGGTTCCGCGCATGTCGCATTTTCGACGAAGGCTGAACTAGCCTTGCCGAAGCCAGCACACTGCATAAAAAATAGGGCGCAATGTTGCACTGCCGAGTGGCCCTGCTGTCCACTTGCTATACTGTAGGAGTATGACTGTGGTCCAACCATACTATAGACTTCAGATTCACGCAAACCTCAGACAACTGCTTTGCGACGTTAACAAAATTACCAACCGTTAAATTCTTTGCCGGTACGATATACTAAAAAAATAATGTTGCAGTGAGACACTTGGTTCAACTACAGAAGCTTGGTGCTGGATATTCAATGATTTGTCCGCTCACATCGCTTGACGTTTTTCTAGGGTCAATGGACTATTCCCCTATTAAACAAACTTTTGAATTCGGAAAATCAATTAGCACAGCTGGAAAGAGCATCCAACAATTAATACAATTTTGAAGTTTGGTTGCAAAATATTGTAAAATGTGGAAAATATAGCCCTATAAATGTGGAAATGTGGTAACACTTTTTCCCGCGCAATACAAAAGTATACAAAAATTTGCAAACTTTACATTACTATATTTTCGAGATTTTTCAATATTTTACAACCAAACTTCACAATTTCACTAAATTTTGGAAGCTCTTTCCAGCTGTGGTAAAATTGTTTTCGAATTTAAAAGGTTATCTAATTGGGGAATGGTCCATTGACGTTTTGCGCCTTTGCGGTTTGCAACTTTACCGCTGGACTAGCTGACAGTGGTCACTGCAGACGACACGTCAGCTGGGACTTCCTGGGCCGAGTAATTAGTGATAAAGCTTCTCGGATCACAGAAAGTGTCTTTGTACAGCATTTTACATCCTTTTAGGCCTGGTTCACACTTGCCGTAAGAATCCGGGATGACTTCTTCTGGGTGATGTGATCGAGTGAATTCTATACCATTGCAAAAGCAAACTAATATTTGTCCTATACTTTAGTTTGTTCACATGTTCATTCACATACGTGAGAAGGACTGAAGGAGAAAATCCCCGGCTTTAATAAACTGTATGGTTCGAATATTTGACGGTTGATGATTTCTATTTCTTTGATACACTGCGGTGCTTCAGACGTGATAAATTAAGTAAAGGATAAAAGCCGAAACCCAATCCATTATTTGAGAGAATGGACACACTAGCTTGCATAAATTAATTTTCAAGTATGCGTAGGAAATAATGACGTCATGTCATGAAAAAATGTTGAGTGTTAAAACGATTTTGGTGTGTTATGTCATGGATGACGAATAAATTAAATGCATAATATTGCTGTTTATTGAAAAATAATGGACAGCGTCCAATATTTAAAAAATAATGACGCTTGTGAAAAATAATGGCAGCTAGCAGTCCCTTATTAAAAATAATGGCAGCTAGAACAATAGAATAACTAATTAGCTGGGTTTTAACATTGAATAGTATTCTTTAATTTTAATTTCAAAAGAAAGAAAATATGCAAATCATATACATCAATATCAAATTCATGCATATACTCTGGCGATTCTGCCATTAGTCGCGATTCAGTAATTACTAAAAAAATTATTTATGCTGCAACGTTTATCGCAAAGTACCCAATGTAATATTTAGCCAGCTTGATCCTTAAAAATTGAACGAGAAAGACTGACTCAAGTGTTCCTGTTTACAGTTAATCATTCAATTTCAGTTCTGCGGGAAATATCACTCGCACAGATGGGAAATACTGAGTACTTTTGGGTCTATTAAATAAATTTATACACGTCTACTGCTTGCTTTCTTGTTTTCTTGCGTCTTCCACTCCCTTCTCCTGCCATTTGCTGATGCTTTCATTCGGCACAATTAAAGTGAACAATGTGACGGTCAAACTATCCCTCATGTAAAGCAACAGCCCGAATTCCACGGCGACAAAAAATACAGCACTGAGCCAGAACTTTCCGAAAACGCGATGAAACAACATCGAGATGGTGTAACCGACTTCGCAGGCTATAAGATCGCCGATTATATTCTGGTAGCTATCGCCTTTGTATTCTGCCGAAGTGCCGCTCGACTTGCGATAGCGCTCGATGACGCTCTTGCTGTTTTCTAGCAGTTCCCAAGAAAATTCGAAGACAAACATTATAAAAAAGCCAACGGTCGGGCGAAATCCAAGTAAAAACCATAAATAGTACAGTACAACTCCGTGCAGAATATGTGTGAAGCTGTAGGGATCAAAAAAATGCTGTGAAACCTTCGGACTGTACCATTGTGGAACGTACAAAGGCCACCAAGACCCGTTGTGCCAAGCCATTTTGAGATTGAACCGAGAATATCGGCTGTGCGAACTTCGTTGATGTTTAGCACTGCTCTTTGTGTATCGGTAGCAGAATGTTTCTTTCAAAACGACGGACCCTTAGTTATTATGTAGATAAGAGGAAGATATGGCTCATTGTGGACAATGTTTCAAGTTTTGTGACGTCAAACTTCCTGTGCAACTCATAGAGGAAAAAGCTTTATGGAATATAGTTAAAGGATACGACGTCAAACGTCACTCACTTCGCGCAAAAAAAAATCGACAGTTGAAAATCGGTTGCATCATAGGTTGCATCCATAAACAACTATCTCTCAATTCTTGCACGAATATGTAACCTAGACATTACTATTCGTTTCAAACATATTTATCGTTTTGTTAAATCTATAACTGGTACTTATTAATGTATGCGTAAGTATCTAGTTATCTACATATTTTAAAATAGTGGATAGTCAAGTTTCTGCGGTCAAACAAAGTGTCTTAGGAGAACATTCTAAATCATTCTGATAAACCACAAAACAATTAGGAAGTTCCTGCGATTAGACAAGTTCCCGGCGAAATTACGTAAAGTCTCTAAAACTTCAGAAGTGCATTCGTCACATAGTTTTCTATTATTCCAAACTGAGATTAATTTTCCCTACACGTTTGTTGTATTGTATTGCAATTCAATGTTCGACACTTGCGCGACGTAAGCACGAAAGAGGTCACATGATACGAATAGTCTCACGTCATATGAGCAGAAAAGTCAAAGAACAAGGAAAAATTCGAGCGGTATTTGTCAAACAACAAGTTTCTGTAGTCTTTCAGATTTTGAATACATTGTAATGCATACGTAACTATAAAGCAAATGTCTGAGGCTTGCTTCTATTATAATTATCTTGATGGCTGTGAACAATAATCACAAATATTAAACAAAAACAAACGAAATTATAACACATTGTAAATTTAGGAGGAAAATATTGCATAATACGTAAACTCACACATTCCAAATTGGATTTGACTTGTGGAAATTCGTAAAATTCCTTCAGTGTTTGAAATTCTTCCTACAAAGTCAACTGATACTGTTACATGTGATGTTCTGACTAACATATTTTAAAGATTCTAGCCCGGAAATAACATGCCTAAAACGTTTGAACCTCTCTACAATGACACACAGTACAAACCTTACAAAACATTGCCTCAAAAGGATTTAGAGTAGAGAAAAAATCCATATCGATATCCAAAATGTATGGTTCCTCCAGCATTGAAGACACTTCATTCATGAAAAGTTCCAAATCACTTTCAAATCTTTTATCATCAGAAGCATGTTTAGCATCCAAGTCTATTTGAATAAGGCTTTTTATGGACGACGTTTTTTTGCCAACTGTATCAGTATCATATTTGATTTCCTCATGGCATTTACTAGAATGATCAGCCCTGGAACTTGCGCATGCATTGTTTGGTTGTTTTTCTTGATATGTATCTATATCATGGCCATCCATGTTGCACAGACCACAAACTGGCATGGTTTTCACAACTACAACCAGTTCCTTACAGTTTTCTAATTCTACTTCAGGTGCATACAGACCATCCTCACAGAAATATTTCTCACAACATGATACCCTAAAAATATGCCCACATAAGCCTATAACTCTCCCCCCTGATCATCATTTCAAATAGTTAGATTAAAGATGGAGGGAAGGGGGGAGGGGGAGGATAAATACTAACCTAATTAAAATGATCAGGCTTCGTGATTGGCCTTTGGAAACAATAGTCATCTTTGTTTTTGAAAACAATTTCTAAAGTTTATTGTCTTTCATTGTTATAACCAACCACTGGCAAAGCCTGTTGGTATAGGTTGGTAGTAATCCAACCTCGTCAAAATCAATCAATTACCTTATAGTTCTTTCAACTTTATGTCTGCCAACATTGAAGCATAATATTTTATCAGAAATCTGTACTGACCATGGCGGTTTTATCCAAATAACTTTCTGAATATGTCCAACATAAACTGCAGGTAATATCCAATCGGCAATACTTACAACATCAAACAACAATTCTTTATCGAAGACGCTTTCGGCTTTCATATCAAGAGGAGTCATAAGGTCGGGGTGCGAGTCAAAATGCAACAAAGTTATGCCAGAAAATGGCAAAAATTTTGACCCAATTGCACGATAAATATACGGTAAAACTTCTTGGTGGTACTCGCATAGCCACACGGGAATCTTTTTGTAGGAGCGTAATTCCTTTCGCTGTTTTTTGGGGGACAATTCATTTTCTTCAATTGTTCCCGCTCCTCGAACGGCCGCCATTTTGAACTTTTACAACACATATAGCCCGCAACTGAATCTTACACCTGCAGTAATCAGGCTGAATTTACAAGGCAATATTGTCCCATCTCTTTCAAAGAACTCTTTCACTCCCTACTTTTTTACCTACTTTTAATCATCTTACACTTCTAAAATTACCTACTTTTAATAATCTTACACTTCATTACAATTTTGCACAATTTCATGAATCATAAACTGGTCCCTCATGATAATAAATTTTCCTTTGGAAGAAGCTTGGTAGAATAATTCATTTTTTCACTCATGAAACCTTGAACACATCCTTTTCTACTTGGTCACTTCATGTACGGCTTCCGCTAAATATTCCACATTTGTTGAGCTCACTCCAGCTACTGACATTCGACCATCTTTTGTGAGATATATCGAAAATTCATTGGTGAGACGTGCGACCTATTTTGGAAGAACACATCGAAAATTTATTACATGAAATACCTTAACACAGATAGGAGATGAAACGGCGAAACCAGGACGAGAACCAGCTCACTAAATCAACAAATTCACCATGCGTGTTGTGGCTAGGACTTACTTGGTCTGGCTTAAGTCCAGTAAAACAGAACATTCCAATTTGGTCGGTGATATGAGACCAATCGTGTTTTGATCCTGCAACAAAGAAAGATATTTCCACGTTTTCAACTAACTGGCAAAAATTTGTGGCGTAGCGTTAGAGCTTAAATACACTGGTTCATTCCTCTCGAAACTGCTGCGGATTAAAAGAATTTTTCCCTGAGGAAGATCGAACGATTTTGGAATCCACTCTGATTTATTAATAGATCACAAAACAAAGCAAGGACAGGAGGAAACCGGTGCACCCGGAGAAAACCCACAAGTGTCTTCTGTAAAAAAAAGAAGATGTAACCCAGGTGAATCTGAGAGATAAAAGCCGTAAGGCATTTCTGCTACCCCTCCCCCTGTCCGCCAATAAATGATGATAAATTCGTTCTTTCCCACGCATCTGTTGTAGCAACACAGAAGTGTATTGCACATAGACTGCTGTACGAACATACCTAATTTTTCCAAATTGCCTCGGAGCTGTTCCCTCATCGAAATAATCCTGTCTGCCATTCCTTTCAGCTCCACCAACCATTGTGCCCTTAGTTGCTCATTGGTTAAGACATTGGTCACAATTCTCGCCCCGTGGATTGGGGGGTTCGAGTACATTGGACGAATGAGGATTTTTAATTGAGACTCGACGGCCTTTGCCTCGTCTACAGACTGGCACAAAACATTGAACGCACCGATTCGCTCGCCTGACGAAAGAATGATATAAAACAAAAAATCACTGCATGAGTGATGGTATCGAGTTAATTTAGTTCATTATCGACACAGATAAGAGGGTTTGGGATGGAGTGGGGGCCTTAAAATTATATGAAATTCGATTTGCATTTAGTTTTTCTCTCTTCTCATGTTTCCTATCTTCACAAGGACGCTTTAACTCTATTACCTGTAACTCAGGGGCCGGTTGTTCGAAGCCCGTTTAGCGTAAACGGTGGATAAGTCAAAATTAAATAACACTCTCACATCACTCGTTAAACAGTTAACTTAAATATTTTGCAGTAAATGGGTAGTTGTAAGCATAATCATTATATTAAAGCTCAAAACTTTTAGTTTGGTTGCTGAATGAATCTGTAAACTTGGTTTCTATTTTGAGCTTAACCACCGTTTAAGCTAAACGGGCTTCGAACAGCCGGCCCCTGGTTCATCCGGTTCGAAAAGTCATTGGGAGTAAAATCGTATGAGAATTAATGGTTCGTAATTGATTATAAGGCGGTCTTTGTCCTACTGAAGGACGAGCGCTGAGAAAGCTCTCGTGTAAAATCTCGCTTCTCCTAATCTCGTTTCGCCTATATACGTCAGTGAATGTTGTGAGAGAGCAGGGTCGGTTATTCGAAAGGTGGACAGCGCTACCACCGTATATACTGATGCTTTCAACTGCTGCAGAAAGGCATAAAAAACAATGACTTTAAGGATATGGAACTCGCAAGAGATAAAAAGTGACATAGCTCAAAAGTGCTGAACTTTAATTAACATAGGTTCATTGGGTTGTACCAATTACTAAACATGTTTGGAAAGTTTGGGAAATCACCATCCGATGAAAAGCGATAGTCACCTTTCGTACAACCGAGCACTGCCAATGATGCCGCTCAAACCGTCAAAATTTGGACCAACCCAGAAATCGATGGATGTTTAGGAGAGTCAGTAAAATTTGTCGGGTAAATACAAGCGAGATTTGCAGCTCTTATTATGATGGCTCATCAACTCTCATTATCGTTCTACCCCGATTCTTACAGTTCAAGACGAAAAACAAAGGAGAAATCGCGTCGGGAAATACGCGAGTATTCTTACCATACAAGCCCATATTTTTGGCATACGACTGGGTGACAAAAACGGACAGTCCTTGATCGACAAAGTATCTCATCGAAGCTGCATCACGGTCGATATCTCCGCTCGCAAAACCTTGGTACGCCATGTCGAAGAACGGAAACAACTGCCGTTTCTAAAAAGTAATTGCATCGTCAAGAAACATGAGAAATTAACAGCAAACAATGTCACATTTCTGACATTTTTACAAACAAAATCAAAAACATCACCATACCTTGAAGACTTCACACATTTCTTTCCATTGTTCCATCTAAAAAAATTTCAAAATTAAGGCTGTTTTCCACACGTACGTACACGCACGTAAAAGTCGAAATCAATATCAATGTTACATTTGAAATGAACAAATGTTTTGATGGAGAGAACTCAGCATTCCCTACGAGTTAGCGTACTTTAGTGATTCTATTTGTTAAATACAAACTACTTAAAAGAGTTTAAACTTTTACGTTCGTGCACGTATGTGTAAAAAACGGATAACTGGAAAGCAGCCTTTACTCATAATTTCTAAATCCATGATCAAAAGGCCGTTTGGATAATATAGTTCCATCACTTTGCATACGTCGGTTAAACATGCACCAGACTGACCCAGGACTATCAGTTTAGGGCCTGTTTACATGAAGGGAGGGTGACCCTAGTAGAAGAGTTACTTTAGCAAGCGGGACAGAAAAAAGCGAATGTTTACATGAGATAGGGTGACCTTACTGCTAGAGCTATGTTGTCTGGTAGGGTCACCCTATCTCAACGTGCTTAGCCGTTCATTTGAAAAATGGCATTGACGCACAAACTTCTTGAGGCATGCTGTATGATACTATTCCTGGCTCATTTAGTTGTTTTATTTCAGTGCTGTGACCATCCTTGTTTGTTTCACATTCAGAGAAGACGAATAACTTACCTGACTGACGCGTTTACCTGGCCTATGTAAAGCAAAACATAGCTCTACCGCTACCAAAACCTTATCTATTTGAGAGGGAAAACCTACCGCTCGGGTAACCTTAGCACACATGTAAACGCTTCCTTACTCTAACGTCAAACGATTTTATCATGCTACCGTGTCAAAAAAAATGTCACTCAAAAAATATCAATCTATTTTGTCAGAGTGGCATTCTTTATAGGACACACTCACTAGTACCGTACAAGGGGGGGGGGGGGTGTTAATGCTCAAAACATAAAGTTTACTTTTGGATCGACTCCAGTCGGATTATGCGCGCACACATGAAGCAATACGACAGACTTCTCTGGCAAATCCTGAAATGGAGAAATAGTAGATCTTTTTCAGTCTAAACTTGTGAATGAATATGATGAAAAGTACTACTGAAAAAGAAATGAAGTTACTCACATTGAGATCTTCTAAGCAGCCTTCGAAATCAAAACCACATGTCTCCGCACTGTAGTAGCGATATGTTTTAATTTCAAACCCAGAATCGCTGAAAACATGTAAGATTTCAGACTAAAACTAAACTAAAGTAATTATTTTAAAGGTGGGCTTCAATGACTGTATGCAACAGGTTTAATTTAAAGTGCAGCGGCCATGGCTGAGCATTGGTGCTACAAGGCACCTAAGGGAGTCATACCCCCAGAGAGCCATAAAACTTTGAAAACTGGGACCTTAGAAATGTGATTTCCTGAGATTTATAGTTAATGCAATAAAGTGTTCTGAAAATTTTGACCAATTCATTTGCTCAAGTTCAGGAGTTCCTCTGAACAATTCCTCAAAATTTTAAAGAAGTTCCTTAAAAGATTTCAGCTTCCTGTTAATCTTATTCGTGAGCATTCTGATTGGTCAATATGGTCAATAAACAGGAAGTTGTAAACATTTTAACATTTAAGGAATCACATGAGGAAATGAATTGGTGAAACACTATTGCTGCAACTGTAAACATATAATTTTTATTTGTTGTTTTTATAACTTTGCAGGATTTGCAATAAAAGCACCTTCAGTGTTTGAAAACAAGAAAAATTATCTATAGCAAGAGGGGGGGGGGGGGGGGAGGGAGCAAGCCATACCACAAGCTTTTTATATATGCTTTGAGCTATATCTTTACACTGGATGGCTTAATATATCATTTTCCTGTACTACCATACAATTTAAAATTTACGAGAACCAACCGGAATATTGGTACGTGGTTTCCCCAAGTGGGGCTTGGCATGTATATAACTTTTTCTCCTTGTAGATATCTTGCCTGTAATAGAATAAATAATAAAGTAAAATACATTATGCACACTGACTTGACTTAATTGCCTCGATGTATAAAATAACCACAATTAACTCTTACCAAAAATGCACCACCAATTCTCAAAGCCCCAGTACCAGAAATACTTTGAACTGTTGCATTCTAAACAAGTAAAGGTGAGGCCAGAAAGATTTCTTGTGAATTTTATAATATATGACCCACTCAAAGTATTGAAAACTCTCAGCAAGTATACTACAATCTAGTGGAACATAAGTCTTACCAAACCATTCATATCTTTACCAAATGCCAACTGAGCTGAGACTTTTGCAAATGCTGGAACACCGGCAATTGTAGCATATTCTTTGTCAAGATTCTCTGATACTATCATACCCTCTGCCTAAACAGACCAAGGGGTTTAGTGCAAAAGTGAGGGGGTGGTCATATGCCAAACCTTTTTGCTCATTATGCTCCAGCTCAATACTGTAATTTAGTCCTAGCTTGTCAATATCAAGAGAAAACCAAAGTTTATACAATACCTTTCTCACAACAGGTAAAACATATGGTTTTCCTTGATCGTCTCGATAAGCTCCAGCACCAAGATTTACTTTCTTAGGGTTAGAATCTTTCTTATATGCCTCAGTAATGCCAAGTATGGCATCTGGAGGACCCATCTCAACGTGAGACCACCATGATGAACTGTTGTTGAACAGTTGAAAGATACAAACAAGATTCTTCAGTTGAAAGCACTTCTAACATTAGAATCTGGTTGCAATCACATGTTATGCAGCTAACTTAATGCTCATTCTTTTACTCAAACAACAATTCTAGCATCCAGTTTTGAATGCAATCAATTATTTCCTAATCAAGACCACAATGCATGCACAGATTGCTCAGAGGGACGGCACAATAACTTACAGTCATGAAACTTGGAACAATCCATACTGACACATGCTTTGTGGTTTTCAATTGGGAATTGGCTAATTGGTAATTCAAAATACTAATCTGGTAATTAACTTTAATTTGATAATAAATAGTTCTTCTAAACTTATGAATCCTAAAATGGCAAGCAAGCACATTTTTTATTTGCACTAACAAAGAAATATGACACAAGAAACAACTATACAACTATTTGGCTTGTGTCTGTACACCGTAGTTCGTGAGTAACAGCCAGTATCGAAAGTATGGCTGTTTTCGACGAGATCTCGGGTGTGCATACAAAAAAATCCAAGTGTGCAGTGTGCAAAACCGTGTCAAGTGCATTCAAGTATGCATGTTTATTAGACACGTAGCACTGATCAATGATAAATTAAAATCTCCAACATGTATAATTAATGCATTCTTCAAATAAAAATATCGCACTCCTTATTGACTATCGAGTACCCAAATCACAAGATATTAAATTTTCGTTTTTTTCTATGCATCCTCCAGACCTCTCCCAGTCTTTCACACTCCCTACATACCTTGCGCTTTCAGCGCAAAAATCGTAATCAAGTGCGCAAACCTGAACGTAACAAAAATTCTCGGGTGTGCATTTGCCATACTGGAGTAACAGCATGACTCAATGCACAAAAGATTAAAGTAATAAAACTAAAAACAATCTAGCAAATAAAGCCCACATTAAATAGTACTTCAGATTTCTTCAAACTAACCTAGATCTGGCTGCTGTTGACCACAAACCTGACACAGAAAATGCTTTGGGTTTCAAAGCTCGAGCAATTTTAAAACTGATCATTGTCACTGCTATCATGTGATTAGTTCTTGCAACTTTGTAGTCTGGAAGTACAATTGTACATGTATAAATGAAGTATTGTCAAAATTTTCGTGAAAATATTTCGCGGGCTCGTTTTTAAATTAACATAGCCTGCGTAAATTCCCGAAGCCACTTCAGCCTAGATGTTTTTTTTACAATATATTGGCCAATAATGAATATTCCGCTTGCTTTTGACTGCAACCGAAGCGGCAGAACTGGCCGAAAGCAAACAGACGACCAAATGTGTTTATAACTTCGCCGACTGACTTTAATGCATAGTTTAAGAATGACTTTAACAAATATTTTTGCACTTTTACCTCTATTTCAAAAAAACTACAAAGGTTAGGACTTAGGAAGGGGTTGTTTAGTCAAATTCAACCAAATTTGTACAATTAAGGTATTTTTAGGGAAGAATTGAAACTAGAGCCTTTGTCTTTGAAGTTCTGCATTTGAAGTTGTTGCATTTCAGTGTACAAAATATATTCGTGCCAAATTCCTTGCACTGTGTTGTTTTGATTTTTTGTGGGGTTTTTTTTTTGGGGGGGGGGGAGAGGGAGGTGGCAGGAATGAGATGGTTATGTAGGAGGGGGAGATAGGTGTTGAGATAGTAATTTAGTTTGTAGCCTACATAGTTTTGTAATAATTTTGACCCATATTCAAGGAATTAGAGGTTTAGATGGGAGATACAGCATTAAATAAGTTGGGCAAAGGTGGTGGGTTTGTAGTGGTAGTTGTAGTTAGGAAGGAGGTTGGAGGGAGGCGTGCAGTGTAATTGGAATTTGGAAGGAGTATATATATATATATCTATATATATATATATATATATATATATATATATATATATATATATATATATATATATATATATATATATATATATATATATATATATATATATATATATTTATATATATATATATATATATATATATATATATATATATATATATATATATATATATATATATATATATATATATATATTTATATATATATCAGATTTTGATATAGAGAGATATAGGGTGAGATGGGACAGCCATATAATTGTGTTTAGCACTCTGTTTTGATGTTTTCATAGATATATCGGATAGATATTTGACAGAAAATATTGTATTTAAAGCAAAGTGTAAAAGTTTAGAGGTTTCGTGATTCAACATGAGGGGTACATAGACTTACTGGTATAGGGGAGGAGCAGTGAGGGTGTAAATTATTCATGGTCAGTTTGTTGCTTATCATAGCCTTGTAATAGATGAAATTTTGGAGAGTTATGATGAAGTGTCAGAGTTATTTTTTATGAAAGGAAAGGAGACCTTTCCAGAGGGATTGAAGTCTGGATGGGTAGGGGTGGAGGTAGGGGGGGTGCTAGATAGTAGTAAAATCTGGTCTGGAGAAGACAGGGGAACATTGGTAAAATTTTAATTTTATTGGTTGATATTTTTTTCAAGAAATGAGACCTATTCAGGGGGAAGGGGGTTGGAATAGGGTAGGGGTGGGGGGTAGGTACTGTGTAAAATCATAGCATAGTTCAATACTTCTAGGTTTATCAAACTTCATTTTGCAATGTTCAAAGTAACATTTGACTGATTAATTTAAAATATAAATCAATTATAATTAATATTTCATCATTTACACGTAATTGATCGTATTTCACATGAGCGAATATAGAAAAATATAGCTAATTAAGTTATTAATGTGAGTAACCAATCAACGGTCGATTTGAGCGCTGAAGCGGGAACAAGAAATAAGACTTTTGATGGCCACACGTCTAATTCAACCATCTGTGCCTTAAATCATAAAAAAAAACGGTAAAACAATCTTACAGAAGGCGGAAAAAAACAAGAAAGAAGTGGTATAACAGGTGTTCCCCCATTACAGGTAATAATTTATGAAAGTTGTTCTTTTTTTGTCAAATTTTGCGATTTTGACACGCCAAAGCGGCGGTACCGAATTCACGAAGACGGTCACATGTGTTCGCTTTGAAGACTTTTTAAACAAGGTTTATCAACAAGGTTTCGACTTTTTCCTTTCTTTTTATCGACTACAAGATGTTGGGAATGCTTATTTAGCGTAACCTAGCGAAATTTTGTATAACTTGGGTATTTTTAGCGAATATTTTCTGGTTTTTCACAACCCAGTACTGGTTGAATGCACGAAGGAGGCCAAATGTATTAATTCTATAATTTTGACAACTAACATATTATAGCATTCCTGAACAACAATGGCCTTTTACTTTATTTTCAACGGCTAAAAAGCTTAGGAAATGGTTATTTAGCGTATTTTATCAAAAATTTGTACAATTGAGGTATTTTTAGCGAGTTGTTTTTGGTTTTTGACAGCCCAAAATCGAATACGAAGGTCGCAGATGTATATTATTTATAACTTTGACAACTGAGATTTAAGCATGCTTTATAACAAATATTTTGGCCTTTTACTTTATTTTCAAGGACTACAAAGCTTAGAAAATGGTTATTTAGCGTACATTAACGAAAATTTATACAATTCATTCAGTAATTCAGTTTTTCTGGGTTTTTTCTTTTGACAGACCGAAATTGCACGTTTACATGTAAGCATATTTTAACAAATATTTTGTAATTTTTAACTTAGTATCTTTTTTAAAGAACTACAAAGTTTAGAAAATGGTTATTTAATGTAATTTGACGAAAATTTCTAGATGTTTTTTTTACAATATATTGGCCAATGATCAATATTCTTGCTTCTGACTGCAACCGAAGCGGCAGAACTGGCCGAATGCAAACAGACGGCCAAATGTATTTATAACTTCGCCGACTGACTTTAATGCATACTTCAAGAATGACTTTAACAAATATTTTTGTACTTTTACCTCTATTTCAAAAAAACTATAAACGTTAGGACTTAGGAAGGGGTTGTTTAGTCAAATTCAACCAAATTTGTACAATTAAGGTATTTTTAGGGAAGAATTGAAACTAGAGCCTTTGTCTTTGAAGTTCTGCATTTGAAGTTGTTGCATTTCAGTGTACAAAATATATTCGTGCCAAATTCCTTGCACTGTGTTGTAATTTTTTTGTTTTTTTTGGGGGGGGGGGGTGAGAAGGAGGTGGTAGGAATGAGATGGTTATGTAGGAGGGGGAGATAGGTGTTGAGATAGTAATTTAGTTTGTAGCCTACATAGTTTTGTAATAATTTTGACCCATATTCAAGGAATTAGAGGTTTAGATGGGAGATACAGTATTAAATAAGTTGGGAAAAGGTGGTGGGTTTGTAGTGGTAGTTGTAGTTAGGAAGGAGGTTGGAGGGAGGCATGCAGTGTAATTGGAATTTGGAAGAAGTATATATGTATATATATGTATATATATATATATATATATATATCTATATATATATATATATATATATATATATATATATATATATATATATATATATATATATATATATATATATATATATCAGATTTTGATATAGAGAGATATAGGGTGAGATGGGACAGCCATATAATTGTGTTTAGCACTCTGTTTTGATGTTTTCATTGATATATCGGATAAATATTTGACAGAAAATATTGTATTTAAAGCAAAGTGTAAAATTTTAGAGGTTTTGTGATTAACATGAGGGGTGCATAGACTTACTGGTATAGGGGAGGAGCAGTGAGGGTGTAAATTATTCATGGTCAGTTTGTTGCTTATCATAGCCTTGTAATAGATGAAATTTTGGAGAGTTATGATGAAGTGTTCAGAGTTATTTTTTATGAAAGGAAAGGAGACCTTTCCAGAGGGATTGAAGTCTAGATGGGTAGGGGTGGAGGTAGGGGGAGGGTGCTAGATAGTAGTAAAATCTGGTCTGGAGAAGACAGGGGAACATCGGTAAAATTTTAATTTTATTAGTTGATATTTTTTTCATGAAATGAGACCTATTCAGGGAAAAGGAGGTTGGAATGAGGGTAGGGGTAAGGGGTAGGTGCTGGGTAAAATCATAGCATAGTTCAATACTTCTAGGTTTATCAAACTTCATTTTGCAATGTTCAAAGTAACATTTGACTGATTAATTTAAAATATAAATAAATTATAATTAATATTTCATCATTTACACGTAATTGACCGTATTTCACACGAGCGAATGTAGAAAAATATAGCTAATGAAGTTATTAATGTGAGTAACCAATCAACGGTCGATTTGAGCGCTGAAGCGGGAACAAGAAATAAGATTTTTGATGGCCACACGTCTAATTCAACTCTCTCTGCCTTCAATCATAAAAAAAAACGGTAAAACAATCTTACAGAATGCGGAAAAAAACAAGAAAGAAGTGGTATAACAGGTGTTCCCCCATTACAGGTAATAATTTATGAAAGTTGTTCTTTTTTTGTCAAATTTTGCGATTTTGACACGCCAAAGCGGCGGTACCGAATTCACGAAGACGGTCACATGTGTTCGCTTTGAAGACTTTTTAAACAAGGTTTATCAACAAGGTTTCGACTTTTTCCTTTCTTTTTATCGACTACAAGATGTTGGGAATGCTTATTTAGCGTAACCTAGCGAAATTTTGTATAACTTGGGTATTTTTAGCGAATATTTTCTGGTTTTTCACAACCCAGTACTGGTTGAATGCACGAAGGAGGCCAAATGTATTAATTTTATAATTTTGACAACTAACATATTATAGCATTCCTGAACAACATTGGCCTTTTACTTTATTTTCAACGGCTAAAAAGCTTAGGAAATGGTTATTTAGCGTATTTTATCAAAAATTTGTACAATTGAGGTATTTTTAGCGAGTTGTTTTTGGTTTTTGACAGCCCGAAATCGAATACGAAGGTCGCAGATGTATATTATTTATAACTTTGACAACTGAGATTTAAGCATGCTTTATAACAAATATTTTGGCCTTTTACTTTATTTTCAAGGACTACAAAGCTTAGAAAATGGTTATTTAGCGTACATTAACGAAAATTTATACAATTCATTCAGTAATTCAGTTTTTCTGGGTTTTTTCTTTTGACAGACCGAAATTGCACGTTTACATGTAAGCATATTTTAACAAATATTTTGTAATTTTTAACTTAGTATCTTTTTTAAAGAACTACAAAGTTTAGAAAATGGTTATTTAATGTAATTTGACAAAAATTTCTAGATGTTTTTTTTTACAATATATTGGCCAATAATGAATATTCCGCTTGCTTTTGACTGCAACCGAAGCGGCAGAACTGGCCGAATGCAAACAGACGACCAAATGTGTTTATAACTTTGCCGACTGACTTTAATGCATACTTTAAGAATGACTTTAACAAATATTTTTGTACTTTAACTACAAAGGTTAGGAAGGGGTTGTTTAGTCAAATTCAACCAAATTTGTACAATTAAGGTATTTTTAGGGAAGAATTAAAACTAGAGCCTTTGTCTTTGAAGTTCTGCATTTGAAGTTGTTGCATTTCAGTGTACAAAATATATTCGTGCCAAATTCCTTGCACTGTGTTGTAATTTTTTTGTGTTTTTTTTTTGGGGGGGGGGGGGGGTGAGAAGGAGGTGGTAGGAATGAGATGGTTATGTAGGAGGGGGGAGATAGGTGTTGAGATAATAATTTAGTTTGTAGCCTACATAGTTTTGTAATAATTTTGACCCATATATATATATATATATATATATATATATATATATATATATATATATATATATATATATATATATATATATATATATATATATATATATATATATATATCATCATCAGGATCGGTTGTATATATATTGTCAGGATGACCCATATTCAAGAGGTTAGAGATTGTGATGGGAGAGATAAGGTTGGGCAAAGGGAGTGACAGAGAGGCAGTGAGGTTACATGGACGGAAACCATGATTGTGCTGGCATAGATGTGGGTATATATTCATGGTATGAGCGGATATTCTTTTCTATATTATTTTCAATGTTGTTTGACTCAACTTCTCAAGCTTTGGTCATTTAGGGAATCCCCCCCTGGAAATTGTTTTTTATTAAGCTGTATTATTAAGCTGTATTGTTTTTTATTAAGCTATTATTAAGCTCATAATATTCAATCAGTCATGTGACATTATACTATCAAGTGGGCAAAAATAGCCATTCATATTCTGGCAAGTAACCATCCTGCAGGATGCAGTGGGACTAGCCAGGGCTGTGTGTTTAGGTAAGAAGGGGTAGTGGTGGAAGGGGGGCAAGTGGTTGTTTAAGGGAAATCATTCAGTATGTTGCCTACTACGTTTGTGATAATTGTGGCCCATATTCAGAGAAATATAGGGTGGGATGGAGAGTGTTGGGTTGTATGCATGGGCAGGTAGGGGTGGTTAGGTTTTTACCTACCATAGTTTAATAATACTTCTGGTCTGCATGTGTCTTTCAATAATTTATTAGTCATATCACATGATATAATCACATAGGGGCTTCAGTGGTGTAGTGGTCAGACCACTCGCCTTTCACCTCTAAGGTCATCCCCAGTAAGTTGGACTCGAACCCAGTCCTCATGTGAAAAGAGTATAGTCAACGCTCTGCCGAAAGTCATGGGTTTTCTTCGGGTACTCCGGTTTCCTCCCACAGGGAATGTTGACAGGGTGGGATAAGTAATATGGGCCCACAGTAATTGGCTCACGCTGTTGTGGTGACCCTGCCCTTGTGGCTTAGTTAATAAAAAAAACATAGGAAATAGCAATTATATTATGACAAGCTTGTATGCAGTGCAAACCTAACTAACTGGGCTAGCTTACCAGCGTCGCTAGTCCAGGTAAAAGCGGAAAATGGGATCTTTCACGATCTGAAACTATGTAAACAGAATTTGCCGTTTTGAGCAATTCACCGGAATTCTAGGAATCCTGGTTTCAGGAACTTTTCAGTAATCCATTTGTCAGTAAACACTTTTTTTATATAAGATGTAAGAAAAAGTATTAAAGAATACGGATATCAAGATGAAAATTGTTACAAATATCGGGGTCTCTCGATCCTCGTTTATCCAAATTATTTATTATATCAATCAAATCTATTTCATTTTTTTTGTGTTTATGTACTGTAATTCACTGTACTATAATTTAATACTAATTTATAATACTGTAATTTGTGTTTATGTACTGTAATTCAGAGAAATATAGGGTGGAATGGAGAGTGTTGGGTTGTATGCGTGGGCAGGTGGGGGTGGTTAGGTCAGTTTTTACCTACCATAGTTTAATAATACTTCTGGTCTGCATCTGTCTTTCAATAATTTATTAGTCATATCACATGATATAATCACATGGGGGCTTCGGTGGTGAAGTGGTCCGACCACTCGGCTTTCACCTCTAAGGTTCCGAGTTTGATCCCCAGTTAGTTGGACTCGAACCCAGTCCTCATGTGAAAAGAGTATAGTGAATGAAAATTGTTACAAATATCGGGGTCCCTCGATCCTCGTTTATCCAAATTATTTATTATATCAATCAAATCGATTTCATTTTTTTTTGTGTTTATGTTCTGTAATGGATTACAGAAGACGTCATGGTCTGCGAAGGGCAAAAAGTCACCATATCTTCTTTTGCGCGTACTTTCTTATAGTTATTCTTTCATTTTACGAGTCACGAATTTTCCACATTTGATCTCATCACGAATTTAGGTCTGGGATCAGAGAACGGAACATTTGTGGTGATCAAAACGTAAAAGAATACCCTTTTTTATCTTGGCACGCTATGAACTGAAATCTGAATGAAAAATTGAAATGTATTTGTTATTAAACAAGCAATAATTGTTTTCATCGTTATATTTTGTAGTGATATGAGAGCATTTGCACCTCACGATATGATGTCGAAGTACGTAATTCAGGAAATTAAAATTAGAAACCTTGACAAAATGGAACTTGCTAGCGAGAAAGGTATGAAGTCTGAATATAGTGTGTCTTAATAGGTCCTTCTTGTAATTACGTCACAACTATGTGGAAAGCGAGGCAGTGGTACTGCTGACTATTGGTGGGTCTGCCAGCCTTGTTGTTACCTGGGGATGACGTAATTAATAGAAAGGTCTTTTACGTGTTTGGAATTATGTAAAATGTTACTAACCTTTGATAAAAAGACAGATTTGGCTCCTGAGTACTATAGGTATATCGACATTATTATTATTACAAATATCAAAACTATAACAGATGAAAAGAAACTGAGACATGTTGAAATTAAATATTCTTGTGGTAAAACGAGGTCAAAATTGGCGATATTTTCTAGTGTACATAGAGGGGGTGGTGTGAAGTAGGTTTTTTAAAATCTGGTCGTCTTAGTGATTTGCCTATTAAAAATGTGACTGTACCGTTTACCAAGCTCCTCATGCGAAAAGTCGCGCTATGCATTGATAAAATATACCAAGAAAAAAGTACTTCAATAGACCATACCCATAATGACGTCATTTAGTAGTTAAGCATGTAAAACTATTTAAATGTGCCAATATAATTGAATGGTTTAAGTAACAAAAAGATTATTTGTGAAACAAATATGTTAAATTATTTGTTTCATTTAATGTCCTGGACAAATAAGGACCTAAAAAATTAACAATATTGCCATATTTAAGTAGTTTTACACGCTTAACTACTAAATGACGTCATTATGGGTAAGGTCTATTGTTTGATGTGTAAAAAGACGGTGCCAAAGTTAGCAGAGATGATATTCATAAAAGCTATAAAGTGAATAATTGTTTGCATGTTGATTAAAAGTCACAGCATAATTTTGTGGAAACACTGCGTAAATCTATTAGTCGCAATAATGTATTAGTACTGATGAAGATCTGAGCTTAGGGATCGAAAGCTTTGCAATAATAAGTTTTCGTGCTGTTACCACAAAACTAATAAAACTGTTATTTTTCAAAGCATTAAAAACGAGTACAAAACAAGTGAAAACGGGTGTCATTTTCCATCATCTTTCGCTCCAACTTATGTTACTTTTCTTTCAGGTGCAAATATTTAGCTGAGCGATTGTTTTGGAGGTTTACTTTCTCTGCACGCATTGATTTTTCGTCCTAAAATATTTTAGATAAGTGCATGTTTTGAAGGCATTAAGTACTGGAACCCTGGGTCCCGGGCTCGTCAGATATTTAGGGTTAGAGGTAATAATAAAAAACATAAATGCATGATATAATAATAAAATAATAGCTAATCATGAACGGACAGCGAACAATAAAGAAAGACATACGATTCTTTAGAAGATTCTTATCAATGGTTTGAAGATGTCAATTAATTTCTTCGCTACTCGTTGGAAATTACCATCCATCAAGACGTATATCTGATTACCAAATGATTGCTTAACGTTACCATTATTGTTGCTGAAAGTCGTTTCTAAAGTCATAATTTAAAATACACTTTTCCCGCATGATCAATAGTTCCTTATGGATTCATCGTTTTCTTCCTGATTTTGGACAAGTCAGTCAGAATTTTCATACGCAAACAATCATCTGCTATTTTGCTGTATCAATAATTCGCTAAAGTGGTTTACAACATTTTCCCTTTCTTCCGTATTAGCCGCGTCCTGACCCTTTCGTTAATTTCTTGTTCCTTTCTGAACGGCTGCTTTCTTCTCTTAAACACATGAAATTACCATGTACCAACACGTAATCTGGTTACCAAGTGATTACTTTACCTTGTCACATTTATTACCGCAATTTGTCCAAATTGCAAAAATTAAAAATTAAATTCCAAAATTAATTTTCCCAATCGATGGTTCCTGAATTCCTTCCTTTGTAACCGCGGTCAGTCAGAGTTTCCATACTTTGACAATCATCTCCTATTTTACCATTTGCTTTACCAATAACTCTCCAAATTCTATTGTGGTATGATTGAAAGATGTCAAATTATCTTCGCTACACCAAAGGTTACCAAAGGATTACCAAAGGTTACCAAAGGATTACTTCATGTTACCATATCTGTTACCGCAATTCGTCTCTCATTCTGATCAATGGTTCTTGAATTAAAATACAATCTTATTTATTTATCATTTTCTTCCCGATTTTAAACCAGTCAGTCAGCGTTTTCCATACTCAGACAATAATGACTTATTTTCCCATTTTTTGCCAATAATTCGTTAAATTCAGTAGTGGTTCATCATCCTTTCACAGTTTCACTATCTTCTTTATTACTGCGTCCTATTTGTCAACAACGTTCCATATTATCCTTTCACCGACACCTTGTTTCTTTCAACTCTAAACTCGTACTTCCTCAGTTGTACTATGATCTACCTGTGATTACATCCGTCATTATCGTTGTATTGATTGTTTGAATGCATCCTGGCTTTTTCTCTTTAAGAATAAAGAACTTGATGAATTTATGTTTCAATATATTCTCACTTCTACTTCTAAGATTTTCGATTTTGGAGATCTTTTATAGGACGAAAAATATTTTTACATATGTTTATATGAAAAAGTGATGTGCAGTATATTTTGTTGTTTATCGTTGTTGTATATTGTATATTGCGCTACGCTGCGTCTGCGCTACCGTTCCATTGGCTTGTGTGGTGGTTGGTGTGGTTATGGTTTCATGTCTCGCTGTTTTAATGATACGGTCGTGAATTCAGGCCATTTTCCATTTTGATCTATTTGCATGTACGGGCGAAGCCTGCGTTGTTTTGATGCCCGCACTAGGCGTGGCAGATATTCATAGCTCGCTCCGCACATGCGGCAAAGCGATCGTAATGGAAAATGGCCTTTAGCTAGCTTAGACAGGCAGGTAGGCAGGCAGGTTTTTAATAATAAAACAGCGAGACATGAGGGATGAGGTTGTGGATGGGGTGACGTCACGGATTCACACTTACCCTGCGCGCGCTTGCGATCGTATTGTGTTGTGTTGTCATGTCTTCGTATTGTAACTGTCCTTTACAGCACTTTGTCATATACAATCATATGCACAAAATTATTTTTGGAATTTAAAGGTTTGCTTCGAGTACTCTGGCTTGCTTTATTAACTTAAGAGAACACAGACCTCCCGTTCTTCCCTTCATTTTCTTTTGAACGTTTCCATGTCTTACTGGTAGCCTTGATAATATTCTGTCACTGATACCTTGTTCTTTCAAATTCGGGCCCTGCCTTCAGTTATATTCCAATCTATATGATCTTTGTTCACTTAACTCTTCTAGTACGTGTCTGCTTTAAAATTATCAAACTTGGCTATGGAGCAAACTTGGTTGATAGAAGGTTGATTATGAGAGGGAAAACATTGGAAAAAAATATGATTATGAGAAGATGTGTGATAAACATTGGAAACATTAGTGAAGGAATGTGATAATGAGCAAATGTGATAATTAAGCAAGAAGATAACAAGATGGAAGATTGATTGTAAGAGGGAAACATTTGAAGAAAATTAGAATCATAAGAAGATACTGTCTGATGAACATTTGAAACATTAGTGAAGGAATGTGATAGTGAGCAAATTGATAATCAATGATAATTAAGCAAGACGATAACAAGATGGGAGATTGATTTAAAGAGGGAAAACATTTGAAGAAAATTAGAATCATGAGATGAATCTGTTGAACATGGAAACATTAATGGAGGAATGGCAATTAAAATGGGTACTCCGGCTTCCATTATAAATTAATATCTAAATTTTCTTTTCTTCATTTGCCTTTGATTATTTACGTTTTCTTATCTCGTTAGTAAGTACGTGACATGATATTCCTTTACTTCATTCTTAAATTCTGATTATCAAACCCAACTACGGAGCAAAACGATAACAATTGTGGAAGATTGATTGTGAGGGGAAAATATTTGAAGAAAATTAATATGACGAAAAGGGTGCAACATGAACATTGGAAATACTAATGAAGGATTGACAATAAAGATGGAACATTTCATGTAACAGACAATAGCGATCGGACAGCTGATAATTTTAGATATGTAAATATTTTAATAAATAGTAAATAGTTAAGTAATAATAATAGTCAACAGTTACGTCCACGCATCAAACGTTACTATGGAACAAACGATAATAATGGAAAATTGATTTTGAGAGGGAAAAGGATCATGAGAAGATAATGCCTGATGCACATTGGAAACATTAATGACGGAATGGCAATTGAAATGGGTACTGCGCATTCCAGCATAGATGAGTATCTAAATCTTCCTTTCTTCATTTCTCTTTGATTATTTACGCTTTCTTATCTCGTTGGTAACTACGTGAAATGTTATTCCATTTTTCATCTACTAAGTACCTTCTGTATAGTTTCTTTGTACTTCGAAATGGTTTTCAAACTTAACTATAGAGCAAAATGATTAAAAATTTGGAAGACTGTTTGTGAGAGGAAAACATTTGAAGAAAATTAGGATCATGAGAAGAGCGTGTATTGAACATTGGAAATACTAATGAAGGAATGACAATAAAAGTGGACCATTTCATATTAACTCTTTACGGAACTTTAAAATTGTGGAAGAGACAATAGCGGCGGACAGCGGATAAACTTTAGATAGTATAATAATGATTAAACATATGTAAATATTTTAATAAATAGTAAATAAGTTTTGAAGTCCACGCATCAAACATTACTATGGAGCAAACGTTAATAATGGAAGATTGATTGTGAGAGGGAAAATTTAAAGAAAATTTGGACCATTTGAAGATAATGCCTGATGAACATTGGAGACATTAATGAAGGATTGCAATTAAAATGGGTACTGCGCCTTCCAGTATAAATGAATATCTAAATTTTCTTTTTTTTTTTCATTTTCCTTTGGTTATTTACGCTTTCTTATCTCGTTGGTAACTACGTGACATGGTATTCCATTTTTCCTGTACTAAGTACCTTCTGTATAGTTTCTTTGTACTTCGAAATGGTTGTCAAACTTAGCTATGGAGGAAAACGATTACAATTATGGAAGACTGTTTGTGAGAGGAAAACATTTGAAGAAAATTAATATCATGGGAAGAATCAGTTTAAACATTGGAAACATTAATGAAGCAATGTCAATTAAAACTGGTACTCCAGTCTCCACTATAAATGAATATTTAAATTTTCTTTTCTTTATTTTCCTCATAATATTTACGTTTTCTTATCTCGTTGGTAGCTGTGTAACACGATATTCCTTTGCACAATTCTTCTTCTAAATACCCGCTTTAGAGTTTATTTGAATTTCGAGTTGATTATCCCTTACTATGGAGCAATACAATTACAAATACGGAAGATTGATAGCGAGAGGACAACATTTGAAGAAAATTAATATCATGAGAAGATAATATTCGATGAACATTATTAACGAAAAAATGACAATCAAAATGAGACATTTCAAAATGACTCTATATAACATGGCAACCGTGGAACAGACAACAGCAATCGGACAGCTGATAAATTTTCTATAGTTTATTATTAAATTAAATATATTAAACCAGTTTTTAAGGCCATCCATCCCATCGCTCTTGCCTTTCCGTTGCTTAATGCTTTCAGTTAGCATATATAATTTCGATTTCATGCATGATCTAAAACGTGTACGGGGAGGAAAATCGTCAAAACGAGAGCCAGATGCCCGGTCACCAGTGCCAGATGACCAGTTCCAGATGACCAGTTCCAGATTCCAGACGACCAGTGTCAGCTGTCAGACGACCAGTGCCAGATGACCAGATGTCAGACGACCAGTGCCAGATGACCAGATACCAGACGACCAGGGCAGATGACCAGATGTCAGACGACCAGTGCCAGATGACCAGATGTCAGATGACCAGTTCCAGATTCCAGACGACCAGTGCCAGCTGTCAGACGACCAGTGCCAGATGACCAGACGACCAGTGCCAGATGACCAGATACCAGACAACTAGGGCAGATGACCAGCTGTCAGACGACCAGTGCCAGATGACCAGATGCCAGACGACCAGTGCCAGATGACCAGATGTAAGACGACCAGTGCCAGATGACCAGATTCCAGACAGCAAGTACCAGATGTCAGACGACCAGGGAAGATAACCAGATGTCAGACGACCAGTACCAGACGACTAGATGCCAGACGTACAGTACCAGATGACCAAATGCCAGATAAGCAGTGCCAGATGACCAGATGCCTGACGAATGACAACAAGGTGACACAAATGGTAAAAGGTAATTAGTATAGAATCCTGGTGGTCAGAATTAAAGTTGAATAACTAAGCTGAATTTAAGTGGATTTTGTCTGGAAAACGGTTAGATTAAGTTAGTCATTAATGTCTTTCGTCGAGAGCAACCGGTTAAAGAATCGGATATAAGTCTATGATATTTATTAACTTTCCGACAAAGGGCCTTGAAGGGCTTTCGCTTAAAGCGCTCGAAACGGAGTTGTATAAAGGTTTTATGTTATGGAGGTTGCATAATATTCGATTACAAAACTAATATATGCTGCTCATTAGATATTAGTTCAGACAATTGGCAAAATTTAGGGGTTGTGCTTGAAGCAACTGGAGGAAAGAGAGTTTTTCTCTATTTCCTAAGGTTCTCTTCCAGGCAACCGTGCTCAACCACCAGGATTTGCCTGCTTTAACATAGGTTATTATAATTATAGTGCATGATTTACCACAGTATGTACATGTGTTGAAGTCATTCAGTAACATTACTCAGGAATGTCTCGAGTGATATAAGATGGAAGTAATTCAGGCTTGGTAAAAATTAAATAAGAAATGTGAGAAATACATGCATAGTTATACTCCTCATCAAATTAGGTCATTACACACTAGGACGTAATGTTAATTAATAACCTTCATACACATAGCTACTCCTCAAATGTACGACATACGTACATTCTTGCATAAATCATGTTAAAAACAGTCACATAAATATGCATTGCTACTCTTAAAATGCACGTATCAAGAACATATAGTGATGATGTAAAATGAAATAACAAAATGAAAATGCACGCGCAGAAACCAAGCCTGGTAGAAAAGAAAGGACTATTGAAATGATATAGAGGAGTGAATGGCAAACATGGCGGATTTTGATGAATAAAAAAGTAAAACAGCAATGACTGCGCGGCATCCATGAACTTCTATATATCAACATTTCAATAACGACAGAGGTCGCTTATATTGAATTTGATATATGCTGATATTCTGTCGTAGGTTTTTATATTTGGCATTATAAACCCTTCAAACAAGTTTAAGCTATCATTTTGATTTTGTGCTCTCCTTGCTTGTATGAATTTGATTATAACTGAAAAAATTGCATTACTAAAATGAACATGACATTATAATCTGATTAAAAAATCAACGCCATCACTGGCAAAAAATAGTAGGATTAAACTTATGAAGGGTTTATAAGGTTTGTTGGAGATAAGGTCATAGACTGGCTGTTGGTATATAATTTTAGAAAACGTTAACGAAATACCTCTTATATTTCAATCCAGTTGATTCATTTTGTATTCTTTTTGAGAAAATTCGAATCAAACTTGACAAATTCAGAAACAACAAAACCCAACAAGAAAGATACCTAACCTTATTTTGTTACAAAAAGAGTCAGAAATGCATGATATCATTTTACTTTGGCAAGCAATGTCTCATATGATATGACCTCATTAGACAAATCTCCTCAAACCGAAAAATTCCTTGAGCATGACTACGTTACTGACTGACTTACATGTCCATACGTTAATGACTGATGAACAATTTAAATGATTACTTGCGTTCGGTCTGTATATCTAATGACTTTCAGGATTGCTGAAAGGGTAAAAAAATTAAACGCAAGCGTACGTTCAATGAACGTATGGGGTCAACAGGGAAAAAGGGAATTGAAATTAAGATGAACAACAAGGGTCTGAAAGGGTAGAATGGGCATAAAACAAGGTGCATGAAAAAAGGTGTACATCAATAGTTTAATAATGAATGGAGGAGCTTCTGATTGAGAAAAATGGAACTACCTGAAAATGAATGTAAAAGCTTCTGAGAAAAGGTCCTTTGTCGGGAAGTTACAGGTAGTTGTATGTTTCTCAATCAAGTATAGCTTTCTTTTTATTGCGGCTAATTACACCTTTCAGAAGAATCTTGGTGGTGAGGGTTAAAGCTGAGTAATGTCAACACGACTTAAGCAGTTCAATTTTTACCACCAAATTTTCATTAGAATTACAAAGAGCATACCATTTCGTTGATGAACAATTTTGAAAGAACAAATTACGTTACTCAGCTTTAATCTTAAGCTTATTTTGATTTTTGAACAAAAATGCATGTTAGCAGTGCATGAATTAGGAGTGCATGTTATAATGTAAGCGGTACAAATGGTACCTAGGTTAAGTTTCAGGTACGCGAGTGTTGGACACAGAAGGATTGGTGGACGTCTTTTTTGGTAACGTATATGGGCCCGGGTGGGGGCCCCAACCCTTAAGTCCCAATTCGGTCGGGTACTAACATTGCCTTTCAGGTTTCGACAACGACAGTTCATCGTCAGGTAATCAGAATCGAAAAATACTAAGAGATCAGTTAGGATTTTTATAACTATAAAATACATGACTTAAAAAACTATGTATGGTCGGTTTCTATTTAGTCGAAACTTTCGTGTTTACGGCGACCGTTAGAACTAAATCGAAACAAGGCTACATTGCACACACCACCAAGATTAGTGAGCTCCATATATATCTGGAGTAGGAATTCTAGTCAGTCGGCCTTAAGAAAGGTAAAGTCAAAGATGGCGGAAATTAAAGGAGCTATAGGGCGCCAATCTCAGTCCTCTGCGCGGTTAACATAGCAACATATCTCTATTTTGATCGCGCAGAGGATTAAGATTGACGTCTTATAGCTCCTTTCTACCATCTTCGGCTTTTGCACTGGCTTGAGTTCTTATTCATGGTATATATGGAGCTTATGCTAACAAGTATATGTGGTCAGCACTTGTTTCCATCTACCAAAGTCCAAACTGACTGTGTCGTCTATTTGGTAGATAGATAGCGTAAATAATTTTAATATGTAGACTATTTTAGTATAATTAGATAATTATCGATAATTTTTGCTTATTAATACGTAATTAGACAAATTAGATATTGCCGGAACACCCTTCGGGGAATATTATAATAATAAATGTAATATGTAGTGTGTATCTCTACAAGTGCTGACCATAGTATTATAGAACGCGGATCAGATATACAGACCATCAGGCTATATGGAATTCTGGGATTAAACAAATATAGAGTAAAAACAAAATGGCGAATCCGGAAAAAGAACAATAAAATAGAATGTGTGTGTTCGTTTAAGACCAGTTTTCTGAGCCTGAATGTTTCTATGTTGAGTTAAATGTTAGCTCAACATAGTATTATTGAAAGTTATATGTAAAAAATATAAAAAAGAAATAGAAAAAAAGAAATCCGTGATTCTTCACATATACTTTCAGAATTCGGCAAACATTAATCTTCGACTCAATCCAAGTAAGGAGCACTTCTTGCATCATTCTTAGGCTGTTGAGAAAAACAAAATTATTATTTATCCGGCGTATAAGCTACACCATACAGGCATACTGTCTTTGAAAAAAAAATGGACGGAAAAAAAATGACACAAATTTACTGACATCAACAACAAATAGCAACAGAAGAGAAGCCATATGACCCAACCCTGATCATCTAACAAACCGATATGCAAGACCTCCTCATACCAGGTACCCTGTAAATGGTCTATACGTATGTACTATTTCTGTATGTAATGTGTTGTTTTTTCATTGGCAAATTTATATAAATAAATAAATAGATAAATAATTGCATGTATCGAGGGTTTTTACCGTAATTAAGGCCTGACAATTTAAACAATACACAATGAGGCAAGTCGTCTAGCTAGTATATTGTTTGAATTGCATTCCGCATGACTGAAATGTACGTACAGTATATATAAATCAGGCCTTAGTTTAGGTTTCCCGCGTTAAAAAAAAAGGGTGGCCATGTTTGGGACCATGCATTTTAGTTCACAAATTACACGAATTCTCATTGGACAGGCCTAAGTATAAAAACTTTGCATCAGTGATGAATGGTGATCAATGGTTCCAATTTCACCATCCACATCTACACATCAGGCTTAATTTATTGTTTAGCCTGCGTATCAAGCCATAATGATTATCATTTCTGTAAAAGTTCTTATGCTTGTGCAGTTGTGCAGCCATGAGCGTGTGACCAAATAGGTTTTAATGGTTACCTGGTTAGATTCCTGGTCCACCCGAAGACAAGAATATTATATTGACGTGGAGGTGATGGAGCATAAAATGTGTAATTCTCACCTATCATTTATCAATGATATATGATGTAATAACAAGAAAATATCAATACATATAGTGCTGCTAACATTTCCTAAGTTTAATTTAATAACTTTTTTTATAAATAGTTCAGCAACGTTTGTTCGATGATGATTTGACGGGTTTAGCCATTCTATGAATGATAAAGAAACTTCAGTCAAAATCTGAAAACGTCAGCTTCAATTTATGTAGCATAATTTTGCATGGTTCTTATAAAAGAAATATATGAAACTATTTTGTTTAAGTATTTTCTATCTAATAAGTCATTTGTCTTTATGCAGATAATCCTTATTGACATTTACCCGTGGGTTTTTTGAAGTCAAATTTAGCTTTGGCGGAAATCATATATATTGGTCAAAGAAGATGCGGGCGTTTGCGGGCTGGACTTTGATTTGAGGGTGAAATTTATAGCACAGTCACAGTTGCACTGTGCATGCAGTGATACAGTATTTTTTTTATTTGTGATTTTACAAGATTGCATTGTATTTTGTAAGGCGATATCATAGAATGTGTGATTTCCGTGTATTATCTATTCAAAGACATGTTGTACATGGATATGTTGGAAATAAATCTGCAACATTTCCTCTGCAGGTAAAATATATTATATATACCGGTAAAAAACATTAAATGCTACAGAATTTATTTTTATACATGTAGAGTATAAAGCATTAGTGGGTCGTAGATATTAGTAATGTAGTATTTGAAATGTCATACATGAAATATCCACACTACATATATGTATCTCCAAGGTTTAAAATCTGTATCTTCAATGATTAGCATATACTAAATAAATCAATTGATCCCTGTTCAACAACAGGGTGTAGTAGGCTGGATCTGCTATAAGTGTAGTTAGACAGGCTGTCGTGTTAGGCAGAGTTAAAACCTTTGGCTATCTCTGTGGTCGATGCTGTCTCACTAATATCTTCAGCATAATTCTAATCTTCAAATTTTCCACATTAATGCATGCTCAAGGTGCTAGAATAAAATGAACATTATTTTAGCAAATGATTAGTGGCCAAAATTGATCTTGGGTGGTATATGACATTGGTATACAATTTTCATTTTTATAATTAATTTTATAAACTAGGTCCATGGTTTTGAAGTAGATGCAATAAATTCAGTCCAGTTCTCAAATCATACAGGTACATAAATATGGAAACTATAAAATTCAAATATTTATGCATCAGGGGCCGGTTGTATAAAAAAGTAGTTAAAGTTAACTGCAGTTAGCGTTAACTACCCTACTTAAATCCTTAACCGTAGTTAGTTAACTGCACGACTTAACTGCGTTGCACAAAACGCAGTTAGTCGGATAGTTAACTAATCACGTAGTTAACTTGCGTGGGGCTCGCGTGGTGCAGTTAACATAAATTAAAATGAATTAAGTCTTGTTTATTTAACAGTGGCTAACAAATTCAATTCAAATAATTGCAGAAGAATGCGCCTGATCTGTGATAAAAGCAATCATACTTTTTTTCGTACAAATACAAACATTCACCATCATTGCAGAAAGTACTAATTCGTTGGTTTGTAAATTTCAAATGATTTGTCTGGATCACTGGACGTCACATGTGCTAAATTGTGTAATTTGTTTGTCTGACTCGCTGACTGTATCGGGAGTGCCAAGCAGATTTGTGTAAAGATGTTAAAATGTTTATTTTGCAAACATATGCTAATGAAGAAAAGTGAAGTCAAGACATGTACTGGAAATGGATTACTGGATATTTTGGGACTGGTCATACTGGTCATTGTTTATGGTGGGGGTTACACTGTCACCTATTTAATAATTAAAACAAGCAGTTATCAAACTCATGTCATACTCAGTCATAGAAGTGGTGAAATACACGTGTGACAACTTAATGGTATCCTTTTGTAAAGTTTTTGGCTATAGGTGGCAGTTTGTTACAGAAACTACTTCAATATTTTAATGGTTTAATCAGCAAGGTTTTAGCAAGAGACATTTCTCTTTGGTGCAAACCTTCACCATGAATAATGACTGGCCCTTACAGAATCACAGGATGAAAAATTAGATTTGCAATACATGTTCAACCTAGTGCCAAAATGCAAATGCTGTGAAAGCAAAACATTTGCTACAGTGCAAATTTGATTATTTGAAACCCATAAATAAAATGAAAAACCAGATTCACATTAAATTTGCACCTGGGTGCCAAAATGCAAATGCATCAAATGTGCACAAATTCAAATGTGTGGCAAATTGTCGAAGCAATATCTGTCTAAAAGAAGAATATACGAGTTTATATAAATATATGAAGAATATATGAATTTCAAATGATCAAATTTGCACTATATAATTGCAAATTTGTTGCCTTCAATTCTGCAGTATGGATAAATTTATAAATAAACTCAAGTCATTTTCATCATGAAACCTAATCTGGGTTAGCCTAGATTAAAACCAACTTGGCTAATGTTGTTAACGTTTAAATATTTCAATCTGTATGAGTTTATTCACTATTAGTAGAATCATACTAGTATACTATTGCAAATGCTGCAATTTGATTGGTTACTCTACTCGCTATCTATTCCTCGATAGATAGCGAGTAGCGAAACAATCATCTTCCTATAGAGATTTCTTTTAAAAAATTGCCTGAAAATCAAATTTTTTGTTGAATATTCCATGTTTGACATTCTACTAAAACAATTAGATTACGAGCTCGAGATTTCTATGCGGTGATAGTTGATTCGGGCTTTGCCCTCATTAACATAATTATTGTGGTTAAAGTAATATATGCGTGGTAATTATACAAACGATGCCTCACGTCATGTAAAAGCTCTCAATACCATACACCAAAATGATGTGCATTTTTGAGAAAATCTTGCCAGATTGCCAGTTTTATAACAGCTAGGGGCAGTGCTTGCTTGCTTGCCAGAGCGCCAATTTTGCCAGAGCGCCAATTTTGCCAGTCTGCCAGTTTTGCTAGAGCGCCAGTTTTGCCAGAGTGCCAGTCTGCCAGAGCGCCAGTTTGCCAGAGTGCCAGTTTTGCCAGAGTGCCAGTTTGCCAGAGTGCCAGTCTGCCAGTTTCGCCAGAGCGCCAGTTTGCTAGAGTGCCAGTTTTGCCAGTTTGCCAGAGTGCCAGACTGCCAGTTTCGCCAGAGCGCCAGTTTGCCAGAGCGCGGCCAAGTTCCATCGTACTTAACTGACCGTATGTGTTCGTTTTAAAGTACTAAATCAGAAATCACTTGACGCAAAGGAAAACGCGACGCTCCAAATATTACGAATGAAGATTATTAGTTAAAGTTGTAATCCTAGACAGTTTAGGAGGAACTTATTTTTTGCCTTTAATCCTGTTTGTTATTTGTGTTCTTTATTGATCAGTTGTATTTGAAAAATTATTCATTACTCTATATATGATCACGCTGTTTCAAATAGCAAGTTATTGCTCTGTTTATTGCTTATATTTGTTTAGGAGATATTGTTATTGTATGATTCTTGTATGTAATATTTGAACCACAGGGTCAAACTTAAATGTCTATTGTTTGCCCTGAAGCAAAACTGCGATCTCTTTTATCACTAAACAGGGTCATGCAGTAACACAACAATAATGGAATATTTGGAATAGCTGGAGTCTATGAATATATTCTCTCAGTTTTCAGTCATTTAGCTTCAAGTATGCTCGTAATATTTAATGTGCCATGGATAATATTATGCGCGTAACCGGACTGACCCAAAAATTCAGTTTTACGTTTAAATTTACTCTCATAACATAAAGGGAAATGAAGGAAGTGTGCTAATTAAAGCTTGCAATTAATACAAATATGCGCGCACATTCCTCCCAGTGGCGCATTGCAACGAGTCTGTTTCGCAAGCTTCAATTCAACGTATACAGCCAATTCTTAATAAAGGTTGTCCTTCTAAACGCTTAAAGTCATTAAGATTGATGTTTACGGCCGACCGGTAACCGCAAACGCCAAACTTCAAGTCGGATTTTCAGGTGAAGTGTTAGCCGTTCGAAATTAGGACAATTTGTGCATTATTATTGAAGAATGGATTGACTTAAAAACTTGTCAAAACCTTCGAAAACTTGTAGAGCTTACCTTCAAATCCGACTTGAAGTTTGGCGTTTGCGGTTACCGGTCTGCCGTAAACACCAATCTTAACCTCTCTATTATTGTTTTTTGATGCGTGAGACACTATAGCTATGAACACTCAGCAATCAAGAGTTTAGTTAATTTGAGTTCAGTTATTTTTCTAAGTTCTGTTATGTATATAAATGTATTTCAAAATAAAAATACGTCTACTAAAAACGCATGACATATTCTTGAGCATGGTGTGTCAACACCTAGCGCCCGAGCGAGCTCACATTTCCTGCAATTAATTTTCATTTAAGCAGAGATTTATATATGTATGTCAACTAACTAAACAGCGCGCTGTTTCGTGCAATTACATTCAGACGATGTCAATTTGACAAGAGCGCGCTAAGTTTATGCTACCTGTTTCAACAACAATTTTTCTTTAAAAAATCTTTGCATATACATCGCATGTTCAGTGCTTTTGTGTGTCAGTGAACTAACTATACAGCTATTTTAATCAAGGTTGTCTTTCGAAAAGCGTGAACTGTGAACCATGAGCAGGCAAACGATGATGGATTATTGCGAACTATGAGTGCACAAAGGATGATTGATTGTTGTCTATTTAGGGGCTGATACTCGAGCTCAGCGAATTATCTTTATAACAAGTAAATTTGCTGTAGTAAGTTTCCTATGTTCCCTCGATTCAGCCCTCGATTCTGTTTCAAAGAAATAATTCCGTGTTTAAAGGTGAAAATAAGCAATTTTCGGCCATCTTTTGCGCACAGTTTAAGCGTTTAGAAGGACAACCTTTATTAAGAATTGGCTGTATACGTTGAATTGAAGCTTGCGAAACAGACTCTTCGAAATGCGCCACTGGGAGGAATGTGCGCGCATATTTGTATTAATTGCAAGCTTTAATTAGCACACTTCCTTCATTTCCCTTTATGTTATGAGAGTAAATTTAAAAGTAAAACTGAATTTTTCGGTTAGTCCGGTTACGCGCATAATATTATCCATGGCACATTAAATATTACGAGCATACTTGAAGCTAAATGACTGAAAACTGAGAGAATATATTCATAGACTCCAGCTATTCAAAATATTCCATTATTGTTGTGTTACTGCATGACAACTGTTTAATAACTTGCTATTTGAAACAGCGTGATCATATATAGAGTAATGAATAATTTTTCAAATACAACTGATCAATAAAGAACACAAATAACAAACAGGATTAAAGGCAAAAAATAAGTTCCTCCTAAACTGTCTAGGATTACAACTTTAACTAATAATCTTCATTCGTAATATTTGGAGCGTCGCGTTTTCCTTTGCTTCCAAGTAATTTCTGATTTAGTGCTTTAAAACGAACACATACGGTCAGTTAAGTACGATGGAACTTGGCGGCGCTCTGGCAAACTGGCGCTCTGGCGAAACTGGCGCTCTGGCAAAACTGGCACTCTAGCAAACTGGCGCTCTGGCGAAACTGGCAGACTGGCGCTCTGGCAAAACTGGCACTCTGGCAAAACTGGCGCTCTGGCAAAACTGACACTCTGGCAAACTGGCGCTCTGGCAGACTGGCACTCTGGCAAACTGGCGCTCTGGCGAAACTGGCAGACTGGCGCTCTGGCGAAACTGGCAGACTGGCGCTCTGGCAAAACTGGCAAACTGGCGCTCTGGCAAAACTGGCAGACTGGCACTCTGGCAAAACTGGCGCTCTGGCAAGATTTTCTCAAAAATGCACATCATTTTGGCGTATGGTATTGAGAGCTTTTACATGACGTGAGGCATCGTTTGTATAATTACCACGCATATATTACTTTAACCACAATAATTATGTTAATTATTTATGACGTGTTCTGTGCTTTGCTACACGGCTTGATAACCTCATCAACTATCACCGCATAGAAATCTCGAGCTCGTAATCTAATTGTTAGATAGAAGGTACACTATATGTTTCAATATTGTGTTATACACAATAATCAATATTTGTTTGATGGGTTGTCAGATGTAACAAAAATCAATATACAACTCATGTCATATATACTGTATGTATTTGTATCATGTCTGAGGTCATATTTTCCCATGTAACCACAGTTGCCAAGCTTACAGGTATTTTTCAAGTTGAATTACTAATTACATGTACACAAATTCAAAATGTCTGCCCATAAAGCAACTAATCCAAAACAAGGGAAGAAAACCAAAACAAAATTTTAATTCAGTAGAATGCAACCTACTGCTTAATATAGTTGAACAAAATTTAGACACATTACGGGGCCAATTTTCGAGCACAATAACAAATGCCTAAAAGCAAAAGTTGTGTGAAACTATTTACTTCCCAGATTAACAGCTATGAAAAACGTACACCAATAGAAATACGGGAAAATTGCAAAACATGGCCCAAATTGACAAAATCAAATTCTGGGGTAATGCAGTCTCAATGGAAAACTGGTGGACGTCCTGCAGCAAGACCACCAACCACTACCACTGCTAAAATTATAAGTCTTTAGTGATGAGCCTGGTTTCGCTTTGTTAGTGGTCTCACTTCGCCGTCGATGAGTCGCGCTATAAAAAGCAAAGATTCTCCGCCAAATCTATAGCGTTTTAGGAGTTCTTTATCTGAGAAATCTTCCCCGGGAAGTTGACGATTAAAAACTCTAAGTAAGAGTTGCCTTTCAGTATTATCTCGCTCATAAAAGTTGTTCACTCTTAATACAGCCCCCATATTTAACTAGGTTTTGAGAAGTTAACTATGCCATTGAGCATAGTTAACTTTAACTACTTTTTAACTGCAGTTAACGCTAACTGCCTTTTTGTACAACCGGCCTAACTACGTGATTAAAGTTAACCACTATTTAACTACTTTTTGGGTAGTTAAAAAGCAGTTAAGAGCTTTATACAACCGGCCCCTGGTAATTATATTGGTAATTATGGTAAATTGTTTTGAATACAGTGAGTGCAGTTTGGTGCAAGGTTTATAGAGGTGCAAGGTCCTGGAAAAGATATTCACAAATAAAACTTGAGTCTTCACTACAAAACAGCCAAAAATATTGAGAAGTGGACAGGAAACTTACAAGCATCACTACATATATGAGAATGGATGGGACAAAACTTCAAATATAAACGTGAACAAAAAAACAGTTTAATATTACAAGTCCAGTCAAAATAGCCTAACGTGCTTCCTCACTGATACGTCCTGGGCGCCATGTTGTTAAACCCTACCGTAAACAGAAGTATTCTCTCCTGGTATTGGGAAAGGGGAATAGGAACAGAGAGTGGGAAACAGGGAATAAAAAGGGGAAATGAGAACGGGAACGGGGAATACAAACGGTGAATAAGAACAGAATCGAAAATTGAAACAGGGAATGGGAACGGAGTAATGGGAAATACGAACAGGGAATTTAAATGAGGAATTTGAACGGGGAATGAGGAACAGGGATTGGGAACGAGGAATGGGGAATAGGAACGAGGAATAGGAATAAGGAATGGAAACGGGAATGGGAACAAGGAATGGAAACGGGAATGGGAAATAGAAACAGCGAATGGGGAATAGGAACGGGGAGTTGGGAATGGGGAATAAGAACAGGGAATGGGGAATAGGAACAGGGAGTGGGGAATAGGAACAGGGAGTGGGGAATAGGAACAGGGAATGGGAATGCACAAGTTGTTACAAGTGTGCAACAAGCTGTTAACAACTTTTAGCAAGCTTGATGGCATTATCAGACTTGCTACTTGGTTGTTCCAACACATCTCGTACAATCATGATGTACCAAGAATGTCACAAGGTTGATAAAGTAAGGTGGTAACAATATTATTATGTAATGATTGAAACAGACCAGTTGGAACAAACTTGTCACAAGCTATGTCACTTGCGAAAGGCTATGCAAACACAACTTCTTCCGGGCTTGTTTGCAGACCTGCTACAAACTGTGATTTTTACATGTGTTTTTCAGCAAAATCAGCAACAAGGAAATACAGCATAAAACTGCATGGAATAAATATGACAGACAAGCAGCAGAGTTTAAACTTATTGATATATTATATACAGTTATTAATGTTTACTGGGGTACATATGGATTATTATATCCTGCATTCACATGTTGCATTGGGTTATACGGGTGGTAGGATGGCGCAGTTTGCTGGTAAGGTACTATGCCTACAGGTGCTGGCTGACTTGCAACTGCCTGATTTCCCATGAATGCTTGGTTCGCTGGTGGCTGTTGTGGTTCTTGCTGCGATGGATGCATTTGTAAAGAAGGTCTATTGTAACCCATAGCAATGCCTTGTTGCATCATAAACTGTTGTCCCTGTTGTTGCATGCGTGCCGCATGTATATTTGGCGGCATGTAACTTTGTGATTGTCCCTGCATCACTACTTGACTGGATATTGGCATGTTTGCTGTCATCATTTGATTAACATTTCCTGGGTATCCTGTCACAGGCGGCGTGTTGGAGTCCATTGACTGGGAGCTCATGCTCACATTTGCACCTACAAAAAATAACGTGTACACCTTCAATTTCACAATTATAATATAACAAATTCTACCTGCTGATTGGTCAAGAGCTGTGTTGATATAACTATATGTCAACACAAAAAATTTCTGCCACTCTTTTGCTAAAGTTCTTTCTACTATATTATAGAAATGTAAAACATTTTATCATATTAAAGAAATGTAAAACATTTTATCTGTATTGATAAATAATTATATCAACACCTGTGTGAATTGAACAAAAATTCATTTTTCCAACTTCCACTCATGTTGATATAACTGTATATCAACACAGAAAATTTAAATTATTTGAAAACCTACACAAATATATATATTTTTTATCCGGATGTGCAGTGGCCCAAGTGCAGAGGGTCTAGATAGTAACTAATATTACTTACCAAACAATGCAGTAGTAGTACCGTCACCAGAAACTGTTGTCATCGCTGCTGCTGTGGTGTGGATACCGCTGGTGGCTTGCGATCCGGCAGATGAGATACCTTGTGAAGTCATCAAAGAAATTCCTGATGATGTTTGATCCATGGATGTACCTGACGCTCCCTTGCTATCCATTATGTTGCCATGTACATTACCAGACGGTTCTCCCATGGCAGCAGACGCTGGTGCAATGCTGGTTACCTGACTCGATGAAGGTGGCTGTAGAGAAATAATTTTGATGTTTTAAGTAAAAGCTCCTCATTAGAAAGTTAGTAGCTTCTTGACAAAGGCCCTTTGCCCAAAATATGAAATTCTGTTTTATTATTGCAGCAAAGAACCTGGTGTATTTTTGTGTTTACGGTTTTGGTTTCTAATAAATAAAATACATGCAACACATACAGGAGGAATCATTGCTTGAATATTTTGAGTTGAATCAGCAAAACTGGCAAGATACATCAAGTTCTTGTGAAGTAGCTGCTGATACCTAAAATGAAAAGTTAAAGTGATCAAAACAATTATTTCAAAACAACTGTGATCAAAACAACTTTATTATTTCTTTAAGAGCACATTGCCACTTAATAAATTAGAAAATTTGTCCCTTACTGAACACATTCAGCAGATTTCCCTTTGGTCTGATAATCCACAATAGCCTAAAATATCATGAATATTAATTAGCTAATTAATTACTAATTAACTACTGTGATTGGTCAATTAACAACTGATCAATAAATTTGGTAATAGGATAAAATATAGGCAAGGATTAGTTACCTGAATGAGCTGTGCATTTTCATCAAGTAGCTGTGAAAAGATCGTAGTATTAATAAAATAATAATTAATCACCGTTTTATAATAATCTGTGATCTATTACAGTACAAGCACATGTCTAATTGTCAATTAGAGTACAATAAATGGATCAGAATGTCAACACAGGCATTTTAATACCTTCTGAACACTTTGTGGGTTGCCTCTGATTCGATTGTTCCCCCACGACATCACAAACCTTGTCGTCTTTTACTTAGCAAAGTTTTTGCTACAATTCTACGTTAAAAACTCAAGAAAGAGCGCGCAATTTTTGACAAAAACCCATTTTCAATTTTTGAAAATTCATTTTTGTTATGGAGCCAACGAACAAAGAAAACGTGCAGAACTTCATGTACGTACTGACAAAAGTTAATTTGTACAGCCGCTAATTTCGAACAATTCTGGAGGGGGGGGGGGGGCATTTGCATGTCATCGCTTTTTACAATTCGTAAAATTTGGAAAATATTAGATAATCTGCAAGAAAATTTGTAATTAGTTGACTTTAACTTTCTTAACGTTTAACAATTGGGTGAAATACCTTTGCAAACTTGTATTGCTTGAGAAAAATGCTTGAGAACAGCACTTAATATTATGTTCCCCCCCTGATTATTTGCCTGGTGAAGTTCAAAATGGCGTACACACAACGACATTCAAGTACCAGCGGACAATCTCCCATCTCCAAAAGCAAGCCAAAAATTGGAGTTGGTTCTATCGTTTGCAAAGAGGCAGAAATTCGTGGAGAAGTTGTTATCGGTTCAAAAACCGTCATTCATCCGAAGGCACGAATTCTAGCTTTGAACGGACCAATAAAAATTGGGGATGGCAATTTGATAGAAGAGCAAACATGTATTATAAACAAGGGAGACAAAGATGAAGAGGATATTACGGTCATGGAAATTGGGAATAACAATTTCTTTGAAGTTGGCAGCCATTGTGAGGCGACTAAAGTTGGTAATAATAATATTTTGGAGTGCAAGTCGAAAGTCGGTAGGCAAGTCATCTTGGGCGATGGCTGTGTGATTGGCGCTTCTTGCCAACTGACAACCAATGAAACTCTACCGGATAACACCGTGGTGTTTGGCAAAGACTGTCAGAGGAGGGTGCAGTCGGAACGACCGATTGCACAAACATTGCAACTAGATTTCTTAACAAAAGTCCTTCCAAACTATCATCATTTGCAGAAGAGTGCTAGAAATTGAATATTAACAAGCTTTATTTATTACATCATAATAAGTGTTAAAATATATTATTCAGTCAACATTATGCGTCGCTGTCCTGGTTATTTGACAGTACAATGCATGCGCAGTAAAAATAAATTAATAATCATGTTTTAGGTTGATACATGCATTGTATTGTTATTTCATTTTAACTAATAAAGAATAAAATAGGCATGTAGTCAGGGCACAGAATAAAAATTAGCCAGGGCACAGAATAAAAATTAGCCAGAAGCTTCACTCTCGTCGAAACCTGTCACCTGTTGATATCGAGCGAAGAGTACTGCAGTTCGCTACTTGTTTCCATCATTCAAATGGAGGTAATGCTCGTTTTTAATAGGAAAGATCCTTTAAAATAGATTTTAAATTCTATCCGATCCTAATCGTAATTCTAACCATTGTAGCAAAAAACAACTTCCTGCACAAATTCTTGAAATTAAAAATTGTGAAAATGATGCAACATCAATGTGGTGGATGGAAAATAACAATATACTGAAACGAGCGCGCCAAACTGCTTAAAGCGTGACTAGTGATTTCTATAGAGTGAATCTTCTGGTTAATTTTCTATGTGGTAAGCGCTCATGAATTAAATATGTATGCAGGATTTCCGATGTATGTTACACTCACTCCCCCTTTGTGTGCCATTGTGTGTTTTTGAAATAAAATGAGATAAAATTATAGTCAATTTTGAAATGTAAGTTCAGTTTTGTGCTTTGTGCTGAGATTATGGGTTGTAGGGTTTGCAAAAATAAGTTTAAGTTTAACACTAAACTTATATTGATTTTTGTCATGCAATCCTAGAAACAACCTTAAAGTCTTTAATATCTCATGCACATGTAATATAGCTCAGTGACCTGTGTTTGATTGGTGATTTACTAAACCAGTTTAGTTGCAATTTCAATTGAAACAAGTAATTTCATGGTGCTCACAAAAATTAGTTTGTGCAAGTATGGAAGGTTGGTTTACCCCCTTCCCCCCCCCCCTGTATGTTAATGTATGCACTAATCATACACCCTCCCTTTCTCTCCTGGTAGATAATTTATGTGAACCCCTTTGTAATTAATCAATTGCTTATCATACACTTACATCTCCATAGACATCCTTAGCACTCCTCTGATATATTTGAAACTCCCCATATATACTTTTACCTCCCTTTGGCCTACTTAGACATCTTTATCTATACTTAGCACTCCCTAGACATACTTAGCAGTCCTATGATATATGCAAATCTCCCTAGATATACTTGACCTCCTTAGCTCCACTTAGACCTCCTTATCTATACTTAGCACTCCCTAGACATACTTAGCACCCCTCTGGTATACTTGGAATTCCCTACATACACTTCGACGTCCCTACACCTCGTCAGCTAAGCACCTCCTGGACATACTTGGCACTCCTTAAACATACCGAGGTTTGCAAATGCATATGTTTTAGTCCGTAAACATACTTGGGTTTACAAATGCGTACATCAGGCTCCTGAGCATCCTAGCTGGCTCTTCAATTTTCGTAGGGACACTGCCACTGCTGAAAAAATTGAACTAAGGGGCACAATGCTTTTGATTATAGTGATAGCAGTTAAAGGGTGTACACGTGATGCAAAAATGTAAATGAATTGAGTTGATGCCTATTACAAAGAATTTCACACAGAAATTCATCCTCCGGCTCCTATTACATAAAAATGATCCTGTTTGGGTTCCTTCCTGCCGTCATCAATAAACGCCACCAACCTCTAGTATTGACTGCATCCATCACTTGCTCTACTTCTTGTCCTGGTCGATCTCTCTACCTCTTACTGATCATGGGAGTCCTGATTCTTCACACAGTCGTGGCCGCAATCTCGTTCCCCGAGCCTGCGATCCTCTTGTCGAGGAACGAGGAGGTATTATTACTCCGCCTGCCGTAGGCGAGGCGGAGTTTTAAATTCGCCCCGTTTCTGTTTTTTTTTTTCGGTGTCAGAATGGTCAGAAGTCGGTGCCGCCGCTCATGGGTGATACCGCTGGGCCCAAGCCGCGTGAGCCGACCTAAACACGGCGTTTAAACTCAATTTCCGGCGGAATATGTCAACAAAACACGCATTTTAACATGTATGCGAGAACATCTAAACCGCAAGAAGGTTTTACGTGCAAAAATTCTCATGCAAAATGTTTTAAAACGACAAATTCCACCGCGAAACTTTACCGAGGAGCGATGAGAGCGTGCTTCCATCATTTCCTGTTGTATTCCTACTTTTAAGGAAATTTAGAAATTTCTACACAAGAATCAAACGCAAATTCTACTGAAATATGTACCAGGGTGCATTCTGTGTAAAGTTCACGCCGAAGATTCATGATTGTACGCCGACTTTTATTATAAATTACATTACTACCATTTGCATTCAATCGTTACACCGCGCCGCGAAATGAAAGTTGTTTCGAGTTTTCCAACGCGTGTTATAATTGGACAACTTTACGTTTTACATTTCAAACTTCTAATTAGGGGGCGTGAACGTTTACAACCGTTTTTGCAATTATATCCGGCGAACCGCTATAAATAGCAACCGCTAACGTAAACAAATATATATTAAATCGTTCTTTTGCAATAATTATCACTAAATTGTCTTGAAAACCATTCAATCATCTCTTTGTAAAGCAAATACATTAATATTGAACGACAAAATTCGAAACTGAACAATTTCAGCTTCGTGATCATGTAACATAAAACTGACGTTCAGTCGAACTATTTTCGGCTGGTTGCTGACGGTTGCAAACGTTCACGCCCCCTAATTAGAAGTTTGAAATATAAAACGTAAAGTTGTATAATGATAACACGCGTTGGAAAACTCGAAACAACTTTCATTTCGCGGCGCGGTGTAACGATTGAATGCAAATGGTAGCATGATTTTTGAAACCCCACGCCGAAGATCTTCGGCGTACGGGACTTCAAATGCACCCTGGAATATGTATATACAAAACACAATTTTTAACATGTAATAGTTAACAAAAAGGGACAGGAAGGCTCTTTATCAAAAAATTGCTCCAGAAATGTTTTAAAACGGCAAATTTTGATAAACTCCATCATTCCATGATTAAGGAGTGAGTCTAGGAAATGTGTTCCTAATTCTAAACACTTTGTGATTTCTTTCCTTGGTTTTCTATTTCTACCTATGTTGAGATGCTAATATTTCGTGCAAAAGATTTATTTGCTTGTGGGATCTCATATAATTATAAAAGGTAAGAGACATTTTACATTCCAATTCCAGAAATACATATGTTAGTCTAAAGTTCCCAACAAATTATATCGTGGAGACTTCAGACTTAATAGCTTATAGTCTAATATTGACATGTTTATTGTTGAATAGTTGACTCAGAGAAAGGATTTCAAATTGGATATCACAGAAAATACAGATCACAGAAATACTTTTAAGTCGATTACTGTAAAGATTGTTGCTATAATTATTAAAATAGCAAGAAAAAAACTCAAAAATGCAAAATAAAAAAGAACAAAATTTAACTTAAATTTAGTAAAATTTCAACTGGCACTTTCTCAATTTGCCAAACCTTTATCAGACACCCTGCCTATATACCAATGTTTTAACTGACACCTGAAGCTTTCTGGAAGTAAATACTTTTTGAGCATGTCGAAAGTCTAACTGACAACTTGTGGGCATGTACAGGTCAAAGTCTAAATAACATCTTGTCAACAAGCCAAAAGCCTTACCGACATCTTGTTAACAAGCCAAAAGCCTAACCGACATTTTGTCACCAAGCCAAAAGCCTAACCGACATCTTGTCACCAAGCCAAAAGCCTAACCGACATCTTGTCAACAAACGAAAAGCCTTACCGACATCTTGTCAACAAGCCAAAAGCCTTACCGGCATCTTGTCAACGAGCCAAAAGCCTAACCAACATCTTGTCAACAAGCCAAAAGCCTAACTGACATCTTGTCAACAAGCCAAAAACCTAACCGACATCTTGTCAACATGCCAAAAGTCTAACTAGGAGCATATCAACATGTCAAAAGTCCATTTCAAAGCTTGTCCACATATCAAAAGACTAACTCAGATCTTATCAACATGTCAAAAGTCTGTTCGAAAACTTGTCAACTAGTCAAAATCCTTACCAACATTTTATAAACATGCCAAATATTTACCTGACACCTTATCAACACATCAAATATCTAATTCAAAGCTTGTCAATATATCAAAAGGCTAGCCAACATTTTCCCAACAAATTATATCGTGGAGACTTCAGGCAGTGTGCTACAGAATAGATTTAATAGATTGATGGATTTAATAGATTGATGTATTGTATACACTTTTAGTAAAATTTTCTTTACTTGCAAAATAAAACAGCTATATGTTGGTGGTAAAAGAATCTTGTTTAACATATGTACTATGAAAGTCTTTAATCTAAATTAAATTCTAAAAAATACAATCCTACTAGGACTCTGGACAGAGTGCCTGGCAGGTCACTCAGACATTGATTTTTGGTTATCTTAGTGATTACATAAGATGTGCTAGCAATGTCTTAAAATGGCTTGGAAGGTACCCTAATAATAATTGATTTAAAAAGGAATTAGTTGGGCAGAATAGAAATAAGTGAATGTACCCCACCCCCAATGAACTCTCTGGTTACAGCCCTGCCTGGCCTTGTGCCCATTTTCGTTTGGCACGCGGAGTGAACGCCTTAGCAGGCGTCTTGTTTCAGACAAAATTTGTTCAAAAACCAACAACAGAAACCAAGGCATGGTTACTAAGCTAAACGCGATCAAAGGTACTGGTAAGTAATTTCAACATGGCTTCCTTTTCTAACAAGAGTCAAAATATGAATATGGATGATATTGGATGATATGGATTAGATATGGATGAGCTTTCTAATAATGAGGGCTTGAATATTCACGAATCCACGGAAAGTAGCGAGGTAAATAGAATTGGTAATATTTTTCCTGAGTACAGACTGTACGACTACGTGGTTTGTTTATGAATATCACCAGTTTAATATACGTACGGATATTGCCATATTGGATGATATTGATAATATGAAAATGGTGCGCGGAGTCGCAGAGATACCAGATTTATTTCGAGTGTTGAACATGATATCCTAAGAGTGAGTGCAGCGAACGAGGGCATTTCCTAGCACCATGTATTTTTCTGTTTAGTATATAAACTACAGTGTTTTCTACTAATATAAAACATCCAGAAGCTATTAGTTGATTGTTTGAAAAGCGATAATTTTCACATGTCATGATCTCACATTTGAGATTATCAATTTTATCAGTGCTGGAAATCTTTATGAAGCACTGTACTTTAAATAATAAGTATTGATAGACTATAGTCTGTCTAGTCACAAAGTTTAGTAATTCATTGCATGTAGTGATCATGTGATGGCAAACAGGCAGGTAAAAATTCGAGATTGTATTCAACCTACAATTATAGTCCTATATAAAACCCACAAGTAAGTCTCTTTTGACTTTATTTTGTAATCAGCCGGTATGGTCTGGAAAGTATGGCAATTAGCCACTCAAGAATTTTTGTTGTGTTCAGGTTTGCATACTTGGCTTAATACTGAATATGGTGAATATGGCCAGTGCTAGGTATCTAACATGCACACTGAAGTGCATTTGACACATGTTTGCACACTGTACATTTGAAATTTTTGAAACCCGATATCTTGTTAAAAACAGCCATACTTTCCAGTCTAGGTCATCAGTCTACAGTATCTGACTGCCTATCAAAGTGGATTGTTTGTACTGCACAGCCAAGATACAGTATTGGGCTGCAATTTTGATGTCTTCTAATAAATTTTCTATTAAATGTCTTCTATTAAATTGCCTATATTTTAGTCCCTATATATTTTCTATTAAATATTTTAAATCTCAGCACATAATCTTTCCAGTCTGGACTGCAGGTTCATAAACATGAAAATTTTCGAACAATCAACATTATTGATTTCTTGTGGGTACAAGACTGTTGTTTGAAACATTTGAAAATGTGGAAATAATGCAACCGACTGTGGCTAGTTTGAAAATAAGCTAGTTAAGTGGACTATTTTTTATCACTCCCTGTATACTATCCTTCTGCCCATGCCATCTTTTTGCAACATTCAGTAACTGTCTTATTAAGGTTAAGTTAACAGTATCTAGCCATCCACATAAATTTAATGTTTATTTAATCAGAAATCTTTAGTAATGTTTGGTCACTATTAGAGAATAGCCAACAATAAGTCTCACTCATGTTGGGACCTATATGTTTTTGTCTCCTTGGCTGTGACAATGCCATCATTCTAGCAGCTAAACCTGGGGCATAAAAAAACGTTTGAAAAACTTCATGAGATTTAGTCTGTGCAGAGATTGTGCAGAATGGAAATATATGAGCATGCACCCCCCCCCCCCAATTATCAGTAATTAATATTTGATAATTATTTTTAGTCTCTGAGGCTGAGAAACAAATTCACACAATTGCCTGCATGGTAAATATTGCTTTCCTGTAAAGTATGCATTCACCAAAGGATCTGGCCTGCACAGTCATATTTGGAAAATTCAGTCATCCATGAAAATGCACAACATAAATTCCAACAAAACGTCTGGAAGCTGTTTTAGGAAAAGAAAGGAACTTTAAAAAGACACACAATGGATGTGCTGTAAAGCCATTGATTAAGGATAAACAGATGTGCAACTGGATATGTGCCAGTCTCTCATGTTCTATGCTAATATACGACGTCATATCCACGAACCATGAAAGTGTTCATAAAATCGTCAATTAATTGACATTTCTCTTTCTAATTGGTTATAAACTTTGGCTTGTGTACTCGCCAGTATACTGCGCATATGACCTGGTTTTTGTTGGAAGCATGAGCATCAGTAAAATAAAAAGGGATAACGTTTCCAGTGAATTTTGCGAAAAAATGCTGAAAGAATTTTCTTTAAAATTTGTTTTTGTTCCGACGCACATTTCGGTACTGTTGATTTCTTTGTTTTTTAACCGTGTGCTTATGTTCATCTTGCTAGTCAAAATCAGGTCTAATTAAATGTTCATTTATCTTCTACTAAATATACCGTAATTAGTCAAACGAATACGGTTTTTGTAAATAATAGAATTTAATAAATAATTTCTTCTTATCTTGTGTTCAGATTTATTTATAAATCAAAATACAATATAATAATCTTATTACGAAAAACAGTGCATGTACCATATACTTTTGCTAACCTCATACATATATTATTCAATTTTCAACATACCTTTGTCTCGCTACTAGCCTAGTACTCACTCTTAAGCGCTTAAGATAATATTCTCCCTCTCCAAAATGCATGGTTGCATAAATGTAGTTGTATACAAGACCGAATTTTGGGAGAGGTGCGCGCCTTCCCTGGAAATAGGAGAGGTGCACACTTCCCCAAAAAACCCCCCACATTCCCTTACAATTTCTCCAAAATCTGGCCTTGGTTATATGTTAACTCGGTTTTTGCATGCATGCCACTTGATTTCTTATCTTTACTTCAAAGTTCAAATGGTCATTGTGGCCAACCATGTGTCTTTAGTGTTGGAACATGTTATAAGGATTGAAATTATTGTTTTCAGAGATTTTATGACTTTGGTTAAATAGGAACAAATTTTGTCATTGTTTAACCCAGCCTGTTATTACACGAATTATTATGTATTTAGTGTTTGAAAATGTTATTATAAGGATTGAAATTACTGTTTTCAGAGATTTTATGAGTTTGGTTAAACATGATCAAATTTTGTCATTATTTAACCAAGCCTATTATTACACGAATTATTGTGTCTTTAGTGTTGGAGAATGTTATTATAAGGATTGAAATTATTGTTTTCAGAGATTTTATTACTTTGGTTAAATAGGCATAAATTTTGACATTGTTTAACCAAGCCCATTATTACACGAATTATTGTATCTTCAGTGTTGGAAAATGTTATTAGAAGGATTGAAATTATTGTTTTCAGAGATTTTACGACTTTGGTTAAATAAAAACAAATTTTGTCATTATTTAACCAAGCCTATTATTACACGAATTATTATGTATTTAGTGTTTGAAAATATTATTATAAGGATTGAAATTATTGTTTTCAGAGATTTTATGACTTTGGTTGAATAGGAACAATTTTTGTGATTATTTAACCAAGCCTATTATTGCACGAATTATTGTGTCTTTAGTGTAGGAAAATGTTATTATAACGGCTGCTGTATTGTTTTCAGATATTTTATGAGTTTGGTTAAACATGATCAAATTTTGTCATTATTTAACCAAGCCTATTATTACACGAATTATTGTGTCTTTAGTGTTGGAAAATGTTATTATAAGGATTGAAATTATTGTTTTCAGAGATTTTATTACTTTGGGTTAAATAGGTACAAATTTTGTCATTGTTTAACCAAGCCTATTATTACACGAATTATTGTGTCTTTAGTGTTAGAAAATGTTATTATAAGGATTGAAATTATTGTTTTCAGAGATTTTATGAGTTTGGTTAAATAGGAACAAATTTAGTGATTACCTAACCAAGCCTATTATTACACGAATTTATGTGTCTTTACCGTTGGAAAATGTTATTATAAAGGCTGCGGTATTGTTTTCAGAGATTTTATGAGTTTGGTTAAACATGATCAAATTTTGTCATCATTTAACCAAGCCTATTATTGCACGAATTATTGTGTCTTTAGTGTTTAAAAATGTTATTATAAGGACTGCTGTATTGCTTTCAGAGATTTTATGAGTTTGGTTAAATAGGAACAAATTTTGTGATTATTTAACCAAGCCTATTATTACACGAATTATTGTGTCTTTAGTGTTTAAAAATGTTATTATAAGGATTGCTGTATTGTTTTCAGAGATTTTATTAGTTTGGTTAAATAGGAACAAATTTTGTCATTGTTTAACCAAGCCTATTATTACACGAATTATTGTGTCTTTAGTGTTGGAAAATGTTATTATAAGGATTGAAATTATTGTTTCCAGAGATTTTATGACTTTGGTTAAATATGTACAAATTTTGTCATTGTTTAACCAAGCCCATTATTACACGAATTATTGTGTCTTTAGTGTGGGAAAATGTTATTATAAGGATTGAAATTAGTGTTTTCAGAGATTTTATGACGTTGGTTAAATATGTACAAATTTTGTCGTTGTTTAACCAAGCCCATTATCACACGAATTATTGATCATGTTTAACCAAAGTCATAAAATCTCTGAAAACAGCAGTCCTTATAATAATGTTTTTAAACGCTAAAGACACAATAATTAGTGTAATAATAGGCTTGGTTAAATAATGACAAAATTTGATCATGTTTAACCAAACTCATAAAATCTCTGAAAACAATACAGCACTAACAGCAGCCCTTACAACAACATTTTCCAACACTAAAGACACAATAACTCGTGTAATAATAGGCTTCGCTAAACAATGACAAAATTTGTACATATTTAACCAAAGTTATAAAATCTCTGAAAACAGTAACTTCAATCCTTATAATAACATTTTAAAACATTAAAGACACAATAATTCGTGTAATAATGGGCTTGGTTAAACAATGACAAAATTTGTACATATTTAACCAAAGTTATAAAATCTCTGAAAACAGTAACTTCAATCCTTATAACAACATTTTCCAACACTAAAGACAAAATAATTCGTGTAATAATGGGCTTGGTTAAACAATGACAAAATTTGTACATATTTAACCAAAGTTATAAAATCTCTGAAAACAGTAACTTTAATCCTTATAATAACATTTTTAAACATTAAAGACACAATAATTCGTGTAATAATAGGCTTGGTTAAATAATGACAAAATTTGATCATGTTTAACCAAATTCATAAAGTCTCTGAAAACAATACAGCACTAACAGCAGCCCTTACAACAACATTTTCCAACACTAAAGACACAATAACTCGTGTAATAATAGGCTTCGCTAAACAATGACAAAATTTGTACATATTTAACCAAAGTTATAAAATCTCTGAAAACAGTAACTTCAATCCTTATAATAACATTTTTAAACATTAAAGACACAATAATTCGTGTAATAATGGGCTTGGTTAAACAATGACAAAATTTGTACATATTTAACCAAAGTTATAAAATCTCTGAAAACAGTAACTTCAATCCTTATAATAACATTTTCCAACACTAAAGACACAATAATTCGTGTAATAATGGGCTTGGTTAAACAATGACAAAATTTGTACATATTTAACCAAAGTCATAAAATCTCTGAAAACAATAATTTCAATCCTTATAATAACATTTTCAAACACTAAAGGTACAATAATTCGTGTAATAATAGGCTTGGTTAAAGATTGACAAAATTTGATCATGTTTAACCAAACTCATAAAATCTCTGAAAACAATACAGCAGTCCTTATAATAACATTTTTAAACACTAAAGACACAATAATTCGTGCAATAATAGGCTTGGTTAAATAATGACAAAATTTGATCATATTTAACTAAACTCATAAAATCTCTGAAAACAATAATTTCAATCCTTATAATAACATTTTCAAACACTAAATACATAATAATTCGTGTAATAATAGGCTTGGTTAAATAATGACAAGATTTGTTCCTATTTAACCAAAGTCGTAAAATCTCTGAAAATAATACAGCAGCCCTTATAACATTTTTAAACTTTAAAGACACAATAATTCGTGTAATAATAGGCTTGGTTAAATAATGACAAAATTTGAAAATGTTATTATAAGGATTGAAATTAGTGTTTTCAGAGATTTTATGACGTTGGTTAAATATGTACAAATTTTGTCGTTGTTTAACCAAGCCCATTATCACACGAATTATTGATCATGTTTAACCAAAGTCATAAAATCTCTGAAAACAGCAGTCCTTATAATAATGTTTTTAAACGCTAAAGACACAATAATTAGTGTAATAATAGGCTTGGTTAAATAATGACAAAATTTGATCATGTTTAACCAAACTCATAAAATCTCTGAAAACAATACAGCACTAACAGCAGCCCTTACAACAACATTTTCCAACACTAAAGACACAATAACTCGTGTAATAATAGGCTTCGCTAAACAATGACAAAATTTGTACATATTTAACCAAAGTTATAAAATCTCTGAAAACAGTAACTTCAATCCTTATAATAACATTTTAAAACATTAAAGACACAATAATTCGTGTAATAATGGGCTTGGTTAAACAATGACAAAATTTGTACATATTTAACCAAAGTTATAAAATCTCTGAAAACAGTAACTTCAATCCTTATAACAACATTTTCCAACACTAAAGACAAAATAATTCGTGTAATAATGGGCTTGGTTAAACAATGACAAAATTTGTACATATTTAACCAAAGTTATAAAATCTCTGAAAACAGTAACTTTAATCCTTATAATAACATTTTTAAACATTAAAGACACAATAATTCGTGTAATAATAGGCTTGGTTAAATAATGACAAAATTTGATCATGTTTAACCAAATTCATAAAGTCTCTGAAAACAATACAGCACTAACAGCAGCCCTTACAACAACATTTTCCAACACTAAAGACACAATAACTCGTGTAATAATAGGCTTCGCTAAACAATGACAAAATTTGTACATATTTAACCAAAGTTATAAAATCTCTGAAAACAGTAACTTCAATCCTTATAATAACATTTTTAAACATTAAAGACACAATAATTCGTGTAATAATGGGCTTGGTTAAACAATGACAAAATTTGTACATATTTAACCAAAGTTATAAAATCTCTGAAAACAGTAACTTCAATCCTTATAATAACATTTTCCAACACTAAAGACACAATAATTCGTGTAATAATGGGCTTGGTTAAACAATGACAAAATTTGTACATATTTAACCAAAGTCATAAAATCTCTGAAAACAATAATTTCAATCCTTATAATAACATTTTCAAACACTAAAGGTACAATAATTCGTGTAATAATAGGCTTGGTTAAAGATTGACAAAATTTGATCATGTTTAACCAAACTCATAAAATCTCTGAAAACAATACAGCAGTCCTTATAATAACATTTTTAAACACTAAAGACACAATAATTCGTGCAATAATAGGCTTGGTTAAATAATGACAAAATTTGATCATATTTAACTAAACTCATAAAATCTCTGAAAACAATAATTTCAATCCTTATAATAACATTTTCAAACACTAAATACATAATAATTCGTGTAATAATAGGCTTGGTTAAATAATGACAAGATTTGTTCCTATTTAACCAAAGTCGTAAAATCTCTGAAAATAATACAGCAGCCCTTATAACATTTTTAAACTTTAAAGACACAATAATTCGTGTAATAATAGGCTTGGTTAAATAATGACAAAATTTGATCATGTTTAACCAAAGTCATAAAATCTCTGAAAACAATAATTTCAATCCTTATAACATTTCCCAACACTAAAGACACACGCATGGCCACAATGACCATTTGAAGTAAAGATAAGAAATCAAGTGGCATGCATGCACAAACCGAGTTAACATATAACCAAGGCCAGATTTTGGAGAAATTGTAAGGGAATGTGGGGGTTTTTTGGGGAGGTGTGCACCTCTCCTATTCCCAGAGGAGGCGCGCACCTCTCCCAAAATTCAGTCTTGTATACAACTACATTTATGTAACCATGCATTTTGGACAGGGAGAATATTATCTTAAGCGCTTAAGAGTGAGTACTAGGCTAGTAGCGAGACAAAGGTATGTTAAAAAGTGAATAATATATGTATGAGGTTAGCAAAAATATATGGTACATGCACTGTTTTTCGTAATAAGATTGTTATATTGTATTTTGATTTATAAATAAATCTGAACACAAGATAAGAAGAAATTATTTATTAAATTCTATTATTTACAAAAACCGTATTTGTTTGACTAATTACGGTATATTTAGTATAAGATAAATGAACATTTAATTAGACCTGATTTTGACTAGCAAGATGAACATAAGCACACGGTTAAAAAACAAAGAAATCAACAGTACCGAAATGTGCGTCGGAACAAAAACAAATTTTAAAGAAAATTCTTTCAGCATTTTTTCGCAAAATTCACTGGAAACGTTATCCCTTTTTATTTTACTGATGCTCATGCTGCCAACAAAAACCAGGTCATATGCGCAGTATACTGGCGAGTACACAAGCCAAAGTTTATAACCAATTAGAAAGAGAAATGTCAATTAATTGACGATTTTATGAACACTTTCATGGTTCGTGGATATGACGTCGTATATTAGCATAGAACATGAGAGACTGGCACGTATCCAGTTGCACATCTGTTTATCCTTAATCTATGGCTTTACAGCACATCCATTGTGTGTCTTTTTAAAGTTCCTTTCTTTTCCTAAAACAGCTTGCAGACGTTTTGTTGGAATTTATATTGTGCATTTCCGTGGATGACTGAATTGTCCAAATATGACTGTGCAGGCCAGATCCTTTGGTGAATGCATACTTTACAGGACTGAAATGTTGCTCCAGCCAAACAATATTTACCATGCAGGCAATTGTGTGAATTTGTTTCTCAGCCTCAGAGACTAAAAATAATTATCAAATATTAATTACTGATAATTGGGGGGGGGGTGCATGCTCATATATTTCCATTCTGCACAATCTCTGCACAGACTAAATCTCATGAAGTTTTTCAAATGTTTATTATGCCCCAGGTTTAGCTGCTAGAATGACGGCATTGTCACAGCCAAGGAGACAAAAACATATAGGTCCCAACATGAGTGAGACTTATTGTTGGCTATTCTCTACTAATACTGAAGTTCCAAAGTATAGTGACCAAACATTACTAAAGATTTCCGATTAAATAAACATTAAATTTATGTGGATGGCTAGATACTGTTAACAGACTCTGCACAGACTAAATCTCATGAAGTTTTTCAAATGTTTATTATGCCCCAGGTTTAGCTGCAAGAATGACGGCATTGTCACAGCCAAGGAGACAAAAACATATAGGTCCCAACATTGAGTGAGACTTATCGTTGGCTATTCTCTACTAATACTGAAGTTCCAAAGTATAGTGACCAAACATTACTAAAGATTTCTGATTAAATAAACATTAAATTTATGTGGATGGCTAGATACTGTTAACTTAACCTTAATAAGACAGTTACTGAATGTTGCAAAAAGATGGCTTATTTTCAAACTAGCCACAGTCGGTTGCATTATTTTCACATTTTCAAATGTTTCAAACAACAGTCTTGTACCCACAAGAAATCAATAATGTTGATTGTACGAAAATTTTCATGTTTATGAACCTGCAGTCCAGACTGGAAAGATTATGTGCTGAGATTTAAAATATTTAATAGAAAATATATAGGGACTAAAATATAGGCAATATAATAGAAGACATTTAATAGAAAACTTATTAGAAGACATCAAAATTGCAGCCCAATACTGTATCTTGGCTGTGCAGTACAAACAATCCACTTTGATAGGCAGTCAGATACTGTAGACTGATGACCTAGACTGGAAAGTATGGCTGTTTTTAAAAAGATCTCGAGTTTCAAAAATTTCAAATGTACAGCGTGCAAACCTATGTCAAATGCACTTCAGTGTGCATGTTTGATACCTAGCACTGGCCGTATTCAACATATTCAGCATTAAGCCAAGTATGCAAACCTGAACACAACAAAAATTCTTGAGTGTGTAATTGCCACACTTTCCAGACCATACCGGCTGATTACAAAATAAAGTCAAAAGAGACTTACTTGTGGGTTTTATATAGGACTATAATTGTAGGTTGAATACAATCTCGAATTTTTACCTGCCTGTTTGCCATCACATGATCACTACATGCAATGAATTACTAAACTTTGTGACTAGACAGACTATAGTCTATCAATACTTATTATTTAAAGTACAGTGCTTCATAAAGATTTCCAGCACTGATAAAATTGATAATCTCAAATGTGAGATCATGACATGTGAAAATTATCGCTTTTCAAACAATCAACTAATAGCTTCTGGATGTTTTATATTAGTAGAAAACACTGTAGTTTATATACTAAACAGAAAAATACATGGTGCTAGGAAATGCCCTCGTTCGCTGCACTCACTCTTAGGATATCATGTTCAACACTCGAAATAAATCTGGTATCTCTGCGACTCCGCGCACCATTTTCATATTATCAATATCATCCAATATGGCAATATCCGTACGTATATTAAACTGGTGAAATTCATAAACAAACCACGTAGTCGTACAGTCTGTACTCAGGAAAAATATTACCAATTCTATTTACCTCGCTACTTTCCGTGGATTCGTGAATATTCAAGCCCTCATTATTAGAAAGCTCATCCATATCTAATCCATATCATCCAATATCATCCATATTCATATTTTGACTCTTGTTAGAACTAGCTTGTTAGAAAAGGAAGCCATGTTGAAATTACTTACCAGTACCCATTGAACTATAATAGATCTGGAACGATAACTTCAGTGTTTTAAACCTATGATTGGCTGAAGCCGGCGCGCTGGAAAATCAACATTCAAAAAGACTGGGGAGAGGTCGGATTTGGTTTTCGAGGAGTGAGAATTTTTGTTTTCGAGCAAAAATTGGCAAGAAATACACTGTTTTTGTCGAAAGACATCATTGTTTTGGACTCAGACGAGGTTTCCTGTTTAGTTCCAACTATCTTACACCTATCTGCAGCAAAAAGTGAGCATTTTGACTTTAGTATTTTTAAAAAATTACAAATGTTTGTACGTGTCAAAGAAAACTTTGCTTTTGAGCTCAAAAAAAATATATAATGAAACCTTTAGACAGTCCCAAACTTATTTTGCAGTGAGCGCCAGGTACTCCTCTTTATTCTGAACTTTTAATCCTTGCTTTAACCCTTTTAAAACATGAAGAAATTGACGTTTTTCATGCGTTTTTCGTAAACAATGTTTTTTAAATGTATTTTTTTCGACCCTAAAACGTCCAGTCTTCCTAAAACTTCGCACACGGATGTATTTTGCATGGAGTTAAATATTTCCTGTGGTTTCACGTCTTGGTTCTTACTTGAACTTTCAAAAACTCAGAAAAAGTAGCCAAAATCTCGCAGATTTTTCGTAATTTTCGCCTTTGCTGCAACATTTTTCCGTGATAGTACGATTTTTGTCAAATTTTATAACATATTATATAAATTCAACTGTCATTGTTTAAATATTTCTGAATCTTAGAGATCTGTTAGTAGATTTAAATAAAGAATTTTACGGATACAAAAATGATATTTTTTTCACGAAATTCTTAAAAAGGACTGGGTCTACCTGCAAAGTGAACACAAAGTCGGCTTCAATTTCCCCCCCTGACTTATCGTTCCAGATCTATTATAGTTCAATGCCAGTACCTTTGATCGCGTTTAGCTTAGTAACCATGCCTTGGTTTCTGTTGTTGGTTTTTGAACAAATTTTGTCTGAAATAATATCTCCAGAGCCTCTCGTTCCTCGACAAGAGGATCGCAGGCTCGGGGAACGAGATTGTCGTGGCCGTAGTTTTGTTCATTCCACCTGATCCTTTCTTTCTGTCTGTAATTCCCCGTTCCTTCAACACCTTCATGTTGCGGTCAGCGAAGTGCAACATGATGATCCCCTTGGTCTGGGTGAGGTCAAACCTGCTTGAGTTTGATCCAATTGGCCATCTCTTCCATACAAATATTTAACCCCTCCTAATTTTAAACGCAAATGACGTTTTATAATCTCCGAAAGTCACAGCTCTTTTACGTGACTACAAGCTCGTACTGGCCTATGTGCCACTGTGCCATGGCAGATGGGACCCCACTGGGACATCAAATGGGCCCTTGACAATTGTTGTTTAATTTCAGTATTTGTAAACATTCAAAGATGTTTAAAACAGACTATCAGGCAGTACGAAACGAAAATAAAAGGGACCGGATGGGAATGATTTGGAATTTTTGAACTCTTCAGGGAAGCGGTTAAATAATTGATCATGTTCTCTCCAGAATACCATAAAATCTTCACCTAAAACATTCAGGACGGCAAAAAATTTCAGGGCTACTCTCAGTGCTAGAATGGCAAGGCCCCTTAATTGGGCCAGTCCGAGTCTGCGTGACTACAACACGTTTTGTTTGAAAAACATCCTCAACATTTAATTTTCAATGTTTTCTAGATGTATGGACATTGCAAGTCCCAAGCATGCTTCAATTTGTTGACTGACGTCTTGCCAATCATGAAAAAAGGAAAACTGTTATTCATGGAAAGTATACAAAAAGGTCTTAAAATTTTCTTGTCTTGTTTAATTATGATTTAATATTATGATAAATGATTTGAACATTATAGGCTTCTGCTTGTGACTAGAATTGTGTTTATTCTGAGGTTTTCGCAAAATAGCGGCGAAGTCTTGGAAAATTGCTGTGCATCAGTCAAGTGAATTCTTGAAAGAGAATGTTGAGTTAAAACCATTGAGTTACGATATACAATTTGCATAATAGGCAGACATTTGACCTTGGCAAAAAGAACAAAATCTTTTGCAACAGCTAGAAAGAGCATCCAAGATTAGTAGAATTGCAGAGTTTGATGGCGAAATGTTGTAAAGTACGGGAAATACAGCCCTGCAAAGTTCGCAATTTGGTATATATTTGTATTACGCGCGGGAAAAGATACCATTTTCGCAGCAATTTTAACTCAGATGTGGTAATTTTTTTACGTGGCGACAACACCTTTTTGTACACATTATAACTTTATGGATTGCATGTAAATAGAAAAAGTTACTAAATATCGCGAAAAGATGCATTGAAGACCATTTTCATTTTTGCTTTAGACCCTCTAGTTTCCATAAAGCTTGAATAGTTCAATAAGATTTTTCCTCTGAGCTTACTTTATACAAAAGAAGGCCCCGTATACGAGGTTGATTCGTATTTTCTATTTTTCTCATCCGTGTTTTAACCCCCATCCGCATTTTCTATGCGTGTTTTATCCTCATCCGTATCCACATTTGCCCGTATCCGTATCCGCGTGTTATTTCTTTCCACCGGCCATAATGGACAATTTGCATAATAGACTAAAGGTCGAACTAGACAAGACGAACGAAATATTTTACCACAGTTAAAAAGAGCACCTTAAAATTAGTAGAGTTGAAAAGTTTGGTGGCGAAATGTTGTAAAATACGGAAAATATAGCCCCGCGAAGTTTGCAAATTTTGTATATATTTGTATTACGCGCGGAAAAAGTTACCATTTTTGAGCTAAAATTGCCGCGAAAATGGTAACTTTTCCCGCGCGTAATACAAATATATACAAAATTTTCAAACTTCGCGGGGCTATATTTTCCGTATTTTACAACATTTCTCCACCAAATTCTGCAGTTGTTGTAATCTTAGGATGCTCTTTCTAGCTGTAGTAAAAGATTCTGTTCTTTTTGCCTAGATCGAGTGTTAGTCTATTATGCAAATTGGCCATTAGTATTCGAGATCTGCTCGGAATTTGTCGGCAGAAAGTTGCAAGCTTCGTCTTCCGACGGTCATCGAAAAATATTCGATTCTTTTTCAAATTTTTTTGTGAGCTTGCTTGACTCCGATTGAGCTCCACGTTGTAGGTTTTTAGCGACAGACGAGAGGCACTTTATTTTAAGGTATAATGCTTTATTTTCTCTGTATTTGTAGTATACTATCTAGATTGCTTATAAAGATCGATTTTCATGAAATCCGATTGGAATTAAGTACAATATTAAGTTTGTGCTTTGCAACTCAACTGCCTGCGATTTTTAGTTAAAAGTTCTTGATACTAATACTGTGAAGTGGGATTCACATACTAACTGAGGTCTTAAATTTATTGCTCAGACAGTTAAATTTATTTCATCTTGGAAGATTTTCAAGTTTAAAAAGGAAAAGTATTAATTTTGTGAATTTTGAAATAGTATAGAGAGTTTCCTTATTAGTGGAGACAGTCGAATTTCTCCACGATCTGGTAATACATTGTTGACCAAAACGAAGCAACACAAAATGAACTTTGACTCTCGGATATAAGTAGATTTACCCACTGATTGCAGATTTGTTTCATGATGGAGGGAGGGGTTAGCTTTTATGGGTGTGCACCAGACTGCAGAGTATGTCAACAGTGCCCATGAGATTTTTTATAGAAAAAAATTTGCACACTTCCTTTTACCAGATTCAATCTGCCCTTGAAGCTCTAATTTTCATAGTTTTTAACACATATTTTGTTACTTTTGCCCGTTAAGTCACTTATGATCCGCACTTGGCAACTGTTTTCCGCATCTGCGCCTAAGATTTGTGCCTTCTTCGCACCCAAGATCTCGTCGAAAACTGCTGTACTCTGCAGTCTGGGCTGTGCATCGAAGACCTGCCGGAGCTCCGGTGGTTTTGAGTTGAGATGTCATTTTCCAGATCTGGCTAAAGTAAAATAATGATACTAAGAATGTTAGATTGTGGTAAATTTTAACCCCTTTCCAGCAAAATTGCCAAACATATAAAGCCTGACCCAGAGTTTTTTAGGTGTAACCAGTTAGGGCTGAAAAACTGAAGTTTGCACAGCTTGAGTTAACTCTAAATCTGCAATTGGGATAAAAACAAACTTTTTTGGTAAAGGGAGTGGGTTGAAGCAATAACATAACAAGTCCATGATTGTCTTACTTCTAATGATTAGAGGACAAAATCCATATGTCAATGGCCACTAACTCTCCTAGTTTGTAACATATTTGTGTTCAATAAGAGAAAGAAATGCAAGACCATCTAGACATGATTTAGTTATTGACTTTAAAATACAAATCTGATGGATCTGGGAAATCAAGACCCGGGTGCATTCTGTGTGCAAAGGTTTGAAGATTGCTCGTTAGAGCTTATTATCCAGAAGTATATACACCCCCCTGCTTCCTTTAAAGACTGTGACGATTGTGCATGCTTTCTTAGATACTTGACTGATGTATTCAGTTATAACCAGTGCCCTTATTATGATTTCAGTTACTAATATCCTAAATAGGATACTTTGTTGTTTTTTCATTCAAGACAATGTGTCTGTCAAATTGTTTGAGAAACATCCTCAATATTCAATATTTTCTAGATGTATGGACATTGCAAGTTCCAAGCATGCTTCAATTTGTGGACTGACATCTTAGCCAATCATGAAAAAAGGAAAACCGTCAGTGATGGAAAGTATACAAAAAGGTCTTGATATTTTCTTGTCTTGTTTAGTTACAAAATGATTTGAACATTATAGACTTTTGCTTGTGACTAGTGATTGTGTTTATTTTTAAGTTTTCAAGTGTACAAATTAGTGGAGTTCTTCGAAAATTCCTGTATATCAGTCAAGTCATGAAATAGAAATGGCATTCTGAGTTAAAACTATTGAGTTGCAATTGTAACAAGTTAACACTTTCCGTCTGAAATTTGGGATTTCCACATGAAAATTTCAAGCTTTAATATTTTACATTTATTCTGTCAATTTTTTTCCTTGTCACAGGTCACAACAAGCACATAATTTTCAAAACATTTTAATTTCTACAAAGCCAAATAATGATAAATTCTTTGTGTTTTGAAAAAATTGATGTATTGTTTTGCATGTTGGATGTACATATTGTTTGGTTTACTTTACATTAATGCATTCTTAATGATAAAACACAACAGTTTTAGTTTATTATTTGACTTTGTAAAATTGAGGATATTGAGATGGTTGTATAAGAAATCAAAAGATCTTAAACATATATCAGCTTAAATGTTGATTGTTTTAATTTTCATCCATGTTTCTTCACTTGGTATTAAGTTTGTCAAAGAATATTTACATCAAAACATCAAAATAACGATGCATGAATTATCATTTGTGTACAAACATAGTTTGTACTTGATTTCCTGATTACTATCTCAATCTTCTCACCTTTCAATTGACTTTCATTGTTTGTTTAAAGTTTGAGATGTTCATTAGAAAATCACAAAGAATTTGCTATACAAGCTCCCCTGTTCTTCTAGCATGGGTTGGTTAGGGGGCCAAATTTGGATCATTCCCAAGCTATACAATACTTCCTATTACTTTTAAACATCTAGGCTAAAATAATTTTCTTTGTTTATTTTTCCGAGTCTAACACAGTGAGTGAAATAGTGAATTAACTCGTAAATGGGAGCTTATTTATTTATTTATATATATGCTTTGTTGAACCTAACTCATGATCCTTACACAGCTCATTACTCTATTAACGGGATATCTAAATGTACAGAGTTATGTGTTAACGAGACACATCTTGAGAACCCAAAATTCATGAATTCTATTTTCAGTCTTATGCACTTGCACTAAAAAAACTGCATCAACAAAATTTTTTAGATCCATTGAATTGTGTAATGAAATAGCGGCTAGAGTATCTCAAAAAACCACAAACTTAGTTCTAATGCAACAACATTGACCTGACAATTCTGTCACTGAAGCTTATTATTCAACTGTTATTGTTGTTATTGTTTTCAGTCTTTGTGATTTTGTATAGTAATTTCTTCAACTTTAGAACAAACAATTAAGGTCAAATAATCTAGTTATAAGTATAAGTAATATAAGTTTTGCTGCATTAGAAAGTGGAACTGGTTTGAATAGAAAAGAACTGAAGTCCCAAAACTATTCTCCATAACAAAATTTAAAAAGTAATTGTTGTTCTATATGAAGAGAGCCACAACCAGACAACAAAAGGAAACAACCGTCAAAAATATGAAGATTTGTTCAGTAAAAATATGTTTCATATATCCATGTAGCATTTATTGAATTTATACTCAATGCAAGGGTTGGAAACAAACTAGAAGTGAAGTAGATTTTTCATAATTTTACCACAAGGCTGTACTGAAACTGAAGTTAACAGGATTACAGCTGAGTTTGGCAATGCTATACAAAAGATTTTAACAGAAGTTTTTCAGTTCTTAGCTGCTGCATTTCTGAAAAGCATGGCTCTCAGGACAAACTTCTTTCGATTAAATTTGTCTTAGTTGTAGTTTAGGAATTATGAGCAATTGTCAGTGTTTTCAAGTATTTCATATTTTTATATTTCATAATTTGGATCAGATTTAAATGAGATGTTCTTCAGCCTATTTCTATTTTCTTTTTGTTTTGGCTGGTTCTTGTTCATTCTTGTTTGGCAACTAAAATTAACTTTGAGAAGTTTGTTTCATTTCCTTGGCTTCAGTTCAAATCTATATTCAAATTGTTCCACTTTGTTGTTTTAATAATAATATAAGAAAACAGGTCCACATGGCTTTTGAACATGGTCTTTTCAACAAGTAAGTAAAGATAAAGTTTATGCTTCAAAGAGATTTGTTTTTAACCTGACAAGAATATTATGAACCAAATTTCATTGTTTTTGGAGCTTCTGCTTACAGACATTCAATTACAGACATTCAGTTTCTGCTGGATTCGTTACATTTTTGTTTATTTCAGTTTGTTAAAAAAACGCCCAGTATTAGTTTGTCGCCCTTTTTAAAAATGGAATAATTGAAAAGAAATTCTAGGAAATATGTTGGAATTAAGTGAGTTAAATTTACCAACCTTGGAGTATTTTTTTGACTGTTTGAAATTAATGAAGCTTATTTCAAAATGAAAAGTTGAGTTGTTGACAAATCAGATTTTTAAAACTAGAATTGTAGAACATTCTTTTTTATGTGTCATGAAACAGTTCATTGTGTTTAACATGTATTTTTCTTGGCAAAACAAGTAAATTGAACATGAAAATTTTTTACTTAACTTTATCAAATGTCATTATATCAACAAAATAAAAATATTGTCAAAAACATTTCAAATTTTTGCTCAGTTTTATTTTCAAACTGTAAATTATAAATTTGGCTTTATCTCAAAGAAATTAAGTCTTGTCAGGTTAAAAAGGTAACATGAGATATATGGCTTATAAAACGGAAATGGTGACGTTTTTTAAAAATACAGATGTTTTTTGTAAGATTTGTATTACACATTCATTTAAAAGTTTTCAAAAATACATTGAAGAAGATGTTACAAATTCTTAAGGCAATTTAAAGATAAGGATATTGACTTGAAGGAATTTCTAATTCAGCTCCAAAGACTTGGTATATATATTTTGGTATTTCAACTAGTCTGGTCCGTTTTGCTCAGCTACCAAAAACTAATTAACCATTGCTTTAAATATTTCGTCAATCTTATGAAAACGTTCATCTATATAAAAGATCTATATTTTATGTATAAAACTTGGAAAAAAGGAAAATAAGTGTTCTTGTTTCCATTTCTTTAGTTTATTCTATATTTCAGCCATATATGTCTTTCTGACTATTTATCTTGAAGTATAAACATTTATCTTGAAAAAGACCAGGTTCTTTTTAACATTGGCTTTTCACTTGTGTTCATTCATTTGTCTTCATTCGCTTGTGTTAAGTGCAATGTTTATTCTCTTTCTGCTATGTTCTGTTTTCTTCTATTGTTATTTGAATGAGTACAATGTGTGGTAGTTAATCTCTTTTTATTGTTATTCAAATTGTAATCTTTACAAATTCTTTTCAATAAATTGTTTACAAAATGTACATGTGACCCCTTTTAATTAAAATTTCAATTCCCATGGGAATTGAGAAATTGAATAAAAAAAATCCCCCTACCCCGGCCAGCTCCCCAAGTGCTACTCCCACCCAAGTAGAAGTACTTATACATGTTGTACAAGTACTTCTACTCATTTAGGGTGGAAGTAGCACTCGGAGAGCTGGCCGGGGTAGCCAGCGAAGAGAAGACCAACCTTGCAAATGCTAATGCAAATTGCTAAGTTGATCTTCCCTAGAGAGCAGCCGCGCGTACCTAACAAATCCAAACAACAAACGTTAGTGACTTATGTACCTAGCATGCAAATTTGATTCCCAAGGCCAAAATGACAAGTGCCCCCCACTAATCCTACCAACTGCCTACCTGCCTCAGTTCTAAGCTGTCTTCCTCGGTCCTAAGCTCCTGCATTCCATTCGTTACCTTCACTTTCCTCACAATCGCACAGTCACTCACAGCTGATATACCCGCATGCACCACCACCACCCCGACTGCCACCCAATTCCGAAAATTAAAAGAATTAAAATTTCGCCAAAGTATGCATTTTAAATGTAATTTATTTAGGCCAAACGTAAACAGAGAAAAAGTCGAATGTAAAAACGTCAAAGGTCCTATATAAAAACAGGTGAGAATTCTACTTAAATTTACTTGCGAAATATACGAAACTTAACTTGCATAATAATAACAGACCATTTTAGTTGATGTTGTGATTACTCTTAGCTGTTTTATTAGAAATCACGATAGATTTTGATTTTTAACCATACTTTGAAAATTTTAATTCCTTTAATAAGCCTAACCCCATGCAACTTACACACGGCGCACACCCTCACACTCCATACATTTAGCTAAAAAAATACGTTATAAACAAAAAAGCAAAATAAAAAATAAATTACGTTATCTCTAGCTACTTAAACCCACTTAGACTGAATATTTGATTGAGTTTTCATGCACGTAAAACCTTAGCTGAAAGGGCATGGGCTTTTCGTTGTGTTAACTGGTCCGAATTAGATATAAACCTGATACTTACCAAAGCCGATGGCTGGGTCAAATAAGCATGAGAATTATGCACTGATAACAAACAATTTAGAACGTGAAACACAACTAAAGTTGTTTTTTAAAACTCATCTATGGCAGCTTAAATCCTTAACTGTAGTTGACATGCAATTTTAAATGTCCTAATATAGTTAGTATGGTTACTCAAATTTTAAAACTACTGCAATTCTCATACTTATTTAACCGAAACGCCTTCATTTGCATGGTACCTCGCAGCTGCTCTCAAACCACTTCCGTAATTTGCTTTAGTGCACACAAACAATGACTTAATTGTTCCATTGTTCCTGCTCACCAAAACAAACCTGAAAGCACCAAGATACTTATATTAATAATCACAGAGGATTCTCATTATAAAGTCACGTTTCACCATGAACAGACATTACCACTAAACAAAGCAAGCTGTATTCCCTTGGGAATTAAAAATGCGCCAAAAATATGATTTGATTTTCAAATTAACTAAAAAAACAAAGAAATAGTACATTCCCCTGTAAATTACAATGTCAAGTCATATTTCCTCTTTGTTTTAAAGGTAGAACGACAGGTTAATAACAAAATATTTCAGCTAAGTAGTATTGTTACGAAACTGATTTTTGCAGAACGTTAAATTCTAAATATTATTTGGTTTTGTTTTATTTTTAGAAGTATCTATATCCAAACGCTAGAGGCAAAAGTTCCAGACGTCACGGTACTGTTTCTTTAAAAAATATTGTCAAAATTAACCATTATATTTTTACCTAATTTTTTTACCGGAAAATTGACTGCCAAACTCCTAGAACATTATATTTAATTTCTTTCGTGTTATTTTTTTCACTTAATTTGTTGCCTTTTTCCTTAACGAGAAACAATGAAATTTGCCTTAAATCCTCTTTGATTTCTCAATAATAAGTATCTTGTTTTCTACTAACTTGCGAATTACCACTACTTTCTATTACAATGTTGTGTCTTCTCACTCTTGTGGATTGTTATTGTTTTCTGGGTCTTGTAGTCTAGGATTGTTCATTCTGCTCTTTTCTGCTTGCGTTTTTCTCACATCCCCCATCACCTTTTAGAATTAAAGAATTCAATCATTAGATAATAATTACGAATAATTTATAAACTGTAATATAATTTTAATATGAAGAATTTTTATTAAAATTCCCGTTAAACATTTATGCAAACAATTTCTTAAGATCAACTCAATGGTTTACAGGACGTTACCATTCTGGTTGGGGGGGGGGGGTATTCCCGACAAAAAGAGCTCCATACCCATATATACATGTAATCCGCTCATCTCTGTAAATACAATACTTAAACTCCATTTTAGGTGAATCCAAACTAACAAAAGTTTTAGTACTAAGTTCCTAAACCGTAACATTTAACTTTTTAAATCAAAAGTGAAAACATTATATCTCGATTCATTTCTAGCAAAATGGTAGCAGCCGCGCCAAAAAAAGCAACAGAAAGGGACTGGTACTTAAACGTCAATTTACTCGAACTTTCTAACCTTTTTACACCCCAAGTTACGCCTCTAACGTGTATAGTTAGAAGGCTTGGAGTTCCTCCTCCCCTCCCCCCCCCCCTTGGAAAAAGATTTTTCTTATCAACTTACGTTTGTGAATCTCGCATGTAGACCTCGGCTGTCCATTTGATGTTGCATTCTCTAGTTTTCATCTTTTGCGTCCTTTTTGAAAAACAAGAAATATTTCTATTAGGTACAAGTGAAAATCTCTACAATTCCTACTTTCTTAGGATGCATGTATTTAGGAGAGTAAGTTATGACATACGTTAGCTTGCATTCCAATGCACAGTAATAGTTAAAGGATGTGGCAATACATTTGAGTCTGTTTTGGTCGAAAGAACTTTAAGAATTATGTGGTAAAACATTTAACACCTTCCTTAAATGTTGTTCAATTCTCATGATATTTTTGTTGAAAACAATAAATTGGGGATAAAGGCAGTGGTGAAGCCAGCCCGACGTTTGGACATGCAAATGAATTTTTCTGTGTTTATAGACCGTATAAGGAATCAATTTCTAAAGAAATGAATAATGGTAATAATAAATTTGCATAGCATGACCAAATTGACGGGCTGGCTTCGCTACTGGATAAAGGGCCAAATACACGCGCGATTTTAACTGCAATTTCAGTTGCAGTTTTCTCCTTTTGGATGATTTGAAAGAGTTGATTATTTAACCGCGTTACTATGAAACAATTGTAACTCATCGACTTTTCTCATCCTTCAAAGGAAGAAAATCGCGCCGTAAATCGCAGCAAAAGTCGTTTGGTTTGAGAGTTTGGTTAACACTGGCCGTAAGGATCGGGGATTTTCTCCTTCTCAGGTATGTGAATGAATATGTGAACAAACTAAAGTATTGGACTCACTCAATCATAGAATTAGTATAGAATTCACTCAATCGCATCGGCCAAAAGAAGTCATTCCCGATTTTTACAGCAAGTGTAAACATAGATATTAGAAAGGGGAATGGATTGGCAACGCTATTCAATACTATGCACGATCTTCGGTTCAGTTATTTTGAATAAACCGGAAACAAACATTGCACAACTTGCTATGGTAATTATGCGCATAAACGAGATTGAATTCATGAGCATAATTACCATACAAGTTGGGCAATGTTTGCTTCTGGTATGGGATTGACTACCTCACGGGCGTTCTTTGTGGGTGACGTCAATATTTTTGGCATACGGTTGCTCATACAAATTCGTTATTTCTTCGTAAATAATCGTAAGACTATTCTCACTCACTGGGACTGTATCTACTTCACCAAATTTAGCTAAAGAGGGAGCGCGTAGCGCGACAATCATTACTCGCCCTTCGGTCTCGCGCTTTTGCTAAATTTGGTGAAGTAGATACAGTCCCAGTGAATGAGAATAGTCTTACGATTATTTACGAAGAAATAACGAATTTGTATGAGCAACCGCATGCCAAAAATATTGACGTCACCCACAAAGAACGCCCGTGAGGTAGTCAATCCCTTCTGGTATGCTCAACTGAAGATAAAATATAGATAACAAAAGAGTTGCCAATCCATCCCTTTTTCTAATATCTATGGCGTAAACCAGGCATTAATATGTACACCGTTATCAACTGTTATCTACCGTTACCTAACCCTATTTAGTAGAATCATACTAGCATACTAATGCAAATGCTGTAATTTGATTGGCTACTCTACTCGTTATCTATCGATAGATAGCGAGTGGCAAAGCAATGATTTTTCTAGTGTATTTTTTCAATTGAAAGAAAATTTGCAATAGTTTTTTTAGCGAAATGACTTGAAAATCAATTATTTATCTCAGATTCTACTAAAACAATTAGATCACTCGCTCTCAATTTCCATGCGTTGATAGTTGGTTCGGGCTTCACCCTCATCAAGTATCACTGCATAGGAATCTCGAGCTCGTAATCTAATTGTTAAATGTTCGCACAAAGAGATTGTAGTATTTTGACCAAGTTATTTTTGAATTATTACTAAAATTAGCGTATTCGTCATCTTAGATTATTTCGGATATCTATGTTACGTCTAAACCAGGGTGGCGCGAAATTAGTTTTTTGTCAATTTTCAACACAATATTTATTAGCTATATTTTAATTTGTTTGGGAATGGTTTTACGTCGCTAACCCAGGTTGTCACATCGCCAAAATCAACGATCGCGAGATCAAAAATGAATCTAAGATGGCAGACAGCCCCTTAAATTTCTATCTTTAGGTAAATACTAACTTCCTAACAAAGGGTCGAAACCATCGAAACGTCCAATTCTGTCCAGATCGTTTCAGATCTCATATTGCCACATCCCTTTTATTACCGACACTGGCTACGTTAGCTCGAGATCATTTTTATTGAAACGAAAAATCAACAAGCTTACTTTCACTCTATCTTTGGATCGTTGCGGTTTCGGCTGGTCTTGTTTCATCATGCTGCTTATGGTTTCATCTGGTTGGCATTCTCTCTTCATAGAGCATCACACCGGTCCAGTAGGTACCAAGCTCACCCATATCCAGTCAAGCGTTATAAAATAAGGAGCAAGTTAATGTTACAATATATTTCAAAATATTGGAAACTAAATGAAAATTTGATTGTAAATGACTTTTGACAAACCGTACATTGTGATAGTATTTTCGTCGTGACAATTTTTCGTGGACATGGCTAGTGACTCACTTCTTAGATCGATGTCAGTTCTTTTTCATCTTGTTCTGCCTCTCGTTGGTAATAGTATTCACTTTTTACTAGGCATCCTTTAAAAAAGATAAGCAATTACGATGTTTAGAGAGCTGTTTAGAAGATAAGCAAGGAAAACTACGTTAATAAACATTAAAGAGGACTAAGTAATTATAATAAGCGTGGAAAGTCTCAGAGCTTAGTCGACGCGGACAAAACTCCAAGATGATTAAAACACGTAGACACGGTCCTAGCATGATGATATATCGGTATCGAGAAATATACCAAATGAAAATCGTGTACGAGTACGTCTGAGCACTAAACTGCAAGTATGCAACTGCAAGAAAAACCGCAACACAAAATGGCCAAATTTAAAGGCATTTTTTGTTGTCATTTCCAGTTCCCTAACGTTCGCAGGCAAGTATATTTATATATTTTCCTTACATTTTTTTAGACGAAATCCAGATGAATTTTCTGAGTAAACAAATATATTTTAGACTAAACGGGCGTCCACGAATGCCCACAATTTTCCCAATCTTGATTACAATTATTGATTACGGCTGTTTTCTGTCGAAGATGGCGTCATACATGCGCGCATAACTGGAGTTAATGCTGAACCTCCTAAACACATGGACGACGCCATCCTGCCCAGCAAACTATTTAGTAATTGTTTTTATAAAATAATTACAGTGAAACACAAGTCAACGCCAGGGAATTTAAATTTCTCGTGTAGGAGTGTTTGATCCTGCACAGTAATCACCTTTGAGGTCGTGGGTTCAATCCCCACTTTCATTTTCGTGACACTCATTTGAGGAGTTAGTCAGTCGTGGGTTTATTACGGGTAGTACGGTTGCGAATGTTGACAGGGTGGTTGCAATTATAAAATATCAGTAATCAGCGGAACCTGGGCACTTAACTAAGACTGTTAACGACAAGGCGGAATTAAAAATAAATAAATAAAAGTGAGTTTCACTGTAATTATGATATGATGTAATTGTCAAGGTGAATAATTCTCCAGTAACTAGGTCAAACGAATAACTTACACTTATAGGAGGAGTGGTGGAAGAAAAAATGATGTGAAGGAAGGGGGTAGAAAGGGTACTCGAGGAAAAGGGGGACAAAGAGGGGATATTTAATGTCGAAATTAAACCAGAACCTGAAGTGCAAGGATCAAGAAATTCAGACTTGCAGTTCAAATCATTGAAATCAAAGACAGTTCATAGGTCATAAAAACACTTGTTGAGTTGGGGTTCTTACTTGCCCCTAGCTCGGAATCGCCTTTGAAGTTGAACTGGAAATCTGAATTTCTATGCTTTTTGTGTAGAGTACAGTGTATCAGTGGACAGAAGAGGTTTCGAAGAAAAGATAAAAAGAATAAAAGTAAGTTACAATAAAATTTATAAAGAACAATAAAGAAACTATTGATACAGCACTTGATACATGGTAATAATTATCATTATAAACTCTCTATTAATCCCCATGGGGTGGGTGTGGTATTACTACCGGAGAGGAAGGATTTAAAAGAGAGCAGAGTTTAAATTTGATCATGAAAAATAACGTTAAAAAAGGAGCTTAACAGACACAGAGCTTTATTAATTTTTCAATTAGTAAATTTCTGAATTATTCGCGGCAGGGGGGGGGGGTAATAGAGAATTTGCAATGATCGTAAGCATATTGTAACACTTGGTTTTCGTACCACTAAATCCTCTTGAAAGTCTTTTTTGGCTGTGGCTTCTCGTCTCAAAGTTGTCACGTGGTTGTCTGAATTGTCTCTCAATATCTCTGGAATATCTATAATGTAAAAGTCCAATATGAAAGATATGAAAAATATAAACATTTCAATTGGTGGCATATACTATGTCCCAAACAAAATTAATCAGTTGTAGAGCTAAATACATGGCCAATACTTTAGATAATTAGATAAAAATATTTTACCTCAAAAAGGTTCCAATCGTGTCACCGCTGTTCCATTTCGAGCGATTTGTGTGCGGTCCTGATAGAAAGAGAAAAATAGAAACTCAGTCATAATACATAACATTACACTTATCTGAATTTTATTAAATTTAAGAAAATGATATTTCAACCTGGTAGGTAGACCGAATTTTTGTCAAACAAGAGAACATTTAAACTAAATTACGCATAGAATAGTTAGGGGATACTTACATGTTGAATAAAATCCAATACTATCAATGTCCAACTATGCTAGGGCGATTTTTGTTGCATCTTTAGATTGGAGAAGAAGATGACGCCATTTTTATTCTGACTTGTTTCGACAAGGTCATGTTTTGCTTCGCGTTTTCTCCCCATTTCGTTGTCGTTTTAGCTCCAATTTGCTTCTAATGTGTCCTTTGTATCTTTCTCGCCATTTCTAGGCAATCAATCGACATTCATATAGACTCAATTGACATTTTTGAAGACTTTCAAAACGTTAATCGGCAGACATAAAAGTCGAAGCTTCTTCTTCGAGCTCCATAAGCAAATGACGTCAGATGACCATTGTCCACCAGAAAATACCCGTATGTATATTGTTTAATGATCTTTGTACGAAGCTTTAAGTAAGATTTTCTTACGAAAATGTAGTATTTTTGCCACTATTTTTCGCTCAGATGATTTTCTAGTTTCTTTACTTCGCGTTTACTAACTTATTTCGCAAAAGAAACGCATGCAAGGGACATTTTTGTATTTTTTTTTATTTGCATGCTGATGAACAAAGAAAGACCCGTTCGAGTTTTCGTTGGCAAACGTCTTTCCCTCCGTGGCCGAGAGGTAAAAGTAACTGTCTTGATTTTGATTTTAGTTGGATCGGGGAGCGGTCACATCCAACTGAGTTTGGTAAGAACACTTAATTCTTCACTCGCTCAGTTGAACTGATCGGTCCCCGATCCACCCAAAAACTCAAGTCAAAGCTGGGCGTGGAGTGCAGGAAAACACTAGGCAGTACAGAGAGGCCAAGGAGGAAAACGTTATTTGCCTAGTGTTTTTAACTAATATTTAAGCAAATTCCCTTAACTTGACTGTTGGGGACGGGCCTGTAGGGTTGGTGCATTGAAGTCTTCTCGCCGTTATTCCCTTCGTTCAAGAAGACAAGTTGTCTTCCTCGAGAAATAACGACGCGAAGGCTTCAAGGCACCACTAAACCACTACACTATGAAACTACAGTGTAGTGGTTTAGCTGAGTAAACCACTACACTGTGCCAAATACATATGGCAGACTTCTTCCCAAAGCTTACGGTACAGAAGCATGGATGCGCAAAGATGCGCAAACACTTTAAAGCCTTTGAAGCAAGTGTTTTCTTTCAGGAAAGAGTCAAAGACGACAGCGCTTACTGAATCAAAGCCCTGTAGTCATGTTTAAGTTGTTTAGCTATGTCTTTGTAAAAAGCGAATTCGACATGTCTTTCTTCTTTCTTGATCGAGCTTTACATGCCATTGCGTTCAGTGTCCTTGATATGGGAGTCATTTATTTATGGCCTTGGGTTTAATTCCCAAACACTGAATGGCTGTCTTGAGCTCTTTCACGCCAATGAGATAACATTACAACAAGATGGCCGTACGTTGTCACGCTGTAACCAATTTGTCAACACGTCGCTTTTAGATGCCATGCATCTAGTTTTCTCCTGATATAACCTACACTACGTTCAAAGTTATTATATAGTTGTTAAACGTTTGCGTTTTTCTGCTTTCTCAATAATTTACTGTTAGTTACGTCCTTTGTGTTGTTAGTGTTTCGTCAGTTTTGCTTTTTTTAGCTAGAAGGTTGAATATGAGGTGTTCAGTGATATTATTATGCTATTCCAGCTTCGCAATGAAATATACATCAAAGAATGTATTATTGAGATAGAAAATCGATACTACAACAATATTTTGTTAACTCGAAGGATGAACTGTGGAATGCCGTAAAGAATGCCGCAAATAATGTTAGTAAGGTTGTTATCTCTTGTCCAAAAAAATGGTGGATATACAAAATACTAAAACAAATGCACAGAGAAAAAGAACCGATCGTAATAATGAAACTACTGGTGTTTATAGATTTGTTCGCTTTTAACTGCGTATCAAAACAATATTGTTAAACAACCTTACTAACATTATTTGCGGCATTTTTTACGGCATTCCACAGTTCATCCTTCGAGTTATACTGTTTTCCACAAACGTGCACTTCTTGTTTGATGATTGACCATAGATTTTCGATGGGGTTTAACTCAAAAGAATATGGTGGCCATACCATCAGCTTGCTATCTTTAATGCCCAGTTTCATTAGCCAAGCTGTGGTACATCGCGAGCATGTAAAGGGGCATTGTCGTGCATGTACATAAGCGTTTTTAGCCAGGTTGTATGCCTGGAAAAGCGTTTTAGCCAGGTTGTATGCCTGGAAAACTTAAAGAAGCTGTTTTAAAACCGAAACTAAAGAAGGATTCGTTGAACAGTGAAGAATACATAAGTTTTCGACCAATCTCAAGCTTAAAACTACTGTCTAAAGTAATTGAGAAAGTCGTTGCTGCTCAGCTCTTGGAACATCTGGCTGCTAACAATTTAGGAGAACCATTGCAATCGGCATATAAACTTCACCATAGTACTGAAACAGCCCTATTGAAAGTACAAAATGATATTCTTATAGCAATTGATAATCATAAGTGTGTCGCCTTGTTATTATTGGATCTGTCAGCCGCATTTGACACTGTTGATCATGAACTGTTATTGCAACGAATGACCAAACGATTTGGAATAGATGGGCAAGTACTGAAATGGTTCCGGTCCTATCCTAATGGCAGAACACAAAGTGTAATAATAGATAATATCAAATCTACATCTAAAGATCTGTGCTGTGGAGTGCCACAAGGATCGGTTCTTGGGCCGATACTATATTTATTGTACACTTCACCTCTTGGAGATATTATTAGAAGTCATGGTCTAGACTTTCACTTTTGTGCAGATGACTCGCAACTATATCTTGCTTTTGAGTCAACAGTAGAGGGAAAATTGGGAGCATTGGCGCAAATTGAAATATGTGCTAAAGAGATTGATGTGTGGATGGTTAAAAATAGATTGAAACTAAATGGTAACAAGACTGAACTGTTGATAATTAAGTCACGGAATGACTTAACTCCTGTTCTAGAAAATATAGAAGTATCTAATTCAACAATTCAACCAAGTACATCAGCATATAACATTGGTGTAACGTTTGATGAATATATGTCCATGAATCAACACATCACAAATATCTGCAAAAGCTGTTTTTTCCACTTAAGGAAAATAGCGAGAATAAAGGACTATCTATCAACGTCAGACATTCAAACACTAGTTCATGCTTTCATTACATCTAAACTTGATGACTGTAACTCTCTGTTATATGGACTACCTAAGTTCCTCATTGATCGACTAAAAAATGTTCAAAATTGTGCTGCCAGGCTGGTGACAGGTAGCAAGAAATATGATCATATTACTCCGATAATGAAACAATTACACTGGCTCCCCGTAAATCAACGCATAATCTACAAGTTGCTCTTATTACGTATAAAGCTTTGAATGGCTTAGCTCCACATTATATAAGAAATATGCTAAATTACTGTATATCATCAGTAAACCTACGTTCATCATCTAAAGGAGTCCTTATTGTACCTCGTGTGAGATTAGTAAACTATGGTGAACGATCTTTCTCATATGCCGCACCGAAACTGTGGAATGAAATACCAGAATATATTAGAAAAAGTGAAACTTTATCTATATTCAAAACTAGACTTAAAACATATCTCTTTAGACAGTATTATGATTAAGTAGATTCTTAATATTTTTAATAATTTTAATACACTTTATAAGATTTTAATACATATGTTCTTAATTTCATGTTCAGCGCTATTGAGCTTTGGAAATAGCGCTATATAAATGTATTTTTAATAATAATAATAATTAATAATAACTTGAGAGGCTATTTTTCAACGAGGGCTCGTTCAGGAATGCACAATAACCTTCTGAGTCGATCTTTACGCCGTCTACAACCCAACATGGCCCGATTATGCTATCACCAACTATAGCAGCCCAAAACATAACCCCTCCTCCTCCTTGTTGTTCACGTGCTCATACTGGAGCAGAATCTTTGAAGGAGATCCATCCTCTGGCCCAGCCATCTGACTGACCATCTAATGTAGCACGGCATTCATCCGTGAATATCACGGACGAGAAATCAGTTTTTATGTATTTTTCCGCCCATTCAATCCTTCTGTCCTTTTGTTGTTGTTTGAGAGGTGGTCTTCTCATGGACTTCTTAACGAGTGCTGCTTTTCTCAAAGCTTTGCAGCGAGTGGCACTCGCAAGTTTGAGCATATCACAAGTGTCAAAGATTTGCCTGCTTGATGTTTATGGCGTCTGCACGACTTGTACTGCCTCAGTTGTCGGTCATTAAGCTTATTAAACTGAGGCTGAACTCGTTTCTTCCGTCCTCGGTGACTAGTTGCGACGTACTTTTTATTGTGCGGTGATCTCGTCGGAGAAATTCAGCTATCTCTAGTGTTCTCGTTCGTTTGCATAATTCTCTTGCAATAGACTCCTTTTCCTCTTCAGTTTAATCTGATTTCTTGCCCATGTTGCTGGAAACCTGGCACTTTCATAGTAACTTTAAATAGTTGGCCAACACTTGATGAGTACATCTCACTTATAAACACAAACTAACAAATGCATAATCTCCGAAACATTTCAGGTACACTTTGTTTACCGCAACCGCGTACTAATAATCTAAAAAAAAGTTTAGTGTATGATGGATCATTTCTTTGGAATTCCATTCCTAAGGAAATTAGAGAGAGCAAATCCCTTTCTTCCTTTCGGACGAAAATCGCTGCTTACTTTGATAGTTAAAGCAAATGTGCATTGTAAATACCTCGCTACCGCACTATATCTTACATTTTGTAAATAGCTTTTAAATATTTTTATGTATCTGTTACCTGCTTCACACGCCCCTCGTGGAAATCAGCTTTTGTTGACGAGGTTAGCGTGTTTAAATAAAGTTTTATCTATCTATCTATTGCTTGATCGTGCACTAATTACCCATCTTATACTCTCAAGGATAACTGCAAACAATTTTGCCGAGTAATAGTTGACCTGCATCTAAGGACGTAAAACCTCATTAATATCATTAACGCAACGAAAGACACGGAAAATTGCCATTTTTTGTGTTCAATGTGATTGACATTGCATTATACACTATTGTGAGTTGTGATGTTGTGAAATGCCCGCTCTACACTTTTGCAAGTGTTTTACGATAATTCTTGAACAATGTAATGCAAGGTCCAGTTTCTAACACGTATCACAGCATTTGGTATCAAATACTTTGAAAATCACGATCATTTTATTTTGTACAAGAATTTAGTGATTACTAAGCTATTTACGCAACGGGTTGTACATAATTTAGCTAGGTCGCTCGTTTAGGCCTTCTATGCACCTTATTATCACATAGCCTTCATGCAACCAATCAAGTTTGAGATCTTTACGTTGCACATTTGTATGACTGAATATAAGCACATTCACGTCCTTAGATGCAAATCAACTTATACAAATTTAGCAGTCATTTATGAAGAGTACGCGCTTTTGCATAATAACTTTAAACGTAGTGTATATGTACAAGCTGTGAGTCTCAGACTCTCCTGCATGTTGGTAGTGAATTACTTAATCTTTATGTAATTGAATGTCATCCCTATAGGATCAATAGTTTCCTATAAACAAGAAAGCTTGACGCTCGCAGCTTTTATATAACCGTGCATTTTACGCGTTATATCAGATGCAATACCATGATCACCTCGGGTTCTTTTGTTCTCGCCGGGTGGTTTAATCACGATATTCCCGGCTAAGCGGGGAGTCTCTAATTCTCCCGGCAAAGCCGGGCAGATTTCTAATTTCTCCCTGATTAAAAGTCATGAGGCAAAATTCAAAGACACGACAAAGAGTTTTTTTAATAGCTTTTACACACAAACAAAATAATCACGATAGAATGTTAATGACATTAAGATATAGTGTAATTACTCGAGTTATTAAATTATTAATATTCACTTTTCACTAAACAAGTCACACATATTTTAAAGAAAGTAATTTATTTACTTTGTATACATCATTGATCATGCATTGTATTACACAATACACGTACTGTCAGTTAATTTTGTACAATGAAAACACTCGGGACGCCTTCGGGCGTCGCCCTCAGGCTTTCCCTCGGGACTTTCACAAACCTCCTCGGTTCGCGGGATATTTAATCACTATATTCTTAAAAACCATGGTATTACTTATAATAAACTATTAAATGATACAAACTGAATCGCTCGTGCTGCGTTAACGCATGCGTAGAATATACTTTGTGTTTGTCTGTCGTTGTTTTGACGTAAGTTAGGATTTGACAAATTGGTTACAGCGCGACAACGATGTGTCATCTTGTTGCAATCAGTTATCTCATTACTTGAAAGAGCTGAAGACAGCCATTCAGTGTTTGGGAATTAAACCCAAGGCCATAAATAAACGACTCCTGTATCAAGGACACTGAGCGCAATGGCATATAAAGCCCAATCAAGAAAGAAGAAAGGCCCACGGAATGTCAAAAAAGACAACAGTTATTAATTGTGCAAACGTTGAATTCGGTTCTTGCAAAGAACATGATTGCACGGCTTTGATTTAGTAAACGTTATCGTGTTTGAACGTTTCCTGAAAGAAAACACTTGTTTTACAGGCTTTAAAGTGTTTGCGCATCTTGGCGCATCCATGCTTGTACCTTGTCTTCGTATTAACCGTCTGAGGAAAGAGGTTACGTTTGCTATGTTGCTTAAGCTTATGTCACTAGTGAGGACAAGGCTTAAAGTGGGCCTAAGGGTTTAAGTATATCTAGGGAGGTCCAAGTATAAGGAGTACTAATTACTGAGGAGTGTAGCTAAGTAGTATAGCTTAGGTGTGCTAAATATATCTTAGGAGTGCTAAGGATGTCTATGGAGGTAGAAGTATATGATAAGCTATACATTACAATGAGGGGGGGAAGGGGTGCCACTTGTGGTAACATAAAATATCTACCCATGTGCCTCCCCCCCCCCAACTTTTTATTTGACAATTTAACGTCGACAGTATCTCGTATTCTCACGTACAGAGTTCGGAAATTGTTGCTACGGGAAGCGTTATGGTTTAGCGCATGAGGTGTTTGCACTTTGCAGTTTGCAAACGAAGATTACGTAAAGATGTAGACTAAAATAAACAATAATAAACAACTGTTTTTATCAAATATTTCCGAGTGTGATGGTTAAAAATGGCAATCGTTTCCCCAGGAGTCCATAGTAACCATTCAGTAACATGGGAACATCAAGATCTTGCACAGGCAGGTTTAAAGATATAAACATTGATTGATTTTCAATAGTCAATAAAAAAGGGGATTCTTAAATTTTTTTCTGCATTGAAACGGTGGTTTGTATTGATTTACGAGCACAGCAAATAAGAAGAGTGTCAGTTAGTAAGTCATATTTTGTTAACGCAGAAGTTCAAAATGTAAGCAAACCGTTTGTTTAAATATTATAGGAATTTGAGATTAATATCTTTCATTTCACCTTGAGGTTGGTAGGTGAAATTTAATAGCTGATCATAGCATGTCTTGACTAAAGTCTCTGGTGCTTTTATTTTTTGTCAAGGTGAAAATAAAAGTTCTTCGAGGTCACTTGGACAGCGTGAATTCATGTCAGTTCTTTGAAAATGACACTCGAGTCTTATCATCATCAAACGATCAGACCGTGAGGATTTGGGTGAGGATTCAGATTCGTGATTGATATAATATCATTTAGCTACAGCTCATTGCAAGAGTATTTATGGTTTTGAGGGTTGGGGCAATAATTCTGTGTTCCAAATATAAATCTTAATCCAAGCCCTAACCCTGAACTGACCTTTTATATGTCATGTTTCAACTTTGATGGATTGAAGATTTGATTAGATTAAGGGCCTGGATTAAGATTTGATTTCACATGAGAACATGGAATTATCACTAGGGTTGGTTTACAGAAACTCTATCCCAGTTATGTATTTTCAAATCAATGATTCTAAGAGGCAAATATGTTGTACCACAATTATGTAGGCAACTGAGTCAGGGAAGCAGCTGTGTACTTATGATGGGCACACTTCTTTTGTCACAAACTGTCACGTTGACCCATGGAATAAAAGGTCAAATATTAAAGTATTTACTTTTTGAAGTATTTTTATTTTGTCACATCTAACACAAGCACATTAGTTTTGTACTGGTAGATATAATAAAAAGATTAATTTAATTACATAATAGAATGGTGTCAGGAGGATGGGACAAACAAATGCTTGTCAGAGATGTTGCAACTGGACAAATCTTGGTACCTGCTTTTGGTTATAACAAAAATACCATACATACGTGAGAAAGGTTGAAGGCTGAAGTTAAATGAGTATAAACATCAACCCTTTCACATGAGTTTAGTTCAGCATACTTTGTTCTCTTACGTTCTTAATCATTCTTTTTGAAGCTGGAAATGAGGATGGGTCACAGGCAAGTCTATCAGGATCCCTTTACCAGCATATGTTAGGCTTTGTCAAAATGCCAGAAATATTTATACATCTGATAGCATAGCCAGCATTAATAATTGGTGCGGTGCATATACATAAGCACAGTGGATTTAAAACAAAATTGATGCAAAACATGATTGCCATCTATTATTGATGCTGGCTACACCACTGCATACACCATGAACGAGTGCTGCAAGAATTTAAAACAAGACTATGAAGTTGATTGTAATTTTCTTCAGTGGCAGGCAAGCCATGAAGGAGCAATAACAAGCTGTAATTATTCAAGTGATAGCAAGTACATAGTGAGTGGTGGTGATATGGATTACTCCATCAGCATATGGGATGCCGACGATGGAAAACTTTTAAGAAAACTAAAATGTGAGTGAAACAGAGAACTGATGTTTTTTAGAAAGTACATAATTATTTTACTTCAAAGTTACCCTTCTGGCATTGTTGAGCAAAAAAAAAACTTGATTATGAAATCGGTTTGCTTGAAGCACTTATCTTCTGTATTCTTCTGGCTAGATAATACAAACACCATAACAAGTTGCAAATTTTCGCCAAAGCAACATCGAATTACAGTGACATCAATGGACCGAACAACAAGGGTGATTGATATGTCAATGTACAAAGAAGAATACACTACTAGCTTGACACTCAGGTACACATAAACTCCAAAGGTACACATATACATATACTTTAAATGAAAATCAACTCCATTTTTAGCAACCAATGGCAAAGCCTAACAATTTGGTCATGTGATGTTATGTGCAATGATGCATGCACGGGTGTTTATAGACTACAAAATTTAAGCATGCAAAAATATTAATTATATACTTAAAATTTGTGTAGTGTAAAAAATATGGTTAAGCTAGCTTCTCCACTGGTTGCAATGTGTTTCATCTCTTAATTCTGTTATCATGTTCATGACTTAATTGTATAGAGGACATGGCAATGTCATATCTGATGCATCATTTTCAAATGATGAAAGAATATTAGCTACAGCATCATGGGACAAGAACATTCAGCTGTGGGATGTGTCATCTGGAACATACAGGTAACAGTTTTTCCATCCTAAAACCTCAAACAATACCCACATCAATGTCACTGCAACTACAAAAACAAAGTATGAAATATTTCCACTTATATATCATTTTCAAATAATATATTTAACAATTGCAGAAAAACTGGACCAGTCACATTAAAGAAAGGTCATGAAGGTTCTGTCAGCTCTTGTTGTTTTAGTACTGATGGTAAGTAAGTATTTTATCATAGTGGCAATGCAATGCCTAAATGAGTATCTCAGCAACCTTGGGAAATATTTTAGAGAATCAAAGTCTTATGCAAGACTTATTTGCAACCATGTGCACACAAGTGTGGACCGAGTTTTAAATGAACTTTCTCATTGCAGACAAAATGTTAGTGTCATCATCATTTGATCAAAATCTTGTGGTCTGGGATGTTGCAAACTCAGTCCAGAAATTTTCACTGAAGGTATGCAGTTGGGTGGTTCTCCTGTCATACATGTGACATTGCTAGTTGTTTTGGTCTCATCAAGACCACAAAAACTAAGTGAATTGCCATGCTGCATGTGTGACAGGAGAATTACCCTAATTGCATTTTATACAATGAAGTTACACAATTATTAGTGACCGTTTACTGTTGCTTGCACGTAGCACTGAACTTTGGAGACTATTTGTTTTAGTTGGAGAATGATAGGAAGTATTTGTAGGATCCAATTAATATACTTTATCTGTAGCTAATGTGTATTTGGTCCACAGGGTCACAATGGTTGGGTAAATGATGCTGCATTCAGTGAAGACTACAAATGCGTTCTTTCTTGTTCACAGGTTGGTCTAAAGTGAAAATAATATTGTACTGTTAATAATAATGAGTAAAAACCTTTTAAAACAAAAATTACTTTCAATTTTTGTCAGTTGTGGAATATTTGAAAACATTTTAAATGCTGTCATGTTTTACAGGACAAAACTATTCGACTATGGAACATAGCAAATCTAGACGATTTACCAGTTGTTTTAGAACACAAGAAGAACATGGGGTTAAGAATAATAGAGGTTAGTTCACAGGTTACAATTTGTTTTTCATCTGCTTGAGAAACAGACTTCATACATTTTGCTTTTGCATTTCATCAGCAACTTTTTAAATTTTTATCTGTCTCCACATTATTTTCAAGAAGCTGATGTTCATTTAAGTTAAAATTTAAATATTGAGGAACATTAATAGTTCTTTATTTCTTCTTTTATAAAGTGTCAAAAATGTGAGAAGCAATTTTCCATCACTCAAGTTGACAATGCAGAGAAGAAGAAACTTTGTGTGTTTTGTAGGCTTGATACAAGAACATTGCCATGATAAAAATATGCAGAGCTTGAAATAATATTCATAAAGTTCACCATCATAACTTTCCCCATATCAAATTAAAATCTGGCTAATCAAGAGATTGAGTTTGCTGAACTTTACTAATAGCAGTGCTAAAATGAACCATTGAAAAATAATCTTTAATGTTTCATCACATAGCAGCTGTACATGCAGGTAATTATATTTTTGACATGACATCCGAATATGATCCTTACAGATCATAACGATGCCAATTTTCGGCTGTTATTTCAAGTCCTGAAATGGCTCAAATTCTTCAACAGCCGATCTGCTACTTCTTTATTTATAATATCCTGCATATTTTTATGCAGAAAACCTTTAAAGGATGTGATATTTTTCTGGCCTAGCTACAATCATTCACAGCTTGTAAACTATAGCCTACAAAACTTTTTTTGCCAAGCAGTTTGTCACTTTTAGATTGTTACCTGCACACAAGGTTTTGATACCTTAAGACCCTGTCACCTGATGCAGTTTTTCTTGAAACTTGCAATGTAATTCTACTCTTGGGAGATGTAAAATTGGCAAGTACAAGTTTCCATCACAGTTTGGTGAATACATTTTTAACATACCTAACATTTGTCACAATCTCTTATGAGTAGAATTGCGTTGCTAGAAAAATTTCACCATGTCGCAGGGCCTTAACTCATCAAAATAGGTCATTATGTGTTAAAGGTTGTTACCACGACCATGACCATAATCTTATTTTCGCACCAATTGCTATGAGATATTCATATGTTGAATAAAATTACCTTGTCAGTCTCCTTATTTTGGTGGACAGCAGAAAAAAGACTTGACTCTTTGTGCACAGGCATCACCAACAACTTTTGAAATGTCCTAGAAAAATATAAATCTTACTTAAGCTTCCATTTAGCTGAAATGCCAAACCTCTCAATTTTAAAAATATAATTAATCCACCAAGGAGCATTATCTTTTACCTGTTTCGAAGCCTGGCTCAATTCTTTTAAACCTATGAATTCAAATTGATGTGATTTAGCAAAAAAAAATAGGACAAAACCTTTCCCAGTTGATCATAAAAATGCATCTTAGTCCATAACTAAAAGTCATCAAAAGTTCAACTTAGAATACTTACTGCCAAAGTGTTGCAGTATTGCCAAAGCTTTTGTTTGTCCAAGCCCAGGAACACAATGTAATGAAGATAGCAATGCTTGATCAACCGGTTTCTGAGATTTCTTGATTAGAAATTGATTAGACTTTGGGTGATGACTTACATTCACCTTAAATAGCAAGAATATAAAATAACATTGTATTACTGAGCATTTATTTAGCTTAAAGCAAAAGGGAAACATTAAGAAAATATGCGAGTTGTATTGTAGTAGTATCTCAGCTAATGTTGCCAGACGTGTAGGTACATCAAACGTATAGTAGGTTCAATCTTTCCACTTTATCATTTCAGCTGGAGAAAGAACATATACCTGTTAATTACTGTGGGCCCATATTACCTCACCCACCTTGCAGACATTCCTATGTGGGCCATGGGGGACACCCTGATCATAAATTTTAGCAAAGCAATTACTGAGTTATAAAGTTAATGCTCTTTTTACATGAAGACATTGAGAAGACCCTTGGAATAATTGGGTATGAGACTGTACATCAGTGATCTTTATATCACATACCATTTGTATAAGAATTTTGCCAACTTCTTCTTGTGAACTGACAGGATAAAGATTCAGACCAATATTAACTGTCGTGAATTTTTGCAGTTGCTCACTGTACTGTTCAGTCATTGCTGTCTTCTCGTAAAGCACTAGTCCTCGAATGCTTCGAGTCTAAATAAAGTTCCTTGAAATGTTACATATCTTCATAGGTCTATTAAATCTTTGGGTTAGAGAAAGTTACATTGATGATTGACAGGAGAATGGCTAACTCTTATCTCTTTTTTATCATTTTTTTGGGAAGTACCTAATTTTAAGATTTCAGAGATGCAGTGGAATTATTACTGTATGTCAGGAACCACAGAAAGTAATTTAAAGTGCATTTGCTATTGAGTGGCAAAGATATGAGCAATTTAGGGGGAGGGGAAGGGGTGGTCTCCAGAAAATTTTGAGAACTAAAACCTCAGAAATGTTATTTCCTCTGATCTAGGCATCAAATTCATCAGATGTTTTAGTACCTTGTAGGATTTGGACCTTACAACCAAGAAGTACTGTAGAAATCTTAATCTAGTGAGCAGCATGCTGCCTCCCCCCCCCCCCCCCCCACTGTTCCTGACTCAATATACTACCAAAGCTTCTTTACCAAGCAAGGTGTGAAAAAATATCATTAGCGCAAGCTGTAGTTTTTGGGGTGGCCCTAATTCCCATGCGCCCGCCTCAGTTTCACAGAAATACTGCCAGCTCGCTGGCTAATGTAAACACTCTGGAGATATGCTAATATTTACTATCGTGATTTGCAAAATCCATGCTGGAAATCTGGCTGTATTCTTATACATATATACCTTAGCCAACTTCAGAATTCGTTGCTTGTAATTACTACCAGTTATCAGCTCAGACTCATTCAAAAACAGAACACCAACATCAGCCGCAGGATGGAAGTCTATAAACCCAAGATTATCAAATGCCACCTTGACGCTACCTACAGCAAACATGAGATAACATTTATGAATAATGTTGATGCCAATATGAAACTTTGAACCAGTTCCAAGACAAAAACAATAAAATCAGAATCAGATGAACAACATTACATACCTTTTAAAACTTTAACTAGCATAGATCCTTGGTATTTCTCATTCACCAACACATGCCCAGCAGGAATACGGACAGAACCGGCAGCACGTTGAGATGAAGTTAATTTTCCCACTCCTTTTTGATTCAAATCACCCGCCATCTTTCTTCCCATAAACACATCGGACCAACTTCGCATTCTCCCGTAATATCTCGAAACTCCCTAATATTTTTCCACCCTGCAAGAAAATACAATTCTTGTATTGAAAACTTGCAATAAAAACAGGTGTTTTTATTTATATTTAGTACACAGTACTACACATTTTAATATTTTAATGTAAGCTTATTTCTTCTTTTCTTGAGAAATTAACTGTCAGTCCTCATTCTTTGTTTCCCCCCACTAATCGCTAACCACTTCAGCATTCTTATGTGAAGTATCACAATTCACACATAGAAATTTTATATATTTTCAAAGAAAGAGAATTTCCATAGCTTTTAGTGATTCTTTTACGACGGTGGTAAAGTTAAGTACAGCACTTCAAGATAAACAAAAGGAGAAATGAAGTTTTAGTTTAAAATGGACAACATCTAGGCTTTGAAAAGCTTCAAACAGTATCTACACTTTGTTTCTTATATAAAATTAAATGGCTGGACAGTCATATGCTAATACAAACAATCTCTATGGTACTACTGTAAATCCAGCATCATATGACGGTACATTTAATGCTTCATATCAAAGCCAGCCAACTTATGAAGAGCGTAGCTGTTGGCGTAAACTTTATGACTATCAGTCCGGCTACTGGTATTACCAAAACTTGTTAACAAACACGACACAATGGGAAATGCCACAGGGGTGGGACTCATGGCCAATTAACGGGGAACAGGCCCAGACCCAATCAAAAGAAAGTGATGGGGGCAATGCCTCAGCGCTTTCTATGTTTCGGCATACGTCAGACGAAATAGAAACCAAAAATACTAAATTTCTGAAAAGAAAAGCCAGACGGCAGATTGACCCAGAGAAAGCAAAGAAGATACACTGGAGACCCGAGGGAGCAAATGAGTACAATATATGGTATGATAAGTGGATAGGAGATCATTGGAAGGGCACAAAAGATGAAGGTAGACTGCAGATCTCACACTACACTTTCACCAGCCATCTTACAGTTATAATCTTCTATTTCCCAGATAAAACCCATTTTTGCTACTGATGAGTAAATAATCTGTCAGTAGACAAGTAAAAATTATTAGGGCACACTGGCATTGGATTTGCTGGACATCCGAAAAACATTTGGATCTGTTATACACATCTCAAACTTCTTGATGAAGGGCATTTTCTCAAAATGATAAATTCTAATTTAATCATTTTAGGTAGTTAAAAACCTATATCTTTATGTATGTTTTAGTGTAAAACTACATTAATATTTAGAAATAATGATATACACAGAATTTCAATATTGGTTGATAACCAAAGCATTACACAAACTGATATCTCTTTATTCATACTGACGTTTACAGCTTGACAGGAAAAAAATTAGTTTTCCACCCACGTGCACATTCTAACCCAAGGCAAATGAGTTGCTTATTGTTGTAGGCCCTGCCGAGACAAGGTGTTGCATCAGCAAAGATGCTGGGTTTACTAAAGCTTCACTACTTGATCCAGAAAGAAAAAAGACATACTTTTGTATATATTTTGCAAGAGGTTGTTGCCAACATGGTGCTGAGTGTGGCTACTACCATCTTGTGCCAACTGATAAGGATGCAAAGAGGTAATTTTGGAGTCCCTCACTGCATGAGCCCCCCCCCTGTATGAGCTTCCTCTCCCCTGATACAATGCACCCTGACATAAAAATCTAACCTCATAGGCTCATACATAGGATTTTCCCAGCAGAAATCCTCTGAGTGTTGACCCCTTGGAAAAAGTTGATCCACCCCCAACCCCTCTTGTCATAAAAATCTGCATACATTCCCAGAAGTCCCTAGGTACAAAGATGGTCTGAATCGTCCCTCCTATTAATCTAAGCCCCTCCTCTTCCCACCTCTCACATAGTCACCAAGTCTTTCCCCACCAAACACCACATCACCTTCCCTTCATCTAACCCCATCCTTTGATTCTATTTACCAGAACCCCTGTGCCCTATTTGCCCCCCTCCTCACATGATCAGGTATGGTTGGGCAACATAGGACATCCCTGTGTGATTTCCTCCACAAAAATTGTGTGTGACTTCGTGTGTAACACATGCTCTACCCTATTTTAACAAAAACAGGATAGATTTGGTGCGTGACATATTTGGCAGAGAAAAACACAAGTTACATAGTGACAACATGGGAGGCGTAGGATCGTTTGAAAAAGACTGCCGTACACTGTACGTTGGTCGTTTGGGAAAACACAAGGAATTGGAAAATATTCTGTGGAACGAGTTTGGAGAATGGGGTGAAATTGAGGTAATAATAATAGGATATCAGTCTCAGACGCAGAAACTGTACGTAGCTGGCCAAACCAATGCTCAAGTAGAAGATTACTGATTTATCATTTAAAATTTACAAAAGAAAAATTTAGAAACATCATTTTTCTATTCTACATTTTTAAACTTCCCCTTCCAACAGGCTCAACACTAGTAATGATACCCCTCTGACAACTGGATGCTTTGTCTCTCGACCTTATCTCCCATTCAAGCCTTGAAATAAAAATTGTCTGCGCACCGGCAATTTTCAATTTTTCTCGCATATTTTTCACACGGATTAACTGTCGACTCGCTAGGCTTTCATGATACCTTGCATTGAAAAATTAGCAAAAACAGCTAAATTTAATTGTAGATGTTCGAAGGAGGCGCAATGCAACGAGATTCGTTGGAAGAGGAGCGGAGGCGAGGAAGTTATATATATATAGTTCACTTGTCTCATGTCCGCTCAAAAAAAGTATAGAGAACTTGGAAAAATGCTTTTGTGCCAATAAAAATCTTTGACCGGATAAAATTTCCGGCAGATCAAAAGATGTGTCTCGCGCTATTTCAAGGCGTGCCCTTTTTCGCCGACCTTGTCAGGTCGACAAGCGTTTATCATTGAGGGTTGTTTGTTGTACTTGCTTGTATTAACGGTGTTGATATCTTAACAGGAAATAAGAGTGATTACAAAACGTCAAATAGCGTTTGTCCGATACAAGAACAGAGTGAACTGCGAGTTTGCCAAGGTAACCATATAGGCCTGCTGACACTCAATACGCAATTTTTAGACCGATTTCTCCTTTTGATGGATGTAAACGAGTGAACTAGCTAGAAATGTTCAGGCGAGGAGTCGTCCACCAAGAGCAGCCCTTAACGATTCACTCTTTCACATCTATTACAAGGTGATTACTGGAAATTGCAAGAGCAAACGATCCTTATCAAGTATTGTACTCTGTTTATAACTACTTGGTAACGAAGTATTGGGCTCACGCATTAATCGCATTGCGCATTTTCAATCCATTTTATATACAATAGATAGCCATGTCGGATCAAAAACTGGATGGCCAAGAAGTCCTAAATATAAGATGGGCGTACGATGATCCGAATCCCAAAGTTCGAAAACAAGTGAGTTTGTGTATTCTTATGTCTAAAAAGCAAAAACATTCCCATTTTCAAGATGCTGTTCAGATGAGAGAGTTTTCGTTAACGTTAGGAAGTTTACCATTAGTATCCGAAAGCTGAATTTTTGTCCCTAGTTTAAAGCCGTTAAAGTCCAGAACTAGAATTTTCTGCTCCGTCAACGCAGGTTTGTGTTCATACTACTTATCCCAAATTCTCACCCACAGGGTTGAAGCAACTTGTAACAAACTTGAAGGAAATGTTAGTCTTGAGTATAAAGTTGTCCTTGCAACTTTGATACATTGCTTGCTGTTGCAACAACGCGAAAACCTTGTTTTGAAAGGCGCGTTTACATGTATTTGGCGATTTTATACTTTTGATTGAATGTGAACGAGTGGGTTTGAGGTGAATGTCCCTGGTTATTCTCCCGATGCGAAGGTCCGTGATAATGCTGCTCATTCGCAACGTTTAAACGAGCAAATCGCGGTAGAACTTGCAGCAAATCTACCGATGTAAACGGGAAAGAAGAATGCCATCCAGTGATGACGCAACCAGTTACAATTATATCCGACCAAAATATCGTAGAAATGATCATGCTTCGCTCGCTACCCTGGTTGTGTTTCAATTCACAGAAACCCTTGAACAGAGTAGCGAACGTAACATGATTATTACATGTTATTACACGTAGTTACCGCGAACAAACTCATTTGACAACCTCGTTCCCAGGGCCTCCGAGGTGGAACACGAGGTAGAAGTCCTGGCAAAGACTGGTTGACAAATGACCAAATTTTCCAATACAGTTGGAAAATTTTGCGGCAAAATTATCGAGTACTTAATTTGTGTAATAAATTTTCCAAATATATTGGAAAATTTGGTCATGTGACAACCAGCGTTTACCAGGGCCTCTGTCCACCACCGTTTCACCACAGAGGCCCTGGGAACGAGGTTGCTTACTTGGTATCGTATCAATGATGTTAATTACCAGAATGAAACTAGTATACTAACGCAGATGCTGTCATTTGATTGGCTACACTACTCGCTATCCATTCCTTTATATTTTATTCCTATTATATTCCTGTTGTATTTTATTCCCATTGGTTTTTTTTAAAAAATGGCTTGTAAAAATAATATCTCGACTACAACAATTACATTACTTAATTTCTCTTCCACTCAATTTCTATTCAAGGATAGTTGATTTGGGCTTTGCCCTCATGAACTATCACCGCATAGAAATCTCGAGCACGTAATGTAATTACTAAATACCAACAACGTTACTGACTATAGAAAACTGAAGATGACAGAGACGCTCTGCGAGCAGCAATTTATGCTAAACTGGATGATGAAGAACCACAACCCAAACGACTGTGTAGTGAAGGAATCATTGGAAGTTACCCGAACACTGACGATCAGTATCCTCCTTCAGCTACTGCTGCTGCTGGACCACAAACCAAAGAACAGTTTGAACAAGTATGCCAGCACACACAATAGACCTTTCTCATAATGAAATGCGGATTCGAGATGTCTCGCGGAATTCGTTTGGCTCAGGAGACATGTCGAGCCAATCAAATACCGCGTAACATTAGTTTTCTGCATTTGACGTGATTATGAGAAAGGTCCATTGCATAGGCACAATAGATAAGAGAAACGGTATATAGTTCTTATACTTGGCCAGTAATGGATCTAGCATGACCTGGTAGGAGGGGGAAGGGAGGGGGAATCTCTGCCAGCTCTAATGACTGTATATCGAGTACTTGAGTTGTGTTAGTCTTAGTCATATGTGTCACCCGCTCTAACTGTATTTCAAATTACTCTTATTACTGTAGTGTATAATGTGTATTATATGTCCCTGCGTGTGGTATTTTTTCTGCTCAATCATGAAAAATGGCACCCTATCTGGCTAGGGCTGGAGGAGGGGCGCACCCCCAAGCAAATCCATCTCTGTGCTCGACTGCGCTTGCAATCCCGCCCACACCCTAAATATACCGAACGCGATTTGGAATTAACCACTTTTCTAATCAAGACCGCAAAAGCATGCATGGATTGTTTGGAGGGAAAATGCCATAGCGAGCAGCAGTCATGAGACATGGAACGAATAGTGGAGACAATCTTTGAGGCTTTTCCATGAAGATAACGAAGCATCATTTTTATTTTCTTGCTCCAATTTCAACTTTTAAAAGATTTTTGCCACTTTGTGTGTTCCCTCTAAACAATCCATAGATGCTTTGCGGTTTGACGGCTGAAGTGGTGTCTGTGCTTGCGTAATATGACATTTTAAACTCTTTAATTTTCAGGAACAAATATTGCAACAAGTTCAACAGGACTGCAGCAGACTGGACGATGCATTCAAGAGACTGGAATCGAGTAATTACAGTTGACGAAACGTGGAATTTTGGGTGAAAAGTAACATTTGAATTCAAGCTTTGGCCAACGAACGCTGTACTTTGCCAAAGGCTTTTGTTCGTCGTGTGCATGGAACACAAAAACTATTATTAATTTGTAATTTTTTGAAACACGGTGATATTTATGTATCCTAGAGGTAGCAAACATCGAGTTAAAAATACTACTATCCCTTTTGATTACAAATTCAAAATGCAGTTAATATAACATCGTTGTCCAATATGATATTTCTTAAAAATAAACTTTAACTCTGACTAAATAAACTTTAACACGCTTGCTTAAATAAGATTACTTGAAATTAATCTGCAAGCTGATTGCCCCAATCCTAGATTACACGGATAGGTAGACACAAATCGTTTGTCTTATTGAAACGAAGTTAACTTGAGACTAAAACAGCCAGGAAGGACAATTCGAGTGCCTTAAAACATATACACAAAGCAATAATCTAAAACTGGAAATCTGTAATCGTTAACACACCGAACACAGTCTGGGAAAAATACGACTGTCTGCCAAAAGTCAGCAAAAATGTACAGTATGTCACATATGTAGAAGTGTTAAAAACAAGTCACTGGAACATCTCAAATTCTTGGTTAATAATTTAAAATATGTTTTTAAAAATATCTACAAACACGCATGTGGTGCTTTGGAAATCCAGTTTAATTATTGCTACACGAATTTTCCTCCCTGACCACAATTAAAAAGAACTGTAACGGTTGTAAGGTAAAATTACAAACTAAAATAATACTGTCTGTTTAGTATCTTGCCTGTGGCGGGTAACTATTTGGGTACACAGCCCGGTATCCGCCACGACTGTTAATTTGCGTGGCCGAATATCTTGGGTATCCCGCACTAGCGGTAGGTCGTATTGGTTGGGATGCGAGAGCCGCTGGTCCGCGATGTTGAGAAGGACTGGACACTTGACTACGATACTGAGTCTGCGACCATGACTGAGATTGACCAGCGGTTGACGGGTATCCAGGATAGGAATTTGCACCAGAATATGAAGGGCTTGTATTAGAGTAGGAGGGGCTGGCATTAGTATAGGCGGGCTTTGCCGCTGACCCCTGGGGAGAGATCCCACCCTGGGATGCTTTACCAGCACGTATGCTAGATAAAGCCATGCCGATGATATTGCTTGTTTGGCTCTGGGGTGTGCTTGGCGCAGGCGCACTGGGAGCTTTGAACGCAGTCGATGCGCTGTTCGATGGCGTCAGCACTGGGATGGATGGCTTGGAACTGGCAACTGACGCTGTGTCGTTTGTCGCAGGCTTGCTTTCCGTCGTCAGTTTTGTGTTCGGATTCAGGATACTCAGAATCTTCGCCTGAAGTTCCGCCTGTTGTAGGGCGATCGACTGTGGGTCACTTGATTGATAGGGTTGGTACGCCGGGCCTACGGAAGAAATTGACATTTGATAGTTACTTTAAACAACATCTGTTTTCAGTTCTCACACTAAAAACAACCAGCCTTATATAGTAGAACACAGGAAACATTTAGTCGATTCAAAAACTTTGTGGATCCGCAACTCTTATTGTCAAGAGACATTTCTATAAATTTTTCTCACTATCCACCAAGAAACTATGTTCAGATACAGAATTACAAGAAATACTGACCCAAGTTCACAGGAAGTTTTCTTACTTCTGGAATACAATTTGTCAAAGCAAAGTGATCTCTTATATATAAAAGAATGTTAAAATTACTGCCAAGGCCAGTAAAGATAAGAAATCATACCTGATTCATTTACTTGCTAACCAACTTTCATGAAATCAGAAGTCCATATCTTCTCAATGCCAGTCATTTAACATGGTATCAATACAATTAATACTACAGCTGTGTTTTACATAACTATTTTTTTTGTACGAAAAATTGGGTACAGTAACCTGTGTTCTTTATTATCAATCTTAGTCTTATCATCAACCATCAAAAGAAAAAAAAACAACAAACCAGATACACTAGATGGAACACGACTGAATTTTGAACGAATTTTATCATTATATTAATAATTTTAAATATTACTTTCTCGCTTTGTACCGCTAAAATACGAATCTACAAAAACTTTTTGGTCTAACGAGCAGACCTTGGTATGTTGAACAATTTTTTTCACTTAGTCAAGAACCCCCAAATTGTACAAAAGCACGCTTGAAAGAATTGATAAATAGAAATAAGTTACCGGTATACTAAAATAATTCATTAACCATGCCACCAAGCCTGGTGACCTAACCCCATTCTTCGCAAAACACTGAGCAAGCTACACCATTAGTCGGCGGTTTTAACATTGACACATTTGCTTACAATTTTATACCGACGTGTGGTGGGAAGGAAGACGACTATCTCTTATTACCGTGTTTATGATTACATATAACTTTATACATCGCACAATACCTTTCGGTGAAGGCGGCACTCTTCCTTCCTTTTTAAGTAAATCATTGCGAAGTTTGGTGAATTCGTCTATGACCAATGTATACTCATCAACTGTCAAAGGTCTTCCGTCAGCGGCAATGTTCAAAAGTGTGCTAACCTCGCGAGTATATGGCGAAGGTACGACAGAGCTCACGGCACCCGGGGCACCGGGGTACCCCTTCTTTGGTGCGTGTGGATCGGCTGCGGGAGGCGGCCGAAGCTCTCGATCTCGAAGTGCTTGCATGTACGTATCAAAATTGCGACTGACAAGAAGAATCGCGTCCTCTAAAGGCATATTTCTGTGTTCTGGAGAAAAATTGAAGCATTGGAAAAATTAGCATTGTTCGACTAAAAGACATGTGGACTATATTACATATTATACTTCGACTATATTACATTGTCTAAATAAACATTACTCAATAACCTATTATACTTGTTGATCAACATGTTACATTATAATTGTGCCTATATAAGATTCACTAAACTTTACCTTAATACATTGGTCCCGCACAGGATCCCAACGGATCTCCAGGGATATTTCTCACAACGGATCCTGGCAATGTCTTAAAATGCTTGGGCTTTTCACTAAAACACCTTTACCGACTTAGCAGACCCAAAATGCTTGCTATTTATCAAAATATCTTACACTAACTATTTATAGCTTATATACATGGTCTTGTGATTAATGTATTGGAAATACACAGCAGCTAGTAAATTTTATCGTGTTTTTATGATGTGGTCGCCCTGTCACCCGAGCCAGAGGCTCGTGTATGCAGTCCATGACCATATGCCATGTGTTGACTGTAGAGAGGGAAGTTTACCGGAGTACCCGGAGAAAAACTCTCGGTGGACGGGGAGATCGACTGCGACAACTCTTTATTACAAGAAATGCGACACACTCCAGATTTGGCTTAACTTTTTAAGTGGCGAGAGACACCAATTCCACAATAGTCGTGTTTTATCCTAGCTTTCTCCCAAAAATGTAGATATTATCACTTGAAATTTCCGTCTGCGAACATCGTTTACTGACTAAGCCACATTCTAATATTCCTTGTAGCAATAAACCAAGAAGAGCCAAGGTATTAGGTGGTACAACTTTCTTCCACGGATTCCGCTTAGAGTGGGCGCACACTTGAACCAAATTTCACAAAGTAAAAAGCTAGTACTTGCAAGAAATGCTTTCAAAAAAACCCCAATACTCTATAAGCTTTCCTTCAAAATAGTCTCCCAGAGAACAAATTAAGAAGTTGTCGCTTCCTGATTCACAGAAATTTATACTCTTGCCAAAAATTAAAACGATAAAAGCCATTTAAAAAAGGTTTTTACAAAAAATCCAAAAACATATACCATCAAAAAGCCAGTAGGTAGGTACGGTCAAAATAAAAAAAAAGACAAAATTGACGGACGCAAGAAGCGTCTCGAATCACTTCAAAAATCAGCTTTAAAAAGCCTTAGAAAACAAAAACTCTCAAAAAATTGAAGCTCTTCGTTTAAAAATTCAAAATCGTAAAAATGACATATTGTAGAACCGCTTTGGCAAAAAATCGCATCAGTAAAAAAATACCATTACCCTATAAAATTGGCTGCAAAAAAACTTGAAAAGTTTGGATAGAACAACGTTCTGGTTGTCCATACAAAAAGAAAGATAAAAAAGCCATTAGCGGTTGAAAAGATTTCAAAATATTCAAAACTAACCGAGCCGTTGCGAAGTCTGGGCAAAAATCACTGATCTTACTAATGTCTAAAGCTTGTTGTAAACTGATTGATGTGCTCTCTGAGTGGTAATAAAATTTGACAAACCAGTGATGGTCTACAACTTTCCCATAACACTTGAATTATGAAAAACGTTTGAACATCATTCCTGTGTGCGGTTGTCACGTGACTAACTACATCTACCCACGTGCAAATCACGTGATTACAAAATTTACCTTGTTGTGTTCCATGCAAGATATGAACAGTCACTGATCGATGTACTTCATGTTGGCTACTTATAATGATCCCAAACAGCACCCCACGTTTGGACGCATCTTCTAATTCGTCGAGAAGCGGGACTGTTTCAGGCAAATGAGCACACTCCACCACCAACCCAAATGATTTTAATTTCTTCTCCACAGATTCTGCATACGCCCTGGAGTCATGACAGGATAAGTATCAATTACAGTAACTGACTAACTTTCTAAGCAAGGGTAGTCACTTGCAATGTTTAATTCTGTTTTATGATTGCATGAACCTTATAACTTCATGTACGTTTCACTCCACTTTTGACATTAGTTCAAAATCAATGAAATATATATTAGGTACAACTGATTACTAGCATATTACAACAATATAACCTAATATCCACTCTCCTCTGCAGAGCCTTTGTATTATGGAAGTTAATGAGATATTTTTAAAATATTTTGCAAATTATTACAAAATCATGCAATAGTTTAAAGATCTCAAAACTTCATGTAAGTTAAATAAATTAGCTAATATTTCATAATTTTGTAATAATTTGCAAAATATTTTGAAAATATCTCATTAACTTCTACAATACACTAATTTACTCCAAATTTCATGTAAGTTCAATATATTAGCTAATATTGCATAATTTTGTAATAATTTGCAAAATATCTCATTAACTTCCATAATACAAAGGTTCTGCGGAGGAGAGTGACCTAATATCCATGCTTGTTAATATTAATGGGAAATATGATCCCTCATCGTCACAGCTAATGTTTAACGAGCTTCTGCCAAATCTGCAAACAGCAATTGTTTAAATTGACTCAACTGTTCAAATCATTAATAAGCATGTTGCGACTAGTGATGACGGACCTCAATTCTGCATAAACCAGAACAAAAATATAAAGAATGAAATATTCTATCAAGTATTAACTACAATGAAACATACATTTGCTGTTTGTTGATGATAATTATTTCACAATCAATGGGAGCCTCCACAGGTCTGCCAACAGGCGGTGCAATGGGATCTCGGGGGAGTGGGGCAAAGTCGTAGTCCGGTCTTAACTTCTTCGCCGGCAGCTCATCATGAGGACGTCCATATGGAGAACCCCCAGGTCTGTCTGACGAGTCAGATTGTTCACCTCTATAACGGTCTCGGGCTTCTCTATAGCCAGGTATTGAAAGTGGATCATCACTTCCTCGTCTCCCTGGTCTTGGAGATGGTGAACGGTCACTAATAAGATATACAAAATAGCACTGCATTTTTGAGATGCTCAATGGGATTTAGACAATTTGATATAATTTAATGAGTTTACAGTACGTAAATGTCAGGAAGACGACTGACAGTTGGCCATAAATTATAAAAGGCAAACTGCTAATAATTCTTCCTTGTTTTGTCTTGCACTTGGGTGAAAGTTTGTAAGTCAAGGAGAAACAACATACAAACGGCAAAACAAGTGCACAAAAATCGGCTATGAGGCATATAAAAGGTACATCAATTACCGTGGTCGAGCACCAGGATAGCCCCTTCCAGCAGGAGGTGGGAGACGTCGTTTATCTGGTTTTCGTCTATCACCAGCCAAATTTACATCTAAATTCAAAAGGTACAATTAACATAGCAAAAACATTCATGGACATTATCTGACAAACATTGATCAGGTACAACTCTGATAAAAAGAGTTTACTTCATAGGTAACTTCAACCTACCAACTTTCTTTCCTTTGATTGTAGAGCCATGTTCTTTTTCAACAGCAGTGTCTGCACTGCTATCCTTCTCATACTGGACGAACCCGTAACCATTGTGGACAGAGCACCCAATTACCCGACCATGCTTGGCAAAAATCTCTTCAAATTCTTGCCGCGAAAGTTCCTCTGTGTTCAAATTGCCAACAAATACTCGACAACGGATAGATTTAGTGTCGTTGCGGTTTGTGTCATTTGGTCGACTTGTTCGATACTCACGGTCCTTCCTATCATCACGTCTGTCAGAACTCATGGTGGTCGTTACTGGTACCAATTATTTTCAAGATGCTTTTGTCCTAAAACATTGAAATTCTTTGTTTATATGCATTGTATTATTTTGCTATTATTCTAATGAATGTAACAGCAATTTGTCAGGAAGATGACTGACAGTTGGCCACTATAGAAGGCAAACTGCTAATAATTCTCTCTAGTTTCATCTTGCACTTGGGTGAAAGTCTACAAACTACAATGAAAGCTTGTAAACGGCAAAACAAGTGCACACTGTCACACATGAGGGCTATCGGCTGAGCAAAAGTTATTTGTGCCAGTCAGCTTATTTGATAGCACAATGTCCGAAGTGGACAGGCCTTAAAAAATCCTTTAAAAGCCATACAAAGGCATACAATCTTAACTAAACTGGCGTACGATTCATCAATGTTGACGTACGAATCCCATGTTTGAATACGAACACCGAGCCATCGAATCTCTCGTCTTCAGTAAGTGTTATGGTATGAGATTGTGTGCTAATTACGATTTCAGCGTACGCCAAGCTATTTTAAGCGCACAATTGTATGTCTATTTTTTAAAACCTGGAGGATTTTACCGAGGTCCACACCATGTGTATCAAACAAGTAAACAAGTTTGATACGAGGCATAATACACAGTAAAATTCACCCTCACGTGGTGAACTATTCGCTAAGCTGAGAGACACTTGACTAAGTTTTGCTCAGCTGAAAGCTCAATGACGAAGATTTAAGAATAAGAGGGAAAGCATGTACCTGTAATTACAAAACACGACGTTTACGGTGGATTGCTAATGGTAGTATTGTGAAACTTCAAGTCACTTCGAAAGATGTAAAGTTAGAAAAACAAACTCTGACATTTCGATATTTGAGAGTATTGATATGAAAGGACAATAAGTGGTATTTTCTAATATTGTAACAAATTGCTTTGTTATGCGTTTTGCAAATTGATGTGTTTTTCAACTCTGCAGTTACTCAACATATTTCATATTTGGCAATTTGTTACGTTTTAGATCATGTCCGCAAAATTCATGCCACTTCAAAATATGAAAATGAATACTTTTAACCGAAACAATTTTTTACACTTCCTTTATTTTGTGCCGATTATCTTCGTGATAATGCCACGTGCAGCGAACACAGTGCAGCCTTGTTAAAAAATCAGTTTATTTTCATACTTACCTTTAAACAAATTACTGTAATAGACTCTTGATACAAAACTTACTCTTTCGGGAGGAAAAAGAATGCTTAAGCTATGTTCAATCGTGTAAAAACAATTTAAAAGCGAGAGTCCAAATCGATAAAAGTTGTGAATGTGACTTTAAGATGGCGGCTGGCATTAGGATACCGGAGCCCCGGGTGCATTCCAAATACCCCAGCTCCGATAACACGATCCAAAAAATTGGCCAGGGAAGTGGGGGTGCAAGAGTGTAGGGTGCGTGACACCCCTAGTTTACCAAACTTCATCAGGGAAAAAGACTTCATGTCACAAAACAAATCTTGTTATTAAATTTATTGGAAATTGCCAATAAATTTATTAGAAGTTGTCAATAAATTTATCAACAGATATGGTTGGCAACCAGAGGTTGGCAACTAGAATAGTCGAGAAAGCAGGCAGAGACTCAGTTATACTTTCTCCTCCAGTCAACAACCCTCTTGGATGAAACTTCTGAATCTACTTACCCAACATTGTTCACTTATCCTGTCTTATCCTGTCTTAACCTGTCTTAGCCTGTCTTAGCCGGCTAAGGGTAAAACCATGGGCAAGCTGAATGATAACTAGAATGCATTTCAAGAACTCCGAACTAAGTTTTTTCACAAACAATGCGTCATTTGGACATTTCCACTAAGTTTCAATAAATTCCATTACAAATTGGACATTTTCAAAATTTCAGGTACAATTCTATAACAATTACCAATGAGGAAAAAGTTTGAAGAAGAGGTATCTCCCACTAAGCTTTTCCAAATATAATGAGACAACTCCAAAGTTAGTTTATTCTTAAGAGACCAGCGGTACAGTGATGCGTGCAAAATTTCAACTGATTTCGATGAAAAATGGAAAGGTTATGAATCAAGACAGCTAGCACATTGAAAGAGCCATTGAGAGGCTAAATGGGTAAAACAATGGGCAAGCTGAATGATAACTAGAATTCATTTAAAGAACTCCGAACTAAGTTTTTTCACAAACAATGCGTCATTTGGACATTTCCACCAAGTTTCAATGAATTCCATTACAAATTGGACATTTTGAAAATTTAAGGTACAATTCTATAACAATTACCAATGAGGAAAAAGTTTGAAGAAGAGGTATCTCCCACTAAGCTTTTCCAAATATAATGAGACAACTCCAAAGTTAGTTTATTCTTAAGAGACCAGCGGTACAGTGATGCGTGCAAAATTTCAACTGATTTCGATGAAAAATGGAAAGGTTATGAATCAAGACAGCTAGCACATTGAAAGAGCCATTGAGAGGCTAAATGGGTAAAACAATGGGCAAGCTGAATGATAACTAGAATTCATTTAAAGTTCTCCGAACTAAGTTTTTTCACAAACAATGCGTCATTTGGACATTTCCACCAAGTTTCAATGAATTCCATTACAAATTGGACATTTTCAAAATTTAAGGTACAATTCTATAACAATTACCAATGAGGAAAAAGTTTGAAGAAGAGGTATCTCCCACTAAGCTTTTCCAAATATAATAAGACAACTCCAAAGTTAGTTTATTCTTAAGAGACCAGCGGCACAGTGATGCGTGCTAAATTTCAACTGATTTCGATGAAAAATGGAAAGGTTATGAATCAAGACAGCTAGCACATTGAAAGAGCCATTGAGAGGCTAAATGGGTAAAACAATGGGCAAGCTGAATGATAACTAGAATTCATTTAAAGTTCTCCGAACTAAGTTTTTTCACAAACAATGCGTCATTTGGACATTTCCACCAAGTTTCAATGAATTCCATTACAAATTGGACATTTTCAAAATTTAAGGTACAATTCTATAACAATTACCAATGAGGAAAAAGTTTGAAGAAGAGGTATCTCCCACTAAGCTTTTCCAAATATAATGAGACAACTCCAAAGTTAGTTTATTCTTAAAAGACCAGCGGTACAGTGATGCGTGCAAAATTTCAACTGATTTCGATGAAAAATGGAAAGGTTATGAATCAAGACAGCTAGCACATTGAAAGAGCCATTGAGAGGCTAAATGGGTAAAACAATGGGCAAGCTGAATGATAACTAGAATTCATTTAAAGAACTCCGAACTAAGTTTTTTCACAAACAATGCGTCATTTGGACATTTCCACTAAGTTTCAATGAATTCCATTACAAATTAGACATTTTCAAAATTTCAGGTACAATTCTATAACAATTACCAATGAGGAAAAAGTCTAAAGAAGAGGTATCTCCCACTAAGCTTTTCCAAATATAATGAGACAACTCCAAAGTTAGTTTATTCTTAAGAGACCAGCGGTACAGTGATGCGTGCAAAATTTCAACTGATTTCGATGAAAAATGGAAAGGTTATGAATCAAGACAGCTAGCACATTGAAAGAGCCATTGAGCGGCTAAATGGGTAAAACAATGGGCAAGCTGAATGATAACTAGAATTCATTTAAAGAACTCCGAACTAAAATTTTTCACAAACAATGCGTCATTTGGACATTTCCACTAAGTTTCAATGAAATCCATTACAAATTGGACATTTTCAAAATTTCAGGTACAATTCTATAACAATTATCAATGAGGAAAAAGTTTGAAGAAGAGGTATCTCCCACTAAGCTTTTCCAAATATAATGAGACAACTCCAAAGTTAGTTTATTCATAAAAGACCAGCGGAACAGTGATGCGTGCTAAATTTCAACTGATTTCGATGAAAAATGGAAAGGTTATGAATCAAGACAGCTAGCACATTGAAAGAGCCATTGAGAGGCTAAATGGGTAAAACAATGAGCAAGCTGAATGATAACTAGAATTCATTTAAAGAACTCCGAACTAAAATTTTTCACAAACAATGCGTCATTTGGACATTTCCACTAAGTTTCAATGAATTCCATTACCAAATTGGACATTTTCAAAATTTCAGGTACAATTCTATAACAATTACCAATGAGGAAAAAGTTTGAAGAAGAGGTATCTCCCACTAAGCTTTTCCAAATATAATGAGACAACTCCAAAGTTAGTTTATTCTTAAGAGACCAGCGGTACAGTGATGCCTGCAAAATTTCAACTGATTTCGATGAAAAATGGAAAGGTTATGAATCAAGACAGCTAGCACATTGAAAGAGCCATTGAGAGGCTAAATGGGTAAAACAATGGGCAAGCTGAATGATAACTAGAATTCATTTCAAGAACTCCGAACTAAGTTTTTTCACAAACAATGCGTAATTTGGACATTTCCACTAAGTTTCAATGAATTCCATTACAAATTGGACATTTTCAAAATTTAAGGTACAATTCTATAACAATTACCAATGAGGAAAAAGTTTGAAGAAGAGGTATCTCCCACTAAGCTTTTCCAAATATAATAAGACAACTCCAAATTAAGTTTATTCTTAAGAGACCAGCGGCACAGTGATGCGTGCTAAATTTCAACTGATTTCGATGAAAAATGGAAAGGTTATGAATCAAGACAGCTAGCACATTGAAAAAGCCATTGAGAGGCTAAATGGGTAAAACAATGAGCAAGCTGAATGATAACTAGAATTCATTTAAAGAACTCCGAACTAAAATTTTTCACAAACAATGCGTCATTTGGACATTTCCACTAAGTTTCAATGAATTCCATTACAAATTGGACATTTTCAAAATTTCAGGTACAATTCTATAACAATTACCAATGAGGAAAAAGTTTGAAGAAGAGGTATCTCCCACTAAGCTTTTCCAAATATAATGAGACAACTCCAAAGTTAGTTTATTCTTAAGAGACCAGCAGTACAGTGATGCGTGCAAAATTTCAACTGATTTCGATGAAAAATGGAAAGGTTATGAATCAAGACAGCTAGCACATTGAAAGAGCCATTGAGAGGCTAAATGGGTAAAACAATGGGCAAGCTGAATGATAACTAGAATTCATTTCAAGAACTCCGAACTAAAATTTTTCAAAAACAATGCGTCATTTGGACATTTCCACTAAGTTTCAATGAATTCCATTACAAATTGGACATTTTCAAAATTTAAGGTACAATTCTATAACAATTACCAATGAGGAAAAAGTTTGAAGAAGAGGTATCTCCCACTAAGCTTTTCCAAATATAATGAGACAACTCCAAAGTTAGTTTATTCATAAAAGACCAGCGGTACAGTGATGCGTGCTAAATTTCAACTGATTTCGATGAAAAATGGAAAGGTTATGAATCAAGAAAGCTAGCACATTGAAAGAGCCATTGAGAGGCTAAATGGGTAAAACAATGAGCAAGCTGAATGATAACTAGAATTCATTTAAAGAACTCCGAACTAAAATTTTTCACAAACAATGCGTCATTTGGACATTTCCACTAAGTTTCAATGAATTCCATTACAAATTGGACATTTTCAAAATTTCAGGTACAATTCTATAACAATTACCAATGAGGAAAAAGTTTGAAGAAGAGGTATCTCCCACTAAGCTTTTCCAAATATAATGAGACAACTCCAAAGTTAGTTTATTCTTAAGAGACCAGCGGTACAGTGATGCCTGAAAAATTTCAACTGATTTCGATGAAAAATGGAAAGGTTATGAATCAAGACAGCTAGCACATTGAAAGAGCCATTGAGAGGCTAAATGGGTAAAACAATGGGCAAGCTGAATGATAACTAGAATTCATTTCAAGAACTCCGAACTAAGTTTTTTCACAAACAATGCGTAATTTGGACATTTCCACTAAGTTTCAATGAATTCCATTACAAATTGGACATTTTCAAAATTTAAGGTACAATTCTATAACAATTACCAATGAGGAAAAAGTTTGAAGAAGAGGTATCTCCCACTAAGCTTTTCCAAATATAATAAGACAACTCCAAATTAAGTTTATTCTTAAGAGACCAGCGGCACAGTGATGCGTGCTAAATTTCAACTGATTTCGATGAAAAATGGAAAGGTTATGAATCAAGACAGCTAGCACATTGAAAAAGCCATTGAGAGGCTAAATGGGTAAAACAATGAGCAAGCTGAATGATAACTAGAATTCATTTAAAGAACTCCGAACTAAAATTTTTCACAAACAATGCGTCATTTGGACATTTCCACTAAGTTTCAATGAATTCCATTACAAATTGGACATTTTCAAAATTTCAGGTACAATTCTATAACAATTACCAATGAGGAAAAAGTTTGAAGAAGAGGTATCTCCCACTGAGCTTTTCCAAATATAATGAGACAACTCCAAAGTTAGTTTATTCTTAAGAGACCAGCAGTACAGTGATGCGTGCAAAATTTCAACTGATTTCGATGAAAAATGGAAAGGTTATGAATCAAGACAGCTAGCACATTGAAAGAGCCATTGAGAGGCTAAATGGGTAAAACAATGGGCAAGCTGAATGATAACTAGAATTCATTTCAAGAACTCCGAACTAAAATTTTTCAAAAACAATGCGTCATTTGGACATTTCCACTAAGTTTCAATGAATTCCATTACAAATTGGACATTTTCAAAATTTAAGGTACAATTCTATAACAATTACCAATGAGGAAAAAGTTTGAAGAAGAGGTATCTCCCACTAAGCTTTTCCAAATATAATGAGACAACTCCAAAGTTAGTTAATTCATAAAAGACCAGCGGTACAGTGATGCGTGCTAAATTTCAACTGATTTCGATGAAAAATGGAAAGGTTATGAATCAAGACAGCTAGCACATTGAAAGAGCCATTGAGAGGCTAAATGGGTAAAACAATGAGCAAGCTGAATGATAACTAGAATTCATTTAAAGAACTCCGAACTAAAATTTTTCAAAAACAATGCGTCATTTGGACATTTCCACTAAGTTTCAATAAATTCCATTACAAATTGGACATTTTCAAAATTTCAGGTACAATTCTATAACAATTACCAATGAGGAAAAAGTTTGAAGAAGAGGTATCTCCCACTAAGCTTTTCCAAATATAATGAGACAACTCCAAAGTTAGTTTATTCATAAAAGACCAGCGGTACAGTGATGCGTGCTAAATTTCAACTGATTTCGATGAAAAATGGAAAGGTTATGAATCAAGACAGCTAGCACATTGAAAGAGCCATTGAGAGGCTAAATGGGTAAAACAATGAGCAAGCTGAATGATAACTAGAATTCATTTAAAGAACTCCGAACTAAAATTTTTCAAAAACAATGCGTCATTTGGACATTTCCACTAAGTTTCAATGAATTCCATTACAAATTGGACATTTTCAAAATTTAAGGTACAATTCTATAACAATTACCAATGAGGAAAAAGTTTGAAGAAGAGGTATCTCCCACTAAGCTTTTCCAAATATAATGAGACAACTCCAAAGTTAGTTAATTCATAAAAGACCAGCGGTACAGTGATGCGTGCTAAATTTCAACTGATTTCGATGAAAAATGGAAAGGTTATGAATCAAGACAGCTAGCACATTGAAAGAGCCATTGAGAGGCTAAATGGGTAAAACAATGAGCAAGCTGAATGATAACTAGAATTCATTTAAAGAACTCCGAACTAAAATTTTTCAAAAACAATGCGTCATTTGGACATTTCCACTAAGTTTCAATAAATTCCATTACAAATTGGACATTTTCAAAATTTCAGGTACAATTCTATAACAATTACCAATGAGGAAAAAGTTTGAAGAAGAGGTATCTCCCACTAAGCTTTTCCAAATATAATGAGACAACTCCAAAGTTAGTTTATTCATAAAAGACCAGCGGTACAGTGATGCGTGCTAAATTTCAACTGATTTCGATGAAAAATGGAAAGGTTATGAATCAAGACAGCTAGCACATTGAAAGAGCCATTGAGAGGCTAAATGGGTAAAACAATGAGCAAGCTGAATGATAACTAGAATTCATTTAAAGAACTCCGAACTAAAATTTTTCAAAAACAATGCGTCATTTGGACATTTCCACTAAGTTTCAATGAATTCCATTACAAATTGGACATTTTCAAAATTTCAGGTACAATTCTATAACAATTACCAATGAGGAAAAAGTTTGAAGAAGAGGTATCTCCCACTAAGCTTTTCCAAATATAATGAGACAACTCCAAAGTTAGTTTATTCTTAAGAGACCAGCGGTACAGTGATGCCTGCAAAATTTCAACTGATTTCGATGAAAAATGGAAAGGTTATGAATCAAGACAGCTAGCACATTGAAACAGCCATTGAGAGGCTAAATGGGTAAAACAATGGGCAAGCTGAATGATAACTAGAATTCATTTAAAGAACTCCGAACTGAGTTTTTTCACAAACAATGCGTCATTTGGACATTTCCACCAACTTTCAATGAATTCCATTACAAATTGGACATTTTCAAAATTTAAGGTACAATTCTATAACAATTACCAATGAGGAAAAAGTTTGAAGAAGAGGTATCTCCCACTAAGCTTTTCCAAATATAATGAGACAACTCCAAAGTTAGTTAATTCATAAAAGACCAGCGGTACAGTGATGCGTGCTAAATTTCAACTGATTTCGATGAAAAATGGAAAGGTTATGAATCAAGACAGCTAGCACATTGAAAGAGCCATTGAGAGGCTAAATGGGTAAAACAATGAGCAAGCTGAATGATAACTAGAATTCATTTAAAGAACTCCGAACTAAAATTTTTCAAAAACAATGCGTCATTTGGACATTTCCACTAAGTTTCAAAAAATTCCATTACAAATTGGACATTTTCAAAATTTCAGGTACAATTCTATAACAATTACCAATGAGGAAAAAGTTTGAAGAAGAGGTATCTCCCACTAAGCTTTTCCAAATATAATGAGACAACTCCAAAGTTAGTTTATTCATAAAAGACCAGCGGTACAGTGATGCGTGCTAAATTTCAACTGATTTCGATGAAAAATGGAAAGGTTATGAATCAAGACAGCTAGCACATTGAAAGAGCCATTGAGAGGCTAAATGGGTAAAACAATGAGCAAGCTGAATGATAACTAGAATTCATTTAAAGAACTCCGAACTAAAATTTTTCAAAAACAATGCGTCATTTGGACATTTCCACTAAGTTTCAATGAATTCCATTACAAATTGGACATTTTCAAAATTTCAGGTACAATTCTATAACAATTACCAATGAGGAAAAAGTTTGAAGAAGAGGTATCTCCCACTAAGCTTTTCCAAATATAATGAGACAACTCCAAAGTTAGTTTATTCTTAAGAGACCAGCGGTACAGTGATGCCTGCAAAATTTCAACTGATTTCGATGAAAAATGGAAAGGTTATGAATCAAGACAGCTAGCACATTGAAACAGCCATTGAGAGGCTAAATGGGTAAAACAATGGGCAAGCTGAATGATAACTAGAATTCATTTAAAGAACTCCGAACTGAGTTTTTTCACAAACAATGCGTCATTTGGACATTTCCACCAACTTTCAATGAATTCCATTACAAATTGGACATTTTCAAAATTTAAGGTACAATTCTATAACAATTACCAATGAGGAAAAAGTTTGAAGAAGAGGTATCTCCCACTAAGCTTTTCCAAATATAATAAGACAACTCCAAAGTTAGTTTATTCTTAAGAGACCAGCGGCACAGTGATGCGTGCTAAATTTCAACTGATTTCGATGAAAAATAGAAAGGTTATGAATCAAGACAGGTAGCACATTGAAAGAGCAATTGAGAGGCTAAATGGGTAAAACAATGGGCAAGCTGAATGATAACTAGAATTCATTTAAAGTTCTCCGAACTAAGTTTTTTCACAAACAATGCGTCATTTGGACATTTCCACCAAGTTTCAATGAATTCCATTACAAATTGGACATTTTCAAAATTTAAGGTACAATTCTATAACAATTACCAATGAGGAAAAAGTTTGAAGAAGAGGTATCTCCCACTAAGCTTTTCCAAATATAATGAGACAACTCCAAAGTTAGTTTATTCTTAAGAAACCAGCAGTACAGTGATGCGTGCAAAATTTCAACTGATTTCGATGAAAAATGGAAAGGTTATGAATCAAGACAGCTAGCACATTGAAAGAGCCATTGAGAGGCTAAATGGGTAAAACAATGAGCAAGCTGAATGATAACTAGAATTCATTTAAAGAACTCCGAACTAAAATTTTTCAAAAACAATGCGTCATTTGGACATTTCCACTAAGTTTCAATGAATTCCATTACAAATTGGACATTTTCAAAATTTCAGGTACAATTCTATAACAATTACCAATGAGGAAAAAGTTTGAAGAAGAGGTATCTCCCACTAAGCTTTTCCAAATATAATGAGACAACTCCAAAGTTAGTTTATTCTTAAGAGACCAGCGGTACAGTGATGCCTGCAAAATTTCAACTGATTTCGATGAAAAATGGAAAGGTTATGAATCAAGACAGCTAGCACATTGAAACAGCCATTGAGAGGCTAAATGGGTAAAACAATGGGCAAGCTGAATGATAACTAGAATTCATTTAAAGAACTCCGAACTGAGTTTTTTCACAAACAATGCGTCATTTGAACATTTCCACCAACTTTCAATGAATTCCATTACAAATTGGACATTTTCAAAATTTATGGTACAATTCTATAACAATTACCAATGAGGAAAAAGTTTGAAGAAGAGGTATCTCCCACTAAGCTTTTCCAAATATAATAAGACAACTCCAAAGTTAGTTTATTCTTAAGAGACCAGCGGCACAGTGATGCGTGCTAAATTTCAACTGATTTCGATGAAAAATGGAAAGGTTATGAATCAAGACAGGTAGCACATTGAAAGAGCAATTGAGAGGCTAAATGGGTAAAACAATGGGCAAGCTGAATGATAACTAGAATTCATTTAAAGTTCTCCGAACTAAGTTTTTTCACAAACAATGCGTCATTTGGACATTTCCACTAAGTTTCAATGAATTCCATTACAAATTGGACATTTTTAAAATTTAAGGTACAATTCTATAACAATTACCAATGAGGAAAAAGTTTGAAGAAGAGGTATCTCCCACTAAGCTTTTCCAAATATAATGAGACAACTCCAAAGTTAGTTTATTCTTAAGAAACCAGCAGTACAGTGATGCGTGCAAAATTTCAACTGATTTCGATGAAAAATGGAAAGGTTATGAATCAAGACAGCTAGCACATTGAAAGAGCCATTGAGAGGCTAAATGGGTAAAACAATGGGCAAGCTGAATGATAACTAGAATTCATTTAAAGAACTCCGAACTAAGTTTTTTCACAAACAATGCGTAATTTGGACATTTCCACTAAGTTTCAATGAATTCCATTACAAATTGGACATTTTCAAAATTTAAGGTACAATTCTATAACAATTACCAATGAGGAAAAAGTTTGAAGAAGAGGTATCTCCCACTAAGCTTTTCCAAATATAATGAGACAACTCCAAAGTTAGTTAATTCATAAAAGACCAGCGGTACAGTGATGCGTGCTAAATTTCAACTGATTTCGATGAAAAATGGAAAGGTTATGAATCAAGACAGCTAGCACATTGAAAGAGCCATTGAGAGGCTAAATGGGTAAAACAATGAGCAAGCTGAATGATAACTAGAATTCATTTAAAGAACTCCGAACTAAGTTTTTTCACAAACAATGCGTCATTTGGACATTTCCACTAAGTTTCAATGAATTCCATTACAAATTGGACATTTTCAAAATTTCAGGTACAATTCTATAACAATTACCAATGAGGAAAAAGTTTGAAGAAGAGGTATCTCCCACTAAGCTTTTCCAAATATAATGAGACAACTCCAAAGTTAGTTTATTCTTAAGAGACCAGCGGTACAGTGATGCGTGCAAAATTTCAACTGATTTCGATGAAAAATGGAAAGGTTATGAATCAAGACAGCTAGCACATTGAAAGAGCCATTGAGAGGCTAAATGGGTAAAACAATGGGCAAGCTGAATGATAACTAGAATTCATTTAAAGAACTCCGAACTGAGTTTTTTCACAAACAATGCGTCATTTGGACATTTCCACCAAGTTTCAATGAATTCCATTACAAATTGGACATTTTCAAAATTTAAGGTACAATTCTATAACAATTACCAATGAGGAAAAAGTTTGAAGAAGAGGTATCTCCCACTAAGCTTTTCCAAATATAATAAGACAACTCCAAAGTTAGTTTATTCTTAAGAGACCAGCGGCACAGTGATGCGTGCTAAATTTCAACTGATTTCGATGAAAAATGGAAAGGTTATGAATCAAGACAGGTAGCACATTGAAAGAGCCATTGAGAGGCTAAATGGGTAAAACAATGGGCAAGCTGAATGATTACTAGAATTCATTTAAAGTTCTCCGAACTAAGTTTTTTCACAAACAATGCGTCATTTGGACATTTCCACCAAGTTTCAATGAATTCCATTACAAATTGGACATTTTCAAAATTTAAGGTACAATTCTATAATAATTACCAATGAGGAAAAAGTTTGAAGAAGAGGTATCTCCCACTAAGCTTTTCCAAATATAATGAGACAACGCCAAAGTTAGTTTATTCTTAAAAGACCAGCGGTACAGTGATGCGTGCAAAATTTCAATTGATTTCGATGAAAAATGGAAAGGTTATGAATCAAGACAGCTAGCACATTGAAAGAGCCATTGAGAGGCTAAATGGGTAAAACAATGGGCAAGCTGAATGATAACTAGAATTCATTTAAAGAACTCCGAACTAAGTTTTTTCACAAACAATGCGTCATTTGGACATTTCCACTAAGTTTCAATGAATTCCATTACAAATTAGACATTTTCAAAATTTCAGGTACAATTCTATAACAATTACCAATGAGGAAAAAGTCTGAAGAAGAGGTATCTCCCACTAAGCTTTTCCAAATATAATGAGACAACTCCAAAGTTAGTTTATTCTTAAGAGACCAGCGGTACAGTGATGCGTGCAAAATTTCAACTGATTTCGATGAAAAATGGAAAGGTTATGAATCAAGACAGCTAGCACATTGAAAGAGCCATTGAGAGGCTAAATGGGTAAAACAATGGGCAAGCTGAATGATAACTAGAATTCATTTAAAGAACTCCGAACTAAAATTTTTCACAAACAATGTGTCATTTGGACATTTCCACTAAGTTTCAATGAATTCCATTACAAATTGGACATTTTCAAAATTTCAGGTACAATTCTATAACAATTACCAATGAGGAAAAAGTTTGAAGAAGAGGTATCTCCCACTAAGCTTTTCCAAATATAATGAGACAACTCCAAAGTTAGTTAATTCATAAAAGACCAGCGGTACAGTGATGCGTGCTAAATTTCAACTGATTTCGATGAAAAATGGAAAGGTTATGAATCAAGACAGCTAGCACATTGAAAGAGCCATTGAGAGGCTAAATGGGTAAAACAATGAGCAAGCTGAATGATAACTAGAATTCATTTAAAGAACTCCGAACTAAAATTTTTCAAAAACAATGCGTCATTTGGACATTTCCACTAAGTTTCAATAAATTCCATTACAAATTGGACATTTTCAAAATTTCAGGTACAATTCTATAACAATTACCAATGAGGAAAAAGTTTGAAGAAGAGGTATCTCCCACTAAGCTTTTCCAAATATAATGAGACAACTCCAAAGTTAGTTTATTCATAAAAGACTAGCGGTACAGTGATGCGTGCTAAATTTCAACTGATTTCGATGAAAAATGGAAAGGTTATGAATCAAGACAGCTAGCACATTGAAAGAGCCATTGAGAGGCTAAATGGGTAAAACAATGAGCAAGCTGAATGATAACTAGAATTCATTTAAAGAACTCCGAACTAAAATTTTTCAAAAACAATGCGTCATTTGGACATTTCCACTAAGTTTCAATGAATTCCATTACAAATTGGACATTTTCAAAATTTCAGGTACAATTCTATAACAATTACCAATGAGGAAAAAGTTTGAAGAAGAGGTATCTCCCACTAAGCTTTTCCAAATATAATGAGACAACTCCAAAGTTAGTTTATTCTTAAGAGACCAGCGGTACAGTGATGCCTGCAAAATTTCAACTGATTTCGATGAAAAATGGAAAGGTTATGAATCAAGACAGCTAGCACATTGAAACAGCCATTGAGAGGCTAAATGGGTAAAACAATGGGCAAGCTGAATGATAACTAGAATTCATTTAAAGAACTCCGAACTGAGTTTTTTCACAAACAATGCGTCATTTGAACATTTCCACCAACTTTCAATGAATTCCATTACAAATTGGACATTTTCAAAATTTAAGGTACAATTCTATAACAATTACCAATGAGGAAAAAGTTTGAAGAAGAGGTATCTCCCACTAAGCTTTTCCAAATATAATAAGACAACTCCAAAGTTAGTTTATTCTTAAGAGACCAGCGGCACAGTGATGCGTGCTAAATTTCAACTGATTTCGATGAAAAATGGAAAGGTTATGAATCAAGACAGGTAGCACATTGAAAGAGCAATTGAGAGGCTAAATGGGTAAAACAATGGGCAAGCTGAATGATAACTAGAATTCATTTAAAGTTCTCCGAACTAAGTTTTTTCACAAACAATGCGTCATTTGGACATTTCCACCAAGTTTCAATGAATTCCATTACAAATTGGACATTTTCAAAATTTAAGGTACAATTCTATAACAATTACCAATGAGGAAAAAGTTTGAAGAAGAGGTATCTCCCACTAAGCTTTTCCAAATATAATGAGACAACTCCAAAGTTAGTTTATTCTTAAGAAACCAGCAGTACAGTGATGCGTGCAAAATTTCAACTGATTTCGATGAAAAATGGAAAGGTTATGAATCAAGACAGCTAGCACATTGAAAGAGCCATTGAAAGGCTAAATGGGTAAAACAATGGGCAAGCTGAATGATAACTAGAATTCATTTAAAGAACTCCGAACTAAGTTTTTTCACAAACAATGCGTAATTTGGACATTTCCACTAAGTTTCAATGAATTCCATTACAAATTGGACATTTTCAAAATTTAAGGTACAATTCTATAACAATTACCAATGAGGAAAAAGTTTGAAGAAGAGGTATCTCCCACTAAGCTTTTCCAAATATAATGAGACAACTCCAAAGTTAGTTAATTCATAAAAGACCAGCGGTACAGTGATGCGTGCTAAATTTCAACTGATTTCGATGAAAAATGGAAAGGTTATGAATCAAGACAGCTAGCACATTGAAAGAGCCATTGAGAGGCTAAATGGGTAAAACAATGAGCAAGCTGAATGATAACTAGAATTCATTTAAAGAACTCCGAACTAAGTTTTTTCACAAACAATGCGTCATTTGGACATTTCCACTAAGTTTCAATGAATTCCATTACAAATTGGACATTTTCAAAATTTCAGGTACAATTCTATAACAATTACCAATGAGGAAAAAGTTTGAAGAAGAGGTATCTCCCACTAAGCTTTTCCAAATATAATGAGACAACTCCAAAGTTAGTTTATTCTTAAGAGACCAGCGGTACAGTGATGCGTGCAAAATTTCAACTGATTTCGATGAAAAATGGAAAGGTTATGAATCAAGACAGCTAGCACATTGAAAGAGCCATTGAGAGGCTAAATGGGTAAAACAATGGGCAAGCTGAATGATAACTAGAATTCATTTAAAGAACTCCGAACTGAGTTTTTTCACAAACAATGCGTCATTTGGACATTTCCACCAAGTTTCAATGAATTCCATTACAAATTGGACATTTTCAAAATTTAAGGTACAATTCTATAACAATTACCAATGAGGAAAAAGTTTGAAGAAGAGGTATCTCCCACTAAGCTTTTCCAAATATAATAAGACAACTCCAAAGTTAGTTTATTCTTAAGAGACCAGCGGCACAGTGATGCGTGCTAAATTTCAACTGATTTCGATGAAAAATGGAAAGGTTATGAATCAAGACAGGTAGCACATTGAAAGAGCCATTGAGAGGCTAAATGGGTAAAACAATGGGCAAGCTGAATGATAACTAGAATTCATTTAAAGTTCTCCGAACTAAGTTTTTTCACAAACAATGCGTCATTTGGACATTTCCACCAAGTTTCAATGAATTCCATTACAAATTGGACATTTTCAAAATTTAAGGTACAATTCTATAACAATTACCAATGAGGAAAAAGTTTGAAGAAGAGGTATCTCCCACTAAGCTTTTCCAAATATAATGAGACAACGCCAAAGTTAGTTTATTCTTAAAAGACCAGCGGTACAGTGATGCGTGCAAAATTTCAATTGATTTCGATGAAAAATGGAAAGGTTATGAATCAAGACAGCTAGCACATTGAAAGAGCCATTGAGAGGCTAAATGGGTAAAACAATGGGCAAGCTGAATGATAACTAGAATTCATTTAAAGAACTCCGAACTAAGTTTTTTCACAAACAATGCGTCATTTGGACATTTCCACTAAGTTTCAATGAATTCCATTACAAATTAGACATTTTCAAAATTTCAGGTACAATTCTATAACAATTATCAATGAGGAAAAAGTTTGAAGAAGAGGTATCTCCCACTAAGCTTTTCCAAATATAATGAGACAACTCCAAAGTTAGTTTATTCTTAAGAGACCAGCAGTACAGTGATGCGTGCAAAATTTCAACTGATTTCGATGAAAAATGGAAAGGTTATGAATCAAGACAGCTAGCACATTGAAAGAGCCATTGAGAGGCTAAATGGGTAAAACAATGGGCAAGCTGAATGATAACTAGAATTCATTTCAAGAACTCCGAACTAAGTTTTTTCACAAACAATGCGTGATTTGGACATTTCCACTAAGTTTCAATGAATTCCATTACAAATTGGACATTTTCAAAATTTAAGGTACAATTCTATAACAATTACCAATGAGGAAAAAGTTTGAAGAAGAGGTATCTCCCACTAAGCTTTTCCAATTATAATGAGACAACTCCAAAGTTAGTTTATTCTTAAGAAACCAGCAGTACAGTGATGCGTGCAAAATTTCAACTGATTTCGATGAAAAATGGAAAGGTTATGAATCAAGACAGCTAGCACATTGAAAGAGCCATTGAGAGGCTAAATGGGTAAAACAATGGGCAAGCTGAATGATAACTAGAATTCATTTAAAGAACTCCGAACTAAGTTTTTTCACAAACAATGCGTCATTTGGACATTTCCACCAAGTTTCAATGAACTCCATTACAAATTGGACATTTTATAAATTTATGGTACAATTCTGTAACAATTACCAATGAGGAAAAAGTTTGAAGAAGAGGTATCTCCCACTAAGCTTTTCCAAATATAATGAGACAACTCCAAAGTTAGTTTATTCTTAAGAGACCAGCGGTACAGTGATGCGTGCAAAATTTCAACTGATTTCGATGAAAAATGGAAAGGTTATGAATCAAGACAGCTAGCACATTGAAAGAGCCATTGAGAGGCTAAATGGGTAAAACAATGGGCAAGCTGAATGATAACTAGAATTCATTTAAAGAACTCCGAACTGAGTTTTTTCACAAACAATGCGTCATTTGGACATTTCCACTAAGTTTCAATGAATTCCATTACAAATTGGACATTTTCAAAATTTAAGGTACAATTCTATAACAATTACCAATGAGGAAAAAGTTTGAAGAAGAGGTATCTCCCACTAAGCTTTTCCAAATATAATAAGACAACTCCAAAGTTAGTTTATTCTTAAGAGACCAGCGGTACAGTGATGCGTGCAAAAGTTTACTGATTTCGATGAAAAATGGAAAGGTTATTAATAAAGACTGGTAGCACATTGAAAGAGCCATTGAGAGGCTAAATGGGTAAAACAATGGGCAAGCTGAATGATGACTAGAATTCATTTCAAGAACTCCGAACTAAGTTTTTTCACAAACAATGCGTCATTTGGACATTTCCACCAAGTTTCAATGAACTCCATTACAAATTGGACATTTTATAAATTTATGGTACAATTCTGTAACAATTACCAATGAGGAAAAAGTTTGAAGAAGAGGTATCTCCCACTAAGCTTTTCCAAATATAATGAGACAACTCCAAAGTTAGTTTATTCTTAAGAGACCAGCGGTACAGTGATGCGTGCTAAATTTCAACTGATTTCGATGAAAAATGGAAAGGTTATGAATCAAGACAGCTAGCACATTGAAAGAGCTATTGAGACGCTAAATGGGTAAAACAATGGGCAAGCTGAATGATAACTAGAATTCATTTCAAGAACTCCGAACTAAGTTTTTTCACAAACAATGCGTCATTTGGACATTTCCACCAAGTTTCAATGAATTCCATTACAAATTGGACATTTTCACAATTTAAGGTACAATTCTATAACAATTACCAATGAGGAAAAAGTTTGAAGAAGAGGTATCTCCCACTAAGCTTTTCCAAATATAATGAGACAACTCCAAAGTTAGTTTATTCTTAAGAGACCAGCGGTACAGTGATGCGTGCAAAATTTGAACTGATTTCGATGAAAAATGGAAAGGTTATGAATCAAGACAGCTAGCACATTGAAAGAGCCATTGAGAGCCTAAATGGGTAAAACAATGGGCAAGCTGAATCATAACTAGAATTCATTTAAAGAACTCCGAACTGAGTTTTTTCACAAACAATGCGTCATTTGGATATTTCCACCAAGTTTCAATGAATTCCATTACAAATTGGACATTTTCAAAATTTAAGGTACAATTCTATAACAATTACCAATGAGGAAAAAGTTTGAAGAAGAGGTATCTCCCACTAAGCTTTTTAAATATAATGAGACAACTCCAAAATTAGTTTATTTATAAGAGACCAGCGGTACAGTGATGCGTGAAAAATTTCAACTGATTTCGATGAAAAATGGAAAGGTTATGAATCAAGACAGCTAGCACATTGAAAGAGCCATTGAGAGGCTAAATGGGTAAAACAATGGGCAAGCTGAATGAAAACTAGAATTCATTTAAAGAACTCCGAACTGAGTTTTTTCACAAACAATGCGTCATTTGGACATTTCCACCAAGTTTCAATGAATTCCATTACAAATTGGACATTTTCAAAATTTAAGGTACAATTCTATAACAATTACCAATGAGGAAAAAGTTTGAAGAAGAGGTATCTCCCACTAAGCTTTTCCAAATATAATGAGACAACTCCAAAGTTAGTTTATTCTTAAGAGACCAGCGGTACAGTGATGCGTGCAAAATTTCAACTGATTTCGATGAAAAATGGAAAGGTTATGAATCAAGACAGCTAGCACATTGAAAGAGCAAATGAGACGCTAAATGGGTAAAACAATGGGCAAGCTGAATGATAAGTAGAATTCATTTAAAGAACTCCGAACTAAGTTTTTTCACAAACAATGCGTCATTTGGACATTTCCACCAAGTTTCAATGAATTCCATTACAAATTGGACATTTTCAAAATTTAAGGTACAATTCTATAACAATTACCAATGAGGAAAAAGTTTGAAGAAGAGGTATCTCCCACTAAGCTTTTCCAAATATGAGACAACTCCAAACTTAGTTTATTCTTAAGAGACCAGCGGTACAGTGATGCGTGCTAAATTTCAACTGATTTCGATGAAAAATGGAAAGGTTATGAATCAAGACAGCTAGCACATTGAAAGAGCCATTGAGAGGCTAAATGGGTAAAACAATGGGCAAGCTGAATAAAAACTAGAATTGATTTAAAGAACTCCGAACTGAGTTTTTTCACAAACAATGCGTCATTTGGACATTTCCACCAAGTTTCAATGAATTCCATTACAAATTGGACATTTTCAAAATTTAAGGTACAATTCTATAACAATTACCAATGAGGAAAAAGTTTGAAGAAGAGGTATCTCCCACTAAGCTTTTCCAAATATAATGAGACAACTCCAAAGTTAGTTTATTCTTAAGAGACCAGCGGTACAGTGATGCGTGCAAAATTTCAACTGATTTCGATGAAAAATGGAAAGGTTATGAATCAAGACAGCTAGCACATTGAAAGAGCCATTGAGAGGCTAAATGGGTAAAACAATGGGCAAGCTGAATGATAACTAGAATTCATTTAAAGAACTCCGAACTGAGTTTTTTCACAAACAATGCGTCATTTGGACATTTCCACTAAGTTTCAATGAATTCCATTACAAATTGGACATTTTCAAAATTTAAGGTACAATTCTATAACAATTACCAATGAGGAAAAAGTTTGAAGAAGAGGTATCTCCCACTAAGCTTTTCCAAATATAATAAGACAACTCCAAAGTTAGTTTATTCTTAAGAGACCAGCGGTACAGTGATGCGTGCAAAATTTCAACTGATTTCGATGAAAAATGGAAAGGTTATGAATCAAGACTGGTAGCACATTGAAAGAGCCATTGAGAGGCTAAATGGGTAAAACAATGGGCAAGCTGAATGATGACTAGAATTCATTTCAAGAACTCCGAACTAAGTTTTTTCACAAACAATGCGTCATTTGGACATTTCCACCAAGTTTCAATGAATTCCATTACAAATTGGACATTTTCAAAATTTAAGGTACAATTCTATAACAATTACCAATGAGGAAAAAGTTTGAAGAAGAGGTATCTCCCACTAAGCTTTTCCAAATATAATGAGACAACTCCAAAGTTAGTTTATTCTTAAGAGACCAGCGGTACAGTGATGCGTGCAAAATTTGAACTGATTTCGATGAAAAATGGAAAGGTTATGAATCAAGACAGCTAGCACATTGAAAGAGCCATTGAGAGGCTAAATGGGTAAAACAATGGGCAAGCTGAATCATAACTAGAATTCATTTAAAGAACTCCGAACTGAGTTTTTTCACAAACAATGCGTCATTTGGACATTTCCACCAAGTTTCAATGAATTCCATTACAAATTGGACATTTTCAAAATTTAAGGTACAATTCTATAACAATTACCAATGAGGAAAAAGTTTGAAGAAGAGGTATCTCCCACTAAGCTTTTCCAAATATAATGAGACAACTCCAAAATTAGTTTATTCTTAAGAGACCAGCGGTACAGTGATGCGTGAAAAATTTCAACTGATTTCGATGAAAAATGGAAAGGTTATGAATCAAGACAGCTAGCACATTGAAAGAGCCATTGAGAGGCTAAATAGGTAAAACAATCGGCAAGCTGAATGAAAACTAGAATTCATTTAAAGAACTCCGAACTGAGTTTTTTCACAAACAATGCGTCATTTGGACATTTCCACCAAGTTTCAATGAATTCCATTACAAATTGGACATTTTCAAAATTTAAGGTACAATTCTATAACAATTACCAATGAGGAAAAAGTTTGAAGAAGAGGTATCTCCCACTAAGCTTTTCCAAATATAATGAGACAACTCCAAAGTTAGTTTATTCTTAAGAGACCAGCGGTACAGTGATGCGTGCAAAATTTCAACTGATTTCGATGAAAAATGGAAAGGTTATGAATCAAGACAGCTAGCACATTGAAAGAGCCATTGAGAGGCTAAATGGGTAAAACAATGGGCAAGCTGAATGATAACTAGAATTCATTTAAAGAACTCCGAACTGAGTTTTTTCACAAACAATGCGTCATTTAGACATTTCCACCAAGTTTCAATGAATTCCATTACAAATTGGACATTTTTAAAATTTAAGGTACAATTCTATAACAATTACCAATGAGGAAAAAGTTTGAAGAAGAGGTATCTCCCACTAAGCTTTTCCAAATATAATAAGACAACTCCAAAGTTAGTTTATTCTTAAGAGACCAGCGGTACAATGATGCGTGCAAAATTTCAACTGATTTCGATGAAAAATGGAAAGGTTATGAATCAAGACTGGTAGCACATTGAAAGAGCCATTGAGAGGCTAAATGGGTAAAACAATGGGCAAGCTGAATGATAACTAGAATTCATTTCAAGAACTCCGAACTAAGTTTTTTCACAAACAATGCGTCATTTGGACATTTCCACCAAGTTTCAATGAACTCCATTACAAATTGGACATTTTATAAATTTATGGTACAATTCTGTAACAATTACCAATGAGGAAAAAGTTTGAAGAAGAGGTATCTCCCACTAAGCTTTTCCAAATATAATGAGACAACTCCAAAGTTAGTTAATTCATAAAAGACCAGCGGTACAGTGATGCGTGCTAAATTTCAACTGATTTCGATGAAAAATGGAAAGGTTATGAATCAAGACAGCTAGCACATTGAAAGAGCCATTGAGAGGCTAAATGGGTAAAACAATGGGCAAGCTGAATGATAACTAGAATTCATTTAAAGAACTCCAAACTGAGTTTTTTCACAAACAATGCGTCATTTGGACATTTCCACCAAGTTTCAATGAATTCCATTACAAATTGGACATTTTCAAAATTTAAGGTACAATTCTATAACAATTACCAATGAGGAAAAAGTTTGAAGAAGAGGTATCTCCCACTAAGCATTTCCAAATATAATAAGACAACTCCAAAGTTAGTTTATTCTTAAGAGACCAGCGGTACAGTGATGCGTGCAAAATTTCAACTGATTTCGATGAAAAATGGAAAGGTTATGAATCAAGACTGGTAGCACATTGAAAGAGCCATTGAGAGGCTAAATGGGTAAAACAATGGGCAAGCTGAATGATAACTAGAATTCATTTCAAGAACTCCGAACTAAGTTTTTTCACAAACAATGCGTCATTTGGACATTTCCACTAAGTTTCAATGAACTCCATTACAAATTGGACATTTTATAAATTTATGGTACAATTCTGTAACAATTACCAATGAGGAAAAAGTTTGAAGAAGAGGTATCTCCCACTAAGCTTTTCCAAATATAATGAGACAACTCCAAAGTTAGTTTATTCTTAAGAGACCAGCGGTACAGTGATGCGTGCAAAATTTCAACTGATTTCGATGAAAAATGGAAAGGTTATGAATCAAGACAGCTAGCACATTGAAAGAGCCATTGAGAGGCTAAATGGGTAAAACAATGGGCAAGCTGAATGATAACTAGAATTCATTTCAAGAACTCCGAACTAAGTTTTTTCACAAACAATGCGTCATTTGGACATTTCCACCAAGTTTCAATGAACTCCATTACAAATTAGACATTTTATAAATTTATGGTACAATATTGTAACAATTACCAATGAGGAAAAAGTTTGAAGAAGAGGTATCTCCCACTAAGCTTTTCCAAATATAATGAGACAACTCCAAAGTTAGTTAATTCATAAAAGACCAGCGGTACAGTGATGCGTGCTAAATTTCAACTGATTTCGATGAAAAATGGAAAGGTTATGAATCAAGACAGCTAGCACATTGAAAGAGCTATTGAGAGGCTAAATGGGTAAAACAATGGGCAAGCTGAATGATAACTAGAATTCATTTAAAGAACTCCGAACTGAGTTTTTTCACAAACAATGCGTCATTTGGACATTTCCACCAAGTTTCAATGAATTCCATTACAAATTGGACATTTTCAAAATTTAAGGTACAATTCTATAACAATTACCAATGAGGAAAAAGTTTGAAGAAGAGGTATCTCCCACTAAGCTTTTCCAAATATAATAAGACAACTCCAAAGTTAGTTTATTCTTAAGAGACCAGCGGTACAGTGATGCGTGCAAAATTTCAACTGATTTCGATGAAAAATGGAAAGGTTATGAATCAAGACTGGTAGCACATTGAAAGAGCCATTGAGAGGCTAAATGGGTAAAACAATGGGCAAGCTGAATGATGACTAGAATTCATTTCAAGAACTCCGAACTAAGTTTTTTCACAAACAATGCGTCATTTGGACATTTCCACCAAGTTTCAATGAACTCCATTACAAATTGGACATTTTATAAATTTATGGTACAATTCTGTAACAATTACCAATGAGGAAAAAGTTTGAAGAAGAGGTATCTCCGACTAAGCTTTTCCAAATATAATGAGACAACTCCAAAGTTAGTTTATTCTTAAGAGACCAGCGGTACAGTGATGCGTGCTAAATTTCAACTGATTTCGATGAAAAATGGAAAGGTTATGAATCAAGACAGCTAGCACATTGAAAGAGCTATTGAGAGGCTAAATGGGTAAAACAATGGGCAAGCTGAATGATAACTAGAATTCATTTCAACAACTCCGAACTAAGTTTTTTCACAAACAATGCGTCATTTGGACATTTCCACCAAGTTTCAATGAATTCCATTACAAATTGGACATTTTCAAAATTTAAGGTACAATTCTATAACAATTACCAATGAGGAAAAAGTTTGAAGAAGAGGTATCTCCCACTAAGCTTTTCCAAATATAATGAGACAACTCCAAAGTTAGTTTATTCTTAAGAGACCAGCGGTACAGTGATGCGTGCAAAATTTGAACTGATTTCGATGAAAAATGGAAAGGTTATGAATCAAGACAGCTAGCACATTGAAAGAGCCATTGAGAGGCTAAATGGGTAAAACAATGGGCAAGCTGAATCATAACTAGAATTCATTTAAAGAACTCCGAACTGAGTTTTTTCACAAACAATGCGTCATTTGGACATTTCCACCAAGTTTCAATGAATTCCATTACAAATTGGACATTTTCAAAATTTAAGGTACAATTCTATAACAATTACCAATGAGGAAAAAGTTTGAAGAAGAGGTATCTCCCACTAAGCTTTTCCAAATATAATGAGACAACTCCAAAATTAGTTTATTCTTAAGAGACCAGCGGTACAGTGATGCGTGCTAAATTTCAACTGATTTCGATGAAAAATGGAAAGGTTATGAATCAAGACTTCTAGCACATTGAAAGAGCCATTGAGAGGCTAAATGGGTAAAACAATGGGCAAGCTGAATAAAAACTAGAATTCATTTAAAGAACTCCGAACTGAGTTTTTTCACAAACAATGCGTCATTTGGACATTTCCACCAAGTTTCAATGAATTCCATTACAAATTGGACATTTTCAAAATTTAAGGTACAATTCTATAACAATTACCAATGAGGAAAAAGTTTGAAGAAGAGGTATCTCCCACTAAGCTTTTCCAAATATAATGAGACAACTCCAAAGTTAGTTTATTCTTAAGAGACCAGCGGTACAGTGATGCGTGCAAAATTTCAACTGATTTCGATGAAAAATGGAAAGGTTATGAATCAAGACAGCTAGCACATTGAAAGAGCCATTGAGAGGCTAAATGGGTAAAACAATGGGCAAGCTGAATGATAACTAGAATTCATTTCAAGAACTCCGAACTAAGTTTTTTCACAAACAATGCGTCATTTGGACATTTCCACCAAGTTTCAATGAACTCCATTACAAATTGGACATTTTATAAATTTATGGTACAATTCTGTAACAATTACCAATGAGGAAAAAGTTTGAAGAAGAGGTATCTCCCACTAAGCTTTTCCAAATATAATGAGACAACTCCAAAGTTAGTTAATTCATAAAAGACCAGCGGTACAGTGATGCGTGCTAAATTTCAACTGATTTCGATGAAAAATGGAAAGGTTATGAATCAAGACAGCTAGCACATTGAAAGAGCCATTGAGAGGCTAAATGGGTAAAAAAATGGGCAAGCTGAATGATAACTAGAATTCATTTAAAGAACTCCGAACTGAGTTTTTTCACAAACAATGCGTCATTTGGACATTTCCACCAAGTTTCAATGAATTCCATTACAAATTGGACATTTTCAAAATTTAAGGTACAATTCTATAACAATTACCAATGAGGAAAAAGTTTGAAGAAGAGGTATCTCCCACTAAGCTTTTCCAAATATAATAAGACAACTCCAAAGTTAGTTTATTCTTAAGAGACCAGCGGTACAGTGATGCGTGCAAAATTTCAACTGATTTCGATGAAAAATGGAAAGGTTATGAATCAAGACTGGTAGCACATTGAAAGAGCCATTGAGAGGCTAAATGGGTAAAACAATGGGCAAGCTGAATGATGACTAGAATTCATTTCAAGAACTCCGAACTAAGTTTTTTCACAAACAATGCGTCATTTGGACATTTCCACCAAGTTTCAATGAACTCCATTACAAATTGGACATTTTATAAATTTATGGTACAATTCTGTAACAATTACCAATGAGGAAAAAGTTTGAAGAAGAGGTATCTCCGACTAAGCTTTTCCAAATATAATGAGACAACTCCAAAGTTAGTTTATTCTTAAGAGACCAGCGGTACAGTGATGCGTGCTAAATTTCAACTGATTTCGATGAAAAATGGAAAGGTTATGAATCAAGACAGCTAGCACATTGAAAGAGCTATTGAGAGGCTAAATGGGTAAAACAATGGGCAAGCTGAATGATAACTAGAATTCATTTCAACAACTCCGAACTAAGTTTTTTCACAAACAATGCGTCATTTGGACATTTCCACCAAGTTTCAATGAATTCCATTACAAATTGGACATTTTCAAAATTTAAGGTACAATTCTATAACAATTACCAATGAGGAAAAAGTTTGAAGAAGAGGTATCTCCCACTAAGCTTTTCCAAATATAATGAGACAACTCCAAAGTTAGTTTATTCTTAAGAGACCAGCGGTACAGTGATGCGTGCAAAATTTGAACTGATTTCGATGAAAAATGGAAAGGTTATGAATCAAGACAGCTAGCACATTGAAAGAGCCATTGAGAGGCTAAATGGGTAAAACAATGGGCAAGCTGAATCATAACTAGAATTCATTTAAAGAACTCCGAACTGAGTTTTTTCACAAACAATGCGTCATTTGAACATTTCCACCAAGTTTCAATGAATTCCATTACAAATTGGACATTTTCAAAATTTAAGGTACAATTCTATAACAATTACCAATGAGGAAAAAGTTTGAAGAAGAGGTATCTCCCACTAAGCTTTTCCAAATATAATGAGACAACTCCAAAGTTAGTTTATTCTTAAGAGACCAGCGGTACAGTGATGCGTGCAAAATTTCAACTGATTTCGATGAAAAATGGAAAGGTTATGAATCAAGACAGCTAGCACATTGAAAGAGCCATTGAGAGGCTAAATGGGTAAAACAATGGGCAAGCTGAATGATAACTAGAATTCATTTCAAGAACTCCGAACTAAGTTTTTTCACAAACAATGCGTCATTTGGACATTTCCACAAAGTTTCAATGAACTCCATTACAAATTGGACATTTTATAAATTTATGGTACAATTCTGTAACAATTACCAATGAGGAAAAAGTTTGAAGAAGAGGTATCTCCGACTAAGCTTTTCCAAATATAATGAGACAACTCCAAAGTTAGTTTATTCTTAAGAGACCAGCGGTACAGTGATGCGTGCTAAATTTCAACTGATTTCGATGAAAAATGGAAAGGTTATGAATCAAGACAGCTAGCACATTGAAAGAGCTATTGAGAGGCTAAATGGGTAAAACAATGGGCAAGCTGAATGATGACTAGAATTCATTTCAACAACTCCGAACTAAGTTTTTTCACAAACAATGCGTCATTTGGACATTTCCACCAAGTTTCAATGAATTCCATTACAAATTGGACATTTTCAAAATTTAAGGTACAATTCTATAACAATTACCAATGAGGAAAAAGTTTGAAGAAGAGGTATCTCCCACTAAGCTTTTCCAAATATAATGAGACAACTCCAAAGTTAGTTTATTCTTAAGAGACCAGCGGTACAGTGATGCGTGCAAAATTTCAACTGATTTCGATGAAAAATGGAAAGGTTATGAATCAAGACAGCTAGCACATTGAAAGAGCCATTGAGAGGCTAAATGGGTAAAACAATGGGCAAGCTGAATCATAACTAGAATTCATTTAAAGAACTCCGAACTGAGTTTTTTCACAAACAATGCGTCATTTGAACATTTCCACCAAGTTTCAATGAATTCCATTACAAATTGGACATTTTCAAAATTTAAGGTACAATTCTATAACAATTACCAATGAGGAAAAAGTTTGAAGAAGAGGTATCTCCCACTAAGCTTTTCCAAATATAATGAGACAACTCCAAAGTTAGTTTATTCTTAAGAGACCAGCGGTACAGTGATGCGTGCAAAATTTCAACTGATTTCGATGAAAAATGGAAAGGTTATGAATCAAGACAGCTAGCACATTGAAAGAGCCATTGAGAGGCTAAATGGGTAAAACAATGGGCAAGCTGAATGATAACTAGAATTCATTTCAAGAACTCCGAACTAAGTTTTTTCACAAACAATGCGTCATTTGGACATTTCCACCAAGTTTCAATGAACTCCATTACAAATTGGACATTTTATAAATTTATGGTACAATTCTGTAACAATTACCAATGAGGAAAAAGTTTGAAGAAGAGGTATCTCCCACTAAGCTTTTCCAAATATAATGAGACAACTCCAAAGTTAGTTAATTCATAAAAGACCAGCGGTACAGTGATGCGTGCTAAATTTCAACTGATTTCGATGAAAAATGGAAAGGTTATGAATCAAGACAGCTAGCACATTGAAAGAGCCATTGAGAGGCTAAATGGGTAAAACAATGGGCAAGCTGAATGATAACTAGAATTCATTTAAAGAACTCCGAACTGAGTTTTTTCACAAACAATGCGTCATTTGGACATTTCCACCAAGTTTCAATGAATTCCATTACAAATTGGACATTTTCAAAATTTAAGGTACAATTCTATAACAATTACCAATGAGGAAAAAGTTTGAAGAAGAGGTATCTCCCACTAAGCATTTCCAAATATAATAAGACAACTCCAAAGTTAGTTTATTCTTAAGAGACCAGCGGTACCGTGATGCGTGCAAAATTTCAACTGATTTCGATGAAAAATGGAAAGGTTATGAATCAAGACTGGTAGCACATTGAAAGAGCCATTGAGAGGCTAAATGGGTAAAACAATGGGCAAGCTGAATGATGACTAGAATTCATTTCAAGAACTCCGAACTAAGTTTTTTCACAAACAATGCGTCATTTGGACATTTCCACCAAGTTTCAATGAACTCCTTTACAAATTGGACATTTTATAAATTTATGGTACAATTCTGTAACAATTACCAATGAGGAAAAAGTTTGAAGAAGAGGTATCTCCGACTAAGCTTTTCCAAATATAATGAGACAACTCCAAAGTTAGTTTATTCTTAAGAGACCAGCGGTACAGTGATGCGTGCTAAATTTCAACTGATTTCGATGAAAAATGGAAAGGTTATGAATCAAGACAGCTAGCACATTGAAAGAGCTATTGAGAGGCTAAATGGGTAAAACAATGGGCAAGCTGAATGATAACTAGAATTCATTTTAACAACTCCGAACTAAGTTTTTTCACAAACAATGCGTCATTTGGACATTTCCACCAAGTTTCAATGAATTCCATTACAAATTGGACATTTTCAAAATTTAAGGTACAATACTATAACAATTACCAATGAGGAAAAAGTTTGAAGAAGAGGTATCTCCCACTAAGCTTTTCCAAATATAAAGAGACAACTCCAAAGTTAGTTTATTCTTAAGAGACCAGCGGTACAGTGATGCGTGCAAAATTTGAACTGATTTCGATGAAAAATGGAAAGGTTATGAATCAAGACAGCTAGCACATTGAAAGAGCCATTGAGAGGCTAAATGGGTAAAACAATGGGCAAGCTGAATGATAACTAGAATTCATTTAAAGAACTCCGAACTGAGTTTTTTCACAAACAATGCGTCATTTGGACATTTCCACCAAGTTTCAATGAATTCCATTACAAATTGGACATTTTCAAAATTTAAGGTACAATTCTATAACAATTACCAATGAGGAAAAAGTTTGAAGAAGAGGTATCTCCCACTAAGCATTTCCAAATATAATAAGACAACTCCAAAGTTAGTTTATTCTTAAGAGACCAGCGGTACAGTGATGCGTGCAAAATTTCAACTGATTTCGATGAAAAATGGAAAGGTTATGAATCAAGACTGGTAGCACATTGAAAGAGCCATTGAGAGGCTAAATGGGTAAAACAATGGGCAAGCTGAATGATAACTAGAATTCATTTCAAGAACTCCGAACTAAGTTTTTTCACAAACAATGCGTCATTTGGACATTTCCACCAAGTTTCAATGAACTCCATTACAAATTGGACATTTTATAAATTTATGGTACAATTCTGTAACAATTACCAATGAGGAAAAAGTTTGAAGAAGAGGTATCTCCCACTAAGCTTTTCCAAATATAATGAGACAACTCCAAAGTTAGTTTATTCTTAAGAGACCAGCGGTACAGTGATGCGTGCAAAATTTCAACTGATTTCGATGAAAAATGGAAAGGTTATGAATCAAGACAGCTAGCACATTGAAAGAGCCATTGAGAGGCTAAATGGGTAAAACAATGGGCAAGCTGAATGATAACTAGAATTCATTTCAAGAACTCCGAACTGAGTTTTTTCACAAACAATGCGTCATTTGGACATTTCCACCAAGTTTCAATGAACTCCATTACAAATTAGACATTTTATAAATTTATGGTACAATTCTGTAACAATTACCAATGAGGAAAAAGTTTGAAGAAGAGGTATCTCCCACTAAGCTTTTCCAAATATAATGAGACAACTCCAAAGTTAGTTAATTCATAAAAGACCAGCGGTACAGTGATGCGTGCTAAATTTCAACTGATTTCGATGAAAAATGGAAAGGTTATGAATCAAGACAGCTAGCACATTGAAAGAGCTATTGAGAGGCTAAATGGGTAAAACAATGGGCAAGCTGAATGATAACTAGAATTCATTTAAAGAACTCCGAACTGAGTTTTTTCACAAACAATGCGTCATTTGGACATTTCCACCAAGTTTCAATGAATTCCATTACAAATTGGACATTTTCAAAATTTAAGGTACAATTCTATAACAATTACCAATGAGGAAAAAGTTTGAAGAAGAGGTATCTCCCACTAAGCTTTTCCAAATATAATAAGACAACTCCAAAGTTAGTTTATTCTTAAGAGACCAGCGGTACAGTGATGCGTGCAAAATTTCAACTGATTTCGATGAAAAATGGAAAGGTTATGAATCAAGACTGGTAGCACATTGAAAGAGCCATTGAGAGGCTAAATGGGTAAAACAATGGGCAAGCTGAATGATGACTAGAATTCATTTCAAGAACTCCGAACTAAGTTTTTTCACAAACAATGCGTCATTTGGACATTTCCACCAAGTTTCAATGAACTCCATTACAAATTGGACATTTTATAAATTTATGGTACAATTCTGTAACAATTACCAATGAGGAAAAAGTTTGAAGAAGAGGTATCTCCGACTAAGCTTTTCCAAATATAATGAGACAACTCCAAAGTTAGTTTATTCTTAAGAGACCAGCGGTACAGTGATGCGTGCTAAATTTCAACTGATTTCGATGAAAAATGGAAAGGTTATGAATCAAGACAGCTAGCACATTGAAAGAGCTATTGAGAGGCTAAATGGGTAAAACAATGGGCAAGCTGAATGATAACTAGAATTCATTTCAACAACTCCGAACTAAGTTTTTTCACAAACAATGCGTCATTTGGACATTTCCACCAAGTTTCAATGAACTCCTTTACAAATTGGACATTTTATAAATTTATGGTACAATTCTGTAACAATTACCAATGAGGAAAAAGTTTGAAGAAGAGGTATCTCCGACTAAGCTTTTCCAAATATAATGAGACAACTCCAAAGTTAGTTTATTCTTAAGAGACCAGCGGTACAGTGATGCGTGCTAAATTTCAACTGATTTCGATGAAAAATGGAAAGGTTATGAATCAAGACAGCTAGCACATTGAAAGAGCTATTGAGAGGCTAAATGGGTAAAACAATGGGCAAGCTGAATGATAACTAGAATTCATTTTAACAACTCCGAACTAAGTTTTTTCACAAACAATGCGTCATTTGGACATTTCCACCAAGTTTCAATGAATTCCATTACAAATTGGACATTTTCAAAATTTAAGGTACAATACTATAACAATTACCAATGAGGAAAAAGTTTGAAGAAGAGGTATCTCCCACTAAGCTTTTCCAAATATAATGAGACAACTCCAAAGTTAGTTTATTCTTAAGAGACCAGCGGTACAGTGATGCGTGCAAAATTTGAACTGATTTCGATGAAAAATGGAAAGGTTATGAATCAAGACAGCTAGCACATTGAAAGAGCCATTGAGAGGCTAAATGGGTAAAACAATGGGCAAGCTGAATGATAACTAGAATTCATTTAAAGAACTCCGAACTGAGTTTTTTCACAAACAATGCGTCATTTGGACATTTCCACCAAGTTTCAATGAATTCCATTACAAATTGGACATTTTCAAAATTTAAGGTACAATTCTATAACAATTACCAATGAGGAAAAAGTTTGAAGAAGAGGTATCTCCCACTAAGCATTTCCAAATATAATAAGACAACTCCAAAGTTAGTTTATTCTTAAGAGACCAGCGGTACAGTGATGCGTGCAAAATTTCAACTGATTTCGATGAAAAATGGAAAGGTTATGAATCAAGACTGGTAGCACATTGAAAGAGCCATTGAGAGGCTAAATGGGTAAAACAATGGGCAAGCTGAATGATAACTAGAATTCATTTCAAGAACTCCGAACTAAGTTTTTTCACAAACAATGCGTCATTTGGACATTTCCACCAAGTTTCAATGAACTCCATTACAAATTGGACATTTTATAAATTTATGGTACAATTCTGTAACAATTACCAATGAGGAAAAAGTTTGAAGAAGAGGTATCTCCCACTAAGCTTTTCCAAATATAATGAGACAACTCCAAAGTTAGTTTATTCTTAAGAGACCAGCGGTACAGTGATGCGTGCAAAATTTCAACTGATTTCGATGAAAAATGGAAAGGTTATGAATCAAGACAGCTAGCACATTGAAAGAGCCATTGAGAGGCTAAATGGGTAAAACAATGGGCAAGCTGAATGATAACTAGAATTCATTTCAAGAACTCCGAACTAAGTTTTTTCACAAACAATGCGTCATTTGGACATTTCCACCAAGTTTCAATGAACTCCATTACAAATTAGACATTTTATAAATTTATGGTACAATTCTGTAACAATTACCAATGAGGAAAAAGTTTGAAGAAGAGGTATCTCCCACTAAGCTTTTCCAAATATAATGAGACAACTCCAAAGTTAGTTAATTCATAAAAGACCAGCGGTACAGTGATGCGTGCTAAATTTCAACTGATTTCGATGAAAAATGGAAAGGTTATGAATCAAGACAGCTAGCACATTGAAAGAGCTATTGAGAGGCTAAATGGGTAAAACAATGGGCAAGCTGAATGATAACTAGAATTCATTTAAAGAACTATGAACTGAGTTTTTTCACAAACAATGCGTCATTTGGACATTTCCACCAAGTTTCAATGAATTCCATTACAAATTGGACATTTTCAAAATTTAAGGTACAATTCTATAACAATTACCAATGAGGAAAAAGTTTGAAGAAGAGGTATCTCCCACTAAGCTTTTCCAAATATAATAAGACAACTCCAAAGTTAGTTTATTCTTAAGAGACCAGCGGTACAGTGATGCGTGCAAAATTTCAACTGATTTCGATGAAAAATGGAAAGGTTATGAATCAAGACTGGTAGCACATTGAAAGAGCCATTGAGAGGCTAAATGGGTAAAACAATGGGCAAGCTGAATGATAACTAGAATTCATTTCAAGAACTCCGAACTAAGTTTTTTCACAAACAATGCGTCATTTGGACATTTCCACCAAGTTTCAATGAACTCCATTACAAATTGGACATTTTATAAATTTATGGTACAATTCTGTAACAATTACCAATGAGGAAAAAGTTTGAAGAAGAGGTATCTCCCACTAAGCTTTTCCAAATATAATGAGACAACTCCAAAGTTAGTTTATTCTTAAGAGACCAGCGGTACAGTGATGCGTGCAAAATTTCAACTGATTTCGATGAAAAATGGAAAGGTTATGAATCAAGACAGCTAGCACATTGAAAGAGCCATTGAGAGGCTAAATGGGTAAAACAATGGGCAAGCTGAATGATAACTAGAATTCATTTCAAGAACTCCGAACTAAGTTTTTTCACAAACAATGCGTCATTTGGACATTTCCACCAAGTTTCAATGAACTCCATTACAAATTAGACATTTTATAAATTTATGGTACAATTCTGTAACAATTACCAATGAGGAAAAAGTTTGAAGAAGAGGTATCTCCCACTAAGCTTTTCCAAATATAATGAGACAACTTCAAAGTTAGTTAATTCATAAAAGACCAGCGGTACAGTGATGCGTGCTAAATTTCAACTGATTTCGATGAAAAATGGAAAGGTTATGAATCAAGACAGCTAGCACATTGAAAGAGCTATTGAGAGGCTAAATGGGTAAAACAATGGGCAAGCTGAATGATAACTAGAATTCATTTAAAGAACTCCGAACTGAGTTTTTTCACAAACAATGCGTCATTTGGACATTTCCACCAAGTTTCAATGAATTCCATTACAAATTGGACATTTTCAAAATTTAAGGTACAATTCTATAACAATTACCAATGAGGAAAAAGTTTGAAGAAGAGGTATCTCCCACTAAGCTTTTCCAAATATAATAAGACAACTCCAAAGTTAGTTTATTCTTAAGAGACCAGCGGTACAGTGATGCGTGCAAAATTTCAACTGATTTCGATGAAAAATGGAAAGGTTATGAATCAAGACTGGTAGCACATTGAAAGAGCCATTGAGAGGCTAAATGGGTAAAACAATGGGCAAGCTGAATGATGACTAGAATTCATTTCAAGAACTCCGAACTAAGTTTTTTCACAAACAATGCGTCATTTGGACATTTCCACCAAGTTTCAATGAACTCCATTACAAATTGGACATTTTATAAATTTATGGTACAATTCTGTAACAATTACCAATGAGGAAAAAGTTTGAAGAAGAGGTATCTCCGACTAAGCTTTTCCAAATATAATGAGACAACTCCAAAGTTAGTTTATTCTTAAGAGACCAGCGGTACAGTGATGCGTGCTAAATTTCAACTGATTTCGATGAAAAATGGAAAGGTTATGAATCAAGACAGCTAGCACATTGAAAGAGCTATTGAGAGGCTAAATGGGTAAAACAATGGGCAAGCTGAATGATAACTAGAATTCATTTCAACAACTCCGAACTAAGTTTTTTCACAAACAATGCGTCATTTGGACATTTCCACCAAGTTTCAATGAATTCCATTACAAATTGGACATTTTCAAAATTTAAGGTACAATTCTATAACAATTACCAATGAGGAAAAAGTTTGAAGAAGAGGTATCTCCCACTAAGCTTTTCCAAATATAATGAGACAACTCCAAAGTTAGTTTATTCTTAAGAGACCAGCGGTACAGTGATGCGTGCAAAATTTGAACTGATTTCGATGAAAAATGGAAAGGTTATGAATCAAGACAGCTAGCACATTGAAAGAGCCATTGAGAGGCTAAATGGGTAAAACAATGGGCAAGCTGAATCATAACTAGAATTCATTTAAAGAACTCCGAACTGAGTTTTTTCACAAACAATGCGTCATTTGGACATTTCCACCAAGTTTCAATGAATTCCATTACAAATTGGACATTTTCAAAATTTAAGGTACAATTCTATAACAATTACCAATGAGGAAAAAGTTTGAAGAAGAGGTATCTCCCACTAAGCTTTTCCAAATATAATGAGACAACTCCAAAATTAGTTTATTCTTAAGAGACCAGCGGTACAGTGATGCGTGCTAAATTTCAACTGATTTCGATGAAAAATGGAAAGGTTATGAATCAAGACTTCTAGCACATTGAAAGAGCCATTGAGAGGCTAAATGGGTAAAACAATGGGCAAGCTGAATAAAAACTAGAATTCATTTAAAGAACTCCGAACTGAGTTTTTTCACAAACAATGCGTCATTTGGACATTTCCACCAAGTTTCAATGAATTCCATTACAAATTGGACATTTTCAAAATTTAAGGTACAATTCTATAACAATTACCAATGAGGAAAAAGTTTGAAGAAGAGGTATCTCCCACTAAGCTTTTCCAAATATAATGAGACAACTCCAAAGTTAGTTTATTCTTAAGAGACCAGCGGTACAGTGATGCGTGCAAAATTTCAACTGATTTCGATGAAAAATGGAAAGGTTATGAATCAAGACAGCTAGCACATTGAAAGAGCCATTGAGAGGCTAAATGGGTAAAACAATGGGCAAGCTGAATGATAACTAGAATTCATTTCAAGAACTCCGAACTAAGTTTTTTCACAAACAATGCGTCATTTGGACATTTCCACCAAGTTTCAATGAACTCCATTACAAATTGGACATTTTATAAATTTATGGTACAATTCTGTAACAATTACCAATGAGGAAAAAGTTTGAAGAAGAGGTATCTCCCACTAAGCTTTTCCAAATATAATGAGACAACTCCAAAGTTAGTTAATTCATAAAAGACCAGCGGTACAGTGATGCGTGCTAAATTTCAACTGATTTCGATGAAAAATGGAAAGGTTATGAATCAAGACAGCTAGCACATTGAAAGAGCCATTGAGAGGCTAAATGGGTAAAACAATGGGCAAGCTGAATGATAACTAGAATTCATTTAAAGAACTCCGAACTGAGTTTTTTCACAAACAATGCGTCATTTGGACATTTCCACCAAGTTTCAATGAATTCCATTACAAATTGGACATTTTCAAAATTTAAGGTACAATTCTATAACAATTACCAATGAGGAAAAAGTTTGAAGAAGAGGTATCTCCCACTAAGCTTTTCCAAATATAATAAGACAACTCCAAAGTTAGTTTATTCTTAAGAGACCAGCGGTACAGTGATGCGTGCAAAATTTCAACTGATTTCGATGAAAAATGGAAAGGTTATGAATCAAGACTGGTAGCACATTGAAAGAGCCATTGAGAGGCTAAATGGGTAAAACAATGGGCAAGCTGAATGATGACTAGAATTCATTTCAAGAACTCCGAACTAAGTTTTTTCACAAACAATGCGTCATTTGGACATTTCCACCAAGTTTCAATGAACTCCATTACAAATTGGACATTTTATAAATTTATGGTACAATTCTGTAACAATTACCAATGAGGAAAAAGTTTGAAGAAGAGGTATCTCCGACTAAGCTTTTCCAAATATAATGAGACAACTCCAAAGTTAGTTTATTCTTAAGAGACCAGCGGTACAGTGATGCGTGCTAAATTTCAACTGATTTCGATGAAAAATGGAAAGGTTATGAATCAAGACAGCTAGCACATTGAAAGAGCTATTGAGAGGCTAAATGGGTAAAACAATGGGCAAGCTGAATGATAACTAGAATTCATTTCAACAACTCCGAACTAAGTTTTTTCACAAACAATGCGTCATTTGGACATTTCCACCAAGTTTCAATGAATTCCATTACAAATTGGACATTTTCAAAATTTAAGGTACAATTCTATAACAATTACCAATGAGGAAAAAGTTTGAAGAAGAGGTATCTCCCACTAAGCTTTTCCAAATATAATGAGACAACTCCAAAGTTAGTTTATTCTTAAGAGACCAGCGGTACAGTGATGCGTGCAAAATTTGAACTGATTTCGATGAAAAATGGAAAGGTTATGAATAAAGACAGCTAGCACATTGAAAGAGCCATTGAGAGGCTAAATGGGTAAAACAATGGGCAAGCTGAATCATAACTAGAATTCATTTAAAGAACTCCGAACTGAGTTTTTTCACAAACAATGCGTCATTTGGACATTTCCACCAAGTTTCAATGAATTCCATTACAAATTGGACATTTTCAAAATTTAAGGTACAATTCTATAACAATTACCAATGAGGAAAAAGTTTGAAGAAGAGGTATCTCCCACTAAGCTTTTCCAAATATAATGAGACAACTCCAAAATTAGTTTATTCTTAAGAGACCAGCGGTATAGTGATGCGTGCTAAATTTCAACTGATTTCGATGAAAAATGGAAAGGTTATGAATCAAGACTTCTAGCACATTGAAAGAGCCATTGAGAGGCTAAATGGGTAAAACAATGGGCAAGCTGAATAAAAACTAGAATTCATTTAAAGAACTCCGAACTGAGTTTTTTCACAAACAATGCGTCATTTGGACATTTCCACCAAGTTTCAATGAATTCCATTACAAATTGGACATTTTCAAAATTTAAGGTACAATTCTATAACAATTACCAATGAGGAAAAAGTTTGAAGAAGAGGTATCTCCCACTAAGCTTTTCCAAATATAATGAGACAACTCCAAAGTTAGTTTATTCTTAAGAGACCAGCGGTACAGTGATGCGTGCAAAATTTCAACTGATTTCGATGAAAAATGGAAAGGTTATGAATCAAGACAGCTAGCACATTGAAAGAGCCATTGAGAGGCTAAATGGGTAAAACAATGGGCAAGCTGAATGATAACTAGAATTCATTTCAAGAACTCCGAACTAAGTTTTTTCACAAACAATGCGTCATTTGGACATTTCCACCAAGTTTCAATGAACTCCATTACAAATTGGACATTTTATAAATTTATGGTACAATTCTGTAACAATTACCAATGAGGAAAAAGTTTGAAGAAGAGGTATCTCCCACTAAGCTTTTCCAAATATAATGAGACAACTCCAAAGTTAGTTAATTCATAAAAGACCAGCGGTACAGTGATGCGTGCTAAATTTCAACTGATTTCGATGAAAAATGGAAAGGTTATGAATCAAGACAGCTAGCACATTGAAAGAGCCATTGAGAGGCTAAATGGGTAAAACAATGGGCAAGCTGAATGATAACTAGAATTCATTTAAAGAACTCCGAACTGAGTTTTTTCACAAACAATGCGTCATTTGGACATTTCCACCAAGTTTCAATGAATTCCATTACAAATTGGACATTTTCAAAATTTAAGGTACAATTCTATAACAATTACCAATGAGGAAAAAGTTTGAAGAAGAGGTATCTCCCACTAAGCTTTTCCAAATATAATAAGACAACTCCAAAGTTAGTTTATTCTTAAGAGACCAGCGGTACAGTGATGCGTGCAAAATTTCAACTGATTTCGATGAAAAATGGAAAGGTTATGAATCAAGACTGGTAGCACATTGAAAGAGCCATTGAGAGGCTAAATGGGTAAAACAATGGGCAAGCTGAATGATGACTAGAATTCATTTCAACAACTCCGAACTAAGTTTTTTCACAAACAATGCGTCATTTGGACATTTCCACCAAGTTTCAATGAATTCCATTACAAATTGGACATTTTATAAATTTATGGTACAATTCTGTAACAATTACCAATGAGGAAAAAGTTTGAAGAAGAGGTATCTCCGACTAAGCTTTTCCAAATATAATGAGACAACTCCAAAGTTAGTTTATTCTTAAGAGACCAGCGGTACAGTGATGCGTGCTAAATTTCAACTGATTTCGATGAAAAATGGAAAGGTTATGAATCAAGACAGCTAGCACATTGAAAGAGCTATTGAGAGGCTAAATGGGTAAAACAATGGGCAAGCTGAATGATAACTAGAATTCATTTCAACAACTCCGAACTAAGTTTTTTCACAAACAATGCGTCATTTGGACATTTCCACCAAGTTTCAATGAATTCCATTACAAATTGGACATTTTCAAAATTTAAGGTACAATTCTATAACAATTACCAATGAGGAAAAAGTTTGAAGAAGAGGTATCTCCCACTAAGCTTTTCCAAATATAATGAGACAACTCCAAAGTTAGTTTATTCTTAAGAGACCAGCGGTACAGTGATGCGTGCTAAATTTCAACTGATTTCGATGAAAAATGGAAAGGTTATGAATCAAGACAGCTAGCACATTGAAAGAGCCATTGAGAGGCTAAATGGGTAAAACAATGGGCAAGCTGAATCATAACTAGAATTCATTTAAAGAACTCCGAACTGAGTTTTTTCACAAACAATGCGTCATTTGAACATTTCCACCAAGTTTCAATGAATTCCATTAGAAATTGGACATTTTCAAAATTTAAGGTACAATTCTATAACAATTACCAATGAGGAAAAAGTTTGAAGAAGAGGTATCTCCCACTAAGCTTTTCCAAATATAATGAGACAACTCCAAAGTTAGTTTATTCTTAAGAGACCAGCGGTACAGTGATGCGTGCAAAATTTCAACTGATTTCGATGAAAAATGGAAAGGTTATGAATCAAGACAGCTAGCACATTGAAAGAGCCATTGAGAGGCTAAATGGGTAAAACAATGGGCAAGCTGAATGATAACTAGAATTCATTTCAAGAACTCCGAACTAAGTTTTTTCACAAACAATGCGTCATTTGGACATTTCCACCAAGTTTCAATGAACTCCATTACAAATTGGACATTTTATAAATTTATGGTACAATTCTGTAACAATTACCAATGAGGAAAAAGTTTGAAGAAGAGGTATCTCCGACTAAGCTTTTCCAAATATAATGAGACAACTCCAAAGTTAGTTTATTCTTAAGAGACCAGCGGTACAGTGATGCGTGCTAAATTTCAACTGATTTCGATGAAAAATGGAAAGGTTATGAATCAAGACAGCTAGCACATTGAAAGAGCTATTGAGAGGCTAAATGGGTAAAACAATGGGCAAGCTGAATGATAACTAGAATTCATTTCAACAACTCCGAACTAAGTTTTTTCACAAACAATGCGTCATTTGGACATTTCCACCAAGTTTCAATGAATTCCATTACAAATTGGACATTTTCAAAATTTAAGGTACAATTCTATAACAATTACCAATGAGGAAAAAGTTTGAAGAAGAGGTATCTCCCACTAAGCTTTTCCAAATATAATGAGACAACTCCAAAGTTAGTTTATTCTTAAGAGACCAGCGGTACAGTGATGCGTGCAAAATTTGAACTGATTTCGATGAAAAATGGAAAGGTTATGAATCAAGACAGCTAGCACATTGAAAGAGCCATTGAAAGGCTAAATGGGTAAAACAATGGGCAAGCTGAATCATAACTAGAATTCATTTAAAGAACTCCGAACTGAGTTTTTTCACAAACAATGCGTCATTTGAACATTTCCACCAAGTTTCAATGAATTCCATTACAAATTGGACATTTTCAAAATTTAAGGTACAATTCTATAACAATTACCAATGAGGAAAAAGTTTGAAGAAGAGGTATCTCCCACTAAGCTTTTCCAAATATAATGAGACAACTCCAAAGTTAGTTTATTCTTAAGAGACCAGCGGTACAGTGATGCGTGCAAAATTTCAACTGATTTCGATGAAAAATGGAAAGGTTATGAATCAAGACAGCTAGCACATTGAAAGAGCCATTGAGAGGCTAAATGGGTAAAACAATGGGCAAGCTGAATGATAACTAGAATTCATTTCAAGAACTCCGAACTAAGTTTTTTCACAAACAATGCGTCATTTGGACATTTCCACCAAGTTTCAATGAACTCCATTACAAATTGGACATTTTATAAATTTATGGTACAATTCTGTAACAATTACCAATGAGGAAAAAGTTTGAAGAAGAGGTATCTCCCACTAAGCTTTTCCAAATATAATGAGACAACTCCAAAGTTAGTTAATTCATAAAAGACCAGCGGTACAGTGATGCGTGCTAAATTTCAACTGATTTCGATGAAAAATGGAAAGGTTATGAATCAAGACAGCTAGCACATTGAAAGAGCCATTGAGAGGCTAAATGGGTAAAACAATGGGCAAGCTGAATGATAACTAGAATTCATTTAAAGAACTCCGAACTGAGTTTTTTCACAAACAATGCGTCATTTGGACATTTCCACCAAGTTTCAATGAATTCCATTACAAATTGGACATTTTCAAAATTTAAGGTACAATTCTATAACAATTACCAATGAGGAAAAAGTTTGAAGAAGAGGTATCTCCCACTAAGCTTTTCCAAATATAATAAGACAACTCCAAAGTTAGTTTATTCTTAAGAGACCAGCGGTACCGTGATGCGTGCAAAATTTCAACTGATTTCGATGAAAAATGGAAAGGTTATGAATCAAGACTGGTAGCACATTGAAAGAGCCATTGAGAGGCTAAATGGGTAAAACAATGGGCAAGCTGAATGATGACTAGAATTCATTTCAAGAACTCCGAACTAAGTTTTTTCACAAACAATGCGTCATTTGGACATTTCCACCAAGTTTCAATGAACTCCATTACAAATTGGACATTTTATAAATTTATGGTACAATTCTGTAACAATTACCAATGAGGAAAAAGTTTGAAGAAGAGGTATCTCCGACTAAGCTTTTCCAAATATAATGAGACAACTCCAAAGTTAGTTTATTCTTAAGAGACCAGCGGTACAGTGATGCGTGCTAAATTTCAACTGATTTCGATGAAAAATGGAAAGGTTATGAATCAAGACAGCTAGCACATTGAAAGAGCTATTGAGAGGCTAAATGGGTAAAACAATGGGCAAGCTGAATGATAACTAGAATTCATTTCAACAACTCCGAACTAAGTTTTTTCACAAACAATGCGTCATTTGGACATTTCCACCAAGTTTCAATGAATTCCATTACAAATTGGACATTTTCAAAATTTAAGGTACAATACTATAACAATTACCAATGAGGAAAAAGTTTGAAGAAGAGGTATCTCCCACTAAGCTTTTCCAAATATAATGAGACAACTCCAAAGTTAGTTTATTCTTAAGAGACCAGCGGTACAGTGATGCGTGCAAAATTTGAACTGATTTCGATGAAAAATGGAAAGGTTATGAATCAAGACAGCTAGCACATTGAAAGAGCCATTGAGAGGCTAAATGGGTAAAACAATGGGCAAGCTGAATCATAACTAGAATTCATTTAAAGAACTCCGAACTGAGTTTTTTCACAAACAATGCGTCATTTGAACATTTCCACCAAGTTTCAATGAATTCCATTACAAATTGGACATTTTCAAAATTTAAGGTACAATTCTATAACAATTACCAATGAGGAAAAAGTTTGAAGAAGAGGTATCTCCCACTAAGCTTTTCCAAATATAATGAGACAACTCCAAAATTAGTTTATTCTTAAGAGACCAGCGGTACAGTGATGCGTGCTAAATTTCAACTGATTTCGATGAAAAATGGAAAGGTTATGAATCAAGACAGCTAGCACATTGAAAGAGCCATTGAGAGGCTAAATGGGTAAAACAATGGGCAAGCTGAATAAAAACTAGAATTCATTTAAAGAACTCCGAACTGAGTTTTTTCACAAACAATGCGTCATTTGGACATTTCCACCAAGTTTCAATGAATTCCATTACAAATTGGAGATTTTCAAAATTTAAGGTACAATTCTATAACAATTACCAATGAGGAAAAAGTTTGAAGAAGAGGTATCTCCCACTAAGCTTTTCCAAATGTAATGAGACAACTCCAAAGTTAGTTTATTCTTAAGAGACCAGCGGTACAGTGATGCGTGCAAAATTTCAACTGATTTCGATGAAAAATGGAAAGGTTATGAATCAAGACAGCTAGCACATTGAAAGAGCCATTGAGAGGCTAAATGGGTAAAACAATGGGCAAGCTGAATGATAACTAGAATTCATTTAAAGAACTCCGAACTGAGTTTTTTCACAAACAATGCGTCATTTGGACATTTCCACCAAGTTTCAATGAATTCCATTACAAATTGGACATTTTCAAAATTTAAGGTACAATTCTATAACAATTACCAATGAGGAAAAAGTTTGAAGAAGAGGTATCTCCCACTAAGCTTTTCCAAATATAATAAGACAACTCCAAAGTTAGTTTATTCTTAAGAGACCAGCGGTACAATGATGCGTGCAAAATTTCAACTGATTTCGATGAAAAATGGAAAGGTTATGAATCAAGACTGGTAGCACATTGAAAGAGCCATTGAGAGGCTAAATGGGTAAAACAATGGGCAAGCTGAATGATAACTAGAATTCATTTCAAGAACTCCGAACTAAGTTTTTTCACAAACAATGCGTCATTTGGACATTTCCACCAAGTTTCAATGAACTCCATTACAAATTGGACATTTTATAAATTTATATTACAATTCTGTAACAATTACCAATGAGGAAAAAGTTTGAAGAAGAGGTATCTCCCACTAAGCTTTTCCAAATATAATGAGACAACTCCAAAGTTAGTTAATTCATAAAAGACCAGCGGTACAGTGATGCGTGCTAAATTTCAACTGATTTCGATGAAAAATGGAAAGGTTATGAATCAAGACAGCTAGCACATTGAAAGAGCCATTGAGAGGCTAAATGGGTAAAACAATGGGCAAGCTGAATGATAACTAGAATTCATTTAAAGAACTCCGAACTGAGTTTTTTCACAAACAATGCGTCATTTGGACATTTCCACCAAGTTTCAATGAATTCCATTACAAATTGGACATTTTCAAAATTAAAGGTTTAATTCTATAACAATTACCAATGAGGAAAAAGTTTGAAGAAGAGGTATCTCCCACTAAGCTTTTCCAAATATAATAAGACAACTCCAAAGTTAGTTTATTCTTAAGAGACCAGCGGTACAGTGATGCGTGCAAAATTTCAACTGATTTCGATGAAAAATGGAAAGGTTATGAATCAAGACTGGTAGCACATTGAAAGAGCCATTGAGAGGCTAAATGGGTAAAACAATGGGCAAGCTGAATGATAACTAGAATTCATTTCAAGAACTCCGAACTAAGTTTTTTCACAAACAATGCGTCATTTGGACATTTCCACCAAGTTTCAATGAACTCCATTACAAATTGGACATTTTATAAATTTATGGTACAATTCTGTAACAATTACCAATGAGGAAAAAGTTTGAAGAAGAGGTATCTCCCACTAAGCTTTTCCAAATATAATGAGACAACTCCAAAGTTAGTTAATTCATAAAAGACCAGCGGTACAGTGATGCGTGCTAAATTTCAACTGATTTCGATGAAAAATGGAAAGGTTATGAATCAAGACAGCTAGCACATTGAAAGAGCCATTGAGAGGCTAAATGGGTAAAACAATGGGCAAGCTGAATGATGACTAGAATTCATTTCAAGAACTCCGAACTAAGTTTTTTCACAAACAATGCGTCATTTGGACATTTCCACCAAGTTTCAATGAATTCCATTACAAATTGGACATTTTCAAAATTTAAGGTACAATTCTATAACAATTACCAATGAGGAAAAAGTTTGAAGAAGAGGTATCTCCCACTAAGCTTTTGCAAATATAATGAGACAACTCCAAAGTTAGTTTATTCTTAAGAGACCAGCGGTACAGTGATGCGTGCAAAATTTCAACTGATTTCGATGAAAAATGGAAAGGTTATGAATCAAGACAGCTAGCACATTGAAAGAGCCATTGAGAGGCTAAATGGGTAAAACAATGGGCAAGCTGAATCATAACTAGAATTCATTTAAAGAACTCCGAACTGAGTTTTTTCACAAACAATGCGTCATTTGAACATTTCCACCAAGTTTCAATGAATTCCATTACAAATTGGACATTTTCAAAATTTAAGGTACAATTCTATAACAATTACCAATGAGGAAAAAGTTTGAAGAAGAGGTATCTCCCACTAAGCTTTTCCAAATATAATGAGACAACTCCAAAATTAGTTTATTCTTAAGAGACCAGCGGTACAGTGATGCGTGCTAAATTTCAACTGATTTCGATGAAAAATGGAAAGGTTATGAATCAAGACAGCTAGCACATTGAAAGAGCCATAGAGAGGCTAAATGGGTAAAACAATGGGCAAGCTGAATAAAAACTAGAATTCATTTAAAGAACTCCGAACTGAGTTTTTTCACAAACAATGCGTCATTTGGACATTTCCACCAAGTTTCAATGAATTCCATTACAAATTGGACATTTTATAAATTTAAGGTACAATTCTATAACAATTACCAATGAGGAAAAAGTTTGAAGAAGAGGTATCTCCCACTAAGCTTTTCCAAATATAATAAGACAACTCCAAAGTTAGTTTATTCTTAAGAGACCAGCGGTACAATGATGCGTGCAAAATTTCAACTGATTTCGATGAAAAATGGAAAGGTTATGAATCAAGACTGGTAGCACATTGAAAGAGCCATTGAGAGGCTAAATGGGTAAAACAATGGGCAAGCTGAATGATAACTAGAATTCATTTAAAGAACTCCGAACTGAGTTTTTTCACAAACAATGCGTCATTTGGACATTTCCACCAAGTTTCAATGAACTCCATTACAAATTGGACATTTTATAAATTTATGGTACAATTCTGTAACAATTACCAATGAGGAAAAAGTTTGAAGAAGAGGTATCTCCCACTAAGCTTTTCCAAATATAATGAGACAACTCCAAAGTTAGTTAATTCATAAAAGACCAGCGGTACAGTGATGCGTGCTAAATTTCAACTGATTTCGATGAAAAATGGAAAGGTTATGAATCAAGACAGCTAGCACATTGAAAGAGCCATTGAGAGGCTAAATGGGTAAAACAATGGGCAAGCTGAATGATAACTAGAATTCATTTAAAGAACTATGAACTGAGTTTTTTCACAAACAATGCGTCATTTGGACATTTCCACCAAGTTTCAATGAATTCCATTACAAATTGGACATTTTCAAAATTTAAGGTACAATTCTATAACAATTACCAATGAGGAAAAAGTTTGAAGAAGAGGTATCTCCCACTAAGCTTTTCCAAATATAATAAGACAACTCCAAAGTTAGTTTATTCTTAAGAGACCAGCGGTACAGTGATGCGTGCAAAATTTCAACTGATTTCGATGAAAAATGGAAAGGTTATGAATCAAGACTGGTAGCACATTGAAAGAGCCATTGAGAGGCTAAATGGGTAAAACAATGGGCAAGCTGAATGATAACTAGAATTCATTTCAAGAACTCCGAACTAAGTTTTTTCACAAACAATGCGTCATTTGGACATTTCCACCAAGTTTCAATGAACTCCATTACAAATTGGACATTTTATAAATTTATGGTACAATTCTGTAACAATTACCAATGAGGAAAAAGTTTGAAGAAGAGGTATCTCCCACTAAGCTTTTCCAAATATAATGAGACAACTCCAAAGTTAGTTTATTCTTAAGAGACCAGCGGTACAGTGATGCGTGCAAAATTTCAACTGATTTCGATGAAAAATGGAAAGGTTATGAATCAAGACAGCTAGCACATTGAAAGAGCCATTGAGAGGCTAAATGGGTAAAACAATGGGCAAGCTGAATGATAACTAGAATTCATTTCAAGAACTCCGAACTAAGTTTTTTCACAAACAATGCGTCATTTGGACATTTCCACCAAGTTTCAATGAACTCCATTACAAATTGGACATTTTATAAATTTATGGTACAATTCTGTAACAATTACCAATGAGGAAAAAGTTTGAAGAAGAGGTATCTCCCACTAAGCTTTTCCAAATATAATGAGACAACTCCAAAGTTAGTTAATTCATAAAAGACCAGCGGTACAGTGATGCGTGCTAAATTTCAACTGATTTCGATGAAAAATGGAAAGGTTATGAATCAAGACAGCTAGCACATTGAAAGAGCCATTGAGAGGCTAAATGGGTAAAACAATGGGCAAGCTGAATGATAACTAGAATTCATTTAAAGAACTCCGAACTGAGTTTTTTCACAAACAATGCGTCATTTGGACATTTCCACCAAGTTTCAATGAATTCCATTACAAATTGGACATTTTCAAAATTTAAGGTTTAATTCTATAACAATTACCAATGAGGAAAAAGTTTGAAGAAGAGGTATCTCCCACTAAGCTTTTCCAAATATAATAAGACAACTCCAAAGTTAGTTTATTCTTAAGAGACCAGCGGTACAGTGATGCGTGCAAAATTTCAACTGATTTCGATGAAAAATGGAAAGGTTATGAATCAAGACTGGTAGCACATTGAAAGAGCCATTGAGAGGCTAAATGGGTAAAACAATGGGCAAGCTGAATGATAACTAGAATTCATTTCAAGAACTCCGAACTAAGTTTTTTCACAAACAATGCGTCATTTGGACATTTCCACCAAGTTTCAATGAACTCCATTACAAATTGGACATTTTATAAATTTATGGTACAATTCTGTAACAATTACCAATGAGGAAAAAGTTTGAAGAAGAGGTATCTCCCACTAAGCTTTTCCAAATATAATGAGACAACTCCAAAGTTAGTTTATTCTTAAGAGACCTGCGGTACAGTGATGCGTGCAAAATTTCAACTGATTTCGATGAAAAATGGAAAGGTTATGAATCAAGACAGCTAGCACATTGAAAGAGCCATTGAGAGGCTAAATGGGTAAAACAATGGGCAAGCTGAATGATAACTAGAATTCATTTAAAGAACTCCGAACTGAGTTTTTTCACAAAAAATGCGTCATTTGGACATTTCCACCAAGTTTCAATGAATTCCATTACAAATTGGACATTTTCAAAATTTAAGGTACAATTCTATAACAATTACCAATGAGGAAAAAGTTTGAAGAAGAGGTATCTCCCACTAAGCTTTTCCAAATATAATGAGACAACTCCAAAATTAGTTTATTCTTAAGAGACCAGCGGTACAGTGATGCGTGCAAAATTTCAACTGATTTCGATGAAAAATGGAAAGGTTATGAATCAAGACAGCTAGCACATTGAAAGAGCCATTGAGAGGCTAAATGGGTAAAACAATGGGCAAGCTGAATGATAACTAGAATTCATTTAAAGAACTCCGAACTGAGTTTTTTCACAAACAATGCGTCATTTAGACATTTCCACCAAGTTTCAATGAATTCCATTACAAATTGGACATTTTTAAAATTTAAGGTACAATTCTATAACAATTACCAATGAGGAAAAAGTTTGAAGAAGAGGTATCTCCCACTAAGCTTTTCCAAATATAATAAGACAACTCCAAAGTTAGTTTATTCTTAAGAGACCAGCGGTACAATGATGCGTGCAAAATTTCAACTGATTTCGATGAAAAATGGAAAGGTTATGAATCAAGACTGGTAGCACATTGAAAGAGCCATTGAGAGGCTAAATGGGTAAAACAATGGGCAAGCTGAATGATAACTAGAATTCATTTCAAGAACTCCGAACTAAGTTTTTTCACAAACAATGCGTCATTTGGACATTTCCACCAAGTTTCAATGAACTCCATTACAAATTGGACATTTTATAAATTTATGGTACAATTCTGTAACAATTACCAATGAGGAAAAAGTTTGAAGAAGAGGTATCTCCCACTAAGCTTTTCCAAATATAATGAGACAACTCCAAAGTTAGTTAATTCATAAAAGACCAGCGGTACAGTGATGTGTGCTAAATTTCAACTGATTTCGATGAAAAATGGAAAGGTTATGAATCAAGACAGCTAGCACATTGAAAGAGCTATTGAGAGGCTAAATGGGTAAAACAATGGGCAAGCTGAATGATAACTAGAATTCATTTAAAGAACTCCGAACTGAGTTTTTTCACAAACAATGCGTCATTTGGACATTTCCACCAAGTTTCAATGAATTCCATTACAAATTGGACATTTTCAAAATTTAAGGTACAATTCTATAACAATTACCAATGAGGAAAAAGTTTGAAGAAGAGGTATCTCTCACTAAGCTTTTCCAAATATAATAAGACAACTCCAAAGTTAGTTTATTCTTAAGAGACCAGCGGTACAGTGATGCGTGCAAAATTTCAACTGATTTCGATGAAAAATGGAAAGGTTATGAATCAAGACTGGTAGCACATTGAAAGAGCCATTGAGAGGCTAAATGGGTAAAACAATGGGCAAGCTGAATGATGACTAGAATTCATTTCAAGAACTCCGAACTAAGTTTTTTCACAAACAATGCGTCATTTGGACATTTCCACCAAGTTTCAATGAACTCCATTACAAATTGGACATTTTATAAATTTATGGTACAATTCTGTAACAATTACCAATGAGGAAAAAGTTTGAAGAAGAGGTATCTCCCACTAAGCTTTTCCAAATATAATGAGACAACTCCAAAGTTAGTTTATTCTTAAGAGACCAGCGGTACAGTGATGCGTGCTAAATTTCAACTGATTTCGATGAAAAATGGAAAGGTTATGAATCAAGACAGCTAGCACATTGAAAGAGCTATTGAGAGGCTAAATGGGTAAAACAATGGGCAAGCTGAATGATAACTAGAATTCATTTCAACAACTCCGAACTAAGTTTTTTCACAAACAATGCGTCATTTGGACATTTCCACCAAGTTTCAATGAATTCCATTACAAATTGGACATTTTCAAAATTTAAGGTACAATTCTATAACAATTACCAATGAGGAAAAAGTTTGAAGAAGAGGTATCTCCCACTAAGCTTTTCCAAATATAATGAGACAACTCCAAAGTTAGTTTATTCTTAAGAGACCAGCGGTACAGTGATGCGTGCAAAATTTGAACTGATTTCGATGAAAAATGGAAAGGTTATGAATCAAGACAGCTAGCACATTGAAAGAGCCATTGAGAGGCTAAATGGGTAAAACAATGGGCAAGCTGAATAAAAACTAGAATTCATTTAAAGAACTCCGAACTGAGTTTTTTCACAAACAATGCGTCATTTGGACATTTCCACCAAGTTTCAATGAATTCCATTACAAATTGGACATTTTCAAAATTTAAGGTACAATTCTATAACAATTACCAATGAGGAAAAAGTTTGAAGAAGAGGTATCTCCCACTAAGCTTTTCCAAATATAATGAGACAACTCCAAAGTTAGTTTATTCTTAAGAGACCAGCGGTACAGTGATGCGTGCAAAATTTCAACTGATTTCGATGAAAAATGGAAAGGTTATGAATCAAGACAGCTAGCACATTGAAAGAGCCATTGAGAGGCTAAATGGGTAAAACAATGGGCAAGCTGAATGATAACTAGAATTCATTTCAAGAACTCCGAACTAAGTTTTTTCACAAACAATGCGTCATTTGGACATTTCCACCAAGTTTCAATGAACTCCATTACAAATTGGACATTTTATAAATTTATGGTACAATTCTGTAACAATTACCAATGAGGAAAAAGTTTGAAGAAGAGGTATCTCCCACTAAGCTTTTCCAAATATAATGAGACAACTCCAAAGTTAGTTAATTCATAAAAGACCAGCGGTACAGTGATGCGTGCTAAATTTCAACTGATTTCGATGAAAAATGGAAAGGTTATGAATCAAGACAGCTAGCACATTGAAAGAGCCATTGAGAGGCTAAATGGGTAAAACAATGGGCAAGCTGAATGATAACTAGAATTCATTTAAAGAACTCCGAACTGAGTTTTTTCACAAACAATGCGTCATTTGGACATTTCCACTAAGTTTCAATGAATTCCATTACAAATTGGACATTTTCAAAATTTAAGGTACAATTCTATAACAATTACCAATGAGGAAAAAGTTTGAAGAAGAGGTATCTCCCACTAAGCTTTTCCAAATATAATAAGACAACTCCAAAGTTAGTTTATTCTTAAGAGACCAGCGGTACAGTGATGCGTGCAAAATTTCAACTGATTTCGATGAAAAATGGAAAGGTTATGAATCAAGACTGGTAGCACATTGAAAGAGCCATTGAGAGGCTAAATGGGTAAAACAATGGGCAAGCTGAATGATAACTAGAATTCATTTCAAGAACTCCGAACTAAGTTTTTTCACAAACAATGCGTCATTTGGACATTTCCACCAAGTTTCAATGAACTCCATTACAAATTGGACATTTTATAAATTTATGGTACAATTCTGTAACAATTACCAATGAGGAAAAAGTTTGAAGAAGAGGTATCTCCCACTAAGCTTTTCCAAATATAATGAGACAACTCCAAAGTTAGTTTATTCTTAAGAGACCAGCGGTACAGTGATGCGTGCAAAATTTCAACTGATTTCGATGAAAAATGGAAAGGTTATGAATCAAGACAGCTAGCACATTGAAAGAGCCATTGAGAGGCTAAATGGGTAAAACAATGGGCAAGCTGAATGATAACTAGAATTCATTTCAAGAACTCCGAACTAAGTTTTTTCACAAACAATGCGTCATTTGGACATTTCCACCAAGTTTCAATGAACTCCATTACAAATTGGACATTTTATAAATTTATGGTACAATTCTGTAACAATTACCAATGAGGAAAAAGTTTGAAGAAGAGGTATCTCCCACTAAGCTTTTCCAAATATAATGAGACAACTCCAAAGTTAGTTAATTCATAAAAGACCAGCGGTACAGTGATGCGTGCTAAATTTCAACTGATTTCGATGAAAAATGGAAAGGTTATGAATCAAGACAGCTAGCACATTGAAAGAGCCATTGAGAGGCTAAATGGGTAAAACAATGGGCAAGCTGAATGATAACTAGAATTCATTTAAAGAACTCCGAACTGAGTTTTTTCACAAACAATGCGTCATTTGGACATTTCCACTAAGTTTCAATGAATTCCATTACAAATTGGACATTTTCAAAATTTAAGGTACAATTCTGTAACAATTACCAATGAGGAAAAAGTTTGAAGAAGAGGTATCTCCCACTAAGCTTTTCCAAATATAATAAGACAACTCCAAAGTTAGTTTATTCTTAAGAGACCAGCGGTACAGTGATGCGTGCAAAATTTCAACTGATTTCGATGAAAAATGGAAAGGTTATGAATCAAGACTGGTAGCACATTGAAAGAGCCATTGAGAGGCTAAATGGGTAAAACAATGGGCAAGCTGAATGATAACTAGAATTCATTTCAAGAACTCCGAACTAAGTTTTTTCACAAACAATGCGTCATTTGGACATTTCCACCAAGTTTCAATGAACTCCATTACAAATTGGACATTTTATAAATTTATGGTACAATTCTGTAACAATTACCAATGAGGAAAAAGTTTGAAGAAGAGGTATCTCCCACTAAGCTTTTCCAAATATAATGAGACAACTCCAAAGTTAGTTTATTCTTAAGAGACCAGCGGTACAGTGATGCGTGCAAAATTTCAACTGATTTCGATGAAAAATGGAAAGGTTATGAATCAAGACAGCTAGCACATTGAAAGAGCCATTGAGAGGCTAAATGGGTAAAACAATGGGCAAGCTGAATGATAACTAGAATTCATTTCAAGAACTCCGAACTAAGTTTTTTCACAAACAATGCGTCATTTGGACATTTCCACCAAGTTTCAATGAACTCCATTACAAATTGGACATTTTATAAATTTATGGTACAATTCTGTAACAATTACCAATGAGGAAAAAGTTTGAAGAAGAGGTATCTCCCACTAAGCTTTTCCAAATATAATGAGACAACTCCAAAGTTAGTTAATTCATAAAAGACCAGCGGTACAGTGATGCGTGCTAAATTTCAACTGATTTCGATGAAAAATGGAAAGGTTATGAATCAAGACAGCTAGCACATTGAAAGAGCCATTGAGAGGCTAAATGGGTAAAACAATGGGCAAGCTGAAGGATAACTAGAATTCATTTAAAGAACTCCGAACTGAGTTTTTTCACAAACAATGCGTCATTTGGACATTTCCACCAAGTTTCAATGAATTCCATTACAAATTGGACATTTTCAAAATTTAAGGTTTAATTCTATAACAATTACCAATGAGGAAAAAGTTTGAAGAAGAGGTATCTCCCACTAAGCTTTTCCAAATATAATAAGACAACTCCAAAGTTAGTTTATTCTTAAGAGACCAGCGGTACAGTGATGCGTGCAAAATTTCAACTGATTTCGATGAAAAATGGAAAGGTTATGAATCAAGACTGGTAGCACATTGAAAGAGCCATTGAGAGGCTAAATGGGTAAAACAATGGGCAAGCTGAATGATAACTAGAATTCATTTCAAGAACTCCGAACTAAGTTTTTTCACAAACAATGCGTCATTTGGACATTTCCACCAAGTTTCAATGAACTCCATTACAAATTGGACATTTTATAAATTTATGGTACAATTCTGTAACAATTACCAATGAGGAAAAAGTTTGAAGAAGAGGTATCTCCCACTAAGCTTTTCCAAATATAATGAGACAACTCCAAAGTTAGTTTATTCTTAAGAGACCTGCGGTACAGTGATGCGTGCAAAATTTCAACTGATTTCGATGAAAAATGGAAAGGTTATGAATCAAGACAGCTAGCACATTGAAAGAGCCATTGAGAGGCTAAATGGGTAAAACAATGGGCAAGCTGAATGATAACTAGAATTCATTTAAAGAACTCCGAACTGAGTTTTTTCACAAACAATGCGTCATTTGGACATTTCCACCAAGTTTCAATGAATTCCATTACAAATTGGACATTTTCAAAATTTAAGGTACAATTCTATAACAATTACCAATGAGGAAAAAGTTTGAAGAAGAGGTATCTCCCACTAAGCTTTTCCAAATATAATGAGACAACTCCAAAATTAGTTTATTCTTAAGAGACCAGCGGTACAGTGATGCGTGCAAAATTTCAACTGATTTCGATGAAAAATGGAAAGGTTATGAATCAAGACAGCTAGCACATTGAAAGAGCAAATGAGAGGCTAAATGGGTAAAACAATGGGCAAGCTGAATGATAAGTAGAATTCATTTAAAGAACTCCGAACTAAGTTTTTTCACAAACAATGCGTCATTTGGACATTTCCACCAAGTTTCAATGAACTCCATTACAAATTGGACATTTTATAAATTTATGGTACAATTCTGTAACAATTACCAATGAGGAAAAAGTTTGAAGAAGAGGTATCTCCCACTAAGCTTTTCCAAATATAATGAGACAACTCCAAAGTTAGTTTATTCTTAAGAGACCAGCGGTACAGTGATGCGTGCTAAATTTCAACTGATTTCGATGAAAAATGGAAAGGTTATGAATCAAGACAGCTAGCACATTGAAAGAGCCATTGAGAGGCTAAATGGGTAAAACAATGGGCAAGCTGAATGATAACTAGAATTCATTTAAAGAACTCCGAACTGAGTTTTTTCACAAACAATGCGTCATTTGGACATTTCCACCAAGTTTCAATGAATTCCATTACAAATTGGACATTTTCAAAATTTAAGGTACAATTCTATAACAATTACCAATGAGGAAAAAGTTTGAAGAAGAGGTATCTCCCACTAAGCTTTTCCAAATATAATGAGACAACTCCAAAGTTAGTTTATTCTTAAGAGACCAGCGGTACAGTGATGCGTGCAAAATTTCAACTGATTTCGATGAAAAATGGAAAGGTTATGAATCAAGACAGCTAGCACATTGAAAGAGCCATTGAGAGGCTAAATGGGTAAAACAATGGGCAAGCTGAATGATAACTAGAATTCATTTAAAGAACTCCGAACTGAGTTTTTTCACAAACAATGCGTCATTTGGACATTTCCACCAAGTTTCAATGAATTCCATTACAAATTGGACATTTTCAAAATTTAAGGTACAATTCTATAACAATTACCAATGAGGAAAAAGTTTGAAGAAGAGGTATCTCCCACTAAGCTTTTCCAAATATAATAAGACAACTCCAAAGTTAGTTTATTCTTAAGAGACCAGCGATACAGTGATGCGTGCAAAATTTCAACTGATTTCGATGAAAAATGGAAAGGTTATGAATCAAGACAGGTAGCACATTGAAAGAGCCATTGAGAGGCTAAATGGGTAAAACAATGGGCAAGCTGAGTGATAACTAGAATTCATTTCAAGAACTCCGAACTAAGTTTTTTCACAAACAATGCGTCATTTGGACATTTCCACCAAGTTTCAATGAATTCCATTACAAATTGGACATTTTCAAAATTTAAGGTACAATTCTATAACAATTACCAATGAGGAAAAAGTTTGAAGAAGAGGTATCTCCCACTAAGCTTTTCCAAATATAATGAGACAACTCCAAAGTTAGTTTATTCTTAAGAGACCAGCGGTACAGTGATGCGTGCAAAATTTCAACTGATTTCGATGAAAAATGGAAAGGTTATGAATCAAGACAGCTAGCACATTGAAAGAGCCATTGAGAGGCTAAATGGGTAAAACAATGGGCAAGCTGAATGATAACTAGAATTCATTTAAAGAACTCCGAACTAAGTTTTTTCACAAACAATGCGTCATTTGGACATTTCCACTAAGTTTCAATGAATTCATTACAAATTGGACATTTTCAAAATTTAAGGTACAATTCTATAACAATTACCAATTAGGAAAAAGTTTGAAGAAGAGGTATCTCCCACTAAGCTTTTCCAAATATAATGAGACAACTCCAAAGTTAGTTTATTCTTAAGAGACCAGCAGTACAGTGATGCGTGCAAAATTTCAACTGATTTCGATGAAAAATGGAAAGGTTATGAATCAAGACAGCTAGCACCTTGAAAGAGCCATTGAGAGGCTAAATGGGTAAAACAATGGGCAAGCTGAATGATAACTAGAATTCATTTAAAGAACTCCGAACTAAGTTTTTTCACAAACAATGCGTCATTTGGACATTTCCACTAAGTTTCAATGAATTCCATTACAAATTGGACATTTTCAAAATTTAAGGCACAATTCTATAACAATTACCAATTAGGAAAAAGTTTGAAGAAGAGGTATCTCCCACTAAGCTTTTCCAAATATAATGAGACAACTCCAAAGTTAGTTTATTCTTAAGAGACCAGCGGTACAGTGATGCGTGCAAAATTTCAACTGATTTCGATGAAAAATGGAAAGGCTATAAAAAAGCATAGGACCCACAAATCAGGGTGAGATGTGTTTTTGCAGACATATGTGTCAATATTTGCCAGAGTAGAAAATTTATGTCTTCTACAGTCTGATTGCACACAGGGTGGTTAACTTTACAAACTGTGTGTCAATATACCTGAATAAGAGAGCTAATTTGGCAGAAATATGACATTTTTAGAGGGTCCTGAAAGGGGTAAACTGGGAGCTGGGAATTGCATATTTTTGCTGGGAAAATAGGATTCCATGCACTGGGACTTTCCACAAAACAATAGAAAACTTTGTGCACTTGGACAACGAGATTAGTAGCCTTTCATGACCCTGTTTTTATAATTCAAAGATATAAAATATACCAGAAGGCAATTTCAACTTTCGACATCCAACTGATCCAAGTTATACATAACATAAATCTATACATTCAATGTAAGGCTGTAGAGTATATTCAGGCATAAAGCTTACAAATTTTATATAGAGCAACATTGAACATGAAAACTGAAAAAATAAACTTAAAAGAGACTCTATTTTTCAAATACCTGTTAAATACAAAACTTCAAATAATTCAGTCTGGTGTTCCTCATCACCTCAAAAATCTTGCAATTGTCGACATTTTCAAGACTTTATTAATTTTCCGTTCCTGTCCAAGGCCAAGTATATAATGAATAACTTGTACATCTTTGAATAAATCGTAATAGCCGTTGCCATAGATATGGCGTCAAATGGCGTGATGATTCGCCAGGCTCATTGAAAGTGTAAGCTATGATAGCTATGATAGCTTATAAGCTTTGATGAATTATTCATATCTGAGGTTCGGCGTTCGACGACAATAATAATGTGTTCGACAAACAAAGAAGATCGGTGCGGGAAAGAAATTCCCGCTATTTTTGCTGCTGCACAACTACCGGCCAGCTGACTTGGTTGGTCGCCATATTTTTTTTACATTTGGCGGGCGGCGTGCGGCTCAGGGTGAAAAAAATTATATATTATATAATTCGTTTCGCTCTAAATAAGGCATTTATTATTTAAATTAATAATCGATTATTTGCTAAATAATCCATTTATTATAAATAAGTGAAATGGATTATTTGTTATATAATTTATTTGGTCTAAATAAACAATTTATTATTTAAATAATGATTATTTATTAAATAATCCATTTATTTTATAAAACAGCGAAGCATTATTTGCGAACAATCCTTTTCTTATTTACAAATAATGAAATGTTTCCAAGATTGTTTGTAAATAATGTGTGGATTATTTTCAAATAATCTATGGATTATTTAACAAACAGTAACGCATTTTTTGTAAAATATGAATTATTTAGGTAAATAATGAAAAAATCTACACATTTTCGACATAAATAATTTTTTTACAAATGGCGCCCCATAGTGCTTTGCTTGACTAGTTTCCATGGATTAATTAACGGCATTCAGCCAATGACAGCGAGTTTTGACTGGTGCACAAATATTTTCATTTGGTCTTAGCCAATGATATGCAACTTAGTGCATTCACGCGGGGGCAGCAGTTTCCAGGTATTTGCTTTGCACCACTTATCTGAATGAGTCAGTGGATTGCACGTGACAATTTAAGCACAATCACCTTGCCAAAGTTAAATAAACACAAAATGTTGGATTTCACTGAGTTATCATATACAAATATGGCAAAAATGACTGGTAATTTTTTCACTGGTTTGGTCATTAGGAAATTATGCAAAGGAAGAAAAGACAGAGATTATCAAGTTTGGCAAAAGTTGGCTAGTTTTCCTTAGTGGCACTAGTCTGAATCCACCCCTGAAAAGCTACAGTCCAACTCAATTGTGACTTTTAAGATGGCAGCTGGCATTGGGATACCAAAGCCCCAGGTATATTCTAGATACCCAGGTTCCGGTAATACGATCCAAAAAGCAGCGTGGGTAGGGTAGAGTGTTGGGGTGTGACACCCCTAGTTTCGCAAACTTAGTCAGGAAGACAGAGTTTATGTCAGAAAACAACTCGTGTTAGTAAAATTGCCAATAAATTTATTAGAAATTGTCAGTAAATTCATCAACAGATATGGTTGGGAACTAGTCCAAAGAGCCAGTAAAGACTCAGTTATACTTTCTCAGGGGGGGGGTTGTTAAATTGAAACTGAGTGATTGTATCATTGTCTACTTGAGGAAATTTGCTGTTCCAATTTCCTGTATCTCCCTGCCATCCTGTCATACAAATCCTTAGTTTTTCTGCTTGGTGTTACAGCTAATTTATACTCCTCTTTTCCTGAAAATATATCATTGTAGTATCTACTGCTTGTGCCCGACCAGCCATGTTTTGCACGGTATGCGCAGCCTAAGCATGCTGAATTAGCTGTGCCAGGGATGGTATAGACTGGGGCATGAAAAATATCTGATAGAACTTGGAGAATTGCTTGATTCGCTGATGCTCCGCCTGTAGCTAGAATACGGGAATTTGAATCTAAAAAACAAAGTTAAATACACTTTCTTTAAAAAACTGTCATTTCAATGACGTCAAAATACAGGTATCACTCACCCAAGGTATACCCCAAAGCCTCTGCATGAGCACGTTTTGCCAAAAATTGACCTTCAATCAATGCTCTTATTTCCTGATCATTATCAAATGATTTCACCTGAACGTCGTCTTTGCTAAATCTATAAACACCCTGTGCGAAAGGTGATATTTCAGTTTCATGAAAATATATACCAATATTTCCATCATTTCCTGGTTGACTTCTTTTTAGACTGCTCTCAAATTCTTTCCAAGAACCGCTTGAACAGCCATCTCGAACAGATTCTCGAACTAAAGAACCATTCTTAAAGCACAGCAAAGCCATGTAAGCAGTCTCTAAAATACAATAAAAACATAAAATGCCCAAGCTGCATACCAAGTAATCCCAACACTGTATGTTAACCTACCATCTATTGGGTTAACAAAGATATGCCCCTCAACAGCAGGTTTTGGAGTTTTTAACCAGAGGATCAATGTATCACTTGTCCCTAGACTAACGCACACATCAGTCTTCTGCAAACGAACCCCTGCCAATGATGCGGGGTTATCACCTGTGAATGCCACAATTTCACATGATTTAGGAAAACCATAACGTGAGCTGAGATAGTCTGAAACATTGCCAATTCTTTGTGATGATGGAACAAACTTTCCTAACTTCTCTTGCAAATTTGGAGCACATGCCTAGATAGTTATACATAAATAATTTATTTCACAATTTTACTGCCCATATCATGTCAGGTAATGAAAGATCCTATGTTTCAATGCTTGTACCTGTAAACAGATGGGATCCCAGGCTTTTGTATAAATATTCATGAGGTTCATCCCAGAACCATCACTATAATCAATTGGTGCATAGTCGCCAATGCACAGGGTTGCCAAGAAACTGCTGACTAATGATATATGTTCACATGTTTCATACGATGCTTGTCTCTTTTGATATATTTTGGCAATTTGATTTCCAGTAAATCTTTCATAAGCCCTTGAGCCGGTGATATCTGCAAGTTTTTGAGCTCCTCCTACAGCTTGTTCCATCAAATGACATTGTTTAGTTGTGCTAGAATCCATCCAGATTGGGGAATCTTCAATGGCTAAGGAATGCTTAAAACAAATTGAAATGTATCAAATTAGGTGCCAATGTATCAAATCATGGACTTGCTCCATAATTTCATCGACCCCCTTTCCCACTGTGTACCAGTTCTACATGTCTTCAGAAACAAAGTCTATTTTCATCAATCCTACTTATTTCATCATTGCCGATTGAAGGAAGACCCCCCTCACAGAACAAGTCCGGAATCGGTCGACAAAATCTATTTGCTAACGCCCCCTTAAAGTTTCCCTTAAGCACCCACCCTACATTTTTCTGTTTAGGGTAACTGCCCCTTCTCCGCCCCACCCTATCCATAACTCCCAATACCTTCAGTTGTTCATGAAGACATTTACTTGGATCTAGATTTTTCAACCGCATCTTGGCTCCACTTCTCCAATACACGCTACCATGCTGCTGTCCTGTACCAGAAATACACGCAACATTTTGAAAGCAAAATCCTTTGGATTTCATCCTCTCTAGCAATAAATCAAACGCCTTCACCCACATCAAGGAAGGCGCTGTGACGGTCAACGCGTCTTCGTGTCTCTTGACTCCACCATGCGTCTCGAATTCGGGCAAATCTTTGTCAAAGTTAACAACTTCTTCACCGATAATGCATAGTTCGTTATCAATTGCGATAACTTTTAATTGCTGCGTACTCAAATCAAGGCCTAAAAATGTGCTTGACTTTTTGCAACCCATCATCGCAGACCTACCTGTAATGTTTAAACACGTCAATATACTCAGCTGTTACTCAAAGTGTTGGGCAAATGTAAGCAAATGTAGAGTTTCCTGGGCTCTTAAATCTAATTTATGCAAATTTATGTTTGGATTCCAATGATGATAGTATGTTCTAGCCATATGACTCCGGTTCCATGAATTCTAATTTCGGTTTTATGAATTTTCACCATCTGCCTTGTTCATGCTTAACAGGTCTATCTGCAGGCTGGTGCTGCAGTCCTGTTCTCATTTCTTAAAAATGATGAAAAAAAAACAAACTGGCGGTATGATGAAGAACTGGGGGTATGTTATTAATTATGCATTATTTATTTATGCACATTTATAATCCTGATGAAATAAAACACTATCAATTTTGAATCAATTTGTCATAAAACGAAAATTGAAACAGAAATTTATTGGTTCTGTCGAATAATTAAATTACAAACGACTGATATAGTATACGATGCAGGGCGAATTTTGTCAAAGAAACGTAAGGTTACGGAAAATAGGACGGGAAAAATAATGATATTGTTTTGGTCCACAATTTCAACATATGGGTTGTTGCAGAAGTAAGAATAAACATGCAGCAGCAAGCGAAAGAAGTATTTCGAAATGTTCTCGATCTTCGAGCAAAGAAATTGGAAACGCCGTAATAAAATTTGACGAAGAAGACGTGTGTCAAGCTACTACAAGCGGCGAACGACCGTCCATAATAACTGATGGTGACAACAAATCCTACGTCCAGTCTTTGGTTTTAGACGTCTTAGATGTTGTTCGTAAACTTACTGAAAGGTTTGTTTATGAATAAAGAATGTTTGAATAAAAAATCATTAATCTTTATTTAAGTGGTTCGTTTTACTTTGATTTCATTCATTTAGCATGTAAGTTTAGCATGCTAATGCGTAGTATAGTATCAGTGATACGTCTGACAACTAAGTTGTAATGAGTTTTAAACAAACCAGAACGAGGAAGAATAGCTATTGAGAAGTTTTGGAAGGAGGAAACAGACCCATGCGGCCATGTCCCAATAACATCTTCTTTCAATCTTGACAGTTGACACAATGATTAGAAACATCCACACCTGAGTGGAAATCTTACCCTGGGGGATGTCTACCCCGTGTTGTCATGTTTTCAATAGTATCACTGGTGATCAACATGGTATGGGCACAGGATATAATTTGAAGCAGACACGCTTAGTTAATGTTTTCACACCAAAATAATCTGTGGCAAACCTAGCGTAGATTATTAGTGAGGTATATATTTATATGTTTGAGTTCACGGATCATAAAAACAAACATTTCGTGGGCAGAACACAAATATATGAATATTCACACTCAATCATATTGCTAGTAATGCCACTGTATACAAACCCACACAGTTTACTTGATAGATGAATTTTTAGCATACAAGAACCTCCACCATGCTTGAAAAAACTCCATGAAATTGCAGAAACAGGTAGGAAAAATGTGAGCTAATCATTAGTAGAATTAAATCCAGGTTTTATGCAGGAGCAAAGAAATATAAATCCAACTAGAGACTCGTGCAGTAGGGGGGGGGGGGGGGGTTGAGGTGGGGAGTGTTGCACTTTAACCTCATTGGTTATGTTGGGAAAAATAAAACTTGTATTGGAAACTTCGATTGGAAATTGTATGCAAATTTGTCACCAAAATTGATATGTGGTTGGGAAATGTCTGCAAAGAAACAGTACTCCCTAAATAAAATGGTCCCATTATGTCCCTATTGTTATGTCAAACTAAGCCAAAAACTAGATAATTGTCAACTTCAGAGAATGGATGGTTAGACATGGTGTCAGCATGCATTGAAATAATACCTCTGGAAAATGATCTTGGTCCTGCAGTAATATCACTTTTGCTAGATGAATGCTCATTAGCACCCAAGGTAACAAATTTATTTTAATGTTTTTCTGTTCAACATACAAATGTGTTAGTATTGTGTTCCTAATATTTAAATTTTTGTATTGTAATAAAGTGCCTTAAACTGGCTACTTTTCTGGTTGTAAGACACAAATCATAGCATTACAAATACCGTTGTACATAACAGATCAGTGCACAGCCTGAAGAACACAATGGAAAAGCATTTTCCAGCATGCACCATTGACACCTCATTGGGTAAGAAAGATCCAACCTCCCCCAGAAAAATTCAAAATACCCCCACTAGAGAGGTTTGACCCCCCCCCCAATCTTCAGATATAATATCAAAATAAATCCTCACTTAACCAACATTATGAGAGAAGCCTGGCATCTCCGCTCTTAGTGCAAACATAGGACAAATATTTACTGGAAATGGTTAGTAAAATTAAGTTGATCATAAAATGAAATGCTGCACGAAATGCCCTCACCTCTATTGATAAAGTTTAATTTTAAGTTCAACTGCATTGTAATAAAACATAGCAGGATTCTGTGTATAGTTCTATATATACATTATATACATATTCTATATATACATTCTGTTCTGCAGAGGTGTTAAAACCCCCCAATAAAATACGATGTTTCGCTTCGATACGGTTGAAGTGAAAACGGGTCTGAACTGCCTCAGCATTTTACGGCTAAACCCAGCCATTACATCGTGACATCTTATTTTCATTTCAGCACACATTGCACAAATTGCTCTCCCATTTGAGTCTCACATCTGACAAGGCACCATGCACTCCGCCAATCAAAATTTCCAATACAAGTACAACACAAAGAAACACAGCAATTGTGCTGGGAAGCTTGGCAGAAAAATTGGCAGGTGAGATTTGGTCATGTTACGTAACGAGGGGGTTAGCCCTTACCCCTCAACACTGGTGTTATGCACGGCAAAGAATTGTACTGTTTCTAGGAACTGAGTTCTCGGAATTTTCTGGGGAAGATGTCACTTGGCTGTGCTGGACCCTCTAAAGTACCACTTACCACCTGAAGATTCGACTTTTATTAGATTTTGGATATTTCCTTTCCTCGTAGTTTAGTATTATATAACTTTTTTGCCGGCTGTGAATCTGTAAAGAGTTTGAAGTGTATATGTAATTTTTTGTAGGTCCTCAGAGTGTCTGGTTGTTGCGTGACGAGGTCCTTCAGTTTCTTCTCTCGAAATTGGTAGGAAATAACGGAAGTTTCTATAGGAAGTTTCCTTTGCAAACTATTTTCTTGTCGCGCAAAAATTACACTTCTATACTTACTAAACGTTTCTGTTTTACAGACAACAAAAGAACACGCATCTGTCGTCCTATTTTCAATAATAACCCTGGAAAAGTTTGCAAAAACAAGTAGGTTGTAACGCAAGGCGCTGACTTTATGCTAAAGCGGACGATATGCTTATGACTTTTTACCTACGACACTTTCACGATAAGGAGAAATAAAACTATTTGCAAAGGCAAAGCCCACTTCCAATAGGCCATGTACAGGCTATGTACAGCAGATATGTAGATTGGTAAAGAGTTATTCCAACAATCAAAATAAATCAACTTTTTCTAAAAAGTTTATCGTGTTTCCAAGATGAAATTCGTGATCAATTTTCTTTCTTAGATGAGAATAAAGAAAAGATAAAATCGACCAAAATATCTGAGTACCTCGCAAGAGTTGAGAAAGCTTGGTTAAACAGCCACAATGTCGTCGAGCACCAAGCTGGATTTTGTGCCCAATGGTGTCTTGATAATTCATGTAAGAACACTAGTTCGAAAATTACAGCGGACAAATCATACAAGTCTTGCTGGATCTGACAAAGCTTTTCGAGGAATGGAATAGCGACTGTTTTTACAACCCAAGCCACCCTGTTTACTCAGAAGAAATCGACGACTCTTTCACAAAAGTCTTGCGATTCTGAAGCTAATCCTCATTAGCAAAATAAGCATAAGCAACAAAACAAAGGATAACTTTTCATCCAAGGCTTACGAAAACGAAGCAGAATTTGTTTTGAATTTGCTTTTGTTCTGTCATAGCTCATGTTATTAGTCTTATGCTTGTGCCTTATGTCGATGCCTATCGCACAGACTTCATTGCATTTTTTTTGTTTTGTTTTGTTTTGTTTTAGCGTGAGCTTGTGTTGCTAGTGAGGACCAAGCATATATCGTAGCAAGCCCGACGATTAAGTCCTGTAAAATATGCAAAATATTTTCTTGTTCAACATCGACAAGCCCCCTCTATGCTTTGCAACTGAAATTCGTCAACGTTTTACACCTCGTGATCTTTTCTTTTACAGTTCCACTCAAAGTGAGTAGCTCGTATATTTTTGTTAAAGTGGAGCAAGAGAATAGTGAGGCTGTGAGGCATTCCAAGTTTTTGTATCACTACTTAGAACAGATGTTTTACTTTAAGTTGTTTGAAAATTTTGTAATAAAGTCCCATGAAATATTCTTTTAATGTGTTCAGAACAGACCCTACAGTTACGAGAGTTCGAACCTTAATGGCATCAATGCAATGTTAAACGTAAATGACGTGAGCACGTATCTCAAGATATCTCCTCATGGTTTAGAAGTACGTTTATCTTGAACTTGTGTAAACTATATAAAGCCTATTGGCCAACTATAGGCACATTGTTGCTAAAGCAATGCTTCCCATCAATGTTTTGTCGTGTTTCCCACTGTGCCTGTAGGTAAACTAGCAAATATTTTTGTGAGAAACTCTAGCTTGTACGAGTCACAAGTCTTGAAATATTACCGACGCTTGCAGCAATATTAAAACATTACTTGCATATTTTAATCAGGAAACCAATGTTCTTCATAAACAGTGAAACTTCCCACCAAAATGTTCTTGGGAATTTTTTTTTTGCTTTCTGGGAAAAATTGTTTTTGTTTCAGCATGCAAAAATGTTTTCCCACGTGGGCACACAGGGGAACATTGATAGGAAAGATAACATTTCCGATTACAAGAATGTTTTTCGAGGTGGGCACACAGGGGAACATTGATACGAAAGATAATGTTTCCGCAACAATGTTTTCCGAAGTGGGCACACAGGGGAACATGAATAGGGAACAAAATTTTTGCAACAATGTTTCCCAATATATAGTTTGCCCAGATCCAGTTAAGTGTGCAACAGTCCAGACACAAAGATGAATTGATTGTGTTTTTAGGCAAGAAGCGACGCTTGTTCGTTTGAAAGTGTCAGGTCGACATTTTCTGTCACATCAGGTATAAAGTTTAGTCAGAAGAGAAAACATCAAGTTACATTTCCTAACCTGAGTAAACTGTTTTCGTACGCTTATTTCGCTAAACCATGAAGCATTTGACGTTTTGAAATTTTGCATAAAGGTACATGGTATTACGAAGTCACTCTACTGACGTCTGGAGTCATGCAAATTGGTTGGGCCACTAAAGAAAGTAAATTTCTGAGTCAAGTAAGAAATATTTATCCATCTATGTAGCAGTAAAAGTGCCGTGCGTATTTCTTCTTAAAGACTTGATGAGTTGAAGGAGATTTAGTGAATGTGAAAAAGGCTGCTTGTTATTGGTGATATTCTTTTGCAAACAACAAAAAGCTTTATTTCTATTTTAAAGGAAGGTTATGGGATTGGTGATGATCCTTATTCAATTGCATTTGATGGTTGTCGACAGTTGATATGGTTCGAAGCAGAAAGTCGTCCAGTGTCATGTACAAAATGGAAGCCAGGTATATTGAACTCTCTATTAGCGGCCCCGTTTCGGTACCGCTGTAGCCTGCGCTCAGGAGAGCACCCGCCCCCACCGCCAGTATCGTGTGCAAAATGGAAGCCAGGTATAACGCATTCTGTATCATGGGCTCCTGTTTCGCTGCAGGCATTACACCTGCACTCAGGCAATCCCCCCCACCCACCGTCATGCCTGTAAAACTTGAATGACGGCGGGAAAACCTGTAGTGCTGTGTGTGTTGATGCTTTTTACATTTTATCTGCAGATGATGTGCTAGGGATGTTATTAAACGTTGATGAAGACAAAGTAGTATTTTATTTAAATGGAGAAGCCATAGAAAGGAATTTCCCAGCTAAAAACAGGCAAGTCCAATGCAGTAATCGTGGAAGCTTTTCGCAACTTTTGCCCATCAAATGAACCGCAGGTCTCTATTCAATACAATGGATTTTCCGGAACCATTGACCAAACTCACAATCTCTGAATTAAAAAAAAACACGTTTTCTTGTCTTTCTGTAGAGGTGCCTTTTTTGCTGCTGCAAGTTTTATGTCATTCCAACATTGCAAATTTAACTTTGGATCTGAGCCGTTCAAGTGTGTATACCTGAAAATAGGCCACGAAAAAATATTTCCATAACTTAACTTGTACGTATAGATAAATATATACACAAACTATATCGTTCTCATTACAGATATCCTCCTAAAGTTCCATTCAGTAATTTCAACGATCATTCACAACTCTCTGATGAAGAGAAGAAAATTCGTCCTCGGTAAGTTAGCGATGCAAAAACGTATTTAGTAAATGGTTAAAATACTTAAAACTAAACACAGTTGATATTCAACTCTTATACTGTCTGGTTTTCTTGCAGCCATATTCAAATAGCAGAACTGCAAAACGAAAACTACCTAGCGGATTCCTGCACAATTTGTTACGAAAACAGGGCCGATGCCGTTCTTTTACCCTGCCAACACAGGTAATTCTGAACTGTACTCATTTTAGACACTATTTAAAGTTGTAATTAAGGATGATCATATCCCCCCCCCCCCTCCCTCTACAGAGCAAAAGCAGGTAGCATTTCTTTTTACTTGTTCAGAACAATATGCTACAGTTGTGCAACAAAGTTGAAACAATGTCCTATCTGTCGAGGTGGTATAGAAGATATTGCTAAACAAATTGTATCATCAGTGTGAAAAATTGCAGGAGATCTTGCTGCATTCTTGCATCCTGCTGTTCCTTAGCAAAATCACATCGGGAATTTTACGGGCTCACATTCATGTTGAAGATATTTTAGAGTATGTATAGGTAAAAGCAAGTCCACCATTTTACAGTGGTGACAATCAAAGCTTTCCTAAAGACTGCCTTACAAGTTCGGTGGCTAGTACTGTCACTAATTGTCAAATAGAAATATATTTTTCACAATCTGCACTACTAAATTCTCCGCGAAATGTAATTTATTTTGTTTTCAAATTTCTGGTAGATTTTTAATTCTCTTTACTTTACATGATTACAATGTTTCGACAAGTTTCAAAAAGAAAAATAAAAGGTATAAGTGATTAAAAACAACAAGATGGTTTCTATTCGGTAGCTAGTTCCAGGCCTTTTACTCACGGTCAGTTGCTACGACCACAGAAAAGCAGTGCGGGAGGTCATCTTCACAAGGTGACTTTCTGTATAATTACTCTGTGCTAAGACTGCTATTTGGGACATCTTATTTCTTCTTGTAGACAAATTTTATTGAAATTTGTCAAACAAGTTGCAACTATAGAACTGCGGAGCATAAAAAAATGTTATAAAGTTGTATCTAAAAAATTACTGGAATAATCATTAGGGCATAAACTATCATCAAATTGAACACTACGTTAATAAATCTGCCTTTGTGCAGAAGGTTGATAAAATAAGTGCAGCAAGCCTGGGATTCAGATTTGTCGCGTTGCTGTGTACATTATTTGGTAGCTAGCAAAATCGAATTTGGACAATTTCCAACAATTACAGAATGATGATAAAATAATTGTAAATCATTTGCAAAGTAAAGTAATGATATTTTATTAAAAATATGTTGTTTGATTGTGCTTACTTTTTCCTGAACTTGCGTCCGTTTATTATTGGAAGGATTGTTGCAAAATATTACCAATAGATTTCTCATTATATGATCACAAAAGCAAAATTTATTGCTACGTACATATTTTAAGATTAGGCTCGTTATCTGTGATCTCTAAACTATACTTAATAGAAATATCTTTGTATGAATTTTGGCGTACAAAAATACCTGAAATCGGGCGTATTTTAATTTCATTCAATCATATCAAAGAATCAAACCTCGTTCCCAGGACATTCTTACGAACACGTGGCTCCTCCTGACATATGTTCTTCAATTTCTTGCACGGTTCGCGGCACTCGAGTCATCAGTTCCATACCCTCAGCAGTTACAATAATGTCATCCTCAATCCGAACCTGGACGAAATAGACACTAGATGAATCTTTGTATCCAATTCACAACTTTGGATTATTTTTGTTAATTGTACTTTACCAAAGCAAAAAACGTAACAAGTTAACTAATTATGGCTCATTTAGATCATTCTATAGATACTCGTGCTATTCTATCATCAATGACTTCTCCATCGTGTCTGCAAGCCTTTAATCTACAATAAATTGATTGTAACATTGTCTTACCCCTCCGGAGCCTCTGTACTCTTGCAAAACATCTTCGTTGATAAATACAGCTTGCTCTGGATTGTTTAATGCCTCGTCCAAAAGCTATCAAATGACATGCATGATATGAACTTCTACCAATTTCCACTCACAAGCTGATGGGCATTATTCCAAATGAATAGCAAAGCTTGGTTTCCAGTTCATCAAGAATGAACGATCGGCCGGTAAATCGCAAAGTGTAGAGATTATATAGACATTCTGTTATTAAATTATTAATAGCACTTTGACTTATTGATACTTAGGATCAAATAAAAACCACCCTCACCACGGCTACTACAACTAACTCACATCAGTAACATGTGAAATTCATGTTACCACATGTGAAATTCATGTTCCCACATGTGAAATTCATGTTACCACAGTCACGTTACCACATGTGAAATTCATGTTCCCACATGTGAAATTCATGTTCCCACATGTGAAATTCATGTGTTTACATGTGAAATTTGTGTGAACAAGGATAGACATCCTAATCAGCAGAGAGACTTACATAGTCGATGAAATAAATTCCAGGTTCAATTGTCAAGACCATATTTTCTTCGAGTGTTCTGGCTGTACGCAATGATCGAATACCTGGCTCGTTGATTCTTTCAACACCCTAGAAATCATTCAGAGAGTATTAAAAACAACGTTTAGAGGAGGCTGAAAAAAATAAGTGGCTAGCCGTATCACACACTCACAATGAGCCATGATGAAAGAAAGATGACAAGGCAGTTGACAAGAGTTTTTCCACCTTTATAAAATGACATGCTTCACATTGTACGTTCCAAAGTCATATTGATCACGTGAATTTCACATGCAATCACGTGAATTCCACACGTAGTGGCGTAAATTCCACATGTGATTATAAAGATGTCATGCGAAGTTTGTGTAATGGTAAGTTTTTGTAATAGTAAATTTGAGAAAATGGCGGTCAAGTGTGGGTGTAATACTAATCCTGATGTGACTGGACACCTTGACAAACAAAGCTCCTCCCCCCCTTTCCACTGCATCTAGTATTTCTACCCCACCTGTGGATACCCTCCGACATCGTGGACGTCCAGACCCATGAAGTGGCCGAGGCCGTGAGGAAAGAAGATCGCGCCCAAATGGACTTTGACCATGTCATCAACATTGCCTTTCAATATTCCACATTCTTTTAGAGCTTCCAGTTGTGTCCTGTCGGCAAGACGGTGCATATCGGGCCAGGAAACGCCTTGCGAGAAAAATAACCGTATGTATTTTTTTCAATGTTTAGCTTGCTCAAACAACAACGAAAGTTGACGAGAGCTAATTAAGAAAATGTAGAGTTTATTAAGCAAATGTCGTTCTTTGCAAAATAACTGTTGCTCGTAGATGTATTTGTTATATGTTCTAATGTTCATGTTTATTTCTTCTTGTAATACGTATTTGTATGTAATGTAAGTTTTTGGGGGGACTTGATTAGGGACTTATGTCCTGTTGTCCTTTCCCTTCAGTCATTAGACTGTAAAGTTAATAAATAAATAAATAAAAATGTAGTTCTTTCGATATTAACGTAATCGTGAGTCAATCAGGTGTAAATGACGTAGTCTTAAATAATCATGATTTCTATTTGTGTTTGTGTTATGTACTCTGTGGTCTACATCCATATTGATATCAAAATTAAAAAAATAGACTCAAGTTTCGCAATATATTATATACTCAAACCCCCAAACCACGTTGCTCAGTTGGCAAAAGAATGGACCATTCCCCAATTAGACAAACTTTTAAATTCGAAAACAACTTTAGCACAGTTGGAAAGGGCTTCCTAAATTTAATGAAATTGTGAGATTTGTTTGTAAAATATTGTCAAATGTCGACAATATAGCAATGTAAAGTTTGCGAATGAATACTTTTGTATTACGCGGGAAAAAGCGTTACCACATTTCCACATAGTGGTAACGCTTTTCCGTTCATAATACAAAAGTATACAAAATTCGAAAACTTTACAGGACTATATTTTCCACATTTTACAATATTTTGCAACCAAACTTGACAATTGTATGAAATTTAGGATGCTCTTTCCAGCTGTGCTAATTGATTTTCCGAATTCAAAAATTTGTCTAATACGGGTATTGTCCATTGTGTGGGCAATCTAAAGATCGTAGGTTCGATTCCCACCATGGTTAGGCATATTCAGCTCGCCTGGTGTGGATAAAAGCTCTGACTTGATGGAGATGAGCAAGGAGAGATTGCCCAAAAGTTATTTCAATTTAACCTGAACAAACCTACGATTGCCATCTTTAAAGAGCACGAGAACGAGAAGAGAAAATATGAGAAGCGAGTACTAGACGTCGATATGGGGACGTTCACGCCATTGGTTCTTGGTACCAATGGAGGTATGGGAATAGAATGCCAAATGTTCCTGAAGCACCTTGCTGATAAGCTTTCAAGAAAGGACGGGGAACCTTACCATGCAGTCATTTCATGGCTCAGAACACGTTTATGTTTTGAGATTTTAAGATCAGTGAACATCTGTGTTAGGGGATCTAGAAGGCCCTTTAAGAACGCTAATGATTTTGAAAATGATTTTAATGTAAATGTTAATGTCGCAGATATTTTTTAGATACTTTTAATCTTTAATCATAATTCTCACGTTTTCATATATATCATGTACTTCATTAGATATAGTCATCAAGGAGATTAAAATTTTTATCTTTCAATTTCTTCACACGAAAGAGTTGCAGGCGATGTAATATATTCATACATATAATTTATGCATGCCATTATGATTGTATATAAGTAGACCAATAGTCAGATTTTTATTCAAAACCATGGCATCGTCCCGGTAGCGAAGCCAGCCCGACATTTGGTCATGCAAATGCAAATTTTTCTGTGTTTCTGACCGTATAAGGAATGAATTTCTAATGAAATGAATAATGATAATGATATAAATTTGCATAGCATGACCAAATTGTCGGGCTGGCTTCGCTATTGCATCGTCCAATGCCTCATCAGCGTTGTATTCATTGGGCAAGGATGAGTATTGGGGGAGTATACTATGCAGTTGAAACCAGAAGTACAGCCAGTAGTGCATGCATAAATTATATGTATGAATATATTACAAGTGAGTTGATGAAGGTCGTGAAAGGTGAACAAGACATAAAAAAGCGAACGAAATCGGACTGAGTATTCAGTTACCTGGCTTCACTTGTGCCATCACCATCCTGCTTGCTCGTAGCACAGCCTCGTAAATATTCTTTTGCTTGTCCGTGAACTTTCCGTTTACTGGGAACGAACACGTGATGTCCGAACCGTAACAGTAATATTCTCCACCCATGTCAAACAAACTGTAAGAAAATGCATTTGAAAACACGACTGGAGTAATGGAGTTTGCCATTTTTTACAGCATGCAAGTCAACGAGAGATAATCAACGATTAGTCGCCGAAGGCGAAGCGATTACAAGCTTATATATATATTTCCAGGCGAAGTGATTAGAAGCCTATATATTTCCATATATTTCAAGCCGATATATTTACATAAATTTCCAGGCGTTTACAAATAATAATCACTAAAGTCTAAACTTTGCAAAAAGTTCACGTCAAAAAAAAACAAAAATCAAGAAGCTATAGTCACTGGTAAGTGACTATCACTTCAGAGACAGCGAATCTTGACCAATCACAATGCAGCGAAATCAATAGTCACCTGGAAATTTATACTAACATAGCATAGTAATATAAACGTACACATCCAGTCATCCACTCACCACATATCCCCATCTCGCAATGTTCGATCATTTGGGGCCCCAGCATGGCCATAATGCAAAGTTGCGCAATTTGGACCACTGAAAGCAACATAAAACATTGCTTGGATTGAATATACCCGGTGAATGGTATGACGTCACCACGCAGCAAATGGCAACGTTTTTCATGATTTAGCTTTTGAAATCTGCGACGTCATATAAGACCGAAGAATTCTACTCAGGAGAAAAGGAAATAGCTCAGGTGAAATCCTCACTACACCTAACCCGAGTGAAAAACTTAAAATTTAACTAGTTCTTTCATTATTGTCTTTCTGCGTTACTTTTATTTGATGAGAAGAAAAAACGTTTACAGATTGACTCCGAATGATATGACAAGTGACGGTGCGCAAACAGCCTGGTACCCAGGCGCATTTAATACAGTTACGTATGGAGTTCAGCTACTAATGTTGCAAGCGCTCGCTGCTTTGACTGATCTCTCTATATAACTGTACTAAAAGCACAGAAGGCACCTGGTATGAGGCTGGTGCACAAAGTTAAGATTTCCGACAAACCTTGCACCAATGCACGTGTATGATGAGTGACGACAACCTCCGCGGGAATAACAGTGATTAAGAAACATACTGTAATAATAAGATTAAAATCAGTCAGTTTTAGACTTTTTTTGCATCACTTCATTTATGGTAGAAATGTTAAATTTTAGATTTGAATTTTCTTTCACCTTTCTAACTGGAACTCTACCATGTTAGGTTTAATTTTTTTCATAATCTAGTAAAAAAATGGTATTTAAATATTCAACAAATCATATCTACTTATAGTAGGACATTTGTTACAATTTGCCAACCACATCTTCACATCTGCATGGCCACTCTTTAGGGCTGGTGAGTTTTTAAAGGCTGACAAAGACTCAACAAGTGGTGACATTATCTCTAATACCTTCTTATGTGCCTCACTGCTGATTCTGTTGACATAACGAAGAACTTCTAACTCCTGTTTGGTTTTGATCACACGACTGCAATATATAACATGCATATATGTGAAATATAATTGTACAACAAAAGCTCAAACTCAGCCAGACACAAACATGTAACTACCACAAAATGGCTACCGTTTTGAATGGTTGCTCTACCAGGTGGTAACACCTGAGGCTTTTGGTCAGTAAAATAAAAAGACTGATTATTATTAAAGACACTACAGTAACAGTACAAGGAAGTCACCAGTAAAACACAATTAACCTTGTGCAAATAAAACAAAGTTAAATCTATGCTCACCATTCCACAATTTCCGGAAACAGAATTTTGTTATCAACTTTAAAACTAGAAAATATTCAAACAAAAGACTTCTTACAAAAATTCTGCGAGGGACAACTACATTTCATTAGGTTTATTTCGCACCTGCCAATGCCATCAAAAGCTGCTTCACGACAATATTCCCCACTGTCAGTGTTTTTACCATACTATACAACATTGACATGAAATCACATTATACTAAATATTTGAACAATATTACACCCAGGTGTTAAAAAAATGTATGTTTATATTTTCATACCAATGTTAGCAGCACAGATGGATTTTTCTTTTTAAGTACATTAGCAATCTAAAATTACAACACCAGTGAGTTTTAGCATATGTTCAAACTGGAGGCCCCCCACCCAATACTTTTTGCAGGAGATTACTAATTCCTATGGCACTACATGACTGCAGGGTTATCAAATCCTGCAAAATTACTAAAACTGCTGGGGTTGTTGTACGAAAGGTTGATAGTGTGCTATCCACTGGATAGTGATTTTTTCAACTGCCACAGAAAGGCATAAGAAGCAACGACACCAGGGATATTGAAACTTGCATGAGACAAACAGTGATTTTAGCACTGAACATTTTTACAAAGTTTGAAACACTAGATAGTACTATTAACCTTTCGTACAACTGGCCCCAGATGAATATAAAGTTATACTAAATTAAATACAACATATTGAAATTAATAGGGAAAAATCAAACCTCGTCATTATAAAACACTTCATCAACTGCATGTTTTTTCTTGAAATGTTCAGGTGGATAAATCCTTAAAATAAAATTGGTTTGCCTTAAATTAATTAAGAAGGAAATATATTCTTCATGCCATTTAGCATGCCAGATTGACGAGACTGGCTAAGAAAATATTTGAATAAAGCTGCAGTGCTCTTCCACTGCACTACAAAACGGAGATTTTTTCAGGTTTGGACCAAATGAAAAAGACTATTATCAAAGGCCAGTGCTCACTCACAGCACTGCTTGCTACAAGCCAACTCTTAGAACTCCTAAAACAATAAAACACATACAAACACAGTGTACATGAGCAACTAAGGGCTTAAAGAGTCGACTTGTAGCAAGTCTACAGCAATGCCTGCTTAACAAGCTTACAGTACTTTACAAATACTCACACTCCTTTCCAAGTAGCATATTCTTTGGGATATCTTGGCATAAATAACATTGATTTCCCACTATCGACATCAACTGCACCAAAGAAATCACCTTCTAACACTCCAAATGTCCAGTGAAAGAAAGATTCCTGGAACATTACATACCATTATTATACATCAAGTGTCAAAGCTCATTCATTCTAGCATCTTATTGGTTAAAAGAGGATCACATGACAGTCATGAAAATCAACTGTTAATCACATCAGGTCTGTGTACATGGCCATTGAAAGTATTAATGCCTGCATATTAATGCCTGGCAGTGATGCCCCATCCCCTTGCCAGCAGGTGGGTTCAACATTGACATCTTCAACCAAAGGGCAAATAGAGTAAAAATCCACCTTTGGCCACCTTAAAGTAGACTACCCTCTCATCTTCCTTAAGGGGGCTCTGGAAAGATCCATTCTTGTTTAAAGGTAATTAATTCTTTTGCAATGGTATTAGAGAGTCTGCGCTTTACAAAACCACCAGGTGAATGAGAACCACATGGAAAAAGGGGGGCAATGCCCCTTTCCCTAACCCCCCCCCCCATTTCATCATCCTGCGAAAGCTTAGTTATACTGAATGAAATAAAATGTTACGTCTTTGATGCCAAATTGACGACATAATATATGTATAATTGTAAAGGAAAAATAAATTAGTGAAGCAAACGAAAGTTACAGTAAAATATTAACTAATTGTGAAAGTATAATGTTCTAATCAAAATTCTAAAATATACCTGACGGAAGACAATCTCGGCATCCGTATCATCACGGCATTTCTGTTCACCGCCTTGCAGGAGGACGATAGCTCCTTTTTCAACACGTTTACTTTTCAACCTTTCACACAGTCGAGTACGGTTCGTCACATGCAAATCCACAGGAACGCACAGACCGTCTGGACCAAGTTGAAAACACGAACTGAACGAAATAAAGTAGAATAAAATGAGTACACTTTATTTAGGGGAGTTAGAAATACTGTTCAGAAACGTTAGAAATGCAAATTAAAACTTTACCTGACTTCGGTGGCCATCACGAGACCTGCCCTCTCTGACAACAAAAATTTATAAATGACCTATTGATGACCTTCTTGGAAAGTTCCATTGATCTCATAAAATGAACTGCACAATATTATATCATTCTATGATCGTTCACGACCCAGTTTAAAATTAAAGATCAGTGCTTCGAGCATAAATTAGCATTTGTAATCATATCGAAGTAAACAATTTTGCAAGCAGATGCTTGACAACTTGGAATTTCTTAACTTTCTTTTAATTTTTTACGTTTTTCGAGGAAAATTTGGTATTGTACGATGGCCGAAGATATAGACGATCTTCTTGATGAGGTGGAATCGAAATATTGCAAAAATTCTGCCTCCACAAAGAAAATAAACGCTTGTGAGGCAAGCAGGTATAGTTTAGACCCTAGAATGCTCTCTCTTAAATCATCTTACTTTATTGGGGTGTCTATTAGGCTTACTATGCAACTTTGTCTTGGGTAATAATAAGTAGGAAAGGCTTTTTGAGGTCTGACATTATATGGGTATTGAGGTGCAGGGGGGGGGGTGCTATTTTGGATTCAATGGTTGAGCCCCCACCCAACCTCATACCCAGGCTCTCTTCTCTACGCTCTTCACTGGAGGAGGAGACCCTGCAGGCTGCTCCATTTACTGTTCTGAATGCTCCAAAACACTTTCTGAAACAGTTCTGGAAAATCTCATAATGGAATCATGAAGAGAGCCTGGTAGTGAGGTTGCCCCCATCCCTAATTGTGGCTTGAAATTACAAGAAGTAACAAATAACAATAAAAATAAACTACAGAAATCATATTTGTCATGAACGAATGATCATGTTTGTGCAAAAAAACTTGCCATAATATAACCCCCAGTCTTACATTGTATGTAAGTTAATATGTCGAGCTGTGGTCGAGCTACGCTAATATCTACACAGGCCAGTAGGATCAAGTGTGAAAAAGAAGGATGAATTAGATCTGAATGCGATGATTGAGGATATATGTGAAGATAATGAACCAGCATATAAGGTAATTGTTCAGGTGACTCACACTTCTCATTCAACAGACCTGACTAAAAGGTTTGGAAAATGTGTGCCTGCAATTTTGAAATATATAGACAAATGAGATCTCAGTTGTACAATCTTCACTGTCCAGTCTGGCCAATGGACAGTTATGCAAAATGATAACCTGAAGTTATTAGCCAATATGTTCATTTTATTACAATGCAATCTTCACATGTTACATATATTGTAGCCATTATCATCAAGTGGAAGTCAACGAAATAAAAATTCTCAAGTATCAAACAAAAATAGAAAATGTTATCCAGTTTACATTGGAGGAAGCCAAAATACAAGTGGACTGTCAAGTGCATATGTTCAAAGGTAGATCGTGCCTTACCGAACCATTAATTAGAGTTTCAAGCAAATAAAGGGAATCATTTTTTCTGGAAATTCAGAAAACCTCTTATGTCTAATCTGATGCTATTTCTAAAAAGAAAATTCTGGAAAACGAGTTTGTTTATACTGTGTTTGTAGGACATGTGATCAGTTACGCTGTACTTCATGTGATTTTCAAGTGGTTTGCTATGACAACTATCAATGGAACTCCTCATGTGACTACTTGTTTTTTCGAAATAATATTCCAGATTTTAGCAAGTTAAAAGTTAATCTAATAAAAAAACATGGTAAGTTTATGGAGGTTTTATACTTTTCTATCTACACAAGAGTCAAGTACAGAAGCTCTACTTGTTTATCAACCAATTATATACATATTCCAAGGAGATATCAGCAAATAATTTTGCATTGGAAATTGTATTGTACCCCTTGTATTTTGCAGGTTTCAGAGCATACGCTTGTCAGTGTTCATGGAGATCTGTCAGCAATATACAAAATATTGAGGCTGATTCAAAACTAAGATGGGTGTGTGGAAAACATAGTTAAAACGACATGACTTTGTAAACTAAGAAAGACTAAGACTTTAATAACTGACTTTGTAAACTAAGCTATATAATAAAATACCACATGTGCTTGTTCATCTGTTTATTAATAAGACACTGACTTTAAATATATATAAGTAATTTATTTGAAATATGTAAGATTAGATCACGCATATGTTCGACATTTGGTAAATACATAATGACAAGTACTGTATAAAGTAAAAAATGTTCAAGTTATCTCAAACCTACAATATTGTATAAAGTTTGCCACCCACTCATAATCTTGTAGATTTGAAGTTTTAATTTTGCTGGGCTTTTGTGGGCACAAGTCATTGAAAAAAGCATATATGTCAGAGTGGAAAGTTAGCCCTGCAGAGGGGGGCACATATCCCCCATGCAATTTTGATTGTCTTATGTTTTGCAAATCTTTGTCACACACTTTGCAAACTTTCCAGACTGGGGTATATGTTCAACTGTGATTGATCCTAGCAGAAATATAGTAAAACCCTGCCAAAAACATGTCTAAAAAGTCTCGTGGCTTCAAATACCTGACACCTTAAAAGCTGGCAAGCACTGCATAGATATGCTCTATGTACTTTAATTTACATTTGATTCCTCGGATTGGATTTTAATTCATGCTGTAATAAAAGAAATGATGTTAAAATATATGTTGTGTTTTAAAATTGATAATATATAACTAATAGGATGGTAACTGGACCACTCACTAAGTGTTATTTTGTGCTGGATGAGGCGTGAAAGAAGCAGAAAATATTTTCTCATACCCCTGGAGCCTGTCTAAGAAGTGCGCGGTATGGGTTTTCAAGCACATTTTGTTGTTGCTTTCGCCATAGCTTGACTAAACACCTGGCCACCTAACTCTTAGAGTTATATAGTTTATTTTGTTGGGTACAGTACAACAGTACAATTAGACAAGATGTTGTAATTATTTGTGTTATACAGTATATATACGAGAATAAAAGCCAACCTTAGCGATGGATTGCCAGTGATGTTACTTATGATAGCTATGGAAATATGATAGTTATGGCACAGATAAGGTAAATATATAGAAGGTCATCACAGCAAGTGCTCTAAACAGGAGCATTCACCTTCCCCCCTGGAAATATATTGTTTTGAATATTTTCAGGGGGAGACTTCTGTTTAGGCTAAAGATGACCTTCTGTATTTTTTTTTGCTATGAGGTTGGCCTATTGGAATTAGCCAAGTGGGGTGATATATTCTAAAAGAGTGACTAGAAGAAATTTTATTTACCTTTCAATTAAGGAGTCTCTCATTGTAGTTGCGATACTTGACGGTTGCGCATCGCCAAGTTTAAAAACACTTTCTATAACTGAAAGCTCAGTACTTGTCGTATCCAGGCCACAGAATGCACACCAATCATTCACTACCATTCCCGCACCAATCACTTCACTTCCTCGATTCACAGTGCCTGCCACAAGGGGAACTTGTAACAATGATGACAATTCATCCTGATCCTCGATTTTTGTGTGTGGATGAACCTATAATGATGGCCAAGTATTTAGTAACATTTGGAAAATTCAAAGACTCACTGATTATGAAGACATTCTATCAGTATACATTCTGCATATGCAATACATACCAAACCACCTTGGTTTGTAATGGCACAGTAACTGCCCGTCAGGACGTTGCCTGCAACTGTTTGACGAAATACTTCAACTTTCAGAACATCTGCCAATATCTCTTCTGTTTCCTATTTGAATAGATTTTATATCCTAATTAGATAAAATGATTAGCATTATACAATTTTATGTAAATTTCAACTAAATACATATAAAAAAGCCAATCCCGCATAAAATGACTCACTCTATCCAAGTCAGGATGTACAAGGGCAACATAATCATTACATGCAACAACATTGCCTAATGCAGAAAGTCGTTCCTCGACTCTTTGAATTTTTACGCTATCTGGTAAGGAGTTACGGATGTGCTGAAGCTCCTAGAACGAGGAACAAACAAGAATAATTTAAACGATCTCAGCAACATGACAATTGGTACATGTGAAACAGGAAATAATAACCTGATCTGTCGTTGTATTAGGGACAAGCAGGCCATGTCTATTACCTGCAATTTAAGAGGCATAATGAGAGAATCGACATTTCAAAGGTGTCGTAATAGTGAGAATGTAATATTTTAATACAGAAGTATATGCTAACCGGCAGTCAGTCGACCGATAATTCTGCAACCAGCCACTGATGCATGTACAACTGGAATTACATCTGACAGTTCACCCTCAAACACACTGAAGAGAATCACATATTGCATTAACTATGTGCAATATAAGAGAGTATACATAATTAATATAACTAGATCATTAGAAAACATCAATTAATTTCTTCATTAATTGTTACAAATAGCTATTAGACAATATAATACAGACATCCACAACTATACATACCTATAGAAAGTCTGTGATGCCCCAATACCGACTAAACAATACGAATTAGTCAACGTTGTGAATACTCCAACTTCGTTATTGTTCTCAAACTGAGCTCGTACAGCCATAAATGATAAAAAACCCGATTATCGCGAGGACTTAACTAGTTTGAAGCGACCTATACCTTCTACGACCTTTATACTGAAATTTCGTGTCAAATAGTCTATTTTTGGCGATTTACGTCGGAAAATTATATTTCTATTGCACCAAATGCTCAATTGCACGTTGTTTTGCAATAATCGAGCCCGCTGTTTTCAGTTCTCCGTCGATACGTGGTGTACTCTCATGAAACGACTTGAATACCGCCGTTTACATCCAAAACGACCCTCGCCTACGGCAGCCGGTCAGGCAGAGTAAAAACTTAAGATGTTTATCTGCGCACTGATCTCTATATGAAACTAAACACTGATTGGGCCGCCTATGATAAAGCCCTCAGACCTTCAGGCTCTTTATATCTATCTCTTACTTGGTAAACACTGATAAACTGGCAGAAGCAGTGGCGGATCTAGCGTAAGTCAAAATAAATTGCCACAGCTCATTCTAGGATATATTTACATTTTAACATACCTTCAAAGCAACTTCATTGGTTAGATTTTATTCTTTTGAAATTCATAACCTATGACATTGTTATAAAGTTATTTTGAATTTAAAATTGAGCTGCTATAATTTATTTTGACTTACCCTGGATTCGCCACTGGGCAGAAGGTGCAAGTAACTGATAAATTTTATTTATATCAAGTCATTCAAGGTGTACAAACAAAAATGTAAATGGGTAAACTTTAGTGAATCCTTTCACGGTATTTAGTAACTTTTTCTACTTACGTGAAACCTTAAAGTAATTTGTACAAAAGGGCGTGGAAGTCACGTAAAAGAGGGGGATTTTAAAACGTCTTTTGCATCTGAAATTGAAGAAGGAGCCAGATATTTGTACTATAGAGATGGTCAAGTGAATCAAGACACGCCAGCATAGCTTGACTTCATCCAGATCAAAGGGATCATCACGTTCCAGTACGCTGATCGCAACGCGAAGGTGCTCAAAGTGCGGGCGATTACGGATAGAAAAAAAGGATCAGGTGGAATCAACAAAACAACGGGCACGACTCTTTTAAAAATCAAAAGGTTGATCCCCTCAATAAGAGGTGGAGAAAGGTCGACCAGGGCAAGAAGTTGAGCAAGCGATTTCATGAATTTCTGTGTGAATTCCATGAATAGACATCAACTCATTTACATTTTTGCGTGTACACTCTTTAAAGTACGCCGTGTAAAATTCAAACAATATAAGACAATTCACTCGTCCAGAAATTGCCGTACCCAGCCATCTCAACAAATGTTCCTCTCTTTCAAAGGAACAGAAAAGCACCTCAACTATATCGCAGAGCTGGGAGCTAACGCAATATGGATCTCGCCCATCGTCCTAAACACGGAGAAGGGCTTTCATGGCTACTGGGCGAAGGACCTTTACGAGATAGAGGAACAAAAGAAGAGCTGAAGTCATTGGTGAAGGCTTGTCACGGGCGTGGTGTGTGGGTGATGTCGTTGCGAACCATATGGGTTACCCCGCGGGGACTGACTGGACAACCCCATGGAACTCAAAATTATTTGAGAAGTTTTACCGAAACATGTCGCCTTTTAACAAATTTGAATATTACCATCCTAGCCATCCTTACATAAAGTGGCCCGAGGAATGCCATGATTATGAGAAAATCCAAATATACTGGTTAGCGAATCTGGCAGATCTGAATCAAAGCCATCCGTTTGTACGAGAAACACTTCTTCATTGGATTAAATATCTCATAAGGGAGTACGATTTCGATGGATGCAGAGTAGACACTGTTATTCAAGTACCTAAGCCGTTTTGGCGAGAATTTCAAAAAGCTGGCGAAGTATTCATGCTTGGTGAAGCGAACAACGGTCCTCCTCCGTGCGGAAGTTTGAATTTCACCGCCAGTTTTCAAGGTCCTCTCAACTCCGTGCTTGACTTTCCCCTATTCTGGACGATGCGATATATTTTCCAAGAAAAAACGAAAGATTTGACGGCATTGAGTAAATATTTAAAGCAGTCTGCCGAACGATATCTTGATAGATAGGAAACCGTATTGCAAAGCAAAAAAACCAACAAACTGTTACAATGTTTACGGTAACATGTTAATCCATGTAATAAGATCATTTATGATAACGTAATTAACAATTCCAATAACTTACTGGAAATGTATTTTCATGCATACAAATGACCAATTATATAATGAATTTTCGGCAACATGTGTTTTAAATACAAAAAAAAATCATCTACAGCATATAAGAAGAAACATACTCCGAAAAACAACATCTTGCAAACTCAAGATATGAGCTGTTAACAACAAGACAACAGTTTTATGGTGATATTTCGACTCTATTTCAAAGTCATTGTCAAACCAAATTGTCCGCTGGTAAAGGTTTTTGGACAAATACTACAGCATATACCTCTTGTTTTAAATGCCTTAAATAGAAGCTCTTTACTATTTGACTTTAGTTTCATTCTACCTTAACAAAGTTTAGCTACCATGGTACTTTTTATGCTGCTCAATTTTTTAGTGGATTCTTTTCTTCAGTCTGATCCTTGTAAACTGACAGTATCACAATCATATAGTCATATTTTAATAACATAGTTCTAATGCTAAAATAATTTCTTTAGGTCTATCACTGGTTGCTTGATCGACAACCACGATTACTACAGATTTCTTTTCAAAAACCAAAGTTATGTTTCCTTAAAGAACAACTTGGTCCTCGTGTTTATGTCGCAGTGTATTCCTATCCTCTACTACGGCACTGAGCAAAGGATTCAACGGTGGCGACGTTCCGAACAACCGGGAATCACTATGGCCATATATGACCAAGACTCACGAACTCTACACCTTCATTAAATATCTCCTTCAAATTCGTAAGAATCTTACCAACAATTGGTTGAAAGCGCCTCAAATAGAGAGACAGGCCAGCTCTAACATTTATTCATTTTCCCGAGGTCAAATTCTCATCGTTATAACAACAGAGAACCGTACCACCTTCACGAAGATAATGTCGCACCCTTACAAATCTGGTCAGATGCTGAAAAATTTGCTCAATGCAAGACAAACATTCAACGTTTTATCAAAAGAAACATTGGAAGTCACCCTAACGGATAGTGAACCGCTTATTTTCGCAAACAACAACAACAAGTCAACAACTACAACAACAGCAATAGCAGTGGTAGCTTCCCCGCATTATCCCTTGTTATCTTAAATCTCAGCACATCTATCAGTTTCTCAGTAATTATGAGTTTAGGGCACTTATAAGACGACTTTTGTGGACATATAAACTGGATATTTGTAGCCGAATAGCCGATTGACAAAATATATTGTAGAGAATAAACACAGAGTATAGTTTCATAAAAATATGATCCTTCGTTAGTAGTAGTGCTGCATGTCATAGAAAAATCCACTTCCGCTGGGCACAACAACAAACCCAAACCGTAGGTCCACTCGGCAGTCCATCATGTCCAATATCTTCTGGTTTACTGGCTAGAATAATGGCGGAACAGCCAGCCCAGCGTTTCTTTTGGCCAGAAAATACAATTGACTGGCCAGAACCCATAGATAAAGGAGACGCTGAATGATGACCATGTGTATCATTTGCGATATACGCGAGGACACAAACTTCAAAGATTTCGACTCAAGCTAGAGGCCTTCTGTTCGGAGACGAGGAAGTCTGAAATCCTGAATCAGCCGCTCCTCAATTTGACGAGACTAGTTTTATTATACTTTTACTTTCTCATACAACAGAAAAGTGAGAAACAGGGTTGGTAGGTCCTGCGCATGCCAGGAGCCAAATAGCTATGCAAAAAGAGGCCAAAAGCTGCCAAAAGAGGCCAAACTACAATTTTCCTAACGCGGCCAAATAAATGCTAAAAAGTCCAAATTTATCGCAAACTCATTGCTAATAGTTTTGAGTATTGACACTGTTTAGCTTTTCTTTTACAACCAGTGCGATGTCTAGTGTACTGCGTAGCACAGCTAATTTATTCCATGAATACTAAATAATCCTCATATACTAAAAGTCCTCATGAATACTAAATGCCTTTAATATCACAATTAGTATACCTACATTATTATGACGATTAAACATATAAAATCAAACTAAGATCGAAACATTTTCCAAGCATTACTTTGAAATGGAAAGAGGCCAAAAAGTAGCCAAAAAGCCAAACTTTTTTTTTAGGCCAAGCAAGAAAAAAAGAAGCCAAAATCGAGTTATTTGGCCTCTAATAGGCCAAACTACCAACCCTGGTGAGAAAACCTTTGCTTTCCTTTCCCCGGGTGTAAATAGCCGTGCGGAATAATAACCCTTACGCCGGAAGGGCACTTCTACCAGGGTTGGTAGTTTGGCCTATTAGAGGCCAAATAACTCGATTTTGGCTTCTTTTTTTCTTGCTTGGCCTCAAAAAAAAAGTTTGGCTTTTTGGCTACTTTTTGGCCTCTTTCTATTTCAAAGTAATGCTTGGAAAATGTTTCGATCTCAGTTTGATTATATATGTTTAATCGTCATAATAATGTAGGTATACTAATTGTGATATTAAAGGCATTTAGCATTCATGAGGACTTTTACTACATGTGGATTATTTAGTATTCATGGAATAAATTAGTTGTGCTACGCAGTACACTAGACATCGCACTGGTTGTGAAAGAAAAGCTGAACAGTGTCAATACCCAAAACTATTGGGAATGAGTTTGCGATAAATTTGGGCTTTTTAGCATTTATTTGGCCGCGTTAGAAAAATTGTAGTTTGGCCTCTTTTGGTAGATTTTGGTCTCTTTTTGCATAGCTATTTGGCTCCAAGCATGCGCAGGACCTACCAACCCTGACTTCTACGCGTGCGAACAGTGAACTCAAAAAAGACTGGAACGATAACTTGGCCGCCATCTTTGAAGCCAAATTGAAGGCCGCCATGAAGGCCAAGCCACCAAAATATGACCTATTTTCAAAAGCTCTTTTCTACCCTTTAACTTCGTGTTTTAGAGCCAGTTAGGTGCTAAATATTTTCTAGATAGATTGAAATTTCATGCACCTCAACTTTCTAGGACGTCGAGTAAGATTTTAACACATTTTTTGGCTGCTAAAAATGAAAAACAGTTTCGGCGAAAACTTTGTCACGAAATATCTTTTTTAAACAACTGATACCTTTCGAGTTTTAACAGTTAGATGGAAGAGGCTGCCAAGAACTATCCGTAACCGAAGTTTAAAGCTTTAAAACTAATGCTATCTGACGAAAAATATAAGTTTTATACGTATTTTTAAATCAGCCATACAAATACACCACTTTGAAAACCTCGATTTACTCACGTTTTAGAAGGGCTACAGCAAAGACTAAAAGCTCAAAATAAACAACGATACCTGGACTTCAGCACAAGATAAGTTTTGGAAGTGTTGAAATGTTTTAAAGCAATATATTCTTGAGTTGAAGAGCGTAGTTTGCTTCGTAGTTTGCTTCGGCACGTTGAAACTTTCGTCATTTTCCAGAGTAAAAAACTGATAGCCCTCAATTTTTGCCGTAACTAAGTGTAGAACAGTCAGGACTATCCAGAAAACCAGGATCGAATCTTTAAAATTGAAGTCTTGTGATGAAAATTCTCATTTTTCAAGCATATTTTCGCTCAAAAACAAACTTTTCACTCCTCGTAACTTTCCCCAGTCCTTTCGAACAAGCCATTTTCCCCGCGCGGTTCCCGCCTTTTGCTTCAAATTTGACTTCATCCAATCATAGGACGAAAACATAGGAGTTATCGTTCCAGTTGTATTAGAGTTCACTGCGTGCGAATGGTACGACATTACATCATAGACAATCCAGAAGACAGTCTTCTGGATTGTCTATGATTACATAAGATGGCCGAAATTCCAAAGCTTCAAAGAGTCGCTTGTGAAGCCATCAACGATTCTGCGTCAGAACTCAATAACATAGGGCAAGAAATATGGAAGCACCCACAGCAAAATTACGAGGAGATATTTGCGCACCGTCTTTTAACAACGTTTTTGAAAGGAAAAGGTTTCGATGTTTGTTCTGACATTGGCGATCTCAAGACTGCATTTAGGGCAGTGTACAATGGTGAAGTTAAAGGGCCCCGTGTCGGCATCATTTGTGAATACGATGCGTTGCCAGAAATAGACCATGCGTGCGGGCATAATCTGATAGCAGAAGCTGGGATTGGTGCAGCTTTAGGTGGGTGACTTTACTTGTTATTGTCCATGTAATGCACCGCTCAATGTTTTGCCTCAGGCCCCAGGGGGGGGGAGACAACCCTCGGGATTTGTCGGAGATTATGCATACTCCCATGGGTAGGAAATTTGACATCAACATTGTAACATATTAAAAACTGCTGTACTGTAGCTGCACCTGATCCAAATGTTATAACCCAATAAAATTGTTTACAACGTTTGATAATTCCAGTACTTATTGGAATTGTCATTTCATGCGTATAAAATAAACCTGACCCCACCTCACCCAACACCCAACCCTAACCGTGATAATCCCAATAATTTATTGGATACATATGTTTCCACTTTTTCAAAACTAAAATTTCCTTTAAGTTCTTAAAAAGGAAATTTGCAAATTGACTTTTTGCCTGTTTATTCCTTCATGTTGCAATCACAATTGTTCGATTCTTTGATCCAGTCCTAAATTTGTGATGAGGTCAAAGGCAGTACATTCATGACAGGGTACAAAATAAAAGTTTTTGGAATAAAAAGAAACCTTTTGTTTCCATTGTTTTTCTTATTTAAGGCATAAAGGCTGCAATTGAAGCGTCAAACAACACTCTCGGTTGTCTTGTTGTTTTGGGTACACCCGCCGAAGAAGGGGGAGGGGGAAAAATATACATGATTGAAGAAGGATGCTTTGATGATCTCGATTTCTGCATGATGGTACATCCAACTGCTTTCGATTCTGCAACTCCATTGATTCTTGGCTGTAAGGATATCAAAATCACGTACCATGGTCACTCTGCTCATGCAGCTGCATTTCCTTGGGAAGGAGTGAATGCCTTAGACGCTGCTGTTTCATGTTACACATCTTTAAGCTTGCTGCGACAGCAGATGAAGCCAACATGGCGTGTGCATGGTGTGTTCAAGGATGGTGGTGTTAAACCAAACATTATTCCCGAGACATCAGTGTTGCGATACTACTTTAGAGCACCAAACAATGATGACCTAGGTATTTTATTAGAAAAAGCTAAAGGATGTTGGGAAGGTGCAGCAAGTGCTTCAGGTAGTGATCAAATTGTTCATAAGTTAGGTTAACATTTTTACAAGGTCAATTAATTAAATATCCAGAGAAGTAATGTAAAGCAAAGTTAGGCAAATAGCAATGGGAAGAGCTCAAATTAAGGCTTTCTAAGGCCAAATTCATGGCAACAACTGTGCCATGGTACTATATCTTATATTAATAGAAGGGTGATTTTACAGCTAATCCGATCAATCCAACATCAAATCCTGTACAAAATACATTTTGTAATTAGAATTTACATTTACACAGGTTGCACTGTTGAAATCGAGCCTCATGATTTTGGTAAAAGCAAACACAATTACTACTGTGCCATGAAGCATAACCAAGTTCTAGCCAAGCTTTACCAGAAACATGCTGAATCCCTTGGAGTGGAGTTTCTACCAGAAGGCAAAGCCGAGAATGAATTGCTTGGATCAACCGACATGGCAAATGTATCCCTTGTGAAACCATCCATTCACCCGGTATTTACCATCAATTCCACTGCAGTTATACACACCCGAGAATTTAACGAGGCAGCTGGAAAACCTGAAGCCCAACCAAAGACTCTGATTGCTGCAAAGTCTATGGCAATGACGTCGATTGATGTATTAGGTGACCCAGAGCTCTTGAAATCAGTGGTGGCAGAATTTAGACAAAAGTCATGAACACATTCGCTTAAATATTTTATAATTTTATATTATTGATTATTCACTTTAATTTAATCATACCATAACAATTCATACGTAAATTGTCATTAAACCTTAATTTATTACCAATTGAAGGTACAAAACATTCAGTATATATAGTTCATAAATTTTATTAATGGCAGAAATTTAGAATTGTGTGAAAGTGTGATACAAGGGTAGAATGTATTAAAAGCAATTAATTTATTTTTTCATAAGTTACAGTTGTTCACTAATATTTGATTACTTTTACGGGCATACTAACAAGAACCCAAACTGTCAGTATTGAATATACAAGTTTTACTTATAATTACACACAGCTCTTAAGCAGTGTCTGAATTTTGGGCATCAAAATTTCAGTTGCATGCCGGTATTTTGAAGCAAGTACAAAGACTTACGTACTTAATGAAAATTTAATACAAGCGTGCTTCTCAATCACCTATCACACTTGAATGTGGCGGTAATGTAACCATCAACGTCTAATTTCCCCAACAGGAGCTTTTGACATTTTAAGGATGTTTTTATCAGCACCACTCTTTTTTTTACCATGTTTTTATTAGTAACGCTCAAGACATTTAAAATGTCACAAACCCATGGTTGTGCCTGCACTCTGTCTGTTTGGGCATAACATTCACAGGTGTACAATTATCAATAACAGCCTAGAAGTCATCCTGGTAAATATGACAATCAGCAGTTGAAAAGCCAAAAAGATAGTTTGGTGGCTGTTTGTCTATGACTACAGTCCTCTGAATTCAGGTCGGCATAGGACAATTGCTGACCTATCTTCATCTTCGCCCAGCAAAAATTGCCAAGCTATAATTTTCCGATTCAAAATTTAGCGTAAAAGAAACTTTAATCACTATTTAATATAAAGATGAAAAAATATGAAGAGATATAGTTAGTATTATATGTGTCAATAAGTGCTTAAATTTTTTTCCAATACTGAATCGACCTTTTATATATTCAGGTTGAATCAGATGTTGAACTTAGGCAGGAAATAATAAGCTTGGAATTTTTTATGAAGCCGATCACTTTTAAACGCTACATACATTCAATTACAATTACAACTCTCTTACCAAATTCTAATTCAGATGCCTGTGACAATGATACAATTATATCTTATCACCACCCCTGTCCACAAAATAATCTGCAAAGAGACACTACCATTTAATTCCTAAAGCAGTAACATTCTTTTCAACAGCATGATAGCCTGTATGAAGAACTTCCTTGCATTTTTCAGAATGTTCACCCTCAAGCCATTTCTTGTACAGTTCTTTCACATGCTCGTCTTCATCTGGCTTGTAACACGTCAAGGAACCATAAAGTTTCGAGACTCTTTCTATCAGCTCTTTGGAGGACTCCTCATCACCAGGCCTAATTTGACCACCACCATTCACACACCCTGAAGGACACGCCATCACCTCGACAAAATGATATGTGCACTTGTTTCGCTTAAGTTTCTGCACGAGATTTTGGATATTTCGAAAACCATATGCAAGGGCAAACTTTAGAACAGTTTTCCCTTCATGTTCAAGCACTACTTCTTGGAAGTCCTTGTTACGCATAGTCTTGTACGACAGGTTTTCAACTGTCTCCCCAAAGAGCTCTTGTGCAGCATGACAAAAAACATTCTCAAGATAGCCTCCAGAGCCACCTCCACTGTGGTTTAGAATTTCATCATTACCAGTTGAAAAGAAATCATCTAGTTCACAAGGAGTTAAACTTGGAAAGTCAACTTCCTTTTCCACAAACATTTGTTCAACCTCCAGAGAGGTTATAACACAATCTACATCCCTGGTACGGTAAATGTCGTCGTAAAAATCTTCCCGAGATGCTTCCAATTTCTTGTCGTAGCAAGGCATCACCGTGACGTGGTACACTTTGTCTGGTGACTTGTCCATGGTATGTCCCAGGTACTGTTTTACCATGCTGCCCATAACTTGTTGCGGTGATTTGGTTGTGCTTATGTACGGCAGTATGAACTCCCCATGGGTTTTCTCGGCGTAACATATCCAACCAGGGCATGCTGACGTTAACATGGGCACAACTTTAGCAGGGGTGGGGTTACGGCGATACTTTTCGACAAACTCTTTCTGAGTCTCAATCAAACTGAAACTCCGTGCAAACGTTGTGTCGAACACGTAATGAACTCCTAAATCTTTAAAGAATCTGGTAAGCTTCAAAGCTGTCTCCTTTATCCCTAAATTAAATTTTGCTGCTACTGATGCTCTAGATTGGGGAGAAATGCTCACAACTATTAATTTTTGATCAGACTCTGAGAGTTTAGAGTTCTCTTCAATGATTTTGTACAATTCATCTTGACTTTGCTGGGTAATGAGTACACTTTCTGCCGACGTTATACAGCCACTACAAGCCAAGCAATCATTCAGTGTTATTTTTGCCTTTTCTAACTTCGTCTTGCTTCCGGCAGTATTCAGTTGATAGTAACTTCCGTCACCTTCAATCTGAATTTTGGCGACTCCTCCTTCGTGCTTTTCTATTTTAACGGGTTTAACACATTCTTGCGACGGGGTTATAAAATCATCTAAATCAGTAAGTTGTAGAACTCCACTGAATTTCGCCATTTTGGGCTTTTGAACTACCACACTGCAAGGTGCACACTTCCCAAAAAAAATTCAGTGTTCTCTCAAAACGTCTCGGCATGAACTTGCATTTGTTTTAAAAAAACTTTAGTCGAACAAAACTCTTTTTCAAAACAGCTTTACAAAATATTCATCTTTTTAGTACACAAAAACGTATATGCAAATGTTAAATTGAACAAGGGCAGGCTGGGTAAAAAACTAAAAATTATTTTGCCACTACCACTTATAGAATTTTCCTTTCTGAACTTTGTTTCCTTCCTGAATGTATCATTTGATCTTCATGTGATTAGAATTAAATAATTATTACCTGATCAATTACATATGAGGAGTGACGCATACCTGCTTGACCACAAGTCACTAAAGCTCCACAACAAGCATCAACGATTAAAGACACATAACTTATTATTATGGATACCAATAAGTATGTCAAAATATCAGATAGTTGTATTGATGAACAGTCTGCCAACCTGCATGAACTTAGTCTGAAAATCTGGAGAAAGCCTGAGCTTAAATTTCAGGAGACATTTGCCCACGGATTGCTGACAGAAACTTTGAAGAAACATGGTTTTGAAGTAACACCTGAGTACACACTACCGACTGCTTTTCGTGCGACATATGAATTAAAGAGTGATGCTCCTACAGGATTGACGGCAGGAATAATTTGTGAATATGATGCATTGCCAGATATTGGTCATGCCTGTGGGCATAACCTTATTGCCGAGGCTGGAATAGCTGCAAGCCTAGGTTAGTTGGCTTTGGTAGGATATACATATGGACAAATGGTTAATGGGCCATTTCGTTAGCCCAAAAACTAGGAAACATTATTGAAGAAACATTATTTAGCTTTCCTATCAATGAATGTTTCCCAGACTTTTTGTTTCTTTTTACTATCTAGGTGTTCAAGCAGCAATAAAATCTGCAACTACTTCCGGCCTTGGTCGAGTTATTGTGTATGGCACGCCAGCCGAAGAAGGGGGTGGTGGGAAAATCAAAATGATAAATAATGGCTGTTTTAACGAAGTTGATTTTATCATGATGGTCCATCCAAATCCATATGATGCTGCTTTCCCAACATACATTGCATGTGCTTCTGTGACGGTAATATACAAGGGTCACGCTGCTCATGCGTCGGGTGGGCCGTGGGCGGGGGTGAATGCACTGGATGCTGCTGTGATGGCTTACAACAATATTAGCATGATGCGACAACAGATGAAACCATCATGGCGGGCTCATGCAATAATTGCTGAAGGTGGAACTGCTTTTAACGTCATCCCGGCAAGAAGTAGACTTGAATGCGGTGCTCGAGCCCCAACAGTTCCAGAGCTCAAGATTTTAATAAAGAAAATGGATACTTTGTTCAAAGCTTCAGCACATGCTACAGGTGAGATGATTAAACTGAGATTAGATTTGTTACTTTATTTCATGAGGGTAACACATGGGAGCACTATAAATACTGATAGCCTAGTGACTGTCAATTGTACTATATATTATATGTATTGATGTAGGAAGGAAGGAAAATCAGAGTACCAAGAGAAATCCCCTCAAACCACAGGAAAGGCCAACTGTAATAATCACATGAAATGTCACACAAGGGCTAGGCTACTTAGCAAATTTTTCACCACCCAATGATTCATATTTATATGTCACCCATCTTATCCCCTCCCCCTCCCCCCAAAAAACCGTGAGTGCAAAAGTTAAAATGCATTTTGCTGAATTGTTCAATTTGATTTTCAGGCTGTGAAGTTGAAATCAAGTGGAGTGACCTGCCATACAAAAACCTAGTCACAAACTCAATTTTAGCCGACATATACCAGAAAAACGCAGCAGAGTTAGGTGTACCTTACCTACCCGTGCACAAGCAGGCAGCTAAGCATGGAGGTTCTACTGATATGGGAAATGTCTCTCAAGTTAAACCTGCAATACACCCGAGATATTATGTATGCGACAAGGTTACGCATACACCCGAATTCCAGGTGCATGCAGGGACTGAGCAAGCACATCATTACACACTAATAGCTGCAAAGTCAATGGCCAGGACATGTTTACATGTAATGTGCAATCCAGAATTAATGAAGGACATTAATTCAGAGTTTGATAAAAATGTGAAAGAGCAAGGTGGTGAACTGAATTGAAAAGGCTAAATAAGCAAATAAAGAATGAATTAAGTCAATCAGTCAGTGTAAAAACTTTGGGTACTTTCAAAATAATGCATGGAATAAATTAATCAAATACATTTTTTCTCTTATTGCACTATATACCTTGCTTTTATTTTTACCTTGCTTTTATTTTTCAGTAACAGTGCCATCCAGTTGCAGTGTACAGAAGTAAAAAAAAACTTTCCCATAGTTCATGTTGTCTTTTCCCAATCAGCCAAATGACTGCAGTGAACAGAACTTGCTGAAATATTTTTTTAATAAAAAATATCTTATTCAAAGTTAAATAAGAACTTTCAACACCAAATTAATAACATTACAGCCATGGCAATAGAAGTGTTCCTAAAATATTGCATCAATTGATCTGCTCACTAGAACAAATTGATTTGACAGTTGGTGGAACTGTTTACAAACTTCACAAATCTGACCATCTCTGGTCACTTCCTGCTTCGTTGTGATTGGACGCTTGTGCCAAAGCCAATGGTGATTGGAGCATTCAACAGGAAGTTGATCAATTATTTAGGAAATTGTAAAATTTTCAAATGTTTTATCAAATGAATTCGTTCATGTTGGCAAATGAATTGATACAATATTTTAGGAACACTTCAATTGCCACGGCTGTAAGTGAGTTTCAATTGAATAAATACTGACTAGTGGAATTATGCAAGTTCCTTGTACAATTCCGACAAATAGATTACATTTTGCTGTTGTCTGTTCAGTTATAGATACACGGTATGACGTCATAATGCGGTCAGAGTCACTGATGTTCTTACCACATTATGACGTCATACTGTGTATCTATAACTGAACAGACAACGGCAAAATGTAATCTATTTGTTTTATATAATAAAAATGTGAAAAATTTTGCCAAAATAAGCTTTATAGTGTGACAAAAATACTTTAGCACGCTATTTGACATGATGGTGGTCTATACAAAACAAAGCACGCCATTGGCAGTCGATAATTCTAAAATTGCTGTGATTGGCTTTTTGCTGAAATGGCGTCAACGTGCGTCTGTCCTCTAATAGATCACAGTTCTCGACAAATGAAAATCCAGAATGAACTCTGATTATTACATAAACTTGAATAGCATGCGCATTGGAATATAGTTACGCACAGAATTTGACAAACATTTTCCTACATATTCGCAACAATACCTAACTGTAACCATTGTAACCAATGTTTTTCATAGCTTTTGTACAAATCCTATTAATCATCGTTACTTGAAGTTTCGTCAAATGCTTCCCCCATTTACGCAGGCTCGGTTCGACTCTACCGTAACTTTCAAACCTATAAAGTCCACTCTTTGTGACTTGCAGTATCCTATGCTCCACTGCTGCCGGAAATGGCATTTCTAAGAAACTGTACACGTCATCGGCCGTTGCCTTTGGTGACGTCATTAAGTCCTCGAAGTGAACTATCCTTAGTCCTCTACGAGGCAGCACGGATCTTAGCGTGTAAGCATGCGAAGTAAACGCGTTCCAAACATGTGCCAAAGCAATATACCGCTCCAAAGTCATAAGATTTAATCCTCGTAACTGTTGAATTTCATTCGAAAAGACGCACGTGGTTTCAATGGCTGCTTGAAAATCCTTAAGGAATTGGTTGGTTGTCTTTGGACGCTTTACCATGTGTTCTATCCAGCTTCTTGGGTCTCTAACGGCGAACAATAGCGCAGTTTGCTTACTATCAAACAAAGCCGGCATTTTAAACAACCATCCTGGATTTTTCAAGCAAATAGCAGGAAAGGCGCCTCGCGATTTTCGGATAGGCGTGAAAGGGGTAGCACTAGGGTTTAAAGGATTTGCTAATGAAACGTAATTGTTTCCCTTTCTATGCTTTGTCGCCATATTCCACCACGCAGTGAAATTTTTGGGTTGAGCGTCCGGTTTTGTCCACTCGGCTAAGTCAAGATTTTCGCCAACTTTCGATTCTAGAGGTACGTCGATCGTAGTGTAGTCTGGATTTGTCGTAAACAGTTCGCGCACGAGCTCCACTCCGCTGGAAGGTAGTCCATTTATCAACACAGCGTCCAGCAGCCTACGTTTTTCGGCGACAAGATTGCGAGCAGGGGTACACGAAGGAAATGAATGACCGTAAGAACTTGCTACATACATATAAATAGCTAAACCAAGTGAAAGCGTGCAAAATGCTCCCAGCCTTTTCCAGAACCGTAGACGTACTTTACATTTGAAGCAACAAAGAGCCAGCGTAACAAAAATGACCGTACAAAGAACATTGAAGGAATCCTTGCTGACGGAAATTTGTGACGTTTTACCGACGTCATTAGTCTTGCTGACGTCATTACTCTTGCTGACGTCATTACTCTTGCTGACGTTACTAGTCTTGTTAACGTCATCAGACGTGTGACTTTTCATTTTCACGCCCAAATGAAAAGTGGAAAGTTTGCCATCCGCAGATTTGATATGAATTTTCCCATAGCCATTCGAACCTAGTAATTTTCTCCGCAACCCAGGATCGTCGTGTCTCGCGGATAAAACGATGTTGTATTTCAACGAGTTTAGCATCAAGTTTATACTTATTCCTTCATCCCTCGTTTCTGAAAGTTTAAAGTCTCGAAGAGTGTGCTGAGGCCCATAAAACGCGTATGCAGTGCTTGTCAAAAGTTTCGATCTCTCCCACGTGACGTTCACGTAGTTCGTGGTATGTTTTTTCGCTGATACTTTGACGTTATTTGCAGACGCCACGTTAACGGTTTGCGCATTCAAATGTACCCAACACATTTTGTAAAGACCAATATCAACGCAACGATTTTTATCCTTGTCGTAAGCCGTCAAGTTGAACACGAAATCGGAGTTGTGAAAAAACGCGCTAGCGTGCGTTGTCGCGCTGTCTGAACGAAAGCGCACTACATCGACAACTAAAAGCATGTTTGACGTGGGCATGATCAAAGCACGATATACGGTGTCTAAACGGAGATCTCGATCGTAGACGTTTGTCATTTCACCGCTCATGAATATGACGTCATTTTCACGCGAGTAACCCACGAGATCTGCGCGCGGGATCCACGCTTGCTCCCTACTTTTATGGTTAAACCACATGTAACACTCGCCAAGTTGTCCGAGATAAGGTCGACCGCACCTCTTGTTTGAAGGTCCGAACATCAGCGTGTTTTGCAGATAGGTGTACTTCGGTCCATACCGGGACTCCGTTACGACAGGCTGGTCTTTTGCGATAAAGACAAAAGAGCCCTGGTCCGGATGTTCGTGGCCAGGTGAAAAACCGCGCCTCGTAAGCGGATCTAAATTTGGCCTGAGCAAATTAATTGCTCGGCCGTGTAGATGGCTGCACTTAAACGAGAGGAACTCGTGTCGTTCTGGTATGCCGCCTCCGTACACAAGAACACCCCAGTCGCTGAAAACATGCAATTTCACCTCAGCCGGGCGTTTCGCCTTCAAACTGCTATTATGAAACAAAAATTCTGTATCTACAAGGCTCATGGAACCTACCCTTATAGCTCTGTGTTTTCTTATTTCATTGCTGAGCCACGCTGCTCTACCGTCCTTGTACAGGTAACTTTCCAAGAATTCTAATTGACTCTCTGGACCATAAGCCCAATCAGTGCTAGAATCAGCAAATCCAACAGTCAAATGAAAACCAGGCATTATGGTGTACATGAGGAAATCCAAATGCTGCCTTAGCCAGTTATTCGTTCTATAATCCGTCGCGAAATGACGTTCAGAAATGTACATAAATTGCGTCAGCGATCTCATAGTGTAGGTGCCATAGGACACGCCCTCTTGGAGGGAGCCGTCCACGACCAGTTTCAGGAGATCCATGGTGGCGTTTAGCGCGCTTACTGATTTTTCTTTCCAATCGAGTGTCCTGTATGGGTAGTAAGGTTTGATGACAATTGCCGCGGTTAAAAGAGACATATAATTCGTAGCCACGTGGTTATGTATGTAGGATCGACCCCACCAGGCCGTGTTCGAAGCATTGTACATAAAAGCGCCTGCCCACAGCAGCTTCGTAGTGTAGCGATCACGTTCTTCCTCCGTGAACAGGTCGTGAAGGCAATCAAATGCAATTGCGTAACCGAGCAGTACGTGCGCAAATGGGACTTCGTCGCTTTCTCTGCCGGTTACCAACCACGAGCTATAGTTCGTGAGTCTCTCCATGAACAATTTAGCAAGGTCTAGAGCTTTGCGATCGTCGGGCGTGAGAGCGCAATAAATCGCAAGGCTACTCAACCTGTTGCCATAATGTGCGTTCCATTTCGAATTGAATACGATTTCGTCTTCCGGCGGGGCAACCGTTTTGTTTAGTAGCAAACGTAACGATTTATATATTTCTACGTGACTTGATCTGGCTTGAGCGCGGAGTTTAGGCAAATCTTCAGCCGAGAAATACAAATTCGGAAACCGAGGCTTCAAACCAGTAGTGCCAGTGCCTTTGCCGTTGCTTTGTGCTTCGCCGTTCGAAGGAAGCGTAATGATACATGCAATAAATATGAGCAGAATTTTCATTGTCCAAGCATTGTACATGGTTCATATCAATCAATTGGCGCAATGGCGCAATATATTATAGTAATCTACTTATTACACCTGGGATTGATGAAGTGTGATGAAGTGAACCATGAGCGCAAAATTGATATCAAATTTCAGATAATAATAATATGTCGCCGCAAAGGTATTGAAACGTAAGGAAGTCTATATTATCCCAAGTTAAGACCAAAGACAAATCGCAGTTAATAGTGTTTACGTCTGTTTTAATACGTGTAATTTTTCCGCATGCTCAAAATCTTGAGCCGATTATCCCCTTGACCAACCTTTGGGCATTCGCTGTCAAGACTGCAGGATGTAATACAAAACAACGGGAACGCCGAAAATTGAGAAACTTTTATTTCTACGTTTCGACTATTCTTTTAGATCATTTCATTCCTGATGATGAGTAAAGAAAAGTCAAAACGTAGAAATAAAAGTTTATCATGTTGTCAATTTTCGAAGTTTCCATGATGCCCATAAAAAGGTCACGACAATGCCGCCAACGAAGGTGATAAAACCACAGCTGTGTTTTCCTTGTGAATTATCATTGAGAGTTTTACATGTAAATACATGCCATATATTGTTAAAAATTTAATAACCTCGGTAAAAATTCGCCTCATTTGACGGGAAAATGTGTGCAAACGGCAAAAAATTATCAACTAACAACTTGCAAGACCGATAACTGACCCTATTGCAGTGAACTGTAATACAGTCTACTTATAGTTCAATGGCTAATTGCTTTATGTCTACTTAATTAATGTTGGTAAATGGCATAGCTGACCCAATCTCAGCATTTATATATAATTTTGAAAATTGGTATGAAGTAAATTTTAAAATAACTAAATACATCTGTCATCATTAATGACAATTTATTTACGAAGGTTTTGTGGAATATAAGGTCGTGAAGGCAAGAAGGCAAAGATTAGGAGTGTCAAATCCTATACCCACATAAACTTTATTAATATTCTTTTGAAAGGAAGAAATATCAAAAAGTCCGGATACATTTACAAAAAAACCTCTTGACATTTTAACGACATCCTGAATGACAGATATTGTTCGCTTAATATAGCCCATGAAAGCAGGGAATATTTAGCTGTTTTTACAATATACTTATTGTGAGCTATCAGGTTTAGAGCTGTAAAAACAGCAGCGCTTTACGAAGCTTTTGCAAACTGATAAAATGAGAGAAATAATTCATCTACAGTCAGGGCAATGTGGTAATCAAATTGGGGCAAAGGTAAGGCAGACTAGTTACATTATCTTACCAGGGCAAAAATTAAACCAGATTGGTCCAGCATTTAAATTGAAGCATATAAATGTCCCCTAAATGATGTACAATACATAAGCTATTTTAGAAATATGGCTATCTGTAAAGTGGAATTTTATACGATATAAATTGGTTAAAAATCGAGGCTTGAATAGCACATGCATGATTCAGAATTGACTTATTTGACTATACACATTACCCCTCGAATGATCGAACTCAGTACGAACAAAAAAGTATGGTTTAAACAATGTTATTCTCACAATAGTATGACATTAGTTTTTCATGTCTTTGACTGTCACTTCCGAAAAAAAATACAATTTTTCGCAAATCACGTCAGTTTTATGTGACATATAACAACATTATTAAAACTATTACTAATCGATACTCGATTAATCGATAACACAGCCTCTTAAATACAGAACAAAGCAGCAGGCTCGTCAGTGCACAGCAGTGGATTCAGATGTTACACTAAATTTGGATCGGAGCAAGAAAGATGAAACCTATATCAGTAGACGGCTATATTTTATATCGTCATCAAACCGTTGCAAATTTGAATGAGCTTGTAAAACAGTCTTACCTTGATCCATATTTAGTCGATAAATATCAAACTCAAATACATAAGGAAAAGTAAAATACTTACCCGTGCTTATGTATACCTGATGAAACCTTTTCCTGTAACACCACAGACAGCTTCCATTTTCCAGTTTGATCTTCTACCGAATCTCACCTGCTGCATAAAAAAATGTCGACTTACTTCGTATCATGTTGCGGAGGTTGAGATAACCCCACTTACAATGAGACGGACTGGGGGAGGTTGAATTGTCTGCTACGGTACCTAAAATATCTCAATCTACTTCTGTTAATTGCAACATAATTGCAGTTCTGGGAAACAATCTCTGAAGAACATGGTATAGATGACGGTGGAGCTTACACTGGCAGTGACGATATACAGTTGCAGAAAATTGATGTGTATTACGCTGAAACTGGGTGTATGTAAACTCTTGCATGTTTCATTTTCAGGAGGCAAAAATTCGATGGAGAACGCTGAATATTCATGCAATGACTAATTGCCATGCAATGGCTAGTTGCCATGAAATAGTAACACCGACTGTCATGAATCAAGCCACTTTTACACGACCAAATTTTCGTTGACAAATTTCATGAGCCAAAAATTTTTTCACCGTGTAAATTAGGAATTTTTGGTAAAAATGTCTCAGTTTACAAAAAGCACTTGACACATGAAATATGCCAAAGAAAATTAAGTCTTGTAAAAGAAGCTTTACGCAGATCCTGAAGAGGAAAGGGGCATCGTTATACTCTAATCGATCTCTAGCACAAATTTTCCCTACACCCGGTCCTCCCGGTGTACCAAAAGCCCGGCCATCGTTCAAGTGCTGCCTTGCTCAAATTTCAATGCATTTCTCTGCCGGGTTTTTGTACACCAGAGTTAATCTAGCAATTAGTTAATTTTGCATTTTTATTCCTTCAGATGGCAATATGTTCCTCGGGCGATCTGTTTGACCCAGAGTTAATCTACTATTTAATTCATTTTGCCTTTTTAATTCTACCTTCAGATAGCAAATATGTTCCTCGTGCGATTCTGTGTCACCCAGAGTTAATCTACCATTTAATTAATTTTGCCTTTTTTTCTTCCTTCAGATGGCAAATATGTTCCTCGGGCGATTCTGTTTGACCTGGAACCTGGTACAATGGATGCGGTTCGAGCTGGTCCGTTTGGTCGTAATTTCCGACCGGATAACTTTGTATTTGGTAAGATCATGTCCCGTAAATTATCCTTAACTGGTAAAATTCCAGTATTGAAATGCTGCAACATAGCCTCACATTGGCCTCACATAATTTGAAGATTTTGTATACGATTTTATTGTATAAAGTATAATGCTTTATAGGAATTTTGGACACTTCAAAAACTGATAACATCACATGTGAAATTATTTGCGATAATTTCATATGTGAAAATTATCGCTTTTCAAACAACCATCAAGCAAAATGTACATTATATAGTGACGTTTGAACGCAGGCGCGGATCTAGGATTTTTCGTACGTTGGTCAAAGCTAAAAATATCCGGGGGCGTGGCTTCCTCGGGGGAGGGGGCGTGGCTTCCTCCGGGGGCGTGGCTCCGAGATAACCGACGCTGTTTATTGTTTTTAACTTTACGCCATTTTTATAACAAATTGCATTGCTACTCATCTGCTGTATTACAAAGTTTTTTGATTCACAAAGCGTAGCTGTTTTGCTCTATCTCAGAGCTCTTCAGCATGCCCAGGAAACATGTTGATAACTTGATAACATATATCAAGATATCAAATATGTTGTTGTTTCCGACATGGACAGTCTTATGCAATGAAAGGCCTATGCAACTGGTTTTAATGTGCCAGGACTTGCACTCACACCTTTTCCAAATGGGAAAAGGAGTTTAGATAGAAAATGCATGACTGTATGGGACATTTCATGGGCATGAAAGTGCTCAGTTTTCAGCCCATCTTTACCCTTTCTTTATCTAAAACTTCTACCACTAGTTTTAGTAAAGGAAATTGTTTGTCTGGCTTGAAAACATTCTTAATTTAATTACTAATTTGAGCTGTATTTATGTCTTTGACCTTCTCTCTATACAAAGAAACATCAAATTCACAATTATTAACTTTTAGGTTTATGTCTACAATCTCTGCAGGCAAAGATTTAGCAGGTTCAATAGCCTTAGAGGTACTGGCCTGAGAGGCTGCAGCAGAGGAAAATGTCTCATTTAAAAGCACTTAGGGCCATTTAAAAGCACTTTATACCTTTCCTCACCACAATCAGGGTAGTAAGTATGTATATTTCTACCTAAAACAGATGATAAACCCAAAATACAAAGAAAAGATGACCATTTCATGTCATTGCAATTTAAATTGCCTCTTGTTTTACCAAGTCTTGCTTGGTTTTACCAGAATCCGAACTCTCTTCAGAAACAGACTTCAGTAAAAGATTATCAATATTCCTAAAGTACTGACTATGTTCATTCACAATAGTTAAAAAACATGGATGCTGGGGATAATAGTCACTGTTAAGGATGTCAAAATTCGTAAGTTTTGTACTAAACTATTATTACCTGCCAATACTATGAAAACAGAACTGTACAGGCAGTTACCAGAAGTCTCGAATCTAAGAATTAAGAAATATTAAAACACATTAAAATGATTAAAGTATAATACATTTAACTCTGTGTGAGGCTGTGAGCATAAGAGCATTTGTAGAATAATAACAATATTTAAAAATATACAGGTACACACATGTTTTTAAGTAGTCATAAATTCAAACAGCAGTAACTGCTAATATGGAGATTTTTAACATCCTGAAGAAAGACTGCATTAATAATTGAATACGGTAGTATAGTACGTTATATCTAAGCCATGCAGTGTGACACGAGCCTAAACATTTAATAATACTTTGTATTCATATTTATAACACTTATAAACACAAAAATTTAAGTGTAGTCAACATTTGGAACATTTCAAAGAAATTAGTCATTTCTGGTGAAGTGTCTAAATCGAATAATCAATGGGCTGAATGGCATTACAAATTTACAATACAGCAAATCGAATAAAGCACTTGACCTTCTTTGACCGATTCACTGTACGCACAAATATGCAAATCGAATATTTATACTATTCGAAACTATAAACGCGTTTTATAAAGGTTAAATATGATTTAAATAGACTCACGCTTACCTTATCGCAGTGAAACACTTCTTCTCCCATCCACGGGCATAATTTGGAACAAAATGCTCCACCGAGAAATTTCCGTTAAGTGTGAACTCTGAGCTGTTTATAGCAGACAGCAGCTCTGCAAGCGAGCACTTGCGTGCCCCACGCACACGGTTCAAAAGACCTTCATAAATCTGTTGCAGACTTTCTACTTCGCCGTCGCCTGTACAAGTATCGTCACTGTCAAACATTCTTAAAAAAGCTTTGAAAATACTCAAAGGAGCAAGTGACATTTCTAACCAACTCTGATTTCATAACATACCTTTCGTAACACAATAAAACATTCCCTGACCGCCGAATGTTAATTCCAGCTGCGAATTTTATTAGCCAAGTCGGTCAAAAAAACTTGGCCAATGAAATGGCAGAATTTTTTTGAATGAGCCAATCAATCGCATCCTTTTAGAGCCCCTGATAAGGCAAACCGGTCAGTCCACCCCACAAGTCGGTCAAAAATCATATTGACCAATCAAGTGACTGAGATTCGCCACCCGAGTCGGTCAAAACTGATCTATACAATCACTTATGTAGTCCAGTGCGTTCATAGGATTTTCGAAATTCCCACACAACAAAGCAGGAATTTTCTTAATGTCTGACCGGAATATTGCAACTGAACCGCGATTTCAACAAATTTATGGGCCACTGACCGCAATGCACGACATAACTGGACTGTTACTCAAATTCTACGTTGGTCATATGACCGCTTTGACCCCCCCTAGATCCGCGCCAACGAACACAAAAATGTTTGTTTTTCGTTCAGGTTACAGTGGCGCGGGAAACAACTGGGCAAAAGGCCATTACACCGAGGGCGCAGAACTGCTAGATACTGTGTTGGAAAATGTACGCAGGGAGGCCGAGAACTGCGAGTGTTTGCAAGGGTTCCAGCTCGCTCACTCTTTAGGGGGTGGGACAGGCTCAGGAATGGGGACGTTGTTGATGACGAAGATCAATGAAGAATACCCCGATCGGATAATGAACACCTTCAGCGTGGTACCATCTCCGAGGGTGTCTGATACCGTAGTGGAACCGTACAATGCCATCTTGTCGTTTCATCAACTGATCGAGAATACGGACGAGACTTTCTGTATCGATAACGAGGCTCTCTACGACATATGTTTCAAGACTCTGAAACTTAAGACACCAACATACGGGGATTTGAATCATCTTGTTGCCTTGACGATGAGTGGCGTCACTACATGCCTTCGATTTCCAGGGCAGGTATGTGATTCCATTTGACGAGTGTTCAGTAAAGTACCACATTCTTTACAAAAAAACCCCTCGACTTTTACTTAAGTAGGAGTCAAAGTACTGACTGAAAGTTGTACAGAAGTAAAAGAAAAGTATTAGAAATATATACTTAAGTCGAAGTATTACTTACTGGAAGTAAAACATTCATTTGAGCGGTGGTAAACCAGAGGTAACAGCCCTGAGCCAAAGCCTGACTGAGCCAAGCACATTCTAACTAGCCTGCTCTAACTAGATTACTTCGTTACAAGTAAATACTGATTTTTTTATTTAAGAAGTTAACAAAGTAACTTTACTTCGCTGCTGGCCAGAAATGCATTTGACTCTACCTTTTGAAAATTACAACGGTTTATAGAACCACAAATAAGGGCCAAAAACTGGATGTCGTTAAATCTTGAAAATTCTTCTTTCACCAGCTGAATGCAGACTTGAGAAAACTTGCAGTGAACATGGTGCCATTTCCTCGTCTTCATTTCTTCATGCCTGGCTTTGCTCCGCTCACAAGCCGTGGTTCCCAGCAGTACCGTTCCATGACGGTCGGTGAGCTAACGCAGCAAATGTTTGATGCCAAAAACATGATGGCCGCATGTGATCCTCGTCATGGTCGATACCTGACTGTGTCCTGTATATTCCGTGGTAAGAATTGATACTTTGCATACTTTAGGGGAGCAGGGCCCTTTTAAGAGATATTAGAGAGCTTAAGATTGATGTTTACAGCAGACCGGTAACCGCAAACCCCAAACTTCAAGCCGAATTTTCAGGTGAAGTGTTAGCTGTTCGAAATTAGAATAATTTGAGCATTATTATTGAAGAATGGATTGACTAAAAACTTGTCGAAACCTTTCAAAACTTGTAGAACTTACCTTCAAATCCGACTTGAAGTTTGGCGTTTGCGGTTACCGGTCTGCCGTAAACATCAATCTTAACCTCTCTATTATGATGAATAATACATTAAGTAATACGTTGAATGAAGTATAACAACACCTGGCAGAGTGCTCAATGGAAGACCTGAGCATATTAGTATACAGCTATATTTCAATTAAGGTTGTCCTTTTAAAAGCGTAAACTGTGAACTATGAGCGCGCAAAGGATCATTGGTTATTGCTTATTTAGGTCCTGACTTCCACGGATTTACCTTTGTAGCAAGTAAATTTGCCATCATAAGTTTCCTATGTTCCCTTGATACTATTTCACAGAAATAATTCCAAGTTTGAAGGCAAAATAAGCAATAACCCGCCATCCCATGCGCGCTCATAGTCTACAGTTTACGCTTCTCAAAGGACAACCTTTATTGAAATAGCTATATAATAAAACAGAACTCAACAAGTTTGACTTGGCATTTTATTACTAATAGTTCCGTACCACTGATGTGGCACTCATCCGATGAAATTGCCTAATGGTTTACAGCAAGGACTTAAGTTATATTATATACAAGGATTTAAAGGGTAGACTAATCTTATTTTCATTTCAAGCAGGATAATTGCTACTCAATGACAGACGATTTTGCTGCTCCCTTGTAATTTAAAAATACCACCAGTATATAATATTAATATTTCCGCGTCATGTCAAAATCGTCTGCATGTCATTGAGTAGCAATTATCCTTCTTGAAATGTAAATAAAATTAGTCTACCCTTTAAATCCTGCTAAATAATATAACTTAAGTCCTTGCTGTAAACCATTAGGCATTAGTACGAAACTAATTTCAAAACTCGTATTAGTGATTAATATCTTTTCAAGGTAAAATGTCCATGAAAGAGGTCGACGATCACATGGTTCAAATCCAGAACCGTCATAGCACGTACTTTGTGGAGTGGATTCCAAACAACGTGAAGACTGCTGTCTGCGATATTCCACCGCCGGGAATGAGAATGTCAGGGACGTTTGTTGGTAATACAACCGCGATACAAGAGCTCTTCAAACGCATTAATGAGCAATTCACGGCCATGTTTCGTCGCAAAGCTTTCTTGCATTGGTACACCGGGGAGGGCATGGATGAGATGGAATTTTGTGAGGTACCAACTTTGTCAGTATAATCAGTTAATGGTACTTTTTATGCGACATATAAGTATTGTGAAGTCAAGTGAAGAAAATTTCACTGACGTTTAACTAGTTGACAGTAAGCCAAAAATATACTGTCATATCTCTCCAGGTGATCTGAAAACACGGAAAAGGACTGGCACTAGCTGTCAAATAGAAATCCATTTTTCCAGCTACACTAGCAAATATCTCATTAAGTATAATTTAATTCCGTTCCAAATTTCTGGTGGACTTACAATTTTCTTTACTGAACATGATTACAAAGTTTCAACAAGTTTCATAAAGGACAATAACAGATATAAGTGATTAAAAACAGCAAAAGCAAAATGGACTTCTACTTGGTAGCTAGCTCAGATTAGCTGGCTGTAAAGTTCGGTTTCCGCTCAGGATAATTTTCTCATAGATACGAAAGTTTCCTTTGTCATCGTGACATTAGTGTCGCTCTGGTTACCTTATTTAAAAAGAAACATTCCTGTCCGTTCCTATCCGTAGGAAAGTTATCCTGAGTGAAAACCATTCTTAGGTAGCCAAGTACTGTTTGTCTTACCGTGCGTTCCAAATCTTCAGGCGGAGTCGAATGTCACAGATCTCGTAGCAGAATACCAACAATATGAAGTTGAAGAAGAAGATGCTGACGATGACGAACATTCTGACGACGAGTTTTTTGTTGCGTAAGAACAAAAGGAACACACCTGGTCTAGTAACAGAATAGGGCGAACAGAGAAAACAATGAGGATGTTAGACTCGCGATAAGAACTCTTTTATGGAACAAGGTCGTTCGCATCAAACATTTTCCGTCCAAAATGAAGCCCGAATTCAATTCGTGTTTACATCGGTTTGGGATTCATGTAAATAGCTAGTCACTGTACCTTAGCATTCCAGGCTAAAAAAGATCAGTGTTTTGTAACTGCATCAAAAAGGACTAAATATAAAGTGCGAAAATAATTGAACTACACACCTTGATATTTTGATCAGTCAATTAAACAGCTAAGTTTCTATCCATGCATATAAACTGGTCATACATCACCTCCAGACACAGCACCACAATTATTACACAGGTTTCTCATAAATGTACACAACACTTTTATTCCCATTAAACAAAACACAACATACTATTTAGGTACATACCATACCAATACGTGCTATAAAACCAATCAACCCAAATATTTACACTATTCTGTAACTAAATTTTTTCATTACACATTTACATTAGAATGTCATTCGGTCATTGATCCAGAAATTATCCTATGCTGGGGCTGCTATAGCCTACGTCATAGCCCCGACTCACATTATACGTACTAACATTAATGTGAGTCGGGGCTATGACGTATGCTAGGGCTGCTACCACTCTTTTAAAAAGAAAATGTATTTCTTAAGTTTGGATTTCGACTTTTATCTGATGTATACAATACGAGCGGCCTAGAATATAGCCGAGCAGAAGGCAAGCGATTGCATCATGCTACATGCATAAAGTCAACACTCTAAGAAATATATTTGCTATTCAAACAAATGATAGCAACTTTTGCTTAGAATACTTCTCGCAGTGATCTTGGGGTAGCAGAAGAACTTGCGGTATTATGGAGTAGAGTGCATTTAGATAGCACTCAATAGTTTACGATCTTAAAGAAGCTCGGATCGCAAGTTTATCTGAAGTTCACTGCCATACCGAGAACCATATATACATGTTTTGCCCCGATTTCACCGTACCATCCCTCGAGGTATTTTGAATTTGAACAATTGTGCATTTTACTAAATTGTGTGTTTACATCTTAACCCATGCGAGACAGTGTCATTGATAAATCACCCGCTTGCAGGATTCTTGATCTTTGTGTTCAGATCGTATATCAAAAGTTGTCCCCAGCTACGGTAAAACATGACGATATCCAAAACCCACAAATCTGAGAGCATTCTTACCAAAATCCCGATAACAAAATGAGATCAACTTATCTGTTTCTTGTATTTCAAGAAGCGAACAAGATTCGTTCTTGCTGTATTTACAATTGGAATACGATCTCCCAGCGAAGATCTTTCTTTCTTAACCTGTGCAAGGAATTTGATATATAGGAATTACTATATGTCGTACATAGAACTGACACGACAGATAGTAGTACATAGAACTGACACGACAGATAGTAGTACATAGAACTGACACGACAGATAGTAGTACATAGAACTGACACGACAGATAGTAGTACATAGAACTGGCACGACAGATAGTAGTATATAGAACTGGCACGACAGATAGTAGTATATAGAACTGACACGACAGATAGTAGTATATAGAACTGACACGACAGGTAGTAGTATATAGAACTGACACGACAGATAGTAGTATATAGAACTGACACGACAGATAGTAGTACATAGAACTGACACGACAGATAGTAGTACATAGAACTGACACGACAGATAGTAGTATATAGAACTGACACGACAGATAGTAGTATATAGAACTGACACGACAGATAGTAGTATATAGAACTGACACGACAGATAGTAGTATATAGAACTGACACGACAGATAGTAGTATATAGAACTGACACGACAGATAGTAGTATATAGAACTGACACGACAGATAGTAGTATATAGAACTGACACGACAGATAGTAGTATATAGAACTGACACGACAGACAGTAGTATATAGAACTGACACGACAGATAGTAGTATATAGAACTGACACGACAGATAGTAGTATATAGAACTGACACGACAGATAGTAGTATATAGAACTGACACGACAGATAGTAGTATATAGAACTGACACGACAGATAGTAGTATATAGAACTGACACGACAGATAGTAGTATATAGAACTGACACGACAGATAGTAGTATATAGAACTGACACGACAGATAATAGTATATAGAACTGACACGACAGATAGTAGTATATAGAACTGACACGACAGATAGTAGTATATAGAACTGACACGACAGATAGTAGTATATAGAACTGACACGACAGATAGTAGTATATAGACACACACAACGACACACACAACAACAAAACACAACACAACACAACACATCACAGCATATCACAACACGTGACAGCGCATCATACCAGAACACAACGCAACACAACACAACACAACTTCAGTGACTCAATATAAAGTATATCAACTGTACTCACCCTTGATTTTAGTACTGGGACAGTTTTCTGCAAATGTGCTAACAATTCAATGTTGCCCGAAGCAACATCAGCAACAGGACTATCAGCAAACACATCAAAAATGGCGTCCAATGCTTCAGCAATCACCCACAAACTCTCATTACTCACAATAACATCACGCAACACGGTGCCTATACACTGCCGGAGAAGAAAGACAGAACACTTAAAGAGGCTACGTCAGGGCATAAAGCCGGTGTAAGTACCAAATAAGTCAATAACAAATACAAAAAGTTTGGACGGAAGATTCGCCTGCAACACCTGCAAAAGCGAGTGCGTTCACAAGCTCTTAAACAAGTTTTATCCGCACTTGGAACAAGTTTGGAACAAGCTGTTAACAACTTGTAACAAGTTTTATGGGGCTGTTAAACTTGCTACATTTGTTCCAACAAAACTGAAACAGCAGTTATGCGCTACATAACATATTGTTACAGCCTTGTGTTGTAACAACAGGCCTGTGTCAGAGTTAGGGATACAACCTTGTAACAAGTCTGTTGTTCACATCAAGTTTGTTGCAAGTTGTTCCAGGAAATTTGGAACAAGCAGAGCGATGAGCTCGACAGCTTGTTTGAACAACTTGTTACAAGTTGCGAGTGAGATCTTCACGTGTGTATGATTGTATACCTGCAAAGGCTCTAGGGTATCAGTTGCATCTGACGTTATCAACATTTTCCCAATCGTTCCCAAGACGTTCATGAGATTGACCCGGGCGACTTCAAATGTTACTACACCACTCAAATAGCAAAGCAATTTCACTTGCTCTGCTGTCACACACTACAAAATCAAAACGAGTTTTATCCCTGCTACATTACTGCATCTCATGTGACACGGTTATCAACCTTACTGACAGCTAAGGCAGTGGGAAGTTCAGTAAGGTCTTTGTCGAAACACACAAAAGCGCAATTTTACTGAGTGCATGAAAAAACATGAAGCCTAATACCTGAATTTTCACTTCAGCTAATTTCTCTAGTACTGAACGAAGGGCACTTGTTGCAGCTTCGATAAACTCACTGTCAGTACGCGTGAAGCCCAAAATTGAATCTATAAAACAGGAACATTACTGAAGTAAAGCAAGAAGATTCGAAGAGAGAAGACTCATTTTGTAAAGTTGTACGCTCACACCTAATAAAGTTAATCTTAACATTGACATTGAATATGAAAGCTAGGTCTGGCTAGAATTTTCTATGTGTCTTTAGTACAGTACATTACCGTTGTTTTGGAAAGCTATCTCTATCATTTTACTCCAGAGTAGAGTTATGGCTTCAGGTCCACCAAGGTGATCAACATCAATGGACGACAACATGTTGTTCAGACAAACCAAGGCCCGAGTCTGGATTGTGTTCAAACTAAGTTTCAATGATATACAAGCGATAAATCCTACGTAAGTCACAAACAAATCCACAGGATGATTCACTACATGTACTTAACATGCCTGTATATTTATTGGGCTTTTTTCAGGTAGCCTTGCTTGAAACTCACAAAATCCAACAGGCCAAGGGCACCGAACAATTTGTTTGAGTTATGTATCCTACTGCCAAAGATGACTAGATGAGTAATTGCAAATTTGCTCAAACCCAATTGCTCGAAAGTTTTCATGCATCAAGCATACAAGATTCGCAGCTGATCAATTAAAATTTTTGTTTCATAGGGGTAAGTAATTTTTATGACTGTGAAGTAGTGAGGAAAGCTACGGCACACTATTGAGCGGTTTAGATCTCATTGAAATATTTCTAAATATCTGATTAAGGCCAGGTTCTTAAATTTAACTTTATTTCAAAACATACATCTTAAGACAACCAGCGCCTTCTCCCGATTTTAGTGTCTCACTCTCGACATTAAGTTTGACAAAAGAGCATTTCTCCAACACCTAGAGTACACGAGAAGATTGAAAATCTAAGATCACAGGAATCCATTTGAGTGTAGTAGAGAACATTTCTGATGCACTATTTAGTATATTTCATATGCTAAGGTTTCACCTTCTTTGGCAAGTCATTCGATAAAACAGATGACACAATTTCTTCTGAAAGACAGGAAGAATCCTATAAAGAAATAAAAATCAAAACAACTTGTCGCTTACTTCAGGCATCCTGGCTTAATAACATGTGTAGGTTGCATAACAGGTTGCTCAGTTTAATAACAATTAACAGGTGTAATAACTTGTTTGCAAAGGAAGATTTGACGTTTGCTGTTTCTTTCCAGCCACAATCTCTGACGTCCAACAGACACAGTAAGATTTATTTAAAACATGGTCAGAGGAAACTCCTGGTCTGGAAACTCCGCGAGTCATATCCGAGGACTCTCAGATCTATAATTAACTCTTAAAGCAGTTTTGAAGAATTCCGTCAGTACAGATTTAAATTGTGGTAATGTTAAATTTATTGTCCTCACTGCGCACAAGTCAGCACAAACAAGAGCAAAAAGACACGATATCAAATCTGGATTGATTATGATTACAAAGAACATTTACCAAATCGGGTTCCATTTCTCCGTCCATGGAACAATTCAAATCACCTTCCTCGGTACTATGTTCGTCACTGCTCAAGCCGTCCCAGTCTTCATCATCCATGTCTAAATGCACGATCATTACTAATCAAGCAACATGTAATAACATATGATAAAGACTCGTTTAAACCTGCTACGATTAAGCGTTTTTAAAAATCGGATTTATTTATTTCCCGTCTGGTAAATACCCAGAGTCGGAGGTTTTATGAAATATCCTTAAATTAATGAGCACTTTGGTGAAATACTTCACTGAATTTCAGTATGAAATTACTTCTCCCAAATAAAAACCCCATAAAATTTTTAAGGATGTTTCAACACTTTTACCAGGAATACCTTGCATGCTAACACCCGACATAAACATCACAAGGAACGTCACTTCTTCTTACCTGACCCACTGCAACACATGTTGGTTAAAATTTCTAGTGTAATTTGCTGAGCTTCGAGAAGATGACAAAGTTTCTGGACCTACGATAAAACTAAACGTTTCATATAATCCAAATATATGCATTTATGTACTACTTAATTGGTCTAAACCGTGATCTACACAACCAGCAATCAGAAGCTGTTGAAAACGGGATGCAGAAATATTGTGGGAGTACAGGTCACCCGGAATGCGTAGTGGGAGCAACATTTCAGTTGATTTTGAGATGTCACTGAAGTCATTTCAGTGACAAGCCAATCAGAATCATTTCAGAATTTTGCCAATGGCATTGTTTTGGAAAATCTTCTAATCTTGCTGCACTACAAAACTCGGCATGGCAAAATTTTCAACTTTTTAATCTGACTGGTCAATTTGAATGATGCTATCATGCTATTTATTCTAAAGATGTCAATTTCCTTTACTGATTACTGCTAGTTAAATATTATGTGATATAAGCATTTCTTTACAGTAAATGTCTACAGCTTTCAGACTGAGATAAGGTAGAATCTGAGTGGTCAGGAACTGTGCCCGACCAGTCACTGGAGGAAATGACTGGTCATCATGACTGACATAACTTTGAATGTTATTTTGAGTCCTCAGCATATATCATTTGAGTAAAGTATGCTCACTTTATAATTCATTTTTACATTCAAGAAAGAAATTTCATTTTCGTGCAAAAAACAGCAAATAGAGTCGATATAAACCGACCTCCTTCTCTCGATCAACACTTTCTTTTTCATCTTTAACGTTTCCATTTTGTAATTGACCATTTTCTACCATTTCACATTCCTTTGAAGCATTCAACTTCGCTTCAAGTGTTTCCACATACTGGGGTACATCAAAGCTCAGCACTTTGCCAAACATATTACCAATAGCTTGAAACATCTCAAACACAATGTGCGAAGGCAAACTCTGGGAAATGTTGAATAAAATACCTGGAAGCACATATTAGGAACTTGTTATCACAGACTCCATGGGCAGGGAGGGGGGTGGGGTGTGTAATTTTTTTTTTGGGGGGGGGAGGTTTAAATTTTAGTTGACAACATGAGACAATGGTTATTGAAGGTATAAGACTATTTTTGGCTTTATGTTAATACATGCAGTTTCTGGATGTCTGAATTTTTGGCTATCGTAATTGCAAAGCTTTTGCTCTTATGCAATTCCCTATTATTCCACAAATACCATTTCTGTTAGGGTACTCAGTGAAATTCAAGTCTTTTCTTAGATTGTGCTTATCTATACTGAATAATTCTGTCAGAGTACTAAACTGTTTCATTGACTATACTTCACCTGCCACGAGGACTTTTAGCAAGAGGAGTTCCTCAGTTGCATCGCCACACAAGAGGTTCTTTTCAAGAATTTTCAAGGATTCCTTCGACTCTGCTAAAACCTCTGCAGCCATAGGATTGTCTTCTGTGATTGTACACAGACACTGGGCTGAAAAATATCACATGGTAAGTCATTATTCAGTACCCAGGACAGGAGAAAAGCACCAATGGTCAGTTGTACCAAAGGTGAATATAGCGCTATCCAGTGCGATAGTGATTTTTTCAAACACTAAACATGTTCAGTAACTGGTAAAACCCATATTAAAGTTCTGCATTTTCAAGTTAGTCAGTTTTTATCTCTTGCAAGTACAATATCTCTAGAGGTTTCGCTTTTTTATGGCTTCCTACAAAAGTCACCATCATATCTAAAGCACATACCACCTTTCGTACAACCCACCCCTAGCAGTGCATTAACTGAAACACCCATCCCAACTCCAGTGGAAATCTGGGTTAAACCAAACTGTACCTGTTAATAAAATATTTTTCATTTCAAACACCTCGGCATTCAAAAATGTGGCCAAAATAGGAACAATATTTTCTTCATTAATTTTCTTTACTGTTTCACTAGCATTTTCACTGTGAAGAGAAGTTCAAATTTAACAACAGGTTTGGCCAAGTCCAAAGCTTTAAAAGAACTAACAATTTCAACTTATCACTTACTGGTACCTTAGATTTAAGAGCAAATGCATTACTTGCTCATGAACAGAGGAATACTTTTCGACTATTTTCGTGGATTCTTTTGCAGCAACTTGAACACTTTCTGAAAACTACAACATTATAGTACACAAAACATATTTGTCAACATATATAAAGGAACACCGCCACAAACTGAATGATCCCAGTATGTACCTCCGGCAACAGCTTAAATTATGGAAGAAATTCTGCATGTACCTTTTTTATATAATAAACTACAGGAGTCATAATATCTTGTTTGAGCATTTTCTCACAAATACTTGGTGATTTACAAAGTGTAAGATTCCTAAAAAAATACCAACATATCACTAATGAATAATATCCAAAGTTTTAGCTACTGCACATTATCGACTGCCTATTCCAATCAGTTCAATGCCAGACAATGGGTTGTTCCAGAAGATCCATTCCTCCAGAGGAAATTAACAATGCCCTCACAGACATCCTATAGGACACATTCTTTAGATGCCCCCCCCCTCTATGGATGGGGGAAATTTTCTCTGTGAGTGGGTTATGGTCTTATGGATCTTTTTTGGAACGACCAAAATTTATTCATCTTTTGGTCTCTGATTGTATGGTTACCTTAAAAAGCCAGTATACCGATAATACTGGTATAGTTTTCCTGGTATACCGATAAGAGAAATTTGTCATATAAGCATTTCTAAACCTAAAAGCTTTTAATAAAAATATGAGGTGCTCAACCTGAGGATTCCAGTGGCTGTTTCTTGTACTTTTTCATCTTTGTCAAGGATCAATGGAGCCACTCTTCGAACAATCTCATGTCCCATGAGAGAAGGAACTGCATCAGCTTCAAGTACGAGGTTTGCCAAAGCCGCACAGGCATGTGCACGCTCTTCAATACAATTCAACTTAAAGTGAAATATTTTGTGACTAAATATTTTGAAGTTCTTAGTGCATGAATTTGAGATTGTTATACAATTGCTGTAACAGCACCTGGCCAAAGGGCAATCACTGGTGGGTCTATGGTAACCAGAGGTTATTGATTCATGTCTTGCTAAATCTCAATGTTGAGCCCTTAACAACATGAAATTTAGTAAGTTGTATCCACAACCTAACCAGAGTCCAGAGTGGAAAGTTAATACTACACGGCCAAGATACAGGCGCATAACCTAAACCTATCCCCCATCTGTATACCATGGTCATATAGACTAATGACATAGATGGGTTATATTGATATATTAACCTTTAGGTAATAATTGATACTATTAAATCTGTACAATAATTCATATTATCAATTATTTCATGTGATTACCAGTCCATACTTACCTATTATTACATAAATATTTAGACGATTATATTACCACACATAATAACCACATACCTTCTCTAGAATTGGTAAAGTTTTCTCGTCCAAACTAGAACTCGACCGTCCGGCTGTCTCTTGACGTTCTTCGGCTTCTTGGACGCTTATCATACCGGTAGGTTTGTGTCGGTTCTTTTTCTTGTTTTGCTTAACTTTGCCCATCTTTTAAATGTTTTCTAATGGCGCAGCTAGGCTATGGTTCAAATTTATACTTTGAACGGAAGTGTATATCTCATTTCTTTAAAATAAACATTGTTGCACGTGTGGCAAAAACACTATTTTCCATCCTTCACCCGCCATATTGAATTTCGTGCGGCGGAATGAAAACTGGGGTAGAAATATACGTCATTGATATGCAGATTTCGTAATTATCTAACTTTTATTGATTTTTAAAACAAATACAAAGTAAATCATACACTAGGTAAAAATTACTTCATTCTTATAGTTCATTTCGTAGTCTAATTTGTTTTCTCTTCCCTACAATAGTTAGTAATTTACCACAGATTACAGCCCTACATCTTCTTCTGATCTCTTCATTTCATTTCACTGAACGGCTCTCACCTACTTTCTGATCTCTTTACATCAAATATGGCAAACTAACTGTGATTCATGCTTGTCATAGCATATCAACCTTCCTTTCCTGCAATGTCTGACTCCGTTTCACATTGCATTCATCAGACAAATTGCTTTTCCTACCCAACTGCAATCAATGCCTACTATTCCACGTCTTATAGCTGTTCATAATAACTCAGACGTATATTCATCCACCCTCCAAGCAATTTCTGCAACTTTACATCTTGATATGACCTTTTCCATAATGTCAATGTCCAGCTCTTCTCATTACGTGCGAATACCAGCCAAACCTGGCTCCCTTCACTCTCTCTGCCATGCCATATCTTTTGATATCTTTATAATATTCACAGCCCTGCTTACTTATAATTCTTCTTACGAGAGCTTTCATTTCTTCTCTCTCTCTCTCTCTCTCTGCAATGTCTACAATCATACTATATCTTCTGATGTCTTCATCATATCACTTCCAGCTTTCTAGCATATTTCACATTACACGCCCATTCCAGCTCATCTTCAATGTCCCACCTTCTGATCGCATAATAACATTTTCTACCTCTTTATTATACTTCTTATTACAAGCCAATGCCATTTCATCTCTACCGCTTTACTTTCTCTGCACTATCTACCATGCCATATCTTCTACTGTAATCCCTTCATTCAATAACAATATCACATCTTCACCTCCCCATTATACTTCGTATTACGTGCCTTGTTTTCAGCAATATCCGCCATCCAATGTCTATGATTTCCGCCATCCAATGTTTTCTGATATCTGCTATGCAATGCCTTCTGATATATGCCTTCCATTGTCTTCCGGTATTATAAGTGCCCATAACGTCATGGAGTTGTTTTGATCACTTTCTTTGAAAGATCTATTATTTCGGGCGTTGTGAAAACCCGGAACGCCGGAATATCACGGAATTTCGCGGAATATCACGGAATTTCGCAGAATATCACGGAATTTCGTGGTTCATGTCGAATGTGCCCCTGTGTTTTCTGTATTTCTCACTCACTGGGACTGTATCTACTTCACCAAATTTAGCTAAAGAGCGGGAGCGCGTAGCGCGACAATCATTACTCGCCCTTCGGGCTCGCGCTTTAGCTAAATTTGGTGAAGTAGATACAGTCCCAGTGAGTGAGAAATACAGAAAACACAGGGGCACATTCGACATGAACCACGAAATTCCGTGATATTCTGCGAAATTCCGTGATATTCCGCGAAATTCCGTGATATTCCGGCATATTCCGCGAAATTCCGGCGTTCCGGGTTTTCACAACGCCCTATTATTTCACATCTTATTTCTCTTCCATGCATAATGCTTCAGCCACCAGCAGAGTTTACCTCAGTCTTTCTTGCATACAGTATATCCACCATCAGTTTCGCTACAGTATATCCATCATTAGTTTCTCTATCTAAAACTCTATTCTTCCTATTCTATTCTTAGGACTCCAAACCCCTTGTTATGCAAATCTACAATTTTTCTCAAAGGCGAAATCCAATAGCTTTATCTAGATTCTCCAACAAACTAGGCTGTTTTGTCAACAGAGCTGATACTACTTGCAATGGAATTGACCCTGCTGTCGTTAGCCACATTCCAATCAACATTGGACTTCCGATAACGATACACCAAATAAGAATGAATATTCTCCAAGACTAAACTGAAACAACAATAGGCCACTCCGAATGTTAAGACAAAAAACACACCGCTCATATTTGACACGGTCAATTGCGCATGCTCTTGAGATGGGGGTTCGCACGTCACCCGGCTTTGTTTTATTTTCCATAAATCTTCATTCCTCTTGTTCTCGTTCATGTCTAATTCTGCCAGCTTAAAATCTTCAGCCCATGGCCAATCTTTTCGAAACACGAATCCAATGGGATTCGTGGAGAAATCTTTGCCCATTAGCGCTAACGAACAATTGGGATCTTGTTTCGAAATTGCCACCAGGGAAACAGTGTCCGCGATAAAGCCATCTAAAGTGCTGAAAATATTTGCAAGGACGTAATATCATTCAGACTCACTAGTAATAATTCATGAGCAAAACACAAAGGAAATCATAGCTATAAAGAAGTCTTTATATGTGATAAAACACACGTGGATCTTCACAAAACTCGATTTTCTACAACATCTATATTGAAAATTCTTTCACAAGCAAACTGACAGATGGGTATAAAATGGATCGTTTTTGAAGCTATTTCATATACTCGCAATTCGTGCTCTATTCCTGCTAAAGCACTCCTGCTCGCATATTAAATATTACTTACCCCCTCTCCCCCCACCCACAAAAATATTCAAGAATATGGCAACCCAGGAATAGATCAGTTAGCCATTTCCCATTTGAGAAGACACAAAGCATCCATTAATTGTTTGGAGGACAATACAAAATGGCAGGAGACTTTAAAAGAGCATGAAAATATAAAGGATCTCTTACTATTTCTAAGAAAAAGCCTCAAAAGTTGTTTGCACTATTCGTTCCATGTCACATGACTGCTTCTCTCTATCTCACCGTCCCTCCAAAAATCCATACACGCATGCTTTGCGGTCTCGATTAGAAAATGGCTAATTCCCACTTCGTTTCTTACCCATTCTTCACCGCTTCAATCCCACTGTCAAGAGAAGGCATTAAATTGCCATTGATGTTATTGTTAAAACTTTGCCGTAAAACAGGGTCGTGCGTGGTGTGAAAAAATCCTTCCATTGAGGAACCTTTCACCAGGCCTAGTTTCAGCTTCTTGTTTAAGATCTAGGAAAAGAAATCATACAACATCAATAGCACTGCTATATAGTATTTTTATAAAACACAAAATAATTGAGACTCCGTAAATTGTCAACATTTTATTCTATACGTTTCGACAAGTTTTACATGTCATCTTCAGTAGAATAATGCCTGTTACAAATGAAACTGTTTAAATGCTCACGAGTTCCAAAGTTTGCTTGCGTCATTCAATTAACCTAACGGAAAATGGTTAGTTTTTTCGACGCTCGCGCGCCGTGGTTCAGTCACAGATTACTATTGTACCAGATGTCTATCTTCGCCAAATATCTGTTACAAGTTTTTGACTGCTTACGCGAGCTGACGAAAGATTTCCGCCATGTTCTTAGTAAGCGCAATCCACGCCATACAACGTAAGCAACAGTCTAACCGAGTCTAAAACCTATGCATGTCTGACAAAGGCCTGGCCTGGACGCGAGTCTGACGCAAGTGTCCGCCATGTTCTTAGTAAGCGCAACATACGTGATATTGCGAAAAATGACGAGTGCAATTCGTGATCAGAGTGAAAATCGAGAACACAAATTTACCTTGCGAAAACACGAAGATAGACATCTGGTACAATAGTAATCTGTGGTTCAGTGATGGATCACAACGACGAATGTGATAAGCTTCTTTAAATAACAACAACGATCAAATGACTGGTCGTCAAATGGGCCGAAAGCTTAGATATTTTCAATAAAATCAATTTAATTACATGGTGTTCCACAAATTTCTTATATAAAATAGGCATTATTCTACTGAAGATGACATGTAAAACTTGTCGAAACGTATAGAATAAAATGTTGACAATTTACGGAGTCTCAATTATTTTGTGTTTTATCAATAGCACTATCAGCATGATTTTCCTATCTTAATATGCCCTAGCAAACTTAATCATCAGGAAGCCTTGCCATATTACAGGCGCTTGTACATTACCTTGGGATCTTTTAAGCTGGTAAATGGTTTGACCGGTTCCTCTTTTACAAGTTCTGCCATTAATCGCGCAACGTAGACGTTGATAAATATCAAAGCCAAAAATGCAAGCCAGCTGGAGAGATAGCGAGCGGTAAATGTTAGCGGTTTTTTGCTGTCACCGACATCACGGCCAAAGGCTGTCGCCCAAACATAACTCGTTGATTCTAGGAAAGAAAAATAGTTTTAATTTGTTGAAATTTCAAATTAAGTGAAACGGTCTTGTTGCAATTTTGATCCTTGTTGTTAACGGCTTGTACGCAACTTGTTAGCAACACGTTGGCAATATGTGGGTAAACTTGGGAAATAATCTTATAACAATGGACCATGCCCTTAAAAAAACTTTTGAATTAGAAATATTCATTAACACAGCCAGAATGAGCACCCTAAATTTAGTAAAATTGCAAAGTTTGGTTGCAAAATATTGTTAAATGTGGAAAATATAGCCCTGTGAAATTTGAAAATTTGTATACTTTTGTATTAAGCGCGTTATTTTGTATTAATCACATTTCGAAATGTGATTACACTTTTCCGCACATAATACAAAAAGTATACAAACTTCACAGGGCTATATTTTCCACATTTTACAATGTTTTGCAACCAAACTTCACCATTTTACTAAATTTAGGATGCTCTTTCAAGATGTGCTAATGAATATTCCCAATGGAAAAGTTTGTCAAAAAGAAGAATCGTCTATTTAGTAGGAATGTAACACGGCTAGAGGATGTGACTGGTTCAAAATGAGGATATTCTAAATTAACTTTCACTCACCAAGCAACGTAAACGTTTCTTTCTTTTTTTTCCTCCATCTTCTGTTTTTGTAGGACAAACATATGTAATCTGCAGCCCAGATGAGTAGCAGAAACACATTGAATAGCATAAGGACAGTAACGAGAAGATTAACGTGAAACGGATTGAGAAACACCTGGAAATTTCCAACCAGTGCATGAAAAGAACCTGAAAAATTAACAAGGACAACTGACTTAGGTTTGTGGTGTTACTCGGAGCTTATGTTCACACCGCGCAAGCTGAAAAGTATGCCTGACGGTGCATGGAAATCGAACTTACGACCTTCCAGCTCGCCATGCAGGTGAATGTGAACACTCGCAGTAGTACCACAAACATTATTTCCGCCTGAGTACATCACACTAACACACATGTTCGAGAAGAAACATAAACAAGAACAAAAATGACATCGCGTAAACTTGTGCATTCAACTCGGATCAGACTGCTAGAAAGCTTAATCTGGAGTGGCAGACATACACATGTACAAATGAAAAAGTTGAGAAAAAATCGCGCGAAGACCGACAAATTACTTACATCAAACACTGTTTATTGTGTTTTTTAAAACCTTGAATTCAAAAAAGAACAAGAAATAGAGAAACGACTCAAGATAGTAAATGCTAGTTACTAAGTATCACTGCATATTCATATTTTTACCTTCATCATAATCATCTTTCTTGGAGAAGCCCAATTTCATGATCGCATTAAAGCCGTCAAAAAGATAACCCAACGAACAATCCAGTGCAGCACAACGATCAGGGCGCAGGTCCAATTCCACGGATATGTCACCTTTGCCGCTGATGATGTCCTGGATAATTCCATTCCACTTGCCGGTCTTGTTATCGTACACACCGTATAGTTTCTCAGCTTGAAAGTAGAGTTCGAACTGACAAGATAACTTGTCCGTTAGGTAGATTAGCATGTCTACAGTCCAGCCTGAACAACAGTACATTTCCTCATAGTTGATAACCTATTGAAGCGCATTGGAAATCATTTCAACGGAGCCTTCTCATAATGGCGTCAACTGCGGATTCGAGATGTTACAGGACAAATTGATTGGCTGAGGTAAAATGCCGAACCAATCAAATGTCACGTAACATTAAATTTCCGCATGTGACCTCATATATAAGAAAGGTCTCAGTATTTCATGAGACAATGAGGCTTATGTAACCTATGTAATGAGACTGATGTTTGTGGTGTTACTATCCACTGGCACACCGGACAAGATGAAAAATATGCCTGACCACGGCGGGAATCGAACATGCGAGGTTTAAAATTCTAGCACAATGCTCTGCAAAGAATCTAAATTTCTTTGTAGCTACCATTTTGTCCTCTTCATTTCGCACTTACCGTCGTGTTATCATTTTTCAGTTTTTGCCCATAACAGGGTAGAGAGTTAGTTGAACATTCAGCGTGGATGGCACTCAATTCATGCTTGCTAACATATGGAGAGTATTCGACAACGGGTACCCTGAAAACAGGCTTGATGCTTGGACTGAGTATGCCAGTCTCTTCTTGATGTGAGCATGTTTGAAGGCTGTGCCCGTTCCATGTAGCAACACTTCTCCACGACATTTCTCGAATGTAATGGTCGTCCTCTAACTGTAGAACATCGATAAGGCAATTGTGTTGGCGCATCTTGGAATGTTTTTTTAACCTTAGAGGAAACAAAAAAATCTATTCTCGAACTGGGTTATTATCCAGAACTAAGGTAAGTTAAGTTAAGTTAAGTTAAGTTAAGTTAAGTTAAGTTAAGTTAAGTTAAGTTAAGTTAAGTTAAGTTAAGTTAAGGTAAGGTAAGGTAAGGTAAGGTACGGTGAGGTGAGGTGAGGTGAGGTGAGGTGAGGTGAGGTGAGGTGAGGTGAGGTGAGGTGAGGTGAGGTGAGGTGAGGTGAGGTGAGGTGAGGTGAGGTGAGGTGAGGTGAGGTGAGGTGAGGTGAGGTGAGGTGAGGTGAGGTGAGGTGAGGTAAGGTAAGGTAAGGTAAGGTAAGGTAAGGTAAGGTAAGGCCGTAAGGTAAGGTAAGGTAAGGCCGTAAGGTAAGGTAAGGTAAGGTAAGGTAAGGTAAGGTAAGGTAAGGTAAGGTAAGGTAAGGTAAGGTAAGGTAAGGTAAGGTAAGGTAAGGTAAGGTAAGGTAAGGTAAGGTAAGGTTAGGTTAGGTTAGGTAAGGTAAGGTAAGGTAAGGTAAGGTAAGGTAAGGTAAGGTAAGGTAAGGTAAGGTAAGGTAAGGTAAGGTAAGGTAAGGTAAGGTAAGGTAAGGTAAGGTAAGGTAAGGTAAGGTAAGGTAAGGTAAGGTAAGGTAAGGTAAGGTAAGGTAAGGTAAGGTAAGGTAAGGTAAGGTAAGGTAAGGTAAGGTAAGGTAAGGTAAGGTAAGGTAAGGTAAGGTAAGGTAAGGTAAGGTAAGGTAAGGTAAGGTAAGATAAGGTAAGGTAAGGTAAGGTAAGGTAAGGTAAGGTAAGGTAAGGTAAGGTAAGGTAAGGTAAGGTAAGGTAAGGTAAGGTAAGGTAAGGTAAGGTAAGGTAAGGTAAGGTAAGGTAAGGTAAGGTAAGGTAAGGTAAGGTAAGGTAAGGTAAGGTAAGGTAAGGTAAGGTAAGGTAAGGTAAGGTAAGGTAAGGTAAGGTAAGGTAAGGTAAGGTAAGGTAAGGTAGGCCCCACAATATAATGTGTAGGCATTAAATTTCTTACCGCCATAAAATAACAAATACCCTACCTGTTGTATGTCTCTCCTCTTCCAACTTGCTCATCACTATGCTCGAAAACTGTAGTCTTATTTCGACTAAATCCGGCTAAATTTTCACCATAGACATCTTTTTCCCAAGAACGCTTAAGAAAATCGTGCAATTTGTTCAAAACAAGACGCATGGAGCAATTTCTATCATGTTCGTTACAATGTAAAGTTCCTAAACTACTCTGTCGAAACGCCAACGCTCTGGAAATCCCCTGAAATATTCGCATATTGGTGAAATCCAGATGGACCACTGGAAAAATCCACAAAATATTTCCATGATGTTCCTTTAATATCTTCAGTGCTTTGTTAACTAGACTCTTCAAACGAAAGTCATTGGGATCTAAAAATCCTACGACAAATGTAGCGCTCATTACGATATTATTGTCTATATCAAGAGCAATTTTTTCGAGTTCTTTCAGAATTTTTTCAGATGTTTCTCCTCCAAGCCAAAGCGTACGGTTAATTTTTAACCTCCCTCGTTGCAATTCAGAAGATAAGTTTTGATAGAAGTCCATTCCATGTGCATCGGCCGGAACCAGCAGATAAAGCTGTTTCTCCTTTCGGGCATGCTGTAATATCGCTGAAACGCCTTTTGCCTGAGTTAAAAGAGAAGCGAAACTGAGAAACTATAACATGATTCCATTGACAAACGAGTGTTTCGGTGTTTCATTTTAATTCTAACTAGACCCCAAAGTGTTTTCAAGAATTGAAAGTCCCAATTACATGATGATCGTTAAAAAATGACAAGGAATATACTTACTGTTAAATACGGTTGCTCACACTGGGTAACATATTTCACATTAAAAGCACTCAGATAGGGCAAAAATGTTTTTTCACATTGGCAATCCTCTAGTAGTAAGACCACGGTGTCTGAGACAATCGAGGCGTTATTGACAAGGCGCATCAATAACAAGAGTTTACCGAGATCACAGAATGTAGAGTTCATGACTTTGTAACTAAAATTGACCTTTTGATTAATGCCCAAAGTGGCTGAAATTTCTTCGAAAGATTTTTGACTTGCCAACGAAAAACTGCCAGGGGTGTTTGGATGAAAGGATTGACCACTGCTGAATATCACTGCAATTGAAATGGGCGATGACACAGCACCTGTCGTGGTCTCGCGTATGACTATAAATGCCGAATAGAAAAGCATGATTTGACGATGTATCCGTCCATATGACATATTATGGCTTTGCCTTCTTTGTAGTTATCTGTAGCAGGCCAGACTAATCAGAGCTCGACAAGGGTATTTTCCTCTCAAGATATGAATCTACTTTCGAATACCTCCATATAGCAAAATTGAACGTACGTGCACGAATCTCACTGGAAGTTCATTCAGAAGTTCGTTCTTCTAAAACGCCAAGAGCGTGAAATAATGTGATGAGCTGTTCATGTTTCCAAATATCTATGAAATAGTAATTTAAATTAATCTCACACGAAAACAAATAGAAGATAGGGAAATAAAACGTTTTTATTCATAAGAAACAGGCGTACTGCTGGGTTTTAATTGGAATGTTTTGCACTCAGAAATAATTTTGCATTAAGCTAGCTATATTGCTAGCATGTTGATACATTTCCCCAGTAATGATTTTTGACACTTTTGATTAATGAAAAATTGAAAATATCATCATCATTTAAGCTGTCAGAAGGATTTAAATAGGTTAATAATGGCCATCAATCTAGATCAGAAACAAAGTACTTTTTTTGGAGGCTGACAATTATCTATGGGGTGTATAAAAAAAATAGACGCTTTGAACTTCGGATTTGACCGTTCAGAATGCTTCGAACTAATGATTCGAAAAACGGCATGAGATCGTACACACTTGCGAATTTTAGAACGTTATTATCGATCTCCCTTGTGTACAAAAACCTTGTGTTTTTCATTCGAAGCATTCCGAGCTGTCAAATTGATATACAGGAGATTGCTGCCAATTTGAATTGCAGCTACTTCGAAGGGTCCACCTTTTTTATACACTCTGTCACGTAAACCTGAAAACGGGCATGCTGCAGGCAAGGCAATGTTAAAATTGGCCAGCCTGTATCACCAAGAGATACATTAGGGTCGCCACATTTCCAGTAGAGCAGACACTGTAATTGGTTGATCAAGAAAAAAAAACTATACAAAATATATTCTTTAAAGAACAAAACATAATCATTGATCATTGTTGTTTCAGAATGCCCATCACAAAATGTGTTCACATTGTAGGCAGATATCAACTCAGATTAATTTTTATAATTTTATTATGTAGTCTATACACTGAAAGTCAATTACATGATTGTAAATTTATGTTTCTAGAAACCAAAAAACAATAAACTAAACATGTAACACTTCTTCTATGGCATGTTCACACAATGAACAGCCTAAAAAACTACAGTTAATGTGCAACAGAAGTTGCTTGGTATCTTGCTCTAACCATCGCAGGGAATTACTGTATATCTATGTACCCACCATTCCCTGCACGTACAGACACACACTGTTTTCATGGGTATATACTGAGACCATTTTGTTTGTGGGGTGTCCCTCTACAGACTTCTAGAGTTACAAAGATTTGTACCAGCACAGTCAACTATTTATATCAGCACAGTCAAACCTTACTAACTATTGGTGATTTTTACATATGTTTACTTTGTAGACTAGAAGTTTCCTGTAATTTCACTATTCGATTAAGTTGCTCAACAACAACGCCTAAGGTTTGCTTCATTTCTTCGTTGTCAGCTTCAAGTTGCTCCGTGTGTAATTCCAGCTTGTCAAGTTTCTGGTTGACTTCCGCAATAAGTTTCTGACTCGCAGCGGTTAATTCATCCTTTACCACCTGTATCTCTTGTTTAAATTCGGCACAATTGTGGCACTGAACTCGGCGCTGTTCGCAAACCGCCGTTTCATGGTGCAGTAAATCGCGAGCATTCATTTCGACATAGCAACCCTCGTTCGAACACAGAACTGGCATAAATCCACACTCTTGTACGTGTGCCTCAAGGTTTCCTAACTGAACAATCTGTCGGCAACCGCGGTCGTAGAAGTCGCAACGAATCTTTAATTCTTCAAGACAGTTCAGAACAATGCGAGGGGGCGTAACTAGTGTATCGACAGACAAAGGTTCTACACAGGTAGGACATGTTTGGGACCTCCTAAGATGTTTAGTGATACAAGCTCGACAAAATAAATGCTCGTTTCCACAACACATAACTGGATGTTTTAAGACATTCGTACATATGATACAGTGGAAATTCTCGCTGACTATGTCTTCAAATCGTTCATCTTCATAACCGTGTTCACTTACTTGACGCGACGACGCAGCCCTTCTACGAGAACCTGCGAAAGGTTGACGTGGGTCTTGCGGGATATCGCCAGTGGAGCTGTCATTTTTGTCTGGTGCATTGCCCATGTTAAACTTCAAATTCTTCGGAGAGAGGAGTTTCACTGTCTGGCTACTTCACAGCAGTTTATTATATCACAGACTAAACCCAGTAAAGCTCAGTGATCCGTCGTCCTTTCTGACATATCTCTTTTGTGAAGTTCAAGACCTGTTTTATACAATCTCGTAGGTTCCTAATTTCCGGGGTAAAAATATCGTATACCAGACGTGTCCACGTAAGAGGAACCATTAGCAAAAGTGCAATATATCTCAGGTAATGACTAAAATTGCTGCTTTTTGAAGCCATTTGATTATTCATGTTGCATAGTTTTATTCTTTATGGTAATAAATGTATAGAAATTGTCAAAATGTTATACATTGTAGTAGATTTGTATACTAAAGTGACGTTTAAACATCTGATTAAAAATGTATGACCTTCAATGATCTACTGCAAAATCCAGGCCACATTTGTGCATTTTATTCATATTGAGCTATTCTTTGCTGTTTAAATAAACTCTGGTATTATCTTTTAGTTTAAATACAGCTTGGTTTCCCAGTTTTCTGGGCCCTTTTCTTGCTATTGCAGTATGGCTTTTGCAGAATGCAGACCATATAATCTCATTATGGGGTACAGTCATATGACTACAGTATAAAGGCCCATATATATATATACACCTATTTACACCATGAAACTACCTATTTACATAGTCCAGGTCCCACCAAGGATAAATAGGTGCCTGTTTTATTGCTGAATAGGTTATAAACAAGATTGTACATGTTTTACTGTGTGAATTTGTATCTTGATTTACCAATGCCAAATTGATGTTTTAGATAGATAGATATGTCATTTTACTTTTGTATTGTAGCAATATAAGCAGGTAACTGGTAAGCCTTGATAAGATAATATAAAACATCAATTTGACATTGATTGGGACAAACATTGAAACAGGCCAAACAGACAAATAGATGTGTGAAGGGCAGGCAAGTAGTATCATATATTGCAGTTCTGTCTGACTACTTTTTAAATCACAACTTTGATTTAAGAACATGAATATATTAATTTTCAGCCTTGATTATTGATCTTTCCAAACACATGTCTTAGATTAGCTCATTAGGGAGTTCGTCATTGCTAGAAAGCATCCGTGCTTCTAACCACGAATAGAAGAACACATGATCGTCCAGTGTTGTAATAGTTCAGTTGCGCCAGGCAAACAACGGAAGGGACTGAAGCGAAGAACAGTGGGAAAGTAAAAATAGCAAATTTTGGAAAGTTCGAATATAGAAAAGTATTCTACAAAAATATCGATTACACTTCGCAATGTTTTCTCGTGTTTTGTTGCAAGTCAGGACATGCTCTCGCTCAACTCTTTGGCTAGGTCAAAAATCGCTCGATTGCAGCAAATTTCTACCAGCGATGAAGAGGGCAAACATGAGCAACAAGGCATTGACCATTGAAACTTTAAATCCTCATGTAAAAGAAGTAGAATATGCTGTCCGTGGACCCATCGTCATCCGTGCATTCGAACTTGAAAAAGAACTGGCCAAGGTATCGTTTTTTGATGCTAGTTGAAACTTGAAATGCTATTTAATAACCCAAATGTTGACAAAATTACGAGCTGTTGTGCAATTATTGCTTATATTTAAATTATATTAAAATGTCAGCACGTGAATTGATCTAATGTGACAATCTTTATGGAACCTCAATTTCATGTTAATTATTGATTGACTACAAAACCTCAAAGTCAGTGCCAATATAAACCAGAAATACAATAGTAAATCAATGTTGACAAAGGAACTTGTATGTCTGCAATTTGCTTATAAGCAATGTTTACGAAATGAAGAACACAATTTCCAATGTGGCAAATTGATTTGTGAATGCAAATCATGAATTGCAAGGATAAATGCAAAGTGAATTTCCAAATTTTAAATAGAATTTCCAAAATTGCGTGAAAACTTTGGGACGTAATTCTGAAATTAGCTGCTTACTAGTCAATTTCCAAATATAGTGTGGAACTCAAGTGTGTACAGTTTGCTGAAACCGACTGTAAAGGTTTCCTCGTTTCAAGTTTTAAATGAAAATAATGTATTGAAATACAGAAACGAAAACTGTGGGTTAAATTCTAACCCAGGGTTTATGTTAAACCAGGAAAAACTGGCACCTGCAATATTGTGACTGTTTCTAAAAGAATTTTTTTTACTTAGGGAGTGCAAAAACCATTCACTGAAGTTCTGAAAGCAAACATTGGTGATTGTCACGCGATGGGTCAACAACCCATTACTTTCATCAGACAGGTAATCTTTAGAATGCAAGGCATAACTGTATATGTAGCATATGCTCAGTTTTCATTCTAGCATGATAGAGAGGTGATCAACTCCAAAGAATAGCAGCTGTGGATGTGGCATTAAACATACACTTGCATTTTGTAGTCAGTAAGCATTTTCTGTATACTTCAACCATGGTAGGTGCTAGCCATTTCTTTGCAACCAAGTTTATTGGACAGTCCAGATTACCCACAAGATGTAAAGGACAGAGTGAGAAAGGTTCTTGGAGGTTGTGGTGGTGGAAGTGTTGGTATGGTACTTTAAATGTCTCCAACAGATGCAAAAATTAGACATGTCAAAGCATACAAGCATTTACAAAAAAATTTTCTGTTTGCAATGTTGTTCCAATGTGTAGATATTCTCGACATTTATGATTTTTCTGCACCAATGATTAAGCAATCCTTACTTTCAAATACATCCTATCTTTCTTAAGCTTCGTTAAAGAGGCAGGGTTATCACAACAGCATATACCAAACACTGTGGGCTCGCACTGCCCAGATTTGGTGATTTTAGAGAGGGAGGAAAACCGGAGCACCTTGACAATAACCCTCAAAGCACAAGAGAAGTCAACTGTGAGAACTTAAAATATTAACCCCTTAGTAATGATTATTTGTAAATATCATCACTTCGGATTGATATTACGCCAAATCACCCTCTCTCTGGGTCTATAACTGATCAGTGTCGCCCATTTGCAGATTTGTACACCACATTTTAAAGGACCTTGGAAAGCTACCTTTGTTCAGTAATTAGTTGTCAAATCGCACTAATAACCAATTTTTTTCAGGTGCATATACTCAGTCTACAGGGATTGAATTATTCCGACAAGATATTGCTAAGTACATTGAAAGAAGGGATGGATATCCGAGCAATGCTTCAGATATTTATATGACAGCTGGAGCAAGCATGGGTGTCAAGGTGCGATAGAGTGTATAAATATACAGTGCTAATTAGGATTACTGTAATGTAGATATCTTCAGAATGCCAAAAACGACCTTTGCTAAATGCTATTCTCAAGAAAGTTAATTATTTATTATAATTTTCTGATATAGGAAATGATGGAATGTCTTCAGACAGGTGGAAGTGGAAAAGATAGAGCTGGAGTTATGATTCCAATTCCACAATACCCTCTTTATTCTGCATCCATTTCTGGACTTGGTGCTTATCAGGTAGGCCCTGGTATTCTCTAAGCAAAATCAACTGGCATAGGTACGTGTCAGTTTTCTTTCAATGCTAAATCTTTAGATCAACTATTACTTGGATGAGGACAATGGTTGGGCACTGGATACAAAGGAACTAAAGAGAGCACTTGAGGATTCTCGTGAACATTGTAACCCAAAACTACTGTGTGTTATAAACCCTGGAAATCCTACAGGTCTGTACAGAACATCTTGGGTCAGTTTAGGAAAGGTAGATAGTGCTATCGACTGCATAGTGACTGGTATGACTCATATTAAAGTTCAGCATTTTCAAGTTTTAGTCACTTTTTATCTCTTATTGGTGTCACTGCTTTTTGTGCTGTTCTGCTGTAGTTCACAAAAAATCACTATCCTGGGGATAGCATGCTGTCCACCTTTCATGGAACCAGCTCCAGGTTTTACACATTTAATAATAGTTTTAGAACTCAGTATTTAATTTTCTTTGTACACGATTGTCATTTGAAAACAGTTGAACACTTATTGTTTTGCGCGGGTGGTGGGGGTGGGGGTAGAGTATAAATTTTCAAACATCAAGTTGACCCGCTATTAAACACAAAAACAATGCATTCCGCTTTTAAAACTTTAATTATGTTGACAAGTTGCAGCAAGTCAGTAAAATCGACAAATTGCATCAATGGACCGATTGCATTATGGACAGAATTTGAAAAAAAGTTGAAGTGGGAAAATTCATAACCACAGCATTGAAGAGCATCCTAAAATTAGTAAAATTGCCAAGTTTGGTCTCGAAATGTTGTAAAATGAGGAAAATATAGCCCTGCAAAATTTGCGAATTTTGTATACTTTTGTATTACGCACGGAAAATTGATACCGTTTTCTCGATGTTGATATCAATTTTCCGTGCGTAATACAAAAATATACAAAATTGGCAATCTTCACAGGCTTACATTTTCCACATTTTACAACGTTTTGCAACCAAACTTTCCAATTTTACTAATTTTAGGATGCTCTTCAATGCTGTGGTAATAAATTTTCCTATTTCAACTTTTTTCAAAATTTTGCCCATAATGCAATCGGTCCATTAGGTCTTTGGCGTTTTGGCCGTGTAGTAGTAATGTTTGTCCGCCAATATCCTTGTCGGCTTATCGAATATCTAAATTCAAAGTGATTCCGCTTTTTTGCCAATATATGTCATACACAATTGCGTTACTATTACTAAAAAATGCCAGTCCATACTTTTTACTTGTATTATTGTATTAAAGGTTTTTTTCTGCGTCAAGTTCCAGGTTGGAATCCGGACACACCACGCCGAAGATCTTCGGCATGGAATTTGAAAATCCTTGGCGTATAGTGGCGCGGTGGTTTTTTTTCGTTTTTCTACTAATTTTAAGATGCTCTTTTCAGCTGTAGTAAAATATTTTGTTTGTTTTGCATTGATCAACATTTAGCCTGTCATGTGGGAATCGTCTATTTCATGCCACAAAATTTGGCCTGTATATTTCCAGCACAAAAACATCTGTCAAACGGCATGTGATAAATTCTCCTAACTTCGATGCCGTTGCGAGTTTTTATTTTTGTCGAGGCTCAATAGAGAACTATAATTCTCTTCGGCGGGCAGTGTTTAATATACGATATTAAACAAGCAAGATCATTATTGACAAAAACTGAACTACAGTTTAATTTAAATGCATGTATATAAACGCTTACCTTTTAAGAAATGACTGCATGAAGACAGAAATGATGTACTCTTTTCTGAAAACAGTATGAAGAAGAATGTTTTAAAATAGTGCTATTAGTTCATGAGGTATAAAGTTTTTAAACCGTGACTTTAACTGTTCGTGACTGTCACCGTTGCTATCTTGTAATTGAGAGTAGTGTAAATCAACATGGGGTAATTATGCTGTAAGAGTCCTTCATCCTTCAAGCCGTGTTTTATTGATCCTGACGTCACGCGTAGACAATATATGAAAACGACATAAAAGATGTTAACTGTATTACAGCACATTCAATTATAATGTATTTATAGCGGGAGAGTTGAACTGATGAAAGACGATTACGTCCATTTTTTACTCTTCTGATCGGGCTGGGTCATTTTCATCGAAACAGTATTGCCGTTAGAAAGTACAACTGTTAGAAATAAGACAAGAAAAAAAATAAGAATAATAATGCCATCTTTTCAACGCAAGATCTGAGCTATTTAAGCAGAACAACGCACAAATTATAGTGGTCAGCAATGTTTCGACTCTCTTTCAGCCGGGTCATTCTTAAACCAAGCATATTTACAAGCATTGCTCAAATTAGTTTGGTTGGACAATGACCGTGAAATAGAGTCGAAATATCAATACTATAATCTATATATCTTGTTTCTATTTAATGTCTTAAATCTACAAGATGGCATTATGATCGGCTTGATGATAACGAGTCTACTGCAAGCTGTCAACCGGCTTTATGAAAGTTGATCCACACGTCTTTCACGAGCTTGATGGAAATCGTTTGATGGCAACAACTTGCAGCGAGTCTGCAAACATCAAGTTCCATCAAGTTTAACAAGACTTGATGCAATTTTTAAAATAATGCCAATGGCTTATTGCAACTTGATGACAAACTTGCTATGCAGCTGCGATAACTATATGCCATCGAAAACACTAGAATAGATCTGTACAGAGTTTTGATGGCTCCTACCTTGCTCTCAATTCTCTGCATAGGACGAAATAGAACACATGTTCTCCGTTTGCAAACTGCGAAAATGAAATTGAAATGTAATTAGCGATCTTGGATCATGCGTTTTACATTTGAGGGTGCTTTTTTTTTACGCATTTTTACTCGTATTTACACTTAAACTCTTCTAAGTAATTCCTCTTTGACTACTACAATTACGGAAGCATGTTAAATCGTAGAATTCTGTCCATCAAAACATTTTGCTTATTTCAAGTAAATGGAAAGGCGCGTAATTAGAAAACTACAATTACGATGCATTATTTTAACAACAGCTGTTTCTTATTGTCTCGTTTGTACGGCTCTTTTAGGACAAGTTCTAAGTTACGAAAACATCAAGTCGATCATCAAGTTTTGTAAAGAAGAAGGGCTGTTTTTGTTCGCGGATGAAGTGTATCAAGATAACATTTACGCCAAAGGCGCAAAGTTTCATTCCTTCAAAAAAGTACTCCGTGAGTTGGGAGATGAATTTAAAGATTTCCAGCTTGCGTCCTTCCATTCATGTTCCAAGGGATATGTGGGAGAGTAAGTGATGTGACAACATAGCAGTGAACTCTGTAACTGCGTACAGCTCCAAAGCCATAACAACTGTTTAGGTTTCAAACAGTTTTAGTACATACACAATCACAACCTCATCTGACCAGGGCTATAGCAGTGCACCCTTCCCCCACTGCTGTTCTATGTATCTATTATTACATTTCCAGAATTCTATGCGTGAATTGTTTCTATGTGTGACACTTAACATGTCTCTGCCCGGTTATTTGAAAGCCTGTTAGCTTGACCACAGGTCAACGCGTATTTATTCACTACCTCTCAATGCTTTTTGCATGACTAGAACTGGGATTGGATAAAAAAATCAATATGAGAAAATCAGTTTGGTAACAATATTTTCTTATCCAAATTATTTTTTCATAACTAATAGATGGAATTATATATCCCGATTTAACAGTTGCAAGGCACAAGTAAGCTGTTTTATAGACGATGAACCAACTCACCAGAATATTTTTAAGGAAAAGCTTAACCTCAGTTTAACCCAAAACACGAAGTAAACTTCCCTGTCCTCGTTAAAAGTTTTATCTGCTTGTATATCTTTATTTGTTTGGAGGTAACTCGATAAGGTAATCAATCACTAGATAGTATCTATGCTTTGTATGTTTATCTATACATACGTGTGAGAGCAGTTCCAGTTGCACGGACATATGTTACCGATATTGTTTGCCATTTTTGATCGTTGTTGAAAACTTTGAATCACAAAGCAAACACGTCCCTCCCATTAACGGGTGTCTTATCTGTAAGCACTTTTCGAGGATGACTCACGGATAAGGTAATCGCTAGATAGTATCTGCACTTCACAATAATATTGACGTACAAGAACACTGGACTAACTAATTACTTATATTGTTTCCTCGTGTTTTCATAACAAAATTTGGAAGCGTGTATGTTTTACTTCATATCAAGTATTTTACGAGAAAGAAAAAATAGAGAAATATTTCTGATAGTAGTATATTTGTCAGTCCCAGATTATTTTGGAATATGCTATAAATATCTAACGATTATCGACTATAGTTACGACGAGGATTCACACGTATTAATAATAAAAATAACTCCAGCATTAATCAAACGAGACTGTTAAAATTTGTACTCAATCGTAGTCTTCTTCGCTTTCATTCATTTGTTAAACAAAAATAAGCGTTGCTGGAAAGTTGGAAGGCAAGCGTTTGGCATGCATCATAATTCGTAGAAAACACCACGTAAGTTTATCATCTCAAGCTTACGGATGGAAAGTGTAGGGATAGTAAATATACGTTGTGTTTGCACAAAATTATACTGACATCTATATTCACCAACAAAAAACTTGTCAAGCTAGTACTGGCACAAAAGATTTCTCAACTCCTCAGCCCCCTGGTCGAACTAACGTTGCATCACCGCCTGACCCCAACATCTTAGACAAAACTTTCCCTAGCATTTTCGATACATCATAACTGTTTAACCGCCGCTGTTTCAGATGTGGTATCCGCGGAGGTTACGTAGAGGTCGTTGGTTTGGACGACGATGTGGTATACCAGATACAGAAGCTTTCCTCGGCGAATTTATGCCCCACATCACTGGGCCAGGTAATTGTTTTAAATAAAGTGCTTTGAAATGGAGAAGAGACGAGGTTGCTAAGTCAGTTTTCGCATCATAGATTGTTATGGATTGTGTTGCCGATCCCCCTAAAGAAGGCGACGAGTCGTATCCCCTCTTCATTAAGGTATTGTTATTGTGTGTATTGTTAATATATGTACCATGAGTCAATTATCAAGGGGAGGGGAATAGGTGGGTGCATAAGGCAGAAATGGTCAGGTGAAGGAGTTGGGCAGCACCTTGACCTAGGTTGCCTGGATTAGAATGTCTTCTCTTGGGAGGGGAGGGGGGGGGAGAGTTACTATTTTTCCATTCACCCTCCACCCACTGGCCATTAGAAAACCAACATCTCCACTAAATCCATGTACTTTTTTGTTTCGTAGGAAAAGAACGAAGTTCTAAATTCTTTAAAACATCGCGCTAGGATGGTAGCGGAGGCATTCGACTCGATAGACGGTATCAAGTGTAATGAAGTGATGGGAGCCATGTATGCATTTCCTCAAATCAATATTCCACAGAAAGCCATTGAAAAAGCAAAGGTATTTTGAATACGACACAACTATACGACACTTGTGGTTCTTACCATTTACATGGTCGCACTTGACCCAATAAACTTTCTAACCTGACTTCCATGTTCAAGTCCAATATCAAAATTTACTTTGTCGGGTCTGAGCCTACCACATTTGGATGGTCTCCTAACCATCGTTCTTGCTTTTAAAATTTCGGTCAGTCTCAGTGGTCTATAAATGATAAACAACCTCCGTATCAACCATCGCTGGGATTGTATTCCGAGCAGTACTGTAATACACTAGTAGGTTTTATCTTAGTGCATTAACGTTTCTCACTTTTTAGTCACTTGGTCAAGAACCAGACTTCTTTTACTGTATGGAACTTCTAGAACAAACTGGCATTTGCGTTGTGCCTGGAAGTGGCTTTGGACAGAGAGAAGGCACACACCACTTTAGGTAATTACACATCTTAACTCGTTAAACAACCAACAAAGATACCCAACCTAGTAAGAGCGATGGGCAGTACGATTCATTTTAGGACGTTAAGTAATAAGACCTTTTTTGCGAGTCATTAGTTCGAGGCATTCAGAGCTGCTACATAGAGTTGCCTATGCTTGGACAGCTCTTCTATTTTACATCGTCATGTTAGCGTCAGAGCGTCGGTATTCAGGGTAGTAGAAGTTGTATATGTCGGCGTTCGTGTTTCATTTGGGCTGATTGGTTTACTCTATTTAGAATGACAATTCTTCCACCAACGGAAAAGATAAAGATTCTTCTGGAGCAGTTTAAAGAATTCCATGAAAAATTCCAACAGAAATACAAAGATTAAAAAACTATTTTGAAGTAACCACAAATTTTGTATTTTAATACTAATATAACTCTTTAGATTTTATAATTTATTCCAACATTAACATCTATTTATTTACAAATATTTTGAACCACAGATTTCAACAGCTGACACAAGCTACCCTGCACTTACTTAACATGCATACTAATGCATGTCCAGCTACTATTATCAACTACACCTGAGGAATTACAAAAAAAACACTGTCAGAAAATCAGCTCAAGGTGTGTCACTCTTTCTAACTAACTTATTCTTTAATAACTAATAGTTATACAGTTGCAGCAATAGAAGTGTTCCGAGAATATTTGACCAATTCATTTTCTCACATTCAACAGTTCCTCTAAATTTTGAAGAAACCCTTAAAAACCTCACAACTTCCTGTTAATTGACCAATCGATATGGTCAATAAACAGGAAGTTGTGAACATTTTAACAAATTTTTCAATATTTTAGAATCACGGGTGGAATTCATCAATACTATTTTTGGAATGCTTATATTGCCATGACTGTAACGATCGCAAGCGACAAATAAACCTGTTTTAGCTGACGAAGTAAGTTAGCAGATTATTTACAAAACAATTGACAAAAATACAACTAGTGGTAAAGTTAGATGCAATTTCTATTTTCACCTGTGTGCAATCTCGTACCCAGAGCAATGCCTGTTCGCGGGTTAGGCTGGCATTGGCTCTGGGGAAACGGAATGAACTGCGTATGATTTCATACGCGCTCACTTAATGCGCATGCTCTCCACTAATAGGCTGTGCTTTATTTCCAGCAAAATAATCATACATACAACAGTTGAGCCCGAATAAATAAAGCACAGCCTATTAGTGGAGAGCATGCGCATTAAGTGAGCGCGTATGAAATCACACGCAGTTCATTCCGTTTCCCCAATGCCAGCCTAACCCGCGAACAGGCATTGCTCTGGGTACGAGATTGACCTGTGTGCAACTTGAGAATGGTGAGACAAATTAAGGGGTTAGTTTGTGATGTTGATTCATGGCAACCGATGTAATAATATAGTACTTTTAAATATATTATATACAAAAATATAGTAATTTTGAGGTAGCCTCCTCTTTTCTTGTCAAAGTTGACGAGTTTTTAGTATTGAAGTATAAAAATAAAGTGTGAAGAATATATTCAGGAAGTATGTGTTGTCATAAGTGGCCCAATTCACTGTGCAGTTTGAGTAATATATAGAGAACAGTGTGCACATAAAACACTTCTTAAGAACTTACGAAGTATGTTTGTGCATGCTGATCCTATGTGAAACTACACAATGAATTGGGCTGCTACGGTGCTGTTTGTGGAAAGAAGACAGAGTAATGCTAATATTCTGTCTGAGAGCCCAAGAACAAAGCAAAATTCTGCTCCATGTGCAAAATTCTGTCTGGTGGAGAACAGCATTTATACCATAAGAGTGTGACACAATTTGACATGCCCAGATTTACATAGGTGCATTCAAACGCATGCTAATTTGTAAAGACAGGTGCATTTGTAATCAAACTGAACCATGTATAAGTATGGTGCTATGAAGTCAGCCTTGTACCCAGGCACACTTTATGTGCTTTTAATAGTCATGTATAGAGACAAGTCACAATGCTTACTGCTCTTTAACCCCCCCCCCCCCCCAACACCCCAGTGCGCTTGCTACTTTATTGACTGATCTCTCTATGTATAACTGTATTATAAGCACATAAAGCCCAGAGTACAAGGCTGCTATGAAGTAACACACACACACAACCAACAAACCGACACTCGCATGCAGAGATATTCATCTAATATCATAAACCTGGCAAGTCCTTGATTCTGTTCTGTGACACAAATCTCTCGTTGATGTCAGAAAGAATGAGAGAGTACACCATGACTTTGTGTTCTGGTATTGGTGGAAGCTGATAGGCCTTCTTTTTTGCATTCTTTCCTTTTCCGGGCTTATGATCTGGTCCACCCTTAAAAGACAATCAGAATGGCAGTATTAGGTACAGCTCTTAAAAAAATAATGTAAAACTGATGGAATTTGTATTCGAAGGATTCTTGTTTGCTCACCTTGCTATTTCAACCCCGTTCATAATTTTGTTGCAAGCTCAATAATTAGGGACAAATATTTATATATTCATGTTCACAGACCACAAAAACAGTAAATTTCAAAATAAATTAGATGTGCGGAACACAAAATTAATATATATGAATATATTGTCCCCAATTATAAAGCCTATTAAAACCTGCTGTAAAGGCTCTGTAATGTGATGTGGATATATTATTCTTTGCAGCATCAGCCACACTCACTTCTTCATTGTCTTCTGACAAATCAGCAACAAAACTGTGGTCATCTTTTGGTTTATTTTTTGACCCCTTTGGTCTTCCTCGTTTTCTCTTTATTGGCCCAGCATGGGACTAAAATTAGTCACATCACAAATACAACTTCTACTTTACCATGTTTGTTGTTAACATTAACTAAAGTATTTCAGGTTAAGGTATGCAGATCCGCTTGACCTAATCATGGCCTCTGGACAAATTTATAACCTTGCGCCCCCAATCAAAATATTTCACTAATTTTCAGTTTTTGGGTTTCTGAATACCACAGAATTCCAGGAATTTGTTAAGAGCTTTGAAAGTATTGCCTATACTATCTTCAACTTCAAAATTGTCACTGGACACCCCTTGAGCTTTCTGGACTCTGGGTATTTTGCCCTCTCTAGCCACTCATGGTATCTGCTTGTTTCTTTAGCTACTTTGCACAATTAACTAAATAATTTCAGCACACTACATACGTACATTGAAATCATATTTCTACTAATATTTCTATGTAATCAACCTACGTCAATGCTATCTGATCGTTCATAGCTTGCTTTTCCATCAAGAAAAACCTCTTCATCATCGTCACCATAATCATCCTCGCCAATCAACTTCATTTTCTTGGAAATCGTTTTAAGCTTCACGTCTCCATTGCCAACCGATATCCGTGTATATGTATCTCGATATTCATAATCAGGAATTTCTCGTTTTGGTCTTTCTGGCCGAAGTCTTGTCACTGATATTGATGTGTTGCTTTTCTTTGCTGGGATGTCAAATTATACATACTTCTGTATTTATGATTATTATTTTAATGATTATTATTCCCAAAATATAAATTATATAAATATTTGTTCTTTTAAATAAACACATAATAAATACAAAGTAATATTACCATCTGGATCTTTAGACGTTGAGCACTTCTTGGCAATAAATATGTGACCACACGGACAAGACTTACACGCAACAGGAAGCTAAAAAATGAGACACCGTAAAATATTAATTGTTTATATATTACACACGAATAGATTAACTTCTCATTCATAGCAAAATTGTGCATTCTTGTTTGTTTAATTGCAGAATGAGAATGGCATAAAATGCTACTTTAAAATCAATATCAATGTTATGTAATAAGCAACATATTTTAAATGTCTGGATCAAATATGTTTATGAGATGGGAGAAATGCATAAAAAGCACCAGACAAGTAAAAAATACAAACTTTATAGGAAACAAGATATTACTTATTAAAACACAAAGTACCCTACTTACAGTTTGTTGGCATTTAGGGCATTTTTTCTTCGCCATTTCGCAACAGAAATTGTTGGCCAAATTGAGCTACATATTGGACGTTCTTTGCCAAAAACATGTGTAATAAAGTTGTATGACTTTTGAGGTATGAATTATTCATCATATGGAACCGACATTCTCCGATGTATTTCCGACCACAACCCGAACCACAAATTAATGTTCAGCTTTGTTCAGCCCAAAAAACTCTATACATTTACCTTTCTGTTTAAAATCCTGGAATTAGAATCTAGTATGCGAAACAAATAGGGAAATGGAACTTTAATTTAAAATTTAAACACTGAAATCCTCCGAAACCTTTGAAAACCAGTGAACTAGAACTTTTACCGAGCGAACTCCGACCAGTGACTCCGCTTCTACCTTCGGCGATGACAAATAGCACTAATTCGCTTGAATTAATTTCAAAATGGCTGCCGCCAGGACTGGAGAATGTGGGCGAATTTTAGTGGTTGGTCTGGCGTGTTTGGATATAATTAATACCGTCGATCGTTTTCCTCAAGAAGACGAAGACATAAGAGCGTTGTCACAGTGTTGGCAAAAGGGTGGAAATGCCGCCAATACAGCTGCAGTTTTAGCCCAAACATTGGACACTCGCTGTGAGATTTTGTGCTCTTTAAATGCAGGAATTGAAGGGCAACACGTGAAAGATGAGTTACAAAAACGAAAAGTTGCAGTAGAAAACTGTCCGGTTAATAGAAATTGTGGTTTTCCGACTTCGTGTGTGTTAATAAACTCAGTGTCTGGATCACGAACTATAATTCATGCTCGAAATGATTTGCCAGAATTACAATCGACTGATTTTGACAGACTTGACTTAAGTGTATATTCTTGGATTCATTTCGAGGGAAGACGAAATGTCGATGAGATTGTTAAGATGATAAAAAAGATCAAGGACTTCATTAGGGAACGAAAAATACCAATTACAATATCGGTTGAACTCGAGAAAAAACGAGCCGAACTCCGAAAACTTTTCAAGGCAGAAACGGATGTCATATTCATTGGCAAAGACTTCGCTCAGTTTTGTGGTTACACCACGCCTGAAGAAACGGTAAAAGGGTTGTTGAATCAAGTACAAAACAACTCAACTCTTATTTGTCCATGGGGGGAACGTGGGGCGGTGGCAAGGGGGGTTGATGAAGAGGCATGTTCATCACCGGCCTACCCACCGGCCAGGGTCGTGGACACCCTTGGGGCAGGTGATACGTTTATTGCTGGTGTTATATTCTGTTTAAACCGAGGGTTGTTGGTCAAAGATGCAATACACTTTGGTTGTAAGTTAGCGGGAAAGAAGTGTGGAATGCAAGGATTTGATGAACTGACATCAGCGACACCGAGTCATGACTCCGGCTGATAAGAAAGCCGTAGAATGATATTGGATCTGGTTTTTCATCGATCACACATCATCACCGATAATCAGTGAACAAGAATAGCCCTCCTGATGGAGAAGTAATTTCATACACCAGCAATGACTACTGATCATGTCCCTGATTCAGCTACGTCGATAAATTGTGTTATATGAAACTCGAGGTGTTAAATGTGGAACAGACATGAAGGACGGTCTAAAATAAAACTTATTGTGTGAATAATTCGTACAAGTTTTATGTAGAATTTTTGTAAAAAAAGAGGTGAAGTAATCTCTGATTATACTCTAGGTTATTACAACCTTGAGGTTTTATAGGCAAATGTAATACACCAATGTTAGCACTGTCACATTAGTCGTATTATTAGAAAGCTTTAGATTTGAATACGGCAACGAAAGCGAGTGCTCAACAAAATTTTGCCGTTGAAAATCAGCTACTGCAAACTTTATAATATCCAGTTTTTGGACATAACATGTCCGAAAACAGCAGACGATAAAAGACGAATACGGGTTTGTGGGAGAGAATTTAAGAAAATAAAAACGTTCTCGTAGCCGTAGACAAATCTATGTACACACAAGGTCGTTTCCGAGCGTTTTCACAACAGTCAAAATGAAAAAACAAAAATTCTCATCGCATGAAGTTTTCAGTTTTTGTCCAGAGGCAAGGTTTGTGCTGGTTTTCACCAAATTATGTCAACAAGTTGAGAGCTTTTTGAGATAATTGTTATAATTCGGAAAGAAAACGCTCGGAAACGGCACCGTTAGCCTGCGCAGCCCCCCATTGCAGAGCTGATGAAGATCCGAGCTTACGGATCGAAAGTTATGTAACAAACAAACTGACGTGATGTTTTAATAAAGCAAATCTATCAGTAAGGCCAATCTTCGCGACACTAGCTTGTTGCTAGGTGATGATGACGAATACGCTCGCATGCAGAGTGCACCTGTCACATGAATACCTGCATTTTTATTGGCTATCAGAATAACCTGTCCTCATCCAGCAGAGATAAATATGTAAACATAACTTGTTTCGTACACTCTCGCATGAGACATGGCCGAACCCGAGACGCAAGGAGATACAGCAAGACGACGTTACAAGGCACCGTGGTCCCCAGATGGCCCGGAGTATGACCCACTGTTACCGTACGGACCCAAAGTCTACCTGGCAAGGAAGAAGAAAGCGGATCCTTGGTGGATCGTCGCGCTGGAGGTAAAGATGACGTACATATTATACACATTAGTGTGGCTAGGCTGGACGTGCCAAAGCGGGAAACTATATGTTGTGCTTGAAACAACATTCTCACAGGAAAATGTGACTGGATCGTGTTGAAACGATTTGAGAGGCGAAAAGAGAGACAACCATTAAAGCGAGTCTATCTTTGATTGCAAAGGAAGAAAAGTAGGAATTAGGACAAAAAAATAGGAATTAAAACGATTCCTTATGCTTTGCGCGTTAAAATTGTACGTTAAGTGATAAAGGTTTGACGAGGTTTTGCAAGAAAAACTCATTCAGGGGAGAGAGAGTGTTAGGTACATGTTTTTATGCAGCCCCTTAACTTAAAACTGCAAGGAAATTTTAAGGCATGCACTTACGAACATATTTGTTTATACTTCATTAAAACTTTGAAGTTTTCACTAGCATTGCTGTACTATTATAAAGCATTTTACCGTGCGTCTATAGAGTTGCTAACACGACAGAAATCAAACAAGAACGGGCTTCATGCAAGTTTATATGAACTATTGGACCATTGGCTGTATGCATATCATATCCAGCTTACACTATTTGAATTATTAATAAACACAATACAATATTGCTTAATAAAATTTGAGGGAAAATAATTCTATTTTCTTTGATTTGAACAAATATAAACCAAATAAAGTTCTAGTAACTTTAAAGGAAAATTAATTTTTGCTGAAAGATGAATGCATGAAAATCGTGTTAGTCGCTCGGCATTATCATATTTTGCATATTCAAATTTAGGAAGTGCGGTCAAATTATGTCAAAACAGACCTGCTGAATCGTTCTCGAATATTTCCCAACAAGGTCAAAAAAGGTTTCCGTAGCACAAGCTAAGTTACCATACATATGTTTCCTAATTTGCAGACAAGTTGAGCGATCCATACAAGCGATAGCAATTTTTGAAGATTCGTACTGCACGTTCCCTCGTTTGTCCACACTGCGAAACATGACAAACGTTTCCGCAACAAAGTTTGCTGGTCTACCCAGGAGGATTTAACTCAATACCTTACTGTTCTATCTTAATCCATAAACAATCAAATGGTCTTAAACGCAGGTTCAAGCGCTAATGACATCCGTGATACGACCTCATACGCTTTCCTTTAGAACCCGGTAACTTCGCTTTAAATATATTCCAAGACTTTGAATTTCCATATTTAAACAAGAACGGTGATGTCTAGGTAAACATACTTCCATTTTCAAACTTCTCTAGGGGAGAAACACCATTGAGTGTTTTGGCAAAACGTTTCTAAACAACATGTAATGGTTATATTTCTAAAGTCAAAAACAACGGAAACATTCAGTATTGGCCTTTAGCTTTGTTTATACATAAAGATATAGTTCTTTAATTTTTATTTAAAATATGTAAATGTCAAGTCTTGGAATACACTTAAGTTACAGGTTTCCAAAGTAAAGCACATCAGGCCATATTACGAATGCTAACTTTCGTTTTCAGTGCACTCGGCTCAACTGTTAGCTGCTCAACTCTGTCATATGAACGGACCATCCCACCCGCAGAAAACATCATCCAACACAACTATTTTATATCTTTGTTCATTACATTTTCAGGTTCTCGTTGTGTTGTGTGTGATATTGTTCTTCATCTACATGTACTACTATATCGACCACCTTCATTTTCATGTCACGCATGCGTACGCAAGAATTGGTAGTAGTACAGCGCAGCATCACGTGGCGCACAAATATTTACGAGGTAACAGCGCTGAGCGCTATACAAATACATGGCATGGATTGTTGTTCGCATTGCTTGCTCGGGCTTGACGATAACATTAATCTTAGGGCAAGTTGCAAACATGCTTGATGCAAGTTGTTTCAGCAAGCTGCAAGCTGCATTAAGTCTTAATTCAACTTAACGAAGCCAAAAGGGTTGATGCATTAACATGATCACAACTTGAACTTGCATTAATCCGGTAAAATCCACAACTTGCATCAAGTCTGGGGGGTTTTTGGCTGTTTACTGAGGTACAGATCTGTTTGCTGTCCTTTGCCTTACTTTACAATCAAAGGCAGGCCTCGATGTAGATAGTTCTGGCGTGAAACAGTAGAAAATATTAGCAAAAATTTTAAATACCTTATTACACTGGTATTTCTGCTTCTTGAGATTGCTGAACCAGTTTTCTACAGAAGGATAATGATGCAATCAAACATTTTAGTTGAGAGAATGACACAAAAAATATATCTATGGTACTGTTTGAGTATACCGGTGGTTTATCGATTCTTATGCTAACGCAGGTCCAAAATTTCAATTTTTTAGCCGCTTTCTGCTAGGTATAAAATGTCAATTATTCTTTAACTAGGACATGGTACAGACCAAGACCACGATCAGGCTATGTACTGGTTCAGGTAAAGTTATGTTTCTAGAACTCGTATAGCTTGCTAACTAACTAAAATGAATTCATACACATTGATTGAAAGTTCTGATTAACTTAATCGCGGTGAAGGATTTCACTAACTTTCACTATTCAACTCGGACAAACTTAACGAATAACTTATGATGGTCAAATCTAAGCGACTATAGTACTCTTATCAATCCAGCGAGGATTTAACATCTCTTTAAATGCAAGCTAAAATAAACTGTAGATTCCTACCTATATTGGGAATACCTGGGGTCGTTTGTGCGGAAGGTGAACAGCGCTGTCCACCGGAAAGTGATTTTTTCAAACTTTCTAAGCATGTTCAGCAACTGGTAAAACTCATATTAAAGTTCACTATTTTCAAGTTAGAGTCACTTTTTACCTCTTGCGAGTTCAATATTCCTGGTGTCATTGCTTTATACACCAGTTCAAAAAATCACCTAGTGCATACCGCTGTCCACATTTCGTGTATAACCGACCCCTGAAAGATAAAGAATGCGAGCTTTAAACCGTCTTAAAACCTTCTAGACAAGCAGCAGAAAACGGTCATCCTGGGGGAGCATACAATTTGGTGGCAGCTCATTTCCAAGGATACAGAACTGATCTACAAGAACAGTAAGGACTTTTTTAGTGCATGGGAAATATGAGACAAGTTTGTATGGCGGATAGACAACTGTATAGAAGACAGACGTTAAAAAGATGTGATGTGATGGAAGTGCGACCAGTAATACGAACCTCTCTAACCTCTCTCAATCCGAACCTCGGATTGTTTAGTTTAGAACAGTTCAGTTCCGCTCGGCTCAGTTTAAGCTAAGCTTAAGCTCACTTCATCCCATACGTTTTCATTTATAATAATCTGATTTTATTTCAGTTTTTTTATTTCATTAAATTCCATCTCATTTCATTTTATTGCGTTCCTTCTTTTTTATTTTTCTTATTTCACTTCGTTTCATCTCGTTTCATTTCATTTCACTTCGTTTCATTTTATTTCAATTCGTTTCGGTTCATTTCATTTTCTTCGTCCCATTTCATACGAGATGCATGTCAATGCAATACTATTTTCTCTTCCATTTAGCGAAATTGAAAACATGTTGAAAGTGGCAGCGGAAGGAGGACACGAAGAGGCAAAAAGAGCCTTGAGAGAAATGTACCCTGAAAGTTATTGACTCTTTCTGAGATAAAGACATCTGTTTTGATCTATCGATACGGATCTTAATCACATTACAACTGTCGATCAGGTTAATAGATATAGAATTCACCTGACTTCCTTTTTTAATTCTTTTACTCATAGTATTGCTTCTGTTTTTAAATTGGTCCCACAATTTGGAATTGTTAGAAATAATTGTAGGACAATGTGCAATTTAGAATTATTATAACCAGGACCGGACCAGAAGACAGGAACGTGATTGACACGAGATTCCTCTAAATCTTTGACTTTACTTTTCAGAATGACTGAAGTCATCGTACTTCATAAAGATATGGAGTTTTAATAAGGCTTGACTGATTTTGTTTATTGTAACAGCGATGTTCGTTTTCATTTATGCATATATTACGACGGTTTAACAATTCACCGTAGAAGAAAAGATGGCGGATGTCGATTTTACCAGACTGCATTCCTGTCTGAAATACTTTAAAAAGGCAAATTAACGTCTTTTAAAGAACAGACAGAAAAAAATTCGTGAGTTAAAATTTCATTAGCTTTGCATTACAAGCAAATCCATTAGCTTTGCTTCTTGATATCTTTTCCCAGGTATTCTCACTTGATACCCGCAGTGCATTCTGGTAAAATCCACATGTCGCCCTCTTTTCTGCTACGATGAATTAAAATGTTTCATAAGTTGTAGATTGTATAAACTGTAAAATTGTAAAACGTTTCTTAGCATAATTAATAAATTTTAATATCAATATTAATATGACTACTCATTATATACGATAATTAATTAATTAAATTGATTATTTACGTTAATATTATTTGTGTTTATATAAATAACATTAATATTTAATCCTTTTAACCTTATCTGGAATATACCTGTCGGATTTGTGAAATTGAAATGTGTGTTCACTTATTCCAAAGAATTTTAGGAATGTTTAGCACTGTTTTCCCACTTCAGTTTGGAGGGGGGGGTCAAGATATGAACAGCTCAGTTCTTACGTGATCGAGGACTGTCAGAAGACTTAGAACATGGTGTGCACAGATATTATATAATATATAAAATGGTTCTACAGCCATTGGAAAAATTTGACGGCATAACTATAGTTGAAATCATTGCAAGGTGACATTATATTTGAGCCGGAGATTATATAATCTTGGGGCTCTTTCATCGAGGAGATTATATAATTTTAAGGCTCAACTGGGTCTATGAAAAATTTTTCAAATTCAATTTAGCCGCAACCTTTAATGGCACTTATATAGGTTTTCCCTACGGCAATTTTCTCCCCCTCCTCAAGCTCCGCTTTGATGTAATAAAGCCTGGTTCACACTTGTCGTAAGAATCGGGAATACCTTCTTCTGGCCGATGCGATTGAGTGAATTCTATGCCATTGTCCCATACTTTGGTTTGTTCACCTATTCGTACACATACGTGAGAAGGAGAAAATCCTCGATGCTTATTACAAGTGTGAATCATGCTTATTACAAGTGTGAATCATGCTTAAGAGAATGTATTAATGGTATTACGTCACTGTGTCGCTTTGTGGCTCTGGTATACTTGTTTTTACCAGATGTATGCCTTTTTACTCTTACGAATCCTTGCCCTGTCATGAAAGAGATCGTTAATTCACTCATTCGCATTCATGAAAAGTGGAAAATCGCGCCAAAACTTGCAGCGCACACCTTTATTAAGCATTTCAACTTTAAGTTTCCAAGGTCGACGATATAATTACGCGCCCTGCCTAGTCATATTTTTTATAATGAGTTCCTTTTTCTCTTGTCAAATTTTGCATAATTTTCATGCTACGCTAATCATCGTGACAAAATTGTGAATTTTAAATCAATCAGTCGTTTAAACAAACACAGTGCGGGAAGCAGTCTAAACTGAATACAAAGTTTATATAATTATGGCTAGCGAAAAGACGCCTCTGTTATCCCCAGCGAGTGATAAACCGATAGAAATCGGCTTTGAGCCGAGAAGTACTTCTTCAGAATCGAGGTAGGTGCCAGTTAATGTCAGGATCGTACGTGTCAAGCATGTAAATAAAGAACGAATGTAGTACTCTCTTGGTTTAAAATGACATGACAAGAAACAGAAGAAGAAAGACATTCTGTAGAGTAATTCGTAAACTGTACCACTCAGTAATATTTGAGCGGTAATAATCGTAGCTTACTTATGAATATAAAAAAAATGGGTAAATAATTGGTATATAATTTGAACCAGGTGATGCATATTGTCACATGGAATTGTCCGTGGGCAACAATGCACCCTAAGAATCAGGGATTTTCTCCCTCTCACGTATGTGAATGAATATGCGAACAAACTAAAGCATGGGACAAATATTGGATTGCGTTTGCAATGGTATAGAATTCACTCAATCACATCGGCCAAAAGAAGTCATCCCGATCCTTACGGCAAATGTGAACCAAGCTTTAGTGTTTGCACAAAGAGTTCTCAGGTGAGCCAACTCGTAGGCCTATATCGCGAGTCAGATAGACCGCATTATCAAGTCGGAGCACAATCGTGATGCAATTATCGCATGAAAGCATCCATATTTCCCATGCACACGCAATTTCTGAATGAGTGCCCCGCAAACTACAACGAAAGTGCAGACGAATATTAGATTGCTTTTTCAATGGTATATACTTATATAATAATAACTCATTCATTCAAATTAGGTGGAAAAGAATAAGCCACTACCCCGGTACTTCTCACAAGTGCAATCAGGTTGTATTTAAACTGGACTACAGAGCGTGGAGAAAACACTCGTATATCCAAAAAATGAGAGACAATAAAAAAATTGCACCGTCACTACTGATTCTGACCTCTCCGCCCACAATGTAGACCAGGCGAAAAGGAGTAAAAATCCTGGCATTGTGGAATGCAGTAAATGAATATAGTTCAAAGGATTTAAATAACTACAAGGGTGAACTTTTTATACATCTTGTCGAGTGCAGAGTGATACTGATAATTGGATCATTAAGAGATTCTTTTCTGCAGATTGCTATGTAAATTCTAGCTATGCAAAGACCTTTGTGTTCAGTTCGTCAGAAGAAAGACATCCTGAGCAGACGAAAAATCACCTTGTATTTGAAACTTCTGCAAATGTAATCTTGTTTATTTTTTGTAATTTTAGCGAAAAGAAAACAGCACCACAAGTTCCAGTTCGCGCTCTGGTTTGTAAAACAATCTTTTCATAGAACACCGGCGAAGTTCTACTTTTGATTGATGGGAAAGAGTGAATATCAGCGGTTAAAGTCTTTGGCAGTGAACTCTATATAATTATACCTGGAACGTTATTTGACAATAGATCACTAATTTACAATTATTACCTGTGCTGAGAGTTATTCGTGAAAGGCTTGGCTAATTGGGCCTGTTTCTGATTTACTTGTATGATCAACGATTAGAGAAAAAGTCCTCTCCATCACAAACAAGCCACAAATATATAAAAAAAATTACGTCTTTTCTTGTTTTAGTTTCGATTCGTAGACAATACGGACAAAGTATTACTGTTCTTGTCAGTGATCGGCAGCTGTTTCTATGGCATCATAACGCCAGCTCAGTTTATCGTATTCGGCTCGCTGACGGATGACTTTGTCGACTACACACTGTGGTCTTATAATGTGAGCACCGTCACGGTGGAGCCCGACCTAGAAGACTCCATGACGACAATAGCGTACTGGTATATTGGAATCGCCGCGGCGAATTTTGGCTTTGCCTGGATGGGGCTGGGACTATTTGGTCTGACTGCGCAACGTCAAGCTCACAAGATGAGATTGGCCATGTTCAGGAATGTCATCTATCAAGAGATCGGTTGGTTTGATGAACATTCAAGCGGAGAGTTGAATGTCAACCTGTCAGAGTATGTATTTTAGCGGTCTGTGATCTCGCTGGGAGACGGGGTAATTTTGATGAATTGAAAGAAACAGTGAATACATAGTTCATTATAAAGCGAAATAGTATTACTGTATTTCTGAGTGGTATATTGCAGTATGCTTACAAGCTTGTTGAAGAACAACTACAATAATTTTGTTCAATTTCCATTCGTCAAAGTTATCTCAGCTGCCATCGAGTCCCGACTAAACGGAGCCATATAAGCCAGCTCCTCGATATAAAAACTTAATGTTTAATAGATCCCTCGCATTCCTCCTTTTCCAAAAAGACGCAGAAGTCTTATCATTTACTGAAGCCAACTTAAAGCCCGCCCTTCAGTTCTCTTTTGTTGTTTTAAAACCTTAGCTTGGAAGACAAGATTGGACTTTGTTGATCCATTATACTGATAATATATGTCCAACGATCCAAGGTTCAAGCTGCGCCCAAAATAACGGAGCATTCATGCAATTCTAATTTTACTAAACAATATATGCCCATCAACAATAACTGCGTACTTATATCAAGTTCATTGCACAGCATGTTGATCAATGACAATGACCAATATGCCCCAATACCAAACACGTGGCTAATTACAAGTCAACTGTTTTTAGTGAGATCACTACGATTGCGGATGGCATTGGGTATAAACTGGGTAACATGGTATCCAGTCTGGTATCGCTGCTTGCCGGTTATGCCCTCGCCTTCGTTTATTGCTGGCAACTTTCTCTTGTGTTGGCAGCATTGTTTCCAATAATGCTCATTCTTGGGTTCGTCATGTCAAAGGTATGTGTATACGGTGGGGGTATTCGGAAGCTCTTGGGAGAAAGTTTCAGAAGATTTTCTGGAATTTCAATTCGACTGCGAGTTATTAAATAAATGAGAAATGAGAAATGAGAAATGCAGCTTGGACTATTCCCGAAGCCGTAAAAGAAAGGTGTATATTTCGAAAACGTTAAATTTCAGAGTGTCCCATTAGGAGAATTGGCTGTTTCGGGCAGCCATGGAGCTTTTAAGAAATTTATACGATTTTTGTGGTGTAACTTTGAGTATATTCCTGACAACAGTTGGAATCGAGCTCACGTACCACTTTTGAAAAGCTAGCTCCATCTTGATTGCAATTAAGATTACGATATCAAAGGAATACTTGAACTGATCTAACCTGGGAGTTCAATTGGCAAAGTAATGCGATAGCATTTCGAAGGCGGAACGTTCGAATCCGACCGTGCAAGCATATTTTTTAACATGCCCGGTTTGAACATAAACTCAGAGTAACACCATGAACATCTTTTTCGCCAGAGTACAGAACAACAAGACAAAGTAAGAATCATGTTTGTAAGATTGCTGAAATCTTGCTAAGTACATCAATTAAACTTATCCATTTCAATAATATCATCTCTCACTTCACCAGGCAATTGGCAAGTTTACAGCATTAGAGCTGGCCTCCTACGGAAAGGCAGGTCACATCGCGGAGCAAAGCATTTCATCCATAAGAACTGTAGCTGCATTTGGTGGAGAACACAAACAATCCGAATTGTAAGGGAATGATTTTTTCTTCAATACCCAGCGAAAACCACGACTTTAAGCAGAGGTTTATAACTGACTCTTTTCAACGTAGATACAATGAGCATTTGGGAGATGCGAGTATGTTCGCCATAAAGAAAGGACGAATCGCAGGAATTTTTCTTGGCATATTTATACTCTGTATGTATGTAAACTACGGAATAGCAATCTGGTAAGATTCTTCGACTCAATTTATGAGACGTTAGGAAGATCTGGGGGACGCCCACTGGTGAACTCATTCTTGGATATTAAGGAAGAAGAGGGGAAGTATGCAGGGAAGGTGTGCACTTCCCTGAGATCATTCTTAGACAATAAGGGGGTGGGAAGGTGTACACGCCCGATCTGATCTTCATTCATTGAGGGTAGGGGGAAGGTATTAAGGGGATGGTGTGCACTTCCCTGAGATCATTCTTAGACAATAAGGGGGTGGGAAGATGTACATGCCCGATCTCATCTTCACTCATTGAGGGTAGGGGGGAGGTATTAAGGGGATGGTGTGCACTTCCATGAGCTGACCCCCAGACATTGAAGGGGGTGGGGGAACGTGTGTACATCTCAGAGCACATCCTTAGAAATTAACTGGGAAGGTATGGTATGCAACTCCTTGAGCTACACTTAGCTATCAAGGGGTTGGAGGAAGGTATGCACTCCCCTCAAGGTCGTTATCGGATATCGTGGAAGCACGTGGGGTGTATGAGAACTTTTCCTAAGCTCATTTTTAGTTTCTCCTGAGAACTGTCACATTCCAATGCATGGTCTCTGAGAAAGTGCATACCTTAGTCGACATTTGAGCAACGTTCCTTTACCACCTTAAACATGCACTTAGCTATATATTCGTGCCTCACTTTGGCATGTACAGCTTGTTTATGTAGTTCTATCTCATTATTCTGGAAGGTATTTAATACATCTGGTAAAAGATGGCGACGCAGCGCCAGGGGATGGTTTAACGGTAAGACTCGGAATGCTTTGAAAATATTATTACATCCGTATCAACTGAAGATGAGAAACGAAGATGAGAGTTGATTCACACAAGATATTTTAGCCTCCCAATGAAAAATAAAAGAATGAGTGTTTTGACTATGTTTTCACTTAATAAAATACATGAGGGGACAAATATGGAATACCATGATAAATAAAGCAAAGTTATCCAAGTAGGCGAGGTGTAGCTGAAGAAAACATATAGCCAAAGTAGAGATGTAGTCTAGGTAGCCGCCAAGGTAGGCTTGCTAGCTAACGTAGCTGTGTACCCAAAGTAACCAAGGTAGCCTTGTGCAATATAACGTGTAGCTTCTACTTGGCAAGGTATTCTACAATTGCTCATACATGAGTGTGTTGGGAAAAAATCAAATAAAGCTGCTGACCAAGACTGCGTGACTGCTAACTCTCATCCTCGTTTGACCCGGGTTTATAAATATAACACGCCATATTTAGTAACATCGAGAACGACCTAATGCTTCTTCACAGGCTTTCTTTGCTATCACTGTAACGGCGTCGGTCATGGGACAGACCGCCACTAGTGCCCAAGCGCTGGCCGCTGCTACAACCGCTGGCCATGTCATACTGAACATTATTGACAGAGTAAGTTAACCGGAAGCATACTGCACTATTTCATGCAAGTTATGCACTTTTATGACCTCGCACCATTGTTTTGCAGCAATCAAATATCGATGCGTCATCAAACGTGGGACTTAAACCAGTTATTGAGAAAGGCGAAGTCGAGTTCTCAAATGTAGACTTTTACTACCCAACTAGAGAATCTGTTCAGGTGCAGTATGACATTCAGAAATAATGTATAAACAATCAACTGCGGATTATACCTGCGGATTATACCTGCGGATTATTGATTCTACCTGGTCAGAAAGCCCCGGCTAAACAATGAAGCATTGTTGCGAAAAAATTGTTGCAATTCCTTGTTCACTCACCCCGGAAAACATTGCTGCAGGAACAAAATTTGTTACCAAGATAGCGGAAAAGTTTCCCAACGAATTCAAAATTAAATTCCGTATGTCTTGTTATTCAATGTAATCCATCGTAATATGGCAGTTTTCATCGACAAAAAGTAAGATGAGAGTACCATTGGTGAAATGTCTATTTAATTAAGAATTATTAAACAAAAAGCCTGAGTTACCTATGAGTTACAACATTGCAAATGTGCTCATTCGCTTTTTTAAAAGAAATTGCTTTAAAATCAATTTCTTTTGTGAAATATTTCATGTTCGATCTTTGTTTCCATTAAAACAACTCGCGCACTCGATCTCTACGAGGTAGCAATCCTCTCTTCATTGAAATCTTGAGCTTGTAATGCAGTTCTAAATTCCACATCTATCACCCTTTTCGCTGTAGATTTTAAAGAATTTCAACCTGAAAATACCAAGTGGAAAACGCGTGGCGCTCGTAGGAGAAAGCGGTTGCGGGAAGAGCACAATCGTGAAACTGCTTGAGAGATTCTACGATCCTATACGAGGAGCAGTGCTCGTGGACGGTCATGATGTTAAGGATATTACCGTTAGTCATCTGAGAAAATATGTTGGAATCGTCAATCAGGAACCGGTTTTATTTTCGACATCAATCGCTGAGAACATCGCTTTTGGAGGTGAAGGTGTGACGCAGAGTCAGGTGGAAGAAGCTGCCAAGATGGCAAATGCGCATGACTTCATAACAAAGTTTCCACAGGTGCATGTTATTCATGTTTCTCATTGGGGTCAGGTCTGTGGTACATCAGTGACGATATTGCTGATGGTTGTCATAATTGTGTGATGATGGTTCGGTGGTCACAATATGTTATTGGTATTCTTCTCCCAACATCAGGGTTATCAAACGCAATGCGGTGAAAGAGGTGCAAAAATGAGCGGAGGTCAAAAACAAAGGATAGCGATAGCAAGAGCTTTAGTAAGAAATCCCAAGATATTATTGTTGGATGAAGCTACGTCTGCCTTGGACTCCGAGAGTGAAGCTGTTGTGCAAGAAGCTTTGGATAGAGTAAGAGTTGATAATTTCCGTAACTCGTGTAAATACTGAGGACGGTTGTTGACGAAGGTTGGATAGCACAATTCATTCGGTGGCAAAAATGTTTTTCAACTACTGTCGTCAAAACGCCTGAAAAGCTACGTAATTGTGCCTGGCAATGGACGATTCCCCTTTTAGACAAACTTTTGAAATGTGAATATTCAGTAGCAGAGCTGGGATGAGCAACCTAAATTTAGTAAAATGGTGTAGTTTGGTTGCAAAATATTGTAAAATGTGGAAAATATAGTCCTGTAAAGCTTGCGAATTTTGTACACTTTTGTATTATGCGCGGAAAAGTGTGATCAGATTTCGAAATCATTTTACAATGTTTTGCAACCAAACTTCAAAATTTTACTAAATTTAGGATGCTCTTCTCAGCTGTGCTGACGAATACTCCTAATTCAAACGTGTGTCTAAAAGGGGAATCGTCCATTGACATTGAAGTTGAGTCTGCATCTGACTGATCAATAAGGATGTTGCATTGCGAAAATTGAAAAAAACTGCTTCCGGATCTTCAAAACAACCTGTTCATGCTGTTGCAAATTACACTATTCGCTAGAAGTAGAAAGAGTTAGAGGTATTTAACACCTATTGCGAATTTCAGAGTCAAATACTTTTCACTGCAAAAACCAGAAAATCAATCGCGATGCAGCTGTAAACTCTCTAGAACTGGCCTAGTTGTCCCTTCCCCCATTTTGAGCGCCCGACACCAGCAAACAATTGAACTACCACCAAACAGAAATGTGTTAAGTGAAGAAACAATTACCTGGAGACAGGGTGTATAATCTTTTCCGACAGGCTGGTGAAGGACGAACTACGATAGTCATTGCTCATCGGTTATCGACCATCAAGAATGCGGACATGATAGTAGCCGTAAGAGAAGGGCAAGTGGTTGAGACGGGAACACATGACGAGTTAATGGCATTAGATGGTCTTTACAGCTCTCTCGTTAGAGTGCAAGTGAGTCGGTGCTTGCCGTATTATCCCGAGTTTTTATTCACACAGTAGGCAAGCAGACCACAGCGATCATGTGACTGTGTATCTGCAGTTCATTACAAATGATAAGTTGAATTTAATTCTAGGGTAACCATCACGCGGAAAAGGATGATGATGAACAAGATGATGCTGACGATATCATGGACGAAGATGCCATTGATAAAGGTTAGGAATGACAGAGGAATGAGACGATGAAATGAAACTGGAAAAAGTCACAAAAATTTGCTAATATTTTATTATTCAGATGGTGCTTTTCAGCTACAGTCAATTCAGAGTGCGTCTACTGAATTCCGCTCGAGAAAAACGCAGGTACGTAAATCCTTGAAAAGGCTCGATGAGAGTTGATAAGGATTGAAAAGAGAGAATTGCCCCCCCCAAACTCTCGTCCGATCAAACGAGGTTATTATACACGTCGACTAAAACGAGGTTATTACTTAAGACTGAACGTCAATGTTGTTCTTTTTGTTTTTCAGGTGGAAGAAAATATCCCAGCAGTTCCATACATGACAATACTAAAGACGAACGCTCCCGAGTGGAAAGAGCTATTTGTTGGTTGCATAGGAGCGGGTCTTTGGGGGAGTTATCCTTTCTTGTATGGAATAGCATTTGGTAAAATTTATGAAGTAAGTTCAGTTATACGTAACTTTTGTGCTTTGAAGAAATTAAAGCACTTTTTTAATAAAGAAAGTGGCCTAAGAGCGTCCAAATGGCCTAGAAGCGTTCAAAGGGTTTTAACACTTCTTTCACCAACGCTAAGATTATCGCGACTAGCGTTTCATTGAAGAATACGCAGTTGCAACACGTCTGCTACAGGGTTGTAACCTTGCAGTCATCAAGCCGATATCAGGATGCGGGTAGTAATCATACATGCTCGCAGTACGCGAAATTAAATCTTAATCCAAGGTTAGGGTTAGGACTAAGATTTATATTCGCCGTAAAGAGAACATGGAATTATTACCAGGATGCGTTCATTCCCATCGCTTCCTCCGGCTTGATGGTAACAAGTCTGCCAGAAGTTGTCAATAGTCTTGATGCAAGTTGATCGTTAAGGATTTTTACCCACAAGCTTAGCTGTTTCAACAACTTGCAGCAAGTCTGCAAATATCATGTCGTGATATGATGGAACTTGTTAACGCTAAAGGACTTGATGTAACATAATGACAAACTTGAATCAAGTCTGTAATGTTTGAAGCCATTTTGGTTGTTTATGTTACTATAAAAGAGCAAACATGGTCGCTTTAAATTACCAAATAATATTCAGAAATCAATTTATACTAAAGTAATCAATTTCAAAAGGCTTAACGCAAAGGATGATGTTAAAAGGCCGATTAGCTCGACACCAAACACCATGAGTATAAAAATAAAAACATTACAAATACATCAAGTTACGCTTCCTATGCGTTTAGGCATTCGGAAAGGACACGACAGATGAAGAACAGAGAGACGAGATGGATGACGATGCCATTGGACTGTTGATTTTCTATTTCGCCATTGCTGTTGGTGGTGGAGTTGGGGTGTGCTTGAGGGTAAGCGTGGGCAGGGAACAGGAAATGAAGAACAAAACAAGCGGTCTGCCATGTGGTACATGAAACAGAGTATCTTGTTAAGTACAAACCGTTGTAATGGCACTCAGGCTTCATATCATGTAAGAAGCTTTGAAGCATATTGATAACAAAAGTACCATCTTGGTAACAGAGGTGGTGCGAGTGGTATAATCTTGGCAAAATACTTGGTACAATATTGGTAACCAAGGTAGCATTGTGATAATAGAAGTACAGCCAACATCTTGGTAACATGCTTTTGGTACGATCTTGACAACAAAACCACCATCTTGGTAACAGTGTTGGTGCAAGTGGTATAATCTTGGTAAAATAAATAGTACCATATTGGTAACCGAGGTATCATCACGATAAGAGAGGTACACCAAACATCTTGGTAAGATGCTTGGCTATTATCTTAGCAAGGAGCTTTGTACTATTTTGGTAACGTTTCGCCTATAAGAGACGTACCATGGTCTCTGTACCTGCGTCATCTCAGGTCACTTAATATGTACATTTTCCATCCATACATTTATTCGTTTTTTTTATGTTAAGGATTGGTTCTTAGCAAAAGCTGGCGAACCTTTGACCCAAAGATTAAGAGAACTGTCTTTCTTAGCGTATCTCAGGCAGGTAATTACACATCACATGTAATATATCCACAATGAATGAGATAATTCAACAGTAAGGTCCGTCTCGAATAATATCCTCCGTACAGACAAAAGAACAAGTTAAGCAGGGTCAAGCGACTGAGACAATGGTAGAGTAAGAGCTTATTCGTATTTTGGGACCACACTACCTCCTCGTCTTTTGACCGAAGAGAAGTTAAGGTACCCGCCCAGACAATATTTGTGCTGATAACAGTTCATAATACACTGCCACAGTTTGATTGCTTTCTTTGTTAAATGTAACATAGCTTTTCATACTCTCATCTGCTCTAAATATCTTGCGTGAAAAACTCAAATATTCTCTCAATTTTTAGTTAATTAACCTCGAATTAACCATGAATTGAAATAAAATTTTATTTTTTAACGTCAGACATTTACAGTACATGACAATATAAGCAGCTATGTTACATTTAGCAAAGAAAGCAATCAAACTGCGGCAGTTTAATCTTAGACTGTTTTCAGCGAAAATATTGCCTGGGCGGGTACCTTAAGTTAAATACCGAGAAGGAAAGATTTATGTCATATATAATGACATAAATCCCGACTTTCGAGATACATAGCTAACTTAATTTATTTTTGGGGGGGGTTTTCTGGCGGGGTCTTTTAACTTTAAACAATTTAAGTCGAGATTCTTCTAAATTTTTCCACAAATTTGATCTAATTATTTCTTCAAGGTATTTATCCGAGATAAATACCTCGGAACGTCAAAGAAAACCGACTCAAAAATAACTTAAGGGGTTTTAAAAATTCAACGCCCCAGTGGATATAAAGTATTTTGACCAAATATCACTAACGATGTTTCTATATTTGCAATATTGCGTAGGAGACATCGTACTTTGACATCCCTTCTCATGGTACAGGCGCAATATGCACAAGTTTAGCCACCGAAATTTCTACTGTCAAGGGTGTAAGTTACTTGCAAGACGAATTGCTGTAATTTTAGTGTTTCTGCCTGTGTTTGAGTATCTTGTGCGGCATGCTTGAATTAAGAGCAAGAATAACAATCGCCCTATGCCTTCCAAACTGCTCTACTTTTTTATTTGTCTTTTAGGCGACGGGACCTCAACTGGGAATGTTGCTGGGTGCATTCGTTTCAATAGTAGGAGGTCTCATTGTTGCATTGCTTGCATCTTGGAAGTTAACGTTAGTTATGATGGCGTTCTTGCCCTTATTATTCGTTGGAGGGATGATAGCGAATCGAAATGTTATCGACCTAAACCAGCCGGTCACGGGAAGCGATAGCATTTCATCTGCCGGGCAAGTAAGTTGCTCATGTAATACAATAGGAATTTAAAAAAAAAATCACGTAAGGTTAGGGTTAGTTTATCAGAAAAATCTTTATGTAATATTGACTGTCAATATCTCTACTATAGACAACTTCATACATAGATGGACACTCCTATCTAAAACCGACATCCCTCCCTGATATTAGCAACCTTTCTAAATACAGACACCACTCTCTAATACCAACATCCCTTCCACAGCAACCAATCTCTCTAATATCGAAGGTATAGGAACATTCATAGACAACCCTCTCCAATACCGACACCACTCTCTAATACCAACGCCCATTCTGATATCAACAGCTCTCTCTCTCTAACACTGACACCCTCTTGAATACTGACATTCTTCTCTAATACCAATACGGACACCTCTTTACTACAAATACTTCAATCTAATATAGACACCTCTCTAAAACTGGCACCTCCTCAATATGACAATCCCTCTGATGAGTCCAACTCTCTTAATATCTAGTTAATGCCTCTCCCCTTTACAGAAACCTTTCTAATGTAGACTGACTTTTTCCATTGAGAAATGTCGTGAATACAACAAGAATACATCTCTAAAGACTGCAGCTCGGCCTGCTAGACACCTCTCTAATATTCACTTCAGTACCAGTGGTGTCTGCACCTTAAAGTGACTCAACAACATTCCTTTCCCAGGCAGCGGATGAGGCTCTAGCAAACATACAAACTGTGGTATCACTTTGCAAAGAGGATGAGTTTTTTGAGAGGTATCGCACTGCCTTGTACAAACCTTACAGGCAAGTAAACGACCCCATTGAGACAAAAAGAATACACAAAGTAAGGTCAAATGAAAGCTGAACAATGTTGGTAATAAAAACTTGCATTTGCAGGAGTGCTAAATGGGGGAGCCAATATTCGGGCATGGCAACTGGTGCAATGATGGGCACATGCTCAATAGCTCTAGCTGTTGTATTTCGATATGGTGGTTACCTTGTCAACGATGGAGATGTAACTGTCAAAGACATGATGACGTAAGCATGGCACCCATGTGGTGCCACATTGTGCAGCCCTGGCCAAGAATGATTCTATAATAACCTCATCTAATGTTAATTTCTAACAGGTCAGTCATTACAGTTCTCGTCACAGCTATCATTGTCGGCCAAGTTGTGTCCATAACACCAGACTACAAGAAAGCAAAGAAAGCAGCCGACAGAGTATTCCACCTCATTGGAAGCGTCCCGCACATTGATTGTTACTCTGATGCTGGGAAACAGCCGGTAAGTGACAACAAGACAATACTACAATAATTACTGCCCATGATTGCAATTGTATATATATTTCATTGACAATGAATCATGCATTAGTAATGACTGCATTGTCAATGTATTACCTATCATAAGACTATTTGTCTTTCAGAGTTCATGCAAAGGTGAAATAGACCTAGCGAACGTTCAGTTCCGTTACCCGACACGACGAGACATCAAAGTATTGAGGAACTTTACTCTTAGTATTAAGCCTGGACAAACAGTAGCACTGGTTGGCACCAGTGGGTGTGGCAAAAGCACGACTGTAGCATTGGTGGAACGCTTGTATGATATCAACTCAGGATCTCTGGTAAGCACTGGACAGAGACGCAGATTTTTATAGAATACATTGGTGCACTACCAAACAGTCTGTGGACTTTGTTTATCTTCTGTACCCCCCCCCCCCACACACACAAATCTCCCCCCTCCCCTCTGGCACAGGTTTTTGTTCTGAAATTGAAAGTTGATCTGTCACCTATGTTTAACAAATATTGGTTAAACATTAGCAAACAGACATTGATTACTTGTACTCCCAACATTTTTTAACATCAGCTTAATGTTGAAAGGCAATTGACATTGAGTATCTGCTGAGCAGCTTTGCCCTACTTTGCAAGATGTTGATAGGGAAAACACCTCAACCTTTTCCAGCCAATACAACAGGATTTAATGACTAATTATTAGAACGCTCAAGAGAATTCTTCAAATAGGTGGAGAAAGCAGCAAAACTCTGTTAGGATATCAAGTAATGGGAACTATTCTTTATTCCATCACCGAATGAAGCCATACTAAATCGCGGTAATTGCGCAAATTTAGTATATTTTATTTTGAGTCTTAGGAATTGATATTTTTACGCAAAACTAAACCCAAATATCATAATAATTCTACAATAAACAATTAATTTATAAAAGATTATGTTTATAAAAGAGGTATATAAATACCTCGTGTTAATTGTGAAATTGTTCATTCAACATGAAGATGAAAATGCTACAAACTAGTTCAAAGTACATACAAGCAGACACAATATGATTACTAACGATTACTTACCTCTATTCCTTCTCTTAACTGAAAGATAAACTAGGTAAAAAACCTTTTATTTCGCAGAATTTCATTTTGTCAAAATTCAATTTCAATTTCTTCAACATTTTCCCGCCATAAATAATTTCGAGCCTCCCACGCGCGTTATCCGCGCAGTGAAGAGTGTGGGTTTCCCAAGTTCCAAGTTTCCCACTTTCCTTTCCTTCGTGACAGGCTGACTCATTTTTAGTCTTCATTTAATGTAGTCTTCAACTCGCTTAAAACTCGTTTCGGGCCCCAAAGGATCATTTAGCACTTGGCAGTTTGTTCCAAATTTGAAAGAAAATTGGTTGAACAAAGGAGGATAATGCTATCCGCCGGATTGTAATCCTTTAACAGCCACAGAATGATATAAAAAGCAATATGAGAAGTGACTCAAACATGCCAAACTTTAAGTGGGTCTCTTACCAGTCAGTAAACATGTTCAGAAAGTTTGATAAAATTACGATCCGATGGTTAGCGCTATTCACTTTTCGTACAATCGATCCCTGACCTTTTACTCCAATCTTTTTCTTAAAATCTCCAGACAATCGATGGCAATGATGTCCGAGAACTGAATTTGAAATGGCTCCGAAGTCAGATTGGGATAGTTTCTCAAGAACCAGTGTTGTTTGACCTCTCGATCAGAGACAATATTGCATACGGTGATATTACAAGAACTTTTGGGGATAAGGAAATCATAGAAGCGGCAAGATCTGCAAATATTCACGAGTTCATTTCATCCTTACCAAAAGTAAGTTCGAGTTTTACACCTGCTGGAAATTTTTCTGCGATCTCTGATAGATAGGAACGAGTGGGGTGACAAAAATGTTTTAATTATTAATAATCTGATTTCTCACGGGGACATTCTCGTCATGAAGTTGAGTAGGAGAGAAAATTGCACCAGAAAGGCCTAGTTTCCTAGTATATCAGTCGTAATTCATCGCAATTCATCGCCGATCTATTGTGGGAAATCACCGAAGGAGAAAATGATTTCAGAAACACAAACGATTTTAGCCATCACTGATCGCCGACAGTAAAACCATGCACAAAGACATGATGATTACTATATATGAAAACCAGGCCTAAATACACAATCCTTTGTTCCCAACAGGACTATGACACGATAGTCGGTGACAAAGGAACTCTGATATCAGGAGGGCAAAAACAGAGAATCGCCATCGCAAGAGCATTAATCCGTGACCCTAAAATATTGCTACTCGACGAAGCAACTTCAGCTTTGGATACGGAAAGTGAAAAGGTCAGGTAACACCTCCAAACGCACAGGGAGCGACCTGTTGTAACAAGTCTATTTGTAAAGCTTGCGAATTTTGTATACTCTTGTATTACAAACAGGAAAGCGTCACCGCTATGTGGAAACGTGGTAACGCTTTTAAAAATACAAGATACCGCGCTATACAAAAGTATACAAACTTCTCAAACTTTACATCACTATATTTTCGAGATTTTAAAATATTTTACGACCAAACTTCCCAATCTCACTAAATTTAGAAAGCTTTTTCCAACTGTGCTAATTGAGGGATGCTTCATCCCAGGTCAATGTCACTAACAGGTTTACATTTTTTATCAGGTCGTACAAGAAGCACTAGACAAAGCAAGCATCGGTCGAACTACGTTAATTATAGCACACCGTCTGTCTACCATCCATCATGCCGACTCGATTGTGGTTATACGCAGAGGTAGAGTAGTCGAGCAAGGAACGCATCAACAGCTACTGGCATTGAAAGGAATCTATCACGCTCTACACAAGGCACAATCTTTAGGAGGGAAATAAATCGAGAAATAAACTGAGAGATACAGTTTATTCGCCGAACAGTAAACGCGGGTGAAATTAAACCAGAATGGAGCTAGTCAATTTTTCAACGGTTGCGTCAAACAATGTTGAATAGGAAGGATGGTAGACAAATTTGTTGTTATGACATTTAGGAGTGAAAATCAACCCAATCCAATTTTTATACAAGCTTTCTTTTGGTCGTTTAAGATTCTAAGCTGGCACAATTGGGGTATTTCATATTAGTGAAGATAATCCGTCCGTGGAGAGGCCAGAATTAAATACAGGTTTAACTGCGTCTCAGATTGTTGTTGAGTGAGGATATAACTCGAAATTCTTCGACTTCATTTTTTCTCCACTAAAACTTATCCAAGCATTCAACAAATTTATTAACACAAGACGCACAGCGATTCTGCCTCGTACCCAGTTTTTTGTAACATATTGCCGCGAACCAAAACTCATACATGGATCGCGAATGTCAAAAGAAACAAAAGAGTTTACTCACATAGTGCAAGATTTATGGTGATTCCCGCGTGTACTTTTCGAAATTTTAATTCTGGTTGGTCAGTTTCAGCTGAACAATTTGAATACGAAAGCGAGTACACGCAAAGATGAGTAAACTTTGAGATTCGCGATCCACGTATTTTTTTCATACGACATTTACCTTATTTTACAAGAGAACGTACTGTTTATTTAAAAAGCGTAATAATTGCATTGCTATTCGATTTTCGCGCGCTTGCGTTTGATAGCGTTTTCGACGGCCCTAAGCTCTCGCAGGAGTTCCTCACGCCGGCTAGACGCCCCCGTCGGGGAATTGGAACTAGTCCGACTTTTACTCGTTTTGTCCGTAGGTTTTTGCGCATGCTCATCAGCGCGTTGGCCGCTGGATTCGCTCTGATCACGCGTGCGCTTTCGCGGGTCAGACGTTTGTTTGCGTGATGACTGATCACGTGTTTGTTCACGTGACTGATCACGTGACTGTTCGCGATGTTCACGTGGTTTATCGCGTGGTTGTTCACGTGACTGGTCACGTGATTGTTCGCGGTGCTCACGTGGCTTATCACGTGAGTCGTGTTTCGAGCTGGAACCTTGTGAAGGATTTCGAGACGAAGATGTTGTTGATGATGTGCTGTGACTTGTGCGACTGGTTGTATGATTGTCTCTGCCAGAATGTACAGGTGATGATTGCTTGGATCTCGATTGCTTTCTAGGATCTGCTTGTTTTCGTGGATCAGGTTGTTTTCTAGGATCCGGTTGTTTTCGAGAATCGGATGGCTTTCTAGGATCCGAAGATCTGCTCGAATCCGTCTGGACAAAAGTAACACGAACATTCAGATGGATTTATTTATATGACACTTTAGCCTCGCACAACAAAAACCTGATTTACAGAATAACATGCACCATCCCCCCACCCAGCCCACGCTAATCCAACCCAGCCAAGTCCATTCAAAGCTAACCCGGCACAGCCCACGCGAGCCCAGCTCAAGCTAACCCATCCCAGCCCAGCGCAGCCTAGGAATTAGAGTACGCACCTTAGACGATGACGTCGACTTAGAAGATCTCAGATCCTCCTGTTTCTCACGCGATTTACTACTTTCCTCAGCTCGCGATGACGACTTGTGACTAGATGAGACCCGTTCATCTCCACGTTGAGAAGAATCTTTTTTCGGTTTTTCTTGTTTCTCCTCCGTCTCTTCCTCGCTCCCACTCTCCGATTCGCTCTCGCTGCTGCTCTCCTCGCTTTCACTTTCCTCACTGGAACTTTCCTCGCTCGAGCTTCCACTTTCCTCATCAACATTCATTTTGCCGTCTTCATCATCGTCTGAAATATCTTCTATCTTACTTTCTCTTCTCGCCACTTCTTGCCTCTTGCTCACCTCCACCTAAGGAAAAACAAAATAAGATCCCTATATGTGCATCCGAAGTATTCAGAGATCGAAACATTGAAGCATAGATAGTGGAAACACGACCAAGAATACTGGCAAAATGTATCACCTTTTTCCCATCGTCAACCTTCTTATCGATTTCCATCTTTTCCACTTTGTGTTGCTTTCTTTTCCTTTCATTTTCCTCTTCGTCGTTTTGCTCAGAATCACTTCCACTTTCCTCACTTGCACTTTCATCTTCTTCATCATCGTCCTCCTCGCTGCTTTCGCTATCACTGCTTGCAGAGCTGATTGGACTCGCGTCACGGACAGTCGGAATCTTTGCCTCCGCACTGGCAGCTCGCGATCTGAAATTGAACAACTGGTTGTAAACTCCGGAACAATTCACCGTTACTCTCGATTTCAGCTCGCTTTTGAAAAATCATTACGAATGTTCGTTTGTAAGTTCAGAATGTTCGTTGCAAAGTTCCAATGTTTGTTTTGAAGTTCGTTTCGAGTATTTACGATGATTAAACAGTGAGCAATTTGATTAGCTGACTTATTATGGCAGCCAATCAGAACTGGCAAAGCTGGCTCATCGTAAACTGTCGGAACGAACTTCAAAACAAGCATTGGAACTTTGCAACGAACATTCTGAACTTACAAACGAACATTCGTAATGATTTCTCAAAAGCGAGCTGAAATCGAGAGTAAAGAAATCCACGAATACTTTTAGATACTTGACTCAATACATCCACAAGTCTTTTCTTCTCCATATATTATAATCGATCATCTGGCTCATAATGTTCATTTATATTATGTATTCATGTGTAATATATTTTAATGTATGTGTAATATATTTTAACGTATGTGTTATATTTTTTAATTTATGTGTTATATATTTTAATGTATGTGTTATATATTTTAACGTATGTGTTATATATTTTCTAAAACTCATTAATAATTCAAAAGAAATACATATTTAATCAGTGGTTTGAAACTAGAGGAAAAGTGTCTTAAAAGCAGGTGGCGGATTTGAAATGTCTCAGGGGACAGCGGGGCTGATTAGGTATTCGTTTTCAAACTACTAGTAGTTTGAAATTTTTCAGCGTACTAGTAGTTTGAAATTTTTCAAGGTACTAGTACTTTGAATTGCATAATTGATGAGCTTGAGAAGTCAGTTCAAATACTCGACAAGGACTTTACCGGGATTTCAAGTACTTGGAGTTCCAACGAACTCCTTGTACTTGAAATACCGGTATAGTCCTTTGTCTCGTAATTGAACTATTACTTAATGTATGTGTTATATATTTTAATGTACGTGTTACATATTTTAACGCTGTCACATCTCCCTTGGGAATTAGCTATAGTTTATAGTATTAGGAATAGCGGTAATGCTGAATAAATATTTTGCTCATTTATTTTTAAATTTCAACCCAATATTGAGAAAATGGTAGATACTTACGGTGAATCTTGTTGTGTCGACTTGGCTTCCTTCTCCTACGCAAAAAATAAGCGGTCAAAATTCTGACAGAGAGCTACAGTAACAGATAAAAAAAGTTGCCAGAATACTGAACTTAAATTCCATACCTTACTATCTAAAGATTTCGTCTTCATCACAGCTTTCTTCACAGTTGAGTTCTCGGGTTTAGTTTTGTAAGGACGTTGGGTTTCCGGGGGAGGCGAAACAGCTTCTATTAACGGTTTCTTGCTGGACTTTGGATCGATTTCTTTTTTCTCTTGACTAAACAATCAAAATGCGTTTGAGGTGGTGAACACGGATACGTGATACGCAAGGCCTAACCGCAACAAAAAATGTTTGCCAATACAAATGAATTGGATACTTGTGGAGATGCGAAGTTCTTCCCGTGTGCACTGCGGCAAAATTTTGAGGCTTTGTCCTCACATCACCTCTCACAATTTTGCCACACGCCAGTTGGGAGTGCCTATTCAAATGGCCAACAAACTTTATCAGCAGACAATTTTATAAAATACAAGAAAAAAAACATACTTCGAAGAATAACATCTTGTAAACTCAAGATAGGAGCTGTTTTAAGACAGCAGTTTTGTGGTGATATTTCGACTCTATTGACAATGACTTTGAATAGAGTCGAAACATCACTATAAAACTGTTGTCTTGTTGTAAACAGCTCATACCTTGAGTTTACAAGATGTTGTTCTTCGGAGTATGTTTTTTTCTTATATTTTATTCAAATGGTCACAAATAACTGTCAGCTCAGCTGATATGTAGCTCTCCTGTGTGGCTTAAGGAATTTCCTGAACTCCTCGTGATGATCTCATAGGAGGGAGGGGGGGGGGGGAAGGTCTCTGCAGTACTTGAGTTGCGTTAGAGCTAGTCATGTGTGTCACCCGACCTTTAAAATACGGGAGTAATTTTTGCACGCTAAATACATGATCACTCATCTGAAGGGTTAAAGCAAGAATCAAAATATGCACCCTCATCTGGACGAATCCAACTTTTAACCTACAGCACTACCACATTGAACTACATACTCGGTTGTTTTATCTTTATCTTCCTCGCGTTTCGTTCTTGGAGGAGAAACACTCGACGTGACGGCAGCTCGGGTCTGATCGTTCGAATGTGATGGAGACACAGCATCCTTCTCTTCCTTCTCTTCCTCCTCGTCCGATGAACTGCTCTCGGAATCCTCGCTGCCTTCGGATCCCGTCGCCGAGCGTTTTGAGTGTTCGGAACTCTTCGACTTCGAGGGAGACGGAGACCGCGAGCCGGACTGGGAACTAGACTGCGACGAGGATGAAGAGGACTGGGACGAGGTGGAGGAAGACCGTCGTCTCGTTTTTGGTGAGGGTGCCCTCCGCCAGGGGTCTACCCACTGGTCGCCAGTTTGCCCGAACCTGGTTGTTGTCTTGGTGACCTAGGTGAGAATTAGATTTTACTTAAATTAGATTTACGATTACATGCCTTTCATATACGACACTAGCATAATTTGAAAACCGTATGAACTCTTAAGTTTAGGGCTTGACCGTAAGAGTTTGAAGTATCTTGTTTTAACTGTTGCAACCTAGACGATTTTCTACCGGCAGAGTCTCTCACCACCGCGAAATGGTTTGAACGGGGTCTCAGGTGAGCGAATGTTTCCGACAGGCTATTATTGCCTACCCATAGGGGATCTGGGGTAGTCTGAGAAAGACTCACCATTTCCAGATGTTAGACCAGCCGATAAATCCGGGTGGATTTTTGTGCCAAATGAAACCTTTTCCCTCTGATCAAACATGTTTGATACGCGATAAAGGTTGCATGAGGCACAAAAACAATCTAGTAAAATCCACCCGCATACGGTGAGCAACCGACTGAGCTAACAGGCACGAGCAACTTTAGCCCAGCTGTTAGCTGTCGTGTGCAGCAGGATTGAAGAGCAATGTGTGTTTACCTCAGCTGCAGCCGCTGCTAACTGTCGACGACGTTCCTTCTCCTTTTCCCGATCTTTTTCTTTTTCCTTTTCCTTGTCTTTCTCTCGTTGCATTTCTTGATCTTTCTTTTCCTTTTCTTCTCTTTCTTTCACTTTCAATTTTTCCTTCTCCCGTTCCTGCTCTCGCACTTTTTCGCGTTCCTTCTCTTTTTCTAATTCCCTTTCCCTTTCGCGACGTCTGCGATCATCCTCTTTCCTGGAGCAGAATGAAAAAGAGTTCGTGATAAAAAAAAAGAGAAAATTATTTCCAAGCTGAAACGAGTCTCGATATTTCTTACCGGTCAGGCGACGAAGATTGATCACGGCGCTTCCTTTTATCTTTGTCCTAAAAATATTACATTCTAATGAGGAACTTTCGTACGGAAAGATACCGGAGAATGCAGACAGCCAGAACCGCGGCAGACTTGATGCAAGTTGTGGATTTACAAGCGATGGTGCTGGGCTTCTTATCAAGTTGCATCAAGTCTGGCGAGAAAAACGTCTTGACAATCAACTTGGACCAAGCCGGTTGTCAACTTGCGGCAAACTGGTTATCATTAAGCTAGAGCAAGCGATGCAAACGCATCCTGATCTCGGCTTGAGGACAGAAAGGTACAAAATCTGCAGCAGACTTGCCTCGTTTGTGACTGTGTATCGCAAACTCATCTGCTGCAAGTTGTCAACAGGTCGATGCAAGTTGATGGCCAAAATTCACACGCTTGATAGAAGTTATCTTCACTACCATTAACAATTTCAAATTCAAAATTTAGGTCGCGAAATGGGAGCAATTATAGAATACCCTGACAAGTACAAGCTTGCTTCATTCGTCCTTCATAACTAGCTTCATTATTGTCCCTACAAGGCTATAATTTGATAGGGTTTTTTTGAATGAATGAGGCAAACATATGAAATTTAACGTGCGTCTAGATTATGTAGCGACCATTGGTACCGACGCAGCCAGTAGCCAGTCTGTTGTCAGGGTATTCTAGAATTATACCGTGAAATGTCTCATGGCTATAGTAATGTCACGAAGAATAAGAATAGTTGTCCAACAATTCATTTCCATACGCCAAAATACCAGTTGTTTGTGTATGGTATACAGATGTGTATGTGTATGTGTATGGTAGACACAATTATGTTGATTAATTAGTGACTGGTTACTACCTTGGTCCCTCTGTAAGTAGACTCGTCTGTAGGTCTTGAACGCGATTCATTTTCTCTTCCGCGTCTGATTTGATCATCTTGTGACGCGGGTCTCTCTTTCTTCAGTAATTTATTCCGCAAGTCACGAGACTCTCTGCGTACATTATCCTTGTTCGCCTCTTGTTCACGTACATCAACAGTTATCCCTAAATTCATTTTCTTCTGTTCGAATTCTGCATCGGAGCCTCGTTTCTCTTGCGCTAGTTTCTTACGCTGAAATACACACATAACCTTAGATTAAGGCAATGTAAAGGCTTGGGTAGTCTGCAAGCAGGCTCTCTAACGGGAAAGCCAGCTTGGGTAAATTGGGAAACATTGCTGTGGAAACAATGTTTTTTTTTTTGCTGTGGAAACACTGTCAGAAACAAGTTGGCAAACTAGGAAAAAGTTTTCATCAGAAATCTTTGTTGGAACACCTTTTGCTCCCTGGAAAGTAAATTTTGCTCCCCTAACAATGTTTCTTGAGGTTACCAAACAGAGAAACATTGATAAGAAAGCTAATGTTTCCCTAACAATGTTCCCTAGTTTACGCAAAGTCTGTAACATGATAAAAAAAGAGGAAGAAAGTTGAAAATATTTGCGCGAACCTCTTTAGCAAGGCGAAGTCCTTTCTCCCAAGGTGATTCTTGGGTTGTTCTCAGAAGACGTTCGGTTGCCAGACGTTCACTTGGCGCACTGTCCTGTAACACAGTTTAGGGGCTGTTTAGTTTTCACGCTAGCTACCTGTATTTACATATGCAGTCATGCAGAATTCCCCTAACTGTAATTTTCGAGTTTCCTATTGTAAAGTTTAAAACTCATTACAAGATTGAGTTTCTGAGCCCATTTTATGGTCCTGAAAATTACCTAACCCCCCCCCTGAATACTGTAAGCAAGGTAAAGCCCAGTACAGACGAGAAAGAAAGTTTTACTTGACAAGTTTCTTGAAAGGCTTAAATTTGTTCCTGTGTACGCGAAATTCGATAATATTTTTCCTTGACAACTTTTACGAAGCCGCACGGATTAAGTAGGTAAACAAACAATTCCAGTGTCAAGTGTTTCTTGTTACACGTACACACAAGCAAGTTTTCTTGTTGAAAAGCTGGTACGACAAGCTTTTAAACCAGGCTACTTGTCACGGAAAAAAATGTCAATTTTTTCCCATACACACGAGCAAAAAAAACTTGTCAAAGAAAACTTGCTTGTCTGTACGGGGCTTAAAAGATCTTGGGAAGACCCTGGTTACCTTGTTTTCCTCAAGTGGTTCCTCAGGATAGATCTGTGTGGGTGATGGTGGTTTACTGGTAACCTGCTTTCCATCTGCAGGAAGTGGTGCTGTGCTTGGTGTTGGGTACATACCATGAACGGGTAGCATCACATATGAACCTAGTCGAAGACAATCACTGGTGTGACCAAATGGTTTCAATGACATGATGGCCAGGAATGGGTCCAGCATGAGTTGGGGCAGGGGGGGGGGCTGTTAGTCTTATTCATGTGTGTCACCCACCCTTCAAAATACAGGAGTATTTTTTGCATGATAAATGCATGATCATGCATCCAAAAAGGTGAGGCAATAATGAAAGTATCAAACATCATACCCAGATACTGTTCATGCAAATAATACAATAGATAGTTGCTGATCTAGTTATTGCAACAATCACTGAATCACAAGTGTCTAAAATATCTAGGAGCGACATTTATGTTCAATGCACCTCTCCTGAGTCCTTAACAATTTTAAAAGGTTTTTCAATTCAGAAATTAGCAAAGCCTTAGGAAATTAGCAGCATGTATGGCAAGTATATACCAGTACACTAAAAGGTCAAAAATGGTTACCTTTATCATTTTGACCCGGATGAAGGAATCTACATCCCATTCCCCAAGAACACTGGCCTGAAAATTACACAATAATCATACAGCGATACTGTGGTGCAGTTCAAGTTACCAAAAGGATCATGAGAATTTACTTTTCTTGTACATCTATTTCATTGTACTTCTATCCTTACCTGATGAACTAAAGTATCTGCATAATTTTCTTTGAGTAAAATCTGAAAGTAACATAGAAACACATATTAATCAATTGAGCTGCAATGCCCAGTGCACCATACTTTCTTTGTACTGGTCTAAAGCCAGATGTATAACTTTACACAACATTGGGTAACTTTGACATGTTCATACTAATAGAACAGTGATGTAAGAGCAACAAATGTGCAGGAAAGCGTGAAAATTCATGCAAGATTTATTTCAAACACAATGAAATGTCCAAAAATTGTATATTGCACTCACTGAGGTACGAAAGAAGCTCCGATACTGCAGCAGTTCCCAGAAGTGTGTGACAAAATGTACTTTGTCTAATTTTTGTAAAGGTCAGCCACAACACTCACTCAGCCACTTGAATTCATCTTACCTTGCTGACCAGGTTCATAGACTTCTCCCTCTTCAAGCTCTCCATCCTAAGAATTAAATTACATGAATCACAATAACTTCCTACAAGGCATGTTATGAATAACAATAACATGATATATCATTATCAATGTTCACTTACAACAGTGCATTTTACCCAAACACTACCACAAACCTGTGCTATTTTGCCATCTTCTTTCTTCCCCTCGTCATCAGATAATATTTCTCCCTCTTCCCCTTCATCTTTTATCTCGCCCTCCTCTGCATCACTCTCTTTCATTTCCCCTTCTTCTGTATCACTCTCTTTCAATTCTCCCTCCTCCATCACCTTCTCAAGTTTTTCACTGAGGTTGTTGATTTCGTTCGAAGATGGTTCATGATCAACCGTTGCTTGTTTTTCTTCAGGAATTTCACCTTCTTCCTCATCATAATCTGTTGATAAGAATGAGAATTGTCTATGACATTAAATGTCACCTTTAAAAGAATAGGGTTGTTAGCATGTATTGGCTATAGACACCATCGGGATTTCATGGGACAAGACCATGTTTAGGTAAATTCTGACAGGCAACATGGTGTTAAAACAGCAACATGCAAGATCTGAAACAGCGACAAACGAGACCAATGTTGGTTAAAATGTGACAACAAATTGGCAAGATTGGAGACAAAAATTAACAACAAAATAACACACATGGCAACTGAAAAATCATGTGAAATAACAACAGGGACAAGATTTGAAAGAACAACACTATCAGGAAGCCTTCCCTCTCCTAATAGGGCTTTGAGTACGGTATTGTGTAAATTTCCAGAGATTTACAATAAAACCCGTCAAGTCAAAGTTATGTTTGAAAGGCATCATTTGACATACCTAATTCTCCTTCGTCAAGATCATCCACGTCTTTCGCAAACCCACCAGTGGCCTTGGTCATGCCATCCTTTTGACAGTTTTCATTAGGAAGCTTATCAGAATTTGTCTTGATAGCAACACAATTTGACAAGATACCATCCTCCTTCACCACGTCAGACATTATTACTGTGACCTTTCCTAACATTAAATAACATGTGGAAAAAATAATGTGGAAAAGAAAGCAAATCATATCAATTAATACTTTCCTTAAGAGATTTGTGAGGAGAGGGGGTGTTAGACCCTGTGTAGCTGTTCAACAAATTGGCAATCAGGTTTGGCTCATTAATGTTTACATGAATGCAAAGCCTATGAAAACGTTAGGTAATATTTCAACACTTGAGTCAGGTATCTTCATCAGGGGTAATCTGACATGGCAATGTGACTACCCACATACTTGAGGGATAATGTCACTTGACAAAAACTACAAGGTATTATCCTGGCAAATAGCTATACTATCAACTATTTTCATACAAAATAATGTGACATTATTTTCTTAAAAATAGAAATTTTGATAGCTAATAGCCACAAAAGTATCACCACTTTGGTGCCAATGACGTCATCGCTTGCATATACAAGAAACAACATTGCAATATCTAATCACTCAAATGAAGGCACAACACTACCACAGAGCATACAACTTCCCAATTATGCCCACCCCTTGCTTAGCAAGTGCACTAAAGAGGTAGTCTCCCCCCTGAAATAGTCATCATGGATATTGAAAATGGCCAGGGGGGAGAATGCCTCTTTTTAGCACACTTTTAACACAACATTTAAAACAAATTTCCAGGCAGCTTGCTTATAAGCTTGGAAATATTTCTTCAGAAATCTTGTCTGGATCAAAAGCAGTTTTGGTTTCTGAGGTTTTGAAATGAACGAAGGTGTAGAAATACAGAAACTTAAACAATAGGTTGGCACTAGTTCAACCCAGGGTTAGCACTAACTCAGTTTTGGCCCCTGGAGTGTTGAGATGCATATAATACAAATTGACTTGACATTGCATTCACAGAATGAGAGCAATAAGCAAAATAGGATCCCATCAAAAAATTCATAACCGACATACAAGCAAGACATGCAGCCATTTCATACAACCTTGTAAAATTTTTAACAAAATGGAAGAATTGAAGGATAAAAAATACTTCTTTTACCACAGTTTACAGAATAAAGTGTTTATGTACAACCCTATCTTTAACAAATGTACTTACCTTTTCGTCTTCTGCAAGATACCCAAGAATATGGTAAAATATGAGATATATTTCAACTGGCGACAATAACAGTCCAGCAATAAAAGAAGGTCGAGTTTTTATGGCATTTGGAACAGAAGCGAATCGCATCTGCACGCCATTTTTCCTTTCTAAACGTGCCGATGGGAATACAAAATTTCATCCCTCAAAGTGAGGCCAAAAGTCTACCGGGTTGTACCGAAGATACATCGGAAATGCAATATGAATGGCAAAACAATATGATTTTAATCAGCTGTTCTCTAAATCACGAATAATTTCGTTAAAGAATAAATTAATCTAATTTAAGAACGCTTGAAATTGAAAAACTTTTGGTCATTGAGTTTCGTAAAAAAGGCCTAAAATGTGGGGTACAACAACCTTTAATCTAGCGAAATGTCATTTTGACGTATCTACTATAACCGTTAAGAAAGAAATTTGATTGGTTGATCGATTCCGCTCGTTCACTTGAGAACATTTCTGACGTCATACATGACGTCATATTGCGTCACTTCAACAATAAACAAAGATGGCTGCCAGCGGTGCTGAAAATCTACGTAAACAAATTGCCTTTTTGTCAAGTAAGTCACGATGTTTGAGTTTATATGACCTTTTTTAAAAGGTTTTGAAGTCTGTAGACGTTAAATACACTAATACATGTCGTTTTTTGGGTCGCATGGTACTAAAATTGTGGAAAAGCCTATTAAAGTAATATATTTTTTATGTTTGAACTTGGAAGTTCTGGTTTTTAAATTACACCTAACAAGAGCTCGCTCATTTGAAAACGTTTGTATTATTCTGTACCCAAGTTGTCACTAAGTATAAGCGTATTGTATGAAATACAGCATCAGAGTAGTCAAAATTATATTAAATTTATCCATTGACAATTCCACATTGTATAACCAGTCAATCGTTTGTCTCAGGGAGGAGGTATCGAACAAACATATAGGATTTGACATTTTTAGTACAATTTCCCTACATCTCCCTATGGTAAACAGTTGACTGGTGCATTATTTACAGGTCTGACATTGTCATATTTTTTTTTTGGAGGGGGAGCCTTCTTCCCTAATGAGAGAAAGAGACAAATGTATATGTATAATTATATTTTCATCTATGAGTATTCCACTTCAGTCTTCAGATCACAACTTCTTGATTAATGATTGATGATCCCCCCCTGCTCACTACCACCCTCATATTCAATTATACCAGTCTAATCAAATACATCCCCAATCTTTAGTGCACAATTTTTTATGAATTTTAAGATTTGATTGACTCTCACAAGAGTGGAAAACAGAGTGATAAAGTTCATGAGAAAAATATCTCGAATTCAAGGCAAAACAAAACCTGGTCTAGGTGGAAAAGTGAAACTGCACTGGTGAAAAGTAATTTGAATCAAAATAAACATTTGGGCCAGGACAGACAAAGAAATCTAAGTATTAATGGAGGCTCATTGAGAAATGATAAGAACATGAAAAGTTACAGCAATGTACAACAGTCTAACCAACAAAAAAGTAACCCTAGCATGAAATATAAATTACATAGAAAACTTACATCCACTAAATCAGCACCAACTTCACCTCATGGCCAGCCATCTTCATCTAAAACAACTGTTCAGGCAAAACCACCATTAATGAGTCACAACTTGGTTGCAAAAACCACATCACTTGGGCAACTTTCGATAAAAGATCAGCCAGCTACATTAAGGCAACCAAATAGCAATTCAAAATGGATAAAAAATGACAAGACAGAAAAGATACAGGGTTTGAAATCATCAGGAACAAGCAAAATGCTCTTACCAAGTCATAAGGCTTCTACCAAACATCCTCCAACAAATCCGTATCAGCTGAGGAAATCTCATTCAATAACTAGACATTTTTCAAACGCAGACTCATCCACTGCTTATATAGCTAGTACCTCAAAAGTAGACAGGACTGTGGTCCTGCCAAACTCTGGTAAACCACTTGCAAAAGCTTCAAGTTTGAGTGTTCTCTCTTCATCTAGCAGCAACTCAAACAGTTCTTCCACAGTGAACGAAAGAAGTGTAGTCCTGCCAAAATCTGGTAAACCACTTGCAAAAGCATTAAGTTTGAGAGTTCTCCCTTCGTTTACAAACGACTTAAAGAGTTCTTCTAGCACAGTAAACCAAAGGGCTGCAGCTTTGCCCAAGTCTATAAAGCCCCTTGCAAAAACTATCAGTCTTCCCGCTGGTACTACCAGAGATACAGGTATGCTTAGCAGTCTCCCAAGCCAGAGTTCAAGCTCTACAAGGGTCATTCATTTTCCTAAAAACCACAGGCCAATTTCGAGGATAATTTTTAACCCCCATGGAAATGTACAGCGCTCTACATCATTAGACTACAGAACAATACACTTGCCCAAAACCAAAAATACACACTCGAAGGTATTAAACAACACCTCCAACAATATCACACCACCGACTACTTCACTGCATCAGAAGATCACAGCTTTACCAAAAAGCCATCAGATATCTCCAAGAGGCTTATCAGTTAACAAAAGTAGAATACCTAATACTACTGTATCCAAAGGGGCCAAGTTAAAATGGAGGCGCAAAAGTGCCAGTGAACTTAGGACCGATTCCTCGGGTAAAAATTTGAGGTCACAGAATTCACTGGGAAATGCACAACAGACACGCATCGCCTTGAAATCGAGATGGCCGAGGACAAAAGCACGTCCTAGTTGCACGCTGAGAAAAACATCGATGTCGAGAATCAACAACCTAAACGCTAAAGTAGTTCGTTCGCCCAAGAATGAAAAAGGCAAAGTTGTAATACGCAGTTCCTATACGAAGAGCATTTGTCAGTCAAGAAATATACCAAAGCGATCGAGATTAAAATGGAGTAAGATTTTGTCACAGTCTAATTTGAGCACAGAAAGCAATGGGGCAGCTGTAAGAAGTAAGCCAAGATTTCTACACAAATCGAGGTTTTGTCTGAGGCGAAGAAAAAGCAGCGAGGGAAAAGTGTACGCAATGGGTGGAAGCTTTGTCCAAGGTATAAATCGTGTACCACCTAAAACTGGATTGATAAGAAAGATTAAACCACAAAACAAAGGATTTTTTGCAAGGTTAGTCGAATGATTAATTACCGGTATTACCAAATAATGATTAGAATAGTGCGTTCTCGTTGATTGGTCGAATGAAATTCGAACGAGCCAATGAAAATCACTAATTGTCGATCCGAGTGGGTGCGGCATTTCCTAGGGTGTCTGGCGAAAATCAGTTATGTGAATGAACGTGGAGACACAAGTATGGAATTTTGAAATTTACTACCTCATCTGTCCAGCTTTTTGGCTGTAAAGCCCTGATCAAACCGTTGCAACAATGTCGTGCAACTTTGTCGTGGTGACCTGTTACGACCGTTTGACCACCTTGTTGCATAATGTTGTATGGTGTATCATTATGCTGCAAATTATTTGACTTCGATGAAATTTTGGCGCAACATTTATATTCGTGTTTTGATCGTTTGGCAGTGAACATGTCATGTTGTACTAACAACGTTGTGTTCGCTTGGCCGGTTAATGCAAATGGTCGACACTAAAGTTGGATGATGGTGCAAATACGTGTTGCAATGTTTGGAAACGTCTTGAAAACGTCTTATTTTAGGAACTGATTTGCCACTTCCTATTGATGCATCAAGTTCACACTTCACCGGAGTTTTTATAGATTTGTTCAAGTTTATTCAAATCAATCGTGAAAGTACTTGTTAAAGTGTGTGTGGGGGGGGGGGGCGCTACCGTTAACCGGGTTAACTTTTGATCTTTTTAACCAGGCGAATGAAGTCCATCGCGCTCGGATCTCAGACTCCTAACAGAACATTTCTATCAAAATATTCACTCACGAGAAATGGTAGGTACACAATGATATTATCTCGAACTAACTTTACCAGTGACGGCAGTGCAGTTAAAAGCACACAAAAATATAGGATCTTTCGCTAGCCAAACGATATAAACAGAACTTTGACCTCCTTAGGGAAGTAGTTACTGCTATTTTTGAGTCTCACGGTATTATGCAGTGAATCTTGATGGAGGTCAACCTCAAATGTATTCATGCTTATGCTGTATTGGAGTAAAAGCGATACCTAATTGCACGTTCTACTTCCAAGCACAAGGTCAATACGTGCATGCAGTAAACGTTTAGACTATGTGCACACGAGGTTTTTCCGACGTTTTCACAAAAGGTACAATAAAAACGATATGAACTATAAAAATTCTCATCGCATGAAGTTTTAGTTTTTGTCCTTAAACGAGGTTTATGCTGGTTTTCATTAAATTATGTCAACAAATCGGAAGCGTTTCGAAATAATTTGGAATGAAAACGCTCGTTAACGACACCGTTCGCACGTAGCGTTAAATGCTTAATTCACTCTGACGAGTATCTCGATTTAGAGATTAAACCCAGGAAAAGTACTTCCCGGTGACCAAAGCCTTGAAACATGTGAAGTTGGGTCGTTTAGCCATTCGAAAAACAAACACGTGCAAAATTGATCCAGAGAGAAGACAGCAAGCCGTTGAAGGTGTAATTTTGCCTTAATTTTAGATCACTCTCAATTGAGAAGAAAAGTCAAAATCGGAGGAAGCGTGTACCTCATAAGCTCACATGGTAAAACTCTGAAGAAGACCCCGCCATCAAATGAGAACACCACCAAAGCAAGTGTAACTCCTGTTCGCAGGGATTCGCTGCGTGTCTATCGAAGACCAAGTTCCGGCTCATCGAGCAGGACAGTAAATAGAATCTTTAAGAGGCAGAATTCTGTTGACAAAAAGAAAACACGAACAGCAAAGTAAGCTAAATTCGTTCAGGTCCCTGTGACACGATTTGTTGTATGGCTCAGTTATAAAGCTCATATCCTAAGTAAATAAAATATAAATGATTTTATTTCTCTACAGCAAAATCTTGAAAAGAACTTTACAAAATGTCCAAGCTGTTATGAGGAAGGTGAAAAAACGAAAGTCCGAAGAATTCTGCATGTTTTATAATAAATTCGGTAAGTATTAAAAATACTTAGCTTCTTCCATGCAGCAGAACTTTAAAAATCACAAAAATACCCAGGGTCATGCCTTGTACGAAAGGTGAATATTGCTTTCCAACGGATAGTGATTTTTCCAGACTTTCTCGTCTTGTTTAGGTAGGTGGTTTCAATGGTAGTAGGGACTTTAAGATACTGACAACAGACTACGAGCACGCTCAAACACTACAGAACACAATGGACGACTAAATGCAAATAATTCCCTTCCAAAAGTTCGTTCACAACACAAGATTATGGTGTTTTTATATGCTTCCGTTTATGCATTTATACTTTTATGTTGACAGTATTGATGCTTAAGGAATTTACATGTCCCCTTGAGCATACTTTTAACCGTCGCAGCCAGGACTACGACTGAAAATCCAGTATTTTGTGTCCTCAAAGCGAATCAAGAACGGTAGCGTGCAAACCAACTACGCAATGTTCAACTTAATCGATAATTTTTAGCTTTAAACAACCTTTTTAAGACTTAAGTAACGACACTTTGACAAAAGAAATCAGTATGAAAGCATTCGAGTAAAGTTTACGACAGTAAGTAACACTTTTTGTCTTCAGATATTGAATTTTATATTTTACATGTTCTGGTAGTCCGTTGTCAGGATCTTAAAGTCCCTAGTTTTAGGTCCTGTGGCCAGTTGTTCAAAGCTGGGTTAGCACTAATCCTTGGTTAAAGTTTAACACACTGTTTTAGTTTCTGCATTTCCACACGTCCATTTTAAAACTTCAGATAAAAAAAACCTACTATTGAACCAGACTGGCTTGCTGGAAAAACTTTTCCAAGTTTGCAAACAAATTGCTGGGAAATTTCCTTTGACTGTTGAGTTAGCCCACTTTCGAACAACCAGCCCCTGAAGTTTAAGAATAAACAGATGTGTAGCAATACAGAAACTTAAATAGAAGGTTAAATTTTGCTCAACTCAGCTTTGCTCATTCAACTCAGCTTTGAACTACTGGCCCCAGGTAGATATCCTCCACCGTTCGTACGACCAGCCCGTGTGTTCTTCTTAACTCTCACTAACGTTACCAGTGCAGTACAGTGCTATTAATTTTGCGTTTCACGTTGCAGGAAAGTGTACGAAACAAAAGCAGGGGACATGCCCGTATATACACGATCCAACGAAAATTGCAGTGTGCACAAGGTAAGGGTGAAAATATACACGACGATAAGACACGGTTTACACAACACGAACACAATTTCCATGCCAGGGGGACAAAGGGTAAAGGGAAAAAATATTCCTTGTTCATTTAAAAGAGCTTTCAAAACAACTAACAACTGTTATGCAGCTTTTCGTATCAATCTTGATTGTTGAGATATTTTGACTGAAACACAGGAGCAGTCCGATACACAAGCAGCACTTTTGCCGTTTAGGTAGTCGATGTTCTGCGTAGTTACAATTACACTTTTTGCGAATTTCTTGTAAGCCTATAATTTACTTTACCGGTATCAAACAAGTTTCAATAAGTTTCATATACAGGAAAATAAAATACATAAATGAATTTCTATTCGGTAAATAGTTCCAGACCTTCAACTCAAAGTCAGATAACGTAGAAACTAAAACTCGTCTTTTCCATAAAGATTCCTGCGTGGAAAATGTCAACAGATGGATGGGACTTGTTCGTTCTCTCATAAAATCGACAAAGAAAAGGTGTGTTCTACGCTTCGTCCTCCTTATTCCGTGATTTCAATGCCTTCCTTAATTAACTCTGCCTACCCTTTCTCTTTCAGATGCCAATTTGTCAGTATTTTCTCAAAGGCAAATGTAACAGAGATGATTGCCCGTATTCTCATGTAAACGTTGGCCGGCGAGCTGTTGTTTGCGAAGATTTCCTAAAAGGTTACTGTGCTCTTGGATTCAAGGTATGTACGCGGGGTGCTTCGTTGACAACTTTTTCACTTGCTGCGCCGATTGTTCAAATGTCGGTTAGCTTAGCCGTCATGGGTTAGTGTAAAATTCAAAGGAACTTTCTTAGCAGCTTGTTTAGATGCGTCCATGGAGATTTTTCTTCACAAATCTCGTCCGAATCATTGGTAGTATTGCTTTCTGAAGTTTTCCAATGTACGAAGGTGTGAAACGTTGATCCAGATTTGAAGAACCGGTGCCCTAGAATTTGGCCGTTTTAACAAAATTTGAACAAGAAAGCTATATGACCGGGGTATTACGGGAACCATTAAGTATTTTGATAAAGTACAGTACAAGGCCAAAAGGAAACCTTAATTATGCTGTGAAGCTTCTCGGAATATTTTGTATCTTTATAAGGTATATCTGAGTTTTTAGGGTTTTTAAGAACAAAAAGTTATCGTAATAAAGAGCTGACCGTATTAACAAGAAAAGGTTTCATTGTATTTGATAACGACTTTATTCCCTTCGCCTGTCATATGGCACGCGTACCCTACGTGACCGACGAGAAAAATTCACCATACATAGTCATAGTCGTGTTGTAGACATAATCATTAGTATTCAGGTATTTTACGGTAAGGCGTACTATGTAAACAGAGCCAGCGAGCTTTTGTCTCAAAAGATTTCGAGTGGATTTTTTTTTGCAAAACTACTGTGACAGTCCATTCTTCTCGTGAAATAAAGGCATGTAGTTATTTAAGCTGTAAAGATGCTTGTAAGCATACAAAAGGAAAACTCAAGTTCCTGAAAGTGACGAAGGTAAGACGCAGTTAGATTGTATTTAAATGCTACTAAATCAAGTTAAGCTAAGTTAAGACTATGTACACACGGTGTCGTTTTCCGAGCGTTTTCACAACAGTCAAAATGAAAACGATATGAGCCATGAAAATTCTCATGGCATGAAGTGTTTGCTTTTTGCCTTTGGACGAGGTTCATGCTGTTTTTCACTAAATTATGTCAACAAGTCGGGAGCTTTATGAAATAATTCGGAATGAAAACCCTCGGAAACGACACCGTTCGAACGTAGCAACAACTTATTTTTGCCCGTTTGATTTCGACTTTGAAACAACCCTAATAATGATTTCGTTTACGGTTTGAGAGAACAAATCGATAATCAATTAAGGGTCCCATGGCTAAGGCAAAGGTAACAGACCATTTTGATCTATATTTTGAAAATGATTTTGCACTGCGTGCGGGATATCGGGTTCCGGTAAGGCATGCTTAAGTGAACTAACTACTAGGAAATACCAGTTATGGTAACAGTAGACCATATAATGTATTTGTAGACGAAGAAACTGAAGGTATTTTTTGCTTGAAACATAATTTTGCTATCATTTTCAGATAGACTTTCGATTGAATATTTTTACACGCCTAATTGCTTCTTGTTTGTATTTGGTATTTGTGAAATGTCATTATCATTCACTGTTATCATTCTTCCTTGCTTATCGCATAAAATGGCGTCGTTCGAAACTGGCTATGAAGATGAACGATTTCAACATCCAGTCGGCCGTGGGTTTCATTGTTGTATTTGCACTAATGTCATCAAGGATCCAGTCATGTGCAGTCCAAACGAACACCTCTTCTGTAGAGCCTGTATCACTCAACATCTCAAGAATTCTCAGACGTGTCCAACATGCAGAGAACCGCTCACAGTAAAAACACTGAAGCAAGCATCGCGGACCGTAACGAACTTGCTCTATGAATTAAAAATGCGATGCCAGTTCTTCGCTCGTGGCTGTACACAGTTCGTTGAACTAGAAAATCTCGAAAACCATGAGGCTGATTGTGGTTTCGCCCCTCTAGTCTGCTCCAACGAAGGATGTCAACTTGAAGTTAATAAACAAGATTTACTTCATCACGAGACGGCCGTGTGTGAACAACGCAGAGTTGTATGTCACAGCTGTAATGACATAAGACGAGAGATGGACACGGTGAAAGTTTGTTTGGTAGCGATGAATGAGAAGTTGGGAAAAAATGAGAAAAACGTGGAGAGGATTGAGCGAAAGATGACTGAAAGTCTAGAAAATCTAAAAGCAGTTGTGGAAAATGTGGCTGAAAAAGTTGGATTGGTTCAACAACAACTTAACAAGCAGGAAGAAAGCAATCGTCTTCTTGAAGCCAAAACGAATAAAAGTTTGAACGAAATAACCACTCTCCTGAAAACCTTGATACCACAGACAGCGTCGACTGAAGATGGGAAAAAAGGAATTGCTGAAGCAGATGAAGTGGACGGAGAGCCGAAAGTTATTATTGCCGGGGGTAGGAATGAGAAAGGAGAATTAAAGTCTGTGGAAATGTTCAGCCTGTCAACAAGAACCTGGACAGCACTTCAGCCAATGAAAGAAAGTCGTGTTGGAGCGTCTTCAGTTGTTTACAATCATGACGTTTTTGTCTGTGGCGGAAAGGGTAAGACGTCGACGGAAAAATTGTCATTGAATGATGTTCAAGGTGGCAAGTTTATAACCTACGAAAGTCTTCCAGTTAAGTTTCGTCGATTACATCGTTATGTAATTCAAAACGAACGATTGATAGTGATTGCAGAGTTTCTTGACAGTATTACAGAGATTTCCCTCGTTCCACCTTATACACATAAACAGTTGCCTGCCAGGCCACAGTGTGCATGGGTTTATGGTGTTGCAATCTTTGGCGATAACATCTTGATTGTGAGTAGTGGTTGTACAGTTTTAGAATATAACATAACGGGAAACGTCTTCAGGGAAATGGCTTCTCTCCCTTATCATGTCTCTAACATGGGAATGATTAAATGGGGCGACAACTTTATTCTATTGGGAGGTTTGGGCAAGAAATCCAGACCACTGAGCAAAGTTTTGATGTACAACATCAGAAGTGAAAAGAGTTACATGTTACCAGAGATGCTGAACAAGAGATATGGATGTGTGGCTGCAGTTGTCGACGACACTATCCTTGTGATGGGAGGCAAGAACGAAGGTGGAAATTACTTGAAATCAGTAGAAAGTTTCAGATTCGACCGCTTTACTTGGGAAGAACTTCCAGACATGAAGGAAGAAAGATTCATGGCTACTGCAGGCGTTCTATTTTAGTTATAAACTGTACATATTAACAATTAACCTATGTCTATCATGATTTTTGTCGGATACAAACTTGTACGAGTTAAAAAAAACAAAGACTCAATCAGAGAAATAGATCAAATTAGAATGAACTGAAATAGAAAAATGAAACTAGATGCATATTAACTGCCTTGTAATATGCAATTACTCTCTTATTTTGAGAAATGATTTAATTATAGCTTCCAATTTTAATGTTCTTGTTTTTCTAGCACTTTCTCTTGACGATAAAATAATCTTCGGAAGGGAGAGGGGGGGGTTATTAATCATTCAGCACATTTGCACGCCCACACAGGCTACATATTTGCTATATAGAATGCAATTGCCCAACTACATAACAAATCTTTCTTGGACACAAGAGTCAATATGTATTACGGGGAGAGGGGACTCTTACTCTCGCGAACATTTGTGGGGACTCCCATCTCCAAAATACGTGTAACACTCGACGATAATAACATTCATAACACTTGCAAACATAAATTACAAAACAAGCACAAAATTAGAGAACACAATATAAACACAGTACATGTTTATCACGAGTCATCCTCGATGGCATTTGTTGCACGGTTTACACATTTTGTTGCACATTTCGCCTTTTGGGATATGCAATTTAAGATATTTTAGCGATTTTGAACGATTTTGATCGCAAGTTACATAAAAACTGCAGGATTAAACTGTGGGAACTTTTCGGATTTGAATTCAGCGTATTTTAATGATTTAATCTATAGGAAACCACGATTTGCCGGGGAGGCTTTTAATCTCCACCTGATATTGTTTCGCTGACATTTTTGAGGACTCTCGCTTCCAAAATAATCGAACGTCCCCCTTCCCCTAGAAGGCCAAACATGTTTAACTAGAGAGAAAACTAACCAAGTGAAATACGCTTCGAACTGACCTAAAATCGATTCTCTGAAATGTTACTGTGCTCTTGGATTCAAGATTGATATCCACACACGGTGCTTCATTCGCACATTTTTTTGCTTCTGGACCGGTTGTTCAAAGGCCAGTTATCTTGTAAAATTCAAAATAAATTTCCCCGCAGCTTGTTTAGAAGTTTTGGAACGTTTCTTTAGAAATCTTGTCTGGATCAATGCTAGTTTTGGTTTCTGAAGTTTTGAAATAAACGGAGGTGTAGAAACTCAGAAATTGAAGGGTTAGCGCTGGCCTAGATTTGACAACAATTTCGGCTGTTTTAAGGTTCGAACAAGGCCGTCATATTACCAGGGTACTACCGTAACCACTGAATATTTTGATAAAATATGATATACAGGCAAAAGTAGATAAGAATTATAATTTATGTTGTCAACTTTTGGATTTTTTGGTATCTTTATAAGGTAATGCGACGTTTAGGTGTTCTTGAGAACGAAAAGTTATCGTAGTAAAGAGGTGGCCGTTTAACAAGAAAGAGTGACATTGTATTTGATGATGATTTTTATCCCCTTCTTTGCCTTTTGTCGTATGGAACCGCGTACTCTGCGAGGCCGACGAAAAATACGATATATATAGTCATGATGCAGACAATAACCTATGGGGGGGAGGGGTCGTCAACTTTGGTCACATGACACTTCAACAATGTCGTAATGCTATTATTTAGCATATTCAGTTATTTAATTAAATAATTTTAAGGCGTCTTATACAAACACAGCAAGCTAGCTTTTATCTCGAAGGATTTCGACTGGATTTTTTACAAACTACGTGTACACTTCATTCTTCTGGTGGAAAAAGGACCTGCAGTTCATTGAGCTAAAAAGATGTAACCATACAAAAGAAAAACTGAAGCTTCTGAAAAGTAAGAAACAATAGGATTATATTTATACGTTTAAAGATATCGCTTATCAGACCGTCTAGGGTAACTCGTGACTTATTTTCGCTCGTTTTAATGGTCCTAATTCATTCAAGAAAAGAAATCGATAGTTGAGGGTCTTATAGCGCTATTAAACTCGATTATCAAACTACCAAAAAACTAAGAGACATTTTGATTATATACATTTCGCGATAATTATGGTATAGCATGCATGGAGTGAACTAACTACTAGAAAATATCAGTTATGGTTAAACTGAACTATATATGTATTTTTAGACGAAGATACTAAACGCATTTGTTTAAAGCGTCGAAGTTGCTTTTTAAGAAAGCTAAACCTTTCGAATGAATATTCTTACAGGCTTAATCTCTTCTTATTTGTATTTGGTATTTGTGAAATGTCGGCTGTTCAAGCTGTTATATGCCACGAAACATATATGTAAATTAAATTAATTAATTCATGCTTTGTTGTTTATCGTAGAAAATGGCGTCGTTCGATACTGGTTATGAAGATGAACGATTTCAGCATCCAGTCGGCCGAGGTTTTCATTGCTGTATTTGCACTAATGTCATCAAGGATCCAGTCATGTGTAGTCCAAACGAACACCTCTTCTGCAGAGCCTGTATCACTCAACATCTCAAGAATTCTCGGACGTGTCCAACATGCAGAGAACCACTCACAGTAGAAACACTGAAGCAAGCGTCGCGGACCGTAACGAACTTGCTGTATGAATTAAAAATTCGATGCCAGTTCTTCGCTCGTGGTTGTACACAGTTCGTTGAACTAGAAAATCTCGAAAGGCATGAGGTTGATTGTGGTTTCGCCCCAGCAGTCTGCTCGAACGAAGGATGTCAACTTGAAGTGAATAAACAAGATGTACTTCATCACGAGACGGCCGTATGTGAACAACGCAGAGTTGTATGTCACAGTTGTAATGACATAAGACGAGAGATGGACACGGTAAAAGTTAGTTTGGGAGCGATGAATGAGAAGTTGGACAAAACTGAGAAAAACCTCAAAGCAGTTGTGGAAAATGTCGTTGAAAAAGCTGGATTGGTTCAGCAACAACTTAACAAACAGGAAGAAAGCATTAGTCTTCTTGAAGCGGGAACGAAGAAAAGCTTGAATGAAATAACCACTCTCCTCAAAACCGTGATACTACAGACAGCGTCGGCTGAAGATGGAAAAAAAGGAATTGCTGAAGCAGATGAAGTGGACGGAGAGCCGAAAGTTATTATTGCCGGGGGTGAGAATGAGAAAGGAGAATTAAACTCTGTGGAAATGTTCAGCCTGTCAACAAGAACCTGGACACCACTTCAGCCAATGAGAGAAAGTCGTGTTGGAGCGTCGTCAGTTATTTACAATGATGACTTTATTGTCTGTGGGGGAAAGGGTAAAACGTCGATGGAAAAAGTATCGTTAAAATCACATCAAGGTGGCAAGTCTACAAGCTGGGAAAATGTTCCTGTTGAGTTAACTGTTCCGTTGTATGGCCATCGCTGTGTAATTTACAACGGACGATTCATAATGATTGGAGGCTATGGCAATGGCAGATATTTTGCAAGTATTACTGAGATTTCCCTGGTCCCGCCTTATGCAAGTAAACTGTTGGCAACTATGCAACGTCCAACATGGTGTCATGCTATTGCAATCTTTGGTGATAAGATCCTGATTGTGGGAAATATTTTTGATCGAGTAGCCGTTTTAGAATATAACATCACGGAGAATGTGTTCAGGAGAATGGCTCCTCTTCCTTATGATGTCTTTAACATGGCAATGGTTAAATGGGGCGACAATTTTATTATATTGGGAGGTTGCGACACGGAATCGAGGGTACTTAGCAAAGTATTGATGTATAACATTAAAAGTGAAAAGAGTCGTATGTTACCAGAGATGCTGAACAAGAGAGGTGGGTGTGTGGCTGCAGTTGTCGACGACACTGTCCTTGTGATGGGAGGCAAAGACGAAGCTGGAAATTACTTGAAATCAGTGGAAAGTTTCAGATTCGACCGCTTTACTTGGGAAGAACTTCCAGACATGAGAGAAGAAAGATTTGATGCTACTGCAGGCGTTCTATTTTAATTATAAACTGTACATATTAACAATTAACCTATGTCTATCATGATTTTTGTCGGATACAAACTTGTACGAGCTAAAAACAACAGAGACTCATTGATCAATTAGAATGAACTGAAATAGAAAAATGAAACTAGATGCAAATTAATTGCCTTGTAGTATTAATAGTGCTCTCTTGTTGTGAGAATTGATCTAATTATAGCTTCCAATTTTAATGTTCGTGCTTTTTCTAACACTCTCTCTTGACGAGTAAAATAATCTTCGGGAAGAGGGTGGAGGGGGTTGGGGGAATATATTAATCATCAGCACATCTGCACGCATGTTATTTGCTACAAGAATGCAATTGCCCAACTGCATGGATACAAGAGTCAATATCTATTACCGGGAGAGGGGACTCTTACTCTCGCTAACATTTTTGGAGACTCCCATCTCCAAAATACTCACACGTTCTACCACTAAAAGTCCAAACGTGTAACACTCGACGATAGCAACATTCATACCACTTGCAAACATAAATTACAAAACAAACACAAAATTAGACAACACAATATAAACACAGTACATGTTCATTACGAGTGAGTCATCCTCGATGGCATTTGTTGCCCGGTTTACACGTTTTGTTGCACATTTCGCCTTTTGGGATATGCAATTTAAGATATTTTGGCGATTTTGAACGATTTTGATGGCAAATTACAAAAAAACTGCAGATTAAACTGTGGGAACTTTTCGGATTTGAATTCAGCGTATTTTAATCTATAGAAAACCACAATTTGTTTTTAGTTCAGTGAGGTGTGCTACGGAATGAACTCTTTTTTGTTATTAGACGACGGCCTAAATTGCCCAACTACACAACAAATCTTTTTTTGACAAAAAAGCGTCAATTATCCATTACGGGAACAGGGGAGGCTCCTAATCTCAACCTGATATTGTTTCGCTAACATTTTTGTGGACTCTCGCCTCTGAAATACTTGAACGCCCCCCCCCCCCCCCTAAAAGGCCAAGCATGTTTAACTAGAGAGAAAACTAACCAAATTAAATACGCTTCGAACTAAACTAAAATACGATTCTCTGAAACGTTACTGTGTTCTTGGATTCAAGGTATCCACACACGGTGCTTCATTCGCACATTTTTTTTGCTTCTGGGCCGGTTGTTCAAAGGCAGTTATCTTGTGAAATTCAAAATAAATTTCCCTGCAGCTTGTTTGGAATTTTGGAAACATTCTTAAGAAATCTTGTCTGCATGGATCAATGCTAGTTTTGGTTTCTGAAGTTTTGAAATAAACGGAGGTGTAGAAACTCAGAAATTAAAGAGTTAGCGCTGGCCTAGATTTGACTACAGTTTCGGCTGATTTTAACAAGGTTCGAACAAGGCCGTCATATTACCAGGGTATGAGCGTAAGCACGAAATATTTTGATAAAATATGGTACACAGGCAAAAGTAGATAAGAATTATAAATTATAATTTTGTGGAAACACCACGTTAATAAACTTGCGTGGTGTTTCCACAAAATTATATTTTAATTTGATGTTCACCATGCAAATATACAAGGAACTTAATTATAATTTATGTTGTCAACTTTTGAATTATTTGGTAATGCGACGTTTAGGTGTTTTTGGAGAAGAAAAAGTTATCGTAATAAAGAGGTGGCCGTATTAACCAGAAAGAGTGACATTGTATTTGATGCTGATTTTGGAACCATGTTCTCTGCGAGGCCGACGAAAAATAAGCAATTGAATATATAGTCATGTTGCAGACAATAACCTATGGGGGGTCGTGAACTTTAGTCACAAGACTCATCAACAATGTCGCAATGCTATTCAGCACTCGAGTATTTTAAGGTGTATTATATAAACACAGCAAGCTAGCTCTCATCTCTAAGGCAAGGATTTCGACTGGATTTTTTGCAAACTACGTACAGTCCATTCTTCAGGTGGAATAACGACATGTAAACACAAAAGAAAAACTCGAGCTTCTGAAAGGTAGGAAAAAATAGGATTATACTTATATGTTTAAAGATATCGCTTATCAGACCGTCTAAGGAAGTCGTGACTTATATTCGCTCGTATAAATGGCCCTATAATGCATTCAAGAAAAGAAATCGATAGTTAAGGGTCTTATAGCATGATTAAACTCGATTATATATACAAAACAGTAAGAGACATTTTGATGGTATATATTTTGCCATAATTGCGGTATGGCATGCATGAGTGAACTAACTACTACAAAATATCAGTTATGGTTAAACTAAACTGTAGACGATATATGTATTTTGTGGACGAAGATACTAAACGCATTTGTTTAAAGCGTTGAAGTTGCTTTTTCAGAAAGCTTTCAAATGAATATTCTTACAGGCTTAATTGCTTCTTATTTGTATTTGGTATTTGTAAAATGTCGGCTGTTCAAGCTGTTATATGCCACGAAACATATATGTAAATATTATCATTCTTTGTTGTACAGAAAATGGCGTCGTGCGATACTGGTTATGAAGATGAACGATTTCAGCATCCAGTCGGCCGTGGGTTTCATTGTTGTATTTGCACTAACGTCATCAAGGATCCAGTCATGTGCAGTCCAAACGAACACCTCTTCTGTAGAGCCTGTATCACTCAACATCTCAAGAATTCGCGGACATGTCCAACATGCAGAGAACCACTCACAGTAGAAACACTGAAGCAAGCGTCGCGGAACGTAACGAACTTGCTGTATGAATTAAAAATTCGATGCCAGTTCTTCGATCGTGGCTGTACACAGTTCTTTGAACTAGAAAATCTTGAAAGCCATGAGGCTGATTGTGGTTTCGCCCCTGCAGTCTGCTCCAACGAAGGATGTCAACTTGAAGTAAATAAACAAGATTTACTTCATCACGAGACGGCCGTGTGTGAACAACGCAGAGTTGTATGTCACAGTTGTAATGACATGAGACGAGAGATGGACACGGTGAAAGTTTGTTTGGCAGCGATGAATGAAAAGTTGGGAAAAAACGTGGAGATGATTGAGCGAAAGATGACTGAAAGTCAAGAAAACGTAAAAGCAGTTGTGGAAAATATGGTTGAAAAAGTTGGATTGGTTCAACAACAGCTTAACAAACAGGAAGAAAGCAACCGTCTTCTTGACGCAGAAACGAAGAAAAGTTTGAACGAAATAACCACTCTCCTTAAAACTGTGATACCACAGATAGCGTCGACTGAAGATGGGAAAAAAGGAATTGCTGAAGCTGATGATGTGGACGGAGAGCCGAAAGTTATTATTGCCGGGGGTAGGAATGAGAAAGGAGCATTAAAGTCTGTGGAAATGTTCCGTCTGTCAACAAGAACCTGGACACCACTTCAGCCAATGAGAGAAAGTCGTTCTGGAGCGTCTTCAGTTGTTTACAATCATGACTTTATTGTCTGTGGGGGTGGTCAAACGTCGATGGAAAAGTTGTCATTGAATGCTGTTCACCATCATCGTTCCAAAACCTGGGAGAACCTTCCTGTTGAGTTACCTCATCGGTTGTTTGGCCATCGCTGTGTAATTTATAACGGACGAGTGATAGTGATTGGAGGCTTTGGCATCATATGTTTAGACAGTATTACTGAGATTTCCCTCGTCCCACCTTGTACAAGTAAACTACTTGCTACCATGCCAACGTTAACATGTTATCATGGTGTTGCAATCTTTGGTGATAAGATTATGATTGTGGGAGGTGTTATCAATGGAGGAAATGTTTTAGAATATGATATGACAAAGAATGCGTTCAGGAGAATGGCTTCTCTCCCTTACCATGTATGTAACATGGAAATGATTAAATGGGGCGACAATTTTATTATATTGGGAGGTTCGGGAAAGAAATCAATCTTGAGCAAAGTTTTGATGTACAACATCAAGAGTGAAAAGAGTTACATGTTACCTGAGATGATGAACAAGAGAGAAGGATGTGTGGCTGCAGTTGTCGAAGACACTATCCTTGTGATGGGAGGCAAAGACGAAGGTGGAAATTACTTAAAATCAGTGGAAAGTTTCAGATTCGACCGCTTTACCTGGGAAGAACTCCCAGACATGAGTGAAGAAAGATTCGATGCTACTGCAGGCGTTCTATGTTAATTATGAACTGTGCACATCAACAAGCTAGCTTTATCAAGATTTTTATCACATACTTATGTCTTGAACACTACAATTACTTTAAATAGACCACCTGGAACGAACTGAAATGAAAGAATGAAACTATAGATGTAAATTAACTGTCATGTAATAGTCCGTGCTCTCTTGTTGTGAGAAATGATTCAATTATAGCTTTCAATTTTTGGTGTTCATGTTTTCTGAAGCTCCTCTTGACGAGTGAAATAATTTAGGGGGAGGGTGGTAGGGTTATTAATGAATCGTTCAGCACATCACACAAACAAGCCTTTCGCTACGGGAAAGATTTTTGCTACAAGAAAGCAACTGCCCAACTACGCAACAAAATTTTTTTTGACAAAAAAGCGTCAATTTTTGGGGACTCTCGCCTCTAAAATGCTCGCATGTTCTGCCCCCCCCCCCCCTAAAGGCCAAGCTGTTAACTTTAGAGAAAACTAACCAATTAAAATACGATTCTCTGAAATGTTACTGTGCTCTTGAATTCAAGGTATCGACACTCGGTGCTTCATTCGCACCTTTTTTTTTTGCTTCTCGGCCGGTTGTTCAAAAGGCCAGTTATCTTGTAAAATTCAAAATAAATTTCCCTGCAGCTTATTTGGAAATATTTCTTCAGAAATCTTGTCTGGATCAATAGTAGTTTTGGTTTCTGAAGTTTTGAAATAAACGGAGGTGCAGAAACTCAGAAATTAAAGGTTTAGCGCTGGCCTAGATTTAACTACAATTTCGGCTGATTTTAACAAGGTTCGAACAAGGCCGTCATATTACCAGGGTATTAACGTAAGCACTAAATATTTTGATAAAATATGGTACACAGGCAAAAGTAGATAAGAATTATAATTTATGTTGTCAACTTGAATTATTTGGTATCTTTATAAAGTAATGCGACGTTTAGGTGTTTTTTGTGAAGAAAAAGTTATCGTAATAAAGAGGTGACCGTATTAACAAAGAGTGTCGTTGTATTTGATGCTGATTTTTATTCCCTTCTTTGCCTTATGTCGTATGGAACCGCGTTCTCTGCGAAACCGACGAAAAATACGCAATATATAGTCACGTTGTAGACAATAACTTATGGGGGGTCGTGAACTTTAGTCACAAGACTCTTCAACAATGTCGCAATGTTTAGCATTCAGGTATTTTAAGGCGTATTATATAAACACGGCAAGCTAGCTTTTATCTCCAAGGATTTCGACTGGATTTTTTCAAACTACTGTCCATTCTTCTCGTGAAATAACGACATGTAAACATACAAAAGAAAAACTCAAGCTTCGGGAAGGTAAGACAAAATAGGAATATATTTATACGTTTAAAGATATCGCTTACCAGACCGTCTAAGGAAGTCGTGTCTTTATATTCGCTCGTATAAATGGCCCTAATGCATTCAAGAAAAGAAATCGATAGTTAAGGGTCTTATAGCGTCATTATCCCCCATTATATATACAAAACAGTAAGAGACATTTTGATGGTATATATTTTGCGATAATTATGGTATAGCGTGCATGAGTGAACTAACTACTGGAAAATATCAGTTATGGTTAAACTAAACTGTAGACGATATCTGTATTTGTGGACGAAGATACTAAACGCATTTGTGTAAAGCGTTGAAGTTGCTTTTTCAGAAAGCTTTCAAATGAATATTCTTACAGGCTTAATTGCTTCTTATTTGTATTTGGTATTTGTGAAATGTCGGCTGTTCAAGCTGTTATATGCGACGAAACATATATGTAAATATTATCATTCTTTGTTGTACAGAAAATGGCGTCGTACGATACTGGTTATGAAGATGAACGATTTCAACATCCAGTCGGCCGTGGGTTTCATTGCTGTATTTGCGCTCATGTCATCAAGGATCCAGTCATGTGCAGTCCAAACGAACACCTCTTCTGTAGAGCCTGTATCACCCAACATCTCAAGAATTCGCGGACGTGTCCAACATGCAGAGAACCGCTGACAGTAGAAACACTGAAGCAAGCGTCGCGGAACGTAACAAACTTGCTGTATGAATTAAAAATTCGATGTCAGTTCTTCGCTCGTGGTTGTACACAGTTTGTTGAACTAGAAAATCTCGAAAGCCATGAAGCTGATTGTGGTTTCGCCCCAGCAGTCTGCTCCAACGAAGGATGTCAACTTGAAGTGAATAAACAAGATTTACTTCATCACGAGACGGCCGTGTGTGAACAACGCAGAGTTGTGTGTCACAGTTGTAATGACATAAGACGAGAGATAGACACGGTGAAAGGTAGTTTGGCAGCGATGAATGAAAAGTTGCGAAAAAATGAGAAAAACGTGGAGAGGATTGAGCGAAAGATGACTGAAAGTCAAGAAAATCTAAAAGCAGTTGTGGAAAATGTGGTTGAAAAAGTTGGACTGGTTCAACAACAGCTTAACAAACAGGAAGAAAGCAATCGTCTTCTTGAAGCCGAAACGAAGAAAAGTTTGAACGAAATAACCACTCTCCTGAAAACCACCTTGATACCACAGGTAGCGTCGACTGAAGATGGGAAAAAAGGAATTGCTGAAGCTGATGAAGTGTACGGACAGCCGAAAGTGATTATTGCCGGGGGTGAAAATGGAAGTGGAAAATTAAAGTCTGTGGAAATGTTCAGCCTGTCAACAAGAACCTGGACACCACTTCAGCCAATGACAGAAAGTCGTGTTGGAGCGTCGTCAGTTGTTTACAATCATGACTTTATTGTCTGTGGGGGAGAGGGTAAGACCTCGACGGAAAAATTGTCGTTGAATGATGTTCAAGGTGGCAAGTTTATAACCTACGAAAATCTTCCTGTTATATTTCGTCGATTACATCGTTATGTAATTCATAACGAACGATTGATAGTGATTGAAGCGTTTCTTGACAGTATTACAGAGACTTCCCTCGTTCCACCTTATGCACATAAACAGTTGCCTACCACTACCAGGCCACAGTTTGCATGCATTTATGGTGTTGCAATCTTTGGCGATAAGATCTTACTTGTGAGTAGTGGTGGTACAGTTTTAGAATATAACATAACGGAAAACGTCTTCAGGGAAATGGCTTCTCTCCCTTATCGTGTCTCTAACATGGGAATGATTAAATGGGGCGACAATTTTATTCTATTGGGAGGTTTGGGCAAGAAATCCAGACCACTGAGCAAAGTTTTGATGTACAACATCAAGAGTGAAAAGAGTTCCATGTTACCTGAGATGCTGAACAAGAGAGATGGATGTGTGGCTGCAGTTGTCGACGACACTATCCTTGTGATGGGAGGCAAGAACGAAGGTGGAAATTACTTGAAATCAGTAGAAAGTTTCAGATTCGACCGCTTTACTTGGGAAGAACTTCCAGACATGAGAGAAGAAAGATACATGGCAACTGCAGGCGTTCTATGTTAATTATAAACTGTATATATGAATAATGAAACACTATACAACAAACTTTCAAACACGAACGAAACTATAATGTAGATGTTTCTGTAAATGTAAATTAACTATTTCATGATATTTAATTGTTTCGTCTTTGATTATTTGTTGAATATGTAACTTTATCTTACTTTAATTAAGAACCTTTCGAAAAAACGATAAATCAGTTAGTAATGTTTTGTGTTGTACCGTGTTCTATTGTATTGTATTGTGTTAATTGTATTATGTTGTATTGTACCGTATAACTCATGTGCATTCTGTGAACTCATGTTTAGATAATTATTGTTAAAATTGATGATGTAAATAATGCATGCATAAAATCTGAATTACATGTAACATAGATGTGCAGGACCCCACTGAAAATCACTTCGGTGACGTAGGTATCCTGGATAAATATGGTTAATAATAATAATAATATTACAATTTTTAACGCTATAAATCTTCAATGCTTTTTCTGGACGAGTTAAATCCCCTGCCCAGCCTTTATAAAGAAATTTTCAGCCCACCGAAGACAAAAAATGCTCGACAAAAACGCATTTACCTCACAGTTCTGCCCAATTTCCAGTCCTTATCTGTAAAAAGGTTGCACTTTTTGGTCTCACATTAGCAACGTCTGATTAACAAATGCAATCAGACATTCATTGATCCCTTCTTTGATTCCTAGTGTACGAAGAAACATGTCCTTGAGTGTGAAGAGTTCAGCACAACAGGAAAATGTGCTAACGGGAAAAAGTGCAAGTTGATTCATCGCACAAAGACACAACAGCAACGTAAAAGGTACTTCGATGAAGAGCCGTCTTCATTTGATGAAGAAGATGACGCTCGTGCAGCGAAGAAATCTCGAAGAAAAAGCAGCGATGGTTTCTTGCCCCTAGAAGGTACGTGATCTAGTGATACTAGATAGGGTGCATGATCTGCCCATACCAAATAGATCTATTAGTATCTACACTTGCGTAGCTAAAGTCTCGGCAAAACGAAAATGAAAGAAAATGGCTATTTTTTAACTCCCATGCCCCGATGAGAACGAGTTGGGAGACACGAAATTTTGTCCAATATTATTTTCTTGCCAAGCTCACAATATAATTTCTTTGCCAGAATTTTTGTGACTCTGTCTTTTTCGCGAGATATTCTAGATTATTCCATATGCAAATAATAAAAATGAGATATCACATTGAATGATTACTTAATGACTTTTGAAAAAGCTTCAGGTTATTGAAAAGTGGTGAAACTTTTGCACATAAATGAGGAAGCCTGAAGAAGTATATATATATATTGAGGTTACAAAAAGAGACACGTATAGTTGGGAAATTTTTTAAGGGCGTGTATTTCTGTTTTATTAGGTTCAACTGTGTCCGAAGATGAACATTCCACACAATCCCAACGCCCAGAAGAAGAGTCGGCATCAAGTAAGGAGAGTATATTTTAGTCCTTAAAAAACTCAATAATTCATGAGCAAAACAAAAGGGAAATCATGGCTGTGAAGGAGTCTTCATATGTAATAAAGGTCCACGTAGATTTTCTCAAAACAAAAATGCCTTGATTTTCTCTGCTTAAACAACGTCTATATTGAAAATTTCTTCGCAAATAAACTCACAAGTCGTGTCACTATGAAGTGGGTCGTTTTTGAAGCCATTTAAAATACTCGCAGTCCGTGCTTTATCAGTTATAAAACGCTCGGCTGTGACCCTGTCTTCATATATCTGATAGAGCACTTCTGCTCGTATTTGAAGTAGTACCTATGTCATCGTCGCCATGTTGGTTCGTATTACTTGCAATTCCAAACTTTATCAAACAGGTCAAAGTCTCTTTGTCATGAGTTCATCAGTGAGAGACATACTTACTTGACACGTGTTTCATGTCCTAAACCAATTTCGCTCAATTATACAAGTTTTTAATCTTAGTTATCTTTGTTGAATTCCACATCAACATTACCATAACAAATAAACAATGCGATGTGGCCATGCCGCTCATCACACAATCTAAAGTGGGCGGTAACAGGAATAAACATGATTGTGTGACGACTACTTTATAAGGAAAGAATGAAGATTTCCAAAGAACATTCGCGAAGCAACTGATGATTATAAGAGTTTAGTATTATCATCTACCAATACATAGTTCTGAATTCAAAACTGAAAACTACAACAATTGTCGTTCTTTTCTTCCCGGTCTTATGACAGTCATCCCTTTCCATTGCAAAACTGATCTATGTAAAATTTCATCGCGTTATTTTCTTTTCTTTTCAAGGTCTCTCCATACGAATCCGACCAAATTTCGCTCCCAGAGAAAGCGCACACGAAGACCAGTAAATGCTCGCAGTATTTTGTTTACAGATCCTTCGGCCAAGATAGTTTAAATTCTATTTTATTTGAACAGTTAGTGACTTACTACTTAGAGTTTTGCTGTTACGAACTCGCAGTACGTGCACACGTGGTCAGTAAGTGCTTTGTTAGCTTGACATTTCAAAAGTTTTGTTGTTGTTCTTCCCCCATTTTTTGCTCTTCTGCAGATTCATACACGGACATGAATGAATATGGAAAGCACACGTTTCAATTCTGTTACCGTTGAGCTCAGTTATGCATTCATTATCTGTGTTGAACGTTATTTCAACTCGTATCCCCCCACCCCCTTCTCAAGATACAGAACGTATTTATGGTATAGAAAATATTATATATTAAATGAATATGAAATAAATCTTATATTTTGAATTGGAGGTCTGTGTATTTTACTTTAACACTTTGAATAGAGAATGTTTAATAAGGAGGGATGGATTGGGGGAGGGGGAAAAGGAAGGGAACATTAAATGAATATGAAATAAATCTTATATTTTGAATTGGAGGTCTGTGTATTTTACTTTAACACTTTGAATAGAGAGGGTTTAATAAGGAGGAATGGATTGGGGGAGGGGGAAAAGGAAGGGTGTGCGAGGGTGCTTTTTTTCATGATAAAGCAAACAATATTAGAGACGTACAGAAAGTCCTCTACAGTAATTTGAAAAACGTTAAGGGCTACACGTAATACCAACACAACTCGAGTACTCAACAAAAAACAACTTGAAATCGAAGGATAACCATGTATAGTCATTAGAGTTGAACCCTCTGCCGGATCCATGCCTGACAATAAGTACTAGTAGTGTGGTAGTGTTGTGTAAGTGCTACAATTGGTAGACGGGGGAGTTGGGTTTATCTATATGTTGTCACATGAAATGGGTAGTATATCTGACCGCCCCCCCTGCCACCACCATCCAGTTTACTAATTGCATTTAAACTTTTTGCTTGTGCGCAACTTTCAAGCTACCTATGTTTAATAACACTACCTACAATGCTGTGCACAAAACTGGACGTTTCGAGAGAAGTACATCTATCTGACAACAAACGCGCCGACGAAGGGCCTTCGCTCGAAGCTCCGTGCTTATATCGCTTCGTGTTGTAAAAATCCCATGTTTTTTTAGTTCTGGCACCACACATAATATCAGAAACAAAATATTTTAGACCATATTCATGTTTTGCCGATATTCCCAACTCGACACGAAGATTCGTTAAACCGCGGCCGACATCCATTTAATCCGTGACCGATAAACGTCATCAGACGAATTGAATTAACTTATTTGCACTTCACTCGAATTTACTCTAAAGGTAAATTTTCCGTTTTTTGTGTGTGTGTTTTAATAACAAAGGGCTCTTTTAGTCTTTTTCCTGTATACGAGTGCAGTATAGAAATGAGACTATACATGGCTTCAGTTCTGTGAGATGTACAATGGCAACTTTATGAAAAGCCGGTTTTCAAAATGTGTACATTCTGAGACGTGAGCAAGGGTGGCCAAAGATATTGTCGTGCTATTAAGTGTTTCGGGCCAAGGGCATTTAACAACTTCCTCTCCTTGGCTGGCACGACAACAAATATAATTGTGTACGTGTTTTCTGGAAAATATCACATCGCTAAATTAAAAAGCAAGCTTGGTGACGTCTTATGGGTTAGCCAGTCAGGTTTGGTTGAAATGGTTGAAATACTCTAACCACTGGAGTTTATTAATTAAGACCAAGGGAGCGAATTCCGGGGTTCAATCTCGTATGAGAAACAATTGCGATGAAAATGAAACGTTCCTTTTCTGTCGGGGCATCGAGCTAAATTAAAATGCAAAATAAAGACGACTTTGAGAAGTCCAATACTACAAACGAAACACGAAATGGTCAAGGAGAAGACAAAGTTGTCGATAGTGATCAACAATTCGGCGAAAACAACGGGAAAGCTTGCGATCAAACTGCGGTCAGTAATTCATGCAAAGGTGACAACACTTCAAGCAAGACGAGGCAAAATGACACGGTACTGAAACGATTTAAAAAGAAAATATTGCGAAAAAGCGGCAGGAATAGAAGTGAACAAGCGGGCAAAATGGCTTCCAGGCAAGACAACTCGAACGGTAAGCTTGAGAGTTTCGAGGAGGACGATTATTTCGAAGGACATATTTACGAAGTTCCTTTTGCCAACTCTCATGCCCAGAACGACAACAGCGAAGCAACAACCGTGGCAAACAATCGGTTGGAAAACGTTTATAGTGAAAATCATGGCCATATATCGCAAAGGAACCCATTGAGAAATAGCTGGCATACTGAAACGAACAACAGAGCGACGACACGGGCTCAAAATGGCTCCGTTAAATTTAGTGAGGGGAGTGATGATGTCAATTTACAAAATTCTGATGCAGATCCTTCGGTTGAGAGCAGGAAAGAACGCTTCGAAGCGGGTAAGTCTATGTCCCTACCAGCAAGACGACATGGCAATGTACCCTTACCCGGCCTTGGCTCGGGCAGCCATAGGCTAACCAATGATGGGTCGAGTGAAGATTCCAGTAGCGAGGACTGGGTTGAACCACGACCAGCAAAAACAACACAAGAAAAGAGAAATCTTCGATCACTATCACTACCATCACCATCAAAATTAAACCTCAATTACCATTTCCTTAACGGGCTAAACGATTTATGCAAGTGTGGTTGGTACTGGGGTCCATTAAGCAGCAAGGAGGCTGAAGTGAAGCTCGATGGGAAGCCCGACGGCGCATTCCTCGTTAGGGATAGTAACGATAACCGTTACCTCCTTAGCCTTAGTTTTCGTTCATCCCAGAAAACTTTGCACACCCGCATTGAATTTTGCAAAGGGAAGTTTAGTTTCTATTCCGCGCCTTTTATCAACACTGGGAGTTTTTCATCTGTCGTGGAGCTGATAAAGGACTGCATGGAAACGTCGAAAGAACGGGTCTACTGCTATACCAAAGGCCGTGCTGTAAATGGTGCGACTTTCCCAGTTCGGCTTATAAAACCAGTCTCTCGGTTCGAGTATGTTTGTACTTTGCAACATCTCTGTCGGTTTGTCATTCGTCAGCATTTCACCTTGGAGAACATATTGGAACTGCCTCTGCCAGGGATAATGAAGAGATATCTTGGGAAAAACCATTTTGATGCAAAGCCGGGCGAATAACTCCTGTTTAATTCTATGTTTACGCAATTAATTTAAATCTACATTTTAGTCAATATGTTGTGTGTAGTTTATCCCACTTTGTGCTATATTTAGGATATATATATATATATATATGTATATATATTATATATATATACACCCTAAACATAGTTGTTGAGTTGAAAAAATTACATACGAGTTAGAAAAGTTTGAACGAAATGCCTGGCTAGGTAATCTTAGTAATGTTAAATTTACACAATAGGTGGGTTTCATCTTGAGGATAGAAAATATTTTAAAGATGCATTGCTGGACATGTAATCTTTTTAATATATACTCAAGCCTAGTTTTTATTTAATCGTAAGTGTTGTGAACATATCAAAGTGACTGATGTGATAAAGTATGTACGCTGATCTACACTTGGTATAACTAATTTGAATACAACCCACAAAAGAAAAAGTAGATCTAGAGTTCTAGACTGTATCTCATCGTCCGAGAAGATGTGACTTTGCTGCGTCAATTACAACCAAATGGGAACTAGGCTTTACTGCAAGTGTACACATGACAGTTTAAGTCGATTCATGTTTTCCTCCTCCAGTTATAGTAATTTATTTATTCACATGAAAAATCATCTTAGGATTAAGATATGCCTTTTAATATGATCTTGTAAAGAGTAGAAACATTTTTGGCTGAATGCTTGGAGGTGAAATTTTGCAAGGTTACAATGGAACCCACTTATATTAAAACATATGAATTAGGATACTAAGGGAAATTAATGATTTACTAATTGATGCCTCATATAATAGAGGAATTAAAAATTGACCTTGGTTTGTTATTATGCAGACATTTCAATGGTACTGACATTTTTTGATGGTAAAACTGGTGCAGCCCTAAAATAAGAACTCCTTTATAAACCATTATGTTGAATTAGAAAAATACGCATTAGCATGCAGTTTTCCTAAGGCAACAGCTTCACATATCATTTAATTTCAACACTTGTGTATGTACAACTCGATTCTAAAACTATATTACAACACACTCTAGATTTAGCTAGCAGCTTTTAGCCTGTGCCTGTCGGTGGGGGACCACACCACAAACATACAGGAATGAAATTACTTACTCCTGCAAAATTACTTAGACTAATTATAGTCTTATCAATGTAGGTCTATAATGATACCTGCATTTATTATCGATGTAAGTCTATGATATTAACCTGTGAAGTAAATTGTTTACTTGCCCTAAATTGTTAATATTCAACACAAGTTCGTCACAGTAAACTCTTCACATTTTAACAACCTAAAATTTACAGTTCATTTTCAAAACTTCCCCTTTTCTCCATTTCCCAACTCAATATCTCTAATTAGCACCTTTTCCCAGATTACCTTTCCATTTTCTTTCAAACCTGCAGCCATTCTTAGCGATTCCATTTGTTGAATCCAGTAATATTCCGAACCTATATGTTGAACAAGGATTTGCATCACACTAATTGATCTCAATAAAAAAATTCAAATTCATATATAACAGCAAAATATTTGCACTAATAATAGTGGCATCAGCCCTATTCATAGGGCTTGCCTGTCCCCATTTTCAGAGTTGTTAATAAATAAGTCAAATTTTACCAAGTATTGAACAAAGGTATTTTATATAACACAAAATTATACAGTCGCAGAGTCATTCCTTACCAGAGTCAATGCTGAACATGTCAAATTTGCAATATCTTCACCAGCTTTATTAAACTAAAATGTTATGACATTTTGTTAAAAATTATAAGAAACACGTACAAAAAATGAGCAAGGATTCTAGCAAAAACTGGTCAAAAATTGTTTGAAAGAGCATACTGCAACACCGCCATGTAACACTCTATAAAAAGATTCATTCTGGCATGCTTGACATTATTTTAGTACATCTTACATACAGTTTGTTTCATGTTGCCAGTATTTCTGATGTCCTGAAATCTTCTATCTAAAAACATCCATGTGTCCTGGAAGTCTTCTGATTTGTCTTGTACCATGTACAACTCTGTAAGGACAGCAGAATTAACATGTAAATCTTGAGTTTCCACTGCCATAATTTCCAATTGCAGCAAACCTTAAAAATGTATCATAATGCACCTGTCATGCCATATATAGCAGCTAGTGATGCTCGCTTTGTATACCAGCTCATCTACAAGGAAAAACAAAGGTAAAATTGTCCAATTTTTCCACTGCATTTTTAGCATTTCATTGCAACACTCAACATCAACTTACGTCTGTTGAAGTGTCGTTGGAATGATACCAAATATCATCTGTCATATTTGATACACTTTGCAAAGCATCCATTGCATTTGATGGGTATGCCATTAAACCCATTGCCTTTAAAATCCAAATATTTAGTTAACACTAATTCGTAGGAAAAACGACTTCAAATAAATCTAAAAATTGTGAAATACCTGAGGCCATGAGTCGATGTACGGTGTTACCATTCGTAATCGAACTTCCACTGCATTTTTGATGAAATCACTTTGACCTCTAGTAAACCAATGGAACACAGAGATACCAGTGTAAGAGACAATGATATAAAAAACCCCAATAGCAAAATTTCCAAGATTCGGTTTGGTTTATATATCTTACATGTTTTTCCTGTTTTCTTCTTGTGTTCTTGAATTATCAGCCAAATAGTAGCCCAGATCAAGGTTACAAGTGTTTATAAAATGCAACACTAGATCACCACCTTCTCTCGGGAACATGCCTTCAGCCATACCAGAGAATCCCTCAATCTTTGCACCTTCAGCTATTGCCTGGGCTGTCCAACCATATTCAGGTACAAACTGTAGGGCAGCCGTCAGGATACGTTCGGTGATGCTCTCGTCATTAAGACCTTCATCTGAATCTTCTTCAGAAGTGTAGTCATATGTTGTTTCTTCCTTGTTTTCTTCACTCACGTTTTCTGCTTGGCTACTTTAGGGAAGAATCAGTATATAAATGATAAGGCTAACACAATTATTTCATTTTGTAATAGCCTTAGTTTGTGAATGCTGTTCTAGTTGTAACTATAGGATATGGCCTTCCTTAATTAAAAAAAAATTCAAGTCATTTTATTTTGTGGTGAAATAAGTGCCCATTTACCTTTACCAAAGGTTGGGAGTAGGGTCTAGTCCCCTCAAAACACTTACCCCCACTCACACACACATCCCCACAAACTCAATGTATCACTACCACTATGTTCACATTTTTAAGATATAAAGGTTTAGTTTTATATGTTTTGAACTACATGTTTTGAACTATGAAATAGACCCAGGATTAGAAGCAATTATTCAAACAAAAAAGCATATATCTAATAAACATTCATACAATTTGAATGCAACTCACTTAGTTTCTGAGGTTGTACTCTCGCCATTATTTCTGGCACCATTCTCGTTATGACACATTCTAACTCTCTGTGACCCTAAAAAATTTATAGCTCGCTCATTACTTGTGCACTTGCCAATGTCTTCCCAAGAGGTATGGGGGACACATCTCTAGAAATTCAACAATTTCAATTACTGTCCCATCAAAAACGGGGTACGCCTGCCCTTGTACTCTTTGGAAAAGACATTTACAAGTGCTTTGATATCACATTGCTTTCTCCACTAAAATCATCAATAAATTACACCAAAAAAAATTATTGCATTGCTCAGATTGAAAAACATCTGGGTTTTTTCCTGCACACATACATAGCTGCAAGTGGAGGTGCCCAAGCTATGTAAGGTGACAAATTTGTGCAAGTGGTCAATTCTGTCCCAACTGCATTCCATGCACTTTGCAATGGAAATCTCTGGCACAGTATTGGCCAAAAAACACAATTGACTGGCTCGGATGATGATAACTAGATGCGGAATGCGTGGACACACAAACATCAATCGAGTGGCCGGTGGCCCAACTGGACATTTGGGCCCATTCCCTATACTGTCTCTCCGGTATGGATTTAGCAAATCATAATAGGCATGTAGGTAGTAAATATTAGCAAAGTTAATAGAGCTAGATGGTTTGGAAACTCATTAGAACAACAATATAAGTCATTATCTATGTTTTTGTTCTGGTTTATGCAGGAATGAGGTCCTTCGTCGTCACGTGCGTATTGTATTTTCACCTAACTAACCAATAGCAACATTTTAGGAAATTTAGTCATCCGCGACTTGAACAATAGGGTAATTTAAGAATTCCGATTGGTGGATTTGGCAAAAACACAATACACACGTGACGATGAAGAACCATATTTTTGAATAAACGTTGACCAACACAGATAATGAGTTATATTGTTATTCTAATGAGTTTCCAAACCATCTACTGTATTAACTATGATATTAGCACATGTCCAGCGTGGAGTTTACATGGAGTGCACCCTAGAAATCTGCTGGAAACAATTTGCTCATCATTGCACGAGAATGATGAAATAGCTGCACTTAAACCTGCAAAGTAAATCAACAAATGCAACTGTGTAATACTAGCTAGCTCTTTAAAGAACAGCACTATTCTTTTTGATAATCAAGCCAAACAATGACTGTCACACTCAAAGTGCATTGTTATGTACTTAAACGCTTAGGACACGGTCAAAGTACAATTTGGTGCAAATAAATGACAGTCTGCACGTTTTTATTCAGTGATAAATTTCCTCGCTAAATTGTTTTGCTGGATTTAAAATACACAACAAATTTAAAAGGCCTACATCTAAGGCTTCTTCGTACTCACCTAATACAACCCAACGCATCAGGTTCAAAGACTTCGTGAAAGACATTCTTACACTGCTCAAAGTCGCCATTTTGACTTTTAAAATTTTAAAAATAAAAAAATGCAGATATTATTTCAGACAAAATTTGTTCAAAACCAACAACTGAAACCAAGGCATGGTTACTAAGCTAAACGCGATCAAAGGTACTGGTAAGTAATTTCAACATGGCTTCCTTTTCTAACAAGAGTCAAAATATGAATATGGATGATATTGGATGATATGGATTAAATATGGATGAGCTTTCTAATAATGAGGGCTTGAATATTCATGAATCGACGGAAAGTAGCGAGGTAAATAGAACTGGTAATATTTTTCCTGAGTACAGACTGTACGACTACGTGGTTTGTTTATGAATTTCACCAGTTTAATATACGTACGGATATTGGATGATAATAATATGAAAATGGTGCGCGGAGTCGCAGAGATACCAGATTTATTTCGAGTGTTGAACATGATATCCTAAGAGCGAGTGCAGCGAACGAGGGCATTTCCTAGCACCATGTATTTTTCTGTTTATTATATAAACTACAGTGTTTTCTACTAATATAAAACATCCAGAAGCTATTAGTTGATTGTTTGAAAAGCGATAATTTTCACATGTCATGATCTCACATTTGAGATTATCAATTTTATCAGTGCTGGAAATCTTTATGAAGCACTGTACTTTAAATAATAAGTATTGATAGACTATAGTCTGTCTAGTCACAAAGTTTAGTAATTCATTGCATGTAGTGATCATGTGATGGCAAACAGGCAGGTAAAAATTCGAGATTGTATTCAACCTACAATTATAGTCCTATATAAAACCCACAAGTAAGTCTCTTTTGACTTTATTTTGTAATCAGCCGGTATGGTCTGGAAAGTATGGCAATTAGCCACTCAAGAATTTTTGTTGTGTTCAGGTTTGCATACTTGGCTTAATACTGAATATGGTGAATATGGCCAGTGCTAGGTATCTAACATGCACACTGAAGTGCATTTGACACATGTTTGCACACTGTACATTTGAAATTTTTGAAACCCGATATCTTGTTAAAAACAGCCATACTTTCCAGTCTAGGTCATCAGTCTACAGTACCTGACTGCCTATCAAAGTGGATTGTTTGTACTGCACAGCCAAGATACAGTATTGGGCTGCAATTTTGATGTCTTCTAATAAATTTTCTATTAAATGTCTTCTATTAAATTGCCTATATTTTAGTCCCTATATATTTTCTATTAAATATTTTAAATCTCAGCACATAATCTTTCCAGTCTGGAATGCAGGTTCATAAACATGAAAATTTTCGAACAATCAACATTATTGATTTCTTGTGGGTACAAGACTGTTGTTTGAAACATTTGAAAATGTGAAAATAATGCAACCGACTGTGGCTAGTTTGAAAATAAGCTAGTTAAGTGGACTATTTTTTATCACTCCCTGTATACTATCCTTCTGCCCATGCCATCTTTTTGCAACATTCAGTAACTGTCTTATTAAGGTTAAGTTAACAGTATCTAGCCATCCACAGAAATTTAATGTTTATTTAATCAGAAATCTTTAGTAATGTTTGGTCACTATATACTTTGGAACTTCAGTATTAGTAGAGAATAGCCAACAATAAGTCTCACTCATGTTGGGACCTATATGTTTTTGTCTCCTTGGCTGTGACAATGCCATCATTCTAGCAGCTAAACCTGGGGCATAAAAAACGTTTGAAAAACTTCATGAGATTTAGTCTGTGCAGAGATTGTGCAGAATGGAAATATATGAGCATGCACCCCCCCCCCCCAATCATCAGTAATTAATATTTGATAATTATTTTTAGTCTCTGAGGCTGAGAAACAAATTCACACAATTGCCTGCTTGGTAAATATTGTTTGGCTGGACCAACATTTCAGTCCTGTAAAGTATGCATTCACCAAAGGATCTGGCCTGCACAGTCATATTTGGACAATTCAGTCATCCACGAAAATGCACAACATAAATTCCAACAAAACGTCTGGAAGCTGTTTTAGGAAAAGAAAGAAACTTTAAAAAGACACACAATGGATGTGCTGTAAAGCCATAGATTAAGGATAAACAGATGTGCAACTGGATATGTGCCAGTCTCTCATGTTCTATGTTCATGAAAGTGTTCATAAAATCGTCAATTAATTGACATTTCTCTTTCTAATTCGTTATAAACTTTGGCTTGTGTACTCGCCAGTATACTGCGCATATGACCTGGTTTTTGTTGGCAGCATGAGCATCCGTAAAATAAAAAGGAATAACGTTTCCAGTGAATTTTGCGAAAAAATGCTGAAAGAATTTTCTTTAAAATTTGTTTTTGTTCCGACGCACATTTCGGTACTGTTGATTTCTTTGTTTTTTAACCGTGTGCTTATGTTCATCTTGCTAGTCAAAATCAGGTCTAATTAAATGTTCATTTATCTTCTACTAAATATACCGTAATTAGTCAAACGAATACGGTTTTTGTAAATAATAGAATTTAATAAATAATTTCTTCTTATCTTGTGTTCAGATTTATTTATAAATCAAAATACAATATAATCATCTTATTACGAAAAAGAGTGCATGTACCATATACTTTTGCTAACCTCATACATATATTATTCAATTTTCAACATACCTTTGTCTCGCTACTAGCCTAGTACTCACTCTTAAGCGCTTAAGATAATATTCTCCCTCTCCAAAATGCATGGTTACATAAATGTAGTTGTATACAAGACCGAATTTTGGGAGAGGTGCGCGCCTTCCCTGGGAATAGGAGAGGTGCACACCTCCCCAAAAAACCCCCCACATTCCCTTACAATTTCTCCAAAATCTGACCTTGGTTATCTGTTAACTCGGTTTTTGCATGCATGCCACTTGATTTCTTATCTTTACTTCAAAGTTCAAATGGTCATTGTGGCCATGCATGTGTCTTTAGTGTTGGAAAATGTTATTATAAGGATTGAAATTATTGTTTTCAGAGATTTTATGACTTTGGTTAAATAGGTACAAATTTTGTCATTGTTTAACCAAGCCCATTATTACACGAATTATTGTGTCTTTAGTGTTGGAAAATGTTATTATAAGGATTGAAGTTACTGTTTTCAAAGATTTTATAACTTTGGTTAAATATGTACAAATTTTGTCATTGTTTAACCAAGCCCATTATTACACGAATTATTGTGTCTTTAATGTTTAAGAATGTTATCATAAGGATTGAAGTTACTGTTTTCAGAGATTTTATAACTTTGGTTAAATATGCACAAATTTTGTCATTGTTTAACCAAGCCCATTATTACACAAATTATTTTGTCTTTAATATTTAAAAATGTTATTATAAGGATTGAAGTTACTGTTTTCAGAGATCTTATAACTTTGGTTAAATATGTACAAATTTTGTCATTGTTTAACCAAGTTCATTATTACACGAATTATTTTGTCTTTAATGTTTAAAAATGTTATTATAAGGGTTGAAGTTACTGTTTTCAGAGATTTTATAACTTTGGTTAAATATGTACAAATTTTGTCATTATTGAACCAAGCCTATTATCACACGAATTATTGTGTCTTTAATGTTTAAAAATGTTATTATAAGGATTGAGTTACTGTTTTCAGAGATTTTATAACTTTGGTTAAATATGTACAAATTTTGTCATTGTTTAAGGAAGCCCATTATTACACGAATTATTGTGTCTTTAGTGTTGGAAAATGTTGTTGTAAGGGCTGCTGTTAGTGCTGTATTGTTTTCAGAGATTTTATGAGTTTGGTTAAACATGATCAAATTTTGTCATTATTTAACCAAGCCTATTATTACACGAATTATTGTGTCTTTAATGTTTAAAAATGTTATTATAAGGATTGAAGTTACTGTTTTCAGAGATTTTATAACTTTGGTTAAATATGTACAAATTTTGTCATTGTTTAACCAAGCCCATTATTACACGAATTATTTTGTGTAATAAAATGTTTAAGATAAATGTTTAAAAATGTTATTATAAGGATTGAAGTTACTGTTTTCAGAGATTTTATAACTTTGGTTAAATATGTACAAATTTTGTCATTGTTTAACGAAGCCTATTATTACGCGAATTATTGTGTCTTTAGTGTTGGAAAATGTTGTTGTAAGGGCTGCTGTTAGTGCTGTATTGTTTTCAGAGATTTTATGAGTTTGGTTAAACATGATCAAATTTTGTCATTATTTAACCAAGCCTATTATTACACGAATTATTGTGTCTTTAATGTTTAAAAATGTTATTATAAGGCTTGAAGTTACTATTTTCAGAGATTTTATAACTTTGGTTAAATATGTACAAATTTTGTCATTGTTTAACCAAGCCCATTATTACACGAATTATTGTGTCTTTAGTGTTGGAAAATGTTATTATAAGGATTGAAGTTACTGTTTTCAGAAATTTTATAACTTTGGTTAAATATGTACAAATTTTGTCATTGTTTAACCAAGCCCATTATTACACGAATTATTGTGTCTTTAATGTTTAAAAATGTTATTACAAGGATTGAAGTTACTGTTATCAGAGATTTTATAACTTTGGTTAAATATGTACAAATTTTGTCATTGTTTACCCAAGCCCATTATTACACGAATTATTGTGTCTTTAGCGTTGGAAAATGTTATTATAAGGATTGAAGTTACTGTTTTCAGAGATTTTATAACTTTGGTTAAATATGTACAAATTTTGTCATTGTTTAACCAAGCCCATTATTACACGAATTATTGTGTCTTTAATGTTTAAAAATGTTATTACAAGGATTGAAGTTACTGTTTTCAGAGATTTTATAACTTTGGTTAAATATGTACAAATTTTGTCATTGTTTAACCAAGCCCATTATTACACGAATTATTTTGTCTTTAATGTTTAAAAATGTTATTATAAGGATTGAAGTTACTGTTTTCAGAGATTTTATAACTTTGGTTAAATATGTACAAATTTTGTCATTGCTTAACCAAGCCCATTATTACACGAATTATTGTGTCTTAAATGTTTAAAAATGTTATTATAAGGATTGAAGTTACTGTTTTCAGAGATTTTATAACTTTGGTTAAATATGTACAAATTTTGTCATTGTTCACCCAAGCCCATTATTACACGAATTATTGTGTCTTTAGAGTTGGAAAATGTTATTATAAGGATTGAAGTTACTGTTTTCAGAGATTTTATAACTTTGGTTAAATATGTACAAATTTTGTCATTGTTTAACCAAGCCCATTATTACACGAATTATTGTGTCTTTAATGTTTAAAAATGTTATTATAAGGATTGAAGTTACTGTTTTCAGAGATTTTATAACTTTGGTTAAATATGTACAAATTTTGTCATTGTTTAACCAAGCCCATTATTACACGAATTATTTTGTCTTTAATGTTTAAAAATGCTATTATAAGGATTGAAGTTACTGTTTTCAGATATTTTATAACTTTGGTTAAATATGTACAAATTTTGTCATTGTTTAACGAAGCCTATTATTACGCGAATTATTGTGTCTTTAGTGTTGGAAAATGTTGTTGTAAGGGTTGCTGTTAGTGCTGTATTGTTTTCAGAGATTTTATGAGTTTGGTTAAACATGATCAAATTTTGTCAATATTTAACCAAGCCTATTATTACATGAATTATTGTGTCTTTAGCGTTTAAAAATGTTATTATAAGGACTGCTGTATTGTTTTCAGAGACTTTATGACTTTGGTTAAACATGATCAATAATTCGTGTAATAATGGGCTTGGTTAAACAATGACAAAATTTGTACATATTTAACCAAAGTCATAAAATCTCTGAAAACAATAATTTCAATCCTTATAATAACATTTTCCAACACTAAAGACACAATAATTCGTGTAATAATAGGCTTGGTTAAACAAAGACAAAATTTGTTCCTATTTAACCAAACTAATAAAATCTCTGAAAACAATACAGCAGCCGTTATAATAACATTTTCCAACACTAAAGACACAATAATTCGTGCAATAATAGGCTTGGTTAAATAATCACAAAAATTGTTCCTATTCAACCAAAGTCATGAAATCTCTGAAAACAATAATTTCAATCCTTATAATAACATTTCCAAACACTAAATACATAATAATTCGTGTAATAATAGGCTTGGTTAAATAATGACAAAATTTGTTCCTATTTAACCAAACTAATAAAATCTCTGAAAACAATACAGCAATCCTTATAATAACACTTTTAAACACTAAAGACACAATAATTCGTGTAATAATAGGCTTGGTTAAATAATCACAAAATTTGTACATATTTAACCAAAGTTATAAAATCTCTGAAAACAGTAACTTCAATCCTTATAATAACATTTTTAAACATTAAAGACACAATAATTCGTGTAATAATAGGCTTGGTTAAATAATGACAAAATTTGATCATGTTTAACGAAACTCATAAAATCTCTGAAAACAATACAGCACTAACAGCAGCCCTTACAACAACATTTTCCAACACTAAAGACACAATAATTCGTGTAATAATGGGCTTCGTTAAACAATGACAAAATTTGTACATATTTAACCAAAGTTATAAAATCTCTGAAAACAGTAACTCAATCCTTATAATAACATTTTTAAACATTAAAGACACAATAATTCGTGTAATAATAGGCTTGGTTAAATAATGACAAAATTTGTACATATTTAACCAAAGTTATAAAATCTCTGAAAACAGTAACTTCAACCCTTATAATAACATTTTTAAACATTAAAGACAAAATAATTCGTGTAATAATGGGCTTGGTTAAACAATGACAAAATTTGTACATATTTAACCAAAGTTATAAAATCTCTGAAAACAGTAACTTCAATCCTTATAATAACATTTTCCAACACTAAAGGCACAATAATTCGTGTAATAATGGGCTTGGTTAAACAATGACAAAATTTGTACATATTTAACCAAAGTTATAAAATCTCGGAAAACAGTAACTTCAATCCTTATAATAACATTTTTAAATATTAAAGACAAAATAATTTGTGTAATAATGGGCTTGGTCAAATAATGACAAAATTTGTGCATATTTAACCAAAGTTATTAAATTTCTGAAAACAGTAACTTCAATCCTTATAATAACATTTTTAAACATTAAAGACACAATAATTCGTGTAATAATGGGCTTGGTTAAACAATGACAAAATTTGTACATATTTAACCAAAGTTATAAAATCTTTGAAAACAGTAACTTCAATCCTTATAATAACATTTTCCAACACTAAAGACACAATAATTCGTGTAATAATGGGCTTGGTTAAACAATGACAAAATTTGTACCTATTTAACCAAAGTCATAAAATCTCTGAAAACAATAATTTCAATCCTTATAACAACATTTTCAAACACTAAAGGTACAATAATTCGTGTAATAATAGCTTTCCATCACAGTTTGCTAATATATTTTTAACATACCAAACATTTGTCACAAATTTACATCTATTAAGAGTAGAAATGCATTGCAAGTTGCTAGAAAAATTGCACCGTGTGACAGGGCCTTTACCCTAACCTTAATTTAGGAATGTAAAAAATGTCTGGTTTTCGATCTGCCACCTTGAAAACCTACTTCTCATCCCTCCCCTGTAGTCATCACCTGCAATGAACGCCTGTATGTAGAGTCATTGGTGCAGACCGTAGATACGTACCTTGCTTCTCCCGGCAGTATTATCGTTATACAAAGCACCCTCGGAATCCTTTAAATAGAAAACACCATGAGGATGAACGGAAAACTTCCTGCTGGTATTCGCTCTATGTGTGAAATGAATGCTGAGCACGTCGCCAACTTCTGCACGCAATACTGGCCCCAAGATTCCCAAATACGCCGGGTGCTTTTTCACCGTTTCACACGAAGGATCCGTGCATTCTCGGTAGACAATTTTGTTGTAAACTTTCCCGATTCGATCCTTGCTTCTTTCGGTGAAAACTTTCGCTTCACTTAAAAAGAAAATAGGTTATAAGGTTAGTGTATTCAGGATCATTAGGTTAAGAAACCGGTGAATTTGGCCCACTGACCAACTCAGCCCAATATCTATTATTTGTTGTTATCATGTATAACAATTCTAACAGTTCTTGGTATATTCGACGCTTGACCTTGTATAGAAAACAATCTGAAGTTGTGGACATTTTTAGTTTAAGCCTTGAACGAGTCTTTTAGACAAGCTAACAGTATTGTCAGTGTTACAAACAGTTATTGGATACATGACTGATGACTCTCAAAACATGCTTTCTCTTTTAAATTTAGATTGCGTTTAATTGGTTATTTAAATTTAGATTAGGTTAATTAGGATGATATTTAACAAAGTTTAGCTTTTTATTAATTACTGATAGAAATATAAAATCGTTGTAATTTAAGATATGTTGTTTTAAAATGAATACATTTCTTCCCTTTAATATGTTGTTATAAAACTAGCGTGAAGTTTGAGTGGCGATCAATTGCACATAGATCCGAGCAATTGCTATATCAACGAGTAGGCCGATTTGACTGTAAAGCATTAGTAGGTTATGCATTGTTGGTACGGTGTTCCCGTTAACAAAACGCGAGACTTCACCCAGTTCATCTCTCCTGTATTTCGAGGGGTTTAGACTACTCTGACTTATTATTTATAGGATGCTAAGGTGAGCGTGGTTCAACTGGGGCTAAACCCTACCTGTTCAAATATCGCTGGTACTTCAGCGATGAAGTTGACATTGCGTAAGAGCAGTTCTGAACGAAAGGTCAATGTCAAGTTGGGTGAGTTTCATAGCCCTCGTTTCTCAAACGAAAACAAGAGTCATCTTGCATCCTTATTTGAAAGTAACTCGTTAGAAAACTATTAAAGTTACATGGTCATTGTGCACCTGTCTTCATCGAGTGGCTTTCCGTTAAGCTGGTTGTAACCGCTTGGTGCATAGTCCCATTTTATATCGACTGCAGCGATATGATAGTCTATCGTGGCCGACTTGACCTGGACGAGAAAATAGACCAACACAAGCAACGCACGGAGGATGTTAGCTGAACTGTCTGTGCACAAAGCCATTAGAAGTTTAGCTGAATCAAGACGAGCTTGTTTTTCACAGTCTTGCACAATAGCCTGAAAGGGGGGCGAAGGGGGGGAGCAAACTAAAAGAATGCAAACACAAGTCACATAAAGACAGCTCATGTTACATAAGAAACCTTCTCAGGTTACATCGAATACAACGCTAAAAAAGACAGCTTCAGGCTTGTTACCTTGCAGTTCTCAAGTCGTTATCAGGATGCGTTCACACCGCTTGCTCCGGCTTGATTGTAACAAGTCTGCAAGTTGTCAACGGGCTTGATGAAAGCTGATTGTCAAGACTTATTACTCACAAGCTTGATGCAAGTTGTTTGAACAACGTAGTAAGACTATTGACATTTGCCAACAGGCATGATGCAACTTACCGAACCAGAACATGCAACACGTCTGTGGCGATTCGGGCTACGTGGTAATGGAAAATGCATAATTATTCGCGTGTTGACTTTTATAACATGAAATTTACACAAAAATAAAACTAAAATAATATTATCATCTACATTTACAAACCTACAAAATCCACAACTTTTCGTACATCACTTTGCCCCTGTTTATTCAAGCTTACGAACAGTGCAATCTACAACTATATACGATCAGTCTAGGACCACATCGTCATTAATTCACATCACTTTAAATAACGTACTAAAGTTTTACATTATTAAATAAATAGTTCACATGGATTTAACGTGATGAAAGTTCAAAACATATTAAGAACAAGATTTTCTTTGGTACAATCCTTGGTTTTCTACAACGGAGTTTTTGCAAGCTGCGAAAAGACGTCTGTAACACTGCCAACCTCTAGTTGAAAGGCTATTTAACAATTAGATTACGAGCTCGAGATTTCCATGCGGTGATAGCTTATGAGGGCGAGGCCCGAATCAACTATCAATGTATAGAAATAAAGAGCACAGAGAATACAGAGGTTCAACTTCTCATAGCGTAACCAGCGCGCTAAGACGAGGCATTCTCCCTCCCTGGCCATTTTTAATATCCATTATGACTATTTTCAGGGGGGGAGAATGCCTCGTTTTAGTGCACTGGCTAAACAAGGGGTACACATAATTAATGAGAAGTTGAACCTCTGTATTCTCTGTGAAAAGAGTGAGTGAGTTAGGTTTAGATGAATACAATGCCCGATCGAATTGCATTCACGACTCAACGTTCTCCATCAGGGGCGATCCGATAACGCAACAAGGCAGTACGGAGCTACATGGCATCAAAATGAAATTTGTGAGCCGCTTCTTGTTTCTCCCGACGATCTTCTTTCTATAAAGGCAAAAGATATTCAAAGTTCAAAGGTGGGTGGGGTTACTTACCGTTCGTACATCCGACTCCGGATAGTAATTTCTTTCGAAATTTCTAAGCACGTTCAGAACTGGTAGAATCCATATTAACAATCAGTATTTTCGATTTAAAGTCACACATTATCTCTTGCGAGTTTAACATCGCTGGCATCGTTGATTTTTTGTGTCTTGCAGCGGTTGAAAAAGAAGAACTTCAAACGTACCTTTTCTTTCCAATGTAAGACAGCAACCAAAGCTCCAATGAAAACACAAGTTGCGAGCAAAGCTCCTCCGGTAAGCAACACAAGTTTGCTCGGGGTCAGAAGCAACATAGTTGTCCACCTAAGGCAGATAAGTTTAAGCTTAAGTTCATTCAAATTTATTGCCTGGAGGTGGACGCAAAGCCTACAGAGCTTCCGCAAGCAAAATGTGTGTCAGTTCTGCGACTGTATCGCTTCTGCTCACGACAATGGGGAGGCTACAAATATAGACATTGTCTAAATCTCCCATCTTTCGAACTTCTTTGAATTGAAACTCTAGGGTCGGTTCTTCAAAAGCAGACCATCATAACTGTGGGTTAATGTAAAATTCAAAATAAATTTTTGGAAATATTTCTTCAGAAATCTTGTCTGGATCAAATTACAGTAGTAATTTTGGCTTCTTAAATTTTGAAATAAACGGAGGTGCAGAGACTAAAACAATGAGTGAGACTTTCACCCAGGTTCGCGCTAACCTAGCCTTAAACAACCGTCCCATAGTTTGTATTCATCTACGAGCATAGAACTTAGCAAGCCACACAAATGAGTGACATTCAGTTAGTAAAATATATTTTTCAAAATAATGCAGTTCAAAATGCGAACAAAGCGTTTGTGGAGATTATCTTTAACTTACGAAGAAGGGTCATCTGGAGGATATGGAATGACGATGACTTGAGAATTAGGAATGATCGACGTCCAGGTGCGAGTACGAACAGGCTACAGTAAGAAAAAAAAACATGCATTTGTAAAACACGTTGTTATCCACCGAGCAGTTGCGAGGGGTGAAGAAGAAAAAAATCGGAAGGGTCTGTTAGAGGCTAAACCAAACCCACTTCACAAGGATATAACCGAATACCTTAAAGGTAATTTAGACTGGCGTTGATCTAATCAATACAAGTACAAGGGCATCATACCTGGGACGGAGTGACGACTCCCCTCTGTTTTTGATAGAAGGATATATGATTAACCCCTCCCCCTCCCCCCATTCGCTGCTGCCTATTGTGATCATGAATGCAGCACGTGTTTATCCACAGCATGCAAGTTTTCACATTTTCTTTTGTGCTTTCCATAACTATTCCTGAGATTACTCCTGAAACTACGATATGAAGTTTTGTAATTTCATTTTTATTTCGCCCTTCTTACATGGCCTGTATACTGTATAGTATTTCCTTTTTTAAAGTCCCGCAAAATTTAAGCTCATTGTTATTTCGAGCAGGTTCCCACCCCCTGCCAATCCTCTTTCTACTTTGCTGGAATAGATCGCCTTTCTTATAAGTATGTACTTATAAGTACCGGTCTGCGGCAAATGTTTAATACACCCATTGTTCGTTTTGTACCTATTTTGTTTAACTCCAGCCACTGTAGTCCATATAGTTAACAGTATAAATAAAAATATTGAAATACCGAAAAATATTGTTATAAATAGACGCAAGTGTTACACGTTCACTTTGTCGTTCATGTTTCTTTGTCGATTTCAGAATTCGTAAAATTGACCAATCACAGCGAAGCACAAAAGTTCTAAACATTTGCCACAGACCAGTAAGTATGTACTGACGCTAACAAAAATAAACGGGCGGTTTTATAAAGCTAACTTTCATAAGACATACCGATGTTTCACTCCTTGGCAAGCCCACAATCACTTCCTCCACAAAGTTCGGGGTCCTGCCGAGACCAAAGACTGTGTAAGGAGGCTGCAGAGCGAAATACGCCGCTTGGGAAAGTTGTGTTGCTAAAACAACAAACATCGTATGTTTAGGGTGTTTGTGAATTCACATTGTCAAACGTCCTGTCTAATGTGATAGACTTCTTAAGTCTTGTCGACTCTCACTACAAATACTGTTCTCTATAAACGGAGTACAAAAAAAATGAAATCTATATACTGTATATCTGAAGTTAGAATTCGATTTGAAAAAGTACAATTACTGGCAGGAATTGAAGAAGCTATAAAAGGCGTCAGTCCTCAGCGCAGTGAACACAGCTATGAGATCATAACTCTGTCTACAGGTAAAAGCTCTCCTTGAATTAGCTTCACTTTTTGCTGCGAGCGAAGCGAGCGGCATTATATTCTTGACAGTACTCGATTTGAAAATATTTATCATTCGAGATGATCTTCTGAATCCGCAATGTATTGGTCAGTAGTGGTGTTGTAATCTTTCTAATACTCGATTTAAGAGGATTTAGCTACGGATATTTTTCATTGTTCAGCAGCGGCCGTTATAAAACTATAGGCGTATAGCATGAGTTTAAGGTAATGCAACTACTGTACTCTATACCTCGCAGCATTCCCTTTCTATTAGAAATTTCTAGTCTAAAGACTAAATAATAGAACTTTTTGCTACAAATATCCAAGGAGTTCACTGATGATCCTTCTAATTCCTATTAACACCTGTTAACGTTTTCTTCTTCGTTTTTGTCAACTGTTATGCAAAATTTAAAAAACTCTCATACAAACTCTCGCCTAGTAATACTCTCCCTCCCTGAGTTGTATCACGTGAACTTACCACTAGCCTCCTTCGTGTAGCCATGCAGACCCGTGGTAACGTACTTAACAAACGGACCAGCTTGATTGACCCCGTAAGGCTTAAAACACACAAAGACGTATTTCAACACAATGAAAAATATCGCTGGTATGAATTGCTTTTCTTTAGTTTGGGCTCATTATGAATGATCGTCGAGTCAAACTAGCCTCCTGCAATATTTATAGATTACAAAGTAAGCATTTACTTACAGTTACACCACTTGGACAGTCAGAGTAACAAGAACCACCCAGAACTACAAATAAAAAAATATATCAGAGGAGGTGATGATGCTTAAGGGGCGTAGCCAGTACAAGGAGTATATATGCATGGCATGTATGTTCTGTGTTATATTAGAAACATACAGTAATCAATTACAATATTTTAGCAACTGGAAATATTTTCACCGACCAATATTTCTACTTTGGGTTTAACCGACCATCCATTGAAACGTGGGGTGTTACACTACACCCCTTTCCCAAACTCCCATCCCCCGCACACTATGCCCCTGCTAAGAATCATCTCCCCTCCTATAAACGCAACCATTTAATCTCCATAACAAAACTCAAAAATATAAAGATGAAAAATCCATGGATACTGATATTACAGGAAAGGCGGGACAGCTAAAGGTCTATCTACACGATACGATTCGTCGCATACAATTCTTACTCTGGCGTATGGAAACGAGCGCTGATGTCAGATTTCTACTTGTTCGCCGATGGCGAAATTTGAAGTCTGACGTTTTTTACGCATGTTTACTCGATCACATATAGCAGAGTAAGACCGTATGCGACAAATCGTATCGTGTAGATAGGCCTTAAGAGAGAGAACACATATGCGACAGCTCTAACCCCTTTCACTTTGGACAGAAGCGTCTTACCAATAACCTTCAGGAAACACGTGTCAGAAACGATGGTATTTCGAATTGCATGAATCTTGTACGTTTTTGCGGTTTCATTTGCACTGGCAACCATCATATCCAGGGTGCCCTAAAGGCATGGAAAAAGAACCCATTATGAATCGTATGACCCCAAATGAGACGATTAAACGACTGTAGCAACTTACCAGGAAATTTAATTGCACACCGAACAATGCCAATCAATTACAATAACATTGACAGGAAATTTAATAGCACACCGAACAATGCCAATGAATTACAATATTAGTGCTTGTTGCAGTGCTCGAAGAAAGTTGCGTTATTATATAGAAAATGATTTACAATTCATTCTTGCATGATACTTACGTCATCATAAAGATCAAAGAATCCAACAATAACGGGATTGTCAATGGAATTAAACACCTTAAAACAAAAAAAATTGAATCATTAAACATTTCAAAAGTTGTTTGGAAGATTAAAAAGTTCTGGCTGAACGATGAAACAGTGTTTACATGAGCATGTATATTCTCCCACCTCTTGCCTCGGTGAAATGAGAACATAGTCATGTATTATACTTGTGGATCAGAATTTGCACGAACCAATCGTGTTGCAAAATATCTCAGCTTTCATCAAAATCTTAGATATCTCAAAATTTAGGAGTGTGAATATATGTAAAGCTCAAATTTCGTCAAGTCTTTCTTTGGTCTAAATCTTCATATTTTCCGGTGGAGGTAACGTTATATATACCGTATCAAAATCCATGCTAAATCTCCGACCATTGTAACATGTGGCACCTCCGCAGCTAACATTTTCTAACAGAACGACCCTTTTCTTGAACTTCCTTAAAAATTCAGACATAAAAAAAAACAATAATCAAGCCTCTTCATCGAAAATGGGAGTGCAACCATGGTCATACCACAGAAGAGTCAATGCAGAAGCTCGTGTGCACTGAAGATGACCTTCTGGATTATTCTTCTGTGGTCAATACCGAAACAGCCGCCTTTAACAAGTTGTAACAAGTATGTTGTGAAAAAGTACTCTTTAGTCTAAAAAATCGCATCATGCATACTTTTCTCCTTCTTTTTTGATCTCAACAACCATAGCTGCATCTGGATAGCCATCCATATCATAGTCCCCTTAAGTCAAATAAGATCTAGAAATTACTAGTAATTCATCGATATGCATATCGGGAAATAGAAACTTAAATTAAAATATTAGTATGGGCTTGTTTGTCTTTGGTATCACCGATATGCTACAGAGATATAAAAACCTAGATTCGTATTAATCTGACACTGCAGAGAACAACGAAAAATTCGTTGTCTCTAGTGGGAATTGAAGTCGCATCTTCGAGTTTCTGGACTGCCGCTCACCAATTGGGCTATAGAGCCAACTGGGATTGGTGGTGAGTCTTATCCAGTTCAAGTGCACGAAATACTTTCGTGATGACTTAACGTTTGTTTTCGAGGACGCGCAGTATTGTAATATAAAGCCAGTTTTTTCATATCTCTCGGGATTTTATTGTAAAAAATTGCCACAATAAACAGTGATGTTTAACCAAATATCCAACCGCATACCCAGGCTGCCCCAGGCCCCTTTTCCGCGCTGCTGGGTAAGAAGTTAATACACGTCATTACCTATACGGATGGTCATCAATGGAATGTTATCTTCAACTTCGCTCTTGACAAATCTCCACTTGTCAGGCTCGCTGTTCTCGCTTAATAAAATTGAACGCCACTAAAACGAACAAAACAAGACATAATGAGCTATCGACAATATTCACATAAATCTTAGGTTGAAGAGAAGCATTTCAAATCTTCTTCGTAAGTTGTGTGCTGTAGATATTATGCTTAAAAGCAAGCTGTTCCCCATTTTGTCGATATACAAGTTACGTCACAAGTAGGTCTATGCGAACATTTTTCCACACACGCAACATTGCAATTTATTTTGGTGTTTCACCTTATGTAATGAGTCCAAAACTATATTCTGTTATATTTCAAACTTATTTTCAAATACCATTTCCACTGGCACTGATCAACATACGCAATCTATCTATTGTTATTTGAACACCTGGGATAAGTAAATATGGAGATAGCGTAGCCAGGTTGAGACCATAATTAAAATACGCGTTTTCTGGCTATATATTTTATGAAACGAAGTTTCGGCTACCTAACTGTAGCTTTCGACGGGTTAACGCAGATTAAACTATTTACAAGCGGTATGTTGAAATGCCAAACCAAAGGCAGTGATTGACTAAGACTTCCTTGACGAAGGCTAAAGTTAGGTGACCGAAAGCTGGTTCAATAAAATATTTAGTCAGAGAAGGTGTATTTTAATTAACTGGGATTGGCTTTATTTGGCCTAACCGTGCTTGTGACGTCATTAAGTTGACCGTTAGTGAGATAAAAATTGTATCCACGATAATGAACAGTCCAGTTTATACAGATATGTAAAATATTTCAGGACATAAGCAAGATATGCAATTAGTATGCACCATATATAACAAGAGTGACTGTGCTGTATGGATATATAAACTCAAGCTGAAGGCAAGAGTTGCATATCTGATACAACACCATCAGGAATGTTGTTCTCAATGGCTTGTGAAATTCTGAAATTTTCTATATCTACTATTAGCAAAGTAATTTTGAAAATATATTTGCAAAATAAAGTTTATGCAAATCAATCACGTCTTAGAAATCTGTATCGCATTTATCATAATTTCTGATGTGTTTTTTAAAATTCAGCCAAATGAGGAACTCAATTTTCATTGCCACATCCCCTTAAGAGAATGCTGCATGTTAACAGGTATGAAAGTTTATGGTATACCGTATTCGTAGCCCTTGAGTGCACATATATTTCGCTTTTTGTACATTTGTCACCATCGACTTTGGAACAAACAGGCAGAACATGATCTGCAATGCCATCTGAATCTGAATAAGGAAAATATCTTTACTCTTTACAAATTCAAATTTACTTGTACAAAACTTACGTGCCCAAATTTCTTACCAATATCAGCAAACGTCGATTGTCCAACAAAATCAACTTTCTCAGGCTGAGAATAAATTTCATCGCCATCTGTCGACAGCACACCTTCCTGTATGTCAAACAAAGAATTAACATGTAGTTTGTCACAGTGGCGTAACTACTATGGCTACAAGCTGTCAAGGGACCTCAACTGAAAGGGGCTCCTCGCCCATGCTATCTGACAGAAACAAAACGTAAGGAAGGCTTCTGAGGGATGAAATCGATCCACAAACTTAGGGCCTTTAATTGATTGTTCTAGTCCATTTTGTACAGTCAAATACATAATAAACAATTCCATAGTTTTGCAATGTTTTGTGATATTTAAACCTCACATATATTTGTTTTTAAAATAGTGTTCATGACTTGATATTCAACTGTTTAAACCTTACACATAATTGTTTTAAAAATAGTATGCTACTTAAATTTACTTTGTTTAGCCAAACTTCATATTTCACTGATTTTGAGTTTGTATCTTCGGTGGTTAGAATCATGTCTAAAATATAAGCATTTTCATTCAAAAACCTTGTGTCGAGATGTTTGCTACTATAGTATGTATGGAGCTGAGGTTGATTGTAAAAAATCCTGTACCTGGGGAATAATCATGGTTGAGATTGAGAAAGGCACATGAATGTGGTATACTCAATGATAACATCTTTGATGTACTTTTAACCAGCTTACTTGTGAACGAGCTACGAATTTATAACATATAACACAATTAACAAGTATAGAGAACAATATTTTCTTGATAATAAGTCCTTAGTACATGTTTGCATGGTGAATATAAAATGCTAGCTGAATACAATAAATAATAAATATACCGTAATAAATATAATTGTATATATAATATTAAGCTGAATATAATGAAAGCTTTCCAACAATAAATTTACGTGGCGCTTTCAAAAAACTATACTGACTTTTTACAAGATTTGCTTTTTCAGAACAAAACATAAATGAAATCAAATTTCTTTTAATTATATGTTTCTGCTAAATTTGTGAATCTAATAAACCTATCTAATATAACAGACTGGTCCATAACTTCAAAAGCATTAACAACAGGGCTTTAATTTTTAGGCTAAACATATTCACATAAAGAAGTCATCACATCCTTTGTCATTTCTGTCATTAAAGCAGCCTTGTCTTAGACTTGTGAAGTCTAAGTCAATGAATAACACAATCCTTACTTATTTTTCTGATCATATTTCCACCAGTATCGTTCCCCATCAGATGCTTTATCTGCCAATAAGTCGGGTTGAAGATCTCCATCAAAACTGAATGAACATCAAACAATTTCAGTTTTAATTTTTTGATAACAAAATACAAGGACAGAAATGCCAGGACACCAAGAGAAATTTTTATGTGGTAATTCATATAAATGTGTTTTGAGTGGAAGAAAAAAATATTTTTTGCTAAAGAATACAATATATTCCATCACTTGTGTAAAGCTTCAAGCAATTTTACAATTCTAAAATTGACCCAGATAGGAAATACCACAAGGGACAATAGGTGAAATTTTGAAGTGTTCTTAAAATTTGTTTTGAATAACAGAATTTTGTATGAGAAAACAGACCAGTGTAGGTGTTTGATGAGCTCTGACAGTGACAGCTGCTGGCTTTAGTTAAACACCATGCACGTCCATGAAATGCTACTGTAGAACTTACTCCACAATGGCTGGTTGATCTTTCAAGGCATCATGTAGTTTTATAACATTGTTGAATTCTAAAAATTATACAGTATAATATAAGTGAAGTGATGAATGTGAATATAAGCAATGTTCACACAATATTTTGTGCATGGGCTGCTAACTGCTTATCTATATATAAGACATACCAAATTTATCGCCATCTTTACCCAAGAATATATTCACGAGTGTTTGATCTTTGGTTTTATTGTGATAGGACAACAATGCATCAAGATGTCCATCACTATTGAAGTCTCCTGGGATAACATTTGTTATAAAAACTTTCCTGTTGGATAATAAATAAATGCTAATTAGGAAATTCATGATTAATTAGCTTTATATCAAACCATAATTTGTATAAAATACAATACAACGGAATACATGACAACATGATAAACATTTATGTCTACATTTCAACTATTCTTTAGTCATCACCAGGAATGAAATGATGATCTTATTACATACTACAGAATATATGTACATGATATGCTAGTTAGATATTAAAAGTTCTTTTGAGACCTTTGTCCCATGATTCAAAGCAGGTTTGTGTCCGTTAATTGCAATTAATTCCAGATATAATGACCAATGTCTAGATTTATCTATAATTTTAGTGTTAGTGAAGATTAGATCTGTTAGTGAACAATTAATGCTAGTATCATCATAAGTATCATCATTGCAGAATGTTTTTGATATAGTTAAATTCATTGCAAGTAATTATGTGATTATATATTAAGATAGATTATATTATACTTTATATTATATTATTATTGATTATATATTCAGCAAATTTTCAACAGATCACATTGTGTGATTGATTTTGATTGTTTGCCACAAGACAATAATGCACAGTTATGACTAACTTGAGTGTTATGGTTTGCGACATTTTTTCAAATTCTTCACTTTGTGAATCCCAAAGATAAACATCAACACTACTCTGATCTGTATAAAGTAATAAAGTGAACGTCTTAAGATTTGATACATTATTTTAATGTGATAACAGCACTAATTATGTGAAACAGTTCTGTTCAAACAACAAAATAAAACAATGAAATCGTGAAAAATGAAACAGAATGGTGAACCTCTGGATAAAATGCGTGAAATACATTTCTTCATGTTTTCTTTTCGTTCTTTCATTTCCATGTTTCGATCTTTTGTTTTGTTGTTTTGATTCATATTTCGATCTCATATTTCCACTGTTCTATTTAATTGCCTAATTGTTTAGTAATGTCCAAAGTTTTGGGCCAAAATTCATGGGTATTGTATCCTCCAGATAATCCTATCCCTTCCATCCAAAGCAATATGCCCCCTCCCAATTCCTCTACAAAACATAGTGGCAGTCAGTGGATTGTATCTGCAAACTCTGTAGTTTTAGCAAAGCAATGTCATGCTAATGATGGAAGACTAGACATAACTGCTAAACTTTTGCACCTTTTAAAATCCAAATTATATCTAAATTCTAAACATAATTATGCACACTTCACGCAAGATTACTCACCTTTGGCATTGTTTATGAAAAATAAATCGGCCTTTTTGTCAGCATTGAAATCCCCAAACGCTGCTAGAGCTCCTAAATTCTTTCCTCCCAGTCCTACACTGCTTGTCACATCTTTTAACGATGAAAATACTCTCCCGACAAACCCAAAATATATCAAAATTTGCAAAAATACTTTAAAATAGACATGAACATCCATTGAACCAAAATATTTATTATAATTAGCGCCTTCGACGTCGGCTCATAACCGGAACACAAGGTCTACGATTTCGCACCGATTAATAAACGGCCAGCGAGCGAGGAAGCTACGAAGAGCCAGTGTATAATTATCATTCAAGTGTTTTGTTCTATGCCAAATTTCAATTCCCAGGGGAATTCAACCAATCTAATTTGACCTATTCCAACCAATCAAAATATTCTTAGTTTATCTCGACCAATCAAAATCATATATTCGTGCAACCAATAAGAGTACGTTATATAATGTTTCACGTGCAAGGCGAATTCAAAAAATTCATGTTTTATCAACCCCCCAAAGTCCTTCCTGAATTAGTTTGTCTTGGGCGTAGAGATGTGTGGTAAAAGTAGAAAGCTGAATTATGAGGAAGAGGTCTTGGCCAAAAATTTTCTACATGGAAAGCAAAGCAAAGATGCTTTCTTCGGCGGCTTTTAGAAAGCTACTAGGTTTGTAATTACGTTGATATTATTCAATATGAAACAGCAATGTTTGCGACATAGCTCGAGCGACACAATGCGGTTGGTTCTGCACTGAACCGGTTCGAACCGCTTTTAAGTCGCCTTCTTCTTCGAATTTTTCGTGTATTTTTACTTGAATTCGCTCCAAATTCTTTGTTAACCCTCCTAACTTGCTCATTGTTGGATCTTGTCGATTTTTAGGTAGAAATTGGCTCAAGAAATTGGTCAAAAATCTTGAAGTGAATTGCATACATTGGTTGCACGTGGAGGTATGTACGTTGTATTGAAGTGCTCCCATTTGTCGTTTTAAATTCTTTTTCGTTGATTTGTACCTACAATAAAGTGTCGAGAGTGTTCTTGTGATGTTTCTTTATTACTGTGGTGTAATTTTTGCGAATTTGAGAGTTTTGCAAAGCGAAATATACTAGGTACGACTTCAAAAGCTTGCAGGTCCTACATGCAGATACATTTAGGCGGTTTAAAACGCAATTTACCATCTTCAAACTAAAGGCCTTTCGCTTGAAACCTTCAAGTAAATTTTGTTCCATATTTCTAACATGGTTGTATGACTGAGCCGTGAGAAATTGTACTTTAGTCTGTACAGTTTGTATTAACAGTAAACTAATTAAAACCGCTCCGTTTTCGACGAAACAAATTTATGAATTTGTACTGTCTATTTGTAGAAATACAACGTAAAAACACACCAAGCTGCGCTCGTGCTTCAAACGTTAAAAGTCAAACCGGCCCTGAAGTTCTTCCACAAATATTTGTCCTGGGCGTCGAGATGTGTCGAGTAAAAGCCTAACTTATCAATCAGACCTGAGCGAAATGTTTTCTACATCGAAAGCAAAAGCAAAGTTGCTTTCTTCACGGCTTTTAGAAAGCTACCAGGTTTGTACTTATCTTGACAATTTTGTTGTAAACCACGATGTCCAATTGGGAAATATTCGGGCGAAGTAAAATTGAATTTGAGTTTTGAACTGGAAATGTGTTTTTTAGCTATAACATTTTGTTAACTCTCTCAACTTGTACTAATTGTTAGATATTGTCGTATTTTAGGTAGAAATCAGGGGCTCTAGAAATTTGGTCAGAATGTATGTAGTCGTGTGCCTGGATTACGTATGAGGTAAGTTCGCTGTATTGAAGAAGTCCAAATGTGCGGGCTATTTTAGCGTGTCAGGGGGTCTGATTCATAGGCTACCTCAGAATCCTGACAGTGTAATTTCAGAGCCACTAATTTGAAAATTTTCCGGGACATACAACCCCCACCCCTAGAAAAGTCACTAAGTATGAGCCCCCCAGTTAAAACCAAAACTCTACGTCTATGGTCGGCTCCCCCGGAAAATTTTGACTGAATTCTAGAACAGGGGGAGGCATGTATTCCTCAAGAAATTTAGGTGTTTAAAATGTTAATTTACTCTAATTAAAAGGGCACTGAAAATCGTTAAATTTTTCATCTAAGCCAAGAACCAAACTCCATTATGTTTTCAGTAACTCAAAATCCGCTTACCCACAAACCTCATTAAATTAAGTAACCACAATCTCTAATTTTCGTGCTGAATCTAATTACAGAATAAAAAGAATCGAAGGACATTGAGCTGCAGTGAATTTTTAAATGTTACAAGCTCAAACATGGCCGCGACATTCCATACAGCCAAACGTAGTCCCAGCAGTCCATCCACATCCACACAGATTGCATCACAGCCAATCAAGAACAAACAATCATGTGGCAAATTAGAATTCTCAGACGCGCCCGACCACCAAGTGCTCATCCAGCTTCAGTTTGTCCAATTGATAATGCCACGCCAGTGGATCAACAAAAAAGCCCGGAAGAACATTGGTTGAGAAACCGTCCTGCAGATCGAAAGCATAGTAAAATTGCTTTCTTGACAGCGCATGAGGAGCAGATTCAGGTATGTTATATTTTTGGTTCTGTTTAAAAAGCAATGTTTTAGTACCAATATTCCCTGCAAATTTCATAGGCCGTTTTGTCTAATTTTCCTCTTCCCAGGGCCCTCGCAGGTAGAAGGGGCATTTGCAGCCATCGTGAATAAAAATAAAGTAATCCATGCGCGTATAATTTACCAATTGGCAACTCCCCATCATTTAATGAAATTTTTTACTAATTCTGAGAATTACCATTTGGGCTTCCTCGAAGCGCTTTTGCATTAATTATAGGAAGTATCGAAATATAAGCCAGAGTTTTTCTTGAAAAAAGCTCGAAAGATGTTGATTTAGGCAATTCTAATATCTTAATTATTTCAAATTGCTAACGCTTTGTGGTATAGGAATGAAATAATCCCCAAACTCGTTAACTTTTAGGTGTTGTGTGGAATATGTGAAGAAGATGTTTCAATGTTTATCAATGTGGATTATTATGGATTATTGTGGATTATTGTGGATTACTATGGATTATTATGGATTATTATGGGATTTATTCAAGGGATTTATACAAGGAATTAAAGTCGAAGCGTCATCACAAGTAAGAAGACGTCGTAAGGTTAGAGTAGTTCTGGTGGTCGCAAATGCGCATGCCTAGGTTTACTTCATAAAGTATTTTCGTCTGCGTAACAAGTGCCCCTCCCTCACAGTAAATTTCACTGGGTCCCTGGGCCCCCGCATGAAAAAGGGAGAAGTGCTTTACTGTCAGTGTGGTGGTCACTGAACTAGAGTAATGTTGTTCTGGTTCGGCTACGGTCTTGCCAGATCAATGTATTGCTCAGTTCTGGAAAAAATTCGGAAATCGAATGGTTCAGTGCATGAAAATAGTAATGCTCTGAGGACTTATACTTGAGTCTTTAGAGCAAGTAGGAGATCACCAGGAAACGAATTACTGTTAGTTTATATGTAGTCATACATTATATTAATATACTAATTAGTATATTGATATAAGTAATATATGTTTATAATTTGGGGGGTTGCCCTTCCTTTGCGCTAGGTCGCGAGATTTGCAATTTGATTATAAATATGATTGAATGTAATAATAGTATACATATCAAACATATCGATGTAGTGTGATACATAGATCGGCATAGTTTCTTTTCTAAATATTAATTTGTAATCATTCGGTCTAAAATTAGGTTGATATTTGGGGGTCCCCTTAATAAGACACGTATATGCAAATTATTTTAAACATTTAGATAATAATATTCAAGACATTTTACACAACATGCAAGTAGGAAAATTTGGCATCATATGTGTTGAATTTTTGTTTCATACAAAAAAGCATGTTAACTCGTATCATTTAAGAAGAACGCACGACATGTTAAAATTTGACATCATATTTGTCAAATTATTATTTCAGAAATTTCAAATTTAACAGTTCTTACATTTACCTAAAGCACATAAAATACACGAGAATTTTGCACCATCTGTGTTGAATTCTAATTTCAAACGTTTTAAAATTATCAGATACACGCATGATACATATACTGGACCCGAAAGGGGCATTTGTAATATATCACAATTGCGGAATTGAGCGTAAGGTTTTAAAGAAGAATTAAGAAGAATCAACGTACATTGTAGCGAGGCGCTTTGCAGTCTCTCTTACAATCTTCAGTGTAATAGATAAATGTCAAATGAATAAAGTTGAATTACCTATTGTGTGTTTTCATTATTATAACATGAAACAAACATCTTCCTCTTCTAAGCGTCTGTCTTCTTCCATCTAGTAATATATTGTAATACAATTTATATTGATTCAAATAACTGCTTGCATGACGGTTTTCAATTTTTTCCTTTACATATTGTAAATAGGTATACAATTGTTTTTAAAATAAAAGTCAGAAATTGTGGTTTGTGCTGCGTTTCTTCTAACATAGAGTGCAAGTTGACAAGTTTCTCAAGAGAAAACAATAAGAAACTTGAAATATTAAATTCTTCAACTAACGAAACTCCAGAATTCATTTTTTTCAGATGCTAGGAAAGCTATCGAAAGTTCTAAATTGAGTAGTTAAATTTCAAGATCTTTTTTCGAATTGTGTAAATAATTTATTAATATACCATATTTGAGTAAGCAATCGAGTTCCTGAATAGCAATGCCTCGAAAATTATATTGTGCATTCGTAGCTTGATTATTTGTTAATTATAGAGGCGCAACACGATAGTACAGAATTGTTGTCAAAATGCACAAGTATTGTATTGTCTATTGTGAAATACCTTAATTTACTTATAGAAAATTCATTGAATAATAAAAGCGATTTCTTTGTTTGGCTGTGTTCTTCTTTAGGATATATTACCTGTACCATAAAACGAGGGTGGCTTCTCAAGAAGCGATAAACTCGGGAAGCTTCCCTCGTTAAACCATCCATTCCTCTTGACTAAAAGATCTCCAGAAATTATGTCTTTCAGGTGCTCAAAGATAAGAAATAGCGGTCTTAGTGTGGCTACAATTTAGTTTAAAGATTCTTTTAAACATTGTAAATACTGCTTAAATATAGAAGTAAATAGGTAACTTGAGTTAGGATTCATGATGCTCAAAAAAACAATTGTACCTCAGCCAGCTTTAACGCTTTATATCGGTGTAAATAGTGGTAAAAATTTCTAGAAACAAATGGAATAAACGACCTTTTTTAGTCCAATTGTTTTCTTAAATAGATTTCGTAGAAATTAATTGTAGTGTAAACTATATCATATACATATGGTTCGTTAACCGATGAAGCGATTCATTAATTTTGGGAACGACCCATACATAATTTGGGGTCCCCTAACACGCGTAATATGAAAATTATTATTAAGGACATTTCACACACACGTATACAAGTAGAAAAATTTGGCATCATAGTTGTCGAATTTTTGCTTTCATGTAAAAAAATGCATGTTAGATACTTCATTCAACGTGTAAAAAATTTGACATATTTGTCAAATTATTATTTTAGAAATTTTGAAAAGTAGACCTTCTCGCCTGCATTCACCTAAAAAGTACATAAAATCGCCAGAATTTGGCATTATCTGTGTCGAATTCTAATTTCGAACATTCCAAAGTTATCAGGTCCATACATGATACATGTGCTCGGCCCGAAGCAGGCCATTCCTAATACATCGCATTTGCGGATTTGCAAATCGATCATAAATATGATTAAACGTAATAATAATGTACGTATCGAACATATCGATGTAGTGTGATACATAGTTCGACATAGTTTCTTTTCTAATTATTAATTTGTGCTCATTCGGTCTGAAATTAGTTTGATATTTGGGGGTCCCCTTAATAATATGCGTAATATGCAAATTATTATTAAAGACATTTAACACAACATGCAAGTAGGAAAATTTGGCATCATATTTGTCAAATTTTTATTTCAGAAATCTCAAAATTAACACGTTCTAACATTTACCTAAGGTACATAAACTACACAAGAGTTTGGCACCATCTGTGTCGAATTCTAATTTAATTTCAAACGTTCTAAAATTATCAGATACACACATGATACAAATACTCGTCCCAAAAGGGGCATTCGTAATATATCACAATTGCGGAATTGAGCGTAAGGTCTTAAAGAAGATTAACCGGAAGAATCAATGTACATTTCTAACGAGGAGCTTGGCAGCGTCTCCTACAACTTCAGTGTAATAGATAAATGTCAAATGAATAAAGTTGAATTACTTATACTGTGTATTTTGATTATTATATCATATATAACAAACATCTTTCTCCTGTAGGATGTCGTAGTCCACGTAGTTGAATATTGTGATACATTTTATATTAAAATAACTGCTTGCTTGCGTTACGGTTGAATTCTTTCCTTATATGTTGTAAATAGGTATATAACTGTATTTAAAATAAAAGTCAGAAGTCAGAAAAGTTGTTTGTGCAGCATTTCTTTTAACATAGAGTGCATGTTGACAAGTTTCTCAAAACAAAACATTGAGAAACTTGAAATATTAAATTCTTGAACTAATCAAACTCCAGAATTATTTCTTTTAGATGCTAAAGCTATCAAATTCTAAATTAAGAGTTACAGTTGAGAGTAAATTTCAACATCTTTTTTCAAATTGTAAATAATTTGTAAATATATAGCAATAGTAATGCTTCAAAAATTATATTGTGCAGTCGCAGTTTCATTATTTGTTCAATGTACAAGCACCATAGTACAGAATGGTTGTCAAAGTACACAAATATTGTATTGTCTATTGTGAAATATCTTAATTTACTTATAGAAAATTCATTGAATAATAAAAGCAATTTCTTTGTTTGGTTGTGTTCTTCTTTAGGAATATGTTATACCTGTACCATAAAACGAGGGTGGCTTCTCAAGAAGCGATTAACTCGGGAAGCTTCCCTCGTTAAACCATCCATTTTGCTTGACTAAAAGTTCTTCAGAAATTATGTCTTTCAGGTGCTCAAAGATAAGAAATACCTGTCTTAGTATGGCTACCATTTAGTTCAAAGATTTTTTAAACATTGTAAATACTGCTTGAATATAGAAGTAAATAGGTAACTTGAGTTAGGATTCATCATGCTCGAAAACCTAAATTGTACTTTAGCCAGCTTTTAACGTTTTACATCGGTGTAAATAGTGGTAAAAATATCTAGAAACAAATGGAATAAACGACCTTTTTCGTCCAAGTGTTTTCTTTTTATAGATTTTATAAAAATTAATGCAGTGTTAAACTATATCATATACACATGTGGTTTGTTTCCCGGTGAAGCGATTCACTTCCGGGAACGACCCACTAATCCACATTAAAATAACTGTTAATAACACTAATAACTGTTTTTTAAAGATCTTTTTCAGATTCCAAGTGACGTATTTCAGAAGCGCAGCAACAGTCGGATTGCAAGCCAACGTTTGAGAAGTCTTCACTTCATTTTTTTCCGAATTTGTAAATAATATATATTATAGATATATTTAAAACAACAATTTATCAAGTTTAAAACATTGTAATTTTGCTGACAAAATAAAATTCCAAAAAAATTAACTGTCTAAAATAGTTATTTATACTAATTTCTTTGTAATATAAATGATTATTTTTAGCTTAAAACAATAAAAATTAGAGAAAATTTATGTTCTTGTTTTCTGGTTTTTTCTATATGTTTTTAGTATGTTTAGAATACATTTGGCTGGTATTGTTGCCTTTTACATTTCACTTAAATACTTTTAAATCTCTTTTAGATGTTTGTAAACAGCAGAAGTTGGAGAAAATTATGTCTCAAGTTACACTTGGTAAATTTTTGAACCATACTTCAAACAGTTTGACTTGTACCTTTCTTTTCTTTTAATACAGATCAACGAACCCTTAAGAGCTTTCGTCTGGCACCTAGCATGTACTGCTGAAGTTGGACTTGATTTGAATAATTAGAGTATGTATTTATCAAAGAAGTGGTTGTGTTTGGTCATTGATGTTTAAGGGGATGTTATAACTTATAATGCAACATCTAATATTCACGGGACAACATTCAACAACTACTCGCATGTAAGTTGTGTATAATAAACGAAGTGTGTACAATTTTTACGGAACTCCCTCGTTTATGCCGCGAGTTATTGTTTTTGAAATTTGTTCCCTAATGTATTCTTTCAGGCTTGTTATTTACCTTGTCTAAGGATCGGGCATACTATTTTTTACTTGCGCAGAACGAATGCCTGGTATTTCAAGAACTGACTCTATCCTGTACTTGGCTTTACAAGCAACCTGGCTTTGTACTCTAACAAAGATTGTGGTTTTTCAACCATCAAGGATGTACATTTTAAACACGAGAAGATGGTTGACATGTCAACTGTTATTCGTTATAGTTTTACTGGTCTATTATAATTCTATGTTGCAATATGCTTACATGCAATAAAGGGGAAGATTGTAAAAAAGTTTAAAAAGTTGGAAGAAACAGCATGTAAAAAAAACACTGTAAGAGGAACATTAGAGCGTTCGGTGTAAGAGAATATTGTAAAGAACTTTCAGTGTAAGAGTTGTACTCAGTGTTGGTCTCTTAATTACTTGTATTTCTATATGTGTAACATATAAAGTGGAAGGTACAAGATTGTAAAAAAATTGTAAGAATCGTTGTAAAAGTACGTTGTAAAAAACACCTTTTTGAAGACGTTTAATCTAAAAGAACGTTCAGTCAAAACGGACGGGTTCAGACTGTCTGAAACGGGCGTTCAGCCTCAAACGTGCGCTTCAGTCTTAAACGCCCGTTTCAGACTAAAAACACGTTCAGTTTAAAAAGGACGTTCACTCTAAAAGAAAGTCGTAAAAAATGTAAGAAAAGCTGTCAAAATAAAGTAATTATCTATGGTGATCGTAGTAAGTGGCCATGTGAAGAAGTAGTAAAAAAGAAAGGGCAAACCTTTCGCTTTTGACTTTTTTCAACTTCAATTTTGTTTAAAAGTGAACACAAAATTTTGATAACCATTTTTTCCCTTTGGTCGAGGTTGTACAATTGATAGAAAAGATGATTATCAACTTCTTCGCAATGGTCAAAAATGAAAAGGCAACCTTTAGATATTGAATTCTTTGTTTGAAAGTAATAAAGAACTTTTTTCTTGTCGAGGTTTTTTACTTCGTGCATCTTTGAAAGAATACGCACAAAAAGTCAAATGATGGTAAATATCAACCTAAAATGATTAGGCTTTATTGTGATTTGCCTTTTTAAACATTGCATCGCTGTTTATGATTCGTTTTTAAGAAAATCAATTTCTATAGTTTATTTTCTGTCATTGCTATAACCAACCACTCACAAAGGTTGTTGGTATAGGTAGGTGCATGGCGACTCCAAAAGTTCCACTAAGGGGCTGATTATATGATCCCGCTTACCCGGCATTACGTGAAGCGTAACATGATTTTGAGGTATTGAAATAAGTCATAGTTTACGTTGTAAAAATGCTTAATCCTTGATTGCTTGAGATTTTCGTTTTGCCGAAATATGAAGTAAACAAAATGTTGTATATCGCATTTATTTTTGTTAAATCTATTTTTGTATTGAACAATGCTGAAAGCATTCGAACTTTGGTCGTTTCGTTTCATAAAATGACATTTTTCAACACCTCAAGATTATTTTACGCTTCACTTAATCCCGGGTAAGCGGGACCATATAATCAGCCCCTAACCACTTCACATTTTTGCCATTTTGGTTGCTCTTCAATGTCACGCAGTCACAAATCGTTTCTATAGATGCTTGTAGACGTTTCTCACGTCGATCATTTCGAACCACGCCGGTCATTTTCTTCCATTCTCAGGTTATATACTTTCATGATACGCAATAATACAGTGACGAAATAATTGATTGGTCGATCTTATAAGAAAGAGGAACATGATTCGTGGTCCTGCATTAAAGCCCGTTTTCCACTTCACCTATGCCGTAACGAAACGTAGCGTATTCTATTGTGCCCACAGTAGTACTTACCTGGCCGTTTGGGGTCGGAAGTAATTAGCATTCAAAATGACGCCGGAAGTAATTAGTATGCAGGATGGTATTGGCGGCGGAAGTAATTAGTATGCAGGATGACGTCATTACTTAACGCGAGATGCAGGATGACGTCATTATTTAACGTGAGATCTCCCGTGAGATCTGACGTCATTATAATTAACGTGAGATATCCCGTGAGATTTAACGTTAGACCTAACGTTATCTCCCGTGAGATCTCTGACGTTCAATGTTTTTTTTAATTGGTGCGCGAATGACACAAACAATAACGTTATGGTGATAAGGTTATGCTTAATATGGTTGAATAAGCATGTAAAAGAGAACAAAAACAGTGTTTTGACATATTTATTAAGATATAGCCTTCTCATTACAAGCATTTAGTTGGGGCAATAGTTTATCTTTGGCTCTGTAGTGTTTGGATTCATTGTTCTAGAAAACGTCCTTGACCTTCTAAAAGCCGTTTCAGCAAAAACTTTCTCTTCTTTACGGCCGCTGCTTTAGCTTCATCTTGATCAAACATATCGTATTATCGTTGTTCACATAATCGTCTCTGGTCGCTATGATCTTTTTCTGGATGAGATCTTTTCTCAATGCCTTTCATCCATGCTTGAAAAACAGGTAGAATTTGCCCCAAGGCTTCCTCTTTCGCTTCACTTTCTTCGTGACCCTCCATGAGAAGCGCTTGCAAGATGATCCCGGACCTTGGACGCCGCGTCGTTGATCAATGTACTCCAGGGATCGATTTCCTCATCAGAACTGTTTTCAGTTGTGATGCTGCTTTGTTCTTCTTCAGAACTGTTTTCATCACGGTCTTCTGTCGTAATACTACTATCGTCTTCGGCATGAGTTTCCATGGAACTTTCGCTGCAGTCATCAGCTACGAGGCTTTCGCTGTATTGACTCTCCATTGTCTTACGAATGTCAGTACAAAATAAGCGAATTCTCGGTTATGTACGACCATTTATACACAAAAACAAGACAGAAGCTTCACAGAAGCTTGACAGAAGCTTTAGAGAATTTTCAGACCACTGCTCCCTCAATACAATAGTATATAGAATCCTGTTTGTATTTAAACTGGAATCATCTACTGGAGCAGCCATGCAAAGACGATTTCGCCGGACCTGTCCGGTTTGCGGACGACCTGATTTGAAGAATATCGGTACACATCTTTTACAAGTTCACGGCTTATCTTCTGAGGAGAGAAAAGCCTATCTTAAGTAAGCCCAGGTGTCGTCACGGCAGCCCCGCGTCGTGGTTGTGGGTCCCACACAAAGTGGAAAAACGTATTTTGTCCAACAAATTTTGGAAAACAATCGTATCGTGTATGAAGAGCAAAAGAGTATTGGCATTTTTTGGTACTACAATCAATGGCAAGAATGTTATGAAAAGTTGAAAAAGTCTCTCGGTAAAAGCATCCGATTTGAAAGAGGTGTGCACGAACTGACTGAAGATCTGAGTGAAATCAATGCCCGGTACAATAACACCATCATCCTAGACGATTTGATGGCTGAAGCGACAGACAGTCCTGTGGTATCTCGACTGTTTACCCAAGGCCGCCATCGAAACGCTTATTGCTGCAAAACATGTTTCCGAAGGGGAAACATAATACAGATATCAGCCAAAATGCCCAGTACTTGGCTCTCTTCCGAAGTCCTAGCAATAGAACACAAATCGGAATTATTGCAGAACGCATGTTTGACAAGAATAGAGGGTACTTTATGAATGCTTATTACAAGGAGACTGAAAAACCGTATGGATACTTGTTGGTGGATAACAAACCCGGCACACTACCCGATAATCAAATTCTTGCAGACCTATTTGGGGAATGCTATGCTTATCACTTCGGTGTAAACAGTACTGAGCCTACACGTGTGGAAACCAAGCCTGTAGGCAAACACAGCACAGCAACCAAAAACACCTCTTCAAGGAAGAAGCCTGTGCAAACCGTCACCTGGTCGGATGTCCCAAACGACGGGTGGCATAAATACACCTTGAGCGCACCGGAGGTCCGTAAGATTTCCGAAGGATATGTTATCATCGAAATGTACAACACATCGTGTAATACGAGTTATCAGCCTGTCCGTGGAGGTGTTGAGATCACTGGCGAAAATTATTGACCTGTGAAATTTAAAGCACCGGTCTACAGGTCATACCAAATAGTTGAATTTACACAGCGATGAGCCTACTGTCCAATCCATTGTCAAAGAAACCTTGGAAAACACGACAGAGCGAAAGATAAACTATTGCCCCAACTAAATGCTTGTAATGAGAAGGCTATATCTTAATAAATATGTCAAAATACTGTTTTTGTTCTTTTTTACATGTTTATTCAACCATATTAAGCATAACCTTATCACCATAACGTTATTGTTTGTGTCATTCGCACCCCAATTAAAAAAACATTGAACGTCAGAGATCTCATGGGAGATAACGTTAGATCTAACGTTAAATCTCACGGGAGATCTCACATTAAATAATGACGTCATCCTGCATCTCGCGTTAAGTAATGACGTAATCCTGCATACTAATTACTTCCGCCGCCAATACCATCCTGCATGCTAATGACTTCCGGCGCCATTTTGAATACTAATTACTTCCGACCCCAAACGGCCAGGTATGATATGTGTAGCGATACAATGAAATACGCTACGTTTCGCTACGATTCGGCTGAAGTGGAAAACGACCTTAATGCGTGTCATTGAAGTATAGTAGAATACTACCTGCAGTGGACCACAACGTTTAATTGAGATTTCCTTTTCAGATAGTTTATTTTTAAGCACACGCCACGGCTTAAATTAGTTGTTGGTTATAATTTACAAGTATACACATCGCGCACTCCTTTGTTAAGCATTGTCTTGCAAAAAAATTAAAGGGAAAATAGTTAAAGTCAATTTACATTTCAGATCTTGAGCATGAATGAGTGACCCAGTCTTATATTGGCTTTGGTGTGAATTAGAAGTTCGTCAGGTTCAAGTCTTCCTTCGGCCTTTTGCAAAATTTTTGGCTCAAGTAAAGAAAAAATCGCTTAAAGTCAATAATTTACATCGCATACCCAAGCATGGAATGTGTTGGGCGGTTGTACAGGTTTTGGTGGGAATTACCAGTTGCACTGGTTCAAATCTCGATCGTGAAAGTCTTTTGCAAAAATAAACAAACAAACAAAATTGGTTAATTCTATTTCAGAACCATCCTCAGAGATATGAAAAACTAGATTCATATTAATCTGGCACTGCAGAGAATAACGAAAAATTCGCTGTCTCGGGCGGGATTCGAACTCGCATCTTCGGGTTTCTAGACCGCCGTCCTACCAATTGAGCTATCGAGTCAACTGGGATTGGTAGCGAGTCTTATCCAATTTAAATGCACGAAATATTTCGTGACGACTTAACGCTTGGCTTTAGGACGCGCAGTGTTTGAAACAATCAGCAGTGTTCTCTGCAGTGTCAGATTAATATAAATCTAGTTTTTTAAAATTGGTTAAAGTCAACAATTTACGTCTCAATTTCAAGCATGAACAAGTGGTTTAGTGGTACAGGAATTGGTATAAACTGCCAGTTGCTCTGGTTCAAATCTCGGTGAAGTTTTTCGCAAACAAATGTATGAACGAGTGGCCGAATGGTACAGGGTTTGGTGTGAATACTAATTGCTTGGGTTCAAATATCGTTGAAGCCCGTTTTTTTCAAAAAACGGCTTAAAATTAAGAAAAAATGGTTAAAGTTAATAAGTTACCTCTTCGCTTACGGCTTGGACAGGTGGTCTAGTGGTACAAGCTTTCTTGTGAAATACTAATTGCTTGGGTTCAAATCTCGTTGAAGCTTTTTGGGAAAAAATGGCTTAAAATAAAGAAAAAAAATGGTTAAAGTTATTAAGATACCTCTCCGCTTACGGCTTGGATGAGTGGTCTAGTGGTGCCGGGTTTGGTGTGAAATACTAAATGTTTGGGTTCAAATATCGTTGAAGCTTTTTTCAAAAAATAGCTTAAAATAAAGAAAAAATGGTTAAAGTTAATAAGATACCTTTCCGCCTACGGCTTGGACAGGTGGTCTAGTGGTACAGGGTTTGGTGTGAAATACTAATTGCTTGGGCTCAAATCTCGTTTAAGCTTTTTGGAAAAAAATGGCTTAAAAGAAAGAAAAAAAATGGTTAAAGTTAATAAGTTACCTCTTCGCTTACGGCTCGTACAGGTGGTCTAGTGGTACAAGCTTTCGTGTGAAATACAAATTGCTTGGGTTCAAATATCGTTGAAGTTTTTTGCAAAAAATAGCTTAAAATAAAGAAAAAATGGTTAAAGTTAATAAGTTGCCTCTCCGCTTGCGGCATAGACGGGTGGTCTGGTGGTCAGACAAAATGATGATGACTTTGAGAAAAAGTGGAAAATTTACAGTTTCAACCTGCGTCTTGTTTTGAAGCATATTTTGCATTCTCAAGATGTTTTTTTTTTCGGAATTTGCTTTTTACTTTACTTTTTTAAATTGTCGGCTGGTCATGGTTTTTGAGTCTCTAAAGTCTTGCATGCTTTTTAAAGACCAAGTCCTGGTCGTTGATCAAGTGGTATTTCATTTATAGGAGTTCGCTTCTCTATCTCTTGATTGCATTACCAAGCATAACACGCCTGGGGATAAAAACGCATCGATGCTATCTACTCTGTCTGTTGTATTCTCTTTTGGTCATTAATACACTATTCACTCTTTCCCATCCCCACACTTTGGCATTTTATTGGTAAATAACTTCGAAGCTGCACATTGCAATTGAGCTTTAAGATTCGGTACGCCCAAACCACCTTGTGTTGGTGTTAAAGTCACAAGTTAACATATAGTTCGTCCGAGAGGGGTTTTTCTTGACCAAAAATTTGTTGCGGAAGAAGTATTTTCACGCGAACGCTTCGTGTTTCCGTATCTTCAAAAGCCTCTGTCAATTGTTCGCATAACGAATAAGTAAATTTAGACTTGTACGACTCAACGCGTTTGAGTGAATGCTTAGATCAAAAGTTGAAGATTTGGGTGAAGTTAAAAAAAATCGTCTTAGACAATTTTTGCCTTATTTTCAAGCCAGAATTTTTACAAACGATTTTGGTAGGTTTGAACCATGCACGCGCTAATTAATTTATAGCGAGTATACCCTGCACTGGACCCTCATTCATGCCTGAACAACAGTCCTGGATTATTGACTTTAAGCATTTTTTCTTTATTTCAAGCCAATTTTTTTGCAAATGGCTTCAGCGAAATTTGAACCAGAGCAATTGAAACTTTACACTAAAGCCTTTTACACTAAAGTATTTGCCACTGGGCTATACATTCATGCTTGCACTTGAAAAATAAATTATTGACTTTAAGCATTTTTTCTTTTATTTCAAGCAAAAAATTTTTGCATTTGGCTTCAGGGAGATTTGAACCTGAGCAACTTAAACTTTACACTAAAGTGTTTGCCACTGGGCTACACATTCATGCTTGGACTTAAACTATAAATTATTGACTTTATTCTTTTTTTCTTTATTTCAAGCAAAAAATTTTTGCAAATGGCTTCAGCGAGATTTGAACCAGAACAACTGAAACTTTACACTAAAGCCATTTACACTAAAGTCTTTGCCACTGGGCTACACATTCATGCTGGGACTTGAAATATAAATTATTGATTTTATTCTTTTTTCTTTATTTCAAGCCAAATTTTTTTTGCAAATGGCTTCAGCGAAATTTGAACCAGAGCAACTGAAACTTTACACAAAAGCCTTTTACACTAAAATCTTTGCCACTGGGCTACACATTCATGCTTGGACTTAAACTATAAATTATTGACTTTATTCTTTTTTTCTTTATTTCAAGCAAAAAATTGTTGCAAATGGCTTCAGCGAGATTTGAACCAGAACAACTGAAACTTTACACTAAAGCCATTTACACTAAAGTCTTTGCCACTGGACTACACATTCATGCTCGAACTTGAAATATAAATTATTGACTTTATTCTTTTTTCTTTATTTCAAGCCAAATTTTTTGCAAAAGGATGCAGCGAGATTTGAACCAGAGTAACTGAAACTTTACACCAAAGCCTTTGCCACTGCGCTACACATTCATGCATGGAGTTGAAATATAAATTATTGACTTTATTCTTTTTTCTTTATTTCAAGCCAAATTTTTTCCAAAAGGCTTCAGCGAGATTTGAACAAGAGCAACTGAAACTTTACACTAAAGCCTTTTACACTAAAGTTTTTGCCACTGGGCTACACATTCATGTTTGAACTTAAAATATAAATTATTGACTTTACTCTTTTTTCTTTACTTCAAACCAAACTTTTTGCAAATGGCTTCAGCGAGATTTGAACCTGAGTAACTGAAACTTTACACCAAAGCCTTTGCCACTGGGCTACACATTCATGCTTGGACTAAAAATATAAATAATTGACTTTATTCTTTTTTTCTTTATTTCAAGCCAAATTTTTTGCAAAAGGCTTCAGCGAGATTTGAACCTGAGCAACTGAAATTTTACACCAAAGCCTTTGCCACTGGGCTACACACTCATGCATGGGCTTGAAATATAAATTATTGACTTTATTCTTTTTTTCTTTATTTCAAGCCAATTTTTTTGCAAAAGGCTTCAGCGAGATTTGAACCTGAGCAACTGAAACTTTACACTAAATCCTTTTACACTAAAGTCTTTGCCACTGCGCTACACATTCATGCTTGGACTTGAAATATAAATTACTGACTTTAAGAATTTTTTCCTTATTTCAAGCAAAAATTTTTTGCAAATGGCTTCAGCGAGATTTGAACCAGAGCAACTGAAACTTTACACTAAAGCCTTTTACACTAAAGTTTTTGCCACTGGGCTACACATTCATGCTTGAACTTGAAATATAAATTATTGACTCGATTCTTTTTTCTTTATTTCAAGCCAAATTTTTTGCAAAAGGCTTCAGCGAGATTTGAACCTGAGCAACTGAAATTTTACACCAAAGCCTTTGCCACTGGGCTACACATTCATGCATGGAGTTGAAATATAAATTATTGACTTTATTCTTTTTTCTTTATTTCAAGCCAATTTTTTTGCAAAAGGCTTCAGCGAGATTTGAACCTGAGCAACTGAAACTTTACACTAAAGCCTTTTACACTAAAGTCTTTGCCACTGGGCTACACATTCATGCTTGGACTTGAAATTTATATTACTGACTTTAAGAATTTTTTCCTTATTTCAAGCAAAAATTTTTTGCAAAAGGCTTCGGCGAGATTTGAACCAGAGCAACTGAAACTTTACACTAAAGCTGATGTTACACGAGACGATTTGTAACGACGATTTTTAGCGATACGTGTTGTCATTCGCGCAACGCTACTTCGACATCACCATGTTACACAGGTCAATTTTTAGCGATTTTTAGCGAATTCACTCGATATCTTGGTTGTTTACGTCCAATGACTTCTAGCATTGCATTCTGGGAAGGCGTTGGGCAAAAAATCGACGACGAACCTGTTACACGAATCAACTTGCTGAAAATTCGTCATTCTGCGTTGCGAGTTTTTGAAGCTGGATCAAAAACTTGCAACGCGTTGCCATATCCGAAAATCGTTTTTCTTGACCTGTTACACGTATCAATTTTTCGCGCATCAGCGTATCGCTAAAAATCATCTCGTGTAACATCAGCTTAAAGCCTTTTACACTAAAGTCTTTGCCACTGGGCTACACATTCATGCTTGGACTTAAATATAAATTATTGACTTTATTCTTTTTTCTTTATTTCAAGCCAATTTTTTTGCAAAAGGCTTCAGCGAGATTTGAACCTGAGTAACTGAAACTTTACACCAAAGCCTTTGCCACTGGGCTACACATTCATGCATGGAGTTGAAATATAAATTATTTACTTTATTCTTTTTTCTTTATTTCAAGTAAAATTTTTTTGCAAATGGCTTCAGCGAGATTTGAACAAGAGCAACTGAAACTTTACACTAAAGCCTTTTACACTAAAGTCTTTGCCACTGGGCTATACATTCATGCTTGCACTTGAAAAATAAATTATTGACTTTAAGCATTTTTTCCCTTATTTAAGCAAAAAATTTTTGCATTTGGCTTCAGGGAGATTTGAACCTGAGCAACTTAAACTTTACACTAAAGTCTTTGCCACTGGGCTACACATTCATGCTTGGACTTGAAAAATAAATTATTGACTTTATTCTTTTTTTCTTTATTTCAAGCAAAAATTTTTTGCAAATGGCTTCAGCGAGATTTGAACCAGAGCAACTGAAACTTTACACTAAAGCCTTTTACACTAAAGTCTTTGCCACTGGGCTACACATTCATGCTTGAACTTGAAATATAAATTATTGACTTTATTCTTCTTTCTTTATTTCAAGCAAAAAATTTTTGCAAACGGTTTCAGCGAGATTTGAACCGGAGCAACTGAAACTTTACGCTAAAGCCTTGGCCACTGGGCTAGACATGCATTCATGCTTGGGATTGAATTATAAATTATTGACTTTATTCTTTTTTTCCTTATTTCAAGCAAAAAATTTTTGCAAAAGGCTTCAGCGAGATTTGAACCAGAACAACTGAAACTTTACACTATAGCCATTTACACTAAAGTCTTTGCCACTGGGCTACACATTCATGCTCGAACTTGAAATATAAATTATTGACTTTATTCTTTTTTCTTTATTTCAAGCCAAATTTTTTGCAAAAGGATGCAGCGAGATTTGAACCAGAGTAACTGAAACTTTACACTAAAGCCTTTGCCACTGGGCTACACATTCATGCTTGGACTTGAAATATAAATTATTGACTTTATTCTTTTTTCTTTATTTCAAGCCAAATTTTTTGCAAAAGGCTTCAGCGAGATTTGAACATCAGCAACTGAAACTTTACACTAAAGCCTTTTACACTAAAGTCTTTGCCACTGGGCTACACATTCATGTTTGAACTTAAAATATAAATTATTGACTTTACTCTTTTTCCTTTATTTCAAGCCAAACTTTTTGCAAATGGCTTCAGCGAGATTTGAACCTGAGCAACTGAAACTTTACACCAAAGCCTTTGCCACTGAGCTACACATTCATGCATGGACTTAAAATATAAATTATTGACTTTATTCTTTTTTTTTTATTTCAAGTAAAAATTTTTTGCAAATGGCTTCAGCGAGATTTGAACCAGAGCAACTGTAACTTCACACTAAAGCCTTTTACACTAAAGTCTTTGCCACTGCGCTACACATTCATGTTTGAACTTGAAATATAAATTATTGACTTTTTTCTTTTTTCTTTATTTCAAGCCAAATTTTTTGCAAAACGCTTCAGCGAGATTTGAACCTGAGTAACTGAAACTTTACACCAAAGCCTTTGCCACTGGGCTACACATTCATGCATGGGCTTGAAATATAAATTATTGACTTTATTCTTTTTTTCTTTATTTCAAGCCAATTTTTTTGCAAAAGGCTTCAGCGAGATTTGAACCTGAGCAACTGAAACTTTACACTAAAGCCTTTTACACTAAAGTCTTTGCCACTGGGCTACACATTCATGCTTGGACTTGAAATATAAATTACTGACTTTAAGCATTTTTTCCTTATTTCAAGCAAAAATTTTTTGCAAATGGCTTCAGCGAGATTTGAACCAGAGCAACTGAAACTTTACACTAAAGCCTTTTACACTAAAGCCTTTACCACTGGGCTACACATTCATGCTTGAACTTGAAATATAAATTATTGACTCGATTCTTTTTTCTTTATTTCAAGCCAAATTTTTTGCAAAAGGCTTCAGCGAGATTTGAACCTGAGCAACTGAAATTTTACACCAAAGCCTTTGCCACTGGGCTACACACTCATGCATGGGCTTGAAATATAAATTATTGACTTTATTCTTTTTTTCTTTATTTCAAGCCAATTTTTTTGCAAAAGGCTTCAGCGAGATTTGAACCTGAGCAACTGAAACTTTACACTAAATCCTTTTACACTAAAGTCTTTGCCACTGCGCTACACATTCATGCTTGGACTTGAAATATAAATTACTGACTTTAAGAATTTTTTCCTTATTTCAAGCAAAAATTTTTTGCAAATGGCTTCAGCGAGATTTGAACCAGAGCAACTGAAACTTTACACTAAAGCCTTTTACACTAAAGTTTTTGCCACTGGGCTACACATTCATGCTTGAACTTGAAATATAAATTATTGACTCGATTCTTTTTTCTTTATTTCAAGCCAAATTTTTTGCAAAAGGCTTCAGCGAGATTTGAACCTGAGCAACTGAAATTTTACACCAAAGCCTTTGCCACTGGGCTACACATTCATGCATGGAGTTGAAATATAAATTATTGACTTTATTCTTTTTTCTTTATTTCAAGCCAATTTTTTTGCAAAAGGCTTCAGCGAGATTTGAACCTGAGCAACTGAAACTTTACACTAAAGCCTTTTACACTAAAGTCTTTGCCACTGGGCTACACATTCATGCTTGGACTTGAAATTTATATTACTGACTTTAAGAATTTTTTCCTTATTTCAAGCAAAAATTTTTTGCAAAAGGCTTCGGCGAGATTTGAACCAGAGCAACTGAAACTTTACACTAAAGCTGATGTTACACGAGACGATTTGTAACGACGATTTTTAGCGATACGTGTTGTCATTCGCGCAACGCTACTTCGACATCACCATGTTACACAGGTCAATTTTTAGCGATTTTTAGCGAATTCACTCGATATCTTGGTTGTTTACGTCCAATGACTTCTAGCATTGCATTCTGGGAAGGCGTTGGGCAAAAAATCGACGACGAACCTGTTACACGAATCAACTTGCTGAAAATTCGTCATTCTGCGTTGCGAGTTTTTGAAGCTGGATCAAAAACTTGCAACGCGTTGCCATATCCGAAAATCGTTTTTCTTGACCTGTTACACGTATCAATTTTTCGCGCATCAGCGTATCGCTAAAAATCGTCTCGTGTAACATCAGCTTAAAGCCTTTTACACTAATGTCTTTGCCACTGGGCTACACATTCATGCTTGGACTTAAATATAAATTATTGACTTTATTCTTTTTTCTTTATTTCAAGCCAATTTTTTTGCAAAAGGCTTCAGCGAGATTTGAACCTGAGTAACTGAAACTTTACACCAAAGCCTTTGCCACTGGGCTACACATTCATGCATGGAGTTGAAATATAAATTATTGACTTTATTCTTTTTTCTTTATTTCAAGTAAAATTTTTTTGCAAATGGCTTCAGCGAGATTTGAACAAGAGCAACTGAAACTTTGCACTAAAGCCTTTTACACTAAAGCCTTTGCCACTGGGCTACACATTCATGCTTGAACTTGAAATATAAATTATTGACTCGATTCTTTTTTCTTTATTTCAAGCCAAATTTTTTGCAAAAGGCTTCAGCGAGATTTGAACCAGAGCAACTGAAACTTTACACTAAAGCCTTTTACACTAAAGTCTTTGCCACTGGGATACACATTCATGCTTGGACTTGAAATATAAATTACTGACTTTAAGAATTTTTTCCTTATTTCAAGCAAAAATTTTTTGCAAATGGCTTCAGCGAGATTTGAACCAGAGCAACTGAAACTTTACACTAAAGCCTTTTACACTAAAGCCTTTGCCACTGGGCTACACATTCATGCTTGAACTTGAAATATAAATTATTGACTCGATTCTTTTTTCTTTATTTCAAGCCAAATTTTTTGCAAAAGGCTTCAGCGAGATTTGAACCAGAGCAACTGAAACTTTACACTAAAGCCTTTTACACTAAAGTATTTGCCACTGGGCTATACATTCATGCTTGCACTTGAAAAATAAATTATTGACTTTAAGCATTTTTTCTTTTATTTCAAGCAAAAAATTTTTGCATTTGGCTTCAGGGAGATTTGAACCTGAGCAACTGAAACTTTACACTAAAGCCTTTTACACTAAAGTCTTTGCCACTGGGCTACACATTCATGCTTGGACTTACATATAAATTATTGACTTTATTCTTTTTTTCTTTATTTCAAGTAAAAATTTTTTGCAAAAGGCTTCAACGAGATTTGAACCTGAGCAACTGAAACTTTACACCAAAGCCTTTGTCACTGGGCTACACATTCATGCATGGGCTTGAAATATAAATTATTGACTTTATTCTTTTTTCTTTATTTCAAGCCAAATTTTTTGCAAAAGGCTTCAGCGAGATTTGAACCTGAGTAACTGAAACTTTACACCAAAGCCTTTGCCACTGGGCTACACATTCATGCATGGAGTTTAAATATAAATTATTGACTTTATTCTTTTTTCTTTATTTCAAGTAAAATTTTTTTGCCAATGGCTTCAGCGAGATTTGAACAAGAGCAACTGAAACTTTACACTAAAGCCTTTTACACTAAAGTCTTTGCCACTGGGCTACACAATCATGTTTGAACTTAAAATATAAATTATTGACTTTATTCTTTTTTTCTTTATTTCAAGTAAAAATTTTTTGCAAAAGGCTTCAGCGAGATTTGAACCTGAGCAACTGAAACTTTACACCAAAGCCTTTGCCACTGGGCTACACATTCATGCATGGGCTTGAAATATAAATTATTGACTTTATTCTTTTTTTCTTTATTTAAAGCCAATTTTTTTGCAAATGGCTTCAGCGAGATTTGAACCTGAGCAACTGAAACTTTACACTAAAACCTTTTACACTAAAGTCTTTGCCACTGGGTTACACATTCATGCTTGGACTTAAATATAAATTATTGACTTTATTCTTTTTTCTTTATTTCAAGCCAAATTTTTTCCAAAAGGCTTCAGCGAGATTTGAACCAGAGCAACTGAAACTTTACACTAAAGCCTTTTACACTAAAGTATTTGCCACTGGGCTATACATTCATGTTTGAACTTAAAATATAAATTATTGACTTTATTCTTTTTTTCTTTATTTCAAGTAAAAATTTTTTGCAAAAGGCTTCAGCGAGATTTGAACCTGAGCAACTGAAACTTTACACCAAAGCCTTTGCCACTGGGCTACACATTCATGCATGGGCTTGAAATATAAATTATTGATTTTATTCTTTTTTTCTTTATTTCAAGCCAATTTTTTTGCAAAAGGCTTCAGCGAGATTTGAACCTGAGCAACTGAAACTTTACACTAAAGCCTTTTACACTAAAGTCTTTGCCACTGGGATACACATTGATGCTTGGACTTGAAATATAAATTACTGACTTTAAGAAGTTTTTCCTTATTTCAAGCAAAAATTTTTTGCAAATGGCTTCAGCGAGATTTGAACCAGAGCAACTGAAACTTTACACTAAAGCCTTTTACACTAAAGCCTTTGCCACTGGGCTACACATTCATGCTTGAACTTGAAATATAAATTATTGACTCGATTCTTTTTTCTTTATTTCAAGCCAAATTTTTTGCAAAAGGCTTCAGCGAGATTTGAACCAGAGCAACTGAAACTTTACACTAAAGCCTTTTACACTAAAGTATTTGCCACTGGGCTATACATTCATGCTTGCACTTGAAAAATAAATTATTGACTTTAAGCATTTTTTCTTTTATTTCAAGCAAAAAATTTTTGCATTTGGCTTCAGGGAGATTTGAACCTGAGCAACTTAAACTTTACACTAAAGTGTTTGCCACTGGGCTACACATTCATGCTTGGACTTGAAAAATAATATATGGACTTTATTCTTTTTTTCTTTATTTCAAGCAAAAATTTTTTGCAAATGGCTTCAGCGAGATCTGAACCAGAGCAACTGAAACTTTACACTAAAGCCTTTTACACTAAAGTCTTTGCCACTGGGCTACACATTCATGCTTGAACTTGAAATATAAATTATTGACTTTATTCTTTTTTCTTTATTTCAAGCCAATTTTTTTGCAAAAAGCTTCAGCGAGATTTGAGCCAGAGCAACAGAAACTTTACACTAAAGTCTTTGCCACTGGGCTACACATTCATGCTTGAACTTGATATATAAATTATTGACTTTATTCTTTTTTCTTTATTTCAAGCCAAATGTTTTGCAAACGGCTTCAGTGAGATTTGAACCAGAGCAACGGAAACTTTACACTGAAGCCTTTGCCACTGGGCTGCACATTTATGCTTGGACTTAAACTATAAATTATTGGCTTTATTCTTTTTTTCTTTATTTCAAGCAAAAAATTTTTGCAAATGGCTTCAGCGAGATTTGAACCAGAACAACTGAAACTTTACACTAAAGCCTTTTACACTAATGTCTTTGCCACTAGGCTACACATTCATGCTTAAACTTGAAATATAAATTGTTGACTTTACCCTTTTTCCTTTATTTCAAGCCAAATTTTTTGCAAATGGCTCCAGCAAGATTTGAACCAGAACAACTGAAACTTTACACTAAAGTCTTTGCCACTGGGCTACACATTCATGCTTGAACTGGAAATATAAATTATTGACTTTACTCTTTTTTCTTTATTTCAAGCCAAATTTTTTGCAAAAGACTTCAGCGAGATTTGAACCCGAGCAACTGAAACTTTACACTAGAGCCTTAGTCATACTGGACCACTCATTCACTAAAGTCAATAATTTACATCGCTTACTCGAACATGAACAAGTGGTCCGGTGGTAAAATCATTGTTGGGAATCAGCAGTTAGTCTGGTTCAAAACTCGCTGATGTCTTTTTCAAAAAATTTTGGATAAAATGAAGAAAAAATTGGCTAAAGTCAATAATTTACATCACTCGCTCAAGCCTAAACAAGTGGTCTTGTGGTAAAATCAATGTTGGGAATCAGCAGTTCTACACTTTGGTTCAAATCTCGCTGAGTTCTTTTTCAAAAAATTTTGCATAAAATGAAGAAAAAATTGGGTAAAGTCAATAATTTACATCACTTGCTAAAACATGAGCAAGTGGTCTGGTGGTAAAATCATTGTTATGAAGTAGCACTTCTACACTCTGGTTCAAATCTCGTTGATGTCTTCTTCAAAAAATTTTGCATAAAATGAAGAAAAAATTGGTTAAAGTCAATAATTTACACCACTTGCTCAAGTATGAACAAGTGGTCTGGTGGTAAGATCATTGTCATGAATTAGCAGTTCTACACTCTGGTTCAAATCTCCCTGATGTCTTTTTCAAAAAATTTTGCATAAAATGAAGAAAAAATTGGTTAAAGTCAATAATTTACATCACTTGCTCAAGTATGAACAAGTGGTCTGGTGGTAAGATCATTGTCATGAATTAGCAGTTCTACACTCTGGTTCAAATCTCCCTGATGTCTTTTTCAAAAAATTTTGCATAAAATGAAGAAAAAATTGGTTAAAGTCAATAATTTACATCACTTGCTCAAGTATGAACGAGTGGTCTGGTGGTAAAATCATTGTTATGAATTAGCACTTCTACACTCTGGTTCAAATCTCCCTGATTTCTTTTTCAAAAAATTTTGCATAAAATGAAGAAAAAATTGGCTAAAGTCAATAATTTACATCACTTTCTCAAGTATGAACAAGTGGTCTGGTGGTTAAATCATTGTTGGGACTCAGCAGTTCTACACTCTGGTTCAAATCTCGCTGATGTCTTTTTCAAAAAATTTTGCATAAAATGAAGAAAAAATTGGGTAAAGTCAATAATTTACATCGTTTATTCAAGCATGAACAAGTGGTCTGGTGATAAAATCATTGTTATGAATTAGCACTTCTACGCTCTGGTTCAAATCTCCTTGATGTCTTCTTCAAAAAATTTTGCATAAAATGAAGAAAAAAATTGGTTAAAGTCAATAATTTACATCTCTTGCTCAAGTATGAACAAGTGGTCTGGTGGTAAAATCATTGTCATGAATTAGCAGTTCTACACTCTGGTTCAAATCTCCCTGATGTCTTTTTCAAAAAATTTTGCATAAAATGAAGAAAAAATTGGCTAAAGTCAATAATTTACAGCACTTGCTCAAGTATGAACAAGTGGTCTGGTGGTTAAATCATTGTTGGGAATCAGCAGTTGTACACTCTGGTTCAAATCACGCAGATGTCTTTTTCAAAAAATTTTGCATAAAATGAAGAAAAAATTGGGTAAAGTCAATAATTTACATCACTTATTCAAGCATGAACAAGTGGTCTGGTGGTTAAATCATTGTTGGGAATCAGCAGTTCTACACTCTGGTTCAAATCACGCAGATGCCTTTTTCAAAAAATTTTGCATAAAATGAAGGAAAAAATTGGTTAAAGTCAATAATTTACATCTCTTGCTCATGTATGAACAAGTGGTCTGGTGGTAAAATCATTGTCATGAATTAGCAGTTCTACACTCTGGTTCAAATCTCCCTGATGTCTTTTTCAAAAAATTTTGCATAAAATGAAGAAAAAATTGGCTAAAGTCAATAATTTACAGCACTTGCTCAAGTATGAACAAGTGGTCTGGTGGTTAAATCATTGTTGGGAATCAGCAGTTCTACACTCTGGTTCAAATCACGCAGATGTCTTTTTCAAAAAATTTTGCATAAAATGAAGAAAAAATTGGGTAAAGTCAATAATTTACATCACTTATTCAAGCATGAACAAGTGGTCTGGTGGTTAAATCATTGTTGGGAATCAGCAGTTCTACACTCTGGTTCAAATCACGCAGATGCCTTTTTCAAAAAATTTTGCATAAAATGAAGAAAAAATTGGGTAAAGTCAATAATTTACATCACTTATTCAAGCATAAACAAGTGGTCTGGTGGTTAAATCATTGTTGAGAATCAGCAGTTCTACACTCTGGTTCAAATCTCACTGATGTCTTTTGCAAAAAATTTTTGGGTAAAATAAAAACAAAGCATTGGTTAAAGTCGATAATTTATACCCCGTGCACAAGCATGAATGAGTGGTCGAGTGTTAAAAGCATTGGTTAGATTTAGCAAATAGTCTGGTTCAAATCTTGCAAAAATTGTGGTTTAAAATAAAGAAAAAAAATTAAAGTCAATCGTTTATATGTCAAGTCCATGCATGAATGAGTGGTCCATTTACAAAGGCGTTTGTGTGAATTTTCAGTTGCTCTGATTTAAATCTCACCGAAATCTTTTGCAAACATTTTGGCTTAAAATAAAGAAAAAAGAAAGAAAAAAGGTTAAAGTCAACCATTTGCATCTCAAGTCCAAGCATGAATGCATGCACTCGTTTTAAAGAGCGTTTTAAAAAACCCCGAATCCAACGTTTGCACATCATTAATAAAGGCATTTACTATTGATATGATGGAAGATCAGGCTCTTAGCCATTGAATGACATGGTTTTTGTACAATAAGCATTGGAATCGAACAGGAGTTGGATAAAAACTCGTAGTGAAAATTGCAATTTTTTCACCTCTCAAGAATGTTAGTAAGAGCCTGATTATGTATGATCCCGCTTACCTGGGATTAAATAGATTTTGAAGTAATGAAATAAGTCATAGTTTATGATATAAAAAGTGTTTAATTTCTGATTGTTTGAGATTTTTGTTTTTGCCAGGATATGAAATAAAATTATTAAAATATATATGTTTTATTGGTCAATTCTGAAAGCAGTCAAGATCATTTTACCCTTCATTTAAACCCGGGTAAACGGGATCATATGATCAGCCCCGTATTATATTAGAGGTTAGATAGACTGTTTGAGGTTAGAAAAACACATCTCATTTAAGCTTTAAGCGTAAGCGAGGTAGAACAGAAGCAAATTGCAAGGACAATCATTTCTGTTATGTCCTTGAAAACGCCAGAGTCAGGGGCGTAACTCCTGGGGGTGTAGGGAGGTGTGACACCTCTACCCCTTCCAAAATTACAATTGACAGGCATGTATCAATAACTGATCCGGAAAAAGGTGGAGGAAAATCTAAATATAAAAGTTAAGAGGACCCTGAAAGTGCCATTTCTATCAATGTAAGGTTTCAAATTTTCATAAATCTTCAGGCCTGTCATTCATTGTTTTCGTAGCAATCTAGATCACACACCATATTTTTTTTACCCTCAAAAATAAGTTAGGGCAAAAATAAGTTTCGGCCCCCTAAAGTTCATATATTTTATAAAGTTACATCCTTGCCAAGAGTAACACTCACGCTTTTGTTTTCTCGACTCTGTTTTCAATAGCCCAAGGTTTGTGCCTGCGAGCCATTCAGCGGAGTGCTTCGGAAGAGATAATATTGTTTAGCGCTTAAACAAAAGCAAGATCGATGGCAAAAATGTGTTTATTTTGTAGTATTTTTTAGTGTGTTTTTCTGTCCAAAGCGAACGAAATGTACGATCTTTATGCGATATTCAAACAGGCCCACCCACCGTCGTCTATAGAGCATTGCTTAGTGTGCAATTTTTACTCAGCTTTTGAGAATAATTTGGTGGTTGCTGGAACTTCGCTGGTCAGAGTGTATAAATTGGTGGACGATAAGGTAGCAAAAATACCGAAGTACATGTCACTAACGTGGATGAATGAAATGAATTACTGTTTCTTTTTTGTAGACTGAAGATGATGTTCCAGCGGATGATCTCGAAGGTGAATCGATATTTATTATTTAAATATTTGATAATTGATGGTTCATGGTTATTTGTCTTGAGCTTTCTTAATCTTAGGGGGTTTGGGGAAAACGGGAGTTGGTAATTGCCTATTTTTTGCTTGGGTAAATTGGATTCATTGGCCAAAAAACAATGAGAATGAGATTAAAATATGAGCAATACAGTCGAGAGTGAAAAGTTTGCCCTGTGAGGGGAGATATTCCCCGTGCAATTATAATGTCTTGAGCTGGGCTGGGACCCCTCCTGTTAGGATCCTGTCGCAAGGGCAATGTCTATATTCTTGCACGACCTGAACAAATAAAGAGCAGTTTGAGGTTTTGGCCGCAAATGGCCAAGACAAAGTGCTTAGGTATATATGTCTTTGGTATACCAGGATGCATTCCATGTAGACTCCATGCTGAAGATACACCAATATTTACTATAGTTACCACTGTGTTTTGCTAAATCCACGCCGAAGATCTTCGGCGTTGAGTGCATGGAATGCAGTCTGGTTGGTATAGTGTTAACATTGAAGGCATCCTAGTGGAGAAGCCAAGGGTAAGACACAACAATCACAGTTTGTTGATGATCTCTTACCCATTTCCAGAAAATTAAGCTTGGTGGTACACTATGCTGTAGCAAATTGCTCTGTTTAACAGTTGTATAGTGTCATAGTGTAGTAAACAAAGCTTATTGATTACCTATGTTTAAATGGTTTTCAAAGATGAGAGTGCCAGCAAGAAGAAATTGGAGCTGGTTGGAAAGTATTCTTTGTTCGGATCAGTAAAGTCTATGAAATCTGTCAGATTGTCAGGAAATGTGCGTGATTCGTTGCTGCTGAGTTTTGATGATGCCAAGGTACTTGGACGGGCTCATGCTAGCATCTTGCCTCTTAATCAAGATATCAAACTAATGTTTTCATATTGCAAGTGCAGCTAGAGATGATGCTACTTGTTAGTAAATTGATTGAAAATTGTTGGTATGCTGTATTTATCAATCAAATTGATATGGCTGATAAATTTAAGGATTTGTAGACTGAAGAACAGAATAGTCCCAATATGCCATTTATTTTCTATGTTTTAAATCTTGTTTGTGCTCTTGTAGTCCTGTTAATGTTGTTTTGCAAATGTCTATACCTAGCTTGCTATTGTTGAGTATGATCCCGGAATGCATGATCTTAAAACGACTTCACTTCACTATTTTGAAGAGGATGAGCTAAAGGTAAATGTCTTGGTCTCTTTTCAGTGGGTCTAAAACACTGGCTGTGATCTATTGGGCTTGTGTATTGGAAATGAGACCCTCGTTACATATGGTGTTGACAAGAGTTAATAGACCTAAGATAATGACTAGTCAATTGTTGAATTAATATACTTTAATGACCAACTATTTATTCGTGTAGGGTGGAATGAGGTTCCATTTTAATGACCCGACAATCAGAGTTGATCCAGGTAACCGATGTGCCGCCATGTGGATTTACAGTCATTGGTTGGTCATTCTGCCATTCAAACAAGAAGGATTCCTGGATGAACATGAACCTCTTCAAGCTGGGTAGTCATAGTATTATGTTATAACAATAGAGTTGACGTTCGCGGGCATAAATATGTTTTTAGCCTGACTCAGAATCATTTTAGCCCGAGCGTAGTGAGGGGTTAATATGAGCTCTGAGCAGGGCCAAAAACATGTTTATGCCTAAGAACATCAACTCTATTACTATTATAATAACTTTAAAGCCCTTTCAACGTTTAACTTTAACTTTGTTTTTCAAAAAAACAACTACACTTAAATGGCTTCCGACTATTTATACATTGGCTATTACGTCAGCGAGCTAAAATGTACTTGTTAAGCTTTGTGGAAACACCACGTAAATTTACTATTGCAGAGCTTTCGATCCATAAGCTCGGATCTTCATCAGTGCTATAATACTGATGAAGATCCGAGCTTACGGATCGAAAGCTCTGCAATAATAAATTTACGTGGTGTTTCCACAAAGCTTAACAAGTATATTGTATTCACCATGCAAACGTACAAGAAACTTATTACTGAGCGAAAATGTATTTTAGCCCGCTGATTTTATTATTTTAGCCCGCAAAATACGTCACAATGCTCGCTAAAGTTATTATAATATAAAACATTCACAAGTTCTATTTGAAGATAATGCCTATTCCTTGCAAATTAACTATTGCAAATTACTTGGACTATGGTAATTTTAGAGCAAATTAACAACATTTCGGAATTCAAGTAACAGTTCCGAAAAATTCATATGACATGTACAACCACATATATGTCCTCCGATAAGGAATTAAACCTATGCCTTAGTGATGGTGGGGTTTTTGTACAATTTTCTATAAATTTAGTTACTGAAGATATAGCCAATACATATGCACAATTTAGAAATATCAGTTTTTAAACTTCTTGTGTCCAAAGTGCACCTAGCTTAATAGCCATGGAAATAATTCATTTCCAAAGAAATGATTAATAATACTGATGTAAAATTTGCATAACATGACTTTCAAAATTGTTGGGGCTGGCTTTGGTACTGGTCACTAAATTAGTTAAATTGTAGTTCCAAACAAAAGTTATCTCTGACATCTTCAGTAACTTGATGGCTTCATGCAATAACTTCTAAGTCCTTCAGAATTTGTTAAACATGCAACATACTTAACAAACATTGTATATTTGTTTTTTCAGAAGTAAAGCTCAGGTTTTACCGAGTTACACAATAAATATGCATCAAATTGATGCAAGGCTTAATAATATAATTGACATTCAATTCCTTCATGGTTATTATGAGCCCACCGTTTTGATTTTGTACGAACCTCTCAAGACTTGGCCAGGGTAGGTACATGATTACGTTATGATTATTGCTTATTATTTCCTCTAGAAGTAGTTGGTGTCAAACTTGAGTTCTGTCTCGTTTCAAATTTCCACAGTCAACTCTCGTTGTAGTGGAAACCCTTGGATCCTTAATAGTGAAGTTCTGCAATAGTGTGAGGTGAAAAAAATTCTTAATCTCAGGGTGCAGAATGTCATACAAAATAAGTATTAGTGCTTTTTGTCTTAAAATGTTGAGCTTATTGCAACTTCTAGCTGAGGTTTGTGTGATATAACAGAAACAGAAGCAGTAAAAGCACTTAAATTACTGTAAAAACTATGTACTGAAAAAATTAGTTTACCATCATGTTGCATTTAGATAAAAATCTGTGCCTCCAAGGTGTCTCCTTTCACGAGAGGGTCCGCAATACCGTGATAACGCAAGCTATTGTGCAATACAGTTTTGTAATAACATCTCGAATTAACGTTGTCAGTATAGATAGTGCTGTTAATATGACACGAAAGGTGTATGCATGTTGGGAATTGACTGTACTCTGACGAATTAGGAGCATGTCTCCACTAGGATCCTTGTTACATGTAGCCCAGATTAGGCTTACCTGCCTCTTGATCCCAGACATTCAAAATATCACTCCTGCTGCGTTAAGATAACTCCCTTTTTTGTGTCCATGCATATGGTAGTTGCTGGAAATCCGGACTCTCATAAGACTGGACTGTTCTTCATTTTCCAGGAGATTGGCTGTTCGTCAAGATACCTGTGCATTGGTGGCAATTTCGTTAAATCTAACGGAGAAGGTTAATCCTGTCATCTGGTCCGTTGAGCATCTTCCTTTTGATTCTTCGCAAGTTTTACCCATCCCTAAACCCATTGGTAAGTGCAGTGTTAGTCAGTAACCAAGTAAATCACTTCGTTACCTTATTTGTACCTTGGCTACACAGGCAAAGCCCGTTTAGGTAAATTGGGAAGGTAGTATTGTCTGGGAGACACGTAGAAGGGTTTGGCTGCCAAATCTTAAATAGTACTTTGATATTTAATACATGTTCTCAGACATGATTGAGGCCTAAATTATAGCACTTCACAATTTCAATCATTAATAAATATTATTATGTAATAATAAAGCTTTGCAAACATAAGTTTTGCAATTTAAACTTTTTAAACCATTTTTTAGGAGGGATCCTCCTATTTGCGACCAACTCGTTACTCTACCTCAACCAGAGCGTGCCAGCATACGGGGTCTCGCTCAATTCAATTGCGAAGAAATCTTCATCTTTTCCGCTGCGTAAGTAACCTTAGAATATTAGAGGAGAGTACTGCTTATTCCTTTTCCCCCTCCTCTTCCCCCCTCGTTCAAAACTTAATTGAATATTGAGTTTTTTGGTCATTTTTACGGTCATAACAAATCCCCGGACCCCCCCCCCCCTTCCGTTGTTTAGTTAGTAGTACATGTATAATAATTCAGATCAATTTAGAATAACTTCATATTAAGTCGATAAAGATTTTTCCTTGTCAATTTTATTCATCTTATGCAGGATGTATTGTATTTAAAAACTTCAATTTCTTAATCTTTTTGTTTATTCTACGTTATGAAGTACCCAGTCAGTCTATAATGATAAGACAGTTCGTACTTTTAGTGGGAGTGATTTCAAATTTGTTCAAATTTATACACTCTGCACGAATTTCGTATATTTCTTCCAGGCGAACAAGAGAATGTAGCGATGACCCTCGACGATGCTTTTGGGACGTTTATTTTAAATGACCGCGTTGTCATATCTTTGAAAGGGGGAGAAATGTACGTGATAATGACATGGAATTTGTTTTTAATGTACTTTGAAGGGATTGGGCCAATCTGAACTACATTGTGCGCAAAAAACCCTGTTATATGTGAAATTCAAAGTTGCAACCAGAAAAACAGCAATTTGAAAAAAGGCATACTAAATAAGAAACCACGCCAAGCAGGCAACTTAAGAAAATACAAAATAAAACAAGTTCCGAAAATAGACGTCACCGTTGTTTTCTTGTTTTTTCTTGAATATCAGGAATACAAGATGTCTATTTTTAAAATTTGTTTTATTTTGTATTTCATGCCAAATATGCATAAAAGAGCTACTTTATTGCATAATAAAATACAAATTTATTTCCCCCTATACGTAGTGTAAAATGCATTCTAAGCGCCAAAAGGGAGTTCGAACAATAAAGTTCGCTTTTTGATATGTCTTGTAACCCTACTGTACGTGTAATCGTGACTTCTTATTACGTTGATATCGAAGAAACTAACTCATTTTCGAAATATCACATACTCGAACCGACGGTGTACCTCAGTTGGTAGAGCATTGGGGGCTGGTATTTTCAGTAGTCGTAGGCCCGTTTCCCACCGTGGTCAGGCATATTTTTCAACTTGCCCGGTGTGGTTATAAACTCGAAGTTAAGGCCAGTTTCCACTCGGGATAACTTTCCTCTGCAGATAGGAATAAATAGGATAGTTTACTTTGTCATCGTGACAAGTATCCTGAATTGAAATCAGCCTGAACACCACAAACATTGTGGCCTAACGTGTTCTACTTGAAACCTTTCAGCTATGTGCTCACTCTCGTAACAGACAGCATCAAAAGTGTACGAAGTTTCAACTTTGACAAAGCTGCCGCTTCAAGTGTCCAGACGTCTTGTGTAAGTCTTGGCGAATTTTTTGGCTGTTTTTGAATAGGTAGGGTAGTTTGTGTATCACAAAACCTGTTATAAACTCTATGTCTAGATATGTTCTTGTGAAGACGGTTACATATTTCTTGGCTCGCGTTTGGGAAATTCACTGTTGCTCAAGTACACACAAAAAGTTCACGAACTTTTTCCAAATGGTAAGTTGGATGGCGTTGTTAGAACAACTGTAAGTTGTATTTATTTTCCTATGATATTCAATCGTGTAGACTGACATACAAGCACACACAAAATTTCTACTTTGAGACTTGAAATGTTTTTGGATTTTTGATAGTATCCGAATTCCTTGTTTTCAAGTCTAAGTTGTTTTCAAGTGCAAAAACTAATTCGACTTAAAAACAGCCCAGATTTGTATCCAATCAGGAAACTTTGGGTCTATTGTAAAAGTAGTTTAATACACGATTTCGAGTTACATCCCAATTGTCTCAGTGGTTCTCTGGGTAGAGAGAGAGAGAGAGCGTCTATAGAAACCTTGTACTTTGTTTTTTGTAGGTGTCAATCCTACAATTCCAAAAGAGGTACGATGTTGTTTCTTCTTTATTTCTCAATTTTTTGCATGAATGAATGAAAATGATTTCAGAATTGTAGTTGGTGTACAATTAAGTTTATGTATCGTGGAATTTTATCGGGTAAAAATTCTTGGTTTTTCAAGGGAGGGGGGGGGGCGGGGCAAAATTTCACGGAGAAGGTGAACTTTCCTGCTCAAACTTCGGATATGAATGTATACAAAAACTAGAATCTATGAGACATCGAGAAATTATTCATCTACATTCCTCGTTTGCAAATAGGGTTTACCTCCTCATATGAAACGCAGGAAGCTTGATTCTGAATATATTCATGGACTGGGTAGGTGGACTTCTACTTATCAAGATGAAAATTTACATTTAATGTTAACTGAATTACTGAACATACGACAAAAGAACTCGTGTAAGTCTAAGCCATCTTTATGTGTTCGTACAGATGACTTGGATGAATTAGAAGTTTATGGTGCCGACACGAAGGGTACCGAATTAGCCTCGTACTCTTTCGAGGTATGTTTGCTCAGCTGCAACTCGGAAACAGAAGGATGTTTTGAGCACGTCAACCTGGAAACTATTACACTTTGTGTAGATGAATTTTGTTTTCGTATTACAATGTACTTCAGGTTTTTATTCAGCGTTCTCGTTCGTCTCATAGGTGTGCGACAGTTTGGTAAATATTGGTCCATGTTCCTGTGTTGACATGGGAGAACCAGCATTTCTGTCCGTAAGTTTCACTCAGTTTACTGTTAATGCAGTTGTTGTTTAAAGCCTCGCTGTTGTAAATATATCTGAAGTGTTCTTTCTGCTCAGGTGATGAGTTGATATTCACTAACATAAGCTTTTTTGTCTTTTTTTATCATTGTCGTTTGTGATGGAAATTCGACAATTAGGAAGAGGTACTGTACTGTATCGTGTTGACTAGTTATTTAGTTCCTTACACTGCTTAATGGCCGATGCCTAGTCTAACTCGTTCACTCCTTCCTACGCCACCATATCTTTATCGTTTGAAGATATGACCTCAGCAACGACGTTTTTGCCTGAAATTGTGTATTTCTATTGTTTCTGTTGTTTATGTAGTTTGCGGACAGTTCATTCCCGGACATGGAGATTGTGGCCTGTTCAGGTTACGGCAAAAACGGAGCTATTTCTGTTCTCCAGGTTAGTTTGTAAGTGCCAACCATGAAGCAGAAAACTTGGTGGGAAACCTCGGAGTCCGACACGTCACATGTGACCGCTGTTCGCTTTAAAAGGTTAATTAAACGGTTGCAGCCAATTCGTTAGACCATTTGATTTGAACATTTCATAATTTACAGTTTGAATGCAACCGTAAGATTTATGTCCAAATACAGCTCTAGCAACCTGCGGTGGGCAAACATATTTGATTGTATAATTGAACGACTTGTTGCAAGTTGTCTTGTCGATTTCATCAAGTTGCAACAAATATGTTAAAATTGGGCAACTTATCGTTTGCTAACTTGTTGCAACTTGTTGGAAAAACTGTGGATAACAAATTTTGACAATCAAGTAAACATGTTGTCGCGTCCTGTGTGCAAGTTATTGACAGTCTTGTTGTAACTTGCACATTTTTGGCTGAATATTGCAGTCGCATGTTTAGAAATCTGTTTACCATTTAATCTTGCACATGTTGTAGTGGTGTCTATATTATATTTTTTAGAATAGTGTGCGACCTCAGGTCGTTACCACTTTTGAACTTCCCGGATGTGTGGATATGTGGACTGTGACGTCACGGGAACCCAAGGTACTCGGATACTTCATGTTACCACAATAATGATACTGCTTGGTAGATCCTAACCCAGTGGTTTGTGATTTCAGGAAAAGAGCGGCGACATGGAGACGGATGGCGAGCAGCTTAATAAAGATGGATCAGTGGATCATTCGTTTCTCATTTTAAGTCGGAAAGACTCGAGTATGGTAGGATAAAAGATAAAATAAAATTATATTTATGTCTGGTCGAGTCACCAGTCATTTTGTTGTCATTCTACAACAGGTGCTTCGTACAGAACAAGAAATAATGGAACTAGATCATTCAGGATTCTCGACTCAGTATCCAACAGTGTGTGCTGCTAATCTTGGTGATGGTAGATACATCCTGCAGGTATCATGCATTTAGGATCTCTAGAATGGTTTTAGCTTTGGAGGGAAGGGGGGGGGTGTAAAGATCTGATAATCCTAACCAACCCAAGTTGTTTATGTCAAGTACTGTACATGGTTCTCAACAGTAGAACGGACATTTAAGGCAATTCTTGACTTATACATTGCAAAAGTAAAGTGCTTCCTGCTATTTTTTTGTCTTGTGTTGTAAATCTTCAAGTCTTTAGCGGTGATTGTTTCTGTTTTCTCACAGGTTACTCCAATGGGCGTAAGGCTCCTGGATGGCAGTAAGTATCAACTTGAAATAAGACAAACTGACATTGCAGTCATCGAATTCCAGAATTAAGACGTTTATCTGGAGATCCAGAAGTCCCATTGATCTCGGGGAAGCAAACTATGTTAGCGTTTCTTAATCCGCTTGACTATCTCTTCTTTTCAAATATCTGGCTTGTTCTCCAATTTTTCAGACACAAATGGCGATTTAAATAGCCAGACAGTCACATTTACGTGACTACAACATATTTTTGTACAAAAATATAATTTTGTGGAAGCACCACGTAAGTTAATTATCGTAGGTTTATTACGTGATGTTTCCACAAAATTATATTTTAATTTTATATTCACTATGCAAAAAAATACAAGGAACTTATTACGTACTTTGTTAATACAAAAGTTGCTAAACATTGCGAGAAAATGCACCAAACATCTATTTATACATGTTTATACTCGTTAGTTACTCAGATCCAACATATTCCAATGGATGCTGGATTTTCATCAATCGTCTGGTGTTCTGTGGCTGATCCTTATGCTGTCATGATGACCGCAGATGGCACTCTGATGCTTCTGACCTTCACGTGTGAGAATTCAACCCCTAATCTCACTGTAGCCCGCGTACACATTGATCAGGTCAGAATTTTTATCAATTTCGAACAATGATGATCATAAATAAGGCGTGTAACGCACTAGTTCAAGTGTTGATGAGTGTTCTTGCTAGACGTGTTGCTTTCAATGGAACTTTAGTAGAACTGTTCTCTGTGAACTAGACTTCAGAAAATGTTAATACAAACTGCTACCAATACAAGTTAATCCTTGTTAGACGAGAGTGTTAAAGTATTAGAGTTAAGAAGATGTCGCTTATAAACTCTCCTCAACTCTGATGTAACTTTTGTTCTCATTTGAAAGGCATACGAGGGTTGAAATCGACTTATAAACTCTTACCAACTGAAAGAACTGTTGTTCTCGTTTAATCCACCGGAGTTGAAAAAAACTCTCTTTTGCTTGCCAGCTGTCATTAACTCTCGTTACATAACTCGCATGTCATAGATTCTCCGCAAAATGTATTCGTGCTAAAATTACAAATTATTTGCAGTGGTCTGTTGTTTGTGCGTGCTGTGTGTACAAAGATGTGAGTGGAATGTTTACTACAGAAAAAGTGCTGGAACAACAGCCTCCTGAACTGAAACCACCAGTCACTCCCAAAGAGCCCAAGAATCCGCTGCCCACTATGTAAGTAAACTTTTAACAAGGTCCGAAAAATAGAGATTACTTCATGGTTGGTGAGTGCGTACGATTTTTTTCACGAGTTGTGAAGGATCGTTAAACGAACGAGTGAGCGCAGCGAACGAGTGAGTTTAGCGATCCTTCACAACGAGTGAATAATAAAAATCGTACAAACGAACCAACCATGAAGTAATTTGTTTATTATATGAGTATAAAGATGAGTGTATAAAGATACGGATATATCTTACTGACAAAAACAAATACTCAAGCAAAATATTAAAATGGAATTTCTTACCATTTATTGCTTTGTTTTCTTGCTGAAAATGAAACCATGAGGTTTATTTCAAATTAATGAGGCCACGAATGTCGTCGTTATGATTTTAGGTGGTTGTTTTATCAGTGAAATTGTCTTAAATCTCTCTTTTCGGTGAGTTAAAAAATACTTGTAAAATCAGACTCCATGTTTACACTAGCCTGCGAGCAGGTGTTGCACGTTCGGGTCAGCCAATCAGAACACTGAACGATAAATTTTCACTGGTGAAAAAACATCGTTCGTCCAATCAAAGGCCGTGAACGATGATTTTTCACCGAGTGAAATTTTATCGTTCTTGATGCCGATTGGCTATTGCTAATTTGGAACGATTATTACGCACAGCCTTATCGATGAATAAATCTCTATACTCATGTAATAAAACGGTGTATTTCTATACGCTACTATATACTTCAGTGTATGTATTTTATTTGTATGACTATTTTTTTTTCAAAGCTAGGTTACCGCGCTATTTTAATCCACTATTTTAGTTTCTATATTAGTTTTTATATTTCTTCTCCTCCGTTTATTTTAAAACTTCACAAACCAAAACTAATATTGATTCAGACAAGATTCCTGAAGAAATATTTCCGAGCTACTGGGAAATTCTCTTTAAATTCTACGTTAACGCAAGGTTAAGCTATCCGGCTTTTGAAAAACTGGCCCTAGATAGAAACTAAATGTACATTTCTTTTTTTGTGCAGTGTTAATACTGACGACGAGGAGGAAATGTTATACGGGGATTCAGAGAGCTCTGATGCGTTTCTCGCAAACACTTCTGCAGAATACCAACCTCCAAAAAAGTAAGAGAAAACTTCATCTACGGTCATACACTGAATAGTTCTGTCAGTTCTGTACTAACTATATTCTCAATCCGGAGATTTCCTGCCAAGCCTATTAAGTAATATAAAAGTTGTGCATATATATAATATGTGTTATAAAAGTAATCACCTTTTTTCGTACCATTACATCTAGATTCGCACCCGCTGTTAAGAAGGATATAAAGCCCACATATTGGTGTGCGTTATGTCGGGAAAATGGAGCATTGGAAATATACTCCGTACCGGACTTCAAGCTTGCATTTTGCGTCAGAAACTTTGCTTTTGCGCCCAAAGTGCTTGTGGACAGTGGCAGTACTGGGTAGGTGTTAGGATACTTGGTGAAAACAAAATTAATGTTAACTTACCACTACTGTTGGAGTTTTTATTGAGTTTGATTTCGAGTTTGATATGACGTGTTTTGCATTCTGTGTATTTGTGGAAAAAATCTGAATAATTGTACTTGAAATTATTCTAGACCGACTGGCAGTTCTCAAAATCAAGACGAGAACTTACTCGTAAAAGAAATCCTTCTGACAGGTCTGCCTGACAAGAGTCCCAAACCATTACTTGCTGCTCTGGTCGATCAAGATTTACTGCTTTATGAAGCTTTTAGTTACAACGAATCATCCACCGAGGGACATCTCAATCTCAGATTCAAAAAAGTAAGTTTTCCGTGACCCCCCCCCCCCAAGAGCAGGGGCATACCTACCACCGAGACCAGTCTCTTTGGAAAGGGGTTGGAGGGGGTGATCCTCTTTAAACTTTTCTTTCTACCGACCTTATCTATTCTGTTATTAATCATACAACTCTGTTTTTACCGGCAAGGTTTCGGAAGTGGAGAGGGGTATCGTACCCCACTACGTATACGCCCTTGCCAAAGAGTGTTAATACTGAGGTCCCTAACTACAGTCCTTGCGCCTGTTGGTGCCTGTATAACCGTCTTCATATCCCAAGCCAACAGAAGGGAGACCGCCATTTCTCTGAAAACATCCAGAACCCTGTGTTTCTAAGAAAAATGCTACATCCAAACAGGAGAACACTTTTTTTTCTTTCTTTAGCTTCAACACAACGTCTTGGTGAGAGAGAAGAAGAGCAAGATGAAGCCCAGAACATCATCTTCAGGTCAGGGGGAAGGATTCATGCAGTCTATTTGCATACTTGTAAAAGTGCAATAATTGTGATATCGCTTTCTTTTTTCTTTTATAATGTTGGACACAACCTCGATCCCAGGGCCTTTTCTAAAATGGAAGGATGGAAAAGGCCCTGGCGCCGGCTGCTATCTTCTGCGCTGCTACCAAGGCGCTGCATTGCGTGTTTTTTTTTTCAAACACTTCGATGTGTCGGTCATTTTGAAAAAAAATTCGCACATACAGTTATCGCGTTAATTTATTCAAAAACCGCGATTCGTGGTTTTGAAAGCCAGCCGGTGCCAGGGCCCTTTCCCGTACTCTAAAAGGCCCTGGAAACGAGGTTGTGTTAGGCAAAATGGAATGAGCATTAAAGAAGACTTTATAACTGATAAGAGTTTCATTATTACGTTTGTTTTCAGGACTTGATGATGTTTCGGAACCGATCGTGGGCAGGCTGAGACCGTTTCACGATGTTTCTACGTATTCCGGGGTAAGGTTATGTCGGTTGATTGTGATTTCAGCTTTTATATACAGTAGCGTTGATAGTCGCATTGTTGTCTGTCAGTTCCGGCTAAACTGTATATATTATTATAATTGTTATATAAATTTATTTCATTTTAAATCTCGTTTCATTTCTTTTATCTTTTTTTCGTTTCGTATCCCTAGATATTTGTCTGTGGTGCAAATCCGTTCTGGTTGTTCAAATCTTCCCGCAATGCACTTCGTTCTCATCCGATGAACATTGATGGTCCCGTGTTGTCATTCGCTGCCTTTCGTAACGTCAACTGCCCACAGGGATTTTTGTATTTCAATAAACAGGTATACTGCTTGGAAGGCGGGAATATGACGTATGTATAGTTAAGTGACCAGCAAATATGTAATGGTGGAAATATTGCTCAGAAATAATATCCAGAAAGCAGGACGCTTTGGTGATGTAGTTGTTAATCCATTGTATCGAATTTCACCCTCTAAGTAGGCTCTTCTCCATATGATTTGAATCGAATCCTAGTGTTAAAAGAGGATAAATCATTGCTCTGCAGAAAGTCGTGGGTTTTCTTCCGGGTACTCTGGTTCCCCTTCACACGCAACATTGACATGGTCGGTTAGGTAATATAGGCACATGCTGTGTTGTGGTGACCCTGTCGAGGCTAATTAAAATAAAATATCATGAGCTATATAGAAAAGTAATCCGGACCCTTCATTGTCACGTTATATTCCCAAGTTACTTCTTCATGTTGCTAACCAACTTCAAGAACTTGTCTTTTTCCTTTCTGCAGGGAGAGTTACGGGTCTCCGTTCTGCCAACTCATTTGAGTTATGATGCACCGTGGCCAGTACGCAAAGTTCCTCTCAGGTGCACGCCGCATTTCATTGCCTACAATCGCGAGAGTAAGGTATGAAGCTGTAGAAAATAATGATAAGGTTATGCAGTGCTGACGAATTACAGTATGATGAGGGAATAATACACCAGGGCTGTTTCTGATTAAAGAATCGTGGAATTGATTTTCTTTCTTTTATGTTGATTCTCGTCAGACTCATGCTGTTGTATCTAGTCAAATGGATCCGGTTAAGATGATCACAAGATTGGGAATAGAAGATCGAGAGTTCGTGGATCCTAAAGAAGGTACAGACGATTGTTACGTGTTCACTTCAATGTATGGAAGGTCCTTTCCTTGATGTTATGTACTCAGGTGAAAATGATGTTTGTGGTAATGGACGAATCCCCTTTTAGACAAACTTTTGAATTGGGAATATTCATTAGTACAGCTGGAAAGAACACCCTAAATTTAGTAAAATGGTGAAGTTTGGTTGCAAAATATTGTAAAATGTGGAAAGTATAGTCCTGTGAAGTTTGCGAATTTTTTTATACCTTTGTATTATGCGCGGAAAAGTGTAATCAGATTTCGAAATCTGTTATATGTGTGCTTAAATGAAGTTAGAAACAAGAATAATGATTTTATCCAGGGGAGAGATGGAAAGTACTCGGTATAAAATAGTCTTATATTTGTTTGCAAATGAATGGCTGAAATGATTGACTTCTACCTCTTATCCCCCCCAAAAAAAAATATATAGTCCTTCACTGAGTTATTTTATCTTCTAGATTCTAGATATGTCTATCCTTTACTGGATAAGTTCACAGTGCAGTTGATATCACCTTTCAGCTGGGAAGTTATTCCTAACACAAAGTAAGATAATCAGTTCTAAACTTGTCTTTTCACTACTACAACAAAGGCCTTCTCGATATATTAGTTTATTATAACTTCAAGATCGACTTGTAAACTCACCTAAGTTTGAGTAAACTACAAATTTCTATCGTTCCCTGCTGCTTTCTTCAAAGGTCCGGGCAGCACTATCTGTTACCGAGCGAAAACGTGCATATTGTACAAAGTAAAACCCTTAGTGATAAGTTTGCTTCTCTTCTCAACCGCTTTGCATCCACAACTTCGCTACTGTGTTTGTACCTAAGTGTAGGCACCCTGTTTATGTGAAACCTTTCAAAACTTTATCATGTAGGTTCGACCTGGACGATTACGAGCGAGTGACAACGATGAAGAACATCTCGCTGAAGAGCGAAGAAACAGTGTCAGGAATAAAAGGATTTATTGTTCTTGGTACAACATACGTTTATGGCGAAGATCTTCCGTGTAAAGGACGGGTAAGCAAAACAGGGACAGTGTAATTCCTACATGTGCGAAATTTGGTTGTTAGCACAAGATCAATCAATGACAAATACGAGTTCGTTTGGATGTACGGTTGATCATGATTAACCGACTAAGCCGAGGATTGAGTTGGATTGTAGCGACATCTTGAAAAGTTGTGGGCAAACAGCTTTCAAGTTTTGGTCAAGCTGTGACAGCATCCCGTTTAACAATGAATTGCCAATCTAAATTTTCAAATTTTCAGTTCAAATTTTCAAATTTTTGAACATACTACACAGTATACAGTAACTGTACATTTTGGTAAAAAATAGACCAACACGTCCATTTAAAAGCCTTGGGCAGTTACTCAAAGCTGTAGAACAAATAATGGGTTGATATTAACTGTAGTACGTTGGCTTACTTCGTGCAGCTCTCCATATCTTCAGATACCGAGACATCATAGTACAAGACATGTATAACATTCAAGTTGGTATAATTCGTATAAAATGACTGTGGTTCTTATCACTTTATTGCTGTAGATTTTGATCTTTGATATCATTGAAGTCGTTCCAGAACCCGGGCAACCGTTAACAAAAAACAAGTTTAAGGTAACAAAATACTACATAGCCAAAAACGCACAAGATACAGCATTACAAAACACAAAATAATTGAAACTCCGTAAATTGTCAACATTTTATTCTATACGTTTCGACAAGTATTACATGCATGTCATCTTCAGTAGAATAATGCCTGTTACAATTTACGGCGTTTCAATTATTTTGTGTTTTATAAAAATACTATATGGCAGTCGTAATACAGCATTACAACAAGCATATATTAGGCATGTTTGCATGGCTTGCGAAAGCTTGTTGACGACAACTCTGTTGCAAATTGTCAACAGACTTGTGGCAGTTTAATGGTCAAAACATGTTATCTGCAGGCGCTTGTTGTAAGTTGCCTCAACAAGTTGTAAGAAGCCAGATGTTACAGGCTTGTTGCAACAGGATGAAAGTGACAGTGAAGAATCAAACGCTCTTACAACACTTCTTCTTTGCTGTGTTCATTTAGCCGCTGTATCGCAAAGAACAGAAAGGACCCGTGACAGCAGTGTGTGAAGTCTCTGGATATCTATTGACAGCTATTGGACAAAAAGTAAGACTGCTGGTTCTTTTTATGTATCAAGAACTTTGCTATCAATTATTTGAACGTTTTCTTCTAGATTTACATCTGGGATTTTAAGAACTGCAATGACCTGATCGGCGTGGCATTTATTGACACTCAACTTTACATTCACACTGCGATCTCTGTGAAGAGCTTGATTCTTATTGCTGATGTTTCCAAGAGCGTGACTCTTCTACGCTTTCAAGTAAGTAAATGGCTTGTTTATGTTTTACTTTGTTGAACAAATTACGATTGTATCTCTATAACCCTTTATTGTATCATGTTTCGCGAGTTCTTTCTCTACACAGCCAGAATCGCTCATGTTCTATGACGTCTGCTGCGGGCTTCTTGCCTTGCATTCAAGCCGATATCAGGATGCTTTCGCATCGCTTGCTCCGGCCTGATGATCCACAAGCTTGATGCAAGTTGTTTCAACAACTTGCAGCAGGTCTGCAAATATCAAGTTGCATCAAGTCTGATTTTAACAACCTTGATGAAACTTGACAGAGCCGTCTGGATTGATGCAAGATGGTCCCAAACCGTGTTTCCGCCAGTATACCAGTATATAATGTAGTACACTGCAGTTTTTAGCAAGCCTTGCAAGCTCACTGTAATTCCGACTATTATATTTCCACAGGAAGAAACAAAGACGCTCGCGTTCGTCTCAAGGGTATGTCTGTGTATGCTTATATCCATGCTAATCCAACGAAGACCCTCGAACTCTTGGCACAACACAGATTCAGTTACTTGTTTCTATATATTCTCTTGAAATTTTGTGCAAAAGGTGCGGCTAAATATATCGTAGTGTTTTATGTTGTGGTACTTCTATTAAGGATCCAAGTCCCTTGGAGGTGTACGGAACAGAATTTTTTGTGGACGGATCACAGCTTGGATTTCTAGGTAAGATACGCTCGATCAGTTGTCTTCAATATGTCTTCACACATAAACTTTAAAATTGTTGAGGCCATACTGTATTCCAAAGTGGCATAGTGCCTCTGCCACAGAATGGGGCTATAGCAGAAGTCCCCCTCTTGGTGCGAAGGTGGGACACATGCATTGTATACTTTGGTAATATACTTTACTATCTTTGGTAACTACTTGTCTACTTCATCTCCCCTTGCTGAAATAAGTCCGCGTACAAAATTCAAAATATTGCTTCGTTCTTAAAAAATCCACTCAGCCCAGTAGTTTTGATGTAGTTAGCTTTATTTTGCACCTACCTTTGTCCCACAATTTCCTTCTTGATGTGCGTTAGTGATTTAGCAAATATACTCGTTTTAACTTCAGTTTCAGATAATGACATGAACTTGGTTATTTATCGCTATAAACCCGAAGGTAATTTCAGAGCGTTGAACAAATGTTTTGGAAGTTTTAGGATACGTACGTGTGTAATTCAATTTGTATTTGAGTGGAGCGGATAAAATTTTACACCTGGTCAATCGAGAAAGTGTGGCAACTCTCGCTCACGTTTTCCGCCAAATCTCATGGACTCTCATCAAATTTAAGAGGGGTGAATCTCCCTTTCAAATGGGAGGGGGAACCTCTAAATTTGGAATTCCCGCCGGAATCTTAAAAAAGTTCAGTTTTGGGTGAGGGCACCCCCAGTCCCTATTTAATAGCATAAATAAAGACTGCCTGATCCCCCCCTAAAAAAATGCTTGAAGGTCTTAGGAAGATACAAATTTCAGCCTTCTTATTTTTGTTTTCTCCCCACAGATCCAGCAAGCATTGGTGGACAAAAACTGTTACACACGGCTGATATTAACATCAGCAGCTGTGTGACGTCATTCTTTAGATGCCGCGTGAGGTCAGAGAACACTGGTGCGGACAAGCCACGAGATTTGAGGCAGGCATCTTGGTTTGGTGAGGAAATAGATTGTTTTTGATGTTGTGAAGTGGGAGACAGACACCCCGAGAATATCTAATTTGATTATGTCTACATTATATAGGAACACTTGAAGGTGGTATTGGTTTGGTGTTACCTGTGCCTGAAAAAACGTTTCGACGGCTGCACATGGTTCAAAACATGTTGATACACTGTATCCCACATCACGCTGGATTGAACCCCAAATCTTTCAGGTAATGTTGTTGTACAAGTAATGTGCAAGTTGTACGGCAATTCTGCGCATGCTCAGGGTGCGTTAGCATTTTTTGCTCAGGCTTGATGATAACAAGTCTGCCGCAAGTTGTCAACAGGCTTGAGGCAAGTTGATTGACTATCAAGATTTATTAACTTCAAGCTTGATTTCAACAACTTGCCCCCAGTCTGCAAATATCAAATTAGACTGTGCATTGATTTGATGAAGCCACTAGTCGTGATTCAATTTGGTGAACAAACTTGCATGAAGCCAGTTAATAGGCCTCTCACAATCTGGGGAAATTTCTTAAGATTTATACTGTTTGTATGGGGGTGGTACTAGTCATGAGGATGCATTCTTTTCAAAAGTTTATTGTTGCTTCATTCTCAACTACCCTACCCCTATAGAAATATGGATATGGAAATTAGTTGTGAAAGCACTGCCAGTAAAATTCACTATTACCAACATCGTTATTGTGATTGTGTTTTGTTAAGCAAAAATACAATTAGTTCTAGTGCGAATTTCGTGCTAAGCTGAGTTGTAAAAGACGTACAGTAGCTCAACCTGGTCCGGGTGTAGAACGTCACCTTATCACTAATATCATATCACGAAACAAAGTTCGATGGCAGGATTAGTTAAGGGAAAGCCAAACTCTTCATTCTTTATTATTTGACCTTGAGTCTAATTTGAGGATCGAACCCATGACCTCAACTAAAAAGTTCAATGATAAGTATTGATAAGATCGTTTACTTCAAACAGGCTTCTTCGTTGGAAGCATCGACCGCTGGACAATCCCCAGCATCATATTCTTGATTTTGAATTGCTGAGCAAATTCGTTCACCTCGGCGCAGTAGAACGCCTGGAAGTAACCCGCAAGGTGGGCGTCTCGCCCGCGCAGGTAAGAACGAGACTTTATTCAGTGCATCGTTCAGTTCAGTGGATAACATATGATGTGTATTTCCCATGTAGATTTTGGATGACTTGATGGAGATTGGGGCAGCGACGTCGCATTTTTAGTTGTGTGGAAGGTTGAGAACCATACGACATTCGCAAGTCAGTTATGTAAATATACATTGTCCTGGGGAGAGGGAGGGAGGCGTCATGCGAGGGTTGGGGCGGGGTATCATTAAAGAAATGAAACAGTGTTTTGTAATAACATATTGTGAAAACCATTTCTGTGTTTAGTGCAAAATTTAAGTAACAATTGTACGATTAGCTGACTTCTACTACCAAAACTACATTTGTTTGAAAGACGTGAAAAAATGTGAAAGGCTCACAAGTTTGTGCTTAGACACAGCCAACTTTATTGTTCAAGTTACGAATCAGGTTATCTCATTATGTTACGGATCATAACCTATATACATGCACAAATATGTGTTAGGGTTAGCCCTAACCCCAACACATACTTATGCATATATCATGAACCGTAACAAAACGAAATAACCACAAATCACAGCAGCTCATAATATACACAGGTGAGTGTCCGTGGCATAAAATGTCCCAAATAAATTAACAGCATTTATCCATCATCATCCCCAATTGTTCACTGTATCCATTTATCCCCAATTGTTCACTGTATCCATTCATAACGCCTCAGAAGCCCAATTGATGTGGCAGTTGCGCCGACAAGCAGCGAGAGGAACAAAGGTATCCGCCACGCACGCCTTGCGTGCCAATTTTTTCTCCTCTTCTGCCATTCCAATGGAAGACTTGCGGCACCGGTAACAACTTTCATTAAAATTCTTGCGCCTTCGTTGATGCTGTCGTTCTCCAATAAAGTCGGAATTTCATTGCCACACCAGCATATGTAGAGGTCCGGGCGAATTAACACGAAGTCCTAAACAAATTAATAAACACAGGAAATTATTTTTTGCCTAAACGAAAGATTTAAAACATCAATACTTCGAAGCCTCATCGTAGCCATAGAGTGAAACATGATTGGCTGTGGGGTGCTACAACGCATTTTGATTGGTCTAGAAGTTTTGGCGGGAAAATGTATTCATTTGTCAATGTTGTCGGTGAAATTAAAAAGAAAGATACTTTTAATGTCAATTTTAACAGATGAAACAACGCTAAATGCTGCATGGGTAAGGTGTTTTTCTATTCTTTTACCAGTTGTGTTAACGTTTCCTTATTTTTAATGTTAAAAATTTCATTGTTTGTATCACAGAATAAACAATAAACAGAAGTGTTACTCGAGTCGGAAGCTTTGAGAAGTTTGTGTCCCACGTATGTCGCATTACACATCTCATTATGCAGGTTCTCGCCAGTCAATGGACCATTCCCCAATTAGACAAACTTTTAAATTTGAAAACAATTTTAGCACAATTGGAAAGAGCTTCCTAAATTTAGTGAAATTGTAAAGTTTGGTTGTAAAATATTGTAAAATGTCGAAAATATAGTGATGTAAAGTTTGCGAATTTTGTATACTTTTGTATTACGCGGGAAAAAGTGTTACCACATTACCACATAGTGGTAACGCTTTCCGTTCGTAATACAAAACAATACAAAATTCGCAAACTTTACGGGGCCATATTTTTCACATTTTACAATATTTTGCAACCAACCATTTTGTGGCAAAATAGAAACGCTGATCTGGCTGTTCTGCCATTATTCTGCCCAGTCTATTGCATGAAAATAGGCAGACATGTTGCACAGCTGAGTGGCCCTATTCTTTATTCGCTATACTGTGGTTGGTATGTTCACTATTTTTGGTCCCTTACCATCCCTTGGTAGAGTGTTTTCAACTGTTCATCTTCTAGGGAAACAACCTTAAATAACAAAGCATTGGTCAAACCAGTAGTCAGTGTTGGTCGAATTCATTTACTTGAGTAAAAAAAAGTAGTATTTATTTGAGACGAAATAATTTTTAATGAAGTACCTTTTTTGTAATCAAGTACGATTTTTGGTCAATATTTACTTTAAATTTTACACCGTTGACTAGTTACTTATTCTCAATGCGGAGTCAGCACTGAACAGACTAGTGAAAACGTGCTTGACACAGCCAGGCTATTAATCCATCGCGGGGATAAATGTACTAAATTCTAAGTGTAGTACTTTGACCTAAGGATACTTTTACTCAAGTAAACTTAAGTTTTATCACCTTGAGTGGAATACCACAATGAGCGGCTGCCGACATTAGTGGATCGTAGCTTTTTTCTGAAGGTTTAAGGTAAAGAAGTGTGAACGCTGAACCTAGAATACAAAGAGAAAACATTTATCTTCAAACCTACAAATCACTTGTAGACATCATTGGATAAGGCTTGCTACTTTCGGGTGCCACAATACGATCACTCAATGGTCATAGCTAAAGGGGATGGACGAGATGTAGCTTTTCAAAATGACTGCTGTTTTTTAAGATTCTTAAAACGAGAACGAACCAACCAGTCATTTATAACATTCCTAAACGGGCTAAACCTCACTTTAATCCTTAGCCTAACCTTCATTTAGAAATGTTAGAAGTGTCTGGTTGTTGATTCGTTCTTGTTTTAAGAATCTTGTAAAACTGCCACCATCTTGAAAACCTACATCTCGTTTATCCCTTTTAGTATGAACATCACTCAGTCAGGGACGAACGTATCGAATTTAGCTGGCGGACGGGGTGCAATATGAAAATGCATGGCACCGACTGTGTAGCCAATAACGGTTGACACTAAGACAGTATACTAACAATAACTGGTTTCACGAAAGTCGTACTCGAGCACTGTGTGGCAATGCGATCTGTCACCAAGTAAAAAATCAGCAATGTTTGAAGCCACAATCGTGGCAAATATTCTGGGGACAATGAAGCTCATAAAAAAATGAATGACAAGATTATTATACACTATTTTCCCCAATTCCCCCTGTACAATGTTGTTTCTCGAATGTTGATTTGGCCAGGTTTGGTATAATGATGATTAGTCAGGGGGTAGGAGGGGGAATTGGGTTTTTTATACAGGAAGTAGGAGGGGGAATTGGGTTTTTTATACAGGAAGTAGGAGGGGGAATTGGGTTTTTTATACTTGTATGTAGAAAATTGTAATTAAGACAATTTTCGTACGCGCTGTCCGCGAAAACTTTTGCCAGGATTGTAGTCTCCAAACACATAGCGCCCCAACCCATGTTTACGTTAACACCAACCTAGTTTGTCGTAGAGTTTGCTGCCATCTTTAAACTGGTAGTGAGGTGCCCGGCATCCGGGTAATGCTGTTGGCGTGTAGTTCGTCGGGTCTTGTGGGGGTAATGGTATACTGGACGGGATACATAAAGGTGACGAGTCCAATCTCAGTCCAAAGAGGATGGCTAAAGAGAGAAGACGCTTGGGTGAGTTAGCACGGATAAAACTGTCCTATGAACTTGGACTTTAGATGAACTTGATCAGAAGAGGCCATGAGAGGGAAATGTTTACAAATTTTTGAATGCACTCACCAGAAAAACCCATGTTCACATTAGACGAATCAATGAATCTTCTCAAGATAAAACTGAATGGTGGAGTCCGAAAAAGAAATTTAAGGATTCCAGTATAGTTTTGAAACACGTAGAACATCCGTCTGACGCGGTCCAGGACCTTGTTGATAAACGGTAAACGCTCGGCCTGAAAATAACCCAACATCTTAGCCTGTCTCATCGCATATTTTCTTGGCGAAAATTATACAGCTAAAAATGAACAACTTGTTCTGGCCTGATGAAAGCAGCATTGAACAATGTTTTGCCGCCCACATTGTTCAAGGCTTCACCAACTTGTCCATTACTGTTGACAACCGATTGAACAATGTTAGCAGCAAAACATTGTTCAATGTTGTTTTCATCAGGCCAGAACAGGTTGTTCATTTTTAGCTGTGTAGTAATGAAACTCTTGTTTACTGAAATCAGAGTGAAGTGGAATACAATAATTTCTCATCAGTAGTTTTCTAGTTCAATCACTCTTTGCCGTCGAAAATTAGAGCGTGATGGGATATTGCGAGAAAGGGTAATCGGGCATTACCAACTGCGAATACATCAGATTGTTGATTTTTTATGAATAATGCAAATCTATTAAGTGATTAAAACTGTTTTGATTCGAGTTCCAGTAGGTCTTCCCCTATTGGTTTGGTGTTAATACAAAAATGTAAAGTAATTGTGTTCAAGTTATATAGGAGCAGTGTGAGGCTACCGAGAAACTGAATTTTGCAACAATATATGGGTAATATTAATCAGATTAAGCTTCAACATACAATTTTAGACAATATTCTATCAAAATTTGACAAAACTTGAAAAGCTGTTTGCCAACAACTTTTCAAGATGTCAAATACAATCCAACCCAATTCTCGATTAATCCTGATCATCCGTACTCATCCTGACATCTGTACAAACTTTTTGCATTTGTTATCGATCTATTTTGTGTTTACAGTCATTATTTTTGAGTTTTATGCAAAGTTTGCAGGTGAACGAATTACTTAAAATGACCTGACACTGCCCCCAGTTTAAAAACTGTGACGATTGTTCGACCAAAAGCGTTCATACCGTGTAACTGGCTAGTAACATTTCACCTCCCCAACCTTTGAGCGTGGCGACCAACTTCCAGCCCAAATCATAAGCATCTAGCACGCCAGTGTTCATGCCAAATCCACCGACAGGGATCATGATATGACAAGAATCACCTGGTAACGAAACGATGGAGTATATAAAATAAAACACGGAATGTCTGGCCATGAAACCCCGAGGATTCGAGGTTTTACCGAGGTACCAAGAGTTTTATCCTCCCCTGCTATTACTTCTCTCGATTAGATTGTATTGAGTAAGCAAGAAATCCTAGCCCTAACCTTGAGGGAAAAGGGACCTAACCTCTGGGGGAAAAGGGACCTAACCTCTGGGGGAAAAGGGATGAATCCAGTGAGGGGGATTAATTAGGCATCTGCAAGGGGTGGGGGTGGGACCATTGACTGTGGTAAAGTAACAGTCTATCAGAGGCTAAGAACCGGATTGATATGATCTACCATCTTTCGGAGGGGGGGAGCATTGCCATCAGCCCTTGTTTCCCTCCCTCTCCATTTAAAAGAGGTAAAATGGGTACTCTCGTACATTCCCCTACCACAAACCTGCAAGAAATACGCGCCCTTGTTGTAACGTCTCAGCGGATGCAAAATGTCCCCGCCAGTCATTATTGAACACAACATTAAACGAAATGTCCTCGTTGTCCCATAATGCTCTCACGTACTCCTCAGAGGTTGATCCTGGTTTGTACATCATATAATGCGAGACGTACAGTCCATCGTCATTCAGAGGCAGCGTGAACGCCTGCACATCGTTTTTCGTCGTTACCGTTGCGAAAAAGCCATTCCCCAGAAGTCGTTCCTTGAGCTCCTGTGATTCGTAGCTTATTGTTTTCATGTTGGCCAAGTCGAACTCGCCTTTGAAATGAATACCTTTAAGACAGCGAGAAATGCAACCGATGTTTATACACTAAAGTCTAATCAAAGGTTACTTTAGCATGCTGGCTCAGCCAATAACTCACTGTGCGAGTTTATGCTTCATGCAACATTTTCCAGCGTATCAAAATGTGCATAAAACTGTGTAATTGAGAGTTGAATTGAGAGTTGAAGGGAAAAAGTTGACAAGCGAAAGTTTGCAAGAAAGTTTAGCAATTCTCATCCGCAATCAAACGCGAACAAGAATTGCATGAGAGAGTCGTGTGATTAAGTGTTAGATAGAATATCTTTGTACCTAAAGACTTTCTTACAAAGCTTTTTCCACCATCACAGCCCACCGCGTACTGGGCACGGTACACCTTTTTTTCACCAGTCTTCATGTTAACGGCTTCGACCGTCACGTATTCTTGACTTTGAGAAACTGCTTCAACTTGCCAACCAAACTGTATTTTGCTAGCGGCGTGTTCACCGGCAGCTTTCTAAAATAAATACATCAACTGTCAGTTCTGAGCTCATTTCTGACAGGTACACGCCGAGTTACCTTGAACGTTGTTTAAAAAATACCTTAATACGTGTACCTATATTACCTTGGGCCAGACTTGCTCAAAAGCCGGTTGGCTTAACTCTGGTTTAACGTATAAAATTTAGAGGAAATTTCCCACCAGCTCGTAATTATAAACTTGGAAATATTTTTCATAAATCTTGTCTAGATTAATGATAGTCTTAGTTCCTGAAGTTCTGGGGCCGGTTGTTCGAAGCCCGTTTAGCGTAAACGGTGGATAAGTCAAAATTAAATAACACTCTTACATCACTCGTTAAACAGTTAACTTAAATATTTTGCAGTAAATATGTAGTAGGCATAGTCATTTTATTAAGGTTCAAAACTTTTAGTTAGGTTGTTGAATGAATCTATAAACTTGGTTTCTATTTTGAGCTTAACCACCGTTTAAGCTAAACCGGCTTCGAACAACCGGCCCCTGGGGCCGGTTGCATCAAAGGCGTGTAGCTTAAAAATCACTTTTACACCTAGTACGGAACAGAAATTATGAGTTTAATAGAATAAATATTTAGTTTTATATATGATTTTTCTTCTCAGGTCAAATAACTTTAGCTGGTTTGTTTATACAACATGAAAACTTGTTTTATATTTTTGACTTATCCACCGTTTAAGACCCCGTTTACACGGTATCGGATCCACATGCTCACGACATCGAGTTCGGGCAGTTTGCGATCATATTTACTCTTACCACTTTCTCTATGACTAGTTGTTATTAAATTCTCTCATATTATTATATGTTTGAAAGCCACACTTGTCTTGAAACTATCCAATTTGATATCGTGAACATGCGGATCCGGTACCGTGTGAACGGGGTCTAAGCTAAACGCCTTTGATACAGCCCCTGGGGCCGGTTGTTCGAAGCCCGTTTAGCTTAAACGGTGGTTAAGTTCAAAATAGAAACCAAGTTTATAGATTCATTCAACAACCAAACTAAAAGTTTTGAACCTTAATAGAATGATTATGCTTACAACTACATATTTACTGCAAAATATTTAAGTTAACTGTTTAACGAGCGATGTAAGAGTGTTATTTAATTTTGACTTATCCACCGTTTACGCTAAATGAACATGTAGAAATACAGAAACTAGAACGGTCAACTTTAACCCACTGGGTAGAGCGTTTACTATGCTCTGAACAATTGGCTCCTGGAAGTTACCAGATCGAGGTTACTTCCAAACAGCTCAAGCCGAAACAAGTCCTTACTTGCAGTATTCGTTCAATATAAATCTGCGATAGCCTTAATATATTCTCTGTGGTCCATTGTTCATCGAATGTGTACGAACCATCGGAGTTTCTCCGTGGATTTTTTCCCATCATTTGCGCTATGAAAAATTGGAGGATGGGTTTCTCATTTATCAGCGAATTGCCAACTGTGACACGATTGTTGGAGTCTCCCAATTCTTCTTCACGTAGAGCTGCGTCCAATCCTAAGTATGGGAATATAATCGTGTAGTACTGTGGTTAAGAAGCGATCTTTTGTATTTGCAATGCATGCACGTAGAAACTTCATAAGTGCTACTTGTTTAAATAAATTTAGTCATAATTGTCTGAGCCTTCTAGTTCCTCTTCAAGGAGAGCTGCGTCCAGTCTAAAGTGTGGAGATATAGTTGTGTGTAATACTGTATCTGACAACTGATATTTAGTATTTTCAACACATATATAAGTAGTGCCTTCCGTTATGAAGTAGTGATTATATGTGCAAGTTGAGTTAGTCAAAAATGTCACAGCCTTAATCTCAAGTATGGATTACATTAGAGTAATGACTCGGTAGCCACGGTGATTAAATCCTACTTTTAGTGAAATTAACCGGACTTTCTCCAGGTACCATAGTTTCCTGGAACTATGGGTTTGGAGCCTCAGCCAGCAAACTGATCATTCTATTACAGCTTGGCCATAAGTTGAAAGCTGGTGTAGGGGTTTTGAGATGCATCATAAGTGACCACTTGGAATTTAAACTAAACTTTATATATATACCAATTCAGTCATCTACATTCCTTTAAAAAGTTTATTGCTTCATTTACAAACTTCCTGTATGTTGTTTAAGCGATAGGATAATGAATATGGTACAGGTAAATATGAATGAGGTGACATTAAATTGGCATAGAGGTGTGATGGAAATTGTGTTCGTGGTGGTAATGGTGGTCATGTAAAATTTGAGAAATGCTGGTAGTAATAGCAAGTATTATAGTGTTGGTGATGAGACTGGGAGGTGGTAATGGTCAACTTAGTGGTCTATGTGTAATGATGATATGTATTAATGGTCATAATTATAATAATTAATATGATTGGTAATTATATTTTGAGAGGTGTAATGAGGCAAACTGTTTTAATTAACAATTATAATGCTCCAAAACATTGGCTATAAGTGATTGTTAATGTTACCAGTAGTGTCGTTAAAACCCTGATGTGGATATATTGTGGTTGTCAGATGATGTGAACGACCATGCTAGGTTGTTTAACTTCCACACACCATACCTAACTGATGATACAGTTCCATGGATCGAGGATTGGTGATCATGGCTTTGGGCCAGTTTGATGTCGTATCATTCTTCTCTAACAACACATGCTCAATATTATTCTTGCCCAAAATACAAGATAATGTCAAGCCAATCGGACCTCCACCAACAATAACAACAGGTACTTCCTCAACCATTTTCAACTGCAATAAATGTTATATGCATGATAAGTTATATACCAAACTGCAGCGTATGGCAACTGCACACCCAAGGTTTTTTTTTTGGGTAAAAAATAGGGAACCTAGTGGGAAAATTTCAGGACCCCTGGCACACCTAGTCTACTGTCACTGGTGCTTTGGAAGGCCTTGCAGAATCATCTCATTTTAACCTTTCATGTTTTTCAAATATAATCCAGCACTGAAATATTTTAGGCACACTTAAATATATTTTGCTGCACCTAGAAGATTTTTCATGGTGCAACTGACATATTTTTCCCCAACCGCGCCTGGTTGTTGGCATTTGGCACGCCCAATATTTTGATGAAGACCCTCTGCAGGCGGGGTTATATACATACAACATAATTATGCATATATATCCTATTACCTAAGAAAGAACTGACAGAATAAAAAGCATGGTTCTGTGTATGATTTGCAGATTCAATATCTAGTAAGTCTAAACTATAGTAGCTAACGAAAATTTTTATTAAATTTTTCCCTGCGTGAAAACATACAGAAATAATAGTATTGATCACGCAATGTAAACAATTCAAAGAGCTGCTTGCCTTTTTTTACAAATACAAGGAAACACATTTAATAACTATTATTACTGTACTCTCATACTGTTTACCACATTTTTGATATTACAGTAAACCATTTTTAATAGTCTTACCACCTAATACCATACAACATAATTTGGTTACCATGCACACTGTATGTTTGATATTATTATTGGGACAGATTAAAACTGCCTATTCGAATCTAAAATCAAGAGTATTAACTATATATATATTAAATATCTGCAATTACCTTATTCAAGCTTGGTTCTAAGCCAATTTTTATCGTCTAAATCTTGTGCCGTTCGAGACTTTGAGGAGATCGTCTCCTTTTTATAGACGCAGAGTAAACCCCGACTCAGAGGAACCATTTTCCCCGGGGGTCTCTTGTTCGTATGTGACGTCATTATCGTCTGCCGCGGGCTATCGAAGATGTCAAATTTGACAACGTGGCAATAATAAAATACGTCAAAGGAAAGGAGTTTTTTCCTGCCACTTCAATGTACTCTTCATATGTGAATAACATCTTTAGGCTTTGCATACCCTTCCTTCCCACTCACAACAATAAAGCACAATGAGTAAGCAATTCCCCCCTATTTATTATCATCCTAGCTCTAAATACTCGGAGTTTCGCTAAAATCAAGAAGTCGTTTCCTGTAGGTCTTTGCCTTGTGCAGTATGATTAGTCTATTGAAATATAGATGAACTGACAATCACAATATCTGAATGTTTCTAATCAATATAAAAAGATTAATCGTACAAAATGATCAACACAACACTACTTTAATAAGTAACTACATTCCAGCTGATTGTAGCTTTTAAATTTATGTTAATATTACAGAATTTAATAACAACTAATCATGAACTCGACGTCGTTACCATGCGGATCTGGTACTGTGTAAATGGCGTCTTAATTTAAGCCCGTTTTCCACTTCAACCGTATCGTAGCGAAACGTAGCGCATTCTATTGGGTCCATATCATTGCTTCAGTCTGCATGTTCACGAAACAATGAAATACGCTACGTTTTCGCTACGATACGGTTGAAGTGGTAAACTAGTTACCACGCATTATTTGGTTTGCCTTACAACAGGCTAACATCGTAATCGCTCACTAATAGATCTTAGAAGTGCTTACGTCACGCTGTTTTCAATGCATATAAAGACAAGGTTAATTTTTCCCACATGTTTCTAACATTACATTGCAATTCATTGTTCAACTCTGGCGTGATGTAAGAACCTCTAATGTCTATTCCTGAACCTCCGATTGGTAGGGCCTACCTATACCGACAAATTTACCCTGTCACCACGTAGACGACACACCGTGATGAATTGAATACAAATACCACCTTCTTTTGCTACAGCGACCCGACTGGCAGGGATTTGAAAAAGTCTTCTAAAAGTTTCGGATATTTTTGTTCTTTGTACTCAGGCAGTTTGTTTCGTAGGGGTAAAACTCTCTTATATGTTCGCTTCGCCTGGGTCGTTCGAAATTCCAACTTGAGTCTGTCCTCTTTGGCTGTAACCAACAGAAACCCAGGATAATCACCCATGAAGTATCTGAAAACGACAGCAGGAAATAACTCCAAATTAAGTTCATTTTTGAGTCGGTTTTCTTTGATGAAACGTGGTCACTATGTATAACTACGACAATGACCTTGGACAGATAATTAGGTGGAACTTGTGAAGAAACGTCGAAAAGTCTTAACTACATTTTTAAAGTCGATAGATTCTTGTTGAAAAACCTCCTCAAAAATGCTTCAAGTGAGATAAATAACTCGAAAGTCGGGATTAAATTTTGTCTACAAAGCCTATTGTGCACTTTCTTTCCAACAGTGTAGGTCACATTTTCGAATCAAGCTGTTATTGGAAGCGGACACTATGTACTCACTTCAAACTGTTTGGTTCTAGTTTTTCACGATTCGGCATCCAGTTGTGAAAAAAATTCGACGACCCACACACGAAGTGTTCCAAAGACGAGTTTGCGGGAACGATGTGCTGTGAAAATAAAAAAAACAAACATGTACACATATAAAAATCACGCAACTTGCAGCATGTCTGTCAACAGGACGCCAACAAGACGTGCTCGGACTGCTTGTCCCAGATGTGAACAAGATAGTGGACAACTAGTTACAAGCCTAACTGGGATATCAGACTTGCTACACGGCTGTCCTAACAACTCTGGCACAGACCTGCTGCAACAAGATTGTCACAAAGTTGACAACACAAGGCCGTAACAATATTGTTATATCATGAATGTACCAGTCTTGTTACAGTCCTATTAAACTCGTTAAAAGTTATTAACAGCTTGTTCCAAACTTGTTCTAACAATTCGGAACAAGCAGTGCGAACACAATTAGTTGTCAACAGACTCGTTTTCCGGTTTGACAACATGCGCATTCTTACTGAGCTTTAAGCCTTTACGCGTGCAGTTTCTGATAAGAGTTTTGTCGTGGCATTCCATAAATTCACAAAAATGGAATACAAATTTTTCCATATCAACAAACCTGCTGGTTGTGATCGTGTCCACTGATGTAGGCGTTAACTTTGTGCTTTTTAAACAAATTTTGCAGCTTATCTTGAAGGCATTCGTTACTGCCATGTCTTCCTGCAGAGAACATCGGATGGTGACCAACCACGATCAGGTAATTTGCGCTAGATGGTTAAGTATAAAAGGATTTCTCAACAATAGAGCCATGTTAGGTAAAAAATCTAACAATAAATGAATATTTTTGCTGACATTTTAACTTAAGGCTAAGACCATGTTGTGCAAATAATATAAGGCCATTAGTAAAACCAGCCACCTGTACTAAAGTTGCCAAAGATTAGCCCCCCTGCTTTCTGACACAATTGCTACAAAGTTGAGAAATCTTGCAAGGTTACCAGAACTTCAGCTAAAAGTCGATGCTCAAATTTCAAGAAATCGTATTTCGGTCCGAGGCTCTAGTTTGTAAATTTCATAGGACAGCATGCACCCGGACCTCCAAGCTAGATGGGTCACACCCTCGCCTCAATTTTAAATCACGCTGCTTACCTAGACCCACTTAATGTATCTTTGATCCACTGCATCTGCGTTTTCACAGGAGGCGCGTTTTTTTTCTTCGGCAACCTATGAGAAATTCATCTGTCAGACAAAATTACATCCGGCATATTTAACCAATGATGTTGAAGGTGTAGTCGAGATGAGAGAGTGAAAACATACCTTCCAAAGCAAAGACTCATAGTATCAATCAGGATCAACTGCAAGGTTTTGTTAGACCTGGGCAGAGGAAATACTGAAAGAGAAATTGCGTCTTTAACTTTTCAGCTTTACTTATATTTACCACAGATACTGTCATTTGTGCTCCGCCTTCGCCTCAGGCTAAGCAAAGGTAATCGAAGGAATGGTGAGCTAAAGTGCTAATCACACCGTGATACGGCCTGATACGCTTTAAGCCTGTTTTCCACTTTAACCGTACCGTAACAAAACGTAGCCTACTCTATTGTGCCCATATCATTAGCTCTACCTGAGTGTTCACGAAACAATGAAAATACGCTATGTTTCGCTACGACTGAAATTGAAAACGGCCTTTACTTAGGAACCCTGTAACTTCACTTTAAAATATTCTGGGACTTTGTATACATATTTCAAACAAGAACAGCAACGTTTACGGAACTATCGATTTTTAAAACTTCTTTTTGGTGTAGAACAACTAAAAACCAACGTTGAATGTTCGCCTTCTTTTTGCGTGCCAGAAATCTGGCCACTGATATTATTGACTGAGAATGTTTCACGAAAACATTCAATTGTAATTTTAAGCCTGTTTACCCCTAAAAACGCCTAAAAGTCGATAGTTTTGAAGACATTGCTGTTCTTGTTTAAAATTTGCAGATACAAAATCCTGGAATCAGATTTGAAGTGAAGCTACAGGGTTCTAAAGTGAAAGTTAGCAGGCCGTATTACGGATGTCTTTAGCGCTATAACTGGCGTTTCCAGTATATTTCTTTAACTGTCTCTGACTCTGCTAATATGGACTGGCAGTAGTCACACAAGCGAAAAACACATTTGAAGCGTCATTTACGCGCTCCTCGAGCGTCATTTACGCGTTCCACTTTGGGGCTAACCTTTAGTGTGATAAAAGTCCGGGAACGTCCAGCGATTCGACTTTTTCGTGTAGAGTATTTGCGCCGAAACGTTGCCGAAGTAATCATGATTGCCAGCAATCACGTACCATTTCTTCTGCAACGATGGATAATTGTAAACTCTCTCGAACGTCGCAAAAAATCTGAAATCCTCAACGCTCCGAACACCTCGGTAATAGAAATTGTCGCCGTTGGCCACGAAGAAATCTACATTTGGAATCTAAAGGGAAGATAATGCGACACAACTGAGACTTAAGTGGAAAACCGTGGGGCATTGAAATCATAGACAGCGAACATTATGGTTAAAAATCTTTCATTTCAATTAACAAAGAATATTTATACACTGTGGTGTTTTTCCACTACATTTAAAACAAATACAGCCCAGCCAGGGACCGCGGAGCGGTTTTTTGTTGGTGGGGCTAATCGAGCACCGAAGGTGCGAGATATCTAGAGGGGAAACTTTTGAAATCAAGAGCCCTGAGATGCCTTGAAACACTTCTAATTTCAACAATCATCATATAGTTTTTGCATCGATTCTTATATTTTTACTGCTAACATATGTATTGAACAAAAATTATTGGTGGGGCTTTAGCCCAGCCAGCCACCCCGCTCCGCGGTCCCGGCAGCGAGAATAACCAAAGGAAGGTATCTAATGAGAACACAATGTTTGGTCGCAATCAGCTTCTTCACATAACCAAGTGCAACAACCACGACGTATTCTCGTTTTCCAGACACATTCTCCTGCTTGTGGAGTCATTCTTCTCCGGGATATACTATTATAATTAACGTATTCTTGTAAACATAAAATTTTCCACTTCAATCCATGCACAATCGCTTCAGCTCGATAGCTTTAGAACTAACTTTCTCCCCGCAGACACGATGCTCTTTCTATGTGTGCTGTAAAGTATTGTATTTCATTCTGTTTGAAGATGACTTTAAAATAAAGTCGAAAATTTTCAATTTTCAAGTTTCATTTGCCTATCTTCTTTCAATGATATATATTTATTCTCAAGATGCCCTTTAGATTCACAATTTGTGTTTTGGTCATGGTTTACAGCACACGTTATCTGCCGTCCGTAAATCCATACATACCCACCCTGGCTATCTGTTCGCTGACAAGTCTCTGACTCCACAACGAATACGGACGAACCGGCAGACCGCCGAAGTCACCAAGAACCACAAATCTCAGTCGACTTTTGACTGTGTGTTCATTTGTCTCAATGAACAGCCGTAGCACCAATATAAAGATAAAATAATATTTCATCGTTCATATCAAGATCCGTTAACATTAGAACCGTAGGCGGCGTAGACATAGCTTACATTTTGCTTGCAAAATTGATTTATATTGCCTTATAATTGATTTATATTGCCTTAGTTGATGGTGGATAGTCTTATAGTCAACCGCTATGTTTATATAATGAATATATATATGAAACCTGCCCTGCCTTGGTAAAAAACAATTGTCCACCAGCCGATCAGCGTGTGTAAACTGATCCAACGCCGAGGGAAAATTGCACGAAAAATAGGAAAATTGCAGGTGGCCTATTGGAAATCTGATAGTCAAATCTGACGACGGATGTGCTTTTTATGTACTTTGCCGCGTTCGGAACGCGGTGAATGGCAAAGTACATAAAAAACCTAATTGGCGTTCGTATGCTATCCCGTTGAGCACAATCAAAATTTGCCGTGCTCAAAAGACGACAACATGGTTCCGATTTTGACAGGAAATCTCCTTTAGCAAAGACAACATTTCCTCAAAGTTTTAATTGGATACTGCCTCAAAACTCGTTTAAATAAACTCAACCTTGCAGCTACTTTCGTTGAAGTCAAGGTCATCGATGTCAAAATAGATGGTCTGTACATAGAGGTTACCAAAAACAGTAAGAATTATCTCTTTACTCTGCGCAGAGATTGTAAATTGCAATTTTCGACATGATGAAAAACTGCCTCAAAGTTTTGCCTTGAAGCTTTTTTAGTCCACATATTTTTTGGAATTTCTGAATTGTTAGATCTTTCTCAACATTCACCTGCTAAGACTTTCACGCTAGTGAAAAGCGAAATCTTAACTTTTCAACACTAGAAACCATAGACTAATGCGCTGCTGACATTTAACATTAAACCCCATCTAGACCTTCTACATAACATCGGTGCCCTATATCGAAATTGTATTGCAAATTGCAAAATCCAACGTGTAAACTCGTCTCTAATGGTGGACGATCGGTGAAATTTACAGTGGAAAATCAAATGTCCCTCATTCAGGTAGTACAGCTAATAGTTCGTGTCAGTATTCGAATCTGCTGCCGGCGGTGTTTCTCTTTCTTAGTCCTGTCAGCTCAATGGACGTTCTTCTTTCATTGTTGCTAGCTTCTCTGCATTCAGCTTCATCTCCACTGAAACACATCAATTGATATAATTATGGCTACGATTAGGGACATAACAGCAGTTGCATGAGTAAGCGAGAGGGGAAAAACTGATATTTACAAACCTGGATTGACAAACCTAGTAAAGGGGGCCTTTTGTACTTTGAAATTTCTGCTTTATTTTCTTTTGAAATTTTCCCCTTTTGACTGATGTGAAAGAGTGGATTACTAACGAACGTTCTGAGTGTATGATTTTGCATCTGAACATTTCTAACTGATTCGCTCGTTCACATCAACCACAAGAAGAAAATCGCAATTGAAGTAAACTGCGGTAAAAAGTGTGAACAAGACTTAAACTGGCCTTTAGAGTTCATACAAAATGATAAAGAGGCCTTTCACTTACTAGTAATATTCCCAGACGTTGTGGTAGTAGATTCCCAGAGCAAAGATGAAGATAGGAGTGAATGTGAGATAATAGAGCACTTCGTAAGGTGACAGCTGAAAGAATAAAGAAAACTTCGATTACAAGTACAGTACCAAATTGATCTCGGCATAATTTCGGCCTTTAAAGTTACTGGTACAATGATATATAGTGGTAATATACATTATGATTGATAATAAAAGTCTGATGCTGCTGCGCATCTCTCATACTGTACTAGGCACGATGTCACTTGCAAGCAAGGTGGACTGTATTCTTGCTCCTGACTGATTGCTACCGTCACCTTACGTAATTATGTTGGAGGCCTTAGATACGACAAAATACTTCCACCTTATTGCCAAATGATATCATCATTCGAGCATTGCAGTGTTGCAACACCAGATCACTCCAGATGAAGATACTAGATCGGAGTGGCGAAGCGTTGAGTCGTGATTGCAAATTTGCAATTCGATCGGGTGGCTTTGTATTCATTTAAACATATATAACTAAGTAGCGAGCGAGATATGGTTATTTCATCCACACACTTCACACGAAGTACCTCGTATTCAAGTGGTTTCCAGTAATCTTCGCAATTGATCAGCTCGCACGTTCCTTCTACAATCTCATCTGGTAACAAAAAACACTTTTCTAACGCAATGTGGACTAAACGCGTATTCTCCTACAATAATAACTGACGACGCTGGACTCAATTACAGCGAAACATGTCTTAGGGAACATTTGTTTCCTAGCTGTGTTTCCTGGAGGTGGCCAAACTTGGAAACATTGTTTCTTATAGGAGGACATTCTAAGATTGTCTCAAAGCCATCGGTGACGTCTTCTTTAGAAAATATTCCTTCCTAAGCCATGAACTCGTACAAGCTAGCAAACATTGTACCAATGTTTTCGTAAGAGACAAAACGTGAAAATTGTTCTTTCAATGAAAATGATATGTACAAGCAACGAAAATATATAGACTTCCAAACTGTTTTGCACCGTCCTTGATTTGCCAAAGTTTTATTAAGTTTTCATGAAACAGATTAAAAGATACCAACTGACCATAAATTTCTTTGAAAAACTCAGATGTTCTGTGATCTGGAATACATGATTTCACTAGACTCTAAATGATTACAAGAAGTTGATTTAAGTATGAGGGCAGTCACTATCAATAGTGTTGCGCGAAGTGCTTAATCTATCAACTTTGGAAAAGCAAATTAAACATTTTAATGTTTCAAGTTGTTAAATCAAATCTCACCAAACATTTCTTTTTTATTTTAGCCATGTTTTGAGCATTACACAATGCTTTGCTCCAGAAATGTTTATTTCTCTTCTCTCTGTTCAACGCATCACAACGAAACAACTTACAATAATCAGCAAGGCACACAGGGAAAAACTAGAAAAAGGTAGGGATGTTGCTTTATTATATCTTTAGAAATGCATAGTCTGTATTTAGGGAGGGTGTTGAGGGGAGGGATAGGACTGAAGTTAAGGTAGAGATAAGTAAATGGGATAGGACTGAAGTTAAGAGGAGAAGGTAGAGGGTGAGAGGGTGAAGAAATGTACTATGTACAGTAGGTGAGAGGTGGAGAAATGTACATGTGAGGGGAGGTGTGCAGAGGTATATAACAAGTGTTTCTCCATATCCTTAGGCAAGTGGGTGCAGAAATAATGCCTGTCTAGGGGGTCAGAGTAGGAGTGCAGGTTCAGGAGTAAGGTAGTTTTTTACATATTCTTAATGTATATTATGCCTGTATATGGAATGGGGGTAGCAGGGAGGGGTGGGGTTGGGAACGGGAGATAGAGATAGTTGTTTCTTGCACATATCCTTTTATAATAGGTGAAGAAATGTGGAAGGTGTAATTTTGGGTGGGGTAAGGGTGGAGCGGGCATAGGTAGTCAGGGAAGTTGACTCTACATTACTACATATATCTTTATGTAGGTGGGTCAGAGAATGTTTTAAAGCTTGTATATGGGGTTTGCATGTGCAGGTGATGCTTAACCCTATATATAGTAGCTTTTAACATGTTACCTCTTCCTTGACTAAGAGGTCCTGATGTTTATTGTCCATATGAAGGTCCAAAAATTCTTGTTTATAAAAAGCTTTTCCACACTTTACACAGCTCCATCTTGCACTGTGCTCAAACAATTTGTGCTGTTCTTCAACATGATATACATCTCTTGACCGTCTTAATGGGCATTCCTCGGTTGTGTTTACTCCATAATGCTCAAATATTGGATAAAAATTCTAGAATACCAATACCAATAGAGTATATTTTAATAACGAATGCATTCCTTCCTAGCTGGCTCTGAAAAGCTTAAGTTAAATTTTATCAGTTTCACCTTTTCAAGAGCTCGTCTAACCAATCTTGATCCTTCTCGAGAACAGTGTGGAGAAGAACAGGACTATAAAGGGTGTCACAATTATATTTAATTTAGCTTCCCAACTCTTCGTCAGGCTATTAAAAAGTTTAAAGAATCTTAGAAACCATCAATACAGTCGGCTTGCTGTAGTTGTTTGACAAGAAGGGCTAACAGACTTAGTTCAACATCAATTGATGTGAAAATGTTGGAATGTCTATTAGGGGTGAGAAGGATGGGGGGGGGGGGGGAGGGGGATTACAGACAAAGTGGCTCAATTACCAGGTAATTTGCATAATTAAATAATTCAAACATCCTATCACAGCTAGACACACTCACATAAACATGCCACAAACATTTGCACGTGACAACTGCAAGTGTTAATATTTGTACATGTTTATAATTAGACGCAACCGACGGTAGTTAAAAATTCCGAATACACACTTCACACTTTATCGCACCATACCTCCGGAATAAGCAAAAAAGAGATGCAAAATACTTGCAAAAAAAGTTCAGACAAACTGCTCGGGGATTTCATTATGAATACAGCGACATTTCACGATATTTGAGAAATATTTCAATAATTAACCAAAATTCCAACGCCATATTGGAAAACTTGCTTCATCTTCCCCAGCCCTCACGCGGCAATTTCTTCAGACACACGTGTTGTTGTTTATATTCTGAAATCTGAAGTATTTTGTAAAGTAGGCTTTGGGTTTAATTTACTCAAAAATGCCTCGTGCTAAAAGGTAAGACATTATGTGGAAATCAAATTTAATATTATACAGATGATCACTCAGGATCAGTGTTAATAGAATGATAAAATGTTAGAGTCAGAGATAAAGTCATAAAGGATCACAAAGAACTATAATTAAGTAGTAAGCCCCCCCCCGGCTTTTTTTTATTTTGTGAAAGATAATAGTTTCGTATGGCTCAGAGTGGGCTTGGTTCCAACCATTCCTTCCCCCCTGCCTCTCCCTCCCAAGAAACTGCTAAAGACAACAGAAACATATTTTAAAGGATTTTTAATGTGCCCAGGTTTTTAATGAGGGAGGGTGGAAGATCTGGAACCAAGCTTAGCCTAGCTGAGGTCATAAGACTTTCGAAGGCCAATGTACATTGATAATAGTCATGACATATACAGTTGTCATACTGGTATATTGAAATGAGTGATTGAGCTTGTCATCGTAATTACTCATTCACTCCATCGCATGTGTCAGGGTAACAATGCATGCAACCTATTGTGTTGTGTGGATAGGCCTTAATCCTTAATACATGTGCAAGCTTGATAACCAAATATCAGGAAAGGATTTAAATCAAAATATGTTGGATTGATTGCCATGAATATAATTTACCTTAGGATCTATTGCATACATAATACATTCAAATATCATGTATACAGCCTAGTAAGGGGTTCTGAATGCTTGGTAACAGGTTCATGCATGGTTTTAACATAACCAATTGGAAAAATACCTAGCTGTTCTAAGATCAGTTCAGAAATGATAGAGATAAACAAACTTGGCACAATTAAGCAACTTAGATGTGCCAATCTCACATTCCTGATTTAGAAAACCTAAAAAGAAAACCGTTGTTCAAAAAGAAGACATTGATATTGATGCAGGACATGACAGTCCTGATCCGGTTTGTGACAACTTCATAAAAAGAGTCGACAATTCCCCTATTAGACAAACATTTGAATTGGGAAATTTATTAGTGCAGCTGGAGTGAACATCCTAAATTTGAGGTGAAGTTTGATTGCAAAGTATAGTAAAATGTGCAAAATATAGTCCAGTGAAATTTGCAAATTTTGTATACTTTAATAGTACATATTGCACATGGAAAAGGCTTACCACTTTGTTGCAACATGGTAAGCCTTCTTCTCACGTTACCAATTTCAAAAGTTTCTCTAATAGGAGAATTGTCCATTTTACTTATGTTTTATTAAATGTGTATGCATGTCAGGACATATTAAAATATAAATGGCTGTAATGTCGTTGATTGCAGGAATCTGAAGAATTCTTTTATGATGATGTGGATAAATTTCACAGCAATAGGGAAAAGGTCTGAGGAAATTTCATGGAATTATTTTTAGATAGTTCAGAGGCATGTTTTTGCAAGCTTAGCTTAAAATACCATACATAACAACTCTTAACTGACTAGACTGACTATAATCTTGCAAATGCTAATTACTTAATGTTTGTTGTAACCTGTGGTCATGCTCTATACTATGTATTAGAGCCTGCTGACAATAGTTTTACAACAATCTAATTATAGTTACAGAGGCTAAATATATGTCATGTAATTAGCATCAACCAATCAAAAATACTCATGCTGGAAATGAAACAGAGTTACAATGGAAATCTGGTCATAATGGCATAGACTTTTGATGGCATTTATATCTGGCCTTTATCTAAATAAAGACTTGATCACAGGTTACATTTGTTGTGGAGTTCAAAGCAATAAAACAAAATGGCATAACCATGCAACATTTCTGGTTTGAGAATTTAAGACTGGATGCATGAGTAATGCCTTATCTTATGGTGTTATAATTATATTATAGATTTTGCTAGACAGATCCCTTGAATCTTCGGGTGAAGAATCTGAAGGGTTTGAGCAAGTTGAGGATGTTCTCGGTTTAGACATTGAGTCTGATGAAGATGATGATGATAACAGTGGAATAGAAACACCAGAGGTTGAATTTCATTATAATTAATTAAGATTACTTATATCAATGCTGCATGCATTGAAGTACTCTTCCCCCCTCCCCCTTATTTTCCATCGGCCCTGCTGGGTCATCCATCTCCTACCCCGTAACTCTTTGGAATCCTTCAGTACACTAAACTGTCCAATGGAATGTAATTTCTAGGAAGGTTTATCAAGCAGTGATGATGATGGGGGAAAAGGTATTTGATAATCCGTAGTCTATATACAATATGGATTTTGATTTCTTTGGCAAGAAGTGTTACTGTATCTATCACTTAGCAAAGTTCATGCATTCAGGTTCCTAACTTCACACTCTTGTCATTATTAGCATCTATTTTCCAGGTATTCCAAGTGAAAAAGCCTGGGGGAAGAAAAAGAAAGTGTATTATGATGCCGATCAATATAAAGAGAAAGATCTTGGTAAGTTTTATGAGATATTAAGAAAAAAATGGCTTGAGAAGAACTCAAATACTTCGGTAAGTGACTGAATGACATGAGAAATCCACATCAGGTTCTGAGGAAGAAGAAGCTTTGGACAAAGAGGAAGAGGAAGAAGTGCTGATGTTGCAACAAAATATGGCAGCACGTCTTGATGAGGATGATTTTGATATGGAGGAGTTTGAGGTATTGTAATTATGATAATGGCAAAAATAAATTTCATGTACGAGATTTTAAATGCCATTCATCTGTGCATCTTCTATTTGATTCTAAAACAGTTAACCAACAATGAAGTACCAAGAAAACAAAAGGCTGGAGAAGATGTTGAAAAGGTACTGTCAGTGTTGTTTTTACCTTTACTAGTGAAAAATGTAAGAGAATGATTATTCCACTAATTTACAACGTTTGTTTTGCAATAGGCACAGCAGGAGAAAATAACTATGGACTTGTCCAAATTGTCAAAAGATGAAAAAATAAAGGTGTATATCATTCAAAGTCAGATAATTTTTCTTGTTTTCTATAACTTTCCATAATAATTACAAAATTTTGTACACTATAATTATTCCAATGTGTTTATCTGCAGTTGTTAGCCAAAGACTCACCTGAACTATTTGAGCTCATAGATGACTTGAAGGAGAAGGTATAAAACAATGTAGTAACTGTAAAGTACTAAAATGTACAAGTTTATTTGCGCAATTTATTGTCAGCTTGTTTAACACCTGATATTGTGGGTATGCTTCTTGCTGTAGTGTAAGGATTAATGATATCAATAAATGAGAAAAGCTTTTGATCACTATAATTCATGAAGAAAACACAAAAAAATACATATTTAATCAATATCTGTAAATTGGATGAATTCAATCTGTAAAATTCATAGATTTTGTTTTTATTAAAAATTCCTCGTTTTGAAGACCATACCTCGTCGTAAATTTCAAGCTCCCTAATGACTTCAAGCACAGCCAAAATGTGACGTTCTTGCTAGAGCCTTGCACAAGCGGTACCATTTTGTAATGGCAACAAAACTGAATTTTTCAGCTCACTGAAGTGACAGAGCGTCTGTTTCCATTGGTTCAAATGGCTAGGGCTGGCAACATTACGCACCTGCAGGTATGAAGTCCAACATATTCTTTATTTGTAATGTGTCTCCTCAGTGAGACAGATATATAGAAAAAAGTAGACAATTTAATAAAATACAAGAAAAAACATACTCCGAAAAATAACATTTTCTAAACTCAAGATATACTCTGTGAGCTTTTAAAACAAGACAACAATTTAGCGGTAGTATTTGGACTCTATTTCAAAGTCATTGTCAAACCAGAATAATGGTTGAAGTACTCTGGTTTGTAAATGACTTTGAAGAGTCAAATTATCACCGCTTCTAACGTCTTGTTGTTAGACGTCCATTTCTACAGTTTACGATATGTTGTATTCAAGTTCTGAGTATGCTTTTTTCTTGTAGCTGTGGATAGCATCATTGATTTAGACGTGAGAAGTGAAGTTTATTAATATTAATATTTGTTGCAGGGAGTGGAGTATTTGGAGATGAAACACCAGTTGATCATGAAGTATGCTGAACTCCCATCATGTTTATCGTTTGTAATGTGAAATGAGTAATTTCGACATGTCTTTTTGTATAGTTACATGATCAACGTATGCTTCTACCTGTTGTTGAAAGCGCATCAAACTCCTGTGAAGAACCATCCAGTTATCGAGCGACTGGTAGAATACAGAGAGGTACGTACTGGTTGATCAACATCCAGCCATCAAAATCTTTGACATTTATCTTGTACCGCGAGTGTAATACAGCAGAGAGCTTTAAATTTGACTACAGCCACGAAAACGAGTACGCGACTACGAGTTAGACCCTGAGCCACCTATCTTATTGCTGTTTCAGAGTCTGCCTCGTTTCACCTGTTTGCTTTACCACTGGCCTTGTATGCTGCTATAGAATGATGTCTTGTAATTCACAAAGAATATTAGCTACCTTATATAAAATGCACTGTTGTTATTTGTATAGAAATATTCAACATTTTGCATGTAAACCGCCGCATGCTGTTTCATCATTCAACAGAACTCAACTTCTGTATGTAACGTTGCACTGTCCTTGGATCCCTAGTTAGTTTTGTAGTACTTTTGTGGAGGTTTTTCCCTCGTAATGGCGTGAAATGATATTTCTATAATGTTTTAATTTCAGCTAGTTCAACAATTCGAACCACTTGATGCACGACTCCACGATGATATTGAGTACTTTCTTGAAAAATATAATGAAAACCTTCTTCCAGGAGAAACATTACACGATGTTTCGAAGCAGCATGAACTGAACAGTGAAGAAAAACAAAAGGTAGTACATAATAGTTTTACAGTAAGTTACTTTAAAGTTCGTGATTGGAAAAGCTATAACCTGGCAATCTCTCATTGAGCGCTGCTGTGTTTTTTTTGCAGAAAAAAGGAACTAAGAAAAGAGTCGAGTTTTCGGGTGCGTCAGAAGTCCAGAATGATGAGGTTTTATCAAGCGTAAGTGCAGTTTTATGGGATTATAATTATGAAGTGGCAATTGAATTGATTTTTTACACAAAGGAACAAACAATGGAACAAACTGTAAATGGAACATTGTTGTAATATTCGTACGAGCTCATGTATGTTTTTCACATGACGACGAAACATTGACAGGAAACAATGCGTGTTTTGCCGTCAATGATTTTAAATGTTCTACGTTTTCCCAGGTACTCATCCCGTCTCATTCCACAAGGAAGGTTGGGTTTACCCCATTAGACAATTGAGTGTTTATTCTGTTACATAAAAGCAATCAACTTAGAAGAAATTGAATAATAGTATTGATTTAGGTGTGCATAGCTTGACCAAACTGTCGGGCTTTGCCGCTGCAATTGCGCTTCGATACCCTTACTGGCCTCTTGCTTGCTTCCCATCTCTTTAAGGGATCAGTTGGGAGGAAAAGAAAGAAACTGGAAGATCTTGATCCTCTTAGTTACTATGAAGCCATTCGTGATATGAAAAAGAAGAGAAAAGAAGAACGGATGAAATCTCATGTGTAAGTCAATTTAAAGGTTTCTACATGCATTCTACTGTGATAACTCGGGATTTTGATACAATATGTTGCTACTTCTTGAATTTCCAAGGTCTTTTTTTCGCCTGAATTTTTCATTGACGAATTATCGGATAAAGTGTCTTTTCTTTGTCCAAGTTTGACAGATCATCCGTTTCTAGTTCAAATCGGGCTAGTGTTTCTGTTGTGACCTGATCCTCCCACTATCACCCAGTCTTCTTTCAATTGTTTTCTCATTGTTTTAAACTGTGTCTGTGCTGAAAATGAAACGCAATCTGTCATTTCAGGATGTCCATGAAAGAAGACATCGATAATATCGATGACGAGGCGGACGAAGACACGGATGAGAAACGTGGAATAACGTACCAGGTAAAGATTCCGTTTCTGTTTGTTTTGTTTAATGGACCTTTAACCTTTTGGACGGAATTTTGAAAAAAATCGAAACAGGAAAAAATATTACCACAGCTTGAAAGAGCATCCTAAACTTGCAAGATTGCAATGTTTGGTTGTAAAATGTTGTATACTATAGAAAATATAGCCTTGCGAATTTGGTAAATTTTGTATACATTTGTATTACGGGTGGAAAATAATACCCAGTTGATAACCTTGGGTATTCATTTCTCACGGATAATACAAAACTACAGAAAATTTGCTAACTTTGCAAGGTTATATTTTCTATAGTTTACATCATTTTACAACCAAACTTTGCAATTTTACTAAGTTTAGGATGCTCTTTCAAGATGTGGTAATATTTTTATCCTATTTCGAATTGTTTCAAATTTTCGTCTAAAAGGTTAAAGGTCTAATGCGACGTTGCTTTTGAATCGTTGTCCCAGCCAGTTCTTTGTGAATATTTTTGTAGATCTCAAAAAATAAAGGTCTCACTCCCAAACGTAAAAAGGAAGTTCGTAATCCTCGTCTCAAACACAGAAAGAAATATGTCAAAGCTAAAATCAAACGAAAAAGCCAGGTAAGACAAACAATTCGTGTTTTATGCTTTCCTTTGGATGTGATAGTCTAATTAGCTCATTTGACAATCGATCTAACTTTGTTTCAGATCAATCCAGTGGTTAAAGAGCTCAGTCGTTATGGCGGAGAGGAGACTGGAATCAAGACACATCTCACACGTAGTATTAAGATTAAATAAGGTTTTCTTTTTAAATTTTTTTTGCTATTTTATCATTCTATTTTTATATCTGCATCAATATGTATGCATCTAGCAATTCAATAGTAGCGGAAACAGCCACGCAAAACAATCTTGTGCAATATCAGTGCCAATATCAAAGTGGTTTTTGCAATTTTTTAACAAAATGTGCTCTTTGAATGGCCGCCATGGCACAGATTCTGACATGTTTATAGTGTATATGGCATTTTGTGGAATTTGTGCATTATAAATCCTTGTCGTAAAAATCGGAGATGACTTCTTCTGGCCGATGTGATCGAGTGAATTTTATACCATTGCAAAAGCAATCTGATATTTGTCCTATACCTTTTTCAGTATATTAATCATAGCTAATCGTTCACATACGCGAGAAGGAGAAAATCCTCGACTCTTACGACAAGTGTGAACCAGGCATTATGTCGCTTGTAAGGAGCAGACTTTGGTAGCATTGCTCTCGAAAACGAAGCATATCCAAATTGTTCTAAGATAGTAAGATTACAATCTAGGATATTGGCACAAATAAAACAGAACTAAAAAACTTGTAGCTGGACTAACTGGACTTGTAGTAAATGTAGGGCCGCTGTTGTAAATCAGTACCAGGCATCGCAACTATACTTACGAGTTGTCACTTGGTACTTAGTAATAAAAGCGTTTGATCGCCATCTTGCTTTTGGCAAATCGTGAGGGCAAGCACGTGAGGCTGCTGCCTCGCAGGGCTAACTTCCCCTGGTGTCAAATTATCCAGAGAAATGGCTTGAGTACACCTGCTAAAAAATGATAATTAGCCCACTCTGATATTGCTTTGAACAATTTTGATAACGACTTTAATATTTGGCCAAAAGCATAATTAAAATTTTCTAAGCCAATGAATGCAGGCAATTTGTCAGCTGTTTAAAGTATGCCTACGTGTATTTGTATCGGCTTTTCGATGACCTTCATGACATAAAAATTTTTGTTCATGTTACCTTCCGCCTTAGCAATTGTAAGTTTAAGAAACCATTGGAGCATGTCGGCTTTCATATTTGTATGAGCATTAACATGGCTGAAAAGGAAGCGAACCTAAAGCTCGCAAAAGAAGCGTTTCAGCGCCTGAGAAAACGAGCCAAACAACTAGAAATAAAAGGGAAAGATTTTAAGCAGATAAAGTCGCTAAACAGTTTAAAAACACGCAGTTATCGAGTCTTAATAGCTGCAGTATTATGTGTCGCATTATTGCCGCTGTTGGCGTACAAAGGTTTCACGGCGCTTAGCGACGAAAGCCAGAAGAAATTCATGAATCTCTTCGCTGACAAGGTTCTGCAAATCGAACTGGAAAAAGAGACGTGTTTGATCCCTGCAACTGAGCTGTATCTGGACCTGTTCAGGCCGCCCGTCGATTGCAGCATTTGCGAAGACGTCCACACTGTAGACGTCGTAACTAATTTGACCAAAGAGGAATTCGTCGAGAAATACGCGTATACGGGCCGACCCGTTTTGATACGAAATGGCAGTCGGAACTGGACTGCCTCGTCCTATTTTAGCTTCGAGTTTTTCAAAAACATTTACCCAAAGAACAGTCCCATCCTGCAGTCTGCCGATAGGGACTGCCAGTTTTTCCCTTATCGCACGAAGTTCGAAAGCTTAGGCGAAGTGTTTGATATGCCTGAAAGCATGGCCAAAATGGAGGGAAATCCATGGTACATCGGTTGGTAAGTTAGCGAAGGTTTACCGAATTGTCTGGACAAAGCTGTACTTGTTTATACACGTGATTAATTAATTGCTACCGACGTGTTTACACATAGACATGGACACTAACAGCTGTGCAATCTGATAGCACGACAAAATGTACGAAGGGTACATGGCAAATATCTATAATTATGTTGATGTCACAACTTTAAGAGCCAGTAATGATGCCACCTTCAAAGTTTTTTTAGTCTGCAACATTGAATCCGGCTTTGTTAATGATTAAAATATCGTAGTATATAGCTCAGCTTGTTTTGTGATGTTTGTATAATGTTTACAACAGGTGGGGTCGATGATTATGTCGAATTGACAATCACTGGTCGAAAGCACTATTAAACTATTAAACATTTCTAACTTTTTAAGTACATATATGTCAACGGGACCTCCAAAATCCAAAAATTACAAAGAACTATTATTTTCATTTTGTCCATTACATGTGGAGGAAAGCCGGAAATCCTTACAATTCTTTTGTGACGTCACAAACATAGCTTAACGATGAGCGAAACCCCGGCGAAACACGTATACAGACCACAGAGTAGATTGACAGACTTCTCGCTAGATACTTTGTATAAACACCGAAACTAACTTTATCATTGACAGCGGTCTAAGAGGCGCTAGTTCAATACCGCAATCGCTTGAGGTATGAGTTGGTGTATTCCAGCATTTCTAACGGTCCAATTACAAATCGCAAACTGTAATAAACACACAAAACCGCATCAAAATATGTGGGCTGAAAAGTCAGTGAATATCAACCACCAAGTGTCTGTGCTCAAACATAGTATCTATGTGCAGCATTTTTGGGGTTTTTTAAATATATCGTACACGTAAATCTTTTCACAATCTTTCAATGTTTTGTTTTTGTTTTTCTCACGAACAAAGTGGGGTTTGCCATAAACTAAACTGACGTCTTTTTTTGTTACTGTTTAGGAGTAACTGCGACTCCAGTGCGGCTAATGTGCTGAGGAAATACTACCAAAAGCCGTATTTCCTTCCCGATGATTCGGAATCAAGCAAGACCGACTGGATTTTCATGGGTTGTCCTGGTTACGGTGCTCATTTACATGTGAGTTCAAACGCTCAATTGATTTATTACAGTATTTAAGACTTCTAAAGAGAAAGCAAATCCGCTCGAAGAAACGAATATGTGGATTGTAAACCAAATAAGTTAAAATGTTCATTATATCGCTTTTTAAAATCGAAAGGACCTCAATGAAGGCCGGAAAATCTCGTCAAATATAAGGTAGAGTCATAGAATAAGAATACATAGAAGGGCCACTCGCGTCGGAGCCTTTGAAGTTTTTGAAGCCGCGCATGTCGCATTACGCACGTTATTAGCATTTTCTCAGCCAGTCAATTGCATTTTCTGGCCAATAGGAATGCTGAACTGGCTCGTGGCAGCCAGTAAACTGCATAAACATAGGGTGACATGTTGCACTGCTGAGTGGCCCTTCTATTCATTTCTTTTTCTATGGTAGAGTTGTGTAATGGTGTCAGGATAAATCACGGATACGGATAGACGGATGAGTAGCGGACGGACAGACCGATTAGTAGCGGACGGACATGTGTAGTAAGTCGTGTGAAATGTGTATTTCTACATCATTCGCGTTTTACTGATCTAAAGGGATAAAACTCAGTATGGCTTGAAATACATTTTTCACAAGACTTATAATCACGTCCGTCCGTCTGCTCTATAATGTACTTTTTGTCCTAGATCGACGCAGTTGGTAAGCCATCCTGGCAAGCCCAAATCAAGGGCACCAAGCAATGGATTCTAGAACCGCCTCCAGAATGTTATTTCAAGTGCAAAAGTCCAAAACACGTCGTTACCGTTCAACCAGGAGACATAAGTAAGTTTTCTTTGTGTATGCTTTATTAAAACGTTATTATATTTCAGGGCAAACCTATTTTTTTTTTTAAAAATTAGAAATCTTGTTCGAACTATAAGTGAACATTTTTGTGATGGACATTTTGTTTCGTTTTCAGTTGTTCTCGACACGAACAGGTGGTTTCATCAGACCGACATAATTGGCAGCGAAATGAGCATTACAATTGGCTCGGAATACGACTGAAACTTCCCAGAATGAGAACAGAAAATTTTGCCACAAAAAGTTGCTGGGCAAGCTGCTTACAACTAACATACTTTTAGCAGCGCGAACTTTGCAGGTCGTACCCTACCTCTTCCGCAGGCCTTTCCGTGTGGAAGGCTCGGTGCGGGCGGGAGTAATTGGCCGCATACTTTTGGTCATGGCTAAAGGGGATGCACGAGAGGTAGGTTTTCAAGATGGCGGCTGTTTTTTAAGATTTTTAAAACGAGAACGGATCAACAACCAGACATTTATAGCATTCCTAATTGTGGTTAGGTTCAGGGTAAGGGTTAGGTTTAGGAATAATATAAATGTCTAGTTGTTGATTCGTTCATGTTTTAAGAATCTTGAAAAACAGCCGCCATCTTGAAAACCTACCTCTCGTCCATCCCCTTTCGCCATGACTGCAAACTTTTTCGGCCCGCAACCCGTAAAATGCCTGCCGAGGAGGTAGGGTCGTACCGCCATTCGCAATTGAGCGTGCACAGTGCGTTTTTTACGTGTTTGTTTCGTATTGTGAAACTTGATGTTTATTGGCGGAAACAGTCGCTATGGGTGGAACCAATACTAAGACTGCCCTTAGTAACATTGTTTCCGCCCATAGTAACATGAAAATTTTGGACAATGAACGTCAAATTTCACAATACGAAACAAGCACGTAAGAAATGTACGGTGCATACTAAATTCACCGTAGCAAAAAAGATGGCGGCATGTCGATTTTACTAGAATGCACTGCGGGTATCAAGTAAGAATAGCTTGGAAAATATAACGAGAAGAAAATGTAATGGACTGAAATTTTAACACGAGTGTAAAAATAACCTAGTGTCTTCTGTCTGTTCTTCAAAAGACGTTAATTTGCCTTTTTAAACGATTTCAGATCGCAATACATTATTCTGGTAAAATCGACATCCGCCATCTTTTTTGCTACGGTGGATTGCAAATGGCGGTAAATTGTACGGTAAATTGTACATTCAAGGTTTGAGTGACCGGCTGCGAATTTCAAAAAGCTGTTGCTATATTCCAGGAAGGACGGCAAGCACAAGTTGCATGGTTTGAAATCCGTAGTCCACTCGAGTCTGTTGACGAAAGCTTCGGTACCATAGGTTATTTTATGTTCGATATTCTCAGATGTATTTAATGTATAGAAATTTTATCCGAAGCTTTAGCAATTGCTCAGGAATTATAACAAACGTTTATTTAATACCTTTGCACACATTGCAAACACATTCGTAGTTGAAAATAATATTTATAGAATTAAGATAAATGAGGGTAACTTTTGATGAATAAACTATAGTTTCTGCCACTTTCTCCCGTAGTTATGTGTTTCATCGTTTGACTTTGCTTTACATAGTACGGTGTACATAATTGTATGATGACAGAAAAAGACAATGACATAATACAAATATGTAAAGACTAACTTCGGAACAAACCATTACCAATTTGTTGGGGTTGATGCAGAGTTTTTGAAGTCACTACTCCACTACACTAGTTCCACTCTGGATTTCTGTGGATAATTCTTTTATTCTTAAAATTGTTGTACGACACGATTGATCTGACAGACTGAGTGAAATATATTTTTATTTCTTATCTTGTTGTTTTTTTAAATAGAGTTTTGCAACCACTTTTATTTAAGAATCAAAAGTTTTTATAGAGCTTTCACTCGATTGAGGCCTGTTTCAGACGTCGCACTTGTGCCGAACGTAATGTAAATAAGCTAAACGAAGAGTTTATAGTTCATTTGCATTAGATTCGGGACATGACAAGTTCGACGTCTGAAACAGGCCTAAGACGCGTTAGCTAAAACAACTTAGTCTCCAAACACTTAGTTTGAAAATAGAGACCTTAAGATTGGCGCCAAAGGCAAACTAACTTTCCTTGCAAAAAAAATCAGATTGCGGTGTTTGATGAAATACTGACGCGAGGATCTTAAGATCTCTATGTCAATAGCACCAAGCGCAAAACTGTTCGATTAATATAATACTACTGTGTGTAAAAGTAACATTTTTCTAAGAACTAGTAGCTTCGTAGATTGTCTGCAACGTTCACACAAATTATTCTGTCTCAAGGTATTTGTTCAATATCAGGATTTGAATCTTGCTGGATACCAGTATCGTCGTGTTGCGCAAAGCCTTCGGGCTGGGAAGCAGAGCGGTACTCCAGGAAGTAAAATACGGTATCAGTTAGGAACAGAGCCAGTGCGATGAAGCCAAACACCTAGTATATGAGGTAAACATGTTAGAGAGGTGTCTCTGATGAAGAGGTTTTCGTGTTGAAAAATGTCATGCGAGATGTTCTTATTAGAGAGTTTCCTATGTCTGAGAAATACAGAAGCCTGCTCCTCACCAGTGACATAAGCACAAGACAAAACAAAAAAATGCAATAAAGTGTGCAACATAAGCATCGACATAAGTACAAGCATAAGACTAATAGTATGAACTACGATAGAGCAAAAGCAAATTTAGAGGAAATTTTTTTCTGAGACAAGACGTATATGTTGTTTATATATAAAAAGTGTTCCTCTTGGAAAGGTTCTTTTGTTAGAGAAATACCATATAAGGGAAGTGCTCTTATTAGAGTGTGAACTCATTGCGGTAGAGAAAATTGTTTGATGTTTGAAAAATTAGAGATTGAGATGTTCTTATTAGAGAGTACACTACGTTAGAGAATGTAAACAGGTGTTAAAATGTAATACAAATTGTTCCTGTTGGAGTACTGCATGCTGACGGCTGTTATAGAGGTGCTAAATGCTTAACTGTAAGGGTGATCGTTCTAAAATGCTTAACATGGTGAGAGGTCTATATCAAAGACACGTCGCTATTAGAGATTTGGCTATATTCTTGAAGTGGTTTTTATACTACAGTGGAATTCTATCTCATAGAGAGATATTTATTGTTATGGGTTATGTCAGTTTGGGGAGGACTTAAGGCTGTCATTATCAATCTAATGACATTTCTTGTCTGTTAGTACACAGAAGTGGTATCACTATTAAAGATAATCTTGATGTAGTCAGTGTCATAGAAAAAGTGTCTCTATTAGAGGTATCTTCTATATTCAACCATTTAACAATTTCTGCAATATGAATATGGGTGTTTAAGATTATTAGAACATAATTATACATACCACGGCAGCTTCGACATTGCTGCATGGAGATTTAGAATCATAATATTCACAGCTATCTATGAAAGTGTCACGATGTTGAAGATTAATTTTTATGGCTCCACGTCGAAACTGTCGAGCTTTCTCTGCTACTAATGAGGATGATATTAACAGAAGGAATACAAACAAAGCTGAATATATCACCATCTGGAATGAAACATATGACATCTGATCAAGCTTATGTGCTGCATGTCAAGCTCACATGAGTATATCAAACTAATCATGTGAACAAAGTTTAAAGACCACGTAAAGCTCATAACAAAATCATTGGAATTTTAATTGATTGCAAAACAACACTGTAACTCCGAAAATAAACATTTTGAATTTATTTTAGCTTTCGACTATATTCTAGTCATCATCAGGAATGATACCAGTTACATAGCAGTAATACTTATATAATGAAGACTATGACATAATTGGATACATAATATAAAAATGCATATTCTTCTACTTAGGAACATATATATGACATGTGTAAGTGTACATTAACTAGTTAAATATAATTAAAAATAAGCCATCATAAAATTAACCATGATAATCTTGATGAGAATTCAGCAAACAATATTCCCAAAATTTGGATACATTTGCCCTACTTGGCAATTATGACACTAGATTAACCCACTCATTTATAAATAGATAATCCCTTTACTAAAGATGAAATGCACGTTCGTTATTCTCTGGAAAACCGCAAAAGGCAACACATTCCTGTCAAGCAAACATAAAACCCCTATGAAATACCAAAGCTCAGTTCTTTATGAGTTTATGTGCCCTGGATGTAACAGTAGATATATTGACAAAACTGATCGATGTCTGTACACTTGATTAAAAGAACACTCACAGGACAAAATGTTTATTTTCGAAGTTACCATTGTTTTGTATTTTGTAAAAATACTCAGTGGTTCACGCAATTTTTAACTGAATCAACGCCATGACAAAATACAAAGTTTCATTTTAATTCAATTAAATACCAACAGTAGGGTCCCGAGACTTGTTTTTGCTATAAGCATAAAATATACACAAAATGGACTTTACATGATCTTTAAATCAAATAATTTTGAACCAGATTATATTTTTACGTAACTGCAAGCGTCCAGTTTATGGGTATTCTACTTTGTGATCCTGATACAAGTAAAGCAAAGAGAACCATGGTAGCCAACCATGCAGTTATGGTGACAAAAAGGAAAAACTTGAATGACCCATTGTTCACAGACTTGTCAGAGAAGTCTGCCAAACATGAAAATGCAATCAACAGAGTGAACTAAAAAAGAAAATGAAGAATTTCCAAGGGTGTCAATAATATTTATCACAGCAGGCTCAAAAATAGGCAGCAATATATGTACAGGATATTACAAGGTGGCGCGAAGACATGAATATTATTTTCTAATGGGGAAAACAATATTTTACGAATGAGCGCAGCAAGTAAAATATTGTTTTCAGCACGAGAAAATAATATTCATATCTTCAAACTACGGTGTAATGTTCTTTTTATTGTATGGTCAGAAGTCGGAACAAGCTAACAGAGAACATATAAATCTTGCGGAAAACACACACATTTTTCATGCAGTACATATTTGGTGAAAATATGGAAAATATGGATGTTTTAGTTTACAGTAAAACACCATAACCATATAATCAATATATATATGCCTAATGTTCACTTACAAATTCTCCTATTTTCAGCAAACCCGCCCAACTTTTAACATAATCGAACCCAGAGAGCAAAGGCATTCCACTTCACTATAAGGAATACACTGCAATGAAAAATAAAGTTTCTAGCATCGACACTACAGCACATAAAATATGTCAGACTTTAGTGGAAAAGGTATTCTCAACTGATAAAAGTGCAATGTTATTTGATCAAGCGGTAAGAACAATCTGGTCAGGAGAGAGAGAGGATGGGCAACAAAAATTTATCAGAATTATAAGGCCTGATGGCCATTAAAATTTTTTGCCATTTTTCCCATGGAAGGAAGGATAATTTCACAGTTTGTTATGAGCGAAGCTATTTCCACATTTGGTATTTTCAGGGATGGATGGGTTTGGACAAAACATTATTTTGACATTTTGCATCAAATGCAGAATGTCAGCAAACATTATGTCCTATGAAACGATCACAGGAACCCTCTATCTACAATACAAATGCAGCATTTTTAACCTGCTTTGCAGTCTTGTCACAGTGTAGGGAATGGACATGGGCAGTATTATGTAGTTTACTGGCTGCCACCACCTAGTTCAGCATTCTTATTCACCAGAAAATGCAATTGACTGGCTGGCATAATGGTAATGAGATGCGTAATGCAATATGCGTGAACACACAAACTTCAATTGAGTGGCCCTTAAAATCCATTCCCTTGTCTGACCAAATCCTAATTCAATATTCAAATTATTAATTGACAGAGCCACAACCTTTTTTTTTTGTCTTGGTAGTTCAGCCTAATCTGTACAACTAATTACGGTATATGTTCAAATAACCTGTGATTTTATTATTCTGTATTTTGATATATTGTATTTTGACAAAACACTAAAATTAGAAAAATTACTTCACAATATGCCTAAGTGCACATAACATTAAATTTCTATAAATATTGAATACACACCGACGGAGTGGGTATATTTCGAACACAACACGAGCCTGAGTGACCCACCACAAACGGAGAGTACTTTCCAATGCAGAAAATAAAGCAGGAAACAATGAGTTAATATAAACTGCTTTTCTCTTTCAAAGTTTGAGTAGTTTGCATAATTTTTGAATTATTTTTTGCCACGACCACAATCCTACTTTACTCCTCCGATATAAGGCTTAGTTATCCTTAGTTATCCTATGCTATTTCAATTATCCTTTCATTTTGAGGAATTTCGGGTGCAGTTCACCCTAAATATCAACACTTATCATATAGAAAGGTAGCTTGTAAGTTCTTGACCAATCAGAATCGTGCAATTAGAAAGCAAAGAAGTCCGCAATATTTCAAATATGGCAGCAAAGTAGTGAGTTGAGAAAGTGCTTAAAAACGATATTGTACAAGGATGACCGCTGAAAACAGAAGCAAAGGTTAGCTTTATACACACATTCAAAGATTACCTGCGACATAGTCGAATTTCAAGCCTTTTCAACGCTAAATTTTCGTTTGTTTGTGAATTTAGGCATTGAACTTCCACTTCTTATAAGTGACTCAGATCTGGAAAAATATCCGGAATTTAAGAAATTGTTAAAAACGTTGACAAGATATGTTTCTGATGATGGAACTACGGTGGATGTGAAGAAAGATTACACAGATGTATGAAGTTGTTCATACCTAATTAATATTTGTTTTGCTATTCCACCTCCCCCCCCCTCCCCTTCTCCCTGAAATCTGTGTCATTTTCTATCGTTGTATCTAATTTGGAAAGTTGATTGTACATTTTTAATGTTCCCTATATGTTTTACAGTAAATATTGAGTGCACAATTTGCAAACTTTTCAGCAAGGAATATGCTAATTTACCCCCCCCCCCCCGCTTCCTTCCCTGCCCCAATTGTCCAGATTTTTTTAACTTTTGTCGTTTGATTTATGATGTGCACTTGCTTTGCACCTGTTTAGCACCCACAGTTACAATCGTTGGCTTTCCTGCACCTAAGATAATTGAAAACTGCCATTTCTGTTTTTAATGCTTGGGGTGATGTACACATAGGTTTGATTTCTACCTAATTTCTAACCAACTTAAATGTATATAACTGTATATTTTAAGGTGAGTGATGCTCTAAGGCAAGAGAAATTACAATATCTTCAGAATAAAGTTGTGTATGATGAATTAAAGGACATTCTTTTGGATTATGAAATCAGTAAACTTGATCATGAACCAGATAATCCCTCTGCCCAGGTACAGACATAGACCTGTATATAGGTACAGACCAGTATTGGAATTAGAATTCTGCCCGTGTGCTTATTTGTGAGTTTGCAATTATAAAATTAGGGTAAAAAATTCTTGATCATGATTACATATTACTTAGTATTGTGTTTTCTTGTTTGACAAAGGCTTACAAGGCCATGAAAGATGCATTAATTGCAGCTGAGCTGGTTGACTATCTAGATTTCAATCCTGAAGTGGGTGGCTCAGATGTTGCACTACTTGGTTTGAAGGCTGAACAACTGCATCAAAGTGATGCTCATAAAATGGTAAATACTAACTTTCCCAGCTAACCAGCTCCAAGTGACAAGTTTATTTTGTCAGCCATTTGTTCATTTTTGTTTCTTTTTATTATTATATTTGTTTATAAAGAACATATATATTGTACACAGATTTCAATGGTCATCTATGTAAGGCTTTATGACAAAGTGTTGTGAACATAGTCATCTTCAAGGGCGGATCAATCCGTATTTGATAGAAGGAGTGCAGATTTTCTAAGAGGGACATAGTGCCCTACGAAGGACCTTACCCTGACTTTGTTCATCTACTAACACTGTTGTCAGTGATTTGGTCATTTCACTTGCCAACGTATGACTTACAGTATTAACCTTAGCTTTTTAACTGAAATTTTCTTCAAATCAAATCAGAATCTATAATTATAATAATATGTATCATTCAGTGTGCACAGTGTTTTTGATTTTTTTTTTTTGGGGGGGGTAGGGATGCAAGATAGGTGTGCAACCCCCCCCTTAGAAAATCCACACTTGGTTGTCTTTGTATGATCAAACGACTAGACTTGAACAGAATTAATTGACTTATTAAATGGTCTAATTAGCAATCTAACCATCTTCAATGCTCAGCATCTGTCATTTTTATACCAAGGTACTGCAGCAAGGTCTAATTCCTGAACTGGAAAATCGTCTAAAATCGAAAAATGAACAAGTCGCCCAGTACCATCAAACATCTAAAACAAAGGGTACAGTAGTCTTGTCAACCATTGAGCGTTTTAGTAAAGTAGAAAATAATGGATAGTGTTAATAATTCTGACATCACAAGCCAGGGCAAAATGTAAAGTTTTGTTAGAGTTGGAGTTTTTCTTTCCCAGAAAATGATTCAAAGTTTGCCTTTGCCAAGGCTACCCAACTGCCAGCCATAATTGAAGCGGAAAAGTTACGTCTGCAAGAAGACAAAAAACGACCAAAAGCAGAGAGAATGCTAAAGAGTGCACAGCATGTTCATTATTACCAGGTGAGTGCCAGAAAAGGGGCTATAAGTTATTAGAGAAAAATGGTGTAGCCAGGCCGTTTATGTCAATATGCAAATTTCAAATGAGTATCATCTTTCTGCATTTCTTTTGAAGAAATTGATTGTTTTCGCATTTAGAAGATGAAGGGACTGTAAAATAATAGTTTTCCGGCACATAGTTTTAAACCTTTTTAAAATGAGATAAATTAATACCATATTCGAATTCCTTGAAACAGTACTAGCTATTCACCTGTTCTAGTTCTACCTGGTCGGACACAACGTTGCGTCCGTGCAGAATAGAATTGATCGGTTATTTCGCATCTTCCCGTGCGACATATCTATACTTAAAAGATTAATGATGGTTTTGTTTCACGCAATGAAGACATTGGTGCGAACCTTGGAGGTATCAGAGCAGCTCATAACTCAATATAAACTCAAGTGGCAAAAGAAATATGACGAGATTACGAGTGATTGGTTGGCAGCAAAATGCGAGGCAATGTGTCTCAAAATAAGGTACAAAGTTAACGTGATCTGTTTTTTGTGAGTAATGATCTGCTTTCGTCTATGACTCTGGGGATAATAGCATAGCATTGAATTGATGTCTAGTACAAAGAATTTCACAGAAAATGGCTCGATCGTAGACATCTATTTATCAAGCCTAGTCCTCACTTAGCGACATAAACATAACCAACAGGCAACATAATGAAAGGATAACTTTTCCTCAGAGCTTTACAAAGTAGAAAGAATTTTCTTTCGAATTTGCTTTCGTTCTACGATAGCTTATGCTCGTAGCATTCTTGTTCTTGTGTTTTGTCTTCTGTTTTACCTAGTGCTTGTGCTTTCGTCGCTAATTGAAACCGGGCTTTATTTGTTTGATCATCTTTGGTTTTTGCTAGTTTTCAGCACAAATGAGTTTCAGTCACCAACCTCTTTGAGATGAACTCAATCAATCGCTAGCTCAGCTTCTTGTCCTGGTCAGTTCTCCCCATTTGCTATTGACCATCAACCTCTTGATTATTTACGCAGTCCTACTGGAAGAACTAGATTCATATTTTAAACTATTTGACACTGCAGAGAACAAAAAAATTCGTTGTCTCGAGCGGGTTTCTGCAGTGTTAGATTAATATAATCTAGTTTTTCATATCTCTGAGGATGGTTCTGAAATAGTACCTACTCGAAGTTTTGTTGTTTCCTCCGCATCCTCTCTGTCTTTCCGTAACCCCGTCCTTGAACTCCTTCATGACGTGGTTTCATGGAACATCTTCAGTTGCGGTGAGATTAAACTATACTGGCGTTTCTTGATCCACTGACCATCTCAGCATCACATAATAATAATCATGGCAATGCACTTCTACTCTTGGGAGATGTAACATTGGCAATTCAAGTTTCCATTGCAGTTTGCTAACATATTTTTAACATACCAAACATTTGTCACAAATTTACATCTCTTTAAAGTAGAATTGCGTTGCAAGTAGCAAGAAAAATTGCACCGCGTGACAGGGCCTTAAATGACTTCATTTCAGAGTTCTCCAGAATCAAATGTTATGCGATACCTATTCACCCGAATCAGTCAGTGCTTTGAAACAAATTCGGTAAGCACTAATAATAATCTAAATCAACGTACCTAATCTAATATGTATCATGGGTATATTACAAGAGAGCTTGAGAAGCACAGTGGCGGATCCAGGGTAAGTCAAAATGAATTATAGCAGCTCAATTTTAAATTCAAAATAACTTTATAACAATGTCATAGGTTATGAATTTCAAAAGAATAAAATCTGACCAATGAAGTTGCTTTGAAGGTATTTTAAAATGTAAATATATCCTAGAATGAGCTGTGGTAATTTATTTTGACTTAAGCTAGATACGCCACTGGAGAGGTACACCCCCCTGATAAAATTATCTTCCGGTTTTGATTCTCAAATGACTATATTACAATACCTTGAGAACATGGAACAGGGGGTGTTTCCATCCCCCTAGTAACTAGAGTACCAAAACCCACCACCCGTGTACCTCCAGCAGTTGTGTCGTCATATGTATGTTGTTTCATTTTCAGAGAAAGTCTGCAGGGAAAAGAAAATGAGACAAAGAAAGAGCTACATCGCGTTATGCAATCACTGAAGGCTTACAAATCAGTTGGCATGGGATTCGATGACTTGGTCCAACTGTACGGTGACATTATCGCAGAAATTGACAATAAAAAGTGGGCATTGGCTGAACTCAGACATACTGACAACAGCGATTTGAATGATTTGTGGAAGTGATCATTTCGTGTTGAAATTGTCCAGACTTTACAACTCTTTTCCCTCACGTATCGATCACATGCACCTCGCATCTGTTGGTAGAGATGCCATGGTTGACTTAAAATCAACTCTCTTTGTGTTATATTTTATATTAAAATATAATTTTGTGGAAACACAACGTAAGTTTATTATTGAGATAATAAACTTACGTGGCGTTTCCACAAAATTGTATTTTAATTTGATATTCACCATGCAATCACACAAGGAACATATTTATATTCCTGGGTAAATTTCAGAGTTAAGGTGCCTCGATACTTGGTCTAAATCATCGCGCGTTCTACTTCTTTAGCTTAGTTTAGGTCATTGCATGGCTCTACTGGTTGTCTTCTTAGTTGGAAACCGGTTTTATTTTCTTACCGTTCGTATGTCCAGAGACATTTTTGTCTTGGTTAAGGTGTGGAGGGAAATAGAATTGAGTTCAAACGGGAAACATGATTTCTATGTTCAGGCAAACTTTGAAGAAACTCTTTTTGAAATAGAGAGAACGGTACGTGCTATAGAGCTTATCAATGACCTAAAATGAAGCTCAAACATTCACTGCAAAAATCTTAAAATTTCGAATGCCTTGAACCCAAAGATGGCGTAAATATTTATAGGTCTAGCTAGTTGAATTTCAATTGCGTCAATTTGCTTTGTACACCCCGGGAACGTTGTATAATATCGGCGTTATTTAATATGTGCATTTGTAGTTAACATAAACAAGAGACTGTTTACCTAAACTGTTTTGTTTCAAGAACCAGATTTGCACATCTTTATATGTGATTTAAACTAAAAAATTTAGAGATTTAATCAATTACCTTGGGTCTCATTTTAGGGATTGGGGTAAACTACAGATATTTTATCAGGTGTTTGGGAGACCCATCTTGTATCTGTCCCATACTTTGGTTTGCGAGACACTTTACATACATCAAAAGGCGGAAATCTCGAAAGTGTGAGGTTTACGTTTGACAAGCATCTTTTAACTCGGCGAATCTATCCAGAAAAGCCGATTTTAAACAATAAATTTGCGTTAAATTGTGCAAATAAAAACACTGTTTATATGGTAAATTCTCAAGTAATTCTAATTTCGTATGCATGACCAATTTCGCATTGAAATGTCAATACACTATCAGCTATTTCTTGAGCTGGTAAACCATATCTCTCCAGCGTGTGTTGACCTGTTATCGATTTTCTCTCCTACGGAGAAGAGAAGCTAGTTGTTTTTAAAGTCGTACCTATGTCTGTGTCTATGTGGTACCTGAAAATATATCTAGTTTTCTTCGTAGTACTGCAAAGTCATCATGCCGGTTCATTTGATGGATTCACGCGGGGAGAGACGTTTTACAGCCAGAGAAAGGAATCGGAGATGTTGAGCGGAGTAAGCTTCGAGTGCAATAAGACCATAAGAAGTTTGGACAGCAATGCAAGATGGTTATGTGAGTTGTTTATCTGATGTGTAATCATGGTTTCTATATAGTATGTATCTTAATGGTATTGTGTGCTTCGGTACAAATGAGGTGTTGTGGTGTTACTCTGACTTTCTATCCTCACCGGGCAGGCTTAACACATGCTTGAGCACGGCAGAAATCGAACCTACGACTTTTCTAGCCAATGCTAGCTCAAAGCTCTTGCCAACTGAGCTAGTGTTTATATTGTTGACAGGTTCCCAATTGGGTTACCATGCAGTGTTACAGCTAAATATACAAGTTCTCTGTCGCGCGTCTTGAGATTAAAATGACTGTTTACATACAGGTTATTAGCCATTGGCTATGTGCAGTATATGAATACTTCTATGAATACTAGCTACACCCGTACATCATCGGCAAATTATGGCATTTTTTCTTTGTAATTAAGCCAAATTGAATTTTAACAAAAAACGATTTTAAAATTATTAAAATAAGTATATTCACAATAGAATCTCATTAGAGTAACTATTTCAATATTTTACCGACTGTTTTCACAGTTTGGCGACAGTGATTCAAATTTCTTCATGAATTATGAAGTTATAAAGTCCAATAACAGGGCCGGTGCTAGAATCTAACGTTAATTAAGGGTATTTATTGGGGTGTGTATATTCATATATTCAGGTTCTGCCCGACTAATTGCTTTTGAAATTGAAATCAGGTCCCCCTTTAAGACGCAAATTAATGCGATGAAGCCAGAGAGTGATAAAATTTTTGATGTCCTTGTGCATGGTTGTTGTGGCAGCCCTCTCTTCAATAGTTTATTCTTGTTTCATTCCCACCTACTCCCCTGCGTTTGACAACAGAAACTTGGTGGTTAAAATTCGACGTTTTTCCTCTTCGTTAATTTGATATGATTATTATTATTGAATTATTATTATTATTATTAAATTTAAAAATATTTCACACTGCAGCTAGTAGCTGAATTGCGTGATTTACATATGTCACTATATTATATATATATACTTTGATGCAAATATTCATAAACCCCACCCTTATTTTCCAAATACCAAATTGAACCCAAATACAGTCAAGTGTAAAATCTATCTAACTAAAGTCCTACACATAGCAGGGATAAAAGAGTTTTGAAAACGGTTCGTACGTATATTGTACATATTAAATGTTTGACTACGTGATTGTGACGTTTTCCATTAACCGCCGTCACCTTGCAATCAACATGTCTGGCAGTCATCAAACGGCACAATGAAGCAGCCATTCATATCAAGCTTGTATGAGGAGGAGAATCATTACATCTTAAACACCAAATTTTTGTTGTCAAACAAAGTTTCCTATAAATAGACCTCTCCTCAAAATCGAGTTTTAAGCGTTCTGGAAGCGATTTGAGTGTAAAATAGCTGTCTAAATCGATAACGGCAACGTTTTAGAGCTTAAAATGATGTTTTGAGTGCTAAACTCAAGGACTTAAAGGATTCCTTCTAAATCGAAATTGCTGGTCTTACCAAGTCGGAAATCATGTTTGCGGCGCTCACGCTATCGAAGAGAGCGAAGTAACATGTTGAAATGACAAATTTAAAACTTTCTTTCAGAGAAAAATTGCTGGTTTCTTTGTTATAACCAAGCCTGTTGGTATTGGCACTCCTTCCACCTCATGCGCTATTACTTAAATCATGATTGTCAATATTAACTATAGTTTCATGAACAATAGTTTCATGTTTTAGTGTTACTGTTGCAATTTTGCGTATTTATATTATTTGTAATTATTTTCTTGGGTCTTGGGGTTTCTTGTGGGTTTCCTCCCCGTTTGCAATTTTTTTTCTTCTTTTACTTATTAGTGTGTATTTATTTAATTTATATAATGGCAAGTTATCAAATCCTATTTTACCGGGCAACTCTCTTCCATGTACCGTGCGCCTTACTTACTTTTATTCTGTTAGATTTCGATAGCTGGGGAAAACCAGGCAGTGGAATTCTAAGCGGAAACGTGAAATGGTTCGGTGCTTTTGACCAATGTATAGGCATCCCCCATGGCAAGTATTGTCTGGTCACAGCGCTAGGGAAATTTCGCACAAATACGGTAAATATGACACCTTATAAATTGGCCTAACATGACGTTCTTGAAGTCTTTCCAGAAACCGTGGGCAGGCTGCAGTCAAAGTCGGATAGCGCTATTCACTGGATGGTGATTTTTCAACCGTAGTACTGAAGTGTTAAAAAAGCAACAAAATTGCGATCAGGCCCTGTTTCGACGTAAAAGAAAGTTCATTTTAGAAATCTGATTTTGTCCGACTAACGGAAGGTTAAATTCAAAGCTTTTTAAAAAATCTCTATTCAGTAGATGGCGCTATTCGACCTTCATATCGCCCTTTGCTGATATTTTTCTGAAAGTGTTGAAATGCTTAGTAGATGTTCTGGGGTCAGTAGTATGAATTAAAAGGTAGCAAGGGTTGGTAAATGTAATTTGCATGTTGAAGAAACGAGGGATAGATTTAGCATGACTGGTGTCCGGAGCATGTTCTGCCAGCTCTCAGTAGCGAAGCCAGCCCGACAATTTGGTCATGCTATGCAAATTTAAATCATTGTTATCACTCATTGCTTTAGAAATTGGTTCCTTATACGGTTTATAAACACTGAAAAATTTGCATTTTGCATGACCAAATGTCGAGCTGGCTTCGCTACTGCCAGCTCTAGTTAATATGTGAAGTACTTGAGTTGTGTTGATGGGGGAGGGAATGGGGAGTAAATGCATCTCTGGAAGAGAGTTTGACAGTGGTGTTATAGTGTTCTGGAAAAGATGCTTGTTAATTTCGTAGCTTTGTAGATGCGTAGGAAGTTGACCTCCAGTCAGTAATATGCAGGTCAGTATTGAAGTCTTTCCCATTTTAGACTCTCGCCATCTGGTATGGAATATGTGTCCCCGATGCATGTGACGACACGGATGTCTCCATCGTGCTTGAGACTTTTGTTAGCAACGGTTAGTTAAGACTGAACTCCTCGTGTATTCCGGCTGTTGTTTTCGATTATATGCACGTTTTTAGGGGGTTTCATGACTTGTGCGTGTATCCATCTCTTCAATCATGTTCAAGATTGGATACGAAGAAAGAAAGAAACAACTTATTTGTAAACTTTATATTGTGATATTTTTTATAGTGAGACCATTGAACTCTTCGTGTATTTCGACTGCTGTTTTCGTATATCTGCATGTTTTTAGGAAGTTTTATGACTTGTGTAATATCTTTTCAATCATGTTCAAGAATGGATATGAAGAAAGAGAGAAAAAAAGCTTATTTGTAAACTTTATCTTGTGATATATTTTTTATAGTGAGTCGATACCTCTTTCCAAGTGTCCGTGTTCTTGACCTAACATGTTACAAAGAGCAATCATATACTACTACTGTCGTCTTCACTATGTGAGTAGAAAAGCTCGGTTAAAGCCAAAAGGTCGATCGAGCCTCAACTTTTCCTCAACTCTCCCATATGTTTTATCAGAACGCTCTCCAATTTATATCTTTTTTTTCTTGCTGCCCATCAACTATCTGGTCTGTTACCCATACATGTAGTTGAAATCCGTGACGAAAACTTCGACTCAAAATTTTTAATCAGCCAGCGTTAATTGAGAGGGTGCGAGTCGTTGAGATTTTTGCGTTCAAACAGTCCAGTTGATTTTAAAACACGGAAAAGTACTGGCACTATTTGTCAAATAGAATTCCATTTTTCGAGCCAAACTAGCAAATTTCTCATGAAGTATAATTTACTTCGGTTCCAAATTTCTGGTGGACCTATAATTTTCTGTACTCAACATGATTACAAAGTTTCTACAAGTTTCATAAAGAAAAATAAATGATAGAAGTGATTAAAAACAACAAAATGGATTCTTATTCGGTAGCTAGTTCCAGGCCTTTTACTCACGGTCAGATCAGCTGGAATGTAGTTTCGTGTCGTTCAGACACGATTTCAGGTGGACCCTTGCGTTTCAGAGACATTTTCCTGCCGCGCAGAGCCACCAAGAATATCTGATTTTGATGGATGTGAACGAGAGACTCGGTAACCAATGCTCAAGTGAGAAATCACACACACAACATTTTTCATTTGTGCGCTTTTTCACATCTGTCAAAAGGAGAAAATTAGAGAGGTTCAGATTTGACTTGCTCTACCAATACCGCTACCTTTTCCGATGTTTAAACAATTTGATTGGTTAATCGGATAGGTACGACACATCTGATTGGCTGAAAGATAGATTAAGGTAGCGTTAGAGGTATTGGAAGCGAAATCTGGACCTCTCTATCATACTGGGAACCACGGCAAATTTTAGCCTTTATCCTATTTTCTATTTTCCAGAATATTTTGTTGCATTATTTTGGCGTGTTGCGTAATTGGAACGATCATCGAAGCTCACCAGGAATCCTGCCAACAAAATACACTGGATTGTGATTTTCTCGCAAAACAAAACGGTCTTCTAAAACGGGACACTTCCCTAGACCACGACATACCAAAAATAACAGATGTTACGGAAACAACGCCGTTAATAAGAGCAAAGAAAAAACAAAATGGTAAGAGCTCGTTCCAATTAGCATGTTAGTTCATTAGCTAATTAGTTAATTAGGTTGATGGTAATTAGTCAATTAGTTTGTTGTAGTTGTTTTGAGAAATTAATGGTGCAGGTATATTGATGGCAAAAACACACGTGACGATGAAGGACTATAGTTTTGCATACTGAACATTGACCAACATAGACAATGAGCTGTAATTGTTATTTCAATTAATTTTCCGTCTATCTATTCTATGCTTATACTATGATATGTTCAGACAAAGTGAAATAATAAAGCTTAGCAGGTATCGAGGGAGGGATCGGATGTAGGTAGGTAGGTAGGTAGGTAGGTAGGTAATAGTTGGTAATGCTGGGTAATGGTGGGTAATTTTGGCTAGGTAGGTACATAGTTACAGTACGTAGATAAACTGTTGGGTAGGCTGTCATGGTACATTGATGGTAAACTGCGAGTGAACAAATCATCTCGTAGGTTTAATACTAAAGGCTGGAAAAGATAACGACACAAGACCAAGCACCGAAGTTGGTGAACAATTGATACCAAGCAGTAAGGCTCTGTTTATGTAAATCTTGTTTCAGATGAAACACAAGTCTCAATCATCTTGCTCAACTCCCTGTCTCACAAAGTGGGCCAGCTCGGCTTTCATATATAAGCACCACATAAAGTCGGTTTTCCAGTAGCGAGTATTTTTGCGAGAAGTTGAACCCAAGTGGAACTGATTAACTTCATTAGCACAAGAAAAAGTCACTAACTTCGAGCGAGAAAAATCGCTAGTGGCTAACCGGCTTAAGTCTGGCTTAGCAAAAAAAGAAATATTTTCCTCGGAGCATGTCTGCTGATCTGTCATGTACCTCTTAATTTGAGTATCAATTATATTGCTTTAATTTGTTAGGTTTTCTGGTGGAATTTTTTCTCTGTTTCTCGCTGCTCCGCAATTCCCGCGCCGTCTTCAGAACTGATGTAACGCCCGAGACAGTGACGTCGTTGTTTGGTTTGAGAGTTCTTTCAATATTCTGGATAATACTCGCTCATGTATACGGTTTCTCCAAAAGCGTGGATGGAATTACAGGTAAGTACATGGCCGATAAAACATGACTCCGAGAGGCACCAAGTCCATGAGATACTTTGCTTTATGCCATACATATAGAGATTTACGCGAGGTAAACGGGTGAAATAAAAATCGTATTTTCACTGTGGAGAAGCGAATAAGCGTTTTCATTGGCCGTACGATTTTTTTCACTAGTAAAAATTTATCGTATCATCATTTTGATTGGCTCTACGGTTTTTCTCACTAGTGAAGAAAATCGTATTGTTATTTTGCTCACAACATGGCCGCCGTGTTGGGGAAGGAGCGAAAGGGTATTTGGCTTTTATGTCTAAAAGAAGAAGAGTTTCCTCACTAAAAAACATGAAACAGAAAGAAGAACAGCTTTGACTCACTATTTAGGCCAAATAACGGAGAAACAAATTACAAATGGTATAATTCTGTTTTGAGAGTTCAATACATTTTGAGAGTACAAATTACTGCATGGTTGGCTCGTTTGTACGATTTTTGTTACACTTGTTGTAAAAGATTGCTAAACTCACTCGTTCGCTGCGCTCACTCGTTCGTTTAGCAATCTTTCACAACTCGTGCATAAAAATCGTACGCACTCGCCAATCATGCAGTAATCTCTATATCTATAAAGTATATAAACCGAAGAGGTTTTTAAAGTTGTAAAAATAATCTTTTACATAGTAAATTTTCTTGATCTCCGTTCACACACTGAAAAGTTTTCAATGATGGTGATAGCAAATGGCTTTCCGGCCGTGGATACTTTCTTCTTTTTGAGGTAAGCCTAATTAAGACCTTCAGTTGATACACTAGGAAAGTTTTCTGAAACGGGTTTATGAAACAAATGGTGTTTTGGTGGGGAAACTGTGAATATTAAGCTCCAAAAAGATTTTTATGCGGTCAAAAATTGAATAACATTTTTCCTCTCGACATCTTTACAATCAGTACGGTTGTTCCAAATTGATATACCTTCCAGTTGATGAGTCGATCTGAAAACACGGAAAAGTACTGGCACTAGTTGTCAAATAGAAATCCATTTTTCGATCCAAATTATTAAATTTCTCATGAATTATAATATACTTTGTTGGTAAACTTCTGGTAGACCTATTATTTTCTTCATTAAAGACTGTTACTAAGTTTCAACAGGTTTCACAAAGGAAAAAAAAGATCGATATAAGTGATTAACAACAGCAAAATGAACTTCTGTTTAGATTTCTATTAGTTCCAGGCCTTTTACTCACGGTCAGATCAACTAGTTCAAGTTCGTAATGTCCCATGGCATACTAGTGAACGGTCCATTTCTTGACTAGTAGAAAAAGTTTTGAAAACTTGTTTCTCACCTTCAAGATCGAGGAGCGGTTGAGGTGACGAAGTCCCATGGAAATCCCCTTCCTGTTCGGCCAATAGTTTTCGCGGAGGGCTCGCGGACAAAAAAAGATCGAAGTGAGTTTGTTCACGGCCACCAGTTTAATAACCACATCACCCTCGCTACTCCGGTTTATGTTTAAATAAATACAACGCCCGATTTGAGTGCATTCACGACTCAACGTTTCGAGACTCCGGTGTGGCATCTTCATGACTTCATCAGGGGTGATCTGATTTTGCAGCTCGCTGCTCCTTGTGATAATTGATGACGTTCACAAATGACGTCATATACCGTAGTTTCTGATATCCAACTCTTTCTGTAGTGGTCTCCTGTTGATGTACAATGTCATGAAGCGCTTACAGAACAACAATGGAGAAATACACTGGGGAACCTTTTATTTACATCGTTTCCTGAGGTATTGTAAAACCAGCTTGACACTCTTAAAGTTTCTGTGTGTCACAGCAGGAAGTTTGAATGGAATTTGGAACTCTCAGTAACAGTTGCATGTTTCATGTCCTGGACAGTTTAACAAAGTCTAACGCCTCTTCCTTATATTCTTTCTTGTACTATTAATAAAACATCTAAATATCCTCATCCTTAGTTTTAGTGAACTAATCTTTGTCAGCCAGTTGATCTGAAAACACGGAAAAGTACTGGCACTAGTTGTCAAATAGAAATCCATTTTTCGATCCAAATTGTCAAATTTCTCTGGAAATATAATTTACTTTGCTTCTAAATTTCTGGCAGACTTATAATCAAAGACGTTTACTAAGTTCCAACAAGTTTCACAAAGGAAAACAAAAGATATAAGTGATTAACAACAGCAAAATGGATTTGTATTTGGTGGCTAGTTCCAGGCCTTTTACTCACGATCAGATCAGCTGGAGAACATTGCACCAGCATCGCATGCAAAGGCTTAGGTTCCACTCCTGGCGGAGCGAGGACCAAAAGTTAATGATTTTTTTCTCCTTTTAGTACCTTAAATTGATCGAAGTACCACAAAATCAACATTTTTTCAGTTAAATAGATTTCATCCGTATCTACTTAGGCTCACGCCTGCCTTGATGTTCGTGGTATTATTTATCGTCCAGTTAGAGCCGTTTGTTGATAAAGGCCCTCTGTGGCAACAACATTTGGATCGTGAAAATTGCGAGGATTACTGGTGGACGAATCTCTTGTATATCAACAATTTTTATCCTACAAATGTCGTGAGAGACTCGGTAAACAAACAATAAAACATTGATAAGAAACATGATGTTGCCTAATTAAGACATGATATTTCAATCCTTCCTTAGCGAGGTTAAGGTCAGCTTTTGAAGGCTCCCGCACAGTAGAGTCGGTTGTACGAAAGGTGAAGAGCGCTATTCACGGGATAGTGATTTTTTCATACCGTCTAAACATGTTGAGTAACTGGTAAAACCCATATTAAATTCTATTCAGTATTTTCAAGTTAAAGGAAAATGGCAATATATTTTTTTATCAGATTATTGATAAAAAGCTTTCAAGTATTTGTAACATCCATTGTTAATTTTTTGGTAACATACTTAGTTTCTGAAATATTGAAGGAGATTGATATTAGTCATCCGCCATCTTGTTTTATAATTAGATCTATTTTACCGACGTCACAACCTGGGTAGGCTGTATAAAACTTGCTGTGAATTAGTTAAATCTCACTGAAATTTTTTTCTACACTTTGCAATTTACTTAGGAAGTATATGCATACAACATCAGTTGGATTTCAACATTCAGCATACTTGTTAATCGCTTCTTAAAAAGAAAAAACAGTTACCCAGGTTGTGACGTCATGGGGTTTTTGAATATCCAAGATGGCGGATGAGTAGTGTCTTTGTCTTTCTTTGTCCTCTAGTATTTCAGAAACAAAGCATGTTATGAAAAAATTGACAACACATGTTACGATTACTTAAGAGGTTCTTGTCAATAAGCATATAAAAAAATATATTGCTGTTTCCCTTTAAAGTCACTTTTTATCTCTGACGAGTTCACTATCCTTGTTGTCATTGGTTTTTATGCATTTCTGAACCAGTTGAAAAAATCGCAAACCGGTGGGTAGTGCTATATAGCTTTCGTACAACCACCCCTAATGTTTTTTTTGTTTGTTTACAGTGCATGCAATGGACATGGTATCTAGCGGTTGACATGCAGCTATTTGTCATCAGTCCAGTTATTATTTATATTTTCTACAGGTACGTACACAAAGTGAGCCACATTTGTTTATTTAAGATCTTTAAATTTTTTACTTCGCATTCAAACAACCAGGTTGCCACAAACCCATACCAACGGGCTTTGTGTCCAGTTGGTTATAACAGTAAGAGACAATAAACTTTAAAAATTGGTTTTCTAAAGGACGAATTGCAAAAAGTGATAACTTTTGTTTCAAAAGACCACTAACAAAGCCTGATTATGTATACGTTGGTATTTACCCAAACGTCCTATGACCATCATAGATATCTCATATACACTAGATAGCGCATCTTCATATCAAAACTGAAGCCAAAAATCTCAGCGGTATCCCCTCATAACAATAGGCGGCGACCATATTGGTCGTTCCTACTCATAAAAAAAATGCCGAAGAAAACACTGTACTTTTCTGCATTTGTGTATTAAATACTTTTTAGCCGCATAAAAGAGGATTTATTGTCAACTTTGTCCATTTTCGCAATACAAAATACACAAATTACCATGCTCCGTGTCAACTCTGTGGGAACGACGAGCGCCTGCGATCCGGCTTCAATTTTTGCCTGCCCACAGTGTGGGATGCACCATCTAGTGTATATGAGATATCTATGATAACCATCTATTGTAGGTACGGTTATCACGGTGTCATTGGGACGTCATTATTTCTTGGGACCGTTTCAATAGTGTGCATCGCTGTCATCACCGAACATTTTAATATTCATCCTATGGCTATGTCCATGCCTGACGCTACACCGTAAGTCTGAATGGGTACACAATATGTAATTCTGGGGTTGGTTGTAAGGAACCAGTTGATCTGAGAACACGGAAAAGTACTGGCACTAGTTGTCAAGTAGAAATCCATTTTTCGATCCAAATTACCAAATGAAATATAATTTACTTCGTTTGTAAATTTCTGGTAGACTTATAATTTTCTTTATTAAAGACAGTTATTAAGTTTCAACAAGTTTTACAAAGGAAAACAAAAGATATAAGTGATTAACAACAGCAAAATGGATTTCTATATGATAGCTAGTTCCAGGCCTTTTACTCATGGTCAGATCAGCTGGAAGTCAGCTGACAAACTCTGGTTAAACTGATTTTTCAATAGATCGGACTCAATGAACTTATTTAACTATCTCTATATTAAACCGTACTGTCGCATTCATCCGTATTTGGTTGGCCTTGTCTTTGGATACCTCATGCACCGAAGAACATTCAGAGCGAAACAACTGTATTGGGTGAGTAAATAAATCATTTTAGGGACTTATATTTGGCGTATTAACCAAAGCAACGTCTTTTGCTTTTCCCATAGATATTTAAAACCTTTTATTGAAGAAGGAGGAGGGGGAGGGGACTGTGGTTGGACTAAAACCTTTTGAGAATTTCAAACACTTTACTAATCAATAAACGCTTATATTTTTCAGCCTTTGGCAGTTATTTTCTGGTTTCTCAGCACGGCTATTGCCTTGTCTCTAATATATGGACCATTCACGGCTTTGCGCGCTGAACCAAGACCATGGACGATGTCGGAGAAAATCCTTTACAATGCAACCAGTCATTTGCTCTGGGGTATTATTGTGGCTTGGGTGACCTATGCTTGTGAATACGGTTATGGGAGTAAGTACGTTAAGATGGCTCGATACTTAGTCTAAATCATGGTACATTGTTGGCCTACTTCTTTCGCTATAGAATCTTTTATAGTGCGCGTGTAAAGCTTAGTTTAGGTCATTGCATAGCTTTACTGATTGTCTTTATAAATGGATAAGTTTTATTCCCTACCGTTCGTAAGTCCAGAGACAGTGTTGTCATGGATAAGGTGTGGAGTTTATGGAAACGAACGTATAATTGGAAATGAGTTCAAACGGCAAACATGCAGATTTCTATGTTCAGGCAAACTTTCAAGAAACTCTTTTTGAAACACAGTGGTATAGAGGTGTGTAATGACCTAAAATGAAGCTCAAGCATTCAGGGTCGCCACCGACCAATACTAACAATCTTTGTGAGTGGTTGGTTATAACAATGAAAGACAATGAACTATAGAAATTAGTTTTCTTTAGAAAACGAATCACAAACAATAACTTTTCTTGTAAAAGTCCAATCACAAAGCCCTGGTCATTTTAGGTTGCTTTTCACCCAGCATTCACTATAAAACATTTTGTGGCGGAGACCGCATCGAACCACCTTAATTAAGTCGATTAAAGCGTAACTAGCTTACTAGATACAATTAAAAAAACTCTAAGCATTGCGTGGATAGAAATTTAAACAGTCAGTTTAAATCCGACGTCATTCAACATGGTGTTCAAATGACGTCTCGTGCTCTGTCTAAGGATGTAGGATGAAGTGCGACCAGAATTTTGACTTTAAGTCTCGAAAATATAAGATCGTAGAAACAATATTGGGAAATTTGGGGACGTTATTATTGATTTTTCATGTGTAGAGTAGGTCATGTATTTTTTCATTTGAAGCTGCCAAATGAACAGTAAGATAAGTTGTGGCTAACTTGAATTTCGACGTCCATTTTTTACACATACTTCAAAAACTCGTTAAGAATTCATGAGCAAAACACAGAGAAAATCGTAGTTTTTATAACATCGTAAAGCACACGTAGATTTTCACAAAACTTTTGCCGCGATTTTCCTGGCTTAGACAACGCTTTGTACCAGTGAAAATTGATTTTGACCGTAACATTTTGGTGCATGGCGTCTTGTATAAACGTTTTAACAACGTAGTTTATACTTGTCCTTTTGATACTGTGGATGCAAACGACTGCACCAGATGGCAATTTGTCCCGGTGAAGAATCGGAACATTCTTTATGAATCTGACCACTCAATGGCACTCATTCTCGTTTGCAAGAAAGCGAAAATCGCTACAGGAATCGTAGCAATGGTACTAATCACGAACCATATATTGACAGTGCAGTTTTATAGATGTATTTGTTTCTACAGGGTATGTCAACGAATTTCTATCAGCGAGATTTTGGATTCCTCTTGGTCGTCTGACATATTGCGCGTACTTAGTGCATTGTCAGGTGATCGTAGTGATGTTGCATGGATATCGATCGGGCTTGTATTTCTCCACTCAGTGGTGGGTAAGTGAAGATATTTTAGAAGTTCTTCACACCAGTCAGGGCACATGGGACGTAGCCAGGGAGAAGGCATGCGCATTTTAGAATCCCAAGAAATTTAACCTCTCACCAAATAAGGGCCCTGGTAGTTTGGTAAAACGTTTTTAACTAACTTCACGTTGGCGCGAAGACACGAATAGGTTATTTTCAAGTGGTGATTCAACACGAGATAATAATATTCGTGTCTTCAAGCTACCACGTAATGTTCTTTTATAATATAGCCAGAAGTCGGGACAAGCCAACAGACAACATAGAAATCCCGCGGGAAAACACACGCGTTTTTCACGCGGTACATTATTTTTCCATATCTTCACTATATGGAAAATACGAGTGTTTTAGTTTACGGTAAAATACCGATTACCATATAGATAATAAAATATTATCACATTGATTTTATGATGCATTTTAGCATTTAATCAAAACAATAAGATTTAAAAGAAATTTTATTAGTTATGTATAGAACTCTATGCACTTGGTCTTATGATGATTCTGTAATAGGATCGATATATAACCATTTAAATTTGCGTCTTGTTTATCAATCCATATCTTGGATTTTCACGATGTTTTCTATTTTTCTGGTTATGTTTTTTACTTTATGGAACTCTATACAATTTATGCAATTCAATTCTATACTACAGCTATTTAGGTTTAGACGAAACATAGCCAATAAAATTACTTTTAAATCTTATCAGTTTTTTGATGCTTTATTAAAAATTGTATTTTGGACTATCATATTCATCATAAGAATCCATTTTCCTCCCATATCAAATCTCTGACTACGATATTAACATTTCTTTTTTAGGCTTACATATATTGTGCTGTTCTTTTGATGTCTCATGGTATCGCATTCATCCTTGTTGTCACGGTCGAATATCCTTGCGCGAACCTAGAGAAACTCCTCTTTAGAAAGACGAACATAAAACATAAATGAAGCTTTCCAAACTTTACACTTGTCGGTTCAACCTAAAAAAAAAACCTCAGTAGAAACGAGAACGTTGTTCTGTAAAGGCGATAATATACAACAGGCAACTTGATTCCAACAGCTGCAACTTGATTCCAAAGCAATGTCTTGAATGGAGTAATTAACACTTATTGACTGGACCAGAGGGAAAAAGGAAAATTTATGGACCCGATGTTTCGAACATCGGCAGTCGAAACGAGGTTCCACAAATCATGCTGTTTCCCGAGGGACCCAGTCAATAAGTATTTTATTACATACTAAGAGTCAAAGAAGACAAATACAAGTCAACAAATTAACATAAAATGTTTAAAGTTTTTAACAGAAACAAAACCCTAGCCCTGTCGACTTGTTATTCACCGGTGACTCAGATGCGTTGCTAGGGAGGAGACAGTCGGATTTGTTCGCTATCACGCGATACGCTTTTGACCAATGAGAAGCGAGCATAATTGGACTTTGACACCTAGTATATAATTGGACTTTGACACTTAGTATATAGTAATGTTATGCATGAGCTGTGGTGAGGGAAAATTCAGAGCAGACCTTAACTGTGTCTTCTATACTAATATTGTTCAACATACGTAGCTTAATATTGACTTTCCAGAGCATTTTTCAATCGAGAAATGATCGGCAATGTTTAAGGTGGCTCGATATGGTAATGCTCACAAATAAAGACGGCATGCACCAAATTTAATGTTATTCACATAAATCGTCTTATATATCACGTTTACAACAAATAGATACGTAAAACATCGAATACTGCATGTCATGTGAGATGCTGACGCCATTTCGCGGCATTCGCGCGTAAAAAATGCAAACTGAATACGTATTTACTAATTGCTGACGTCATTAAAAAATTCAATTTTTGATACTGAATGCCTATATCTCCAATTTTTTTCTTTGCATTATGTTACAAACACGATAGACTAACATTGTGCAATATTTAAAAAATCTGTAACGCCAATTTTTTTTAAACAACGAAAATACTGTTTTCTTGAAAAACATATTTTCCACATTATAGAAATTTTTTATTTTTTGTATAATGCAAGACTTTTGTGGTACGATGCTACATACAACATTTGAAGATAGGTCACCGTGCAAAATAAGGAGATATTGGGGGTCACCGTGCTTCTTTCAGACTTGCGCAGCAAAATACATTGTTTCTGAGTAAATTTCATATGCAAGTGTTGCCATAGCAACGGAGCATTGGCCATTAAAACTGCCATAATTTGAAAGAAAATATGTTAAAGGTAGGTTACAGTCGCTTCTGCGCATGTGCGATAGGTTTGTTATGTGGAGCCTCCTCATAACAAGTTTCCAGTCCCATTGCGTAAATGAAAACACGCGCGGTCGTTTGAATCCTTCTCTGTTGTATTGCAAGGAGCGATGGCGCATCAAGTCCTGGCATAAAAATTGTTGCTTTGAGAGTTTTAAGATCAAACAATTCATATTGGATTCTGGAAACGCGGCAAATCGCGTCGCCTGAAGGTTTAATTATTCGCGTTCGGTAGCTTTTGCTTCAGATGCTGTGGGTTTCGTTCGAGACTTCGAGTCGCACTATAGAATACTCACGAGTCACGAAACGCTCACAGGCTCTGTCATGCAATGTGGTAAGAAATATATTGTATTACTTTTACATAATAAGGAAATGTTAAGCTAGTTACGCTAGCTGAGTTCTACTAATAATATTCAGGATGTATTTAGAAGTTGACAAGTATGTTTAAAACATGAAACAGTGTAGAGATAAACTTTACATGCATCACAAATTTGGCAGAGAACCAATTTTATCAAAACAAAATCACGATACTATATATCACTCAATGAGTATATTGTGGATATGATCTATCACATAGCTAGCAATACATAGAGGATATTACACGGTGCATGGCGCGAAGATATTATTTAGCTTGCGAGTGGCGAAAACACGTTCAGGTTGGAACAAGCGAACAGAGAACATATAAATCCCAGGCCAGGGGAAAATACAGGCGTTTTTCAAGCGTTACATATTTTTTCACGTCTTCACTAGTGAAAATATGGGAGATACGAGTGTTTTAGTTTACGGTGAAACATCCATAAAGCCATAACCATATAATAAATGAGCTTATCCGATGGCTTACATAGATATTGAGTACAGGCTTCAACCGCTTGTACAAGGTGTGAAATAAATTATACATTTTATATGCACCCTGTAGAATATGCAATTAAATTGTCGTATTCTCGATTCGATTAACTCTATAGCAACTTTTACAATCCGTTTCCCAAACAAATTCAAAGTAATGAGTGAATTCAAAGCCGCGAAGCGAGATGCGGAAATTACGGGTTTGAATATCCGGTATTAAAATTGTCGACGTATCTTAGGTGTTGATGTCTCTGGAAGTGTGTTCATTTTGTGTTTCAAGCATAATAGCCTGGAATAAATTTCAAACTGTTATACTGTATGCAGTTTTTTACTACATATTATAATGCCAGATTCAATATAATGCAATATAAGCACAATATCGGTGCTCTCGTCGACGTCGTGATATTATATCGTATAGACACGATCCATATAATGCTCTCATCTAGGTGCACGCCATAGATGTGAATTTGGTTGCTTGATCGAGAATTTAGCCTGATGCTTGAGGTACAGCAATTGTCGCTCATTTTCTCTTCTGCTGAATCACAACAAAATACGCGTGTGCGAAACCGCCCAATTATGTAAAAAAATCCTGGCAACATTTTCATGTATTTGCACCTGGATAATTTTATTATTTTACTTATTCTGAAACTTACATGCAGTAGTTTCATACATTGAAATATAACACAAGCGTTATCTAATATCATCGTAGACCCTGTATACATGCTATGAACGTTTATATACACATACACAGGCTACAGTTCTAAATGCTTATCAATTCCATTTTGTAAACTAATTTTGTATTGTAAAAACCAAATAAATGCTGTTTATGAATTTTTCACATGAGTTTTTGCTTTCATCACTGTGCTTTTAATTTCATTACTGTGTCATAATGTATCCTCATCATGATATATAAGTCTGGAATCGAGAATACAACAATTTAATTGCATATTCTACAGAGCGCATATAAAATGTATAATTTATTTCACACCTTGTACACTCGTAAATAATATCTTCGCGCCATGCAACGTTTAATATCCTCTGTGTATTGCTAGCTATGTTATAGACCATATCCACAATATGCTCATTGAGTGATATACAGTATCGTGATTTTGTTTTTATAAAATTGGTTCTCTGCAAAAATTGTGATTGCATGTAAGGTTCCTCTCTACACTGTTTCATGTTTTAAACATACTTGTCAACTTCTAAATACATCCTGAAAATTATTAGCAGAACTCAGCTAGCGTAACTAGCTTAACATTTCCTTATTATGTAAAAGTAATACAATATATTTCTTACCACATTGCATGAGAGAGCCTGTGAGCATTTCGTGACTCGTGAGTATTCTATAGTGCGACTCGAAGTCTCGAACGGAACCTACAGCATCTGAAGCAAAAGCTACCGCACGCGAATAATTAAACCTTTGGGCGACGCGATTTGCCGCGTTTCCAGAATGCAATATTAATTGCTTGATCTTGAAACTCTCAAAGCAACAATTTTTATGCCAGGACTTGATGCGCCATCGCTCCTTGCAATACCAAAGAGAAGGATTCAAACGACCGCGCGTGTTTTCATTTACGCCATGGGACTGGAAACTTGTTATGAGGAGGCTCCACATAACAAACCTATCGCACATGCGCAAAAGCGACTGTAACCTACCTTTAAAATACATGAGCAATTCAATATGGACTTATTTAAATTTAACAACGCAAATATTAAAAGTGTTAAGTAAACTATAGCTTAATTTTTTGAAAACTGTATCGAGCCACCTTAATGCGAATTTGATGAGAGTTGAAAGTCTAAACTCCACACTGAAATAAATAAGTGTTTTGGCCACGTGTTCACTTCAATAAAATGCATGATTTTGTTTACAGCTCACTCGTTTGAACCAGCCGTAAACATAGACTGTATCGTTTCATGCACATCCGAAATCGCAAGCTGCAGCGAAAACTGCATGCATCGCGTAACATCGGCTTGACTTGTAAATTTAGGGGTAAAATATATTGTCTACAGAAAATATCTGTTTGGAATATTTTAAAATTCTTTAGAATTTCTTGAAATAGAACTGTGTCTATTTTGTGATACAGGTTTGCCAAAGTCTGGTAATTCTTTAGGTTAGATTAGGTTGGAAACAATTTAATTAAAAAATTTGAATTTTTTGCGCAAGTTTTAAATATGAACGTTCGGCATTTTCGCCAACCGGAAGCATGACCAAAGAGTAGGGACTATACGTACATATCCCATGACCATGGTATGACATTTAATTTCAAAGTACAACTTGTATTTTATATTGCACAGCACTACAGACTGTAAATGGCTTCGAATTTTATCTACTTTTGTGGCTGTACACTCTTTTTTTTACAATGTTTAAGAATCCAAGTTGGCAATGCACAGCGCTACAGCTACGAGTGGCAGAGTATTGCAGAAAAATACACGAAAAAAGAACTGGAAATGGCGGGACCCGTCATTGAAAAGGCTATAGACGGCATTTTTCGAAGAATATTCAAACCATCAAATGGATCTGATATCAAACCATTAAATGGATCTAATGGCATATTGCCGTGCGTCATTGCTCTGGAAAAGTTGACGAAGAATATTTCCAGTGTAATTCCATGTAAGTACATATGGCATGTTTGTAAGTGGTTATATCGGCTTGACGATGAAATTCTATGAATGAAAGTGATGCAAAGAACCATCAATTAGTATTCAGTCGTTTCGCCCCAAGCTCCTGTTTATTAATTCGGTTTGCAGCTTTGCTTTAATATTCGTTTTTATTGAAGAAATACAGCTCAAAATATATCTTGTTTACATTTGTTATCTTTAGCAGTAGATATGACATAAAAATGACATTTGAGCAAGGAATATTTTTATGAAATGTGGTGAAATTATTTTTAATACTTGCATAATATATGCAAAAATGAATTATAAGCAGAACAACACCAACTAAGCTGGGACCTTTCAAATGTAGGTATAAAAAATGTAAAACTGTGAGACCAACTCTGGGGAGAAACAGCTCTGATATCGAATGGCTGTTGGGGACGAAGCAACTTGCATTCTGTGAATTGGTGCTCTATCGACTGCTGCAACATGATAAAAGCCGGTTACAAAATGTACATTTTTCCATAATTCTATGGCAATTCTTATTGGACTAAAACATTAAGTGTATATATATATTTATATAATACCTTGTTAAATTCAAATTGTGTAATTGGTCGATTTTGGTCACGTGATGTCGAATAGAAAGTTCTATTTCCCAAGAGTGCAATAGGAAAATACTATTGCACTCTCCAGAGTGCAAAAGTACTATACATTTTTTACTATTGCACTCTTTCTGTTTTCAATAAATCCCATCCGTCAAAACATTTCTCGGACGGTGATCGCAGTTTATTTACACCCGATTCTCGACGTTAGGTAAATGTGATTTAATGCAAGCACTAATAAATTGTTTTTATTTGAAAAGCAATAGCCTATTTTGATAATATATAAAACAAATAATGAATGTTTTTATTCGTGCAATAATAAGAATATTTTCATTCGGTGAAAGATGAAATGTTCGATTCAACTCGGCTATCACCTCGTTGAATAGAACATTCTATCTTTCACCTCATGAAAATATTCTTACTATTGCACTCATAAACATTCATTATTTGTAGCTATATACTATATATACCTATGACGCTCTGCGCATGTCCGCATGTGTTGGTTGTGTTGCCTTGTACCGCGTGCGCTTGGTGAGAGCAAGTTCACGTGTATAAGTGGAATGCAGCTACATGTGTAGATGTGTACCAAGCTGCACTGATGAGGCGTGAAACGCCAAAACATGCATGTCTGCAGATTGTACTATATATATATATATATATATATATATATATATATATATATATATATATATATATATATATATATATATATTTATATATATATATATATGTATGTATATATATAAGCGCGAAGACTTAAATTCCCTGTAAATAGATTATTCTGATGAAGGCTCGAAGAACCGAGTCGAAAGCTCAAGAAAAGTAATTATTTAATCCAGAGAACTTGTATACAATCATAGTATGCTGACTCCCACAGGGCAGAGTGTTTTCACTCAATTTCGAGTTTTTCCAATTTTCACGAGTGTTGATATAACTGTATATCAATACAGAAAAAATGTTTTATATTTCTTTTATAATATATATTTATAATATATATTTGAAGATTTGTAATCCAGGCATATTATGATTGTATACAAGTTCTCTGGATTAAATAATTACTTTTAGAAGACTTAAATTCCTTGTAAATAGATTATTCTGATGAAGGCTTGAAGAACCGAGTCGAATCCAGAGGACTTGTATACAATCATATATATATATATATATATATATATATATATATATATATATATATATATATATATATATATATATTTAATCACATTTTAAAATAACGTTTCGACTTTATTTGTCTTTATCAAAATAAAATAAACTTTACAAAGCCCTACTTTTATACCCTATGTAATTACCATAATTAATCATGCATTTCAGATTCCAACTCATTGTCCATATTCAATCCCAAGGGGTACATTGTCTTTAATCTATTGATCCAATACATTTCCCTAACTGTGGGTTCTGCCGGATCAGTTTTATCAATTATCCCGTAACTATATCACAATCAATAATTAGAATCAAAGTGTGCATGCAAATACCTTTGTGTATGACTTCTATCAGACAATGCTTTCCTTTGACATGCTTTATAATTATTCCATCTAAATCGGAATTTATCCGTTGTCTGACCAACATATTGTTTCTTACACACTTTGCATGTCAAAAGATAAACAACACCCTTTGAGTCGCAGTTAAAATTATGGTTCACATTATAATGTTTCCCATCAACTGTACACTCAAAAGTGTCGGATTCTTGGATATTTTTACATGTTAAACATCGAGGTTTACTGCATTTCCTACATCCTTTCTCTCTTACGAGTGGTGGTACCTTTGCTCTAACTAAATAATTTTTAAGATTACGACCTGTTCTAAACGCTATAAAAGGTTCAGGGGTAAATACTTTACGAGCTTCTGTATCTAGATACAAGATATACAAGTTTTTCTTAATTACCAAACCAGAGTGCTTCAACGAAGGATGGAAGGTTATAGTGAAAGGCACTCCTCTCTTACATGATTTTACCAATGTACTTGTATCTTCTTGTATATTATACTCCCTTACCCTCCTAAATTCTTTCTCTATAAGCCATGTTGGATATGCCCTATTCCTTAGCCAACTAGACAAATCTTGCAAGTATTTCTCAAAATCCTCTTTACGTGAGCAAATTCTCTTGATGCGTAGTCCCGCTGTATATATAATGTAAATATTGATGACAATCGGTGGATTTAAAATAGGGACTTGAAATGAGCTGACCAGCATCAATTTCAACAACAACATCAAGAAAATTCACTTTAGTCCGCGAGTACTCGTATGTAAACTTCAAGCTAGGATGGAATTCATTAAGTTTTTTCATGAACTGCAACAATTTATCTTCTCCTTCTAACCAGACAAAAAAGATGTCATCAATATACCTCAACCATACCAAAGGTTTTATCTCTTGTTGACTTAAAAATTCTGTCTCCACCATATCCATAAAAATACATGCATACGGAGGAGCAAATTTGGTACCCATAGCTGTACCGGAAATTTGCCGATAAACCTCTGAATTAAATTCAAAATAATTATTTTTAAGGACAAATTCCGCTAAATTAACAAGGCTCTCAGATGACACTGTTTTGTCTTCACGTTCTTCTAGCTTAGTGTAGAGTGCTCGCAGACCATCCTCGTGTGGAATGCTGAGATAGAGACTTGCAACATCTGCTGTTACAAGTAACGCATTTTCCGGGATTTTACCTAATTCTTTTAACTTATCCAAAAAGTGTCCCGTATCCCTAATGTAGGACCTCCCAGTTCTCATAATGGGCTGAAGATGGTAATCTAAAAATTCAGAGGTCCTTTCCGTGGGAGTCCCACAATTAGAAATAACAGGACGTCCTGGTACGTTACGAAGTCTCTTATGAATCTTGGGTAAAAAATATAACCTTCCTAGCACACACGAGTTTTTAAAATCGTACGAAAAATATTTAAATTCGTCATTAGAGATACTTCCCTGCTTATGTAATTTATTAAACATATTGTTGCTTTCTTTAATAAGAGACGATACAAACTTTTCAGAAGAGCTTTCAATTTTGGTATAAACATTGTTATCACCAAGTTGTGAACAACCCTCCGCTAAATAATCATCTCTATCCCAAACAACCACACACGACCCCTTATCCGCTGGTTTGATTATTATACTGTTATCTTCTATTAACATTTTCAAAGTTCGCCACTCATTCTTACTTAGATTGTATTTTTGTACTCTTTGTGGTACATATTCGAACAATTCTTTTTCAACCTGACTCAAAAACATCTCTAACGACGCACAACCTTTAGGCGGTGTCCAGTGGATTATATATATATATATATATATATATATATATATATATATATATATATATATATATATATATATATATATATATATATATATATATATATATATATATATATATATATATATATATATATATATATATATATATATATACCACACCACAATGACAGAAAATTTGATTTTAGCTAGGGGCTTGAACTTTATCACCAAATTAAATTAAATGACCAATTTCAGTCTTTAAAAGGACATGTACAAATAATAAAATTATTTGTATATCTAGTTTTTTATGAAGCTGGTAAATTGTAATTTGTAATAAGACAATGTTTTGCCACCAAACTTTGCAATTTTACCAATTTTGTTCCTATTTATGACGTAGGGCTCAGTGGAATATGCTTTAGGGCACATAAAAAGCCTGATTTTCACTAGTAACATAAGCATAAGCTAAGACAAAAGACAAAATAAAGCATAAGCGTTAACACAGGACTTTGACAATAAGCTACGGCAGATGTAAGCAAATTCAAAAGAAAATTCTTTCTGCTTTGTCTTTGGAAACCTTTGAGGAATATTTATCCTTTGTTATTTTCCTTATGCTTATGTCGCTAGTGAAAACCAGGCTTTAGAAGTGAATAAGTAAGGCCTAAGAAAGACTATGGTTCTGGTTTCTAGATGCTGATGCTGCTGGTAAGATTCCTGCTGGCTTTCGTCGTGGTAACTTTGTTTGGTTGGGTTCATTTGACACATGTCAAGATATAGCAGATGCTCATTACTGCTTGATAGATTTCAACATCACAGCTGCTATACATAGTCGTAAAAACCAGGTATTTAGAAGTTTCATATAATGCACTTGCTGAATAAGCTGTAACACAGAGCTTAAGCAAGTGACGTTTTTGTTTAATTGACATTTTGTGGATACCAGCCAAAAGTAAATCATACCTGTTGTTGTAGATGTCATATGATGGCGTCAGCCGCTCTTATTTGAAATCATGAATGTGAAAGTTGATTGACTGCTGTTGTTGATCTCAAAGGCAATGGATGATGTCATCTATAACGGAACAATTTACTTTCTGCTGGCTGACAAAAACATTGCTCTATTGTCATAGGTGACCCAAAAATACAGGGGTTTTTTCCCGTAAATACTTTAATTTGATATAATCTCCATTTGATTTCATAGCTTGCAGAATGATCTGTTTCGAAATTTCGCTTGCGCGATGGTCTAACATGTCATTTGTGACATTTAAGCAACAAACTATGAAATCAAATAGAGACAAGATTATATATAATTAAAGTGTTTACGGAAAACACTCCCTTATTTTTGGGCCGCCCATGGTTCTGTGCATTGTTTTACTTGTAAGAGAGACTTAAACATTGCCCATCTTACAAAATTTCAATGTATAACAGTTTTGCATTTAAAGTGATAGAATAGGATCCTGGTAGTCAGTGAGTTTAGCAAATGTATGATGTATTGTGTCCACACTCCTTTGCAAGTATTTCTAAGTGGACAACATATGTGATTTATTAGACTCAGAAGTCCTATTCATTAATACATTGTATAAATATCAAAATAGTTCAAAATTTTGCTGGGAATACTCAAAAAATGCTGGAGAAACTTGCAATATGCTGGAGCAATGCGGACTAATCAAAGCTGTGCTGGAGTCTCCAGCTGGATGCGAGAGACTTGGCAAATTAAAGGCACAGTGTCTAGGCAATGATGTGCACTGAAAAATACACTCTGGTTTTTAACCATTGAGCCAAGTTATACCTGGAGTGAGGTCTTAAGTACAAACGTGGAGTCTGTTAGAAAGCGCTCTTACTTCAAACCAACTGTTGTCCTTACGAGTATATCCAAATACACCCAGGAACATTAGGACAAGCAAAAAAGGAGATTAGGGATTATATGTTGTATAGTCAGTGTAAAATTCTAACGTATTAGCATTAATTATTTATAATTTATATTTTATATTTTACTCTATAGTCAATTCCATTTAGCTTTGCTTTGTGTTTACCATCAGAATGTGGACAGGCTGCTCTTAATGAGACATTAAGCAATGGTAAGTTGTTGGTTGTGATGTGCATGTATTGTAATTTATTAGTAGCCCTGGGCTGTAGGAAAACCAGGAAATATTCTTGCAGAATGCATGTTTCTATTAATATGTTTCCTATCAATGTTTGCCTGTTTGCCTACCCCAGAAAAGATTCTTGCAGAAACAATATTTGCTAGTTTCCCATAGGCAAAACAGAGTGATTTAGTGATCTCAAAACTTTTAATGTAAGCAATAAGAAACAAAAATCTACCTGCACTGTCGAAAACACCACTCTAAAATTACAACTATAACTGTAAAGTTTCATTTAGCCTGTTCACAGACCCAGTAGAGTAAGGTTTGAAGAATCGAAGGATTGCTTGTCCTGGCTGGGAGAAGAATGAGAACGAAATTAAGTTAGATATGCTTATTATTCTAGGTTTATATTTGCTTCTAGTGCAATTATAGATATTTTACAGGAAAAAAATTAAAATGCTATATTTAAATCAAATTGAAAATTTTCTTCCAAAAAAGCTGTCATTTTAAACATATCAATTGATGTGTTATTATGTTGCTGCATATAAGAACAATCAATTCTTCAAAACTTGAGATTTAATTTATGTTTGGACAAGAAATCTTTCAAATATTCACAGACCTTAATCATTCTGATTTAGATCTGTGCACTGCAGGCTAAGTTTCATTGAGAAATATTATGATGTCAGGAACAAAGCCATAGGAAGATGAAAAAATTTAGGGGGGGCTCTTCAAGTGCTGAAGGCGCAAGTGCTGCTAGAGGGTCCCGGGACATGCTCCCCAGAAATCTTTTTCTATTTTTAGCACACTCAGACATGTTTTTCTGCACTTTTGAGGTTAGTTTTACCATAATCTTTGGATTAAGACATGTGCAAGACTGCAAACCGTTAAAATGTGTATTTACTGCGAGACTCAAAGATTATTTTTGGGTCATGGCTTTATAGGACACCCTAAAGGTCGAAATGTCGAGAGAGCACTGGGACCGAGTTGCCCTTGTGTTTTGTGTATCCCCATACATATAACTATCAATATTGAGTCATCCTTGGATTGTCACATTTCTCACTCACTGGGACTGTATCTACTTCACCAAATTTAGCCAAACAGGGAGCACGTAGGGCGGTAGCGTGACAATCATTACTCGCCCTTTGGGCTCGCGCTTTAGCTAAATTTGGTGAAGTAGATACAGTCCCAGTGAGTGAGAATAGTTTTAATATAGCAAAACAGTACGCTTATTGTCGCACTACCCGCTCCCTCTTTAGCTAAATTTGGTGAAGTAGATACAGTCCCAGTGAGTGAAAAATGCACAAAACCCAGGGGCAACTCGGTCCCAGTGCTCTCTCGACATTTCGACCTTTAGGGTATCCTATAAAGCCATGACCTTATTTTTAGGGGGCTCAGCCTCCCCCCCCCCCCAGCTTTTGAAGTTAGAGGGGCTCGAGCCCCCCCCTGCCTCCATGGTTCCTACCGCCATGATCAGGAAATTATGGCCATGCAAAGAGTATTAACTGATTTGGATGCAATTTCCTTGCGCAGCTAATTTTACCAATCCTTTTAACAATATTTTGTCTAGTGACAGATTATTTTACTCAACAAGGAATCTGTGAGTGCATGAAATAAGCAAATCCTGGATGAATTAAACATGATCATCATAGAAACCTGGATTTGCACACAAGCACATAAATATAATAACAGTGATGCTTTCTGATTGTCTGTAAAGCGAATCTGTAGCAGTGCAATTAATATATAGCATATGTTCCTTTTTAACACTACAGTATATTATAACCATTTAACACGGATGTGGGTTTTCAGTTACTTCCAAACAGTGGAAAGAACAGGCAAAGAACAGCGTAAAAACGTTTATGGCCATAACATTTGTAATATTTCTCCATGAAATGTTGCAATTATACTAAATAAATTTTAATGCTCTCTTTGCAACTGTGGTAAAAAATTTTTCGCTTGTATCAAAATTTTGAGATCTCTAATTTTGTCTAAATATTTTTTCCAATAAATTTAAAACATTGAAATAGTGTGTGTTTCCATATTTCTCTTATGCAAGTTTCCAGCATTTGAGAGTTTGCCCGTTCTGACATATAAAGTGTCGTTTTACTGCAGGATCTGCACTCTTGCAAGCATATCTAAGGTCTGTGCGAGTTAATGCTTCTTACAAAAAAATTTTCTAGTTTGTTCACATTGGGAAAGATTCGACGTTGGTAATAAATTTTATATAACAGAAATAATTTTCTACGGCAATGTTTCCTAGTTTGTCAAAGCTTATACATCCTTGTCAATTACTAAAATTAGAATGTACAAGAATATGATATGGCAGATGTTACCACATTTGATTAACCTTTATTTGGGGCAAACAAACAGAAGTGATTGACCATTATTATTAGCATTATTAGAATAAAAAACGAACGTATCCTATATGTTAATTGCACTGGTAAAGATTCGCTTTACTAATAATCAAAAAGCATCACTGTAATTATATTTATATGCTTGTTTGCAAATCAAAGGTTGTATGATCATGTTTAATTCATCCACTATTTGCTTATTTCACTCACAGATTCCTTGTTGAGTAAAATAATCTGCCACTAGACAGAGTATTTTTAAAAGGATCGTCAAAACTAGCTGCTTTAAAGGGAATTGCATCCAAATTAGTTAATACACAATCATGTAGGAGATACCGACATTAGCCGTCATGTGGCATTGTGGCCTTATTAAAGGTGACAAAAATATGAGTATTTAATAATCCTGTCCTGTAGATTTGTCTTTTATTGACTTTTTTCACAGCTTTATATGAAATATCCTCTCTGTCAAAAACTTTACTACACACTGTGAAATACTCTTTTCATTACAAGTAGTTTTCACGCTTTTTCAAAGGTAACTAGCTTTCCTTTCAAATCAAATTCTTCAGTTCAACAATGAAATAAGTTGTTTACACTGAAAGTCTCTCAGATAAGACTTTAAATGTCCCACCAGCATATATCTCGTAGTCTCTGCCTTCAAATAGATAAATATTTTATCTCGCAAAGAAATCGAATGATTCTAGAGGAACCTATTATCTTATAACGTTTATAAGCAAATTAGCGATATTCGAATAGCCACTTATCCATCGCCTGGTAAATTTTTAACTTTCCTAGGGTCGATTGTACGAAACTGAATAGCGCTATCAAACACACAATGATTCTATAAAACTTTTTAAACACATTCACTGCGAGGTAAAACCCACATCATTGCACATCATTTTCGCGTTAAAGTCACTTTTTTATCTCTTGTAAGCTGTTCACTATCCCTGGTGTCATTGCTTTTAATGCCTTTCTGCAGCAATTTGTAAAAAATCACTATCTGGTGGATAACGCTATCCGTATTTCGTACAACTAACCCCTGAAACTGATTCCATCGTAGTGATTTTAACTTTCGAAGTATCTTTACAACGGCTGAAAAATTACTGTTAAACACTATCGAACTTTTGTGCAACCTGCGTGCCTGTGTAACAGTACCCGCATTAAAAGATGCTTATCTCTTGAAAAAGCGGAGATGATCTTATCTCGTTCTTTCATAGCATCTTTTTTCAATGTTTTGCACGCGATCGCCTGATAAAGGTTATTTTATCATTGAAAAGTAGAAAGAAACGAATGTTAAGCTTTTTATGCTGGCCGGGAAATTAACCAAATTCTCTCTCAAACGACGAATTATCTCCTGTTAGTGTTCGAAAAGCAGGGAACTCTAATTAATGTATTTTCTTTCCTCAAAGTATATTGAGAGAATATCTTGAACTGACGTTGCGAGTGCAGTTGTCAAACGTACACGAAAGATACAGGTTCCCGCACTACCTAAAACGATAAAAAATAATTCGACATTCCGAACTAACTTTTTCGTCGAGAAGTTAGCAGACTTCCCGTCTAAAAACGTCGAAATCTGTTTATATTGTTCAAGTAGTGAAAGAACTTTGATATTGTTTCAAGTAGTGAAAGAACGGAGATACATTGAAAAGATGATAAATAATATACATGCCACCCAGAAAATTGGAGAAGCACGTACGACTAGGATTATATACCCCGTAATAAAATGAAACATATTTCGTATTTTAGCCTCTCATGTTTCATTATTATCACCCTGTTGAAGTCTGCAGTCTGGCAGCCGAAAATTCGAAGTAGATTTTTTTGGTTTGGTAAAAGATTTTCTCAATACAACACTGCTCGGCCAAGCCACCGGCATATCTTTCATGTTTATCCTTGCAGCAAATAGATAACCTTATAACATCATAGGTCGACCTTTGCGATGTTCTTATCTCGCTTATCAAATGGAACAAGAATCCCACAAGTGAATGAGATCATTACTATTGTATTTAAACAATGTAGCGAGGGGCCTTGAGCTATTCAAAGCGGTCTGTCCAACTCGATAGACAAGGTCGAGCACTTACTCAGTGTTGTATCTAAAGACAATAAAGCAAAGCTTTGGCGAGTCAACATGAAGAAAACGCTTTTGTTTGTTCTAATCGCGTTTTTGTTCGCTTTGGCTGCTACGAATTCATTTGCTCGCCATCGACATCACCATCATCATCATTTCCATGTGTCCAACGACACGTACACGCAAGAGCCGGAGATGAATTCGACTGCCCGAAGGCACCATTTTCCGTTGCACCACCAACATACAAACGCGTCGAACGCATCGATCGTGGAAGAGTACGATTCCAGATTGAATTCCACGCAATCGGTCGAGGGAACAAACTCCACATCTCGGAGGCACTTCTTCCCCCGTCGCCGCGGTTACTTTTTGCACACGTCGTCCTCGGATTATCCTGTGCACGCCTATGATCCCGAAGACAGCAATTCCGCAACCCGCAGGCACGCCTACCCAAGACGCCAGCACGGTGAAAATGCGGAATTTCTTGGCCGGAGACACAAATTTTCAAGGCAGCGTAGATTCGTCAACGATTCGTTCATGGAGCCTGACGAAGAAGACACGATGCCTGAAACGAATTCGACAAGAGTCGAAAGTTTTAAAGATGACGAGAAGCGGTCGCCCGTTAACGAAACATTTTATGAATGAGAGAATTATTTCAAATTATTCATTTTGGCATAACCATATAAGAATGTATTTAAATATTGTATTTATTATTAACTCATTTAAGAAATTGCTGTAAGGTGAATGTGTGTGTACATGTATGGAATGTGCACGTAGGTTTATGATTTTGGAAATTTCTCGGTATAAATGCTTAAAATAAAATTATTTTTTCTCTGTTCAAAAACGTTGTTCTTAAATCAGCTACTCGCCTGTGTGCAATTCACCATAGCAAAAAAGATGGCGGATGTCGATTTTACCAGAATAGATTGCGTTCTGAAATCGTTTTAGACTACGTTTACACTACTCCGAATCGGTCTGAAAACGGCGGAAAAAAGTAACAAAACGGCGTTCCGTTTACACAGCACCGGAGCGGATTTGTTTGAAAACGTCACTTTTGCCGTAGCGACACGACCACGCTTTCTAAACGTGGTCGAACGAAAACGGAGCGCTACGCAGCGTTGTGTAAACACAAACGCCGTTAATTCTTGGTGCCGCTTGTAAATGAAACATCTCAGGTCTCAAAACAGCAAACTTGAATGCTTTTCGTTTAAATTTCTTTGCTTTGTTAAAAATATTTTTGGTTTATATGAGTGCTTGTAAACAAGTTACAAAACTGTAACGGCATAGTGTAAACGCAAGTAAATTTTACCGGCATTATGTCGCTCCGGAATAGTGTAAACGTAGTTTAAAAAGGCAAATTAACATCGTTTGAAGAACAGACAGAAGACAATAGGTTATTTTCTCACTTGTGTTAAAATTTCAATCCATTAGCTTTGCTTCTTGTCATCTTTTCCCAGGTATTCTTACTTGATACCCGCAATGCATTCTGGTAAAATCGACATGTCGCCATCTTTTTTGCTCCGGTGAATTACAACAGAATACGCTATCTAAATCACAATTTTTCAAAATTTGGTTCTATTATGGGTGACGTTCCTTGCTTTCCTAATCTCATAGCTTCTTACTTTAGTGTACATGTACAAGGTTGGGTTATTGCTTAACAAGTTAGCACTTCACTGGAATCCAAGAGTCGCTTCATCGATTCTTGTCGCAAGACCTACTTTCTTCCCCTGTGTATGGGCATGCGAACGCTTAATTTATGTAATCTTTCGTTTAGTGATACCGAAGGACGTCGCGGGAAAAGTTATAATCGAGTATAAAGGTGCTCGATTTCCCGAAAAACCGAAATATACGACCGATGTTGTTGTCACATTGTAAGTGAATTCTTTTTTAAAATCATGAAATGGACAGAGATGATCCAGTATAAAAGTTAATGTGTTGTACTTGGTAGTAAATGCCATTATATAAACACTACACCAACACATAATAGGAAAGAACTAGAAGGGCCACACAGCCGTACACCCCCCGCCCCCCAATGCATACGACTGGCCAGAATAACCGCGGAACAGCCAGTTTGGTGTTTCTATTTTGCCACAAAGTGCAATTGACTGGCCAGATCCTGCATAATGAACATGTTTACTGCGACATGCACGGAACACAAACTTCAAAATTTCCGCGTCTCTTCCGTTACTCGAGCCCACTTGTGTATATATTGCCAACTTTGCAAGGCAATATTTTCCGTATTTTACAATATTTAGCAAGAAAGCTTCGTGATTTTGTACATTTTAAGATGCTCTTTCGAGCTGTGCTTATAGATTTCGTTCTTGTAAAGGTCAAAACTCAGTCTTTTAGACGGGACAGCATCCGAGCTGGGTACCACAATGTCTTTACTGATCGCCATGCATCAACAGACAACGGTGTAGAGATATTTTTTTGGAATATAATTCAGACGTTTTATCCTCCTTTCCGTTTAGAGTTTTCTGCGGTTTTCTATTGCTGCTGTGTTTTCTGGGAACAATGCTCGATGTCTTTGAAGGTATTTGGAGCGCAGGAGGCCCTTATAGTTCGAGCGTACTGCAAGAGCCAAGTTCTATAAACGATGGTCAGTCAGTCCCACTCGTAAGTGACGCAGAGATCGCATCTCAAGTGTCGCTACCACCACACCGTGAGAGCAACGCTGACATGACCGCCGCACTTGTACCAGATTTCAGAAAGGATGCTACTCCATCGACTAATACTCGAAGAAGCAGAGGTGGGTGGAACGGTCGTAAGTTCGATTCCCGCCGTGATCAGACTTGTTTTTGAGTTTCCTCTTAAACTCAGAGTAACATCCAATGAACTCTATAAATACTGGAACGATAACTCCAGATAAAAACCCTACGGTTTGGGTGAAGCCAAGATGGCGGCAACAACTACAAATGTCGTAAACAGTCTTAGTACTATTTTCCCCAGGTATTTGCTATTTTTAAAAAAGACTGTATCGCAAACTAGGTTATAAGTTCATAAACCATAAAATTACCTCTTAAATCAAAATAAAAACATCAAATATCGGTACATTCCCGGAAGAATGGTGTCAACCGCGCCGAGAGAAACAATAGAAAAGGACTGAACTTGATAACCTATTGATAACCAATTTGGCTTCAAAAATGGCGGCCAAGTTATCGTTCCAGTCTAATTTAGAGTTCACTGGTAACATCACAAACCTTATTTTCACCTGAGTATACAAGTAACATCAAGACACTGGTGGCGGCAGTGTGTGATCAGTTGTTGTACAAATGCCATGGAGGCGCTAGTTTTGAAAGTACGACTTTGTGAGCACGACTTTACACAAACGTTTTCTCAACTACTGTGTGAGTGAAACAAGAACAGGAATTTCACGAGGTTAAGGAGTTGATGAAGGAGTGTTAAGGAACTGTTATAAATTAACTCCACCCTGGAGGAAGTCAAAGGAAAAGTGGTATAGGCCATGAAACTCTTGTTCAAAATTTTATAGGACTATTACAATAGTTTAAAAATAATGTTGGGATAGGAAACTTTATCAAGTTTGCACTCAATGTGTACTTGTACTTGACCATGTATTTGACGATTTGGAAAAAATGGTATAGTTATGTTTAAAGTGTTTATGAAACGAAATTTTCTCCCACAATTTTTCAATTGCATTAAAAAGATCCGTTAAAATCACAGTATAACTTCTTTGATATAATTTTTGTAACTGTCTTACTTTTCGAGATATTGAATTTGATTTGATTTGAAAATAACACAACCAGTGACGTCATTTTGCATAATCACTTTTCAAAAAGACTGCATTAATTTAAAAAGTACTCAAGATACAACACTTAAATAACCAGGTCTGGATGTTAAACATAGCCTACACACATGCAAGTGTAGTTTTAGTTATTTTTTACTAGTATATATAACAGTCACTCATTATACAGTATGACGTCGGTGGTTGTGTTATTTGCCTATCCTATAAAGTTCAATGTCTTGACAAATGACGGAGTTACAAAAATTCTACCAAAGAAGTTATATTGTTATTTTATCCGATCTTCCCAATACAACCATAAAAATGTTGGACAAAATTTCGTTTCATAAACACTTTAATTATGTTTCGTTTTGCATGCACTTGTATAAATGTTTTTGTTTTTCCATCCAGGAGTTTGCGTTGACTTTCTTCGCTGCTTTTCACTAATTGAAAACACAACAAAAATCTTCAATACAAATGTAACACCGAAAATGATCACATCTGTGAACGGTATTCGCGTTATTAGCATGTTTTGGATCATCCTCGGCCACACGTTCTTGTTCATGTGGACCAGCGGTTTACTGGGTGAGTATAGTAGCGCTAGGGGGTGGGTTCGGGGTTGCAGGATTTCTCAATTTCCAAAAAATTTTAAAAAAGTTAAACAAAAGAGTGATGGAAACTATTACCTTCATTTTCAAACTTAAATATAGCTCAAATCTGAATATGGACACGTCCCAAAGAATAAGTGTTATTGATGAGTGAATGTATTTCATGTTTTTTTAGGAAACGCTTTTGACATGCTTAAGGACACGAGTAACTTGTCTATGATGGTTATAATTAATGCATATTTTTCTGTGGACACATTCTTCTTCTTAAGGTAGGAATATTCCGTACCATGTTCTCTGTCTCTCTGTTAAAGGGAAATAGCAACAAAACATTTTATTTTCTCATTTGAAAGAAACTCTAAAACAACTTATAGAAGTCTATTACAAAATTTTTATATCTGTTTTACTTTGGGATATATTGTCACCTTAATTATCGAAGTGTCCGCCATCTTGGATTAATTTTTAACCTCATTAACAATGTTATGGTGACGTCACAACAGGAATAAGCTATTCAAAGCTTCTCCTAAATACCTACCACCAATAAAAATTTTTTAAAACCTTTTCAGTCCATGCTGAAATCCGAAACGCTTACCATGTGTGTGGTTATTGAAGAGGATTAATCATTGTGTCGTAAGGGAAAAAAATGCGTGACCCCAGTTGTGACGTATCATGCATATCTACAAATATCCAAGATGGCGGACATCTAAAGATTTCAAGTCAAAATATCTCACCAAATAAGGCAGATATAAAAATTCTGTAATAGAATTTTATATATTGTTTTGGGGTCTCTTTCAAATAAGACGATAAAAATTTTTGTTGCCATTTCCCTTTAAGCCATCTTCATTCAGAAGGCCCTCTCTCTCTTTTAAGCTTCGCTCTCCCTGTCTCTCAAATTGCTTTTGTCTACAAAAACTGTGTCTTGTGTGTAGTGGTCTTCTCGTGGCGTACACGTGCTTTTCGAAACTGGAGAAGAGTGATGGAAAAATGAACTGGATCCTTTTTTATCTTCATCGATATGTAAGGTACAGTGCGAACCAACACCAGTAGTGGAATGTTACTACAAAAGCATTGTGTTTTAATTTGTTGGATCTGCTGTTAAAGTGCACATGCAGTCATTTCGGATTTAATATATTTGTAAAAATTAGTAGATTTTGAGACGGAATACAATATTTTGTTTAAGAGAAAAACTTTGCCTTCATGGTTTTTTTTGGCTTCTGAAGTTGAGGAGCTAACCGCGTCATTTAAGTCATTTTTGAAGCACGAAACAATGGAAAGTCATTTGCATTGAGTTAAATGACATCAGATCCGGTAACTTAAAGAGCTAAAAAGACCATGAAGGTGAAGTTTTTCTCTTCGCCATATCCGGCATATTGTTGTAGTTAGTCAGTCACAGTTGATAGTACTGATAGTTATCCTTACATAAAGTAAAGCATAATTAGTAGTTAGAGTACTTCCGGCTCACGCGAGTACGTTTGCCACAGATTACTATTGTACCAGATGTCTATCTTCGCCAAATATCTGTTACAAGTTTTTGACTGCTTACGCGAGCTGACGAAAGATTTCCGCCATGTTCTTAGTAAGCGCAATCCACGCCATACAACGTAAGCAACAGTCTAACCGAGTCTAAAACCTATGCATGTCTGACAAAGGCCTGGCCTGGACGCGAGTCTGACGCAAGTGTCCGCCATGTTCTTAGTAAGCGCAACATACGTGATATTGCGAAAAATGACGAGTGCAATTCGTGATCAGAGTGAAAATCGAGAACACAAATTTACCTTGCGAAAACACGAAGATAGACATCTGGTACAATAGTAATCTGTGACGTTTGCTGTACGTTGTTGTTGTGGTAATAGAAACCGTTCAATCGTACGAATGTGAACGGTAAAGTCCTTCAGTTAATGAGGCTATTCGTTGGTTCTCGTGCTTCGGTGCAGGTTAACTAATTACAATACATTTTCGTTATTCACATCGTTCGTTATACTGAGTCTTTCTTCCTTACTGGCGTGGTGGCAGCGCTTTGTTTCACTATTTTCCGACCTCTAACACAACAGAGATCATAAATCACAGTTACAAAGAAAGTTTTTCTCACCAAAACAAGGTAAAAACGAGCCAGCTTTAACTTCAGTTGGTCTACGATTCACAGCTCGTCTACCGTCGGATCTCGCCGTAAGTTAGTCGTTTGTGTATAAGTGGGTTGTTTATTACCGAGATGGCAAGCAACCGGGCCCCCAAACAGTGGCCTCTTACTAAACGAGAGACAATAACATCGTTTGAAGCCTGGCGACATAATCTACAGTATACACTATCGTTAGATCCTAACTTTGCCCCATACTTAATTGACGGTGTAACTTGGTTAAAGAAAACCACTGCCGCCCCACTACGCGGTTTTGAAGATGACGCCGATCCCATACCTGAAGCACAGCGTCGCACTGCTGCACAAAAGGCGACCCAGTTAGAGCTTCTCCTGGGCCAAATAGCAAACTACTGCCCTGTAATTTCTCGCAACTCCATCGTTAGAAACTCTACATCATTAAATACCATCTGGCAAACAATTCGTGCCCACTTTGGGTTTCAGTCTACAGGCGCCCACTTTCTAGACTTTAATGACATCCACTTAGAGTCTGACGAGCGTCCAGAAGACCTTTACCAGCGGCTTGTTAGCTTCGTTGAGGACAATTTACTGAAGGCTAATGCTGGCGTTCGACACCATGGTGAAGCCCCCATAGCAGATGAGGAGATATCCCCAACCCTCGAGAACTTCCTCGTATTGACATGGCTACGCCTTATCCACCCTTCCCTACCCGCTCTGGTCAAGCAACGGTACGGCGCGGACCTTCGTTCCCAAACCATTGCATCCCTCAAACCAGAAATATCTCAGGCTTTAGACTCCCTCCTTGATGAAATTCGCTCTGCTAATGATGCCAAGGTACTTCGCACAGCCTTCCAGCAATCCTCTAGAAACCCTCAGGCAAACAGTCGTCGCCAGAATCCTGTGTTACCACCTAGATCAGCTACTGCCCCTGTAACGAAGAGTTGCCCCTTGTGTAAACAAGCCGGACGACAACACCAGCACTACCTCAGCAAGTGCTCGTACCTCCCAGTCGAAGACCGACAGTACATATCTCGCTCAAGACAAGTACTCGGCAGCGAGCTTGAGGATCCTTTTCCTGACTGTGAGATAGAAGCCCCAGATAGCTCTCATAATTGTCGAGTAAAGTCTACCACCAACCGAGTTAGTGTCAAGCAGTCACCCCATCTCAAGGCATTCTTTGAGCATCACCCACTACTGTTAACCCTAGACACTGGAGCTGAAACAAGTATGATTAAGCCCAGTGTTGCTAAAGCAGTTGGTGCCACTATTCAGAAAACTTCTCAGAAGGCCCTCCAGGCAGATGGCGTAACCCAATTAGCCGTTGTTGGGGAGGTACATTTAACCTTGGCACGCAGCAACCTCAGTCTCCACCTAGACGCACTAGTTGTTGATAACCTGGATGTTGATATCTTAGCTGGGACTCCGTTCATGATCACCAACGACATCTCTCTCAGACCAGCAAAGCAACAGATCACAATCCAGGGGCAGGAAATTTGTTACTATGGTACTACTCACAGTCCCAGCTCATCCGAGAATCCAAGTTCCATTCGTCGTACACAGGCTATGGTCCTCCGTGCCCCATCTCCCTCTTCTGTCGTTTGGCCTGGTCATTTCCTCGAGTTAGACCTTCCCGACCGTATTCCCCCAGATTCTATTCTCGCTATTGAACCGCGAAGAGATTGCTCCAAGTCCACCGGTGATTGGCCACCCCCCAGCATTGTCGAAGCTGTGGCACGAAAGATCCGCATACCCAACGAAACCCATCAACCAAAACGTATTCCCCGACATGACCATCTTTGTCAGGTCATACCTACCTACACCCCAGATCTTGGTGCAGACCACCCCCCAGTTTCCAGACCCTTGACAGTCTCCCCCCCCGTCTCCTCCACCACACTCCATCTCTGTCCAGCTAGACCCAGATTTGATCTTGCCTGAAGGCAGTCGCACAGCATTTAGCAAGATCCTCGCAGAGTATGATGACGTTTTCGATAAGAGTTTCTCTGGGTATAATGGTTCCGCGGGTCCATTTGAAGCAGTGGTAAACATGGGTCCTGTACAACCCCCACAACGGAAAGGACGACTTCCCCAGTATGCCCCCGACAAGATGGTTCAGTTACAAGAAAAGTTTGACGATCTTGAGTCACAAGGCATTTTCCAGCCTCCCGAAAGCGTTGGTGTTACCGTTGAGTACCTCAACCCGTCGTTCCTCGTTAAAAAGCCAAACGGCGGCCATCGCCTTGTACTGCGTTCGCAGACGTCGGACGATATAGCAAGCCACAGCCATCGCTCTTACCTGATGTTGACTCAACACTCCGAGCCATTGCCAAGTGGAAATACATCATTGTGACAGACCTCACCAGCGCCTTTTATCAAATTCCGTTGGCTAAAACGTCTATGAAGTATTGTGGTGTTGTAACCCCTTTCCGCGGCGTTAGAGTGTACACTCGCTCCGCCATGGGTATGCCCGGGTCAGAGACAGCCCTCGAAGAACTCATGTGCCGCATACTCGGTGATTGTCTTAAAGATAGTATCGCTGCTAAACTTGCAGATGACCTGTATTGCGGTGCTAACTCCCCAGAAGAGCTCCTGCTAAACTGGAAACGGGTCCTTGATGCTCTTAGGAAGAGCAATATCAAGTTGTCTCCATCCAAGACCGTCATCTGTCCTCGCAGTACTACCATTCTAGGATGGGTTTGGACTCAGGGATGTTTATCCGCCAGCCAACACCGAATCGCTACACTGTCGTCTTGTTCTCCCCCTGTAACAGTACGTGGCCTCCGGTCCTTTATTGGAGCATACAAGATTCTTGGACGTGTCCTTCCGCAGTGTGCTCATATCATCGCCCCATTAGAGAGTTCCATCGCTGGACTTCAGTCACAGGATAAGATAAAGTGGTCAGAGACTTTGTCTGAGCAGTTTAAGTTAGCACAGACATCCCTGTCTAATCACAAATCCATCGCACTTCCTAAGCCGTCTGACAAACTGTGGATTGTAACGGACGGGTCTGTAAGCAAACGAGGTATTGGTGCTACCTTATATGTGTCGCGTCAACAGCAGCTCCTCCTCGCTGGCTTTTTCAGTGCCAAGTTAAGAAAGCACCAAGTGAACTGGCTACCATGCGAAATTGAAGCGTTGGGAATTGCCGCTGCCGTGAAGCATTTTAGTCCCTTTATAATCCAGTCTCAACACCACGCTTGCATACTTACCGATAGCAAGCCATGCGTCCAAGCCATCAACAAGTTAAGACGCGGCGAGTTCTCCGCCAGCCCACGTGTTACGTCGTTTTCATCTGTCGTCAGTCGGTACCAAGCGGACATACAACATCTTGCCGGGTCAGCTAACGTACCGTCAGATTTCTCCTGGCAGTCGGAATGCACCAGAATGCAACAATCCGCAGTGCCAAGTTTGTAGTTTCATCTCGACCACCGAAGACTCCGTAGTTCGGTCAACATCTGCCCAAGACATCCGTAATCAGTCCCCCATACCATTCGCAACCCGTTCCTCCTGGCTGCAAATCCAGTCCGAGTGCCCTGACCTACGTCGAACGTGTGCCCACCTCAAACAAGGAACGCGCCCTTCTAAAAAGTTGACAAACATAAAGGACGTTAAACGGTATCTGAACGCCCTCACTATTGCTAAAGACGGTTTACTTGTAGCCCGCAGGACCAACCCCCTTGTGCCACCTACCGAGTTAATTGCTGTTCCCCGCAACGTCCTTGATGGTCTCGTGACGGCCCTACATATTAAACTCGATCACCCGTCTCAGCACCAACTTCAAATGATGATGAAACGCACCTTTTTTGCACTTGACATGCAGGCTGCTATCACTCGCGTGTGCAACTCTTGTCATATGTGTGCCTCCTTGAGAAAGCTCCCCCCCACAGGCCGTTCAGCATAGCACAGAACAACCACCCAATGTCGTTGGAGTCTCATTTGCCGCCGACATACTTAAACGGTTTAAGCAAACTATCATCGTTCTGCGTGAGACCGCAACCTCCTTCACTGCAACGTCTATTATTCAGGACGAGAAAGCCGTCACACTTCGCGACGCCCTTGGTCGTTTATGTACCGAGTTACACCCATCTGAAGGTCCACCTGCCCTCGTCAGAGTCGATCCACCTCCTGGTTTCATTGCTGTACGTGACGATCCAACCCTTAAACGCGTCGGCATAACGCTAGACATTGGACGGGTCAAAAACGTCAACAAAAACCCAGTCGCCGAGAAAGCCATCACCGAGCTCGAAGAAGAAATCCTCCGTCAGACACCCAATGGTGGACCCATATCTACACTTACTCTAGCTGTAGCTACATCTCGACTTAATTCCCGTCTTCGTAGTACTGGTCTTTCAGCGCGCGAGCTTTGGACTCAACCAGACCAGTTCACCAGTGAGCAACTTCCCGTATCTGATCGCGAGATTATCTTAATGCAGCACGTTCAACGAAATAAAAACCACCCCTACAGTCAGAAGTCAAAGAATCGCACCCGAACTAGAGTACCACCCCCAACCGTCAACGTAGGCGACTTAGTGTATTTGATGCCCGATAGAGGTAAAACTCAGTCCCGTAGCAGGTATTTGGTCGTTTCAGTTGAAAACCCGTGGTGTTTTGTCAAAAAGTTTTCAGGCAATCAGCTGCGGGCTACTTCCTACAAGGTTAAAGTCTCGGAGTGTCTCGTAGTTCCAAACCAGTCAATGTGCAAGGCACCCCACTCCCACCGGGACGAAGATAGTTCAGACGAAGAAGCTCTAGAAGAACCTCCGTACATAACCCACAGCGTCCCACCCGTGTTATCCCTCCCAGCGGAAAACTCCTCAGCATCGCGCTCTGATCCTGAACGTTTACCTCCATCGAGCAAGCCTGACGAAATAAACGCCATCACTTCACGCCCCCAGCGACAGCATAAGCCGCCGGAGTATTATGGGTATAGTTAGTTGACATTATCCGTGATTACAGATCACATAAACTATGTACACTACTATCATCGGGTAGAACTTAACATTTGTTTCAAAAGAAAGAAGAAAAAGAAGACACCACGCCATATCCGGCATATTGTTGTAGTTAGTCAGTCACAGTTGATAGTGCTGATAGTTATCCTTACATAAAGTAAAGCATAATTAGTAGTTAGAGTACTTCCGGCTCACGCGAGTACGTTTGCTGTACGTTGTTGTTGTGGTAATACAATACATTTTCGTTATTCACATCGTTCGTTATTCTGAGTCTTTCTTCCTTACTGGCGCTTGAACAATATACTGTATTCCGTGTTAAAATGTACTAAATTTTACAAATATATTAAATACCAAATGACTGCATGTGCACTTTAAAACACACAACCAGCAGGTCTTGGTTCACTTACTTTGCGAGGTTTCGACGCTGCTAGAGCAAACGCCATTCAACCATGTGAAATACAGGATCGTTTCTGTTCTTCCCCATCATATGAAAGAAATTTTTCAACGCTTGTAGTTTCCCCGGGACCACTGGTTTCTTAGGATAAACATGGTTAATGGACCATTCCCCTATTAAACAAACTTTTGAATTCGGAAAATCAATTAGCACGGCTGGAAAGAGCATCCTAAATTTTATACAATTGTCAAATTTGGTTGCAAAGTATTGTAAAATGTGAAAAATATAACCCTGTAGAGTTTGCGAATTTTGTATACTTTTGTATTACGCACGGAAAAGCGTTATCACTATCTGGAAATGTGGTAACGCTTTTTCCCGCGTAATACAAAAGTATGCAACATTCGCAAACTTTACATTACTATATTTTCGGCATTTTTCAATATTTTACAACCAAACTTCATAACTTCACTAAATTTAAGAAGCTCTTTCCAGTTGTTTTAAAATTGTTTTCAAATTTAAAAATTTGTCTAATAGCACTTATGCGGGTTTTCCCTGAGATTATTGTCCTCACCACCAAGCCTCGTATTGACGCATACGTTCTCTTTACATGAAAGTGAGACTTGGTGGTGAGGACAATAGCTTTAGGGAAAACCCGCGTAAGTGCTATTGGGGGATGGTCCATCGGAAAGTAGTATCACAAGTAGCGTAACCGTGAGCCACCGCGGGTGTTTTAACACTACGACTTGTAAATTTGCCTTCTTGCACTGTAGAAATCTTAATGTTATGTGATTATGTCTAATGATCTTAATCTTAATTCTGATCTTAATTATAATGTAAATCGTTAATCGTAATCTAATTGTTGATATTAATCTTAATATAAATGCTGAGCACAAGGTTAATATTAATCTCAGTTGTTGATCTTAATCTCAGACATTATATTCATTTTAATCTTAACGTTGATCTTAATCTTAATCTCCTTTTCCAGACTAACTCCAGCCATGATGTTTGTAATATTATTCGTCGTGAAACTCGGGCCTTTCGTCGCTTACTCGCCATTGTGGACATTACGAAAGGACAAATTTTGTCACAAATACTGGTGGACAAACTTGATCTACATCAATAATTTTTACCCCATCGAGTTTGACGATGAGGTACCTGGATTTGTTTTGACTGTATAATGGAATCTACGGAATGACGCATGCCAATGTTTGGGAATGTGCTTCGCACTTTGATATAAATTAGTCTTACATTAAACAATCATTGAATGAGGTCAAGCAGGATATGAGGAATTATTAAGGCAGAGGTTTGTGTTATCTGTGATAGCCTTAGTAATTCTGCGAGGCCTTAGTAATTCCTCATATCCTGCGAGAACCGAATTCAGTAATTGTTTTATTATTTATGAAAACATCGACGAACCTTTCCTTTGAGGAAGCCATTCGTATTTTCCTGGTATTCACGAAACCCGCATAAGTTAGCATGACGTCATATCGTGTTACATTGTTTTTTAATATGCGACGAAATGACTCATATAATGTCGCATATTTGTTTTCAATATACCACGGTGAAGTCATAACCCCAAATTTGGGCAAATACCAAGCTATGGTTGGCGATTTGTTGCAAAATTCAACAACATGTACTTTCATTCAAAATAAACATTATATAATTCATTTCAACGTTGAATAATTATATTCAAGCAACATATTTCTTCAACTTCAACTAAAGAACACTTATGACACATAGCTATTCAATTCAAGTTTACAATTTGTTGTTGAAAAATCGAAAGAAATATTTATTCAACTTTAAGGAACCTATAAGTTTGTTCAAGCCTGATTATTTATTCAACTTAAACGTTGCAAATGTAAAGAGTAAACTATGTCCGGGACTTTTGAAATGAATTAAATAATGTTTATTTTGAATGAAAGTACATGTTGTTGAATTTTGCAACAAATCGCCAACCATACCATGCGGCTATCACGTTTTCACCGACAGCTATTAACCAATCAAAATTCTTGAAATATTTTCAATAAATAGTAATTATGATTATCTCGCTGTAATATAACTCAGCAGGGCCGGGGGTAAAGCAAGTATCTCTATACCACCATTTGCACTCAATTATTAAGCCGCGTCGAGAAATGAAAGTTGTTTCGAGTTTTCCGACGCGTGTTATCGCTGGACAACTCTTCGTTTTATATTTCAAACTAGTAATTAGAGGGCGTGAACGTTTACAACCGTTTTTTGCAATATGCTCGGCGAACCGCAATCTCGTACCCAGAGCCTGCGTTCCTTTTCGCCAGAACGAGAGGCTCTGGATTACGCCGATGAAAAAGTCAGAATAATTATGATTTCGGTACCAGTGCCCTATTCGTAAAACAGCGTGTATTTGTAGCAATATCATGGAGCAATGTTCATAGATTTATAGAAGACAAAGCGAATTATTATTATACAAATAAATATTTTTGATATCGTAAATGAAAAGAATACAGTTGTTTCACGAAGCCCTGGGCAGAGGTTTAAAGGCTCTTGGTAGAGCCAGATATTGGTTTTAAAAGAACTAGTTTAAACGCTATAAATTCAACTTTTGTCAAGAAAATTTCTCTCGCAAGCCGCTTTGTCGTTTAAACAATACTAATTCAGTTTGTTATGAATACATCCCGCTATTTCTTCATTGCTCATTAGAAATTCGCGCGACTATCGATGATGCATTGGGGTACTGTGGCAGGAAACAGCATAAACCAATCATATCACATGTCTCATCGGCGTTATCCAGAGCCACTCGTCCTTGCCAAAAGGAACGCAGGCTCTGGGTACGAGATTGGGCGAACCGCTGTGAATTTGCAACCACTAACATAAACAAATGTATGTTAAGTCGTTCTTTTGCAATAATTATCACTTGAAAACCATTCATTTCTTTGTAAAGCATAAAAATCCATTTTGCCGTTTTTAATCACTTATATCTTTTAGTTTCCTTTATGAAACTTGTTGAAACTTTGTAATCATGTGCAGTAAAGAAAATTATTAGTCCACCAGAAATTTGGTACCTAAGTAAATGATACTTCATGAGAAATTTGCTAGTTGGGCTCAAAAAATGGATTTATATTTGACAACTAGTGCCAGTACTTTTCCGTGTTTTCAGATAACCAAGATGCAAAGCATGGACATTGATATTAAACGGCAAAATTCGAAACTGAACAATTTAAGCTCGTGATCGTATAATATAAAACTGACGTGTCGGTCAAGCTATTTTCGGCTGGTCGCGTAATCTTGAAAACGGTTGTAATTTTGACTGACGGTTGTAAATGTTCACGCCCCCCTCCCCCCTAATTAGAAGTTTGAAATATAAAACGTAAAGTTGTCCAATGGTAACACGCGTTGGAAAACTCGAAGCAGCGTTTCATTTCGCGGCGCGCCGTGACAATGGACCATTCCCCTATTAGACAAACTTTTAAATTCGGAAAATCAATTAGCACAGCTGGAAAGAGCGTCCTAAATTTCATACAATTATCAAGTTTGGTTGCAAAATATTGTAAAATGTGGAAAAGATAGTCCTGTAAAGCTTGCGAACTTTGTATACTTTTGTATTACGCACGGAAAGCGTTACCACAATGTGGGAATGTGGTAACGCTTTTTCCCGCGTAATACAAAGGTATACAAAATTCGCAAACTTTACGTTACTATATTTTCGACATTTTACAATATTTTACAACCAAACTTCACAATTTCACTAAATTTGGGAAACTCTTTCCAACTATGCTAAAATTGTTTTCGAATTTTAAAGTTTGTGTAATTGGGGAATGGTCCATTGACTGCAAATTGTACTACCAGTTATATCCTGGAGCACCTAAAGCAATCAATTAACTGACCCCTTTTTTCAACGTAGCGACAAGTCATGCTAACTGAGCGTTTTCTAGTATTTTATTTTTTTAATTTATATATGAATTTATACAGCGCTAAAACTATAAAAATATTCTAAAGCGCTAAATTACATTATACGTATACCTATGCAACATTTACAATTGTACAAATATCTATTTAAAAACAAGAAGCATTAATATAGGCATCCCTATATAAAAATGTCTTAAGATTTATCTTAAAAGAATCCAAAGAAGTCGAATACCGAATTTCATACGGTAGTAAGTTCCACAGAGTAGGTCCTGCTTTCGAGAAGGCGCGATCACCAAAAGTACAGTGTACAGTGTAGTATTTGTTCTCTCTTTCTCAAAGTTTTTGGACTCTTCTAGGGCTGGTGCGACTAGAAAGATCTCGGATAGTTACATAAAGCGTCCCTTTGACCCCCAGACCGCCCCAGATTGGGGTCATAGCAATTCGGAAGAGTAGAAATTACCCTTCGAGTAAAAGGGCCTAAATAACTACTCGAGGTCAAAATGACTCTTTTAAATTTGCAGTGTGTGTGTGTTTTATCTTTTAGTGTATTGGGCATACGTGGTACTTGGCGAATGATATGCAGTTTTATATAATTTCGCCTCTTGTCCTCATTCTTACCTACAGGTTGGTTCCATTGGAAGTTATATCTTAGGCTCTCATAATCATTATAAGAAAGAATTCTATTGTAAACGTGTAATGCATCTCATAAATAATCCACACCAGAACGAGATTTGACGTCTACTGCAAACAGGGTGAGGGCTAATTAGTACAAGCTGAAAAAATAAATCAACATTTTTTTAGGTTTGGTCGGCTTGGCTTGCTTGCATCCGCGGGCTCACTTTTTATGGCCAGCACCATCACCCTCGCATCGATCTATGGTTATTATAATATTGATTCAGATGCTTTGTCTAAGTGGGGTTTATCCGGGTAGGCGAATATTATTTTAAATTTGTAAGGTGTGGGAAAATGGAAAAACTCGAGATTCTGTGAAAGCTCCCGTCGGTGTTTTACACAATTTCTCGTGTTTTCAATTTCCATTCATGTTGATACAACTGTATGTTCATGAACACGGAAAATGTTTTATATTTCTTAAGTCTGGTTTTACCTACCGTATAGTGATGAAAAACCGGAGTACGCGAAACTGATCTATGACAAGCCTTACTGCAGAATACAGCCGTACTTAGTAGGAATGATCCTTGGGTACTTCATGTATAAAAGTTATAGTGGAACCAGGAGACCTGCACGGGTAAGCGGTAATTGACTAATTGTGTAACGTAGTAGGGCAATGTAGGTAATACGCCACGATGAGCTGTCTAAGTTTGTGTCTGAATTACTTGGAAAAAGATATCTTAAACATTCTGACTTGCTCTAGGTGGTATTTTACAATAAGATGTTGTGGTGTGTCTGAACTGCCTGAAAAAAACTTGATAATCTAGGGTAGGCAATATTCTACAATAAGTTGACGTGCTTTGTGCCTCGAGTACACACGTAAAAACGCACAAGTTGCTACAGAGCTGCAAACAGGTTGTAACAAGTCTGTTCACAAGTTGTTGACAAGATGTATTCGCACTGCTTGTTCCGAATACGTTGGAACAAGTTGGAACAAGCTGTTGACAAATTGTAACAAGCTTGTTGGGACTATCAGACCTGTTACAAGATTGTTCCAACAACAGCATGATATAACAATATTGTTACAGCCTTGTGCTGTCAATCTTGTAACAACAAACTTGCTACAACAGGATTGTATCAGAGTTGTTAGAACAACCTTGTAACAAGTCTGATATTTTCGTCAAGCTTGTTACAAGTTGTCAACAAGTTTGGAACAACTTGTTGACAACTTGGTACAACCAGTGCGAACACTTCTTGTTGACGGCTTGTCTGCAGACTTGTTACAAGTTGTGAGATTTTTACGCGTGTACCTGAAAAAGATATCTCGAACATGGTGGGTCGTTGTTTGTGTCTACGTAGTCTGCACTACGTAAACTGAGCGATATCTTACAGTTACAGTCCCAAGCCATGTTACCTTCTAAATATGGTGGAGGGAAAATTTGCAAGGTAATTAATTTTTTGCGCACTTTGACTTTGCCAAGGGGATTGCCGTGATCCTGTGGATGCTAAGCATTGCTATTGGTCTTACGTTGGTTTACGCACCTCATGAGGACACTTTGAAAGATGGTCGACATTGGATCGAAACAGAAAATATATTTTATGGCGTGTTTTCTAGAGCTGCGTGGGGCGTGGCATTGGCGTGGGTCGTGTATGCCTGTCACAACGGCCTGGGAGGTATGTGAGAAATGCTGGTCTTATTATAAATTAAAACCTGGTATAATATTAGTATCCAGTGAATTATTGGAATTGCTAGTTAGGTATTGGAATTGTTATTAAACGTTGTGGCGAATAATCGTGTGGTTTCCATTGTTATGCTCTTGTGGTGAAGCTATTGAAACAAAATTTAAAGAATGATACTTATAAAACCACGTTTCATTTCAGGTTTAATTCAACGTTTCCTCTCAGCGGGATTCTGGATTCCACTCAGTCGTTTGACCTACTCAGCATACCTCGTTCATCCAATTGTGTTGACGTTTATGTTTGAAAGTTCGAAAGTGTCCTTATACTATAGCACCGTTACCATTGTAAGTTGATTTTAGAGTTAGATGATCCAAGTTTGCCCATCAGCCCGTTGGCTCCATCAAGTGTGGGAACGTCAGACTTGATTCATGTCTGCAGGCTTGCTGCGAGCTGTTGAAACAGTAGGGACGTCGCTACGGGGGGAGGTGTAACACCCCCCCGGATAATTTTAAGCTCAAAAAGTTGTTCAAAGTGGGACATGTTGAAATCCAATATAATATATATTTCTATTCAAATTGTCATAACTGCAAAATTATCATGCCTTCTCTGCAAGCTTTGAAATGCCTAAAATGTTTGAAAACTTGGTCAAAATTATCACCAACATTTGGCTGTCCATTTTGCTGTTTTTAATCACTTACATCTTTTATTTCTCTTTATGAAACTTGTTGAAACTTTGTAATCATGTTCAGTGCAGAAAATTGTAAGTCCACCAGAAATTTGGAACCGAAGTAAATTATACTTAATGAGAAATTTGCTAGTTTGGCTCGAAAAATCGATTTCTATTTGACAACTAGTGCCAGTACATTTCCGTGTTTTCAGATTATCTAGATAGCTATTCCCCCAAGCTATTCCGCACGCCAAGCTAGCCTTCTACTTCTTCTTCTTTTATCTTTGTAGATATTTGACTTCACTGCAGCCGTGGTCGTATCGTATGCATGTGCTTTCATTTTGGCTGTGGTCATCGAGTTCCCTTGCGACAATCTGAAAAATTTCGTAATAACTGGAAAACCGAAACGTGCCAATTAAGATCGTACTACTGCTGTTTACACTGATCTCCAATCGAAAAAATCCACTAATGTTTTTACTTTGTCCTGGTACATTAACTTAACCCTTCCCCCGTCCCTCGTCCAGTTTTGAAACATATTGGAGAGAGCAAGGGGGTGTATACCAGGGGGTGTATATAGATATAGACATGTAATTTTTTTAAGAAGTTAGTTCTTATATCATTTTTAAGAAACTAGCTCGCATATCATTTTAAAAAAATAAATTAATCCAGATTTTATTGTGGTGATACTTTCGATTAATCTGTGGTAATAATAATGTAATCGTCCTTCCAGTACTAGTTTTAAGATTAGTGAAAGAGTCCAAGAAAGATTTAAATCCCGACTTTGGAGGTATCTATCTGACTCACTGATCTGATAGTAGTCTACTATCAGATCAGTGATCTGACTTAGTTCATTTTTGACAAGGTTTTCCAACATGATTCTATCAACTTCAAAGATTTAAGGCGCAAACTTTTTATATTATTTTGTAATTGTGCTATTTCATGCATGGCGCATCTGACCATATGTAGCACCTGATCAGTTTGCAACCCTAACCTCATTCTGAACACTAACACTTATCCTAAGCCTAGGGCCAGGTATTCTATAATTGACTGTAACGAAAAAGATGGCGGCTGTACATTTTACCAGAAGGCATTGCGGTCGGAAATCGTTTCAAAAAGCAAATTGACGTCTGTTGAAGGACAAGCACAAGAGAGGAGGTTATTTTCTTTGTTTTAACGAGTTTTATGTCCTTGGGTGCTTTTTTGGCACCTTTTTTAATCTATTTTGCTTGATGCCTGTAAAGCATTCTGGTAAAATGTGCATCATGCTGCCATCTGTTTCTTTATGGTAAATTGAATTTCTAATTAATAATTAAAAATTGGCTTTCGAGGAATGTATCTGACTTAACTTGTTTTTAAGGAGGTTTCTCAAAAAAAATTTATCAACTCCAAAGATTTTAAGTCAAGATTTTTCGAGAATGGACCTTTCCCCTTTTACATGAAATTTTAAGAAAATTCAAAATAGGCAAAAATATCACCACAGCTTGAAAGAGCATCCTAAGTTTAGTAATATTGCGGAGTTTGGTTGTGAAATGTTGTAAAATGTAGAAAATATAGCCTTGCGAAGTTGGCAAATTTTGTATATATTTGTATTAGGGGGCGGAAAAGTGATAATCAGTTGATACTTTTGATTATCATTTTCCTACGCGTAATACAAATGTATACAAAATTTGCCAAATTTGCAAGGCTATATTTTCTACAGTTTACAACATTTCACGACCAAACTTCGCAACTTTAGTAAAGTTGGGATGCTCTTTCAAGCTATGGTGATATTTTTGCCTATTTCGATTTTTTCAAAATTTTGTCTTAAAGGGGGAAAGGTCCATTCTTCACAAGTTCCATCTCATTATCTTTTCAAGATCGCTGTCCAAGTTAGTGACCGCGGTACGCCGTTAGAACGCCTACTAAAATGAACCAACAGACAATAATTATAACATCGCAGATTAATCATGCATGAGATGTTGACTGAGAAAATTCCAACACAGATTACTGTCAACAGGGGTGGAACCTGAATAAGTGGGCATCAGTTTTTTTACTCTTTTTTACCCTGTATTGTACATAATTATAAAACTAGAGTTTATATGCTTATATACATGCATTGTGTACTGTGTATTCTTATTTTCTATTTTATGGCATTCGCATGTGACTGGCTTCATGTGACTGGCTTCATGATTGGTTACAGTTTCAAAAATTACCATATCGCTTCATGAATTTCATAAGAACATAATGCATATACTAACAGTATGTTGTGACAAAATTCATTAAGATTATTCATGTTAATTTGTAAGAGTATATCATCTACTCGTATCAAATTACGTGTACATAACATTAATTTTTTGCTCACTTTACAGTACATTCAACCACAATGTCCTGCCTTGGAGCAAAATGTATTTTGCTGGTAGTTTTGCTGGCTTGTCTCTTTATCCCAGGTAGAATGCAGCCACCGCAGTGGTTTGAACAACTGAGAAATCTCAACGAAAGCTTATCGGATTTGCAAATAAATGCGAACACGACCATGGCGGAGCTTGTGAAGCAGCTGAATTCAACTGCGGACTGGCAAAAGGTGCTCACAGCGCTTGGCGGCGAAAATGCCGATTTTTCTTCTTACTTTAGCCCGACACGGCTTGACAATCTCAGAAAGTGTGGCGATGATTTGCGACGAGTAATGAACAACAGCGATGAAATGCTTCAATGTGAGTCTCTAGCATTCTACCGCAGAAATATATATTCGCTTCTGAACATTACATTACATGCATTACATTCAACCATAGGCATAGGCATAGCTGTTCAAGTTCATAGTGTCGTTGACACTGTCATTTTATCGGCGGTTTCCTCGTTCTGGTGGATGTAAACTAATGAAGTCGCCATGAAATCGCATTTTAAAGTAAGCCATCTACGCCTCAATAATTCTTTTTGCATCTGCCAAGAAGGTAAACTCGTCGTCAATGGACCGATTGCATTATGGACAGAATTTTGAAAAAAGTTGAATTGGGAAAATTCATTACCACAGCATTGAAGAGCATCCTAAAATTAGTAAAATTGCAAAGTTTGGTCGCGAAGTGTAGTAAAATGAGGAAAATATAGCCCTGCAAAATTTGCGAATTTTGTATACTTTTGTATTACGCACTGAAAATTGACACCGTTTTCTCGATGTTGGTATCAATTTTCCGTGCGTAATACAAAAATATACAAAATTGGCAATCTTCACAGGCTTACATTTTCCACATTTTACAACGTTTCGCAACCAAACTTTGCGATTTTACTAATTTTAGGATGCTCTTCAATGCTGTGGTAATAAGTTTTCCCATTTAAACCTTTTTCAAAATTTTGCCCATAATGCAATCGGTCCATTAAGCCAGAGCAGAACCAGCTAGGTTATATACAGTATAGTTGACCACACAGGCGTATTAATATAGTCTGATGGTGGATGAATAATTGAGCGCTACTGGAAAGAGGCTTTAAGATTGTAGTTTCAAATGCGATTTCATGCTGTGTATTGCAAAGGCATGTCGCTTATCCACCAATGCGAACTAAGCTTTAAAATAGTCAGTCGGAGAACGAAGTTAGCTAAATCATCGACCTACCTGGAAACAATTCCATTTTGGCTATATATATTGTGTCTTTTTAGCCGATAAGCTTATAGCTTGTATGTTGGCAGCGTGCAAATTACTTGCGGGGAACCTGTTTCTTCTAGACATCGACGCAGCTGGAAAATCCCCGACCGGCGTTTTGCGTGGTCACACTTACTGGCCTGTAAACGTCGACCAATGCACTGTCCTTCCAAACTCTCACATGTGCGGATCTGCTTTGACAATATTCAGTGAAGAATTGAATTTGGTAAGTTCGGGGGAGGATGCATGATTTTTACTCTCCTGAAGGTAATCTGGTCGAATAGCGAAAATTGTTCAAAATATTCCGTATATTAAGCTATAGTGAGCAAAAAGTACCCCTTTTCTCAGTTTTCTGGGCACACTTTCAGTAAAGAATCCAATTCTCTGACGTGATTACGTGAAGTGGTGAAAATATATACAATGACAATGTTGGAAAGCTTCGCAGGACTTTGTTTTCCACATTTTACGACCATTTACCACCAAGCTTTGCAATTACTAATTTTTGACGCTCTTAATCTAGATTAACTTTGTTCTTCCTGCCAAGATCAACTCAAGTTGTAGACTATATGCACACGAGGTCGTTTCCGAGCGTGTTCGCAACAGTTAAAATGAGAACGATATGAACTATAAAAATTCTCATCGCGTCAAGTTTTTGGTTTTTGTCCTTAGGAACCGTTCATTATTTATACCTCAGGGGGGCACCGAAGAGAAATTGGGTGGGTAACTGATTTTTGAAACCTCTAAAAGGTTGGGTGAAAAAAAAGACCAATGAGAATACGAGAACATACTACAATGAATAATAATAGCTAATAAACGAACGCAGTTAATAACATATACATGAAAAACGCAATGACAAAAACAAATAAAAGATTCATTTCAAGTTAAGTTTACAAAGGCAGCTTTAAAATCTTGGATTCCTATTACAGGTTGGGTAAAAAGAATTTGAACACCCAAAGCGGTTGGGTAATTTTTTTATATATACTTTTTTTAATTTCTCTTCGGTGCCCCCGTGAGGTATAAATAATGAACGGTCCCTTAGACGAGGTTTATGCTGGTTTTCATTAAAATTTTGTTTAAACTATGACAACAAGACGGGAGCTTTTTGAAATAATTCGAAACGAAAACGCTCGGAAACGATACCGTGCGCACATATAGCCTTCGTTTTTTCAGCTGGATCATCTATTGAGCATGCAGCCTTCTAAGATGAATTTAAGACGATCAAAGGAATGAACTAAAAACGCGAGCTAAAACGCTGACGTTGCTAACGCGACACCCATGATACGCTAGTTTATTTTGGAGCCTTGCAACTTCACTTCAAATATACTTCCGGCAAAATTTTATATTTACGTATTTTAAACAAGAACAGCATTCCGTATGGAACTATCGACTTTTAAAACTTCTTTTTGAGAAAAAACCAAAAACCAACCGCGCTGAATGTTTCCCTAATTCTTTTCGAGTGCCGAGAAATATCACCACTGGCATTGATGTTGTTAAAAAGTTTTTAAAAAACATTTGATTGAGCCGAGTTTCAGCCTGTTTAACTCCCCCCCCAAATTTGAGGTAAATTTTTCTTTCTCCTCCCTAAGAAAAGGCCCTGGGAACGAGGTTGGAGGTAAGTTTCCAGGATTCGAGTCCTTTCCTTTGATTATCTCTGGTTTAACTTTACAGCACATTCCAGTGGTAAGATGGTCGGGTTGCTTCCCAAACAGTTGCACAGCCAACAACGTTACCGATATCATATCCGCTGTCATGCCTAAAGGTAAAGTTGCTGAAACTTTTGCTAAGGAAAGCATAACGTATCGATATTCTCCACGAGAAATGTGAAGTAGACGCTTCTCTATCCCTCCCCCCCCCACCCCAGAAACACCACACTGTTTTCAAGCAATCATGCCTATTTACTTCTAGTGCTGGCAAAACTTAGCAATGGTAAAGTAAAATCCTTCGTTTTTGGGTCTGGTTGTAAACCCGAATTTGATGGCTACGATACTGGTGCAATTTGTTCACTGTATGTATCTCAGTATTTCCATAAACAATGATGGGCTGGAAACGCGAACTACAGTAAAGCACCAATTTTACTGACGCGGCATCCGTGATGCGGCTTACTTGGAAACCCTGTAACTTCACTGTAAATATATTTCAGGGGCCGGATGTATAAAAAGTGATTAAAGTTAACTATGATTAGTGGAAACATCAATTAATGAGAACCAAGATTTTGTACTTAATCACTATTTAACTACAAAACATTGATTAAGAGTTTTATACTACCGGCCCCTGAAGGACTTTGTAATTACATGTAAGACTTTGTAATTATAAAACAGTGATTAAGAGTTTTATACCACCGGCCCTGCAGGGCCTGTAATTACATAGTTTAAACAAGAACAGCAATGTCTACGATACCACTTCTAAACTTATTTCAGCGGGTGTAAAAAACCAACGCTGGATGTTTGCCGTATTTTTAGTGCCAAGAGATATCGCCACTGATGGTGTTAAAAAAGTTACGAAAACATTCAATTGTGACTTTCATCCTGTTTACTCCCCCCCCCCCCCCAAGAAAAAGTCGAGTGGACCAGAGCGTTTGGTTGGCAATCCAAAGGTCGTAGGTTCGATTCCCGCTGTGGTCAGGCATATTTTTCAGTTTGCCCGGTGCGGATAATACATCAAAATTAAAAACATCATCGTTCAATCTGTGCAACTGAATTGTTCTCGGAGTGCAATGTTTTTTTAATTTTTAGCGTTTTCTGTGCTCTGCTGTTGCTGTTTTGTCTTGTTGGGACAATCCTTGATGTGATCAACGACCAACTTGTCAATTCGGAACGAACTTCGTTCTCTAATCAGAACGAAAATATAGAGTTGCAGCCAGTTGAAGCCAACACTCAACCGGACGCTTTCCCAACTCCTTCAAGATTGCTATCCGCCGACGCGCCAAAATTCTTGAAATGTAAGTATTTCCAGCTGATCTGACCGTGACTTAAAAAGCCTGGGACAAGCTACGCGCTACGCTGATTGGGTAACGTGCTTTTATGAGCGATTTTTTAATTTCGTTTCCCAACATGTAATTTGTTGGTGTTGTCTTGATAGCCCCATGCACTGATAGTTCTCGGCACTGTAATCATACGTTTTGTGTTTCAGCAAAGCCTTGCGAAGTCTGCTTGTGTTTCTCGTTGATTCGTAACACGAGGAAGATATTCAGTACAGACGTTCCGGCAACGGCTGTAACATCCATTAATGGTGTGCGCGTGATCAGCATGTGGTGGATTGTTTTAGGGCACGTTTTCCTCATCGCTCTTGGCGCTACTGACAGTACATTACGTATGTATAGAGATCATCGTTCCATTGTGTTTACTACTCTTTAAAGAATCGATGAAACAAGAAGTTTGCAAGTGTTGCTTAGCCTCTCTGTAAATATCGGTTGCTTTCTTTTAGATACGACAGAGGAATAAAGCTGTTTATTTGTGCTTCAAAAATGTTCGAATCCCTGAAATGCATTTGCATAAACTCTGCATGTCAAAAATTCTATTTGGAAGAAAGTTGCACTTAAAATGCAGCTGTTTCTTTTTATGGCAACACGATTTTCGTTCAGCTCACGGCTGAGAATGGTGCTCGTGTCGAATGAGGATTAAACATTGATTTTCATGTTGGCTGCTGCATTTGAAGTTGAGAAATTGAGAAAAATCGCGGTTAAATTCAAAAGGCAACACTTCTGTGATGCGTTGATCAATATTCTTCAAATTAACAGCAATGCTAGTCAAGCTAACAAATACCATAATAATATTCGACTATGAAGAATGATTCTAAATAAATTTTCGTTGGAGTGGCATTTTTTCTGACACACTGTATATACCCAACATAGGGATGGGGCCTCTTTTTTCATTACTGTCTGTTCTCTTTTGTTATACGTACAGTTAATTATAAAAGAGTTGTCCTTTGCAAAACTTAAACTCTAAATCTTAAACCTTAAGAAATGGCCCCTACATGATTTCTAAACTGATTAAATGGGTGCTCTCGTTATTCTTTGCGTGCTTATAGTTTAACCCTGGTTTTCATTTGGTCTTTGGACTGTCGTAGCAAAGTCATTCTCGCGATATGATATAGTCTAGATCGACCTTTTCTTTTGTGGGCTGTATTCAAATTAGTCATGTTAAGTGTAGATCGGCGAACCTACGCTATCACATCGGCCACTTTGAAATAATCACGACATTCACGTCTAAATGGAAACTAGTATTTAAGCTTTTAAGGAGTTTAATTTCCTCTCTATCTTTAATTTTGCTCCTTTTTTTAGAAAATAAATACCAGCTTCTAACAGATTCCGAACTTCTCTCAGTCATGCCAGTCCTCAATGCTTATTTTGCTGTGGATACTTTCTTTTTCCTGAGGTATGAGCTACCCACTTGGGTGTTAGCAGAGTGAGGTAATCGCCAGGGCCATCCCGAGTGCCGTAGCCAGGAGGATTGATAGAAAGCTTCAGGAAAGACGATGAAACGTGAGAGCGACGTAAGAGCGATGTGGAAATGTCACAGGCAACTCCAGAGATGATATTCAAGCCGTTTTTATTACGTCATTGATACTAATATGTCTGTACGGCAATACCCAATTAAGTTTAGACGATCATCATTATTAGTTTTCACACATCTTTCCTCCCCCCCCCCTCCTCCTTTGAAAGTACTGGCTACGTATCTGTCCACCCGCGCTTTTCATTTGAGCTTTAGAGTTGTGGCAGCCACAAAATCTTCATTTTTTTTCTCTAGTGGTCTTTTGGTCGCTTACACTTGCTTTAGAAAGATGGAGAAAAGTAATGGGAAATTTAACTGGATTCTGTTCTACGTACACAGATTTTGGCGGTAAGTCGGCGCATTACAGTAATAAAATTTTGATAGGAGTATTTATTATAAATATTCAGTTTTAGAAGTCTACTACCCTTAAAAATTTATAGTAACACGTTTCAAAACCACGTGTTATCGCAAATTATTTGTGATACATTAATTAACCCAAAGTTAACTAGCTTCTAAACAACGAGGCCTTGAAATGACATTCCTAAAGTTATCGATCGCGGGAATGGGCACTCGATTCGTTTGAATCCCTTTTAACTGCCTTGATAACTTTTTTTGGGACCACGGTCAAGTATATTCTTGCCCATCATTGATTAGCTGTTTTTTGGGGGGTTTGAACAACTTGCCCAACTTTGTAATGGTCTTTCCAGAGGCATAATTTTTCTCCATTTTATTTCCACGCAGTCTAACACCTTCCTACATGTTCGTGATATTATTTCGAGTTCATCTCAAAGCAATCTTATCTGATGCTCCACTCTGGACAACGACGTACAGGGACGCCCCTTGTTCAGACAAATGGTGGGCCAACTTGCTTTACATCAACAATTTTTATCCTACGGAATTTTCTAAACAGGTAAATAAACTATAGCCTCTTGAATTAATTTAGATTCAATTCTGATCTCTTTAAAGAAAATGTACAAAGTTTGGAAACAATGGGAGAATATATTTCCCCCAATTTTACAGTGTTTCGCTATCAAATTTACCTAATGCAAGTTTATACGAATTACATTATAGGAATTATTCATTTCTTTCGGGGAACTTCCTTATTTTTTTGCCCTATTATAATTTACTCAATCATGAAAAAGGAGATCCTTGGTGGATCTTAACATGGTCTTCATTAGCGACATAAGCACAAGCTAAAGCAAAAGGCGAAACGAAAAAATACAGGGAAGTGTGCGACATAAGCATCGACATAATCGCAAGCATAGTAAGACTACGAGCATAAGCTATGGTAGAACAAAAGCAAATGGAAAAGAAAATTCATTCTGATTTGTGTTCATAAACCTCGGTCTCTTATGTGAGGAACAGACTTACCAGCTCACCTCGTTATAGTACGGGAATATCCCGTCACATCTCTTCTTATTTCAAAACACTGAGTATAATTTTGGAACAACTTGTTGACAACTTATAATAAGCTTGACGGAGTTATCAGACATGCATGTTACAAGGCTGTCCCGATAACTCTGATAAAGACCTATATTAAAACATATTTGTCACAAAGTTGACATCTCAAGACTGTGTAAAGGCATTGTCATATCAATCTTGTTGGAGCATGCAGCCTTGCAACAAGTCTGGTAGGTCTCATCAAGCTTTCTACGAGTTCTTAACAGCTTGTTCCAGACTTGTTCTGACAACTTGAAACAAGATACGCGACCGTGCACAACTTTTCGACAACTTTTGAACAGACTTGTTACAACTTGTTTGCGGCTTATTCATACAACTTTTGTCGCGTTTTTTTCGCGTTGGTATAATCTTCCATAACATCCAGGTGTCGTCGTCTTTAGTGTATGCCCTGGTCTTGGTACTTGGCAAACGATATGCAGTTTTTTATTGTTTCCCCAATTCTGTTGATTTTGGCATTCAAGTAAGTTACTGTTTACTGTCATGTTGTCATTATCAACTATCATGTTGTCATTTTGGCATTTAAGTAACTTAGTTGATTTTTATTTTCATATTATCGCTATCGTCTGGCTCTCCAGTTGTTCCTACAGGAGGAAACAGGCATTAAGATATTAAACTGAAACGCTATTAAACTCAATGGAGCAGTCCGGAAAAGGGGATTAGGCGGAGTTTTTCTAAGCTATAAATTGAATGGCACAAAATTGAAATTTGTTCATGTATATAAAAGTGTGGCGGTGTGTTCAGCTTTTCACACGCCTGGTCTTTCCGCCATTTTCGGGTACTTCCTCTTCTTCGACTGTCCATGACGAGGTAAACATCATATAAGCCCTAATGAAGACACCAGACCGAAGTGCCGAAACGTGGGTCGTAAATGCTCGATCTAACCATTCAGTAGCGATTAAGTGTGGTATCACCTGGTTGCCAGTGAACAAACTAACTCTATAAATATGGGCAATTTTTCGTAAGACCTTCCCATGAATCATTTCAGGTACAAGTGGCGTGGTTTAATATTCAGCGTCGGGCCAATGTTGCTGATTAGCACCGTTGTAACTGCTGGTATATCTGCCGGCTATGACATCGACCCTCTTGCTCAACTCAAAATTCTTCGTGGACCAGATAAAATGTAAGGTATTATGTAGCAGGATAGTATGCTATCTTATATCAGTAATAGTGTTTCCTGCATAGATTCGCCTGAGATATAACAATCTAAAATATTAAATATATCAATATATCCAGTGTTCTACAATTAGCTATCATATCAATAATTTGCCTGAAAAAAATACCTCAAACGTGGTGACCCAGTGTAGATAGTCTTTTCAATAATCTGTCGCGGTTTGCTCAAACGTGGAGATCCAGTACGGCTGTGTGGGTGGGTGGTCTAGTGTAGATAGTATTGTACATTAAGCAACTACTATGTGGAAATTATTCGCAAAACATAATTCTGTGTTTTTTTCTTCTTGTGTTTAGCGGCAAGAAAATCAACGAGTACGAAAAATATGTCTATGAAAAACCATATTGTCGTATCCAACCTTATCTTATCGGATTCATCCTTGGTTATGCTTTTTACATGAAGTTTCGTGGTCCAATTAAAAGACGCGGCTGGGTAGGTTAAGTTTAGGGTTAAATTAAGCAGTAAGATTAGGATTACGATTATTTTTGGATTAAGATTAAGATTAGGTTTGTTAAGATTAGAGTTAATGATAGCTTTAGTGTTAGGATTGAGAATAATATTAGGGTCAGATACGTACCAAGTCTATATGAAGCAGAAACAACCCCTCCTGAAACGTGAAAGGTATATAGATATATAGGTATAGTATTAGATTGAATCTACCCACGTTTGTTTCATGTAGTTCATTTCTACGATTGGTTGGTCTGTGGCATTTGCGGTTGCCATGGGGCTGGTCTACGGTCCTCACGAGACTATTGTTCCCGGTAACCAAGAGTGGAATAAGGCAGAGAATGTTTTATACGGTACATTTCAACATCCTTTATGGGGCCTTGTCGTGGCGTGGGTCACCTATGCTTGTCATTGCGGCTACGGAAGTAAGTTAATGCTGTCAGGGTGGGGCGGGCGGGTAGGAGGGGGTCCAGCAAGGCAATATGCACCTGACCCCTTATACACTGGACCCTGCATGGAATATAAAGTAAACTATATATATAATTTATCAATTAGCAACCATCTCAGAATTACAAATGCCATACATGGAAATTACAATTCTTTTTTTCATCCTAGGCTACATTCAGGAGTTTCTGTCAGCAAAATTTTGGATTCCTCTCAGTCGTTTAACGTACTCTGTGTATTTGATTCACATCGTCGTGATGAATTTCATGTTTCTTGCCACAAACGGAACAATGTACTACGAGATGACTACCATCGTAAGTTCGAGGCCTTGTCGTCCGCACTATTTATTGCGTTTTCAAATGTCCCCTTTTTCGTAAGACCGAAAACCAATTGACCGATACGGCCTTCAACAAGGTCCTCAGCAATGGTGTGGTGTGGTGCCCTGTAGTCAGTGTAGTGTCGTATAGGGTGGCGTGGTACTGTATGGTATGTTGTGTGGTATGTTGTGGTGTGGTGTGGTGTGGTATGGTATGGTATGGTATGGTATGGTATGGTATGGCATGGTATGGTATGGTATGGTATGGTATGGTATGGTATGGTATGGTATGGTATGGTATGGTATGGTATGGTATGGTATGGTATGGTATGGTATGGTATGGTATGGTATGGTATGGTATGGTATGGTATGGTATGGTATGGTATGGTATGGTATGGTATGGCATGGCATGGTATGATATCATGATTTAAGATGGGTTATTAAAATGCTGTAGCAACGCAAACAATGTGCTTTTACAAGAATTGCACACGAATCACGTATTCAGTAGATTCATCATTATTTCAACTCACAATTGACTATTTTAAGTTGTTGCCTGATTTTAAACGCAATAATTTCTTATCTTGTCATTTTAACACTGATTTCAAGTAAATTGTTGGTGTGAAAAAGTTAAAAAGGTACCGGTTAAAACGTTAATTGCTTCCTTCGATCTGCATCATAACATTTTTGGTTTGGAATCTCAGAGTAGGAATAACTCATCTACACTAGTCAACCTTTATGTAAAAATATAATCCTTCATCGTCGTCTGTGTAATGGCGAACCTTGTTAAGTTTCTGCATAAACCTGAACAAAACACAGATAATGACTTGTATTGTGATTCTAATAAGTTTCCAAACCATCTCTAGATCTTTTTACTAACTATTATCATATCCATAAACAATTTGCTGCAATCGTTTAAGTCTTAGAAATTTTTAAAATTTCTAAAATTTAAAACTTTTTCTGGTTGCTGGGAACTTGTTTGTAGATTTATCACAGTGCGGCCAATTTCAACGCAGGATGAATTATTTTTCTGTTCCGTTTTTTAGGCTTACTACTTCATCGGTTCGTTGGTCTTGTCCTACGCTGTTGGTTTTATTCTAGCTGTTGCCATCGAATTTCCCGCAGGAAACTTGGAAAGTCTCGTTTTGAAATTCGTGAAAGAAAGGAAGAAATACACCTTGGATGCTTAAGAAGATGTCGATTACACTCGATTTCACGCAAACGTTTTGTATTTGTTTAAATTGTTTTTTAAATTGTACTATTTCATGTATGGCTATTTCAACACGCGAAAATAATATTAATATCTTCAAGCTACCGTGTAATTTTCTTTTTATTATATGGTCAGAAGTCGGAACATGCTTACAGAGGACATGTTACATATTTTTTCATGTCTTTACCAAACATTACAGTACAGTACAGTACAGTACTTATTGTTTTTCAACACCATTACTTATTAATTCTTGGTGATTTGCATAATGCGCGCGCAATCCTTGTTTCGCAACGCAATGTATTTTTAGCGCCTGACATTACGTAACTTTTTGAAAGCGAATTAAAAATAAATTCCTCGAAAAGTTAGCTCCGATGCATTTGAAACATTAAAAACTTTAATTTGCCTGGCGATTAAGCGTCGTTATGAACCAAGGATCTTTTGTGATTTTGAATGTCGTTTTGGTCGCAGTTCTGTGCACGGTGTTCAGGAATTGTGACGCACGGACAAACGACAGCGTTTGGGACGCAAAGCGTATAAGACACGATGAAATTATGAGTGTGGAGGAAATTATGAGTGTGGAGGACATTGGTTATTACTTTCAACATGCTTACAGAACAGTACTGAGAAATGGTTTGCCAGGACTTACAGAGGCGACAAGAAGCGAAATAACCCTAGAATGTAGAATGGATCTTTTGAACATTTCTGCTCACAAGGAACTACTCGTGCAATGTATTTATTAAATTCAATGTTATGTATATTACTTGCACATCATAGTCATATGTTGTATACTGCATTTATACTACTTGCTTGCTTGAGTATATTCTCTGACAGCTGATGCGCGAATTTCGCCTTCAAAGTCGAATATATAGACAAAGCGAAATTAGCATTCAAAATATACGTGACCTACTATCTGACCATAGTGGAAAGTTCGCTTTTCCTGCGCCAGAGATTGTGATTCCCCTGCACCAAAATATATTACATTGGCTGTATGCCACGCCAGAGATCTCTGGCACAACTGACAAACGCTCCACCAAGGCTATCTGACACAGATTGATATATTACTTGTCACTGGTTGATGTTGTTCAGGAGTGCTCAATCTGTTTTGTTTAGTCAAGTTTTAGCAATAGTTTTACTATTTCTGAGAACATGGCAGAGATCTGCCTCTTCCATTTTCTTCAATTAAAATTTGCTTTCTTTCAGATATTGATGCACTTGGCAAACCAAAAAGTGGGTATCTACGTGGTAATATAGTATGGCTGGGGTCCTACAGTGAATGCCGAAGTATTTCTAATGCACATTTTTGTACAACAAATGTGTTACTGTCTGTTCAAAAGAGTATAGATCCTGTATGTTCTTTCAATTTCTCTAATTGATACCAATTAGAGTATGGTTTAGAATATGGTTTCACTTCTTTGCATTTTTTGCCATCTACTTTAACAATACCTTGCTAATATTATACCATGTCAGAGCTACCATACTGTTTACCATGTAGATTAAAGCATATAATACAACATTTTATGCCAATATCATACACTATGCCATACCCTATCATATGTGGAGTAATTTTGCATACTATACCATACTTTAACTATGGACAAGGAATGAGTCTGGACTGTATACATTATGCAAATAATGAATGTTTATGAGTGTAATCGCAAGAATATTTTCATAAGGTGAAAAATGGAATGTTCCATCTTTCACCTCATGAAAATTATATTTACCATGGCAAGAATGGACATTCATTACTTGTTTTATATGAAAAAAATAGATTGTTGACACAAAGTTCGATCACCATTTTGTTTTGTTAGTTCACTAAATAAAATTCCATGTCGTTGACAGTGTGGTGTCATGTTCTTGGATTCGCCATTTAATCTGTGCTGCATGTGTGCAACAGTAACATTTTGAGTGATATATATCGTCATCTACTATATACCATAACATAACCATATTATACTGTGCCATACATGGGTGTAGTGTATTCAGGGACTGCTTTGTATGTTTTGTATTTGCCATATTTTAGAGACTCAAGGCTCTTGGTGCATTGTGGGGTTTGTGTTTCCCCAGCAGCTGTACAGCACAGGACATAGCAATTATTTTGGAAAAGGCTGCAACAAAAATTGAACATGAAGGTAAGGGACTGTTATGTGGATTACGTATGGCTGCCTTCGTTCATACCACACCACACCAAACCATTCAGTACCATACCATACCATACCATACCATACCATACCATACCATACCATACCATACCATACCATACCATACCATACCATACCATACCATACCATACCATACCATACCATACCATACCATACCATACCATACCATACCATACCATACCATACCATACCATACCATACCATACCATACCATACCATACCATACCATACCATACCATACCATACCATACCATACCATACCATACCACACCATACCATACCATACATTATGTTATACCTGTTGCATAAATGAATTTATATTTCGTATTTTGTTTCAGTGAAAGATTTGACTAAAGTTGAAATAACAGCAACATTTAGCAAAGAAAAATGTCCACCAGTGAAACCGGCCTATACCACAGGTGTCAAAGTTACAATGTAAGATGTGGAAAGATTAGTGAGAATGCAAATTAAAAATATTGTCTTTGATAGGTGACAAAACATCTTGAGCAATCTTTAGTAAGAGGTCATCCAAATTTTAAGATAGCTGTCACACAGCCAGAAATGCACAAGTTGCAAGGTCTGCTGTAGGCTTGTCACTTTGTTGTCATCAAGTCGATATCAGGATGCGTTTGCATCGCTTGCTCGACTGCAAGTCTACTGCAAGTTGTCAACAGGCTTGATGCAAGTTGGTTATCAAGCATTTTTATCCACAAGCTTGATTCAAGTTGTTTCAACGACTTGCTGCAGGTCTGCAAATGTCAATTAAGTCAATGGGTTTGATACAATTTGTTGACAGCTTGCATCAAGCCGATAAAATTAATAACTTGCATGGTGTCTGGCTGTGTATGGCTAGTCTGCGATAGCAGACTGATCTCGGCCTCTGCAGAAAGCGGCGGAATTCAATCTGCTATCGCAGACTAGTGTGTGGCTGGCTAGCTAAGCTCATGCAATAACAGCAATACAAAAAATGAAGCAAAGAATTGCAAGACACTTATCAACTCAAGTTGCACAGTGTAAATTTAAAGTGCCTTTAATTAAGTTCGTTGTCTTTCTTTTGTTCTAGTGGTCTCTGTGGCTTTCTGTTATTTCTTTGTCTAATTGGCACAATGCTGGACTACCTTAACCAGACATTCAACAGTTCACCGATTCCTGGAGATATACTGGACATTAGCATGGATCAAAATAGCATGTCAATGGTAGACCAATCACCAAGTGGGTCCACAGTTTCCGTGAAAGGTGTCGTAGATTGTTCGAACGAAGATGATGTAATTTTATTGAATCCTTCGAGTACTAAGGCCAGAGTGCGCTATTTAATCAGTTGTTTTAAAGGTAATACTTAGACCTGTCGTCAATATCATTCAACTATTCTCATTTCACTGTACATGAGAGCTTCGAAGCCAGCAACGCCACAGACTTCATGCAAGTTGTGGATTTTACCAGCTTGATCTAAATTGTTAGCAGTTTGCAGAAGGCCTGTTGACTTCATCAAGTTGCAACAAGTCTGCGAATATCAGACATGATGCGACTTGATATTGTTGTTGAAACAACTTGCATAAAGCTTGTGGATAAAAAATCTCGACAATCAACTTGCATCAAGCCTGTTGACAACTTGCTGTTATCATCAAGCCAGAGCAAGCGATGCAAACGCATCCTGATATCGACTTGATGACAGAAAAGTCACAAACCTGCACACCACAGACTTGCTTCAACTTATAGATTTCTGGCTGCGCAGTCCGTTCCATAGTATGAGAATTTCATAGGCACATTATCGTCGTGTGCGGGATGGATGTAAGAAAGTACAAAAAGTTGATACAGCGTATCCCCATGTTGACCAACGAATATAATTATATAAGAGTTAACAAAAATCTCATGAAAGCTCTTGATCTCCCCCACTAACTTTTCACTTTTATAAAAAAACATTTTTGTTTGACTGGGAAACGAGATTTTAGAAAGCTTTAGAAAGCATTATTTCGTATAGGACCAGGTGACGTCTGTCGTGCAATAGTTTTCGTATATATTGCATCAATGATGTCACTAAGTACTCTAACATGTAGCAAGCCAATGAGTTGAGCAAAACAGAAATCATGGCATATTATGAAAAACAATGCACGTTTACGTATGCTCACTTTTTATCTATGTTTTATTTCTTCTTAGCAAGTTTTATTGGTCAGTTCTTTCTGTGTTTCTCTATTCTTCAAAACACCGCCAAAATCCTCAAGACAGACGTGCCACAGTCAGCAATTGGATCAATCAATGGAATGCGAGTTATGAGCATCACGTGGGTCCTTCTTGGACACACAGTTGGCTTTTTCGGTTCGGCACTTTCAGGTAGGTAAACCATAGTCATTTGAGATGGTAGTCGTTGCATGGGTCTTCGCAGATGCTGGAAGCCGGGGGGGGGGGAGAATGGCTGTGTGGAGAGGGGGGCGTTTGGCAGGGGAAAAAGCCAGCTGTAATTAGAACGTTAGACAGTGGTCAGTGGCTACATCAGCCCGAAGTATATGAAAATTTCTTTTATTATTTTGCAGATAACAGAGCCGGAATGAAGGAAGACGCTCAGCTATTCTCAATGATGGCCATATTAAGTGGGACGTATTCCGTCGACACCTTTTTTTTCTTGAGGTATCCGGCCTTGTCAGGCGATGCATAAAATATCAACTAAGTTGCATCAAGTCTGACTTTCGAAGACATGATCCAACTGCGTAGATGAAATCAGTGAGCTTGATTTATTGCAATGTGTCGACAACTCAGAGTTGCAAAAAACGCTCAACCTGTTCCGCCGGGCAAAATTTCAAAATTTGCAAATCTTCCTTGAAATTTGGGCTTTCCAAATTGAAGATGAAAATGAAGCTTGATCACTAATTTTTTCATAAAGATTAGAAAGCATGATTTCTGCAATAGATTATTATCTAAGTATTAAATTTTGTTATGTTAGTGTTTTGGATACATTATGTAGTGTTGCAAACCATGTTGCAAACCTTCCTCACGGGTAATACCCGCATATCCGTGGCTTTTTTGCAACTCTGTGTGACAACTAACTCGTATCATGTCTGTGGCATTTCTGGCTTTGTAGCTGAAGCTGTTGCGGACGTTGTTGTTGGTGGTGGTGGTGGTGGTGGTGGTGGTGGTGGTGGTGTTGTTGTTGTTGGTGGTGTTGTTGTTGTTGTTGCTGTTGTTGTTGTTGGTGGTGGTGGTGGTGGTGGTGGTGGTGTTGTTGTTGTTGTTGTTGTTGTTGTTGTTGTTGTTGTTGTTGTCGTCGCCGTCGTTGTTGTCGGTGTTGTTGTTGTTGGTGGTGGTGGTGGTGGTGGTGGTGTTGTTGTCGTCGTCGTCGTCGTCGTCGTCGTCGTCGTCGTCGTCGTCGTCGTCGTCGTCGTCGTCGTCGTCGTCGTCGTCGTCGTCGTCGTCGTCGTCGTCGTCGTTGTTGTTGTTGCTGTTGTTGTTGTTGTTAGCAAAGTACCTGGTCCAAACAAACTGCCAGCAATCTGTTCAATATCATTTTGTGCGTAAAACGTAAATGATGATCATCAGTAAAACCCAAATTTCTTTTGTTTAGTGGCCTTCTTGTTGCCTACACGTGCTTCAGGAAACTTCAGAAAAACGACAAGAACTTCAACTGGTTTCTTTTTTACTTCCATCGCTTTTGGAGGTAAAGAGAAAAAATTCCTTCTCAAATGCTTTTTTTTAGTTTTTGAAAAGGTGATCCTAAAAAATAGAATACGGACCAGGTCACAGAATAAAGTTATACAGAAGTCTCACTCAAGTACACTTGAGACGATATGTCTCCTTTTTGTATTGCGCATGTTGTTCTACGCCTAGGATTTACCGAAGGATCGCTGCAGATGGCGCAGAGATTGAGCCGGCTCAAGTTCATTTGTTAGGAAGATGGCGGCCATTTAGACATCAAAACTTCCTTTATGACTAAAAAGACCCCATTCCTCGCCCGCTAGAAACTTCAAGCAAAGTAATGCACCCTTTGTGGTGGATCAATTACATAATCATACGCCAGGGGTCGGTTGTACGAATGGCGAAAAACGCTATCCACCGGATAGTGATTTTCTCGAACTTTCTAAACATGTTCATGTTCAGTAAAAGCTCATATTTTAATATAATATTTAGCTTTTTTGAGTTAAGGCGCTTTTTATCTCTTGCGGGCTCAATATCCCTGGTGTCGTTGCTTTTTACCCCTTTCTACGGCAGCTGAAAAATATCACTATCCGGAGGATAGCGCTGTCCATCTTTCGTACAACCGATCGTCTGATTGTTTGTATTCGAATTTCGCCGATCTTATTCGTATTCTTCATCTTCTTGTAGACTTACACCATCCTACATGTTCGTGATTCTGTTCTCTATCCACCTAAAAGGATTCTTGACAGAATCTCCGTTCTGGTATATGCAATTTTTTGATGCGATATGTAGCAAAGACTGGTGGACAAACTTGCTCTACATCAACAACTTTTATCCCAAGAACGAAGGGGTATGTTCAACTCTGAATGAGGCAAACTCTAATTTGCGTGCTAGGACTTTCTGGGGTAGTTCGAGAGTGCGGTTTCAATTAAATGCGCTCGGCACACCGGTGTCTATCCGTCTGTTCTTTTTCTTTAGTGCATCGGTTGGTCCTGGTACTTGGCGAATGATATGCAATTCTTTGTAATCACACCATTTTTAATACTACCACTGTATAAGTAAGTAAAAAACAGGTAAAATGTAAATCACTGTGAGCTTTTCGCCTCTTAGAATTCCATTATCAGTGGGGTCTGGAACCCAGAACCCTTATGTGTAAAGTGTGCAAGTGAACGCTCTGCCGAAAGTTGTGGACAATTTCTGGGAGAGTTGACAGGCTGGGTTGGCTAATATATTTGCATTAGCGTATGTTGTTGTCATGGTGATCCTGCCCTTATGACAAAACTAAATGAAATTAAAAATATGTATCGCTTTTTTGCCCTCGAGCTCGAAATTTCTATGAAGTGAAGATGAGGCGCGAAGCCGGAATCAACTATCATCACAAAGAAATTGAGAGCGAATAATCTAATTGTTTTAGTAGAATCAGAGATCAAACATAAAATATTTTACTGCAAAAATTAAATTGTTGGCAATTCGTAAAAAGAAATCTCTACGAAGATGCTTTTTTTTCTACTTGCTTTCCATCTAAGAATAGATAGCGAGTAGAGCAGCTAAATAAACTACATCATTTGCAATCGTATCCCAGTTTTATTCCATTAAAATAGCTACAATACAACGGAAACTCCGAAAATTGACAACGTGATAAATTTTATTTCTACGTTTCGACTATTCTTTAGTCATCATCAGGAATGAAACATTCATTCATTCATGAAACATTCATTCATTAATTCATTCATATTTTTTTCATTCCTGATGATGACTAAAGAATAGTCGAAACGTAGAAATAAAAGTTTATCGTGTTCTCAATTAGTCGGAGTTTCCGTTGTATTGTATTTTATCAAAATACTCAGTGGTTCCCGTAATTTATTCCATTAATATCCAGTAGTATTTTGATATTGAGTATGATGTTGCGAATAATTTCAGAGTTGATTGGCGTGGTGTCGTTCTGCCTCTTGGGCTTCTCCTGGAGACCTTTGCCATAACAGCTTTCATTCACGCTCACTGGAACATTGATCCATTAATCCTCATGAAGGCTTATAAATGGTTATTGGCACCTGGAGGAGCCAAGTAAGCCAATAGCAGTAAACAAGGGTGGATCGAGTAGATAGTAAATACACAATTCTTTATATACAAGTCTTATATACAAGAAGATTGTCTAGTTTTAAGTTCCTTGTATGTTTGCATGGTGAATATTAAATTAAAATATAATTTTGTGGAAACACCGTGTAAATTTATCATCCCAAAGCTTTCGATCCGCAAGCTCGGGTCTTCATCAGTGCTAATAATAATGAAGATCCGAGCTTACGGATCGAAAGCTTTGCGATGACAAATTTACGTGGTGTTTCCACTTAACTATATTTTAAGATTCTCTTTGGTTCAATCTAATCTCTCTGCGAGGACAGCACTATGCAAAGGAATTCTGGTAACCTAGCTCTTATTGCTCAGTACGTACAACTCTCTAACGCAACACTCCTCTAGTATGGACACTGTATCCTGTAATACAGAGAGATCTGCAATAGGATATGCTGCTTTCCAATACGGAAACCTCTTTAATATAAACTTGTACGCTACACGATACAATGAAAGAATGTACGACTGTTAAAATGTTTGATAAAAACAAGATTCAACAATGTTTTGCTGCGCGCATTGTTCACAGTTGTTTAACAATATTGTTTAGCATCGTTACACATGATTCAAGCTTCGACTATATTGTTGACGATAGTGAACGATGCGGTTAGCAAATCATTGTGTAATCCTGTTCAGTACTGCAGGCTCAAAATGGTTTGCCCTTTATGTCCATGTGTAGGACATTTTCTAGGCACAAACGGTTTCAACATTTCTATCAAAAGCACACATATTCCTTCACTCAATCAAATGAGCATGAATAAACCATATTTCTGTGATTTAACACAATGTCGTATTATGGTTGCTTTGTCTAGCTTGAAACCTCTATCTGAGTATATGTCTTACGTCTACATTAAACCATATTGTCGTATTCAAGTTTACCTGGTGGGCTTTCTACTCGGTTACATCATGCACAGATATGCCAAAACAAGACAGAGAATACCAGGATGGGTGAGTAACCTCCCTATTTGAAAACCTAAGCTGATAGCTCGTCTTGTGCGAGTGGATTTTACTGAGTTTTATGCCTCACGCAACCCTTTTCGCGTGTCAAACATGTTTTTTATGTTTTATGTTGAGACAAATGAAAATTGCCAATGGACTAACATACAAAACCTGGTGAAAATTCCATGTTTTCAGTATGGCGAATATAAATCTTTGTCCTAGCCCTAATTCTAACCCCTGTCCTAACCCTAACCCTAACCCTAACCCTAACCCTAACCCTAACCCTAACCCTAACCCTAACCCTAACCCTAACCCTAACCCTAACCCTAACCCTAACCCTAACCCTAACCCTAACCCTAACCCTAACCCTAACCCTAACCCTAACCCTAACCCTAACCCTAACCCTAACCCTAACCCTAACCCTAACCCTAACCAACGTTTTATTTGTCGCGTTTTAATTAAATATTTGATTAGATTTAGGGCTTGGATTAAGTTTAAATTTCGAGTACTGGGAACATGGAATTATTACCGAAAACCTCCCAGGTGGCACAACCCTTCCATTAAACCCCAATTTTTAACCCTGAAATCGTACATCTTTTGCCAGATCCCGGCACTGTTTGGTTGGAGCGTGGCTGCAGTGCTGGCGATGCTTCTTGTTTACGGGCCACACAAGAGTATACTACCTGATGCTGAAGAGTTGAGTAAGACGGAGAATGTCTTGTACGGCACATTTCACAGGTTCCTGTGGGGCCTGGTACTAGCCTGGGTTACTTATGCTTGTCACTACGGTGCTGGAGGTTTGTTTCTATTTTTTCGCTTCCAGTACTTTTTGCTGTGCGTCCCAGATTATCCTATCAATATTTCTCCTTGTAGGAAACCAATTACACGAGAGATAATTATCAACCTAGTGTTAAGCGTTTATGAAAACAGGATTGAACAATGTTTTGCTGCCCACATTGTTAAATGTTGTCAACAATATTGTTCAACATTTTTACACCTGATTCAGCCTCGACGATATTATTCAATATTCTTATTTAACAACATTGAACAATGTTGGCAGGATATCAGTTCTCTTTTTATCGACGTCGAGCAGGTCGATAATTTTTTCGATCTCCTCGCATCAGTTGCTCCTCACGAGCAGAAACGCGCTGAAGTAAAGTCTTGTTGCCTTGATCAAGGCTTTTTATCGTGCAGTCATCGATGGGCGAGATGAGCATCGTACGTATTCATCGCTTGCTCAGTTTTCATCATAACAAGTGTGCTGCAAGTTATCAGCAGGCTTTGTGCAAGTTGACTTTTTATTTACAAGCTTAATGCAAGTTGTTTCAACAACCAAGTTGCGCCAAGTCTGCATATACCTAGCTGCATCAACTCTGATTTTCACAGACTTTTTTAAACTTGATGAAGCCAAAATACTTGATACATACTTGATGACAAACTTCCATCAAGCTGGTAAAATCTCCAGTTGCGACTTATACCAGACTGAGATACGATGAAGGATATTGATTTCTGTTTCAGGTTTGGTTCAAAAGTTTTTATCCGCCAAATTCTGGATTCCTCTCAGTCGACTAACGTACAACGTCTATCTTATTCACTACATTATATTGATTCTAATGTTCTATGGTTCGCGAGCAGCTTTGCATTATGATCTGTATACAGTTGTAAGTCTATATATCCTTTATCAATTGACTTTTTTCATGTCCAGGAAGACATGATAGGGGACATATTTTGAGTAGAATTTTTATCTTGAGTAAAAGTGGAATGCAACTTCTCAATTGTTACTGAAGTAGAAGTTAAGTACTGAAAAATTTCAAACGATACTTTTACTTTTACTTGTAAGTAAAAAATTGGGTACTTTGCTGACAAATTTCATTTCATTCTTAAGGTCTACTATTTTCTCGCAAATGTGGTCTTGTCTTATGGCGCCGCCTACGTTTTGTCAGTGGTCATTGAGTTCCCATGTGCAAATCTGGAAGAGCTCATTTTGAAATACATCCGAAAGGCTCGCAGGAGCCGTGCAGACTAGTGTGTATCGCCTGGGAAAATTCAGTTTATTCATTTCGGGAAGATCAAATCCAAATAGACTATTTCTTAGAATTTTTATTTTTATGTGTAAAATGTAAAGAATTGAGGCACAATCTCGAGAGAGCTGATAGACGACATAATCCCAGAAAGTTTTTCCAGTATAGCTGATGTCCAGCTTGGCCCAGTGAAAAATATGTAAAGTTACTAAATGATTGTGAATTTGATTTTAAAATTAATTAAAGGTAAATCATTTATGATTTTATTACACTTCTCTCGATGTGGAAAACGTATATGTAAAATGTCGAATTGTTATGAAGGTCATGTAAGACTCGGACAAACCCGGAATTCCTATTGATTTTTCTCTGTTTGCTCTCGTTTCCAAAGAAGCAAATATCGTTCCTAACAAACTGAAAGACATTTAGTTCCCAATGTTTCTATAATTTCCATGGTTTCCAGAAACATTTTCAGCATGAGAAACTGATTGTTTTTCCCGATTAGGCTAAGATTAGGTTATAAAAGCTGGCAGAAAAGTAAGGAATACTTTTTAAAGTATTAAAAGAATCTTAAAAATCCGAATCTTAAAAGTTTCGTGCGAGCTTTGTGTGAACACAAAAATTAGTTTGCCCACTCTGAGAAACATGACAAAACAATGACAGGAAACAATGTTTCAGCAAAAAAGTTTCATTTTCTACCAAGGCTGTAACATGTGCAAGTTACAGCTAAGCTTTGTAATATAAAGACCTCATTTACACCAGAACATGCTTACAAACATGTGTCCGTGGTTCTCTTCTCTTATCAGGCATAATAACGAATTCAAAAGCACAGCGGGGTCCTGTATTGAACCCTGGGGGTAATATCACTCTTTTAATACGCTTTTTTACCCCCCTCAAACGGTCTCCTGTTGTGAGGGGGGATTGAGAAGATTTTTTTGCAATAAAGGACGAAATTAATTTGCCAAACATGACAGTTTTTTGAAAGCACCAGCTGGGCTGTCGCCCGGGATACCTTGTGACCTGTCCAATATGGCGGCCGAATCACGCTTTTTGAAATTTACTGCATTCAACCTGTGATTTCTCGAAAAACTTTACAGCCATGGCCGAAAAAGACATGTTTCCTTTAAACCCAACCTTGATGCGAGGTTTGAACGACAAATTATATGAAAAAAGAAAGATTGCAGCCTTAGAAATTGAGCGGTGAGTAAGTACTCTTATAGGCCCAGACTTGTAATATAAAAAGAAAAGAATAGTTTTGGAAGTTAGCTTATAAAGGACGTATTCGATACGCTTTTCGTGTTGTTTTGTATGGTGATAATGTTTATTTAATCAGCGATACAACACTTGAACGAAACAAGAATGTTTAATTTATAATTAGAAAGTTGAAATGCTACATTAATTATGATTGTTGACAATGTAATTATACGTTTATGTTCTAAAATTCAAATGAACATTTTGAATCTTTCTGTGTTGCTACGTTATTTTACATCACTAGATTAAATGGTAAACTCCAGCAATCTACATGAATTATTAAAGTTTTAAGCTATCAAGTAAGACAATATTGACATTAAGGCCACTATATATGTATTGATCGTTGACCAACAAAAACAACAAACAATAAAAGTATTTGTGGATTTTTTGGAGGAACAATCTGATAAAAAGCACCAGTCATGAGGCATGGAACCAATAGTGCAAAAAACCTGAGACTTTCCATGTAGAGAGAACGAGGCATCTTATATTTTCTTGTTTCAATTTTAATTATAAACTTTCTCTCTGCCCCTCAAAACAATCCAAAATTTGCAGTTTGCAATTGGAAAATGGTGAAGTAGTCCAGGTACTACAGACACAACCCATTAAAGGGTTGTAGAATTTACCATAATTGTATTGTTTGATTTGATGGTTTAATAATACTAAACTAAATGTTGCAGCTGATGCAGATGGTTCCAAAAGGGGTTTTTCCATGCGAAACTTGCACTTTTTGTTGACAATTTTTCCATCCATTTAGTATGGTCAAGGAATTCATAGCAAACAATGACGAGGTGTTGATCAAGAGGCTCACATCCGTCCTGACAACAGAATTCTCGGTATCCCATAATCCTCACAGTCGTAAAGGTGGGCTTATTGGGCTAGCGGCAACTGCAATTGCTTTAGGAAAGGTGACTATGATTTTACAAGACTTTCTCTGGGATAAAAATCACATATTGACAAATGAAAAAAAAACAAATACAAAGCACAGATTGTACAAAGTTTGCAAGGTTTAGTGTGCTACTTCACTGCTATACCAACAATGGCAAAGTTCTTGAGTCACGTTTTCATTTTGTAAACATAAATTTTAGGATTCAGTAGCCTATCTCCAGGAGTTAATACCGCCGGTGCTGTCGTGCTTTTACGACCAAGACAGCCGTGTTCGATATTACGCATGTGAGGCTTTGTACAACATTTCCAAGGTAGCTAGAGGAGCTGTTTTGCCATTTTTCAATCAGATATTTGATGGACTTAGCAAGGTATGATTTTATTGAGATGGATTAAATTTAGCCCCTAGAATGACATTTCATGTCTATTGTTTTTATCATCTCTATACACAGTTGGCCTCAGACCCTGATCCCAACGTGAAAAGTGGAGCTGATTTACTGGATAGATTGATTAAGGTAAATGCTGTAATTACATACAGGATGTAATTAAAAACAGGTCATTGAATTTTTGAATGCCTGGTGCCATCAACATTAAATCTAGAGTCTAAAGAACTGATTCTTTCACAGTCTGAAATACCAGCCTTTTAGCTTTTAAATATTATTGTATTTGTGAAATTTTAAAAAAAATTGAGAAATTTTTTTTGACAAAGTATCATTCTTTTTGACAACCCCCCCCCCCCCCAGCCCCCCCCCCCCCGATACTGCACCATCCCCCCATGCCCCACCATCCATCATCAATCTCCGCAAGATATAACACTCTGTATTTTATTCACGTCTAGGATATTGTTACAGAAAGTACTTCATTTGATCTCGAAGCATTTATTCCCTTACTAAGAGAAAGAATGCACACACAAAATCCATTTGCTAAGCAATTTATTGTCTCGTGGGTAAGCAAAAAAAAATTAAATTGAATTTGTGTAGGTCTGTTCAAAAAAGAAGACATGTGAATTTTGATGATTTTTTATCTGCTGAGGTTGAGTGTGAAATTTGATGTAAAGCCCAGCATCTTGAAGGTCATCTCAGATGTAATTTCGCTCCCTGAGACGTTTTTGCTATTAGTTGCCTAAGGCTAATTGAATACTCCAGTACACACTGAGCTCGGGTATGTCTTCCTTAGGTCCTAGTTCTAGATTCTGTTCCTGATCTCGATTTGATTGTTCACCTGCCAGAAATTCTCGATGGTATTTTTACGATATTTCAAGATCAATCATCTGAAATAAGAAAAATGTAAGTTCACTCTAAAAGTACACTAGTACTCTTATTCATCATAAACCAAACTCAATCATCCAATAAAAACGCGTTTTCTATTAAATGGACTCATCTGTTCAATAAGTAGGTACCTCCCTACCTGTTACACGGACCGAAATCATTGACTCTATCTGAAGTGAAGTTGTACAAACTTGTATAAGCTCAGGGGCTGTATTTGGATGTTTACGGTACGGAATTGTGTATTGAACTGACCATCGATTGACAGGTGTGAGGTAGTGCTTGGGGAATTTCTACGCGAGATAAAGAAGTCGCCTGACAACGTAAACTTTGCCGATATGGTCAACATCCTCGTCGTCCATTCCACTTCTAATGGTAAGAAACAACGATAACAGCCCAAAAAGGGACATGATTGTTTGAGGGTTTCCAGGGAATATTCAACACCGTAGAGCGACCCGAAAAACTCTTGAATTGAGTTTTCAAACTCCGTCTTCTCACTAAAGTGTTCAGCCTCGTCAATGAAGCTGTTGGAGTTAAATTCGTCACGGATAAGATTATTTTTCCGCTGGAAACCCGAGAATTAAGGAAAAAAGGCTAGAAATTATTTCACTGCACAAGACTACAAAAACTTCAAGTTATACTGATAGTCGTACAGAATGAGCAAGGACTCTCTTTTTTTATTTCAAATAATACGCCCTGTGCTTAACTACTTTTGCAAGGCAGCCATTTAAGATCCTCCCTCCCTGCAGTTCACCTACTACCTGCATGTAAAACGTCCGCGTGGTCCAGCTTTTGTTACACATTATTTCACCTCTTCTTTCTCGTCTTTTTTTTGGCTGCAGATGAAATCATCCAATTCACGGCCGTGCTTTGGTTGCGGGAGTTTCTGACCCTTTCTGGTCGAGCGATGATTCCTTACTGCGCTAACATACTGTCTGCTGTCCTACCGTGCGTTTCATACGAGCATTGTAAATTTAGTATCCTTTTGAATCTAAACTCTCTGAAGTAGGGTTTAAATTCCACTTGGAGCCCTAACTAGATGGGTTAAATTTAACGCATATCATAACTAATACTGGTCGAGGCAAGAGTTTTTTGAAGAAATATTTCAAAGCTTTTAAGTTTTTTTTAATTACCTAGGGTTATTCTGTCTGATGATGACTTTCAAATAAAGTCGAAAATTTACAGTCTCAACTGCTTGTTTTGTTTCTTATTCATATTCTGAAGATGACTCTATTTCTCGGAATTTGTTTCTTTTTAGTGATAACAGACTTTTGAATAGCTGACTTCTATCCATTGTTTTGTATTTTGATCCCTGAATTTTACGTGAAATTCTTCTGGTGGTCTAACAAATTTATGCCTATAAATAAAAATTATCGTCATACATATAGCTGTATGGATGGATGATTGGACATTTTCACAACAGTCCTTATAGTTTTGATAGCTTGACTGCGCAATTCATTTCTTTTTTTTGCGTGGCTTTCCATACGTGTGGGGTAGCCCTCCATGTCCAGCCATCAAAGGGAACTCCGGACTTGGGAAATTGGTCAAAAGCTAGTAACATATTTTAAACTTTGATTGAAATATGTTGGGGAAAAATGGTATGGCTTGCTATTCCTTGCCTTTTCTCATACAAATAATCATGAGATTGCTTTCATACCAATGTTTTCAAGTAAGCCATAGATTTTCCACCAAGCAATTCGTGACACTGTCATAAAAAAAGTAATTTGAATTTTTTAGTTAATGAAAGTAATTTGAATGTTCTTTACTTTCCTAGTTGTGCATTTCCTGTTTAAAACCATGGGATATTTGATAACCTAAACGAACGATACAAATCATAGATATCTCATGTACACTACACGGTGCATCCCACACTGTGGGCAGGCGAATATTGAAGCCAGATCGCAGACGTTCTTCACCACGGAGTTGACACGGAGCATGATAATTTCTGTATTTTGCATTGCGGAAATGGACAAAGTTGACTATAAGTCCTCTTTTATGCCTCTAAAAAGTATTTAATACACAGATGCAGAGAAGTATGGTGTTTTCTGTTGCATTTTTTTTTATGAGTGGGACCGACCAATATGGCTGCCGCCTATTGTTATGAGGGGATACCGCTGAGATTTTTGGCTTCAGTTTTTGATATACAGATGCGCTATCTAGTGTACGTGAGATATCTATGACCTAAATACTCATTTTGTGAGGGCCTCCCCTTGAAATGTGAATTTGTCTATCCTGTTGTTTTGTTTGCTTTTCTGGTGGGGCAGTATCGGTCTGAGTTCTTGCCGAATTCCTTAACTCCAAACAAGACACCAAAGAGGTAGCGAACAATGTTAACCAGCGTGTTCGAGATCTCATCACGACCGACGACGACAACGAAGCGAACACTCCCGAGCGGCCTGTGAAGAACGCCGAACGAATGGACTGTGATGTGGAATCGGTGGAGTACAACCTGGATCTTGGTTCCGTTCTCACCGTGCTCACCTCGCAATTAAGCAGTGAGTTTGTTCCAACTCGCCTTGCCGTGCTGAGATGGGTGATACTGTTCTTGAATAAAACTCCAAATAAGGTAAGATTAATGCAATGGACCATTTCCCAATTAGACAAACTTTCAAATTAGATTTTAGCACAGTTGGAAAGCGCTTTCTAAATTTAGTGAAACTGTAAAGTTTGGTTGTAAAATATTGTAAAATGTCGAAGATGTAGTAATGTAAAGATTGCGAATTTGTATTCTTTTGTATTGCGCGGGAAAAAGCGTTACCACATTTCCACATAGTGGTAACGCTTTTCCGTGCGTAATACAAAAGTATACAAAATTCGCAAACTTTACACGACTATATTTTCCAAATTTTACAATATTTTGGAACCAAACTTCACAATTTCACTAAATTTAGGAAGCTTTTTCCAACTGTGCTAAAATTATTTTCCAATTTAAAACTTTGTTTAATTGGGGAATGCTCCATTGTGGAATCATAGAGACACAAGTCATTCAAGTGGATTATATCTGAAAAATGGCGTTTTTTTTCCAAGGAATTTTGTTAAGCTATCGGTCGTTACCAACCTGGCTTTGTGAGTGGTTGGTTTTAACAATGAAAGGCACTAGAACGAATGACAGACCAATGTTCACTAAGAAATAGACAGCAGTGAAACCCGAGAATCAACGTAAACTATTTTTAAAATGAAAGCGAAATCTCAATGCAAGTGCATTTATAAATCTTCTTGTTTCAATTTCCACAGCTATTCAAGCACATGGAGAAAATATTTCCTGTTTTATTGGACAGAGTAGCAGATTCGTCTGACGATGTAAGTATCGAAATGCATATATACATACGTTTCATAATTTGCATAATTGAAACGCGAAACGGTCGATAGAAGCTGCGATATATATTTTATCACACGCTAGAAATGAGTCGTTGGCAAATTACATGTTGAACTAAATTTTAATGTATTCAATGCAAAATGGACCAGTCACCACAGCTAGAAATAACATGACGAATTTAGTAAAATTTGGAGCGAAGTATAGTAAGGTGCGGAAAATGTTACATTCCAAGATTTTCAATTTTTTTATAGATTTGTATTACGTGCAGACGTTGTTAGTATTGAAAGTGCTTACAATTTCCGCTGTGCTCACAATTCTATACAAAATCTGCATACTTTGTGAGGCTATATTCATAACAATTTTGAGCATTTTTCTACCAAATTTGCATTTCTACTAATTTCCAATTCATTACGTTCTTTTCAGGGATTTCCGTTTTCTTGCTTAGATAAAAATTGCCCACTTACTTTGCAACTTCTCTGGAAGAGCATTGAACTGGTAGTAACACGGAGCACGCAATCTCGCAGCCAGCCAAATTCTTCCCGCCCTGTACAGTAACGACATTATTTTGTCTCGTACAGGTTGTGATGGCAGACTTAGAAGTATTATCTGTAATCTCGGCGTCAGAAGCTGGGCAACCTATGTCTTCGAATATTACGTCACCAGACAAGGCCGGCAATGGAACGTCATCGGCTAAAAATATGAATGAATACTTTTATAAATTTCTTTTAAACTTAGTGGCGAAATTTCGCGTGGACGGAAAATTGCTGGAGGAAAAAGGCTGTTTTATTATTAGGTGAGCTGGGATTAAGAATGTTTGAAGCTAATGATTTGGGACAAGATAAGATTATGGACTGGTCAGCATTAGAAAATCCGCAAAGCATCTATAGATTGCTTGGAGGGACAATGAAAAGTGGTAGGAAATCTAAAGTTTAAAGTGTTTATGCAACGAAATTTCACCCCAAAGTTTTATGGCCTCAGTGTAAAGTTAACGTAAAATGGGTTCGTAACTTCTTTTACAGAAGTTCATCATTTTGCTTCTTTCGTGAGAAATGTGGCCTTGAATAATATGCAAATATCATACTTAAACATCGCAGTGCTGTAGGAATTTCTCTTACAGTATCCATGATAAATTTCTAAAAGTTGCACTAAAATACACCAAATCGGAATTTGTAAGTTATAATTTTGGAATTTTGTTCGACAAAATTAAATTGTTCGAAAAATCTATGTTGTTTTAAAATACATTATGCACTGTGATGTCATAAGTATGATATTTGCTTATTATTCAAAGCTAAATTTCTCACGAAAGATGCCAGACAATGAACTTCTGTAAAAGAAGTTACCAACCCATTTTACGTTATCTCTACACTGAGGTCAAAAAACGTCGGGTGAAATTTCGTTGCATAAACACTTTAAAATTGAAGCAAGAAAATATAAAAGATGCCTCGTTATCTATAAGGAAAAGTCTCGAAGGTCGTGTGCACTATTTGTTCCATGTCTCTATCGTATTGTCCATTTTAATAATCCATGCGTGCATAGCGCTCTCAATTGTGGATTGAATGCCAGGTGGTCGCTAGGGCCAAGGTGTTTAGTGGTTGTACGGAGTTGCAAAGTTGTACAGAATTGCATACATTATAAGATGCTCATGACTACTTCATCTTCTTCAGGCATCTGTGTCTATTACTGAGTTCCGAGGACATTTATCGCACTTTGGCCGAAATCCTGTCAGAAGAAAACGATTTAAAATTTGCGGCACTGATGGTAAAGACACTGAATATTATTTTGCTCACTTCAAGCGAACTATTTGAGCTGAGACACAAGCTAAAGGAACTGAAAACAAAGGTAGGGTAGACAAAAAGATGCAAAATAGCGACCTAACCAATGCGTTGTCATTATTACTATCCCATGAGTGCTATGTACTGCTTGTTTTTTTTTCTTGGGGGGGGGAGGGGGAGGTGTAAAGCTGGGGAAGATTCGATTGCGGCGCGGGCAGGAATCACTCCACTCACCCCACCCACTCCACTCACCCCTAATCTCACTAAAATGCAGTTCATATCTATACATTCTTGCAGGAAAGTTGTGAATTATTCTGTGCGTTATACAAGTCTTGGTGTCACAATGCTGTCGCTACGTTTTCACTCTGTCTTTTAACACAAACCTACCATCATGGATGTGATCTTCTGATGACGTTGTATCCTTTTCTCACCATGTAGATGTTGTATCGGTAATAATTCCATCTTATTCCAAGCCCTAAATCTAATCTAATCTATTTAAATCTTCAATCCATCAAGGTTAAAAGATGACAAATAAAACGTTAGTTGGGGTTGGGGTTAGGGATTAAGATTTATATTCGCCATACTGAGAACACGGAATTATTACCGTTGTTTAGAACGCTAATACTTCACAACTGCGATAGCACAAGTGCCCCTTAAGTATTCTACCAATAGATGTCTAGTTAACCGCATTCTCCCAGTAGGCTTCTAGTTAACCAGTAATTTGGGCCCCCAAAACAATATTAGGGATTACACTGATAGGATCGCCTTTACCACAGAAGGAGAATTCCCTATGACTACTTCATAGCCAAAATTGCCCTAAACTTGATACAGGTTGTTGATTTTTCGGCTCGATGCAATTTTGTCATCAAGGTGCATCAAGCCTGTCGAGAACTTGCGGCAAACATGCTACCACTGTTTACTTTCCTTCACATCTTTGCCAGCGGTGATATCGAAGTCCATGTGGATTTTTTAGTTCAAATAGACAAATTGGTTCAGCTTATTGAATCGCCGATATTCACTTGTAAGTTGCTGACTATAATGCTCTTTTATTCCAGAGTTGCAAAAAGCGTCCAATCTTCCTCCGGGTAAAGTTGGCCTTTCCAAACTGAAGATTAGAATGAATCTTGAGAATGAATCACTATTTTTTTTCACAAAGAAGGCATGATTTTAGACTGGAATAGATCACCATCTATTATTTTTTTTGTTATGTTAGTGTTTAGGATACATTATGTAGTGTGTTGACATAAAACCTTCCTCACTGACTGCCCATATTGCAACCTTTCTCATGGGTGATACCCGCATACCCGTGGCTTTTTTGCAACTCTGTTTTATTCCAACTATGATCTTCAAGAATGCATAACTACTCACCAAATTTCGCAATTTCTGTTTTCTAGACATACGACTGCAACTTCTTGACACGCAAAACAATTTTTATCTTTTAAAATCGTTGTACGGCCTTTTGATGTTGCTCCCTCAAAGTGACGCATTCACAACATTACGTCATCGACTAGACTGCGTTCCCAATGGTCACATTTTGCAGACGCCACAAACTAAGTGAGTATATTTAAATTCACTGACCGAAATACTGTCCTCTAGTAATGAATGTGGTGTCACTCTGAGTCTATACCCACATCACGCGAGTAGAAAAATATGCGTGACCAAGGCGGGAATCGAACCTACGACCTTGGTTTGCTTGCCCAATGCTCCGCCTACTGAGCTAGTAACGAAGTCATGTCGGTTCGAGTCTGTGTGTTGAACTGTGTTCCTGGAGCACATAACACCAGGACGCAACAAAAATCATTACTTTATTGCATAGTGCTTCGCAAATGTTCTATTTATAAGTAATACCGTGATATGAGGGAAATTAGTGATTAAATGTCCCCGAAAGCCGAGGGAGGTTTGTGGAATTCCCGAGGGCGCAGCCCGAGGATATACAGTATAATTTGAATTGTAAGAAATGGCTTGGGAATAAATTCATCAATAATGTGTGCTGTTGCGTGCAATAATATATTGTGTTGAAAATACATAAATATCTGATTATTTTGTTGTGTAAAGTGTTGATTTGTTTGGATTCCAGTCATGCATACAAATTAGAGAAAATTTCTAATTTTTCCCGTTTTGGGGGAAAATTAGAGAAAATTCGCCCTTCTGAGTAATTTAGCGATTAAATGTCACTCTGAGAACAATAGAAACCGAGTTAATCATGGTATTATTTCAATAATTCAACAAATTAAAACTATTTAATTTACCTTAGGGGCAAAGACATCGAAAAACGGGAACACGTGAAGAAAATCGACTTTTCCGCTCTTCTACAACATTTTAAAACCACTCAGGATAAACACATAACACAGAGACATAAAAAAGAACCCATCACAAACGGGCTAGCTCCTACATGATGATAATAATCTCTGTTTATCTGGTTTCCTATGTTGTATTTTATATCCAATCTGCTGCTGATCTGAATACCGTGAAGGTGACAAGTGTGTGCAGAAACAATCCACTTAACGTTCGTCTAACTGCCTGCAAGTTGAGTTTTAGCAGGCGCCGCTGTGCACTCATGCTGAATTAGAGAGCCATGCCACCTTACAAATTCTCTACAAAATAGACCTGTTCAAATGGTCCAACATTGTTAGACGATTTTGTTGGCCTCGTTCAAACGCCTCACAGCCAGAAACGCACAAGTTGCAACAAGGAGGCTGCAGCCTTGCAGTCATCAAGCCAATATCTGGATGTGTTTGCATCACTTGCCCCAGCTTGATGATGACAAATCTGCTGCAAGTTACAATAGGCTTGATGCAAGTTGATTTTCAATAGATTTTATTTCAATAACTTGCAGGAAGTCTGCAAATATCACGTTGCACTGATGCAAGGTGATAAGCCAACAACAGCCTTGACACAAGTTGAGTTACTTAGTGACAAGCTTGCATCAAGCTGGCAAAATCCGCACACAACTTTTTTTATTTCTGTGGCACTTTTGGTTGTGTATTAGGATGTTTGGTTGACTTTGACTCTCAGTTCCTCCAAACAGATCTTAAAGTATTTATCATATCTCATATCCATCATTCATCTACTAGTCTTATGCAAACATATTGTAATTTTTTTAAATATAAATGATATAAAATATCTTCAAGATCATACAAACAACAGTTTTTACCAGCTGGAAAAAATTTGTTAGCATAAAAATTTTGCAACAAAAAAATTTCCAATAAATCCAGAACTAAGTGCTGCTTTAAGTGACTGAAGCATGGGCATGAAAGTTTCTACTTTAAAACGAGGTAAGATAAGTGGTTTTATTTTAGAAAACATTTCTTATATATTTACAACATTTTGTAGTTTATGAACTCAATGTTTCATTACGTATCGTAAGCCACAATAGCCACATGTATGAGGTCCTTCCTGGTCCTAGAAAAGAGTAAATCACATATTAAAAACAATTTACCTGGTATCAGTTGTAGTCAACAGACTGCTCACCCAATAATGCATGTTGACTTGGGGCTGAGGTGGGACTTGGGGGTGGGAGGTGGGACTTGGGGGTGGGACTTGGGGGTGGGAGGTGGGACTTGGGGGTGAGGAAGGACTTGGGGAGAAGGGGGACTATTTTTTGTTAAAGTGACTTGACATTGATGATAATGACTAACCAGGTTAATGTAAACCTTGGGATGGCCAAGAGCAGCATGACCACCATCACACCACACAACTCTTGAATCAACTTCTATTGGAGGCTCTTCATCAATAAGATTTATTGCAAACTGTTCATTTACCTGTAAAAACGCCACAATAATGAGTTCATTGTCGGTACTCATAGTTTGTGTATGGGTAACCTGAATTGAACTTTGCCCTCTGGTTGACCATAACCCACTTGCCAAGACCCCCTAAGTTAGGTCTATTTTACTGTGTCATTCCTTATAGTGTCTCATGTCATTGACAACAATAGTCTCAAATTAAGAAGAAATTTAACTGTTCAAATATTCGTACAGTTTTTTCTCTGTTTGTAAAACGAACTCTCTTGTAGTCGTCTTTTTCATACACCTGAAAATATCAAAAAAGTTTATGATAAAGTGATAAACACCTCATGTATAAATATTGTTTATTAGTCACATATCTACACGTTTTGAATTCGTTATGTGCTAAATGTACATACCTGTCCCGTGTGAGTAACAGTGTCTGCATTGGCAAGGCTTCTAGATGTAGTAGATATAAAAACACGAGCTAAATTTGTATTTAACCTCCGAGAAAATACTCTTGATAAAGTAGCCATCTTGAAATACTGCAGACGACTATGATATAACATTACATCAAGTATCCCACCTGAAACAATATGGCGGACAAAAAACACAAGAAAAAGCGTAAGGAAGCGAAAAAAGACAAAGATAAGGACGAAGTAGAGCTGTACAAGCACTATGAAACATTGTGAGTAACGTTCCAGCATTATTTGATGTTTTAACTTTGAAAGCTGTTGATAATTTGTTGTGTACTTTATCTTTTTGTGCTTTATCTTGGTAGCTATGAAGCTGCTCCTCCTGGTTACGTACGAGTATGTATCAGCAGATCTGTCATCCGATATATAACGATAGTTTTAAATACTGCACTGTATATAAGCTTTGCATATTGCAAGTGGGTGAAAAAACACAACAAAAGTATCCGTATGTTAATATTTTATTGGCTACATAGAAGGCAAATTAAAACATAATTTGAATATTGACAATTGAGTCAGAAAGTGTTTGCGCTTAATGATTAGATGCAACTAAACATAAAACTAAATACAAAGTTGGCTAAGTGTACATATTGTAGCAAAGCTTCTTCCAATCTGTGAGTACAGATCTTTGCCACAGAGTACAACCTACAATATTCTCCTCAAATGTAACTTGAAGGTTGAAGAAGAAAAGCCAGAAGATACTATCCCAGATCTTCCTGAGAACGAGCAAGCTCGGGAATTCTTAGCTAAAGCACCGACAAAGGGATTATGGATGCCGCTTGGAAAGGAAGTCAAGGTTATGAAATGTAAGAACTTCCTGACAAAGCAGTCATTCCATGAGAGTCATTTGACATACATGTAGTACAATTGTGTGGGACAACCAGTTAATAGAATGTATTTCAAACATGCCAGGTTGGAGGTGCAAGTCCTATGGTCACAGAACTGGAGATAGAGAATGTCCAATGTTTGTGTCAGGCAACCAAACCAGCGAAAGATTTAGAATGGTACTTAGAACTTTGAAATTTAATGTAAATCATTAAAACATTTGTTTTAAAGTGTTTATTTCAAAACAAGCTTGTTTTTGTGAAGGCACATGAAGATCCTATGCATGATTTCATTGTTGAGAAAAAGAAAACTGAAAAAGAGGAAAGGTGAGAGTGTCCTCCATTTTTGAATTCCACCTGTTTTCAAAATTGTGCATCCAGGCCAAAAAAATAGCCCAAGTGAAATGTCAGTTGTATTGATGTACAGTAGTGAAGTTGAAGTCATTCGAAATTTTAGGTTTACTGGTTTGTTATATTAATTCATAAGCTTTGTGTGTTTATATATTAAGGATGGTCAAAATATATCCCAAGAAATGTCAGCCAAGTATTTTATAACATTAGATGAAAGCAGAAATCATAACAATATTCCCTTAACTGTACAAAACACGAATGTTTTCTTGTATACAAGTATAGTTTTTCTTAATTTCAACAGAATTGCGCAGCTAAAAGCATTACTGGAGGAACCTACAACATCTGAAACAGATTCGAGCGACGAAAGCAGCGATTCGTCATCTCGTCACAAACGCAAAAAGGAGAAAAAGAGAAAACACAGGACGAAAAAATCCGACCGAGAGTCTAGCAGCGACACTGCGGAGAAAAAACGCAAAAAACACAAACATGAACGTGATAAGGCTATGAAATTGAACTCTTACAATGAATTTTCCGAGAAAAGGCGAAATAAGCACGCCTGTGATAAAGATGGTAACTCTGCCAGTAGCTCGAGTGACAGTTCTAATGAATCGCTTAGTAGACACAAAAGACAGAGGCAAAAAGGGCATAAATCGAGCAAGGTATCGCACGCAAGCGAAAGACATCACCATAGCCGCAGGGGAGATAGTAGAAGGAAGTAAAACACAAAGGGGTACTAAGCCTCTTTTACACGAGCAAATTTTCTTTGAAAAATTTCATGTGTCAAATGTTTTTTGACCGTGTTAATTAGAAATTTTGACAAATTTTTTGAAAATTCTTAATTTACACCGTTAATCAAAATTTGACACCTGAAGTTTGTGAAAAAAAATTTGGTCATGCAAAAGGTGCTTAATTTAGAAGATCAGTAAGTCGAATGAATTTCAATCGATCAGAATTTCATCAAAAGAATAATGTTATTTATGTACTCAATAGATGTTTTAAAGACAAAAGCGTTTTTTTAATTTAAGCGCGTTTGACAAGTTGATGTACTACGTTCAAAGGAATAAATGTTAAAAACTTTAAAGGTGTCTTTGTCCCTTTTTGTCCTCCCTCTTTATGAATAAAGCTTATTTTTCATTTGGTCTTGACTGTCGCAGCAAAGTCATTCTCGACGATGTGATATAGTCTAGATCTACCTTTTCTTTTGTGGGTTGTATTCAAATTAGTCATATTAGTTCGGCGTACATGCTTTATCACATCGGCCACTTTGATATATTCCGGACATTCACGACTGAATGAAAACTACTCTTAAGTTTAACATCGAATATTGTAGTGAACCTTAAAGGCTTTTTTCGATAAGGTAAACTAAAAATATATTGTCTTAAAATTGTGGGTGGTGATGTACAACCAACTGTGTGATAAAGAGATAACGGCAGGTTTTTAAGCGCAATTATTTTCCACCCCCATCCACTTAACTTCGTAAATGATTTAGTTTGCTCTGCAATTAACCACAAGTAAACTGCAGAGTAAACTAAATACATGTCGTTGTCTTAAAACAAACCCATTACTCTTCGGGAATGCAGTTTCCTATCAACGAGAAACTATGTGTTTGTCTATCGTTGTTTCGGCATGAGTTACGTGTTGACAAATTGGTTACAGCATGACAACGTTGTGTCATCTTGTTACAGTCAGTTATCTCATTACTTGAAAGAGCTAAAGTCAGCCATTCAGTGTTTGGGAAATAAACTCAAGGCCATAAATGACTCCTTTATCAAGGACACTGAACGCAATGGCATATAAAGCTCGATCAAGAATGAAGAAAGAGCCGCGGAAAGTAAAAAAAAGATAACAGTCATTAATTAAGAAAACGCCGAATTTACTATACACAGCTTTGATTTGGTAAGCGTTGTCGTCTTCGACTCTTTCCTGAGAGAAAGCACTTGCTTTAAAGGCTTTAAAGTGTTTGTGAATCTTTGCGCATCCATTCTTGTACCGTAAGCTTTGGGAAGAAGTCAGCCATATGTATTTGGCACAGTGTAGTGGTTTAGTCAGCCAAACCGCTACATTGTAGTTTTACAGTGTAGTGGTTTAGTGGTGCTTTGAAGTCTTCTCGTCGCTATTTCTCAAAGAAGACAACTTGTCTTCTTGAAAGCACCAACCCTACAGGCCTGTCCCCAGCAGTCAAGTTAAGGAAATATATTTGCTTAAATATTGATTAAAAACACTGGGCAAAAAACGTTTGCCTCCTTGGCCTCGCAGTACTGCCTAGTGTTTTCCTGCACTTCACGCCTAGGCTCTCATTTGACTTTTGGGTGGATCGAGAACCGACCTGTCCAACTGAGCGAGTGAAGACTTAAATTCTTACCAGAACCTCAGTTGAATAAGGCCTGTTTCCGATCCAACCAAAATCGAACGATTTGGGTAAGTCGGAAGAGAGCTATCTTTACCTCTCCGCCACGGAGGGAAAGATGTTTCCCAATGAAAACTCGAACGGGTCTTTCCTTGCTCATCACCATGCAATTAAAAAAAATACAAAAATGCCCGTTGCAGACGTTGTGTTGGGTGAATTAACAAAGCAAACTAGAAGTAAAAAAGCAGAAGAGAGACTTGAGTTAAAAATAATGGAAAAAACACTTCGTTCGCGCAATAAAAACTTATTTTGAGCTTCTCAAAAAGATCGTTGAGCATTATACATACGGGTATTTTCCGGCGTACAGTGGTCATCTGACGTCATTTGCTTATGGTACCGAAGAAGAAGCTTCGAATTTTATGTCTAGCCAAGAAGCATTTTAAAAGCCTCAAAACTCTTGTAAGAAACGTTTAAACCGTATATTCATTCTACAGAAATGGCAAAGAATCTACAAGGGAAACATCAGGAGCAAATTTGAGCTAAAACGGGGAAGAAATGGGAAAAAAAGCTTGCGAAGCAAAATGTACTGCCTTCGTTAAAATTCAAAATCAAAATGGCGTCGTTTACTGTCCAATCGAAAGATTCAACGAAAATCGCTCTAGTGTGTTGGGCACCAACAATATTGGACTTTTATTAAATATGTAAGTATTCTCAAACTATTGTACGTATGGTTTAGTTGTTAAATATTATATTCTCTGAAAATTCGGCCTGCTTATCACGTCGAATCACTTCTTAAATTTAATTAAATTCACATAAATGTGTTTCTGAAAATGTTCTCAAGCTCGTATTAAAATACATTTTGCGTTCAGAGAACGTTTTCAGAAACTTTTTATGAATCCTGGTCGCGCATCTAGCATTTTTAATATCACATAAATGTGCTGATAAATATGACTGAGTTTCGATTTTCTCTCTCTAGCTGAACCGTAAGAGAACCGTTCGAAATGGAACACCGTCAACTTAATTATGCTCCGTGAAACGTGACCATTAGCCATCACCACCCCCTCCCTTTACCACCCTCTATCTATGCATTATTGCGCAAAAGATTAGCATGCAAGGATTCCTAAAGATTAAAATTTAAGTCTCGATAATCTCGTATTAATTCATAGCAACGTACAGCACTGGTAACACACTCCGGTAATACTACATTTCTCTTCGCTTTTATAAAATTTCTAGGAATTTTTCACAATTTTCTCCCAGACAAAAAGTCTAGAATTTTGCGAAGTGCCGCTCGCTGATTGGCGGTCACCACTGTCCAAGATGGCGGCCAATTCGCAGTTTTCAAGTACTCCTGTTTCCATTATTTATGGCCAAAACTGGCCAGTTCCCACTTCTAATTCTTTTTGTCAACGTTATAAAACAAAGCCTGACAGGTGAGGGTGCTCAGTTATTAATAAATATTTCAACAAAACCAACTGTTAATTTTGTATTCAAATTAATAATATTGGCCCGACCAGCTGTCCGTTGGGAGTTAATTCAATAAACATAACAAACATGCAGGCCGGTTTAACAAACAGTAAGATTATCCTTTTATCCTTAGCAACAGCCAGAAGAAAAGCCCTTGTAATTCCCCGTGGATTTGTAAGCCCAAAGGACAAGCAAAAAGGCCTCAATATTCCAGCTCTACCGTCCGTAAGGTAGGGAAATTGATTTAAAATATATCATAAAGTTTGTATCAAGTTAATTGACAGATATCTCTGACAAAGCACGCAGTGTAGAGTATATTGAACTTGGTTAAAGAACATAGTACAAATATCTAAGCGTGTATGTATGTATACGACAGTACAAAAATATTACAATATTTACCTTTGATATATATGTGTTATCAATAACCTTGGTTACGGAAAAATTGAATATTTTAAAACAGTCATGGCAAATTTATTAAACCTTGCAAAATTTTGCACTTTACTGTACCAAAATTGCGTGCGCCATCAAAACATAATAAAAGAATGAAAAACAACAAAAAATTGAATGTTATTGCTTGGATACATGTACAACCATTACTAGCTAGGGTAATATTTGCAAGTACCCAAACCTCATACCAAATTAGTAACAGTGATGTTGAATGTTTTTAACTCACAGTCTGTTTCATCTAAAGTTTCAGTGTAAGATTTGTTTGGAAGTTCATTATAGAATTTGCAAGCTGTTTTGTAAACAAAGAATATATACATATGTCAACAAAGAATACATTAAATTGACAAAGATATATTCTAAAATTTAGTTTTCAAACTATCTAGTCCTATTCTTGGGCAAGCTCTATGCTAACAAACAACTACCCAGAATGGCTTGAAAGTGGCCCTTCTGATATGCTAGGTAAGCATGGATACAAAATTTCATTCATTTCTTGTAAAATTGATGTTAGAATAATGCAGTAATGACTATTGGTCATAATGAAAAAGATGAAGCTATATACAATATCTGAGTCCTTGATTCCTGGAGAGTCACCCGCTTTTGAGAAAAAGCCTTTTAGTAAGAAGTATACAAAATGCTAGGTTAGTAAATGAGGCATCAGGCTGGGAAAGTTGGCAAGTTTCTAGGTGCCAGTTTTAAAGGGGAGAGAGAGATAGAGAGATATACAGTGGAATATGTATCAAGCATTTTTTTTTGAATAGGGTAGTTAAGTTGGGTTGATAAATTTTTAGTTTATAATTTGTTCATTGTAGATATGGCCAAAGAATACAAAATGACATTGGTGAGATATTTTAACATGTGATCATTCAGATATCATGTTTTCTTATTTTAAACCATATTTTTTCCCAATTTTTTAGCAAATCTTTAGGAAGTTGACAGATCAGGTGAAAGAAGTTGATGAGCAATTACACTCTTATAAACAACCTTACTCATTCAAGGTATTGCACACAATGCAAACTGAATCAGACAGGCTTCTTGTGTTTTAAATGGTTGCACTAAAATTACCATTGGTGACCCTGGCCAAATTATGCATTGGATAATTCTTTCATGCTTGATCTATTTTTCAGCATTATTTTAGCAAGCAAAACAAAAGCAGCTCCAAATGGAGAACATACACACCAGAAATACCAATGACCAATGAAGAGTATCAACCATGCAATAATCTCAGTTTTAAAAGAGATGAACAACGGCAGCCAAGCCAATTTAGAACAGACAGGTATGATTACTGCACAATAAAAGTTGCTAGTATATGTAAATCAGACTTATGAAAAACTAGAAACTGACCTCCTGGTAAACTGCCTGCAAGAAATGTACTTACAGTCTACTCAACTCAACTTCATCGCATGCTTGTATCTCATCTCCATCGCATGCTTGTATCTTGAGTTTATGGATGAGCTGGTGTGCCCTTTGTATCGTGTCTTGAACTCTCCCGTTCTTTTGCTAATATTAGAGAGGTTAAGATTGATGTTTATGGCAGACCGGTAACCGCAAACGCCAAACTTCAAGTCAGATTTGAAGGAGAAGTGTTAGCTGTTCGAAATTAGGATAATTTGTGCATTATTATTGAAGAATGGATTGACTAAAAACTTGTCGAAACCTTCGAAAACTTGCAGAACTTACCTTCAAATCCGACTTGAAGTTTGGCGTTTGCAGTTACCGGTCTGCCGTAAACATCAATCTTAACCTCTCTATTCTCCACTTAATTCATTTAAGTGGAGAATATTAGCAAAATGCAACAGGTACTCAAATAAAACCAAACGCTGTCAACTATGCCTGCATGAGAAATTTCTGATTATCTACCACCCAAACCTTGGCTCCTTGGACTCCAGACATGCAGACATCAACACTACCAACTGGCCTTCTAGAAATGACATCTACTGTATATACTGCATTAAACAAGTTAGTTTTCACATCATAAACAAATCTTTTTTTAAGGAAAATGAATAAATTCCAGACCAATACATCAAAGTCAAAAGCAAATCATGAAATTTGGTCTTTGCCAAACACAGGAGAAAGAAAGTGGAAACAACAAGAATCTCTTAGTGATCAAAATGACAACAAAAATCACTCTGCTCGATTTCAAAATGAAACTGCTCCAGAAATCTCTGATAATGACGACACATTCTGGTCTGGTTTTCTTGAATTCAGCGACGAAGATAACCATGTCGGGTCGGGGTATATCAATCCAGTCCCAGAAGACTGGGAAGTTAAAAAGTTGCAGGAACTTGAACTGGAGCATTGCTCTGATGAAGATGGATCACACAATGATCCATTTATGCTCAGATACTTACAACTTTGTCGACTGGAAACTGAAACTATCCTACAGGAAAAAGGGAATAGACCTACAGGTAACCCAAACTCCGTTGCCAATTTAGAAAGTGGAGTAAGTAAGGTCACGATTGCAGATAGCAAAGGGGGAAAGAGGACAACCAGCAGTAAAAAAACAGGTTCGAAAACGAACGAAATGTTTGAGAATTCAGAAAGAAATCCAAGAAAAGTTGTGAAAAAATCCAGCACTTCCTCGCTGCAAGACTTTGAGAAGTACTGCAATGAGAAAGGGGCAAAGAATCCGAACAAAGAAAGCAAGGGTTCATGCAAAGAGAAGAAAACGAAGCTGGACAAAGTGCAAAATAGCAGCAAGAGGACAGAGTGCAAATCTGCTAAAGGCAAAAGACGAGTTCAAAGTTGTAAGGCTCGACCTGATAGTACGTACTCATCATCAGTTACTTATAACATTTTAGAGCTTGCATCGACTTTCAGTCCTCCTGGCAAAGAGCGAATGAAGGTGAATCCTAGACCAGTAACAGCAAAATCTGCCAAATCTAAAGGAATGATTCCCGGGAAAACTTGGTCATCCCAGAGACGGTTCTCCCTAACTGCCGGGCAAAGCTTACAAAGTGTGCCGTCAGATAACAGTGACCCTGTCGTCAGGAAATCTAGGTCTTCAAGTGCAAAGAAATCTAGTAAGAGAACTACTAAACGATGCAGAAGTTCGAAGTTTTAAAGTTAATTCTCCTGCCTATTATTTGTACATATAAATTATTAAGAGAAATTTGAAATATTTATAAGACTAATTTATGTTGAAGACAATAAAATGTTACTAGTATATGTGTTGACACATTAATTGACTACAGTGGCATAACAATCAGTAGGGTTAGTGCAAGAACTAAGGCCCAACTTTTCAGGAATATTACACTAGGGTGTCCCAAAAAAAACGGAGTCCAACTTCTAAGATTGATTGCTGAATGAAAACTTGATCTTATAAAGTAACTATTTTTTTGTTTTATGGCTTGTTCATGTGCCTTTCGAACAAGGTATTCCTTGTCAACTTGAAACCAGTAATACAACCAGAGGAACAATTTTAGCGCAAGTGGTCATTTTGAGATACTCCAAAAAAGGACAAAATTTTGGTGCCACTTTTGGGTAGTTTGAGACTGTCTAATGTCCACTTAATGTTCCACAGCAAAAGTAATTCTTGTTGAAAATGATTTTATACTACTCAACAGAATTACAGAAAATAGCGATGAAGGAAATAAATATTTTTTTTCTGATTCAGATTCCCCTGATTAAAATTAAATGGATCTGATTGCAATTAAATGTATTCACCAGATTTTATGACTTAATGCACGAGACAGTGATTGGTACTTTCTTTTGAGCTGTCTTAAACACATAATTAACTGTACGCTGCCAGATCAAACACACTTTTATTACAGAAGATCACCAAACCACCGGAAATAATAAAAAATGAGGTGAATGTTCCGCTTCCAGATATGAAATCCAGATAGCCACTTTGAATACAGATTGTGAACATGTGATGCAATTAAAGCGTTATCTCAATTTTAAAAACTTCCAGTTAAAATTTCATAGACAACCTATCCCCAAAAAGCTGAATGAACGCACTTTTACACGAGAATAAACACGAGTTTCATTGCTTAATATTATTTTCAAGATTTAAACTTAAAACAGAACTCCGCTTTTTTGGGACACCCTGTATATTTTACTATAGTATATGTTCAAGAATATTATACTAAATACTGTGTTAAAATATAGCAGTGAAATTCCTAGGTAGCTATGGTCTGGATAAGGGCCCCATTGGCAAATATACATGAGTGTCCTTCAAATGTGACTCTGGAAAAAAATCAGAGCTTACACAGAACTAAGATGCACAATTTCTTAAACATGCAATCTCTCACACAAAGCCTGCTTTTCTTGCTAAACAACTAAATGAGTTTAGAATGTGCCAAGCATATATACAGTACCCTCACCTCAATCATAATTCATTGGGGCAGAGGGGGGGGGGGGGCAAAATTCTAAGATGGGCACATCTTTGCCTTACCCCAGTTAACAGAGGTTCATCAATTCAGCAGAACTTGATATTGACAACTAAATTCAACTCAATGAGATATTGCAATAAACGTGCTTGATGAACTTCATAAACCATGTTAAATATGTGCACCAGTCAATATAAATCCCTTGAAATCATTTGATGTTTTCACTAATCATAGTTACCTCGCAACCAACCCCTGATTCACCAATAAGGGCACAAAAAGCTACTAATGCACCAGACCTGGGGGTACAGAGATTTATATTGACTGGAAATTATAAATTCAGAATTTGAGGGCATTTTGACATAAATATTATTGAAGTTAAAAATTAAAATATTAACTGATTGATATTTGATAGATTATTAAGAATAACAAATGCATTTGGTGATAATTTCAATATTTACGAAAACAAAGTACATGATTTTACAAAATATATGTTTTTTCAACTACAAAACTCGACTCTGCAACCGTCATTGTTCAAAATTCACAAATTGTTCAAAATTTACAAAATCAAAAGTTCTTCAAGAATTCCTCGGCACATATACGCGCCCTTGAGTTCACTGCAAGTTTCATTTCACTTATTTCCTTGTCGATATCCTCCATGAATTGAACAACAAAGTCGACTAGCTTGTGTTTGTACATTTGCTCCGTGTGAAAATTTGTTATAAGAAAGCTGATGTCGTATCCTTCCACTGGCTTCCGGCGCAAAATGAAAAAGTGCTCCGCACGTTGCATCATGAATCGCATGAATTTCTTGCACAAGATCTTCTCAATTTCGTCCGCTTGCTTCACGGCAATGCTCACACGAATGGAGTTAACAGAGCCCTCGATTAACACCTTCTCTTTCTCATTACGGCTCACTGCCAAAGGTGTCAACAATAACTCCTTACTGCTCCTCACTTCAACTTCGGGTTTGTTGTGCCTTTCCACGACTTGTGAGTTAAAATTTTCAAGGCACATAGCAGCTGTTAAGGTCGACCTAACAGCAGTCAGGTACGGTTTTAATGTTGTAGCCATGAGGACGAGAACGAAACGAAATTTCGTCTATAGCTTTGGAAATATTTTCAACTTCTCTATCAAGCTCCTTCTCTTCCTGTTGCTCCTCCCTTTGATCTGATGCGTGCTCTTAAATTTTGCGTATATCCGCTGCACTTATTTGGTATTGCTTGCTAATGAAATGATTGAATGCTTTGATTAACAAAAATATTTTCAAACAACTTAGGTTTACTCTTTATTAGTCTTTACTAATCTTTTAAAGCATTTTACTAGGTTTTTCCAATTTTTACTGCTATATTCCAAGCAAATTTTTTTATGAAATCAATTTAATTTGTTTAACTTTAAAACGAAACGCAGGCTCAGAAGTTTCGAAAAAGGACCACGAACAATAACTGTATGAGCACGCAATACCATAAAAGCTGCACGGAAATGCCTATAAAATGCACGCTTATCCTTTTATGGCTTATTTCAATTTCCCTTTGTGTTTTAAACATCAAACAAAGTGTAATAAAAACCAGGATGTGCAATTAAAGTTACGTTTATAAGTATACCTGAAAAAAAATTACAAAATAGAGAAATACCTTCAAACACCAAGAAAGTTGGGCAAAACAAATGACCGACATCTTACGACAATTTCCGACACTTAAACGACACATAGTTGCTCCCAGGTCCCTCTGGACGTTTGATTCTCTCTAAATATAAAATGTGTGCAGCTATATAAATTTGTAAAGTTTTTGTTTGTAAAAATTGTTATTTTCTGGTGTTTTTTATCTAAAATATCCATAATAATCCACCTCAAGCCTTGATTGGTTTAGTCAATGTACGGAAAGGGCGAAATCAAGCTTGTGTGGCGTCGAAGACAACACAAAAAATGGCGATAAGGTTTGTGGATGCAACCTACTTGGCATTGTCACAGATCAGTTTTCTTGTGACAGACCTATCCAAGAAAAATTACAAATCAAGTATGGCCGAAATACAGAATGTAAGTTGCTATACCATAAAAGTCTCATTAATTTGCTTGGCAGTCTTGCTCTGATGTCTAATATAAAGTCATCAACCAGTCTTTCATTTTCATTCAAAAAAATGAAGAAAAAAAAGAAGGCTTCCAAGCTCTGAAAGTGTTTACGACACAAGTGTTGAGAGAATGAATTTTATGGTGTCGTTATAAAATATGAAAGGTTCAGTCTTGTTCTAGTCCAGACCTGAAAGTTTCAAAATTATGTGTCCGCGATTTATGAAATTGAATAGAAAATGTATGGAAGACGTCAAAATTGCCTGCCCGATATCTCGGCTGTGCAGTATAAAGATTTCATTCTGCATTCTAGTAAGTCCAAATGTTTGTGCTCTAAAGCATGACACAAATATGGCTTTAGGAGGTCACCATTGTTCTAAGTAGTGTAAACACTGGTCTAACGATAGAATTCCAAAGGGTTAAATGTCAAAATGCACTGACCTGACTTTTGCCTAAAGGCTTGAAAAAGGGTGAACCTAACTGGTTGACTAATAATGTGATTTTAACTCACCTTTTCCTGGAGCTATTTTCACATAGTCAATAAACAATTCCCACGATCGACAGACTAAATATTTCCTCACAGCAAAAAGAGCATGCTAAAATTAGTCTGAGCTAAAGAAGCGTTCCGAAAATATTTGACCGATTCATTTCCTCTAATTAATCCCTCTTGTGATTCCTCAAATTAAGGAACTTCCTCAAAATTTTGAGGAAATGATCAAAAGAACTGCTAAACTTGAGCAAATGAATTGGTCAAATATTATCAGAATTCTTCTGTTGCTGCAACTGTAGATCATGGCAAAGTTTGTTGGCAAAATGTTGGAAAGTACAAAAAATGTAACCCTGTAAAGTTTGTGGAGTTTGTGTGTATTTGTATTATGAATGGAAGAGCCTACCACTTTCATATCAAATTTGGGAATTAGAGAATAAAGTTTGCACTGGGGTTAGGTTTTGTTCAGGTGTGATGGAGAAATGTGAAACAAAAGTGATTTGTATGAATGTGTATATATTATAAATATTAATATTTTTCAGCTGTTTTCAGAATACTTTGATTCATATTATAAACCATTTGTTACTCCATAAAAAAATTATTTTTACTGTTTTATATTTATTTGCCAACTGAGGAAATTTGTTCTGCCGCTCCATTCCAGTAACTGAAAATATAACCTATGTTTTGCCTTTCTTTGTCATGGCATGAAAATATCTAATAACACAATTAAAAATTATATCTATTTGACCGTCAATTTTGTAGTTAGTGGAACAACATGGCACAGAAGCTGAGCGACATTATTTGCGCTCGTTATTTTCGTCAATTGACTTTTCTGCTGAAGGTAAAGGAGCTGGAAAAGACTTCCACCAGGTATTAAAAGAATCTTAATTGACACGATAAGAACCCCCCCCCCCCCATTAAGGCCCCCTCCCATTCCCATTATAGAGACACTATCATGCCATCTTCCACTTTTGCTAACCACCTGAGTAAAAACAGAGTTCATGTTGGAAAAATGAGATTTATCAGTAAATCGATTGGAGAGATTGATTAGACCAGCTTGTTGGAGGAATACCACGAACAGAATGGTGCCTGCACACCACTGTAAATAATATCTGACCTGATTAATGGAGAGGTGTCATATTTCATGCATATTTAGGTATTCAAATAGATATGTAGATAGATTCAGTCTAATTGAAACATATAAATTGCACTATTCTTACTTTCCTAATGTTAAAAAAGACAACAGATTTGCTGCAAAATCAAGGCCACTGTAAGGAATATATCCTGCTTCAATTGCCCCTTCCATCATGCAAGCACTTGCGAGGATTCAATTGCCGGTATTCTAAACTTGAAATTATTGGCCCAACGCTTTTAAGTTTGTTTGTACACAGAAGCATATGTATGAAATATGACACAGCTCCTTTAAGAAGTGACCTGTTTTCTCCTGTAGGCAATACACACCATCAACAGTTATCAGTGGCTAATAACTATATGCATTCTGTGTTTATTTGTTCAGGTCCAGCTGTTAAGTCAGGAGTGTCAGACATTAATATGCAAAACAAATTTTGTTTCAATTGTGTGTTTTGCAATTGAGAATCAGGAACAAAACCAGAAGGTTTGGTTTTTAATATTGTTTCTAACCTGTCCATGATTGATTGTCTATGATCTTTGTGCTGTCCATGATTGATTGTCCATTTGTCCATGATCTCTGACCTTTCTATAGTTAACAATCATATAAATCACTGACTTGTTTGTCATTGATTGTCTATGATCTCTGACCTGTCTATGATTGATATGTTTCTGGTTTTATATATTTATCATAATTGATATTTGTTTTTTAGTCATTGAAACCATCCAGTCATCTTCTGCCTCAGATTAGCAAAGTTTTGAAGTTTAGCCGTGTCCAAGAGGTAGATACATGACATTGTACTGATTGAGGCTTTTTTCCACGCATGATCGCATGATACAAGATTGCAGCAAGTTATTTCTACATTTGATGGAAAAAAGTTGATTCTTGCCTGGAGATGTCACCAAACAGTCCAACTCTAATTTTGTAGAAATAACTTGCTATAAATTATATGTATGACAAAATTAGTGCAATTTGATTGCCAGGAGGGCTACAATTATTAAATAAATTACATTCTTTGTGAATTGGAATATTTCTGACATGATGTAATAAATAAATAATCACACTGAAATGTCATGTGAACAAATTTGGTGTTAATCATTGGTTGTGCTCTATCCCTTGTGATCACCTGTACTGTGCTAAGTCACTGCTGAAATCAGGAAATATTTAACTATTCCAGGTTGTGTTTGGACTGGGATTAATGAAATCATCAAATGAAGAGTTGAGAAATTTTGGTAGGTCCTCTGTTAAGTAATTCAGTTGATATTAGTTTGGTTTTAGCATCAGGTTAGAGGTTCATCGTGCATGACTGCAACTAATCTTAGATCAGTGGCACTTTTGGAAAATTAGCAGCAATCAGCAAGGCTTTCCACTGAAGTGTCTGAGTCACTGAGAGAAACAGAAAAAAAAACACATAAAATGATTTGTAGTATGGAGAAAAAAGTAAAACAAAATGTGCCAAAGTTTAGTTCACAATTTGAATAGCTACATATGATGCTTCATTAGCTATGTGTACGCAGTGCGTACCTATTTTTCAGTCATTTGTGTATCATTTCAGCTGCAATGTTTGTAAAGCAGAAACTTCCTGATCTACTACGGTCATACATCGATTCAGGTGCAGTAATGCTTTTCTTAACTATTGTTACAACCCGGTACCCTGGCTTGTAGTAAGCGGCTGCTTATATGACGGAAGATCAATGACGATTTTGTGGTACTTTACTTAATGTTGAATAATTCCTGAAGGGTTAATTTGTCTTAGTTCAAGTGGAAATCACACACATCAAAACTCAAGCCAAGAACAGCTGAGAAAAATTCATCATCTACTTTAGGTCTTTCAGCAGAAGTATTTGTTTAAACAGTGGATAAGAACAAAATATAAAACATGTTTGTACATTGCATGAGCAAAACAGCTAAATTTTTTTAACCCCAAAAGAACATTTGTATATAACACTAAATATCCATGCCATACAACTTATAAATTTGGTTACTTTCAAGTTATTTTTTTAAATTTGACCTAACCACCATTTACTGTATGCTAAACGTCTTGACACAAACCCAGTGTTAGCTTGACCAAGGTTTGAAGACCTCCCCCCCTAGCCTTGATACAGTAATGTTACTACATTGAAATTTGGTTTGAATTCAGATGTGGGTGGTGGTCCAGAGGGTGGCCTCACGGATGTTGCTATCGAAGTTCTCCATTTACTGCTGACCTATCTGCTCTACACACCTCAGAAGGAGGTCGGGATTGGCGAAGATCAGAAACAAGCTTTCTTGAATACGCTGAGAAAAGGTAAGCGTTGAATAAGAAGGTAACTTTACTGTATAACTCTTCTTGAGTTGTGATGTACAGGTATTTTGTATTGCATTTACACCAAATATTGAAAGAGTTTGACTCAATCGTTACTTTCTCTTTATAACATTTCTCGCGATATTATAACACCCCCCCCACACACACACTAAGTTCCCCAATGTCAATCAAAAACTCGCGTGTTTTCACACGCACTTATATAAATGTCAACATTAAACCACAGTTCTCTGCATCCGGTAACCAGCATGTGTGTTAGTTTAGTCACAAAGGTGGCTTGTGTCTCATTTTTGAATTTGATCCCATCATGATATGTTAGAGCAAAGAGAATCTGTGCAGAATACATTTGTCTGCCTGTGACAGACGCTTTCCCCGATAGTGACTTTTTCAACTGCCACAGGCATAAATAAATAATCAAGACCTCCAAGAGATAAAAAGTGACTTTAACTTGAAAATGCTGAACTTTCAATATGGGTTTTACCAGTTACTAAACATGTTTATAAAGTTTGAGAAAATCATTACCCGGTGGATAGAGCTGTTCACCTTTCGTAGAACCGACCCCAATTCTCTTAGCCTCTCATACAATTTCCTCCTTTTAATGGATGTGAACGAGTGAACCAGTTGGGAATGTTCAAGTGAGAAATCACACACTCAGGACGTCTCTTATTAATCCACTCGTTCGCATAAATCAAAAGGTGAAACTCACACTGTATAAAAACTGCAACAAGTATGGGCAAATCTTTATAACCAAGCTTCCTCGTGCCTCTGATAAGCTTTTCAATTTTGTTTTTCAAGATTTTCCGAGTGAGCGGGTACCTGTCGTCTTGGCGCCATTGCTTTACCAAGGAGTTCACGACATGCCTCTGAGCCGGTGGGTGTACATAACAACACACTGTGTATTACAGCCAATATTCCAATGACAAGCAAAGGGAATTGTAGATTAATAAAAACAATGTTCGTACTGAATTATATTGATGGCTTCTAATGCCTGAGATGAGGTCTCTCGATTTAAATTGTGCGAATTGTTTTCAAAACTTGTATTTGGACATGAAGAGAGTCATTTGACAGTATATGTGTTCCAAGTGTTGACTCGAGCGAGGTTGTGCTGCAGGTGTGAGGTAAGCTACGGTAGTCGACCGTGGAAAATTAGACAGTCGTCGCTTATCTGTTTTGACCAAGTAGCGCTCACAATGTAAACAAACAAAGAGTATATCTGTACAGCCTTGATTGTTTACCTGTTGCAACTCTACTCTAGAAACTGCTGATTCTATCGTCGTATTTGAACTGAGCGTATACTCTCGTAGAGTTTCTAGTATTGTATCATATGTCCCGAAATGAGAAAGATAAGTATCTATCAGGCTTTACACTTCTAGTTATTAGTGAGCTTCGAAAGTACTGTATAATGTAATAAACGAACGATTTATTACTGTAATCGTGGATTTTTGTCCGTGTTACAATCACACGTCAGTTTTCGATGCCCTGAACCGCCATAACATCGGTTAGGTAGCACTTTATTAAAACAGCGTATCACGGAGTAGCTACAACAGGAGCTAATGAACTGTTGGCATTAAACTACGAACACAACCATACGTGAAATATTCAAAATATGCATGTAAATTTGGAAGAAATTAGTAGATGCAACTGATTATATGTTTTTGACGTCTTTCTTACTGTCTTAACATCAAAAATTTCAGTGGTGGATCAAGCCCAGAATTTTAGGAGGGGATGCCCTAGGGGAACATGAGCACGAGCAAAGAAGGAGCGGGTGTGCCCCAGGGACTCCAGCTTACTAGGAGTTTGTTTTGATTCTGCGTGAGTTAGGGTTGGTTTCAATTTTCCTACGCTCGGAAAAGCTGTTTGCAGAATTCTGCCGGACGTAATTTCAATTTGAAGAAAACATTGATCTCAGAAAATTGTCCCGGCTCAAAATATAGTCAATTCACATGCCCGAAGACAATAATTCAACTTCTACCATGAAATCCAACACTCAATCATATTTTGTACTCGCTTGGGGGGAGGAGGGTAACGGCGTTGCGCCCTCCCGCCCGCCCCCCGACCCCATCCATGTGTCTTAGCGCACTGCCTGCCCTTTGTAGCTAAGCATGTTCGCAAAACGGTAGTGCTTTCATTAACGGCAAACCTTTTCTGTGTGATCGTCTTGATTTTTCCCATCGCGATCTCTTTCTTAGTTATTAGTGTATTCCTACTTGCATCTCCATTGCCACTACCCAGTAAATATGGCCTACAATATAACATTGCAATATATAGACCATTCATCCGAATGTTGTTTTTGATAGGTTTAATGTGGAAAGTTCGCCAGTGCCCAAGTTAATGGTAAGCAAATACTGGCTGAACCACCCAGCTTTCATCTCTAATAAGGCCATGGGTTTGAAATAAATGCTCTGCCGAAAGTCGTGGGTTTCCACCGGGTACTCCGATTACGTTTCCTTCACCGAGAAAGTTGACAGAGGTGGTTAGGTTATGCGGGCCCACAGTAACTGCCATGTGCTGTTGCGGTTACTCTCTCCTGTGACAAAGCTAAATGGAAAATCTCACCTGGTCCCAACGTAGTAACCCAAAAATTATCCGATTGTTGTGTCCAGTAAATTATTGGGATTATCACGGTTAAGGTTTGGGTTGGGTCAGGCGTTATTTTATATTCATGAAATGACAATTCCAATTGGTATTGGAATTATTAAACGTTGTACCCAATAATGTTATTGGGGGAAGGACGTTCGAATCGGTTAAAAATCTGACATGATAGTCTGACTGACTTCATGAATTTATTTTTTATATGTGTTTAAGATGGACGATGACTTGAGTAAGCTGATGCTTGAGATTGGTTACTCATGTTGTGCAAGGTACAGTGTTTAAATTTTTAGACCTATTAACATCGACATTAACATTGATAATTCAAAAATAAAGACATTGTTCGGTTAAAGTCGTGTTTCTGTTGTCATATTGTGTAGTGTACAAGAATGCAAGGAGACCTTGGGGCAGTTCGCCAAAACTGACATTACACCAATGTGCATAGCCAAAGTCCTAGGTATGTCCACTGTCTCTCTTTCTATGGAGTAAATATTGTAACAATAAAAGAACTACAGGTATATGCGCTTTATGAGAAGTTGGCTATTGGAAGATAAATTCGCAATAATTTGTTTTGCTGTAGGAATGATGGCGAAGACAGTTTCTGGCCTCGGAGAGTCAATGCCTTTACAGGTACTTTAAAAGTTCTCATGTTCGAATTGAGAACCCGCAAACATCTACTGATTGTTTAGAAGGACATGAAAATATAAAAGATACCGACCTCTCTTAGGAAATGCCTCAAAAGTTTTTCTGATATATGGCCATGAAACATTTCTGAATTTTACTACCTTTACTCAAACGTCACTTTCTGTTTATCCCAGTATTTTTTGTCGATATTTTTGTAGACGTCAGTGAACATTGTTACTCCGATTGAGCTGGGGAAGCCTGAGGAACCTTCTACTGGACCCAGTACCTGGAATGCGAAGATATTTGTTCAAACTGTAAAAGAACTGGTAAGTCAGAAAAAGCATGACGCCATTAGTAAGCTTTGGTAAAACAAAATAACGACTTATCGCGGCAATCGGGCAAGTACATCAAGTATAATTCCTCAGGTGGGGGGGGGGGGGGGGGCTTAACAATCGCTAACTCACTCTTTTATCGATTTATACTTGAGTCACTTGTGTGATTTTCCGCCGAAATTTGTTGAGCTGACGCTGTCTTACACTGAGCAACTGTTAACAAGGAACGTTATTGTGTGAGAAGTCTTGTCTGACAGTTTGGCAGTAGTTTGTTTTAGTTTGATTTTTTGTAAGTTTTGGAGGTTCCGGAATATTCCGGGGGTATTGCGTAATATTCCGGCGTTGTCCGAGATTTTCACGACGCCCGGTTTGAACGGCATTTTTCCCAATTTCTATCAGGTACCGGAGTTGAACTGGAAAGAAGTGATCTCGTGCTTGGATCATCCTGGATTTTTAATCAGCACAGTGGAAGCTCTGCGACTTATCGTGACTGCATGTCATAATGGATTGCAAGAAATATTTCCCATTGAACTGCTTTACCGCTCCTGGTCGAATACAGAAGGACAGGTAAGCAATCTGTACATCTAGTAGAACATGATTAATTCGTTTTATCCTGCCCACATAAAACAACAAACGTGCTTAAGGCCCCTGTTACATTGTACCGGATTACTTATCATACTGGATTAATTTTCTTACAGGATTACTTTTCATACCGGATTAATTTTCATACCGGATTAATTTTCATACCGGTTTACTTTTCATACCGGATTAATTTTCATACCGGATTAATTTTCATACCGGATTACTTTTCATACCGGATTACTTTTTATACCGGATTAATTTTCATACCGGATTACATTATACCGGATTACATTATATCGGGTTATTTTTCGTTCCGGATTAATTTTCGCACCCATGGAAAAAATAGCAGTGTTTACACTACGCCTTCGCGCATCGTGTCGCCCGCTCTTTATCTAATTAACATAGTAAAAATCCTATTGTTCTCTCAGAATTATTCAAAAGTGTAACACCGGAGCATGTCGGATTTGTTGTTTACACTTGACTTTCCCGCCTTCCGGTACGGCACATACCGGATTACTTTTCGTATCACCAACAAAGCGGAGTGATTTTTGCTTCGCGGGACGTACCGGGTTACAGTGGCGGATTAAGACTCCCATTTGATTACTGTAAGCCCAGTTTTTATTTGGCCGTGACTGTCGTAGCAAAGTCACTCTTGACGATGTAATATAGTCTAGATCTTGTGGCCTGCATTCAAATTAGTCATGTTAAGTGTGGATCTGCGTATGCACTCTATCACATCGGTCACTTTGATATATTCGCGACATTCACGCATGAATGGAAACCAGGCGTTACTTAAACTCAGTCGAAAACGTTATCCTGTTGGTAACGTTTCTTAAACTAACTCACAACTCACTAAAAATCAACAATTTATTTCCTGTTACACGTATACATCTCACTCGCACGTTCGGCTCTCCCATGTGTTCTCAAACCCTAATTACCTCACTAACATGAAGTTTCCGACACTCAGTCGGATTTGCGACGAGCGACATTAACACTACTGCTGCACTTCTTGAGATTGCGCTTCTCTTGTTTCTCAGTTATCCTGGATCCAACAAGCACTCGTCAACCCAGACGTGTTTTCCTTTGCGGACTACCCCTGCCACACTGTTGTCATCGACATTCTCAAGTCTCCTCCTGAAGACAACAATCGCGAGATATTAACATGGTAGGTGACGCACACTTTGGAGTTTGAGGGGAGTAGTGGGTAGGTCCGCTGTCTACTAAGATTATCTAGTGGCCCACCCCCTAAGAAATTTTGCTCCTCCCCTGAAAATTCATGCAATTTAAAATTCTCTTCAAATTTCCTAATTAACTCGTGCATTTTTACACTGTAATAATTATACTTCACCTGGTTTCATTTTGGTCGTAATTGACGGAATAAAGTCATTCTCGGCGATGTGATATAATCTAGATCTACCTTTTCTTTTGTTGGCTGTACTCAAATTACTCATATTGAGTGTAGATCTGTGGACATACTCTATCACATCGTTCACTTTGATATATTCACGACTGAAATGAAACTAAGCTTCATCGAGCAATCTCTTAACCCAAACTTTGTAGAAGGGATACAGTCAACCATTGCATCGTTGTAACATTCCCTCCATGTTTTGAATCTCTAGGCAGTCGCTGAGTCTTGTCGAGACCTTACTCCGACTGGCCGAGTCAGGTCATTACGAGACTGTTAAAGGTTTATTTGATTTCCCTATCAAACATTGTCCAGATGTGCTTCTCTTGGCCCTACTCCAGACTAATGTAAGTGGAGTTTCTAAGCAAAAAGATATAATATATTCAGTTATAGTTTTATACTAATTATATTTTTTTATTATAATAGTATACTATTATTATATTAGTATAATTTTGTAATAATAGTATACTAATTTTATTGTGAGTTCAACTCATCTTCATAACCAAACCAACAAAAATGATTTTCTTTGTGTTCCCAGCCCACGTGGCAGACATTGAAGTACGACCTGGCTTCCATATTGATCCCAGTCTTTCTCGGAAATCATCCAAATTCACTGTGTGTGCTGCATCACGTTTGGCATGGCCAGGTAATACAGAGCTATGTTCCAGATACTGTCAATTGTTACTCGCTATAGATGGTGTTACTTTTGGAATTGAAAGTCCCTTGTGATGACGCTCCAGTTACTCCGTGTTTCTAGGGTCAGTCGTCGCCATCTATTCGCCATCTGGTTATCCAAGCCATGGCTGACTGGTATTTCAACGGAGATCAACTGGATTTATCGCGAATTTTGGACGTTGCTCAAGATTTGAAGGTGAGCCTGGAGAAAATAAAATTTGTATGCTGTTTGTTGTTAAGATTGTAAAATTCCCCCGATCTTCGACAATCTTTGTAGTTCACTATGATAAAAGACATGGTGACATGTCGACGCTTTGCATGAGTAGACTTTGTTCAAAAAAGGAGATTGGTATTTTCGAATGTAGCAGGAATATCAGTAATATTTCCCGAAACGTATGTTGACAAACTTCTTTTATAGTATTAAAACTAACTAACTGTTAAAGCCAGTCGGGTAATTTAAAGGGTGTTTACATGAATCTTGTTTTAGTCACAATTCATTCCGTATTGAGATCATTCTATTTTTATTCCCGAATCTGACTTTGTTGTCAACTTTTACCCAGGCTCTTTCCATATTATTGAATGGTTCGACCTTCGCGTTCGTCATCGACCTCGCCGCGTTGGCATCGCGACGCGAATATCTGAAGCTGGACAAATGGCTAAACGATAAACTTCGCGAACATCAGGAAGATTTTGCCGTCGCCGTTGTCGAGTTCCTAAAACGACGATGCCCCCACTTGACTGGTATTATCCCGGAGAAAGAGTTGCCAAAGAGCGCGCAGTTGCCTCCAGAGACAGTCAATACAATGTTGTCATGCTTGCAGGCTTACTCAGGGTAAGTAAAGTGTCTCCGTAGTCACATGAGGAGGGAGGGAGTGTCCGAGAGAGGTTTATAATGTAGGAGCTTGGTTTTAATTTTAATGACAATCTAGTTACTGAACACTATATTTTTATACAACAACATAAATCATAAATATTTAATATGCTCTACAGACCTTATGCATAAGTCGTGATCCGGACCGTGTATTCTAGAAAACAGGAATTTACGCATTGTTATTGGTCGCTGTTTGCGACGAGTGACCAATAAAAATGCGTAAATTCCCGTTTCCTAGGATACACGGTCCCACTCAAAATTTATGCGTAAGGTCTATGCTGGATATCGTGCCTGCTTTTAAGGGAATCATGAGTATTAACCCGTATAACCCAAACAAAATGTGAATAAGGTGAAGATAGAATATGAAGTTTGGAGGAAGATTTCAATGCTTGGAATTTTGCCTTGTGAAAGGATGGCCCTCTGTGGCCCTCGGCGAAGTTTGATCGAGGTTGGGGTTAGGGCCCTTGGAATAGCATTAGATTTCAACTTTTTAAATGATTTGAATCTCTTTCCAGTCATGTTTCACTTGAACTCGGTGAAGAAATCAAACATTTGATATCAAGACACGGACCCATACTGAAGTCCAGACAACCATCAGTCAGTGTTCCCATTCCATCCTTATCAAGGCAAACCAGTAGAGACCCAGGCTTGCCTGGACAGGTATGATAAAAATTAATACAGTCGTTGGTGTGTGCAAGGGACGTAGTCACGGGGGGTGGGGTGGGGCGAGGAGCTCCTTCTGGTGATAGAAAGGTTCAGAAAAGATGATGCGACGCCAAAGACGACGTACTGTAAGAACGACGTGGAAATGTGGCCATTTTTACCTCGTTATTCACACCGATATTGTTATACGACAATGCCCAATTCAGACTCCTCGGCTATCATAACTATTAGTTTCCCCCTTTGAAAGTTCTGCCTACGTCCATAAAGTGTGACCTCCTTCTCTAAAATCGTGGGTTCGATCTCCACTTAATATATGCGTAGAAGAAGACTTAGAATTAATAATTAATTTCTTTTCATATTCAAGATGGATTCCCTCGCCGGTCTAAATTTATCATCCGCCAGTATCCCCCCAACACCTACCACGCCATCACAACTCCCGACCTTCCCGCCACATCCGTTGTCGACTGGTGGAGGACTGGGTGCGCTCGGTCTAGGGTCAGCCATCGGACAGCCTTCATCAAAACCGATCTCCCAACTGGGGACAGGTACACTTTTAGTTAATATCATTGTATGACTTGAAATATAGGACTAGCAGACTATTAAACAATTACCCAGACGGCCAGTTTTGACGTTGAGTGGTCGGTATAAGTAATGAATGGTTGCAGTATATGGCCGCTAGAGGCGATTTTTAATCGCAGGGCGACTTGCTCAAAGCTGGGTTCGCCCTAACCCTGGGTTGACCCAATATTTTAGTTTCTCTATTTCAACAAGTCTGTTTATTTCAAAACTTCAGCAACTAAGACTACAGTTACTGTTGATCTGATTCTGTTTTGAACCAGCCACAAATTGCATTTATAGATATTTATTATAACAATGTCTTTTAGTATTTTTACACAAGTGAACATACGAAATCCGACGTTGTGATTGGTCCAATATGACGTGACATTCCTTTATATTCACTCACAGGTGAATATAACAGTAAAAACAAGTTTACAAAGTGGCTACCAGCCGCCGTTTTGTACAAATTACCGACAAAGAAATAAACAAAATTAAAATAACTTTTGTAAAAATGCTAAAAGAATTATTCGCCTCAGGCTCGGTGATTTTCGGGGAATATTCACCTCGACTTCGTCTCGATAATTACCTCGCCTTCGGCGAATAATTGTTAAATGATGTCCATTTCGATTTTTCAGTTCATTAAACATATTTTTACCATTCAGGTCTGTCCTCGTCAGGTCTAAGCTCTACCGGTGGCAACCCGCTACTTCAGCAGTTACAGGTTGGCTTTTCAAACGACAACTTCCACTCGCTTGGCGTAAGCAGTTCAGCGGCAAACTTCACGTCGACCAAACCGCTGGGATCATTGTCCGCATTTCCAGCCCAGCCCGCACCACCTGGACAACAGCAACAACTGTCGGGCAGTCAGAGGATGCAAGCTGACAAACTCAGACAGAGTATGAAAATTACATTAGGGAGGTTCAGATTTTACTTCCACTACCGCTACCACTACCTTAATCAATCTTTCGGCCAATCAGATGAGCTTGGTCTACCCAACTGGCCAATCAGATTGCTTAAAAATCGGGATAAGGTAGCAGTAGTCGTAGTGGAAGTCAAATCTGAACCTCTCTATTATCTTATTGTTATCTTTCTTTTAAGCCATCATGTTTTGAAGGGAAGCATGTATGACACATGTGAATAACGCGTGAACTCCAGTCCCTCACTGCTGAAAAGCCAGAAACCAGTCGTGTCTGATCTCGTGTTTCTTGCGAGTGTAGTTGATCTGATCACTCTTTTGATTTTTGTCCTTACTCAAGCCACACATATATGCATATCAGAAAGTATGATGTGTGTAATTGTTGTTCGTGATGTAACTTTGAGTCCATGTCCACATCAGGCGAGTTGAAAAATACGCCTGACCACGGGGGGGGGGGGGGGGAGCTAACCTTTAGAATGCTAGCCTAATGCTTTGCCAACTGAGCTACGCGATCAGGTCGGCTCGAGGATGTGTTATTTTGGAACTGAATCTAGTTCTTTCGATACCAACGTAATCCTAAATGTAGTCATAATCTTTTATTATAAAGGAAGTATTAACTACATGTTTGGTTTATTAATGTGAACGAACTGCAAAATAGCTGCAAGTTTAAAAAGAATCTGATTTCAGTAAATGTTGACTAGAAATGAGTAGGAATATTGACTAATGTTTGGTTATTTACTATCTTCTGTATTTGTGAATGTTCTTTGTTAACGTACGTTGAAATCAGATTTCTTGTTCGTATTACTGTACTTCCCCTTAACGTTAGTAATATTTCTGTTTCAGCTTCAGCAGGTGGTAGTGATATCACCGCAGTATTACCCGGTGTCAATCAATCGTTCCCGGGCGATGTCGAGGCGGAAGCGAACTCGTATTTCCAGAAGATTTACAACCAACCTCCTAATCAAACAATGACCATCGATGAGGTCCTGGAAATGTTGAAGAAATTTAAGGATTCGTCGTCGAAAAAAGAAAAGGTGGGCGTAAAATGTCGCGAATTTTTCTACGGGTATTCTCTCACAAGGAATGTTAATGTGGTGTGATTACAAATTAGGACTGAAAATGCCGAGCCTGAGCCCAACTGGTATATATGCGAAGTTTAACTAAGACATCTTTTCTTAATTCTTTCAGGATGTATTTCTTTGTATGCTTCGCAATCTGTTTGAGGAATACGGTCATTTTCACAATTATCCAAACAGAGAGTTGCATACAACCGCCTGTTTATTTGGTGGAATTATCGATCAGGGATTAGTCACGTGAGTTGACTGTAATGCTGGAATGAGTAACAATGTTGCTACGTGTTAAATCTGTCGAAGTGTTTAGTTTACCGTTCCCTTGTGGTGAATGTTATTTAGGTATATGGCTTTGGGCATCGCCTTGCGATACGTCTTGGACGCACTTCGAAAACCATATCAAAGCAAGATGTACTTGTTTGGTATTACTGCTTTAGATCGCTTTAGAATGAGGTGATTTAATACTTCACTTTACCTTTCAATTCTTAACATCATACCCATCGAAAAAGGGTTTGTTTTCAGATTGACGTTTGAACAGGATAGGAAAAATCGGCCAGAATAACCGAATGGGTAGATTGAGTAGCGACACTTAAGCAAAGAGAGCAGATATTGTCGTCTATAACAACTAATGCGTGGACGGACTCTCTCTGTGCTGTCAATCTTGGAATAGGAAAATATCACATTCAGAATAAACCCTGGCCAGTTGTTCCAAGACACCGTAGTAGATACAGAATTTCATGTTTCACTTTTTCCCTACAGATTAAAGGAATATCAGCATTATTGCCGGCATTTAGCATCCATACCTCACTTCAATGAATTTCCACCGCATCTTATCGAGTTCATTGACTATGGAAAGCAATCATTACAACCTCCGCTTAGCAGCAGAAGTCTACAGGTAAAACTCAAATTCGCTCAGAACATTTAGGGTTTTAACCATAGACAAATAGAGTGTGGGGAGGCTTGCTCTGAAGACATTTTCGTTAACTTAGTTGTCCAGGGGTGTTATTTTTACATTACTTTTTCGTGAATTTCTACGGTATGAAGTGAAGAATTGTCTATATATGTCTATATTCGGGTTGTTGTTTTGGCATTTTCTTTATGATGTACATGGCAAAAAATGAAACAAAAATATATACACGTATTTATGTGATAAAATAAAGAATGATGACTATTTTGTCATACATTTCTAGGACATAGAATGAAAAGACCCTGAATGACTCCAGACGTCAGCGCATATTGTTTTCGTATTTTCTTTGTAATACAGATAGCAATAAAAGCAAACAAAACTATCCACACATTCATTTGATAGAATAACAACCTTCCTCTCAGATCTGATTAGGAAAGTTCCTTATTATCTCAGAGCTCGTCCAACGTGCACTATATGGGTGAGCTAACACACTGAACATCCGCACTCGTAAACTCATATTTTAATCCTCGTCAGCATGTAGTTCCTTCGAGTTGCAGCCATTTTTATCATTTCTGTAATTTTACTCAATAGCTGGATACGTCGTCGATCAACTATTTTGGCAAAGCTGCCTCGACTGTTTCGGATACATTACCGTCAAGCGTAGCAACAAGCGTAGCGACAACCACAGCGCCATCCACCGGAGCTGATGCATCGAAACAATTCTCTCTCACTACTGGAGGTTTGTGTAAAGTCTTTATTCAACCCTCCCGCCTAAACTCCTCGTGGAAAAACCTGTTTAGTGGTATTAAGCATGCAGTAACCGACAAATGCAATATTATGTTTCTCAATTTGCCAAAATGTGCATTTTTTGTTTGCTAACAAAAGGTCCATAATGCTCATATCATCCAACTCAATCCTCATAACCAAAGTCATTTATTTATTGTATGCTTGAAATTGCCAAAATGGCCTATCACTTTAAATTTCTAACTTCCCCCCTTTAAATTTGATTTTTCTCGTTTAAGTACTTGAAACTACTCAATTTTTGTTCAAAAGCTATCCTCCCACACAAATAGTTAAGTTTTGAGATACATTGTAGGAGTATTAAAGTTATTCGTCCGTCATATTTTGCAGTGCCTTCTAATGGTTCAAGGAAAGAGCCTTCCATAGCGAACGCCAGTAATATTGACACTCTTCTCGGAGCAACGGAAAAGTCGGAGTTAGCACAACCGTCAGAGTCCATTCAGGATAAAGTTCATTTCATTTTTAATAATATTTCAACAAATAATCTTACACAAAAGGTGAGGGTGCATTTATTTATGGGAGGAGTTGGAATAGGAAAGGGCTATGCTTTTCGTAGGATGCTCTTCCATGTTTTTTTTTTGTGGGAGAGATGCATTACTGCTCTAGACCTCTGAAGGATGTACATATGAAGCTTTTTCATACTGGTGTCGAGCACTTTGGTTTGAATTTCGTTTGAAATTTCAGGGCGAAGAGTTGAAAGAAGCTGTGAAGTCGGAATTTTTCCCTTGGCTTTCTCAGTATCTCGTCATGAAGAGAGTCAGCATTGAGCCAAACTTTCATGATCTTTATATCAAGTTTATGGAGACTCTCAAGTGGAAAGAATTATTTCAACTGGTTTTACAAGAAACCTATCGAAACATCAAGGTAATCAGTAAGACTACAAATCGTAGGAAACCAATGATGAACACTATTTAGTACAGTGAAACCTCGACAGGATTGCTGGTCGTATTAATGGAGTAGCCGTGTATATCACTTGTGTATGCAAGAAAAGGCTGGACTCAATCTAAGCAGTATTAACTATAAACATTTGTGATATATTTAGGTTTTGCTTCAATCCGACAAAGTGCCTGCAAACTTCTCAGATAGATCACTGTTAAAAAACCTTGGGCATTGGCTTGGATTGATGACTTTGGCTCAGAATAAACCAGTCTTGATGAGGGTAAGTTCTGTGCAGCATTGGATTCAATGAGGGGGGGGGGGAGTGAAAGCTTTGTCCATTAAAATAACATGAAGATTTGTCGGTTGAAACATCAAAATTTAGTTGGCTGTAATCTCTCCCTCATCCTTGTGGAAAAATTAGTCTCAGTATTGGAACTATTCAAATACTAACTTTGAGATAGCCTAACAATAAACATACTCCAATAAACAAGTTTGGAAAACTATGTTTATTTCGCTGTTACCCAATTCCTGACTTTAGGTTCTTCACATGGTTGGATGTTCAGGTTTGCGAAAGACTACATTAGAACAAAAGTAATCAGGCATACGAATGATACGAGGCATTCATTCATGTCCGTAATGCGTAGTTTAGATGTTCTCCGTTACGCTGCCACAAGCTAATAGTAACTAGGCATGCGAGTGATCTTAAATTATGAATTGGGTATAAACAAACGTTAGCCAAATTTGTGTACGTTACTGAAATCTTGTGTGAAGCATCATTATTTAAAATGCATTTATCAATTCTAGAATCTTGATGTAAAATCCCTTATTATCGAAGCGTACTTCAAAGGGCAACAGGTTAGATAATAACTGACTAGTTCTCCTGCTAGTGTGTATCTTAGATCTCAATTTCGTTGTCTTTTCATTTCCAGGAAATGTTGTATGTTGTACCGTTTGTTGCCAAAATCATGGAAGGCTGTGCAAAAAGCCGGGTATGCATATCATTGTTTAGTTTGAACTAAAGATTTTTACATGAGTTGCCCGTCAACATGGACCTAAAATTATTTCAAATTTCGTAGATATTCAAGCCTCCAAACCCATGGGTCATGGCTGTTATGGGCGTTTTAGTCGAATTACATCAAGTGCCGGACCTCAAGGTAAGAACTGGAATGAGGTAAAACCGTGCGATAACTCTGATCTCATTGTGTGTGCGAATGTACATCTCGCTGTCTTGTTTCCCAGCTCAGACAGTATAAGCTTAGCAAACATGTTATTATTTTTCATATCTCTGAGGTTAGTTCTGAAATAGAATTGAAACACTGCGCGTCCTCTAAGACAAGCGTTAAGTCGTCATGAAAATATTTCGTGCAATTAGATTGGACTCGCTACCAATCCTAGTTAGCTCGATAGCTCAATTGGTGAGCGCCAGTCCAGAAACCGGCAGATGAAAATATTTGTTTATCGGATAATATTGAGCAATGTTATTGAGCCTGAACCAGGGGTAACAACGCTGAACAATATATTGACAACTGTGAACAATGTGGGCAGCACAACATTGTTCATAGCTGTTTCGATCAACATTGAACAAGTGACAAATGTGACAATTTTTTTGCTGTTTAGCAGGTGTTTTCTTTCCTTTTCAATAGTAGCACAGCGGAACTACACTCTGACTGTCACTTATTTATCATCTCTTCACATTTCAGTTAAATCTTAAATTTGAAGTGGAAGTCTTGTGTCACACCTTGAGCATTGACATGAAGGTAAAGTTGCTAATGCTCATATTTTAGTCCTTGCATCATATGCTACTTCATTATTAACTTGTTTGAAATCATTTCTCACAGGAAGAAATCACTCCAACGACATTGCTGAAAGATCCTGAGAAACTGAACCAGATAACCCACCAGTTGTCTTCTCCGGACAAAGACAGACCCTCAGGCCCCTCGGTGCTTTCCCAAGCCCCACCGACCACTCCACCGCCTCCCCAGTATTCCTACCAAGAGATCAATGTCGCTTCTTTGGCAGGATTGGCCGGCCTTATCAAAATTAACCCACAGGTAACCCACATGCATAACCTGGTAAGAAAATCTGTCCATCCAAGAATAAGGAAGTCAGACTTAAAAGTTAAACGTGTACTTCGTTATCTGTTTACCTGGAGAATTCCGACTTCTTAACTGTTTATCGTGATGAAATGAACTTGGTTAGGGCATAAACTTGATCACTTTATTTCAAATCAGTTAACAATTCATAATTATTTTTGTTAACAGATCGCGTTATTCCAACAACAGCCTCAACTACGTCAATACGTTCGTCCTGCGATCGATAGGGCTGTGCAGGAATTGATCCATCCAGTTGTCGAGAGATCCATTAAAATATGTCTCACAACAGCTGAAATGATCGTGAAGAAGGTTCGTATAATTAAGATTAAGATTAGGATTGAAATTATAAGATTAAGATTACAATAAGGATTGAGGGTAATAATTCCGTGTTCTCATATAAATCTTAATCCAAGCTCTAACCCAAACCCTAATCCTAACCAGCGTTTTATTTATCATGTTATAACTTTGATGGATTGAAGACTTGATTAGATTTAGGGCTTTGATTAAAATTTAATTTCGCGTACTGAGAACACGAAATTATTACCGGATTGAGCGAAAGATGAAAGCGAGGGTTTGCGTTTTTAATAGAACAGGACCGTTCATGTTAAGTTAACATTACAGAAAGTCAAAACTCTTAAAGTGTTTATGAAACGAAATTTTCTCCCACAACTTTTTCATTGCATTAAAAAGATCAGTTAACATCACAGTATCACAGTGTAACTTCTTTGATAGAATTTTTGTAACTGCCTCACTTTTCAATTTTATTTGACTTGAAAATAACACAACCAGTGACGTCATTGTGCATAATCACTTTTCAAAAAAGCTGTATTAATTTAAAACGTACTCAAGATATAACACTTAAATAACCAGAACTGGATGTTAAACATAGCTTACACACATGCAAGTGTAGTTTTAGTTATTTTTCATTATTATGTGCTACAAAATAAACAATCTAACAGTCACTCATTATGCAGTATGACGTCGGTGGTTGTGTTATTTGCATATCCTATAAAGTTCAATGGAACGGAGTTACAAAAATTCTACCGAAGAGTTATATTGTTATTTTATCTGATCTTCCCAAAACAACCAACAAAATGGTGGACAGAATTTCGTTTCATAAACACTTTAACTCTAGAAATTTATTTTTCATTCAAGTATGGTAGCAACTCCAGCTTAGTGTAATCCCTGAACTCTGCCACAATGTTTGTTTGAGATCTTATCATGTTTTGTGTTCAGGACTTTGCACTGGATCCAGACGAGTCACGCATGAGAGCCGCGGCATACAGTATGGTACGATTCATGACGGCTGGCATGGCTTTAATCACGTGCCGTGAACCTCTCAACATCAGTATTAACAACAACTTACGGTCAACGTTAATGCAAGCATTGAGGGTAAGTTATAGATGACTTGTCGACTACTTAATTATCAACTCGCACTGTATATTGGACAGCTTTGTTTTGGGAGCAGGCCAACACCAGAATTTGAAAGATTAGCAATATCGCACTTGAGAACAGCAAAGCAGATGTTTGGAGAGACAATGCAAAGTGGCAGGAAAACTCGAAAGTTTAGTCGGGAAGAAAATTGAAATGGCGCCTCGTTATCTCCAAGCAAAAGCCTCAAAGATTGTTTACACTGTTCATTCCATGTCTCATGACTGCTGCTGTCAATCGCACTGTCCCTTCAAACAATCAATGCATTCGTTGCGGTCTTGATGGACAGTGATGGATTTACCACGAGGGTGATGGAGGGGGCAGGGGGGTGCGCACTACTTTGGGTGTCGGTCAACAGGTGTGCAAGGGTGAGGTGACTCATTCTACGCTTTACCAACTTATGTTATGGAATTTGCGGCAGTGGTTCAACTAACTGGCCAATGTTAGTATACTAATTTAGTAATTTTACTGTCTGTACAAATATATCTGTAGTAAATTGTGTGATTAACTAAAACACAATCAAGTCTACTTCCACGACACTATAATACTCAATGGTTTGTTGCTGGTTTTCTCGGGTACCGACCCAGCACACCCCTCCCCTTAAAAACCTTGCTGGGCATGGGTAATCGAGTCAGCCACACACGAAATCTACTTTATTCCAGGGAGCAACGCCGCAACAGAAGGAAGCGATTGAGAGTGCAGCCCAGATTGTGAGCGAAGAAAATACCGAGCTGGCGTGCACGTTTATACAGAAGACCGCCGTGGAGAAAGCTTTGCCTGAAATGGACAAACGTCTAGCCTCGGTAAGTGCATCATAGATGTAGCACAACGATACTGCAATGCCAACCCAGAATAACTATGAATATTTTTCTAGGAATTTGAATTGCGACGACTGGCTCGCAATGAAGGGAGGCGGTATTGTGATCCTGTTGTCCTGACCTATCAAGCTGAACGAATGCCCGAACAAATACGATTGAAGGTAGAATGTTTTCTACTTACTTACTGATTGATACTGCTTCTTCTTCGACTGCCCATCACGATACGATACAATTAAAAAAGCGTACTATCGCATAATTTTTCAATGTTTCACTTCGTCAATTTAGAGCTAATTCAATTAAGGTTGACATCGACAATGGTCAAATCTACAATTTGAGAGACACGACAAGGAAATGATACGATAAAATCATCACAGTACATGTAAATGTAAAACATATACTGAATACCATAGTTGTAATCTTCTTTGGCCACTGATGTCTTGGTACAAAATGTCACCCGTCACCTAGACTGCATTTCAAACTTGGCCAGTCGAAAATTTGGCGAGCGATCGTTATTTTAAGCCTCAGTGTAGCAACTTTAATGAGCTTAGCAAACGGAGTTGCTCAAAAGCATCCTCCAGCCTGAGTATAGTGTCTCCATCCAACAATGTTTTTTTTTAATTTTCCCCCAGGTCGGTGGTGTGACACCAAATCAGACAGCAGTATTTGAAGAATTCGCCAAAACCATTCCAGGTTTCATAACACCAACTCCAGGGGAAAGCCTTTCAACTCCAGCGGCATTTGGCAACAACAGACCCCTCTTTGATCAGGGTAGTCTTCACACGAGTGAGGTAAGGAAACCCTGAGCGCTGATTTGTCTGTCGCTCTGAATCTCTGCGCTGATTGGTTTTCTTGCTTTGATCCTTAGCACTGATTGGTCTCTTAACTCCTCCATCAATTCACACAATGTTTTCCCGCCTAAACGATTGCGTATGGATTTCACAATTGACAACTACTTATATATACATCTCCCTTTATAAAACTTGTGGAAACTTACTGACCATGACTATTAAGTAAAGAGTCTCCCAGAAATTTGGAAGCAAAGTAAATAGATTATGTCTTACAAGGAATTTAGCGGTTTTGCTAAGAAATCGATTTCTATTTAGCGCCAATATGTTGCCTTGTTTACAGACCACCTGGTTAAGATTGACGGCCTTGTAGCATGTTAGCAAAACATTAAATAACAATTTTATTAAGACTTGTGGACAAGCTTGCTGCAGGCCTGTTGTAATCTTGCTGACTAAAGTTAGAATTCTAGGAATGCGTTTAAAATGCTTAGCTATGCTATGTTCATATTTCAGCCAACAATTTTACCAGAAGAAATAGCGCAGATACTTGGTAAATGTACTGCCGAGATAGAACAGCATCTCCACGCTATGAATTTATCTCAAACCAGTCCACATGGTTTGGCTATTGTTGGTTTAGTTGAAGTCCTGGTGGCGGCAAGGACGTCTAGGGATGCTGGAGCTCTTGGGCGGGTGGTACATAAGGTGAGCTAAGCCCAGCCATGTCTTTAAGCCTGGCAATTAATGGTTAAAATGTGCTTATACAAGAATTGTACATATTTTTTCAGTACATTCAAGAATATTTTAAAGATAGATCACTGTCCCTTTTCGGCATCGGCTGCGTTCAAAACAAAGGGAACATATGAAAATTAAAGGGAAATATAAAAATTGTCCAAAGTTTGCATCTTTGAACTCTTTTAAATAAAAGCACTTGTTTAAATTTATTAACCGGCAGAGCAAACCAGAACAGTGTTAGGTACTGTATTCAGGTTGTGAATCATATTTCACATACCGGTACATAGAAACTCAAGTGGAGACAAAGCGTGTGTTTTCATTATGACATGTATAACCCGTCTTTTTAGCTCTCTATTCATTCTCTCCATTTAAAGTGTCTGTAATTTTAATGCCGATTTCAAATACCCCTGTCAGCAGTTACTACCTATATTACAAATAAGACGTTCTCAAATCGAACTACATTTGTTCCGTTTTAGGCTGTCAAAGGTTTGCTAGAAGGTCTGAATCCTATCCCAACCGACACCGAACTCGCGTTGAGATACAGAGATTGTCATCTGGTTGTGCTGCGAAGTTTACAAGATCCTCGTGCTTGTGGTCCACATTGGGCGGGAAAACACGTCACGAAGTAATGCATCATATTTATTTTTATACACTTATTCACCACTTGGTTTTCTCCCAGCCAAATTAACAGCTCATTTCAACGATAAGATCTCTCTTTCATTCGGAAATGCGTGGAAGAAAAAGCCTTGATTCCAAGTTCTATATGGAGTTGCAGCATGCAAGCAAGCAGCAGCGAAGCCAGCGCGACAATTTGGCCATGCTATGTAAATTAAAATCATTATCGTTATTTATTTCTTTAGAAATCTATTCCATATACGGTCTGTAAACACTAGAAATTGCATTACCATGACCAAACGTCGGGCTGGCATACACTTATTCACCACTTGGTGTTCTCCCAGCCAAATTAACAGCTCATTTCAACGATAAGATCTCTCTTTCATTCCGAAATACGTGAAAAAAAGGCCTTGATTCCAAGGTTCTATATGGAGTTACAGCATGCAAGAAAGCAGTAGCGAAGCCAGCGCGACAATTTGGTCATGCTATGCAAATTAAAATCATTGTCGTTATTTATTTCTTTAGAAATCGATTCCTTATACGGTCTGTAAACGCTAAAAAATTGCATTAGCATGACCAAATGTCGGGCTGGCTTCACCATTGCAAGCGAGTTAAGTTCTGTTTTCACTTATTGCAGATTTGTATGCGAATGTCCCCCAGATGTAAAGTTTAATGTGGACGTCATCGACATTCTAATTCGCAGTCGCCTAATCAACATGAGAGAATTTGACGTACACTTGGCACAAGTAAGTGCTCAACCTAAAAAAGTGACCTGGTTCAAAGGAAACCTACCAGAAATGAGTCGTACTCTTAAAGCCCGCTCAAACAATACGATATGTTACATGCGATTGTCATTCTAGCGTATGAAACGACTGCTAGCGCCATCATTTAATTTCTGTTTCTCGATGGACCTTTCCCCTTTCAGACATAATTTTGAAAAAATCGAAATAGGCAAAAATATCACCATAGCTTGAAAGAGCATCCCAAGTTTACTAAAGTTGCGAAGTTTGGTTGTGAAATGTTGTAAACTGTAGAAAATATAGCCTTGCAAATTTGGCAAATTTTGTATACATTTGTATTACGCGTAGGAAAATGATAATCAAAAATAACAACTGATTATCACTTTTCTGCCCGTAATACAAATATATACAAAATTTGCCAACTTCGCAAGGCTATATTTTCTACATTTTACAACATTTCACAGCCGAACTTGGCAATCTTACTAAACTTTGGATGCTCTTTCAAGCTGTGGTGATATTTTTGCCTATTTTGAATTTTCTCAAAATTTCATGTAGAAGGGGAAAGGTCCATTACAGCTTTACACACATTCGCTCAATGGACCTTTAACCTTTTAGACGAAATTTAAAAAAAAAATTTAAATAGGAAAAAATATTACCTCACCTTGAAAGAGCATCCTAAACTTAGTAAAATTGCAAAGTTTGGTTGTAAAATGTTGTAAAGTGTAGAAAGTATAGCCTTGCGAATTTCCTGTAGTTTTGTATTGTCCGTAAGAAGTGAATACCCAAGGGTATCAACTGGGTATTTTTTCCAACCGTAATACAAATGTATACAAAATTTGCCAAATTCGCAAGGCTATGTTTTCCATATTTTAGAGCATTTCAAAACCAAACTTTGCAATCTTACTAAGTTTAGGATGCTCTTTCAAGATGTGGTAATATTTTTGCCTGTTTCAAATTTTTTTCAAAATGTCGTGTGTGAGCCAGTCTTTGTTGCCAGCAGTTTGTGGTGGAAATCAACATTTCAGTTTATGCTTCAGCTCAGTTTATGCTTCAGTTCAATTTATAAGGGCAACAGTGTTTTTTACTTGAACTCTCTGAGCATGGACATGAATAATACAGTCTTGTGCTGAAACTGGCCCGCAGCAAGGTTGAAAACATAGGGCTCGTCTGGTGAACTAGCTAGGACTCTCTCGAGGTTTTGCAGGGTTCTAGACACAGTTGTGTGTCTAAATGTTTTCCATGAAAGCCGATTGTATATGTTGTTCTTACAGTGTATCGAGAATGACTTAAATGTCGCCGCCATCCATTTTGCTGTTCAATTGACAAAACTTTACCTCATCGACGAACATAGTCCTCATGTCTCTCAGGTATGTAAGCGTACAAACTCAAATTTATTATTCAATAGGATGTTAAATCTTAAGAGGAGTACTTCACTTTAGTTGAGTGTTAGTTGGTTGAGTTTTTTTTGCAATACTATCCACCTAGGGTGATCTCTACCAAACGTTAGAAGCCTTGTCTAGAATAGCAAATTCAAGAAGTGGCATTGGAGATGGGTGAGTTTATGTTTCGTCAAGGGGCAGGTTGTTTAAAGTTTGATTAGCTCTTAATTCTGGGTTATGTTTGTTACCAAATGTTTTAATTTATGTATTTTTACAAGCTTTTTTGTTTTAAAATTTCGGAAATAAGAAATTACTATTAATCCAAACAAGATTTCTGAAGAGATATAACCAGTCGCGTGAAATTTTCTTTGATTGTTGTGTTACCCCAGGGTTAAGCTAACCGGCTTTTGAAGAACCGGGCCAAAAACTTTGTTCTCAACTTCCCTAAGAAGTGCAAACAAAACTTGTTGACAGCTTATTAGTATAGCCAGTAGACTCGCTTCAAACTGTGAGATTTGCTAGGCTTGCTGAAAGATGAACTGACTATTACTTTAACTAAAATTTAGCTTGTCATCAATCTTGGAAGTCATTCGAAGTGGTGGTATGAGCAGTGGCATCGAATTCCCGCAGCGATTAAACGATTTAGATAAGGGATCGAGCAGTCAAGCTGGATTATCGTTGGGATTATCTGGATTAAGAGTATTTGAAGATCCTCCTGGTCTGCACGATAAGGTTAGAGACTACAAGAGAATCTAAGGTTGTTAAGGGGGGGGGGGGGGTGTCGTAGGTGCAATCATTTCACCAAGCCTATCTTTGTTTGCCTCTTTGTTTCAACCCCCCCCCCCCTTCCTTGTGAGGACTGCCTTATGCAAGTGATTGAAGCCCCAAGTATAGTCTACAGTATTGGCATTACCAACCGTTCGTGAATCTTCTCTACTCCAGGTGGAGTTTCTGCTACGGGAATGGGTTCGACTGTATCATCAACCCGCTGCTGGTAAAGAAAGCGAGAAAGCATTCTCAACATTCGTCGCAATGGTAGGATACGCGTGCAGACCTGTATCGTAATGAGAAGTTCATCGTTAAGCACTGTCTATATGATAAACTTTACCAAGTTGTTTTATAAAATGAATAGAATATATAAGTCAAGTTTAGGAACTCGAAACACTTACTTTGTGGGTCGTTTTTCTCCCACGTGTTCTACCTTTCTCTTTATGCGGTGGTTTCCATCCTTAACTCTGATCCCAATCCTAAAAGTTGTACCTGTTTCCAAATCTTAACCCCTGTGTCGTGCGTGAACGGTGGAGCTGCCCCAATCGTCCAATGTGATCAGTTACGTTACAGTTGTATTGTCGTGTAATAGTGGTGTTGTCGTCTATTTAGCTCCATCAGCATGGCATACTGAAAACAGACGATCTTATAACGAGATTCTTTCGCATCAGCACAGAGCTATGCGTGGAAAATACCTACAGAGCTCTCATTGAACACGTAAGTAACTAGAAAACAGATGTGGGATTATTGAGGATGTTTTTTATGCAGAGTAAAATGCTAAGTACTTTCAACTCTGCTGTACTGGCCAATTTATTAAATAAATTAAAATAAAATTTAAAATATATGTCGAATCTTTCCATCTCTTACTAAATTTAAACTCCGGTGTACATTCAGTTTGTACATCACATTTTAAAGATATAGAAGTTCAAAATATAAACACAGCGTTTTGTTTATAGTAACGACTTTATAGCATTTGTAAATAAAGATTAGTGGAAATCTTTATTTGAAGATTTTGATAGGGATGTCACACGTGTCTGCTTTATTTCACAAGGTGACTGCTCAAAATATTCCTCGAAACCATAAAAATATATGGGAGGTAACGGATTTGAACACTACTTTTTTTCTTCTCATCTTTGCAGTCATCCAACCGAAGTCATGCTCGAGCTAAGTGTTTTAGTACTTTGGATGCGTATTGCCGTTTGATTGCCTTACTTGTCAGACATTCTGGTGATGCTAGTAATAGTGTGACCAAGATTAATCTTCTTACCAGGGTAAGTATCACGGCGAGGGAGGGGGGGGTGGGGTGCTGTCTTGCGTGGGGGCTCACCGTTTGTCCACAGTCCACCTCCTCGACGTGGCTGTAGCTTGTCTGGTACTCTGGTGATGCTTAGAATAGTGTGACCAAGATTAAGGTTAATCCTCTTACCAGGGTACGTATCACGAGGAAAGAATGGGGGGGGGTTACTGTTTTGATTGATGGCTCACCTTTTTTCCACCCCACCCCCCTTGATTTGATCGAATTGGCTGCAGGTTGGTGTACATTTCATACCCGGAGGGGGTATACCTCCCTTGAAATGACTCAGCACCTCCCCTTAGAAAACCCTTGGACTACTGCACCTCTCACCTCTCTTAGCATTTTCACGAAGAGGATGATGATGAATTATAAGTTGAATTTGATAAGAGTGATTTCATAAACTGATCTACTCCGTCGGGCTTTCTATTGTAGGTATTGGGCACAGTAGTTCAAGTGTTACTTCAAGATCACGAGCTGCGAAAGACAGATTTCCATCAACTGGCCTATCACAGAATATTCATAATTCTTTTGTTGGAATTGAACCAACCGGAGCCCGTTCTGGAAGCGATTAATTTTCAAGTGCTGCAAACATTTAGGTTCGTTTGAAACTAGTTACCACGAAGAAGCAAAAATTTCCAGTAATTTTTCAAAAAGTTTGGACAGATGTTGTTTCCTTTTAAGCTGCAATAAGGCTGTGACTAAAAACTTGGTGAATGGACCTTTGACCTTTCAGACTAAATTTTGAAAAAATTCGAAACAGGCAAAAATGTTTGAAAGAGCATCCTAAACTTAGTAGAATTGCAAAGTTTGGTTGTGAAATGTTCTAAAATATGGAAAATATAGCCTTGCGAATTTGGCAAATTTTGTATACATTTGTATTACGGGTGGAAAATAATACCCAGTTGATACCCTTGGGTATTCAGGAACACAAAACTACTGAAGATTTGCCAACTTCGCAAGGCTATATTTTCTATAGTTTACAACATTTTACAAACAAACTTTGCAATTTTACTAAGTTTAGGATGCTCTTTCAAGCTGAGGTAATATTTTTCCCATTTCGATTTTTTTTAAAATTTCGTGTAAAAGGTTAAAGGTCCATTACACAGGGTTAAAAATTGTTAGGACAGCGTGCAACATTTTGGTCGAGTTAGCTATACAGTACACAAGTTTTTGGAAACAAACAATTCCAACCACTTTTTGTCAGCAACGCCTCTTGTCTCTGAAAGTATTGCCTCTTATATATCCATTCATTTTTCGACAATATTCCCAATCAATTTCGGTGTTTATGTTTTTCCTCAGCACAATCTTCCACGCCTTGCGTCCATCTCGTGCTCCTGGATTCTCCTACGCCTGGCTGGAATTGATCTCACATCGCATGTTCATGTCGAAGTTGTTGCTCAACACACCGCAACAAAAGGTACTGAAAGATAATTTTTTTGCCCACGGATCACTGTCACACTCTGGCATTGCGGGCCTTTTTTAGCATTTACGTTCTGCTTTATTGTGTCGAAAACTAAAAATAATGACAAAAATACCTTGTTTACTTCAATGCCACTAAGAATCAGGTAAAATAATCGGAGATTCGTAAGGGATTGTTTTGTTGCAAGACGGATTGTAAAAATATTTTATCGTGATGTCCCAGACAAAATGACGGCGGTACTAAGGTGTAACAGTAATCATTTGAAGTAAAAGCTGGAATCATGCAAATAAAAATAGATTGTCTGTTTTACTGCTTTACTTTACCGAAGTTCATGTGTATTTAGGGCTGGGTGTTGTTCCAACAGTTGTTGATAGATTTGTTTAAGTTTCTCGCCCCATTCCTGAGAAATGCTGAATTGAATAAACCGACACATCTTCTGTACAAGGTGAGTGCTATAGAAGTTGTGAAATGTTGTCTTATAATGACATCAAATGCGGAAACACTCTCCGCCACAGATGCTTTCAGTGGAATTAGTAAGATAATGAGGGATAGAAGAAGGGGGAAGGGAAATTCTTCAATCGTACCCCAATCGCTATATGCTGTCCCTCACTAGCCCTATTTATCCTACCAGTATTACACTGAAAGCCTCTGTGGCGTAGAGTTATGATGAAAGCCTTGATTACAATAATTTTAAAACCTGTAAACCAAGCTTAAAAATACCACAATACATGTCCCAACAACCTGTACACAAGAGATCATTGCAGCTATGCCAAGTAATTATTAGTCGATTGTAATGTAAGAAGTATTGGACTCATTTTAGTGTTAATTTATCCTTTAGGGAACTCTGAGAGTGTTACTGGTCCTGCTTCACGATTTCCCAGAATTCCTATGTGACTATCATTTTAGTTTTTGTGACGTCATTCCACCCAATTGCATTCAAATGAGAAACTTAATTCTCAGTGCCTTTCCGAGAAATATGAGATTACCCGATCCCTTCACGCCGAATTTAAAGGTACGGCATAGATACCTGTAATGAATTCTCCTGAAAAAAATAGTCCAGTATTAGTAATCCAGTATAACTACTTAGTTCAGTTTTAGTTTCAGATTTATATTTAGTTCAGTCCAGCTCTGTTAGAGAAATAATTAAAGATCTAACTTTCCCAGCAGTTGTTTCTCAAATATTTCCAATCCCTGATATAGTCCATAAATTAAGGATACATAGATGTGTGATTCGGGGTATTTCTTGTCTTATGTGGATGGCTTGGTTTTTCTGTAATAAATTTATATTTATATTGAAATTCGAACAAATGTACTTGCCAGAAATGCGTGTGGATATGACGTAATCGGTGAGACAGCGAAATCATAGGCGAAGTATCCCCAGTTGCACATCTATGTATCTCTTAATCTATGATATAGACCAATGCTAGGCCAATTGAGGTAGTTTAGACATTTTGTTTACTGGACTCAAACTAATCTATGTTTACCTCAGGTTGATTTGCTGACAGATATTGCTCACTCCCCCCGGATCTTGACAAATTTTGCCACGGCTATGACTCAACCCCCGACATTTAAAAAGGTAAAATGCTTGTTTTGGTTGTAATGGCAAAGAATGTCTTCTGGTTTTCTTACAATTCACACCTTGCCATAACCTTCCTTCAGGTCTAGTTTCTACTTAATGCAAGCAGACATACGCACTTGGATATTTTTGACTTGAGAATTATTCACAGGAGTTGACCTAATTCTTCTACATAATTCTGATGCTCTGCTACAGTATTATATGATCCAATGAAGTGGAACCATAATAAATAGACATGGGTCTGGTTGTTCAAGTTAGCGTAAGATTCAAAAGATAGTTCCAAGAGCTTAGCTTGTTTAGAAGCTTGGAAATATTTCACCAGAAAATTTGTCGGGACCAACAGTAGTTTTGGTTTCTGAAGTTTTGAAATAAACGGACGTGAAGAATACAGACGCTATAACATTCGGTTAAACTTTAATCCAGGATTAGCCCTAACCCAGTTTTGAACATCCGGTTTGTGTTGTATCGAATATTAACGATGTTTACGTTGCATTGTCGGATTATTTATTCGTGATTTCTGATCTCGCACTATTGCAGGAACTGGATTCGTACTTAAAAACCAGAGCTCCAGTTACGTTCCTGACTGAACTCAGATCACACTTACAGGTAAGCATCAGCTCTAAAGGTCATCCCAATTAATTTGTTATGTAGTAAGTATCATTGACAAGGAAAGAAACTTAATTAAGCTTGCCAGAGAGTAATAATAACACATTTAGCAAACCATTCTTAATTTGGAAAGGTGGTATCCTATATGACTATTTTTACAAACTGAGAACTTGAAATTCGCCATCGTTTAACTTAGCCATTCATTCCTTACAAAATAGTGCTTGATGGTTATCACTGGACGTCTATTAGCTACTTAGACTGTACCTGAAGAGTGGATCCCGACGGCTGTTAAATCTTAGCTGTTCACTCGCATTACTCTCAACTCGTTTATGTCCAGTGTTCCTAAATATTCTTATCGCTATCTACGTCATTAAACTACTATCTGTCAACACCTAAATTACTGAATCAAGTTAAAATCATATTAAATCGAGGTAAAATTACTAAAGGAAAAAAGTTAAAGAGTTTAATGTTCACGTGGACTGTCCGAATCACCGAGATACAGATAAATACTGAAATCCAAATGTACATACTAATCAATGATTTCCAGTCTACATTCCTTTATTGCCAACCATATCTTTCTAGGTACCGACGGAGCCTGGTACCAGATACAACGTACCATTGATGAACGCTCTGGTCCTGTATGTTGGTACCCAAGCTATTGCGTACATTCACAGTAAGAGTGGAACACCAAGCATGTCGACCATCACTCATTCGTCTCATATGGATATCTTCCAAAATCTTGCTGTTGATCTAGATACCGAAGGTAAATTACTTTAAATCACTCATTAACAATCCTTTTAAAGAATTCAAAGGAAAATCAATTGTATACCGGTGTTTTTATATCTGATAAATGAGTGGTACACGTGGCATTATGATATCATGTTTTAAGATATGGAAAATATTCTTATTCCTGTTATATGTATAAATGTCACCTAAAGCACTAGCTGGTCTAAGCCACTGTACTGACAGAACTTTGCATCAACTAAGCTACTCTTTCTGAGTGTAATTTTCTAAAAACACAACGTAAATTCATCATCGCAAAACTTTCGATCCGTAACTCGGCGTCTTCCTTAGTGCTAATAAGCTACTCTTTGTTTTTTTTTCACAGGTCGCTATCTTTTCTTGAACGCAGTCGCCAATCAACTACGTTATCCTAACAGCCACACTCACTACTTTAGTTGTGTTTTACTTTACCTCTTCGCCGAGGCAAATACTGAAGCTATTCAGGAACAAATCACGAGGTAGGGATCTGTCTATCTTTGTATAGAGTGTGGTACACTATTATTGAACAAATATCTCTAAAGCGATAAAAGAAATGTTAACCATGGTTACGAAAGCCACCCAGTATTTTAATAAAATACAAAAGAATAGTAACTCCGAACGTGTTAAGAGTTACTATTCTTTCGTATTTGTTAACCATGGCTTTCCGCTAAAAACAGGCTTTATGAATGGTTTAGGCTTTACAACAATGAAGGACAATAAACTTATAGATTTTCGAAAGAATTAATCTTAAACATTAATGACTTTTGTTTGATAATGTCAATCACCTGCATGATAATTTGGTAGTTAGTGTTTACCCAGTATTATCTTCAAGATATTCATTTCTTGACGCAAAGTTTTCCCTGATAGTTTCAACTTGATTTATTACCGCTTATCAACCTCAGTCTATTTTGCTGATTATTCTTCTTCCATATTCAGGGTACTGTTGGAAAGATTGATCGTGAATCGACCGCATCCTTGGGGACTGTTGATAACATTCATAGAGTTAATCAAGAACCATCAGTATAAATTTTGGACACACGATTTTGTCCACTGTGCTCCTGAGATTGAAAAGTATGTGCATATTGTATCGTTGTGAAAGAAAAAGGTTTTTTGCATGAGTTAGCATGCTCAATCGAGTTAGCAAGCACGCGGGAAGTTGGGAGAGCGCGAGAGAGGCGTAAGAGTTGCTCGAGGCGCTAGCCGAGACTAAGAAGCGGTTGAGTACCCTCTCAACTTCCCAAGTGCTCAATGACGTGATTGAGCTCGCCAAGTCATAAAAAAAATGCTTTTATAGGATACAGTACACAAAAATAACGGGGGGGGGGGGGCTTAATTTTTAATAAATTATTCTCGCGCTTTTTGGCCGTGCTCAATCGTGTTATTGAGCACGCGTTTCAACCAGAGAAAAAAGCTTTTTTTATAACATGTATAATATGTATATTATGATACATTTTTGCGTAGAAAATTTTTTTGGATTCGAAGTTATATGTTTTGAGGAAATTAGTGACCAAGTTTCATTCTCATCTTCGGTTTGGAAAGCCCAGCTTTACAACATTTTGAGGAAGGTTCATGCAAAATTTTGCCCGGAGGAAAGTTGAACGCTTTTTGCAACTCTGTTGGCGGCCTTAAGACGTGATAGTATAATCCTTTAAGGTTTGTTTCATTGATTTGCAGGTTGTTTGAGTCAGTGGCGCGAAGCTGCATGCAGCAGAAACAGCCACAAACAAGAGAAGGTGGCGGCGCAGGTGAAACTACTTGAAGATGGTCGCGTAGGGTCAAACGTTTATGTCTATTGTGTGTGCTTGATATTTTTTTAAATTTAATAAATAAAAGTAAAACTGCATTGAAGAGGTAACTTTTTCAAACTCAAAATAACAGGTGAGATTGAAACTAACCTCACTTGATGTCTTACTTGCTACAACTTGTAACACAATTCCGGTTAAGGAGGGATGTTATTCAGCAGTATTTCATTCGAAAGAATAACTGACTGTCGTTGGTTATGGTCGTAATGGACCTTTTTCATGCTGATGTCAATGCGGATTCGAGATGTTACACGGTATTTGATTGGCTCAGGAGAAATGTCGAGCCAATCAAATGCCACGTAACTTTAATTTTCTGCATTTGACGTCATTATAAGAAAGGTCTATTGAACTCTGCCGACCATTTGTCGATACACACTTTCTGGGAAGACAAAATTGAGCGAATGTGATGTCGAGTAGGAACGTTAAGGTTGACTACGTGGTTTCAATATATAAGAAAGAGCTTTTTATGTGAATACTGTGATGACCGCTCCCAGCTTGTGTTAGTCCCTAATGTCATCAGAATGCACGAAGAATGTGCACATAATTTTCCTGGCGTCTTCATAGCAAGTGCCTCAAGTATATAACATCGCCCATATTTACAGCAGAGGGAAGGAGGGGTGGTGGCGGGACTACCGTTTTACACGCGTCATTCGTGCAATTCTATTGCGTCGCTTCACTAGTTAAGGTTTAAAATATTTGCACGCAAACAGGCACGCAAAAATACAAATACATTTTTTATTATATTACCTTGCCTGTGATATACAAAATATTTGACACCTACATCCAAAACTTTTTACTCTTACACGGAGTTTGCAAAAGTTTTATCATCAATCAAATAATTTTACAATCAACACTCAAGTTGCTAACTTAAAACTAATAATGCATGTTTATTGCTCGAGAAGCTTCTCAATATCCGGAGCCAAATCAATGGTTGGGAATGTTTTTCCATAACGACGGTAAGGCACACCGTTTTTGTCAACCAAGAATTTCTCGAAGTTCCATCTGATGTCGCTCCTCAGCAATGGTGACCACTGGATGCTTGTTGGATTGTTTGCGAATAGACCATTGGCATCTTCGTCGAACGGCATGGGAAGACTGGTCTTTAGGAACTGAAAGACTGGATGCGAATCGTTGCCATTCACGTTGACTTTCGAGAACATTTCGATTTTTGTTTCAAAGCCATTTCCAGGTCGAACGTGCTTGAGCAGGTGAAGAATTTCGTGATTCTTGCAATTCTCCTGGTGTCCGAACTGGTTGCAGGGAAAACCCAGAATATGCAGACCTTTGGAATGATACTTTTCCAACAGCTCGTTCATCTGGTGTGAGAAAATGTTGAGAAGTTAATTTCAGGCATATCGTGTTACTAGTTGTAGTGGCCAGATTAAGATTTGAGTTCCGCTAGCTTTTGCTGGCTTGCAAGGAACTTGATTGGTTAAATGGGAGGATGCAACACATTTGATTGGCTAAAAGATAGTTTAAGGTGCCGGTAGTGGTCGTTAAATCTGATCCAACGATAGACCTTCGAATTTACTCGAAACAACAAACTCTGCTCTATCGTTTAAGGAAGCGAAAGAACCTGCATCTTTCGTGTACTTTTGACTTTACTACCTGCACTGGCAATCTTCTCTCTCCTCCGCAGAGGTTATTTACATTTATTTACTATATTTTATTACTATATTTACTTATACCAAGTATCGCACGCCGTACAAAACAAATAGTAATAAATGTAAATAACCTCTGCGAAGGAGAGAGAGCAATCTTAGTTTAAGAGATATTGTTTCAAAAGTATAGGACTCTGACAAAACAGTACATTATGGCCATTTTAAATTAGTGATTCTTGTTTTGTGCCGTTTTATCCATTTGCAACGGTATTTTAAGTATGTATTTTTTGTTGGAAACCATATATTGTGCGTGTGTCATCTCGCTCCAGCGCTTCGTGTGAGTTCAGTGTCTCGAGGACCAAATACAATATTTTATACTAGCTACCTGTATATGCCTAACATACAAGTACATTATACTTCCTAAGAATTCATCATTACCTGGGTAAAATCCCTGACCGTCGTGCCTCATAAAGACGCAGTATTTTGGATGAGGACAACTTTGCCTTCGTACTTGGAGAAATTTATCGTCTCCCCGTTCAAAGTTATCGCACTGAGCTTATAGAAATCTTGAGCGGTAGAACTGAGAAATCGCTTTGCCCCACGAGAGACAAGCATTGCCATTTTGCAGCTGCAATTCTACAAAACTCTCGGCACGATTGGAACAAAACCAAAATTACGCAATAATAATATGGAACTGTTATGAGATTTTCAAATTCCTTACAATTTTTGTCGAAATTCCTTAATACCATTCCAGTTTTTCACATGGGATAATTTTTCATACACGACTCTGCAATTTGAGTTGCTTCGTTCTTCGAAGATATCAAATCTTGGCAATTGTATTTGCAATGCGGCTAATATTTCTGCTGTCAACATATTTTATATTACGAAAACAAAACGAATTGAAACAATACGAAAATTCTCGGAAAATTCCTTAAAGTGAGAGCGCTGATTAAAAGGGACTAGGTCCAAAACCAATATGGCGTCCTGAAAACCAAGAAAAATAGCAAATTTTCAAGTGAAAATCGATAGAAAATGGAGCTAAATACGTGGGTTTCTGACAAGCTTCACGACATACTTGGCTTCTCTGACAAGCATACCGTGGAATACCTTGTTAATTTGAGCCAAAGCACCAAAACATCGGATTCTTTTCGCGAAAAGCTTCAAGGCTTTCTGGGTACATTGGATGGTGATGTTTTGAACTTTGCAAATGACCTATGGCAGCGTGTACCTCATCAAGAGGTAAGCTTTAAATTGAAGCTTGTGATAAATGATGTCTCTCGTTCTTGCCTAATAATCGTGGTTGCACGATGGCAGCGCTGGCAAGGGTAAAAAAAGTATCAGAGTACTCGGACTATGGGACGATTGGGACCATTTGGTTTCAGACAGACAAGCACACACATGTACACTGGCATTCCATTAGGCAATTTTTCCTCCTTTCCCCATTTTCCTTTTCCTCTCCTTTCCCCCTCACCTCCCACTTTGCCCTTTCACCTCCCATTCTTTCTCCCCTCACCTCCCACTCTTTCTCCTACTTTTCTCTTCCCTTATCCTTCCTCATCTCTCCCTTCCCCCTTTTCTTTTCTCCTCCCTCACTTTTTCATCGCTTTTGCCACTCTTTTCTCATTTTGCTCTATTCTTTTCATCTTTCTCCTAAAATTTTCTCTTCTCACCCTGTGGTCTCAAAAAGGAATAGTTCTTTCCACCTCTTCCACACTGTGGGTGAGTGAGTCACTGCCCTGACACAGCAACAGCAGTGATGCTGCCAGTGTGGAAAGTGTAACTTTCTATTAACTTTCTCTAAATTAGCATTACTTTTTAATCGGGACACGCAATTTATAAGCCTAAATGATAGCAAGATCATGTACCTATTTGGTACATTTTAAGTACCATCATCTGTTATTATTGCATATCATTGTATTATAAAAATTTTACCTTTGCAATCATAAATTTATATGGTATATCCATAAAACTAAACTTTTATGAAACCGAATGGGATTTGGGTAGTGTGTCTAGTTTCCACAGTACAGCTAGGGTGACCACTAAGTGGGAAGGGGGGGAGGGGAGGCATGCCCATGCTTCTGCCTCAGATGAAGAGTCCTAGGGAGCACTACTGGGTCATAGTGGTTTTTAAATCCAAATTACAAGAAATTGCATTTCCAACATTCCATTCAAATTTTCCTGGAGAACCCCACCTCCCCCCTACCCCCTCCTGGATGTTCAACACTCAACCTCCCCTGCTTTAAATTATCCTCTGCAAGAAGTAAAAACTTATTCCTGTCTTGAACAAGGTTGGAGAGAACCCAAATCGTGTGCGAGAAAGGGAAATAATTGCTCAGCAGAAAAGAAACTTGGCGTACCGTATGCTGTCCGATGATGACGACGACGATGCAGAAATTGCTGCAAAAGTGAAATCTGAGGAGAGAAAGATGGCGAAACGAAGGAAGCACTTGCGGAAAAAGGCAGACGTGTCCGAATCCAGTGAAGATGAGCCAGTAGAAACAAAGGAAAGTGCCAGTGAATCAGGGGATGAATGGGAGAAAAGTGAAAAAGAACGGATGAAAGATCTTGAAGAACGAGATGCATTCTCGGCAAGAATGAAAGAGAAGGATAAAGAGAGACAGAGAAATGTGATGGAACGGTCAGACAAAAAGGTATGCTTGAACTGGGCTTGGTATTACAATACAAAGCTGATGAAATATTCCTAAACTTTAATTATAAATATGAATATTAGATATCAGCAAAGCACCCAAAGCCTTACCAAAAATTTAACTACAGTTCATCCAACTTTGAAACAGGCTTTTGAAGAAGCAAAGAAGAGACTTCATATGGATGAGGAAGATCGCAAGAATATGGTAACTATCTCTCTATCAAATATAGCAAATTTTATGAAATATTGCATGCTTAGCTATGTAATAATTTTCAAATGACCTTACTATTAAAATTGTGTAAAGAACTCATGTGCTAACTGATCAACTGGAGTAAACTGTCAATTTTATGGTGTTTGCAATTCAGGCAATGTTTTTATTTATTGATGAAGAATACACTGATTCTTTTCCTTTCAAATGAAGCTTCCAAAACTTCGTGAAAAGTCAAGACGTGAATACGTGAAAAAGCGTCAAGTCGACCAACTTGACATGTTAGAAGGAGACATTCAAGATGACGAGTACCTTTTTGGTGACTTCCGCTTGAGCAAACGTGAGAAGAAGGAACTCGATTACAAGAAAACTGTGGTCCATCTTGCCAAAGATTATAAGAAAGCTGGAGACTTGGAAAAAATTGACAGGTATGAAGATTCAATGCATCAAAAACATGCATGACCTTTAGCCAGTTTGCAGACATGCATAAGTATAATATCATGTTTTAATTGTTACTTCTACATATACTGTGCGTAAAAATAGATTTAAATCCTGACGGTCCAACATTTCAACACTCCAGTCTAGTATCTTCACTAGATTCATCCGAAGAGATCTGAGTTTGCCCTTAGTGAAGACACTAGATCAAAGTGTCAACACTTCAGCTCATGAATGTAGTTTGATTGAGCTTTGTTATTATACCATTCATTTTAACATAACCATGAGCCGTGGCAAAACGTGGTCATTGTATTACACCTGGTTGCTGTGAACATGCTAATTTCATATGCAAACTAACTGCCTGAAGCCCTGGACTTATGTTAAGCCCTAAGCAAGCTAACTTTGTGGTTGCTAAAGATACACGAGTTGTCATTGGTGGAAGAGAAAAAATTTTCCATCAAAGTTGTCTTTGTATTTGATAAAGAGAAATTGTTGTTATTTTTTAACCTTTTGCATTGGTCTCATTAATATCAGGTTAATTTCAAATCAATTTCATCTCCATTGCAGGTATGAAATGCCTAAAGAAGGTACCAAGCCATCAAAATATGATGATGAGATAATAACTGAAGAATTGGGCCCAAACTATGAGCAGAAACAATGGGAAGAAGATAAGCTTGGCCAAGCAAAGATGAGATTTGGCGCAAAGGATGCTAAAGATAAAAATAAGGTAGTAGACCAGGATATGGAATGTATGCAGTGTCCCAATAACCATAGCATACTAAAATTAACTTTAACATTCAGAGTTTTGGATCCCAACAAGATTTTACAAAATTCCAATATTAGGAGAATGCTCAATTCGTCCAGTGGGTGCACCTTTATAAAAAGTGTAGTCAGATTTCAAAATGTGATTACACTTTTCCGCGCATAATACAAAAGTATACAAATTTGCAAACTTCACAGGGCTATATTTTCCACATTTTACAATGTTTTGCAACCAAACTTCACCATTTTACTAAATTTAGGATGCTCTTTCCAGCTGTGCTAATGAATATTCCTAATTCAAAAGTTTGTCCAAATGGGGAATGGTCCATTGTCTATTAACAACCGTACAGACAAGTGCATCTTTTTTACAATTCACGCTCGTTCTTGTTGTCACACAGGGAAAGGACTATGATCTGATGGTCGAAGAAGAAGATCAAATTACATTCGTGTTGGCAGAAAACGTTCCTGGTACAATTACTGAAAAGGTCATTTACGTATTTGGAACTCATTCCAAGGTCATGTTAACCTGGTTACGCGAGTTCTGTATCATTGTTCACATCATTCGTTTTGTTACAGGAACCACAACTGTCCGAGCATGAGAGAAAACGAATGACAATAGAAGAAGTAAGTAAATTTGTTTCGTCGTTGTTTTAGAATGGAGCACATGAAGTTTAGGCTATTACAAATTAGGCTGAAGATTTTCTGTAAAAGCTTGTTCTAGGAATGCATTCCGACAGGTTCGTATAGGCAAGATCTTGACTAAGTTTATTTGGTGTTGCTCCGGACTTGTTAGTAGCATAACCAAATGTAAAGTGTTTTAGTAGGAAGGTCACGGTGTCTAGTTGTTGAGGAAAATGGTGGAAGAAATGTGAATTGATTACTAGTTGCAGTAAGGATCACCAGGAAGTTAACATTCCCGCGCGGAGTGAACGAATTAAATTGTTGACCGTTTATGGGGTATCTGTAAAGTTTTAAAATGTTTTCTGTTGTTAGACAAGAAAAAGTTTGCCAATTTACGCGTACAGGCAAAGCTTACTTGATGCTATAAAAGACCACCAGGTAATTATGGTAGATTTGTAAAATTTATTGTTGAAATAAAGACAAAGTCAACAACTAGTCTGAGTTATTCTGCCAAGGTACGAGCAAGTTTTCCTTGACAAGTTTTATTTGCTCGTGTGTACGCGAAAAAATTGACAATTTTTCCTTGACAATGACCCTGGTTTAAAAGCTAGTCGTACCAGCTTTTCAACAAGAAGACTTGCTCGTGTTTACGTGCAACAAGGAACACTTGACAAGTGAATTGTTTGTTAAAGTACTTAATTCATGCGTCCTCGTAAAAGTTGTCAAGAAAAAATATTGTCAAATTTCGTACACAGGTCACCGGGAACAAATTAAGCCTGTCAAGGAAAACTTGTTCGTCGTACAGACGCTTAAGTGAACTGGTCTGGAAACTTGTCAAGGAAAACTTGCTCGTCTGTACGGGGCTTTCGAATTTTCCCTAGCCGTATATTAAAACATGCTTTGCGCAAATCTTTGTCAGGTTTTGATCATCGAAGGTGAGACGGGGTCAGGAAAGACGACACAGATTCCACAATATCTCTATGAAGACGGTTATACCGCGAAAAAACTTAAAATCGGCTGCACTCAGCCAAGACGTGTGGCTGCTATGAGCGTGGCCGCGAGGGTCTCTGAGGAGATTGGAACTAAGCTGGGAAACGAGGTATTAAGTACTAGCAAGTGTAGATCCAAAAATTAAGATGTACAAGTTTCAGGTTTTTCGAGACTGTGTTTCCAGCCGTCTAAGATTAGATTCTCGCCCGCTAAAAATTATTAGTGGAAAATGCACCCGATACTTTAAGTTCTAGATTTAATTCTCCCTCAACTGAGCTATTCCAATGTTTTAACAGGTTGGTTACAGTATCAGATTCGAGGATTGTTGTTCTGAGCGAACAATTATCAAGGTATTGAACAAGAATAAATGTTTAGAAAAGTCCTTATCTTGACAGTCGTTTTCAAGTACAGTACTTGACTCTCCTGAGTTGCGAAAAGAGCTCAACCTTCCTCTGGGCAAAATTTTCAAAGTTGGGCTTTATAGGAATAGACCATAATCCATGAAATATTTTTTGTGTTACTTTTTTATTTTAGTGTTAATTAGCTACAGTACATTAGGTAGTGTGTTGACATGGAACTTTTCTCAATGATTGTCCATTTTGCAAACCTTCTCAACAGGCAATGCCCGTGGCTGCGTGCCTCTCCTGACTAACTCCGTGATTTCCCTGGGCCCCTTTGTTCAAAGCTGGGTATAACCCTTGGTAAAATTTTAACACCACTGTCTTGGTTCTGTATGTATTTCTACACGTCTGATTATTTCAAAACTTCCTGAAGTAATATTCGAAGCCCAAAAACAAGCCGTTGGTAAATCTCTGTTCAATCGAGCTAAGTGAACCGGTTTTCAACTACTGGCTCCTGTAGTTTTAGCTTATAATAGCTACGGATTGTGTCATTACGATATAAATACCCCTTCTCATTTCATAATTAGTGTCAAAAGGTACTGTGTACAAAAGTGAGATACTGAAGAATACAAACGAGTTTTTTTCTAATAGTACATGACGGATGGCATGTTGCTGAGGGAATTTCTTAGTGAACCTGATCTTGCAAGTTACAGGTACTGGGTTTTCTATTTGTTAAAACGTACCAAATGAACTTTAGTAAATGGACCGTGGACATAACTCAGTATCACAATAAACTGGGCCGGTTGTACGAACGGTGGATAGCGCCACCCACTAGATAGTGATTTTTTTCAACTGCCACAGAAAGCCATAGAGAAGCAATCACACCAGAGATATTAAACTCGCAAAAAATAGCACGTGACTTCAACTCAAAAATGATGAACTTTAATACGAGTTTTACTTTCTTTTTGAACATGTTAAGAAAGTTTGAAGAAATTATTATGCGGCGGATAACGCCTTTGGGGCCTGTGTATTACGCTGGATAAGTCAAAATTATACATGAATGTTGCACCTCGCCTTAAATAACAGTATTCAATCAAGCTATGTATAAAAAAGCTGAAAGGCTCAAAGGCGATTACTGATAATTTTAAAAGCTGTTATACAATTAACAGATTAAACCTATTTTCATTTGCCCTTTAAACTAAACTAACTTCAAGCTAACGAGCGAGGATTAGAGTAGATTTTAGGGTACGTACCGAGTGCATGCATGGCCTACATCCCACTCAGTGAACCAAAATTTGATTGGGTTGTTTCTCGTTTCTAAACAGCGTGATGATCATTGACGAAGCTCATGAAAGAACACTCCACACCGATGTTTTGTTTGGTCTTGTCAAAGATATCGCTCGCTTCAGACCTACACTCAAGTTGCTCATCTCCAGTGCAACTTTGGATGCTGAGAAATTTTCTAGCGTACGTACATATTCATTACATCGCAACAAAATGGGGTTATATATAAGGAGCTATGTTGAGTATATAGGGAGCAACCCCAAATCTGGACTTGGATCAAATCCGTCTCTCCAAAGGATCCGAGGAATCCAAATAAAGCTAGGAAGTGGGAAGGTTTGATGTTTTCCTCAAACTTTCCCGTGTTATTTGGACTCCTCGGACCCTATGGAGACGGACTTTATTCAAATCTACACACACTAAATCACCCCTGATGGAGACATCAAACCGGAGTGTTGCATCAATCATGATTGGATAAAGTCAGTCGTAGCGAGCTAGCTTGTTGACATTTGCCACGAGTGGGAAAGAGCCTTACGGCTGGTCGGTTGTTGCAGCATGGTTAAGAAATGAACTGTTTTATTTCTAGTTTTTTGATGACGCTCCAATATTTCGCATCCCAGGCCGACGTTTTCCCGTGGATATTTACTACACTAAGGTATGGTGGTTTCCATATGTTGATGTGAACAAGGATGAGGAATAATTCCATTTCACAATTAGTCTTTCTTACTATTTTATCAGGCCCTGAATGCGCCATTTTGCATGGTGAAGTAGTGGGTGATTCTCTGTCACACACGTGGCATTGCTAGTTATTTTGGTGTCTCAATGACCAACGGGAATGCCATGTCATGTGTGCGACGGGAGAATTACCCTTGCTATTGTTTTATTCAGTGAACAATATGGGAACCAAGTTTTGGTATTTCAGCGAACGATAGCGTGAGGAAGGCTAATTGTGTTGAAAAGTTTGAAATATTAAATTAGGTAACTTAGTAAAACCACAGTTAATTAAATGCATGTTTTGGAGACACGACGAAAACACAGTACAACTGATTATCTACATGCAAAATATGGGTCCTATTTCTCCTCACGTGTGTAATGTATTAACTTCATATTAACCAGTAATAAAAGATTGAGTCCAGTTATTGGTTGTTTACGCAAAATTACAATAGGCACGTGGTGAGATAGGTACCGATTTTTGTAAAAACCTGAATAATAACATTGATTATGAGTTCTATTATATTGTAAGTAGTCCTGCAAACCATGGATAATTCTATTTTACTATGATAAAACAATAAGTTTGCATAATCGCAAACTCTCATTCTCATTTGAGGCAAGCTTGAGCTCCTGGCCTTTTGTTACATCACTAACAGGCATGCTCTGGGAAGAGTCTGGGCTTCTGTTATCTCCTGATTCCGTTTTCTATTCCCAGGCTCCCGAAGCTGATTATCTGGACGCGGTGGTGGTGAGTGTCCTTCAGATCCACCTGACGCAACCAGATGGCGACATCTTAGTATTTCTCACTGGCCAAGAAGAGATCGAGGCATCTTTTGAAATTCTCACCGAACGCACCAGAAAACTCGGCTCGAAGATTAAAGAGCTCCTCATCCTGCCCATCTATGCTAACCTTCCCTCGGACATGCAGGCCAAGATTTTCGAACCGACACCACCTGGGGCTAGAAAGGTATACGTGCACTGGTTATCTATAAGCTCATTGAGTTTGTAAGAGTCACTACTGACAGAAGCGTTGTCCAGCATCGCTTAGCTGTTGATGTAGAAAGATTTAGTGTTGGTGTTATGTACTCAAGTGAAAATTATGTTTTTAGTGTTACTCTGCACAGCCAGAATTCTGCTGCAAGCTTGTTACTTCCTGTCTTCAAGCCGACATCAGGATGCATTCGCATCGCTTGCTCCGGCTTGATGATAACAACTCTGCTGCAAGTTGTCAACAGGCTTGATGCAAGTTGATTGTCAAGAATTTTTATCCACAAGCTTGATGCGAGTTGTTTCAACAACGATATGAAGTTGCAACAAGTCTGATTTTCGCACACTTGATGCAACTTGATAAAGTCAGTGCTCTTGATGCAATTTGTCGGCAGCTTGGATAAAGCCAGTAAAATCTACAACTTGCATCATGTCTGTGACGTTGCTGGCTTTTAAGCTTATGTTCCCATCGAACAGGCTGAAGAATATGCCGTGATCAGGCAAAACAGACATCTTCCAGCTTGTCCTTCAGCTCGTCCGATGTGGATATATACACAGAGTAACACTACCAATAACGTAGTGAGGGTGTTACTTAAAACACGTGTAGTGACTGTTTCATCAGCTATGAAACACAAGCACCATGTAGACAAATGTTTTGGGTCCAATCCTGTGGAAACTGCCAGTCTTTAATCTTTAAAAATTTCTTTATACACGGTGGCCTTTCAGTGTTCTTAAAATGTCAAACTGATTTTCAAAGGGCCGTGTTATAAAGGGCCAGTGTTATGAATAGTTCAAAACGACTGGCCCAATTTAGAACATTGTGTAAGCTGAGCAACTCAAAGCCAAAGTATATTACATCTTTTAAGGTGATATAAAGAAGTTGTAATTTAAGTTTTTAATTTGAAGTTTCCCCTAATGTTCTAACTATATGCGATGACCTTATGCCCGTCATTACTTAAGCCGTACTAAATTGCTTACATCAGGTCGTCTTGGCAACAAACATAGCCGAAACCTCACTGACCATAGATGGTATTATTTACGTCATTGATCCTGGATTTTGCAAGCAGAAGAGTTACAACCCTAGGACTGGCATGGAGTCTCTCGTTGTCACGCCCGTATCAAAGGTATGCATTTCAAAACCGTTCCCATGAAATGTCACACCCGTTAGGCAAAGGAGGGTTTCGTCAGAGTGAAGCCATAAATGGGGAGCACCCTGACAAAATATACCACTGACATATTTGTGGGTTGAACCTTAGTCCGAAGTTCGAACTTGTAAAAAGAATCGGTCAACATGAAAAGGAAAGAAATTCCGAAGAACTTGCAATTGAAAATTGTGAATAAATAAGACAAGCGGTTGAGAGTGTAAATTTTCGAAATAAAGTCGAAAACATACAGTCTCAACTGCCTGCCTTGTTTTATTCATATTTTGAGTTGCAAGATAACTCTATTTTTCGAAATTTGTTTCTTTTTATACTTTCTTAAGTTGTCGGCTGGCCTTGGTTTTTTAATCAGTCAACGCTCTGCTGAAAGCAATTGGGGTATATCGAGACGATTTTGTGCAGAGGGGGGGGGGGGGGGGAGTGGGTCAAACTTTGGCGATTTACAAACCATATCAATTCGTTTGGTAAATATACCGGCAATTTGCAAACGAGGAAGTGGTCGTGTATAGACTTGTCAAAATGAAAAAGATATTTAAAACAAGTAAAGTCTCATTATTTTTCCTCGTGATTGTAGGCTTCAGCCAATCAGCGAGCAGGGCGTGCAGGTCGCGTGGCCGCAGGGAAATGTTTTCGACTGTACACAGCCTGGGCGTACAAGAATGAACTGGAAGAGAACACAATCCCTGAGGTATGCCGCATCACGAAGGCGAATATTTTCCAAGCAATGATTAGTACTGATTACAGCCTTCTATGAAATGGCAAGATAATCTTCGCTTGATCAGGGGCCGGTTGTTCGAGCCCGTTTAGCTTAAACGGCGGTTAAGCTAAAAATAGAAACCAAGTTTTGGATTCATTCAACAACCAAACTAAACGTTTTGAACCTTAATAGAATGATTATGCTTACAACTACATATTTACTGCAAAATATTTAAGTTAACTGTTTAACGAGTGATGTAAGAGTGTTATATAATTTTGATTTATCCACCGTTTACGCTAAACGGGCTTCGAACAACCGGCCCCAGATTACAATTGAGATTACAATCGAAGTTTAGTTTAACAGATTTTGAGATTAGGATCAAGATTAAAAATCAGCAATCTCAAAATAAGCAAAGGCAAATGTCTGGAAGTCACATTCTTCATTTCTGCTGCAAAACCGTCCAGTTTAAATTTTAAAAGATGAATACGTCTATAATATCAAACAGCTTTATGTGTTCATTGAACAACTAAATTGAAATATGTCAACATGAAGAAACACACAAGCTGCTGCGGGCGAAGCGAGCGGCATTATATTCTTGACGGCACTCGATTTGAAAATATTTATCATTCGAGATGATCTTCTGAATCCGCAATGTAGTGGTCAGTAGTTGTGTAGTAATCTTTCTAATACTCGATTTAAGAGGATTTAAGGATATTTTTCATTGTTCAGTAGCGGGCGTTATAAAACTATAGCTATGCGCATGCATGAGTTTAAGGTAATGCAACTACTGTACTCTATACCTCGCAGCATTCCCTTTCTATTAGAAATTTCTAGTATATATAACTACATATTCAGTGTTTAAAACATACGCTTTGTCATTCACAAGATAAATTGAGTTTTGATTTAAGTTTGACTTGGTCATAGCCAAAGGGGATTGACGGGAGGTAGGTTTTCAAGATGGCGGCTGTTTTTCAAGATTCTTAAAACGAGAACGAATCAACAACCAGACATTTATAACATTCCTAAATTAAGGTTAGGTTGAGGGTAAGGGTTGGGTTCAGGAATGTTACAAATGTCTGGTGTTGATACGTTCTCGTTTTAAGAAATAAGAGCCTTGAAAAACATCCGCTCGTCCCCTTATCCATCCTCTTTAGCCATCACCGATTTGACTTGTACACCATGGTTCAAATTGCTTGCTGGAATCTTTAAGGCGACTCTGCTCTGTGGTTTTTAGATCCAAAGAACAAATCTCGGAAATGTCGTACTGCTGTTGAAAAGTCTTGGAATAAATGATCTAATTCATTTTGATTTTATGGATCCCCCGCCTGCAGAAACGTTGATTCTAGCTTTGGAACAATTGTATGCCTTAGGAGCGTTGAATCATCATGGAGAGTTAACCAAGGTAGGTTTGGTATGACACATAGTACATCGTACATGGTATGATATGGTTTTGTATGGTCTGGTGTGTTGTGGTGTGGTGTGGTGTGGTGTGGTGTGGTGTGGTGTGGTGTGGTGTGGTGTGGTGTGGTGTGGTGTGGTGTGGTGTGGTGTGGTGTGGTGTGGTGTGGTGTGGTGTGGTGTGGTGTGTGGTGTGGTGTGGTGTGGTGTGGTGTGGTGTGGTGTGGTGTGGTGTGGTGTGGTGTGGTGTGGTGTGGTGTGGTGTGGTGTGGTGTGTTGTGGTGTGGTGTGGTGTGGTGTGGTATGGTATGGTATGGTGTGGCGACGCTGGCGTGGTAAGCTTTGATATGATAATACATTGTATGTCGTGAAACGTTCCAATTATCTGTTTCATAGCTGGGCCGAAGAATGGCTGAATTCCCTGTTGATCCGATGATGTCCAAGACACTTATTGCTTCTGAAAGGTAACCCGATACATTGCTCTTCTCCTCCTCCTCCAAGCAGATTGGAAATTATCATAGACTAATATATTTAACTGCGGGTTCAACTTCGTAAGCACAGTATAGGGAATGAACAGTTCCGCCATTCAGCAGTCCAACCTATCCCCCTATTTTTATGCAACTGACTGCTCAGAGTAATGGCGGAACAGCATGTTCATCGTTTTGTTGGCTACAAAATCCAATTGACTTGCCAGAACCTGTGTGATGAACAGGCGTAAAGCGACATGCGCGGCGACACAAACTTCAAAGGTTCGGACTTGAGTGGCTCTTCTGTTTATTGTCTACTCTGTGTACCTTTTCCTTCTTTTCCAGATATTCGTGTACAGATCAAGTGCTGACGATCGCGGCCATGTTGTCGGTGAACAACGCCATATTCTATCGGCCAAAAGACAAGGCAGTCCATGCTGATAATGCAAGGAAGAACTTCTTTCGCCCGGGGGGTGATCACCTGACTTTGCTCAACGTCTACGAGCAGTGGGCAGAGACAAACTATTCGACGCAGTGGTGTTACGAAAACTTTATACAACACAGATCGATGAAACGCGCGAGGGATGTTAGGGATCAGTTGGAAGGTCTAATGGAGAGAGTGGAAATAGAAATCACCTCGAATCCTCACGACTCTACCGCCGTACGAAAGGTAGGTCTGTCGGGGGGAGGAGGATTTGTACGAACGTCGAATAGTGCTATCATTTTGGGTCTATTGATTAAAAGGCGGTTATAGCTAAATTATCTGTAAGATTTTAAGGAAATTTCCCAGGAGCTTGTTTGTAAACATAGATATGTTTCTTCCGAAATCTTGTCTGGATCAACAGTCGGTTTCTGAAGTTTTAAAAGAAGCAGAAGTGTTGAAATATGGAAACTTTAGTGCTAACCTAGGTTTCAAGAACTGACGCTTTTTTTGCCAACGACCCCCGTATTTTGTCGAATCAAATATTTTTTTCTCAGGCGTTTACTGCAGGATTCTTCTACCACACTGCTCATCTTGGTAAAGGTGGTCAGTACAGAACAGTGAAACATCAGCAGGTACAGTTGCTTTCTGCTGTTGAAGCTCATTTCAGTTTGTCGTAAAACCTACTCTCTCCGAGTGCTTGTATCTTAACAAAATGATCTGCGAACTATTCTGAGTGCCTTGTACTTGGGCAGAAACCTTGCTAGTCGAGTCTTTCAATGTGATCCAATAAAAATGAATCTCTTGAGAACAAGTGCCTATAAAACGAAATTTTGTCAAGTAATGAAACTTCTTTTGTAGAATGTTTGGAACTCTCTTCCTTGTCGAAGTATTCACCATTATTTGATATGCAAATACAACACGTATGACGTCACGTTGCATAAATGATTGGCTACGAGATTGCTTATTCTGTATATAATAGCAAAAGAAAATAACTGAAACTGCAACCTAAATAAATTAATCTTCTTCAAAGGCCGTTATGTTGTATTATTTGTATATCCAATAAAGCATAATATTATTTATTGAAAATATTTTAGGAGTTTTGATTGGTTAAGAGCTAAAGGTGAAATCGTCATATCCGCTTGGAAGTTGCCCAAATTTGCGGTTGAAAATAAATATACGACATTTTGACGCATTTCGTCGTATATTGAAAACAAATATACGACATTATGACTCATTTTGTCGTATATTGACTGACCTTTGTTAATCGACCTGTCGTCGTAATCTGACAATTGTTTTAAGAATATTTTGCCGTAGTCTGATTGGCTTATTAAAGTTTTCGAACAATTTTATGCTGTTCCATTATTAGCAGCTTGTGTCTTCTTACTTACAAAGCAAGCTGAGCTTAAACTGTGTTTAAAATATTCAGCCTTCGGCTTCGGCACAATTCTCTTCCGTAATAATTCCTCATATCCTGTGAATTCAAGTGATACTTGAAAGCGTCCTGAGGGTGTGATATTTGATTGAAGTCAAAATCAGACGAAAGGTTTTTTCGTCCTACTGGTCCTTTATAAAAACTAATGGATCTCCTCCATTTCAGACAGTAATGATTCACCCAAACAGCAGTCTGTTTGAAGATAAACCTCGCTGGTTGATTTATCATGAGCTCGTCTTCACCACCAAGGAATTCATGAGACAGGTATTTTGTCCTCTTTTCCAATTCAGAAAGCAAAACCGCTATTGAAGCGATGCGGAATATTTGAAGCGTTTAATTTGTAAAAAATGCGATATTCTCGTAGTGTTAAACCACACCCTCCCCCTTAAACACATCACATTCGGAGGATTTCTATCCGTTTGAAATCATTGTTAATAAAAGAGATAATTTAGAGACTCTTTAGAATCACAATGCAATGGTTTATCTGAAGAAATAAGGCTCTTCATCGTCACGTGCGTATTGTATTCTCGCTTAACCAACCAACACCAACGTTTTAGAAAAGTTAGCCAACCGCGACATGAACAATTGGGCAATTCAAGAATTGCTATTGGTGCAATTGGAAACAACACAATACAAACGTGATGATGAAGGACCATATTTTTACATGAAGGTTCACAAACATAGATAACGAGATACATTCTTATTCTGAGTTTGCTGACCATTTCTTTTATTAACTAAGTTGAAACTTGCTCCACCGTAGTATATAATTTTTTACATTTAACTCATTGAAACAGCATTTTCTTTGACTGCCCGCCTGAAAAAACGCTCTAACTAACCTCTTTCGGGAACGCTGTTGATGCAGGCATTATTTTGCTACATTGATAATCCACTCCCCATTTATTTTTCAAGGTGTTTGAAATTGAGAACACATGGCTGCTGGAGGTCGCGCCACATTATTACAAAGCAAAGGAGATAGAGGACAGTACCAGTCACAAGATGCCCAAAAAGATAGGAGCGACGAAGGAGCAACTGCAAACATGACCACGGTTAAATCTGTGCAAAACTAAAGTCAGTACGTCGCATGGCTCAGTCAGTTGGGCCTGGCTGTATTCGTTTAAATACAGCTTGTTGTACAGGACTACCTACACTGGACCAACATGTTTCAAATATCTTTTGAGGTAGTTCAGACACAAACTACGACAGCTTATTGTAAAATACTAAAGCTCCTTTTACACGAGCAAATTTTCATTGACATATTTCAGGTGTCAAATGTTTTTGACCATGTAAATTGGGAATTTTCGACAAATTTGTGAAGGGGCTTAACCACACTCGACCACCGCGCTTCCGATGATCATTTTCAGGTAGTTCAGACACAAACTACGACAGATTATTGTGGAATACTAACCACACTAGACCACCACATTTGAGATATTATTTGCACACAAATTTTTACATCAGTACAGGAATATACATATTAAGGTTTGACTGGTTTACTGAGGTATGTAATGTTTGCCTATTGTAGTATTGCGCTTGTTTTTTTTCGGCGCATTTCCCACCGGCGAAGAAATTGTCGTGTATTTTCACCATTGAATTGTCACTCGTTTTTAACAACCAGAATAATATGGCGTCGTGTTTTTTTAATAGATGTCAAGTGTTTCGTTCAACTCTATATTAAACTGGAACAATAACTTCACCGCCATCGAGTGTTTTTGTCAAAGCGGTTGATACGATTTTGCCCGGAATGTACCGAGATTTAATCAATTTTAACTAGTGTTATGGCCTGTGAACTTAGTGTGTGACCTTGTGAAAATGTCTGCTTCATCTAATCCCGGATAAGCAGTCCATGTGTTCCCGGTCATAAAACAATTTGTTATATTAACAAATTTAGGATGCGACGGTTATGTAAAGTTCAAAAAGTAAAGTGCTTAAAATTGATCATTTTTTATAATCGACTATTTTTAGTATGTACAAATATGGAAAGTTAGATTAGGCCTATTCTCGATGAAGAAATTCTTTATACACTTAAAAATTACTGATTATTTGTTATTATTAATGTTTACTACTTAATTATAGACGTGTTTAATTAAACAGCTTATTTAACCAATTAATCAACTTATCTTTATCTAATGACTTGATAAACTAATTAGTTCTGTTGACAGTCGATTGTGTCAATTTTGGGATCCATGTTTTTCGTAGAATGTTGTAACTAGTCAGTAAAATACTTCAATTTCTGTTGGTGCGAAGTTTTTGCTACCAGCAAACAACGACTGGGTTTGTGGAGTGCCATACTGATACCCAGCTGGTGGCTGGTATGTGTGGCCAAGGTCACTCACTGCTCGAGCTTTGGTTAGTGTAGCATTGTTAGTGATGAGCAGATCACAACCTCCACCAAATCTTGCTCCGCACGAAAGATTACAGTAGATTGCGTAACCATTTTGACCGTTAATGATGGGACATTTGAATGGTTGCATGTTGTTAGGGTTTCGTAATGAGAACAAAAATGACACGTTGGAACTTTTGTACTGATCTGAACCTAAGAAAAGAATAAGGAAATTGAGAATAATTATTACTCGAGCTCATTTTCCAACGTGAATTTGTTCGCGCGAGCGTAATTTTTTTAACAGGAGTATCCACACCTCTTTCAATAACGTGTAGTTTGATTTAGCTGTCGTAAGATGTTTCATTGAACATATTTCATCATTAACTGGGATTTCCCATGAAAGTAAAAACCTTCTGGTGGCATTAAGGAAAGGCGAAACGGAATATTTATGATAATTCCTATACACTAGAACATTAAATTCACTCGTGGACTATTATATTAATTCGTTCATTATAAATTTGTCTCGTATATTTCTGTATTTTAATCTCTGACTTTTCTTGCCTAACAACAGTACAGTATTTCCGTCTTAAAAACCACCGTCTTTTTTAAGGAGTCATCTTTGTTTTCGCATTCGACCGCGAATTTCGTCTCGCTGTAGGAATTGGTCATTACTGTTAAAATTAGAAACATATCATCGCACAGAAAATTCACTCACTTTAACTGGAATTCATTCTGGTGGAAAATGGGATTAAAACTTTATCTAATGCGGAAGATGCATGTACGTCGTCGCAAATTTTGGTTTCTTACGTATACGCATCGAAAAGAACAGAACGAATGATTCGATACTAGAAGTGAAATTTAAATACACAAAGATTTTGTTAGGAATAGCAATAAATGTTTTGTGACTAAAGTCCTAACACAGCAACGTACGCAATTTGTTGCAGTTCTTATTCTGAGCACAATAGAAACAAACTAAAAACAATTCCGATTAAATTATACGCGAGAAAAGTGATGTTTAGGAACCTTACAATTTGATGATGATCATATGGCTCAAAGCAACTGAACTGAATAACTGGAACTTTCTGCGTATTTAAAACATTCTGGAGATGTAAGTAAGTTGGGTTTTTATCCCATACTAGACTTATCTTCTTGTGTTGTTTTCCGATTCTCGCCGAGTCGCCGATGTATTTTGTCAACATTTTCTCTTCTTAAACTTATTGGTCTCTTAATATTTCTTTATCAGGCTCTCTATTGTCTTTAGTTTACAATTTTCCGTTTCTTTTTGCTTGGTTTCTGTGACGTCTTTAGCCCAAAAATGTTCTTTAAAGTGTAGGTTTAATCATCAGCTAAATTTTGTTCGCCATTGTTGTTGAGCAGTTTGATGCGGACGGCAGCGTAAGCAGCAAGCAGGTAAGTTCGGGTTTTTGTAACCAATCAGAAAGCCGGTTTTATCGATAAAGAGAAAAGCGGGTAAGTTCGGAAAAGCAGGTTAGTTCGAAAAAAACTTACCTGCTGAGAACCAATCAGAAGCCCGCTTTCATGACACATATGGGATAATATAACAAACTTACTTGCAGGGAGGTTGGTTCGGAATTAACGCACCGAGGGGTCTGACAGCTGTTCGAACCTACCGAGCGAAGCGAGGTAGGTTCGGACAGCTGTCAGACCCCGAGGTGCGTTAATCCCGAACCAACCGAACCTGCAAGTAAGTTGGGTTTTTATCCCATACTAAACTTATCTTCTTGTGTTGTTTTCCGAGGCTCCCTGAGTCGCCGATGTATTTTGTCAACATTTTCTCTTTTTAAACTTATTGGTCTCTTAATATTTCTTTATCAGGGTCTCTATTGTCTTTAGTTTACAATTTTCCGTTTCTTTTTGCTTGGTTTCTGTGACGTCTTTAGCCCAAAAATGTTCTTTAAAGTGTAGGTTTAATCATCAGCTAAATTTTGTTCGCCATTGTTGTTGAGCAGTTTGAGGCGGACGGCAGCGTAAGCAGCAAGCTTGGGTTTTTGTAACCAATCAGAAAGCCGGTTTTATCGATAAAAGAGAAAAGCGGGTAAGTTCGGAAAAAGCAGGTTAGTTCGGAAAAAGCAGGTTAGTTCGAAAAAAACTTACCTGCTGAGAACCAATCAGAAGCCCGCTTTCATGACACATATGGGATAACGGCCTGAACGGAAAGTTTTTGACAAGCGGGGTCGTACACTTTATCAACTTCAGTCATTTTCTCATTCAGAATCTTGCTTATACCATCTGTCACATTGCTTATTTCCTCTGCCATTATTTTCATCTTTGTGAGCGGTGTGTTTTACTTTGATATCTTTCGCAGTTTTCTCACAGGTGGCCTTGCTCTTGTTGACAGTTTCCAATGCCTGAAAAGTGAATGGGGGACAATTAAACCATCCTGTGTTTGATACTGGGATTATTTAAAGAAAATTGTATCATTATAGAAGTCGAAAAAGGGATGAATGATTCCTATTCAACAATTAGGCTTTTTAGCCGGTACTGTAGAAGAATCTTCCATAGTTCTCTACACCAGAACTGCTGTGCTTAATTGCAATTCTCTGTTGTTAGTGCAATACATCTCAAACAAGAATAAGAAATATTGTATATGCAGGATCAACCCTACCAAAGATGTAGCACCAAGTTGACAGTAGAGAGGTTTAGATTTGGCTTCCAATACCGCTACCTTAATCTATCGTTCAGCCAATCAGATGTGCGGAACCTACCCGATTAACCAATCAAATTGTTTAAAAATTTGGGAAAAGGTAGCGGTAGTGGTAGGCGAAGTCAAGTCTGAACGTCTTTAGTTTGTGTTGAATAACAGCAGGTATAGAAAACATATTATTACGCGGGATGCATGCGATGTTTATGGACAATTTTCATGCTCGACTAAATTTGCATCTAGGCAAGTCTTTCACGGCAATTAGGAATGTTGCTAGTAGACTATCTACCTACAAAACTGGAGTTGTAGAAACATGTACCTACCTTAGTTCCTTCAAGTTTCATTGCGTTGATGGTGGCGTATTTCGACTTCACAGCTTCCTGTTGTTTTCGAAAGATTTCATGAATTGCGACGCACGTATGGCCAGGTTTCGTGTGAACGGACGCCACGCATTTCATGCATATTAGTTCTTTACACGTTTCGCAATAAAATTTCGGAATGGCGTCTTTATGTTGATTGCAGCTCAGCGTTTCTGCTCCGATTTCCTGTTGCTCGTCACGGTTTATTATTTCACTGATTGAGAGCATTGTATGATTTTGCATCGGTGGAAAACGTTGGTGAATCATGTAACATTCGTGACAGAAAAGCATTTGACATTCCATACATAATGTGATCGTAGACCCATTCTTGCAGTAAGAACAAACACAATCCTCTTGCTTTCGATCTGGTCCTACGGCAGTCAAGAGCTTAACGATAAATTCATTGTCTGGCAGTCCAGCCACGTTCTCGTTTCCTTTCAGTGTAACAGTGGACATGCAAGTTGGACAGGCAAACGTCTTTCCCTCGCCATCAACATTCACTTCTGTTGTCAGTTTATCAAGGCAAGCCTTACAAAATGAATGAGAGCACGGCAAAATCTTCGGTTCTTTGATGGTTTTCGTACAAGCACCACAAACGGATTGGAAACCGATCGCTGCAGTAAGATGTAAACTTCAACCGTAGCGAATATACTTTGTCTTAAAGTCAAGACTATGTCTATGTTAACCTTTTCTACTTCGAATCTTGCTTGTCTGAGCACATCCTGATATTGTATGGTATTTATATATGTATTAATTCAGGTGGTTTCCAAGTAATGCACCCTGCTGTTTTACCTGGAATATAACACGCACTATCACTTTCATTTGTAAATTAATACACAAAAATCGTCGCTCAAATGTTAAGATATTTGAATTTGCATCGAATACCAGTAAGGCTGTCTTGGTATCACTGCTTCTTTTTGTTACAATTGTGACATAAGCGCTGGTATGTCAACCAAGTGCGAAGAATACCAAGATATAGCGGAAATGCACTCCAACGAGTATTCGGTCTTTCGTAGAAATTACGCAATAATACTTATAATAGTAAAAAATATCGACACAAATGTCTAGGAAATTCTTAATCCACAATTAAGAGCTAGTACCATCGTTATAATAGAATTCTCACGATAGCTGAAAGAGTCAAGTATGGTAGTACTATGCAAGGTGTCGAAATCCAATGTGTAAATAAATGTAATTTGATCGCCAACTGCCTTGCTTAGAATTTCACAAATACTTGAATAAATATCACAACTGAATAAATTTCCTTAATATGACAAAAGAAGTAGTTAAAAATTATCACATGTACGTGATTATAGTACTGGCGGTATGTCGACAATATTGAGGCAAGATTACAAGCCAATGTTAAGTAAAATGTCCGTAAAGAATGACTCATTTGACGAAGGAGAGATTACAGATATTTTAAAATAGAAACAAAGATTGCATCTAATGAAAACAATTTCTACAATGTTACTATGCCCATACATTTTACCGTTTTGCCGTAATGCACTTGTCAATTGTAACCCCCCCCCTCCCAAACCTCGGGAAAGGAAGGGGTATGTTGGGGAGAGGGTTGTTTCTTTTCACACTTAATAGCAATGCCTAGAGTACATTCGGCCCTGAATTAAATAAAGCTCAAATTATGAAAGCATTTGCTTTCCGCTTCATTTGAATCATTTTCACTCTTTTTTAACACGCAGTTGTCATATTGTCTGGAGTGTTTAAAAAATCGTGAAAATAAAATATCTTCTTCGTGATTCGTGGAATGTGAAAAGGATCTCCGTGATTTCGTGACAAGCCCCCTTGCCCCATCCCTAAAATGCATTCCTAGAAACAATTTGTATGTATAATTTGTCAGGTTTGACCTCATTAATGCCAGACAAAGTGATCCTGAAAAATGAAGAAAAGCTTGTTGAACATCTGTTCAGTTTTCTCAACAACAGAACATCTCCACTAAAGCTTTGTTACAGAGCATCTTTACATGGTTGGTCTGGTCAGCAGTTTCATCAACAGTGTGATTATAAAGTAAACACTGTAGTTTTGGTCAAGGTTGGAAACAATATCTTTAGAGGATACGTACACTGATCAAACTTGGCAAGGTAAGAATTTTAGTGATTCTCCTTATAGTCATACTTTCTAGTACTTTTTACATTCGACATGGAAAAACTGTTACTTATTTTTACCACTTTACGTACCATACAAGTAAAATTATATACTAGCTAAGCGCAAACACAAGCAGTCAGCCTCGCTGGAAATATTCAAAACGGTGCCATTTTTAATATTTTCAAGGGGCCGACGGCTTCTGGTTCAGAAACAATCGATATCTACCATTATTATTTCTATGGTTTAGTCATTATTGTAGCAGCAAATATTCTTCATACAATAATATATTAACTTCTCGATTCGTGCCTTCCAATAAGAACAGTTAAAATGTCTACACCTAAGGTACTGCTGGAACGAAATTTTGTCGAGGACCTAAATGATTATTTCGCTGATGTATGTTATATGACCCTGGGTACGAGGAACTGTTTAAATTGGACATCAGTGCTGCATTTGAAACACCACAGCTAGACTATGATCAAGTATACAACGCCCTAAGATAGATAAACGGCGACAGGATCCGACAAAATTCCTTATTGGATGTGGAAAGATTTTGCTAACTTTCTTTCCCCAGTTGTATTGAAAGCTTGGAATATGTCGTTGGTTACGTCCATGTGGCCTAGCCTATAGACCTATCTACACGGAACTATTTGTCGCATACAATTCTTACTCTGGCGTATGGAAACGAGCGCTTGTGTCAGATTTTTACTCGTTCGCTGATGGTGAAATTTCAAATCTGTTTACGCATGTTTACTCGATCACATATAGCAGAGTATGCGACAAATCACATGGTGTAGATAGGCCTTATGGAAAACAGTTAATTGCAAAGGTTGATATTCAGAGGCATAAATATCACACTTGTAATAGCCAGAGCTTTTGAGAGGATAGTTTAAGAACATTTCTCCAAAGAAACACTTGAGAGTGGTCTTAATAACAACCTTATAGAAAAGGAGGCGGCTGCGTTGATGCATTGCTCGAAATACAACATTTTAATCTGAAAGCACTGGACAGCAACCTGAATAAAACAGTGCGATTGTTTGCGATGGATTTTAGCAAAGCTTTTGACAGTGTCAGAGATAACATACTGGGTGAAAAGCTTAAGCGTATTGGTTTGAATCCATGCCTAGTTAATTGGTATGTGGATTTTTTAAAAGATAGAAAGCATTAAGGATTTTACATAGTGGCATCGTAGGTGAATGGATTATGGTGAATAAAGAAACAACGCAAGGTAGTGTTAGCGGTCCTCATCTCTTCAGCCTGTTTGTTAACGACCTTATCACAAAAGAAGAAAACAAAGCTGCATTGGATAATTATACAGATGATGCCACTTTATAAGTCGTTGTACAAAAAAATTCTCAGGATTACTCTTTAACCTAGTTAGATCAACTTATGAACTGGACACAAACAAATTACATGTCGTGTAATGATCCAAGTGTAAGGAATTAGTTCTAAAAAAATCAGGCAGAGCAGAGAGCAATGTCAAAAATTGAATCTAATGGGAGTGAGTTTCCAGTCTAAATGCAAATTTACGCGACATATAAAGAATATGTTATAAAGTGCAGATAAAAGTTTATACGTGATACGATCGTTACGAGAGGAAGGATTTTGTCAATGGGAATTGAATTTACTTTTCAAATCTCTTGTAATCTCGAAGATATCGTATGGACTATCTGTCTATGGTTCGAGTCTACCTCAGATTTATACACAGATGTTATAAACGGAATTATTCAAGCAAGCATTATGATATATGTAAACTATTAGAGAAAAGCGATAGTAATATTTTTAGAAAGATAAAAAATAATGACAATCATCCGCTTAAACACATGCTACCCATAGCTAAGGACTCACCTAGGCCTCTGCATAATAATAGGTCAGTGTGGCCAAAATGATATGCAGAACGCTTCAAAAATAGCTTTTTAATAGATTGATTTTTAAGTATAAATTGCATGTAATAATGAGTCGGATAGTTTTAGCATATTGATGTATTCATCTAAAATATTGTAAATTTGATATATATTTCTTCAAATGATTTTAATAAAGACCAAATGGTACTTCCTGAGCAAGCAATAGCACTAATTACGCGGAAAACACAGATCCGAAGATGATTTTCTGTACTTCGTATTCTGTGGTGTTTATATTAAAGTTTCATTCCCTCATTGAGATGAGTGCAGAGAAGTGACAAGGTCAAATCTTGACGTTCTGGTTTTATTTTTTTTATTTTAAGTAGAATCCTACTAGACTGACTATGTAAATGCTGTCATTTGTTTGGCTACTCCATACTTGCTATCTATTTCTCGATGGACAGCGAGGAGCAGAGCAATCATTTTTCCCGATGCGTTTTGTTTCAGTTCATTGTACTTTTTAACAAATTGGCTTTAAAAATTTTCTATCTCTGATTCTACTAAGACAATTAGATTATACTCGCTCTAGATTTCTATGCTCTGATGATTAATGAGGACAAAGCCAGAGTAGAAATCACTGCATATAGAGATCATTGTTAAAAATTACAGTGCATGTTCTCAATTTTTTTTTTGTCCCTGTTTCAGAGAAGTACAAAAGTTCCCGCGTGTCATTTTTCTTCTCATTGCGAAATCCTGCCAACATGCAACCACTCAAATGTCCGATCATCAACCGTCAAAATGGCAAAGCAATCTACTGTAACTGTAATCCTTCGTACGGAGCAACATTTGGTAGTGGTCATGATCAGTACATCTATAACAATGTCAACACTAACCAAAGCTCGTATAGTGTTTACCGCTTTGGCCGCACATACCAGCCACCAGCTGGGAATCAGCATTGCGCTCAACAAACCCAGTTGTTGTTTGCTGGTAGCGGTAACTTCACACCAACAGAAATTGAATTATTTTACTGAATATTACGACATTATACGAGACACACGAACCTTGAAATTAACATAACCTTAGCCATAGATTAAAGAATGTACACCAAGTTTTAATATGAATTGCATATTTGTTAATTCATTCTTCAAACTGATTAATATAGTTCATAAAGAAAGCACATACGAAAGCACAAGCATGAAGGAGTCTGTATGTGTGAAACAAATTTCTCTTGATTTACATGAACTTTAACCTTTATTTTCTCGTCTTATTATATGAGATGTATTTTTAAATTACTTCACTAATAGATCTATAAAATTGAAGAGTTTCACAAGCCGTGTTGTATGAGATATGCTACTATCAGCTATCCCCTTCAGCAGTTCAGCTTGAGTTTGTATATCGTATAAAACATGTCTGCTCATGTTGTAAATCGTAGTACATATATAATGCACTACATCTGAGTCACTAGTCTATAAGTATTGTTTAAAACACGCCCAGGAGTTTTGGTAGTGATCATTACTATATAGAATATGAAGGTTTTAATGGTTTCTGAACGACGAAGACTGAATTCATATTGGTTATTCAGGTATCTGAACGAGATTCAAACGAGCCAATCAAAAGAAATAACTTTTTTCAGCAGCCTAACAGGTGCTGTTTAAAAATCTACTATTCCTGAGATGGGATGGAAAATAAGAGAGATAAACAAGGTGGGGGGAGGGGGAGCGAGGGGGGCTACTGGAACGTAACACTATTTAGTATTTGAAATTTGTATTGTCTTGGGTGTGCTGTGCTCTGACAAAGTGCTAAATTCAAAATGGCCAGTGTGGTCTTGTCCAAAGATGAGAAATTATTCATAAACAATGAATGTTTGATGACTTTCGTTTGAATGGCAGGGCAAGGAGAGAACAGAGAGATCGCAGGTATTTGAAATAGAAACAAAGATTGTATCAAATACAAATGGATGAGCTAGACTTGGACAAGTACGTATAAAAACAATTTCTACAATGTTACCATACCCATACATTTTACCGTATTGCCGTAATGCACTTGTCAATTGTAACCTCCCCTCCCAAACCTCGGGGAAAGGAAGGGGTATGTTTGGGAGGGTTCTTTCTTTCACACTTAGCTATGCCTGACTACATGGGGGGGATTATAAATCAGGTAAGGGGTATTTTTATGTGGTATTTTGCTGTATGGTAATCGCACTCTAGACTGGAAAGTTTGAAAATTGCCCGCTCGAGATTACAAAGTATAATAGAAAATAAATAAACACACACATCAACATTGTTCACCTGATATCTTGGTTGTGCAGTACAAACTTTCCAATTTGGACTGCACTTATTACATGTTCAATTGTGAATTTTTTTGTCACAAAATAGCAATATTATTTCCAATAATTTGCAGGTGTATATAATCTCACTGATATTACTTCTATTTCGAAAGTTAAAATCTTCTTTGTTGAGCAAAATTTAAGATATTTTTTTCAATTTTGGCCCAAGGGTCTGGGATTAGTCAAGATTAGTGAAGCCAGATACCCCTAGAAAAATTTTGTGGCATTAAAATTTAAGTTGAGTCACTAGAATATATATTTTTGAGTCGTTTGAAATGTATGATCAAGAGAAACTATTTCCATGATTGGTAAATATAATTTTTGTTGAGAATGGTATGTGTGTTGATATATAGGTCTTGCCAATCAAGTCTTTGAAAACGATCATTTATTATCATAAACTATATTTTACTACATACAAATATTGAAAGTTAACTTCTATTGTGTTTACATTGCACTAAACACTATTAAAACTACTAGTTTCCTAACATAGAAATTTATTAATGAAACAGGCACAATAAATAAGGGACACTCAATTTATCCAATCATGTGCATTTAATCAACTGTGTGTACCAATCAGGTGCGTTTAATTAACCTGATTACCCAATCAAATGTGTTTATGTACGGTATTGATAGTGAAAGTAAAATATGAATCTTATATACACCTGGGTGTATCTCAGTTGTAAAATTTATCAAACACATTGGCTACAAATGTGCGCATATTTTGACTATGTGTTACATGCGTTAGTTATAGTTTCGTAAAATGTTGTAATTGTTCAGTAAAATACTTCAATTTCTGTTGGTGCGAAGGTGTAGCTACCAGCAAACAACGACTGGGTTTGTGGAGTGCCACACTGATACCCAGCTGGTGGCTGGTATGTGTTGCCAAGGTTACTACACGAGCCTTGGTTAGTGTTGGCATTGTTATGGATGTGCAGATCATTACCTCCACCAAATCTTGCTCCGTATGAAGGATTACAGTAGATTGCGTAACGATTTTTACCGTTAATGATGGGACATTTGAATGGTTGCATGTTGTTAGGGTTTCGTAATGAGAACAAAAATGACACGTTGGAACTTTTCCACTGTGAACCTAGGAAAAGAATAAGGAAATTGAGAATAATTATTACTCGAGCCCATTCTCCAACGTGAATTTGTTCGCGCGAGGGTAATTTTTTTACCAGGAGTATCCACATCTCTTTCAATAACGTGCTGTAGTTTAATTCAGCTCTCGTATTGATGTTTCATTGAACATATGTCATTATTATCTAGGATTTTATTTTTTAAACTACAACCCCTGAAAGTAAAAAAAAACTCTAACCTTCCCGGGGGCATTAAGAAAAAGCAAAACTGAATATTTACAATAATTTACGATAATTCCTGTACACTAGAACGTTAAATTCACTCGTGGACTGTTGTTCATTATAAATTTTTTCCATGTTTTTCTCAGTGTATTTTAATCTCTGACTTTTCTTGTCTAACAACAGTAAAGTACTTCTGTCTTAAAAACCATCGTCTTTCTTCAGCAGTCATCTTTGTTTTCGTATTCGACCGCGAATTTCGCCTCGCTGTAGGAATTGGTCATTACTGTTGAAATTAGAAACATATCATCGCACAGAAAATTCACTAACTTTAACTGGAATTCATTCTGGTGGAAAATGGAATTAAAACTTTATGTGGAAATGCGGAAGCATGCATGTCGTCGCAAATTTTTGTTCCTTACGTATACGCATCGAAAAGAACAGAACGAATGATTCAATACTAGAAATGAAATTTAAAAACACAAAGGTTTTGTTCGGAATAGCAATAAATGTTTTGTGACTAAAGTCCTAACACAGCAACGTACGCAATTTGTTGCAGTTCTTATTCTGAGCACAAAAGGAACAAACTAAAAACAATTCCGATTAAATTATACGCAAGAAAAGTAATGTTTAGGATCCTTACAATATGATAGTGATCATATGGCTCAAAGCAAGGGAACTGAATAATTGGTACTTTCTGCGCATTTAAAACATTCTGGGGATCTTGTTAATACAGCAGCAAAGCGAACAACAGCAGAATTAAGTACATGTTATTTATTTAAATAAATATATAACATGTACTTAGTTCTTCGTTTTGCTGCTTTATTCGAAAGATCTCCAGAATGTTTTAGACGACTAAAATGTACAGAAAGTCCCAATTATTCGGTTCTGTTTCTTTGAGCCATATGATCAGTTATATAATTGTTTCCACATTTCTGATCTTTAGAAACTTAGAATTTTACACAACCTTCATGTGTTTCTCAAATAAGTTTTGAAATTTGTGAGTAGAATGAATGGTAGATAAACCAAAATGCATTAAAAATAGTTTTGTGAAATTCTTACCTTGCCAAGTTTGATCAGTGTATCCTCCAAAGATGTAGTTTCCAACCTTGACCAAAACTACTGTGTTTACTTTATCATCACACCGTTGATGAAACTGTTGACTGGACCAACCATGTAAAGATGCTCTGTAACAAAGCTTTAGTGGAGATGTTCTGTTGTTGAGAAAACTTTGCAGACGTCCTTGAAGAATTCCTTCATTTTTCAGGATCACTGTATCTGGCATGAGCATACCTACAATCGTTCACGTAATCTATTAGTAAGTCGTCCCTATTTTGAATTGATTATTTCATTAGTTGCCAGTCTGGTTTCCAGCCTGCACTGAACGTTTGAAATGGTTGAATAATAATTACGACATCAAAACACCAATGAAATCTTCCGCGCAAATTTTCAAGGTTATATGATTGTAAATAGAAACAATAAAAACATAAACAGATTGAGTTTAGTAAGGTAGGTGTAAGTTTAAAGGTCGTCTTCCACCAGGAAACAGTATTATTGCCTCCCTTCAAGATAATAGTAATCTAAACTAAAAGTACCATTCCCCACACTGGAATTTGCAGTGCTGATGGGCTCCGTTTTCTGTGAGTGTAGCAATGAACAATATACATCAATGTTGGAAAAATAATGGCTGTGTGGGTAAGCACACGCCGATTTATTGAATAATGTAAAGTAAATATTTTTTATAAACGAAATTAACAATTATGACAGAAATGTGTGGGCATTCTTCCGCCACCTTGATAATACTATAAAAGAGTGACTAAAACACGCAAAGAAATTAGAGGGTAGGTGAAATGTGAAGAAAATACATTTCACGTCTTTCAGCGCCGGACGTTTATGGACGAATGATGTAAGCCAGAACAAGTCGCGCTTACATGTGACAGATCTGCTTTCATGTGATTACTACGCGCTGTAAAATCTCGCAGTGTAACAACTTTTTCCTGTACTACGCTGGAACCATTCTATCTCCTCCAACATTATAAAAGATAACTCACTGGTGTACGGGGATCTGAAAATTGATGAGGACTTTGAGGTAGCGTCAGCAGGAGCGGTAGTTAAAAAATACGAGAATTAGTAGCTACAAAAGACCGGATAGTAGCCGAATCTGCACGGGTTCTTATAAAATGCCAAGTAATAATGCAGTTTCGTATTATTGGTGATGTTGAGAGATCGATCGAAAACATTGGAAACTTAGGGGTACCTCATGCATGGGATATGACGGAAAAGACTTATAGTGTAGTATCTAATGTTGGATGTGTTATGGCAGATGCAGTATGGTCTTTTTGGCTAGCGGATCAACTATATACTTGTGATGAAAATTGGCCATTTTCATGTTCGATGCTGTTCAACCTTGTCTGAATATCATAACTCCAGAAAATTCATAACTTTAAGTTAATCAGGAAATAATTCAAAGCGTTGCATGTCAACAATTCTTTGCCAAAACAGTCACAATTTACATCAGATCAAGTCAAAGGTGCGCTGGCAAGAAATCAAGCGATCTTATCTAGCGCTGGTAAATAAATTCATAAAGATTTTATCCTAATCTACAACTTTCTGATGCTGATCTGTGTGACAAAATTAAAATAAGTCATTTTATCATTATGGAAGATAACTCACCGGTGATCGGGTACGTTACGGTAGCGCTGGCAGCGGTAGCTAAAAAATACAGGAAATTATTAGCTACATGCAAAAGACCTGATCCATAGCCTAAAGTGGATACCTAAACAGTATTTTGCCTGCTCCTATTGCAAATATTTTGAACAAATGATTTCGTCATATTCGTGAGCCACAGACCCAGAAAAACTGGATTAAATACGCATTTTTACCGCTCTCTGATTTCTCGTGTACTCGTGACCTTATATTTGGTAAAATCAAGTCATTGTCATAATATAAGTAAAAGATAAAGCACGAACAGCCGATCTTTATCAGATTTAAGGCTTTTTTTCCACTCATCTTTGCATCTAATTAAAATAAATTGTCAAGCATTGTGATTAGATGAAATCGCTCGAAGCTTGCTAGCGAGTTGGTACAGACGAGTGGAAAACAGCATTTACAAAACAAAAATAATTTCAACTATTACCTTCGTCCTCTCCTGCCAATTCCCTGAACATGTTTTTAAAACATAGCTTTTGCATACAGGACTCGGCAAGTTTAACCTGGACCTGGAACGTTGTTAGATTTCTGGGTCTTGCATTTTGTAACATTTGAATATCATCATCGATCATTTTTTCCGCTGTCATCAATCCTTGAAGCTTGGAATTTTTCAAAACCTCATTTGTACGATGAAGAGATTTTTCAACTTTTTCCAGATAATTTGTGATGGTTTTGGCCTGAACGGAAAGCTTTTGACAAGCGGGGTCGTACACTTTATCAACTTCTTTCATTTTCTCCTTTAGAATCTTGCTTATGTTGTCTGTGACGGTTTTCATCATTTCATCTTTCTGAGCGGTGTGTTTTACTTTGATATCTTTCGCAGTTTTCTCGTACGTTGCCTTGCTCTTGCTGACAGTTTCCAATGCCTAAAAAGTGAAGAGAGGACAAGGTAAGCATTTCTGTTAATGTCCTTAGAAAAATAGCCATGTAGAGTTTGTCATTCATCGTCCACTTCTATTTTTTTCAGCGCGATTTCTTATATATACGCTTTCGTTCCGAAAGCAACGAAAGAACTCGGTCTGCCTGGTATGTTGCCTTTCTGAGTTGTGACTTCTACACTTTTGTCTATTTTATTGGTATATTTTAACCACATTTTTAACCACAGTAACAAACCTCATTAAATTTTATGCATTATTCCTGCATTAATAAGTAAAATAAGACCATAATACTGTATATATCTCAGTGCACTTAAGTCCTGGCTCCAGCTCATTTTAACAAAATATAATATAACCGAGAATTACTCATAATATGTTTAAGCAATCTCCACCAAACTATCTACAGTACTAGATGGGGCGTACTGATTGGTCGAGAGAAGTTATTGGTAGAGAGAGAAGTTCTCTGGACTATTGTATGCTTTGGAAATTTCATATGTTCAAGTTGTTCATTCCATCTGGAATAGGTGCCCTAAATAAATAACTATAATAGCCAAGAAGGAATTGTTTTGAAAATTGATATATTTTTTTCGTTTTTTATTTCAATTTTGGGTAATGTTATGTTGCCTATAAATCTATGAAAAAAAAAGTGAAACATACAGCAAACTATACAGTCTTGAAAGTCTGAGAAAAATAGCCTTGGCAGACTACCTTGTATCAAATGCCAGCTCTCAGCAACTACGAAAATAAATTCATTTCATGCTCGTTTTTGAGGAGCTAACTGGAATGGGTGTCTCTTGTACCGAAATTTGAATTATTTCGGTAAAAGAGACACCCATTCCAGTTAGTTCCTCAAAAACGAGCATGAAAAGTTATTTTCATAACAGCTTTAAACTCTTGCAGGTCGCGCGCGCGAGACGCAACGCCGTAGAACACCAAAGCGCCGGGGACGAGGCTGTAAGTTCACTGAGTATAGGTACAAGGTTTTTAGGTTTCATATACTTGAATACAACTATAGATCAATATAGTACTTTACAAATAGTAAGAAATTAAAATATACGAACATGTAAATGTAGAACCTACCTTATTTCCTTCAAGTTTCATTGCGTTAATGGTCGCGTATTTTGAATTCACAGCCTCCTGTTGTTTTCGAAAAATTTCATGAATCGCGACGCACGTATGGCCAGGTTTCGTGTGAACGGACGCCACGCATTTCATGCATATTAGCTCTTTACAAGTTTCGCAATAAAACTTCGGGGTGGCGTCTTTGTGTTGAGTGCAGCTCAGCGTTTCTGCTCCGATTTTCTGTTGCTCGTCACGGTTTATTATTTCACTTATTGAGAGCATTGTATGGCGCTGCATCGGTGTAAAACCTTCGTGAATGATGTAACAAGCATGACAGAAAAGCATCTCACATTCCATACATATTGTGATAGAGGGCTCTTTTTTACAGCACGGATGAGAACAAACACAATCCTCTTTCTTTCGATCTGGCCCGATGGCAGCCAAGAGCTTAACGATAAATTCATTGTCTGGCAGTCCAGCCAAGTCCTCGTTCGCTTTCAGTGTAACACTGGACATGCAAGTTGGACAGGCAAACGTCTTTTCATCGCCATCAACATTCTCTTTTGTTGTCAGTTTATCAAGACAAGCTTTACAAAATGAATGCGAGCACGGCAAAATCTTCGGTTCTTTGATGGTTTTCGTACAAGCATCACAAACGAGAAGATTTTGAATTTCGGTAACAGAGCGAGAGACTGTTAGAGAAGCAGCCATCAGGTTAAAAAACGATCTTTACAGTAAGATGTAAACATCAGTCGTAGCTAATATACTTTCTCTTACAGTAAAGTCAAGATTGTGTTGATCTTCTCTACTTCCAATCTTGCTTGTCTGAGCACATCCTGATATTGTATACTATTTATATATGTATCAATTCAGATGGTTTCCAAGTAATGCACCCTGCTGTTTTACTAGGAATATAATACACACCATCACTTTCATTTGCAAATTTAAACATAAAAAGCATCGCTGAATTCTTCAAAGATTTGAATTTGCATCGAATAAAGCTGTGTTGGTACCATAGCTTCTTTTTGTGCTGGTATTTAAACCAAAGTGCGTCACCAGCGTGCTATAGAAGATGGACGAATACCAAGAAATACCGGAAATGCACTCCAGCAAGCATTGTCTTACTTAGAAATTACGAAATACGACTTACAGTTGTAAAAAATATCGACACAAAAACTGGGAAATTCCTAATGCACAATAAATTACTAGCACTATTGTAAAGTTACTGTAGGATTCAAGTTTCGGCATGGCTGAAAGAGTTTAGGGTCATAATTACTATGCGAGGTGTCGAAATCCAATGTGTAAATAAATGTAATTTGATCGCCAACTGCCTTGCTTAGAATTTGAGCAACACTAGACAAAATATCACAACTGAATAAATTTCCATAGTATGACAAGAGAAGTTGTTAAAAAATTATCAGATGTACGTTATTATAGTACTGGCAATATCCAGTGGCGTTGTGAAGAGGGGGGCGACCGCCCCCCCCCCCCCCCCCAATTGTGTTCAAGACTATTTCAAAAGTCTAAATCCGTCTAGAAGTTGGGGGGGGGGCGGACCCTTTAGAATTCCTTCACCGCTCGCTACTTGCCCTCCCCCCAAAAAAAAATGACCCTGGCTACGCCACTAGCGATATCTCGACAATATTGAGGCAAGGTTACAAGCTAATGTGGAAAATGTTCATAAAGAATGGAGTAATTGACGAAGGATAGATCACAAATATTTTGAAATAGGCTTAGACTAGTACGTTTAAAAACAATTTCTACAATGTTACCATAGCCATACATTTTACCGTATTGCCGTTATGCACTTGTCAATTGTAACCTCCCCTCCCAAACCTCGGGGAAAGGAAGGGGTATGTTGAGAAAGGGGGCTCTTTCTTTTCACTAAGCAATGTCTGAGTACATTGGGGGATTATAAATCAGGTAAGGGGTATTTTTATGTGGTATTTTGCTTTATGGTAACCGCACTCCACACTGAAAAGTTTGAAAATTGTCCATCCGAGATTGACGAAATATAATAGAAAATATATAAACACACACATCAACATTGTTCACCCGATATCTTGGTTGCGCACTACAAACTTTCCACTTTCGACTGCACTTATTACATGTTCAATTGTGAATTTTTGTCACTAAATAGCAATATTATTTCCAATAATTTGCATGTGTATATCATCTCACTGATATCACTTCGATTTTGAAAGTTAAAATATTCTTTGTTCAACAAAATTTCAGATATTTTTTTCAATTTTGCCCCAGGGGTTTGGGATTAGACAAGATTACTGAAGCCAGCCAACCCTGGAAAAATTTTGCTGTATTAAAATTTAAGTTGAGCTGATAGAATGTATATTTTTGAGTCGTTTGAAATATATGATGAAGAGAAACTATTTCCATAATTGGTAAATATAATTTTTGTTGAGAATGGTATGTGTGATCGTTTTCGTTTCGTTTTGCAAAAACGATCACTTTGAAAACGATCATTTATTGTCTTGCCAATCAAGTCTTTGAAAACGATCATTTATTATCATAAACTATATTTTACTACATACAAATGTTGAAAGTTAACTTCTATTGTGTTTACATTACATGAAATTCTTCACTATTAAAACTACTAGTTTTCTAACATAGAAATTTATTAATGAAACATGCACAATAAATAAGGGACATTCAATTTATCCAATCATGTGCATTTAATCAACTGTGTTTGCCAATCAGGTGCGTTTGATTAACCTGATTACCCAATCAAATGCATTTATGTAGGGTATTGACAGCCTAGACCTAGGCCTTTACTCCATCGCTTGCAAAATGGTGGCTGGAAAATCGGGCAGCAGCAGCATTTGCAGACTGCATCCGACTGCATCCCAACCAGCTCCGATTCCGATAAAAATAAAAATATAAAAATGGAAGGCCTAGGACTAGGCAAGGGTATTGATAGTGAAAGTTAAATCTGAATCTTATATACACCTGAGTGTATCTCAGTTGTTAAATTTATCAAACACATTAACTAAAAATGTGTTCATATTTTGACCATGTGTTGTAGGCGTTAGTTATTTTTTCAAAGCGGATTGTGTCAATTTTAGAATTTGTGTTTTTCGTAGAATGTTGCAATTATTCAGTAGAATACTTCAATTTCTGTTGGTGTGAAGTATTTGCTACCAGCAAACAACGACTGGGTTTGTGGAGTGTTATACTGATACCCAGCTGGTGGCTGGTATGTGTTGCCAAGGTAACTACATGAGCCTTGGTTAGTGTTGGCATTGTTAACGATCCACAGATCAAAACCTCCACCAAATGTGGCTCCGTATGAGGGTTGACAGTAGATTGCCTCACCATTTTGACCGTTAATGATGGGACATTTGAATGGTTGCATGTTGTTAGGGTTTCGTAATGAGAACAAAAATGACACGTTGGAACTTTTGAAATGTCCTGAACCTAGGAAAAGAATAAGGAAATTGAGAATAATTATTACTCGAGCCCATTTTCCAACGTGAATTTGTTCGCGCGAGGGTAATTTTTTTACCAGGAATATCCACACCTCTTTCAATAACGTGTAGTTTGATTTAGCTCTCGTATTGATGTTTCATTGAACATATTTCATTAACTGTGATCTTATGTTTTAAACTGTAAGCCATGAAAGTAAAAAAAAACTAACTTTCTTAGAAGCATTCAGAAATAGCGAAGCTGAATATTTACGATAATTTGCAATAATTACTGTTCACTAGAACGTTATATTCACTCGTGGACTTTTGCTCATTATAAATTTGTCTCATATTTTTCTCTATTTTAATCTCTGACTTTTCTTGTCTAACAACAGTAAAGTATTTCTGTCTTAAAAACCGTCGTCTATTTTAAGCAGCCATCTCAATTTTTTCTATTCGACCGCGAATTTGTCATTACTGTTGAAATTAGAAACATTTCATCGCACAGAAAATTCACTCACTTTAACTGGAATTCATTCTGGTGGAAAATGGGATTAAAACTTTATCGAATGCTGAAGCATGCATGTCGTCGCAAATTTTGGTTCCTTATACGTATACGCATCGAAACGAACAGAACGAATGATTCGATACTACAAGTAAATGAAATAAATGTTTTGTGACTAAAGTTCATGTGTTTCTCAAATAAGTTTTGAATGTGAGTAGAATAAATGGTAGATAAACCAAAATGCATTAAAAATAGTTTTGTAAAATTCTTACCTTGCCAAGTTTTATCAGTGTATCCTCCAAAGATGTAGTTTCCAACCTTGACCAAAACTACTGTGTTTACTTTATCATCACACCGTTGATGAAACTGTTGACTAGACCAACCATGTAAAGATGCTCTGTAACAAAGCTTTAGTCGAGATGTTCTGTTGTTGAGAAAACTTTGCAGACGTCCTTGGAGATTTCCTTCATTTTTTAGAATCACTGTATCTGGCATGAACATACCTACAATCGTGCACGTAATCAATTAATAAGTCATCCCTATTTTGAATTGATTATTTCATTAGTTGCCAGTCTGGCTTCAGCCTGCACTGAACGTTTGAAATGCGTGAATAACAGAATAATATCAGAACACCAGCATGAAATCTTCCGAACAAAAAAGGTTGATTTTAGTGAGGTACATGTAGTTTATATAAGTTTGCATGTGCGTTTTAAAGGTGGTCTTCCACCATGAAACAGTATTATCGCCTCCCTTCAAGATAACAGTAATCTAAACTAAAAGTACCATTCCCCACACTGGAATTTGCAGTGCTGATGGGCTCCGTTTTCTGTGAGTGCAGCAATGAACAGTATACATGAATGTTGGAAAAATAATGGCTGTGTGGGTAAGCACACGCCGATTTATTGAATAATGTAAAGTAAATAATTTTTATAAACGAAATTAACAAAAATGAAATGTGTGGGCATTCTTCTGCCACCTTGATAATGCTATAAAAGAGTGACTAAAACACGCAAAGAAATTAGAGGTAGGGAAGGGTAGTTCAAATGTGAAGAAAATACATTTGACGTCTTTCAGCGCCGGACGTTTAAGGACGAATGATGTAAGCCCGAACAAGTCGCGCTTACATGTGACAGATCTGTTTTCATGTGATTATTACGCGCTGTAAATTCTCGCAGTGTAACAACTTTTTCCTGTACTACGCTGAAACCATCCTATCTCCTCCAACATTACAAAAGACAACTCACTGGTGTACGGGGATCTCAAAATTGATGAGGACTTTGAGGTAGGGTAAGCAGGAGCGGTAGTTAAAAAATACGAGAATTAGTAGCTACAAAAGACCGGATAGTAGCCCAAACTGCACGGGTTCTTATAAAATGCCAAGTAATAATGCAGTTTCGTATTATTGGTGATGTTGAGAGATCGATAAAAAACATTGGAAACTTAGGGGGATCGCATGCATGGGATATGACGGAAAAGACTTATAGTGTAGTATCTAATGTTGAATGTGTCATGGCAGATGCGGTATATGGTCTTTTTGGCTAGCGGATCAACTACTTGTGGTGAAAATTGGCCATTTTGATGTTCGATGCTGTTCAACCTTGTCTGAATATCATAACTCCAGAAAATTTATAACTTTAAGTTAGTATAGGTAATAGTATAATTTCGAGTGCAATTACGGATAAACAAGCACGAGTGAGTTTTTAAAAACTGCAAAATTTGCGGTTTTTAAAAACTCACGAGTGCTTGTTTTCCGTAATTGCACGAGAAATTATACTATTACTTATTAATAATATAAAAAGAAAATGTTCAAACAAGCATTTTGTACTTACAACTTCGCATTATGCAAGTGCACTCATTCTCGAATTTCTTCGCTTAAAAAATTCATGTTTATAAAAGCCATGGCTAAAAATTTTATGTACAAAGTTCCAGCATACTTTAAAGTTTGTTTTGTGATCATAATTGTCAGAGAAGAATCCCAAATTGTGTTGAAATTTCGAGGAAATCTTTAAGCAAACGTGAAAATTCGGCCGCCATATTTTTGTTTTTTCTACAAGTAAATCCCATCGCTCAAAGAGCTTATTACAGATTTTTGCACTGTTGTTACAGATTTTTGCACTGTTGTTACAGATTTTTGCACTGTTCTGGATGATGTTTGGGATTAACTGCACTCGAATCAACCAATCACAGCCCAGAAACATTTCCTTGTATATTATTAATCAGGAAATAATTCAAAGCGTTGCATGTCAACAATTCTTTGCCAAAACAGTCACAATTTACATCAGATCAAGTCAGGTGCGCTAGCAAGAAATCAAGCGATCTTATCTAGCGCTGGTAAATAATTTCATAAAGATTTTATCCTAATCTACAACTTTCTGATGCTGATCTGGTGACAAAACTAAAATAAGTCATTTTATCATTATTATGGAAGATAACTCACCGGTGATCGGGTGTCTGAGCGCACTCTTGGAAAATGATATAAGGGCCACGCGTTTATCAGTGCAAACCGTGTTTAGTGTAACCCTCTCGAAATAAAGTTTTCTATCTATCTATCTATCTATCTATGAGTACGCTGCGGCAGCGCTTGCAACAGTAGCTAAAAAATACCGGAAATTATTAACTACATGCAAAAGACCTGATCCATAGCCTAAAGTGGATACCTAAACAGTATTTTGCCTGCTCCTATTACAAATATTTTGAACAAATGATTTCGTCATTTTCGTGAGCCACAGACCCAGAAAAACTGGATTAAATACGCATTTTTACCGCTCTCTGATTTCTCGTGTACTCGTATTGACCTTATTCGGTAAAGTCAAGTCATTGTTGTATGATAAGTAAAAGATAAAGCACGAACAATTAAGGCTCTGTTCCACTAGCTCATCTGTGCATCTAATTAAAATAAATTGTCAAACATTGTGATCGGATGAAATCGCTCGAAGCTAGCTAGCGAGTTGGTACAGACAGTGGCGGATCTAGCGTAAGTCAAAATAAATTACCACAGCTCATTTCAGGATATATTTACATTTTAAAATACCTTCAAAGCAACTTCATTGGCTAGATTTTATTCTTTTGAAATTCATAACCTATGACATTGCTATAAAGTTATTTTGAATTTAAAATTGAGTTGCTATAATTTATTTTGACTTACCCTGGATCCGCCACTGGGTACAGATGAGTGGAAAACAGCATTTACAAACCAAAAATAATCTCAACTATTACCTTCGTCCTCTCCTGCCAATTCCCTGAACATCTTTTTAAAACACAGCTTCTGCATACAGGACTCTGGATTGTCAACTTGAACCTGGAATGATGTTAAATTTTGTGGCTTCTCATTTTGTAACATTTGAATATCATCATCGATCATTTTTTCCGCTGTCATCAATCCCTGAAGCTTGGAATTTTTCAACACTTCATTTGTACGATGAAGAGATTTTTCAACTTTTTCCAGATAATTTGTGATGGTTTCGGCCTGAACGGAAAGTTTTTGACAAGCGGGGTCGTACACTTTATCAACTTCTGTCATTTTCTCATTCAGAATCTTGCTTATGTTGTCTGTGACGGTTTTCATCATTTCATCTTTCTGAGCGGTGTGTTTTACTTTGATATCTTTCGCAGTTTTCTCGTACGTTGCCTTGCTGTTGTTGACAGTTTTCAATGCCTGAAATGTGAAGAGAGGACAAGGTAAGCATTTCTGTTAATATCCTCGGAAGAATAGCTATATAGAGTTTGTCATCCACTTCTATTTTTCCAGCGCGATTTCTTATATATATACGCTTTCATTCCGAAAGCAACGAAAGAATTCGGTCTGCCTGGTATGTTGCCTTTCTGAGTTGGGACTTCTACACCTCTGTTTATTTTATTGGTATATTTTAACCACATTTTTAACTACTGTAACAAACCTCATTAAATTTTATGCATTATACCTGCATTAATAAGTAGAATAAGACCACAATATTGTATACATCTCAGTGCATTTAAGTCCTGGCTCCAGCTCATTTTAAAAAAATATAATATAACCGAGAATTACTCATAATATATTTAAGCAATCTCCACCAAACTATCTACAGTACTAGATAGGCCGTACTGATTGGTCGAGAGAAGTTCTTGGTAGAGAGAGAAGTTCTCTCGACCATTGTATGCTTTGGAAATTTCATATGTTCAAGTTGTTCATTCCAACTGGAATGGCTGCCCTAAATAAATACCTAATAGCCAAGAAGGAATTGTTTTCAAAATTGATATATTTTTTTCATTTTTTACCTCAGTCTTGTGTAATGTTATGTTGCCTATAAATCTATGAAAAAATAAGTGAAACATACAGAAAACTATACAGTCTCGAAAGTCTGAGAAAAATAGCCTTGGCAGATTACCTTGTATCAAATACCAGCTCTCAGCAACTACGAAAATAACTTCATTTCATGCTCGTTTTTGAGGAACTAGCTGGAATGGGTGTCTCTTGTACCGAAATTTGAATTATTTCGCTACAAGAGACACCCATTCCAGTTAGTTCCTCAAAAACCAGCATGACATGAAGTTATTTTTATAACACCATTGAGCGCGCGCGCGAGAGGCAACGTTGTAGAACACCAAAGCGCCAGGGAGGGGGCTGTTAGTTCACTGAGTATATATAGGTACAAGGTTGCATATACTTGTATTGAAGTAGTACTTTACAAATAGAGAGAAATTAAAAGATATAGAACATGTATACATAGAACCTACCTTATTTCCTTCAAGTTTCATTGCGTTAATGGTGGCGTATTTTGACTTCACAGCCTCCTGTTGCTTTCGAAAGATTTCATGAATCGCGACACAAGTATGGCCAGGTTTCGTGTGAACGGACGCCACGCATTTCATGCAAATTAGTTGCTCACATGTTTCGCAATAAAACTTCGGTATGGCGTCTTTGTGTTGAGTGCAGCTCAGTGTTTCTGCTCCGATTTCCTGTTGCTCGTCACGGTTTATTATTTCACTTATTGAGAGCGTTGCATGATTTTGCATCGTTGGCCAATATTCGTGACACGTGTAGCATTCATGGCACAGAAGCATTTCACATTCCATACATATTGCGATGGAAAGCTTGTTTTTGCAGCGGGGGTAAGAACAAACTGAAGCTTCTTGCTTTCGATCTGGACCAACGGCAGTCAAGAGTTTAACGATAAACTCATTGTCTGGCAGTCCAGTCACGTTCTCGTTTGCTTTCAGTGTAACACTGGACATGCAAGTTGGACAAGCAAACGTCTTTCCCTCGCCATCAACATTCTCTTGTGTTGTCAACTTCTCAAGACAAGCTTTACAAAATGAATGCGAGCATGGCAAAACCTTCGGTTCTTTGATGGTTTTCGTACAAGTATCACAAACGAGAAGATTTTGAATTTCGATAATCGAACGAGAGACAGTTAAAGAAGCAGCCATCAGATTGGAAACCGATCGCTGCCGTAAGATGTAAACTTCAACCGTAGCGAATATACTTTGTCTTAAAGTCAAGACTATGTCTATGTTAAGCTTTTCTACTTCGAATCTTGCTTGTCTGAGCACATCCTGATATTGTATGCTATTTATATATGTATTAATTCAGGTGGTTTCCAAGTAATGCACCCTGCTGTTTTACCAGGAATTTAACACGCACTATCACTTCATTTGTAAATTAATACACAAAAATCGTCGCTCAAATCTTAAGGTATTTAAATTTGCATCGAATACCGGTAAGGCTGTCTTGGTATCACTGTTTCTTTTTGTGACAAGTGTGAAATAAGCGCTGGTATGTCAACCAAATGTGAAGAATACCAAGATATAGCGGAAATGCACTCTAACGAGTATTCAGTCTTTCGTAGAAATTACGCAATAATACTTACAATTGTAAAAAATATTTTCACAGATGTCTAGGAAATTCTTAGGGCCTGTTTACATGGAGGTAGGGTGACCCTAGCAGAAGGGTTACCCTAGCAAACGAGTTACCCTACTACAATATGTTTTATAGGAAGCGTTTACATGTGCGCTAGGGTTACCCTAGCGGTAGGGTTACCCTATCAAATAGATAGGGTTACCGGTTACCCTAGCAGTAGGGCTATCTTTTTGTTTACATAAGCCATGTAAACGCGTCAGGTAGGGTTACCCTATCAAGCGGGTCGAGTAATTCGCTTTCAGTAAATGTCAAACAAACAAAGATGGTCACAACACTGAAATGAAACAACAAAATTAGCCAGACATAGTATCACACAACATACCACAAGAACTTCGCACGTTAATATCTTTTTTTAAATGAATGGCTGAGCGACCACGTTAACATAGGGTGACCCTATCGGGCAACATAGCCCTAGCAGTAGGGTTACCCTATCTCATGTAAACGCTCGCTTTTTTCTGACCCGTTTGCTAGGGTAACCCTTCTACTAGGGTCACCCTACCTTCATGTAAACAGGCCCTTAATCCACAATTAAGAGCTAGCACCATTGTAAAGTTATAATAGGATTCTCACGATAGCTGAAAGAGTCAAGCATGGTAGTACCATGCGAGGTGTCGAAATCCAATGTGTAAATAAATGTAATTTGATCGCCAACTGCCTTGCTTAGAATTTCACAAATACTTGAATAAATATCACAGCTGAATAAATTTCCATAATATGACAAAATAAGTAGTTAAAAAATGATCACATGTACGTGATTATAGTGCTGGCGATATGTCGACAATATTGAGGCAAGATTACAAGGCAATGTTGAATAAAATGTCCATAAAGAATGAGTCATTTGACGAAGGAGAGATTACAGATATTTTAAAATAGAAACAAAGATTGCATCTAATGAAAACAATTTCTACAATGTTACCATACCTGTACATTTTACCGTCTTGCCGTAATGCACTTGTCAATTGTAACCCCCCCTCCCAAACCTCGGGGAAAGGAAGGGGTGTGTTGGGGAGAGGGTTCTTTGTTTTCACACTTAGTAATGCCTTAGTACATTCGGCCCTGAATTAAATAAAGCTCAAATTATCAAAGCAGTTGCTTTCCGCTTCATTTGAATCATTTTCACTCTTTTTTAACACGCAGTTGTCAAGTTGTTTGGAGTGTTTAAACAATCGTGAAAATAAAATATCTTCTTCGCGATTCGTGGAATGTGAAAAGGATTTCGTCACAAGCCCCCTTGCCCCATCCTTAAACTTCATTCCTAGAAACAATTTATATGTATAATTTGTCAGGTTTGACCTCATTAATGCCAGGTACAGTGATCCTGAAAAATGAAGAAACTTGAAGCTTTTTGAACATCTGTTCAGTTTCCTCAACAACAGAACATCTCCACTAAAGCTTTGTTACAGAGACTCTTTACATGGTTGGTCTAGTCAACAGTTTCATCAACAGTGTGATGATAAAGTAAACACAGTAGTTTTGGTCAAGGTTGGAAACTACATCTTGTCAAACATGGCAAGGTAAGAATTTTAGTGATTCTCCTTATAGTCATACTTTCTAGCACTTTTTATTACATTCGACATGGAAAAACTGTTACTTATTTTTACCACTTTACGTACCATACAAGTAAAATTATATACTAGCTAAGCCGAAACACAAGCAGTCAGCCTCCCTGGAAATATTCAAAACGGTGCCATTTTTAATATTTTCAACTAGGGGCCGACTGCTTCTGGTTCAGAAACAATCGATATCTACCACTATTATATCTATGGTTTAGGCATTAGTGAAGCAGCAAATATTCATCATGCAACAATATATTAACTACTCGGTTCGTGCCTTCCAATAAGAGCAGTTAAAATGTCTACACCTAAGGTACTGCTGGAACGATATTTTATGGAGGACCTGAATGATTATTTCGCTAATGTATGTTATGACCCTGGGTACGAGGAACTGTTTAAATTGGACATCAGCGCTGCATTTGAAACACCACAGCAAGACTATGATCAAGTATACAACGCCCTAAGATTGATAAACGGCGACAGGAATCGACAAAATTCCTTATTGGATATGGAAAGATTTTTCTAAGTTTCTTTCCCCAGTTGTAATGAACGTTTGGAATATGTCGTTGGCTACGTCCATGTGGCCTAGCCTATAAACCTATATCTACACGGTACTATTTGTCGCATACAATTCTTACTCTGGTGTATGGAAACGAGCGCTTGTGTCAGATTTTTACTCGTTCGCTGATGGTGAAGTTTGAAATCTGGTAATAATTCCGTGTTCTAATATAAATCTTAATCCAAGCCCTAATCCAAACCCTAATCCTAATCAGCGTTTTATTTGTCATGTTTTAACTTTGATGGATTGAAGATTAATTTCGCGTACTGAGAACACGGAATTGTTACCTGAAATCTGACGTTTTTTACGCATGTTTACTCGATCACATGATATAGCAGAGTAAGAACCGTATGCAACAAATCGCATGGTGTAGATAGGCCTTATGGGAAACAGTTAATTGCAAAGGTCGATATTCAGATGCATAAATATCACACCTGTAATAGCCAGAGCTTTTGAGAGGATAGTTTAAGAACATTTCTCCAAAGAAACACTTGAGAGTGGTCTTAATAACAACCTTATAGCAAAGGAGGCGGCTGCGTTGATGCATTGCTCGAAATACAACATTTTAATGTGAAAGCACTGGACAGCAACCTGAATAAACCAGTGCGATTGTTTGCGATGGGTTTTAGCAAAGCATCGTATGTGAATTTACGCAACATATAAAGAATATGTTATACAGTGCAGCTAAAAGTTTATACGTGATAGGATCGTTACGAGAGGAAGGATTTTGTCAATGGGAATTGAATTTAGTTTTCAAATCTCTTGTAATTTCGAAGATATCGTATGGACTATCTATCAGTCTATGGTTCGAGTCTACCTCAGATTTATTCACAGATGTTATAAACGGAATTATTCAAGCAAACATTGTGATATATGTAAACTATTAGAGAAAAGCGATAGTAATATTTTTAGAAAGATAAAGAATAATGACAATCATCCGCTTAAACACATGCTACCCATAGCTAAAGACTCACCTAGGCGTCAGCGTAATAATAGCTCAGTGTGGCCAAAATGATATGCAGAACGCTTCAAAAATAGCTTTTTAATAGATTGATTTTTAAGTATAAATTGCATGTAATAATGAATCGGATATAGTTTTAGCATATTGATGTATTCATCTAAAATATTGTAAATTTGATATGTACAGTATTTCTTCAAATGATTTTAATAAAGACCAAATGGCGCTTCCTGAGCAAGCAATAGCACTTACGCGGAAAACACAGATCCGAAGATTATTTTCTGTACTTCGTATTCTGTGGTGTTTATATTAAAGTTTCATTCCCTCATTGAGATGAGTGCAGAGAAGTGACAAGGTTAAAGCTTGACGTTCTGGTTTTATCTATTTTTTAAGTAGAATCCTACTAGACTGACTTTGCAAATGCTGTGATTTGATTGGCTACTCTATACTCGCTATCTATTCCTCGATAGACAGCGAGGAGCAAAGCAATCATTTTTCCCGATGTATTTTGCTTCAGTTCAAAGTAGCTACTTTTTAACAAAATGGCTTTAAAAAATTTCTGTCTCTGATTCTACTAAGACAATTTGATTACTCGCTCTAGATTTCTATGCTCTGATGATTAATGAGGGCAAAGCCAGAGTAGAAATCACTGCATATATTGAGTGCATGTTCTCAATTTTCTTTTTCTCCCAGGTTCAGAGAAGTATAAAAGTTCCAATGTGTCATTTTTCTTCTCATTGCGAAATCCTACCAACATACAACCATTCAAATGTCCGATCATCAACCGTCAAAATGGCAAAGCAATCTTCTGTCATCCTTCGTATGGAGCAACATTCGGTGGAGGTTATGATCTGCACATCGTTAACAATGGCAACACTATCCAAAACTCGTATAGTAACTTTGGCAACACATACCAACCACCAGCTGGGTATCAGTTTGACACTCCACAAACCCAGTCGTTGTTTGCTGGTAGCTACAAGTTCACACCAACAGAAATTGAAGTATTTTACTGAATATTACGACATTTTACGAGAAACACGGATCTTGAAATTAACATAACCTCAGGCATGAAGTGAAGAATGTACACCAAGTTTTAATATGAATTGCATATTTGTTAATTCATTCTCGAAACTGATTTTATAATTCGTAAAGAAAGCACATAAGAAACCACAAGCATGAAGAAGTCTGTATGTTTAAAACAAATTTCTCTTGATTTACATGAACTTTAACCTTGATTTTCTCGTCTTGTTATAAGAGATGTATTTTTAAAATTACTTCACCAATAGATCTATAAAATTGAAGAGTTTCACAAGCCGTGTTGTATGAGCCGTGTTGTATCCCCTTCAGCAGTTCAGCTTGAGTTTGTACATCGTATAAAACATGTCCCCTCATGTTGTAAGTCGTAGTACAAATATAATGCACTACATCTGAGTCACTAGTCTATAAGTACTGTTTAAAACACGCCCAGGAGTTTTGGTAGAGATCATTATTACTATGTGGAATATGTCAATATGAAGGTTTTAAAGGTTTCTGAACGACGAAGACTGAATTCATATTGGTTATTAGGTACCTGAACGAGATTCAAACGAGCCAATCAAAAGAAATAACTTTTTTCAGCAGCCTAACAGGTGCTGTTTAAAATTCTACTATTCCTGAGATGGCATGGAAAATAAGAGAGATAAACAAGGGGGGGGGAGGGGGGAGCGAGGGGGGCTACTGGAACGTAACACTATTTAGTATTTGAATTTTTTATTGTCTTGGGTGTGCTGTGCTCTGACAAAGTGCTAAATTCAAAATGACCAGTGTGGTCTTGTCCAAAAATGAGAAATTATTCATAAACAATGGATATTTGATGACTTCGTTTGATTCACAAACAATGGATATTTGATGACTTCGATGTTCGTTTGATTGGCAGGGCAAGGAGAGAACAGAGAGATCGCAGATATTTGAAATAATGTGTAAAAACAATTTCTACAATGTTACCATACCCATACATTTTACCGTATTGCCGTAATGCACTTGTCAATTGTAGTCTCCTCCTCCCAAAGCTCGGGGAAAGGAAGGGGTATGTTGGGGGGGGTTCTTTATTTCACACTTAGCTATGCGCTGACTACATGGGGGGGGATAATAAATCAGGTTAGGGGTATTTTTATGTGCTATTTTGCTTTATGGTAATCGCTCTCCAGACTGGAAAGTTTAAAAATTGCCCGCTCGAGATTTACGAAATATAATAGAAAATATAGAAACACACACACCAACATTGTTCACCAAATAATATCTTGGTTGCGCAGTACAAACTTTCCCTTTTGGACCACACTTATTACTTGTTCAATTATGATTTTTTTGCCACAAAATAGCAATATTATTTCCAATAATTTTCATGTGTATATAATCTCACTGATATCACTTCTATTTTGAAAGTTAAAATCTTTTTTGTTCAACAAAATTTTCGATTTTTTTTTCAATTTTGCCCCACGGGTTTAAGATTAGTCAAGATTAGTGAAGCCAGATACCCCTGGAAATATTTTGCATGGCATTAAAATTTAAGTTGAGCTGATAGAATTAATATTTTTGAGTCGTTTGAAATACATAATACAGAGAAACTATTTCCATATTTGGTAAATATAATTTTTGTTGAGAATGGTATGTGTGTTGATGTATAGGTCTTGTCAATCAAGTCTTTGAAAACGATAATTTATTTTAATAATAAACTATATTTTACTACATACAAATATTGAAAGTTAAATTCTATTGTGTTTACATTACATTAAACTGCTAGTTTTCTAACATAGAAATTTATTAATAAAACAGGCACAATAAATAAGTTGCACTTAATTTATTTAATCGCTTGCGTTTAATTACCAATCAGGTGTGTTTAATCAACCTGATTACCCAATCAAATGCGTTTATATAGGGTAATGAAAGTAAAATCTGAATCTTATATACACCTGAGTGTATGAGTGTATCTCGGTTGTAAAATTTATCAAACATATTAACAAAAAATGTGCGCATATTTGGACAATGTGTTACATACGTTAGTTATTTTTTCGTAAAATGTTGTAATTGTTCAGTAAAATACTTCAATTTCTGTTGGTGTGAAGTTGCGGCTACCAGCAAACAACGACTGGGTTTGTGGAGTGTTATACTGATACCCAGCTGGTTGCTGGTATGTGTTGCCAAGGTTACTATACGAGTATTGGTTAGTGTTGGCATTGTTAGCGATGTACAGATCATGACCTCCACCAAATGTTGCTCCGTATGAAGGATGACAGCGGATTGCGTTACCATTTTTACCGTTAATGATGAGACATTTGAATGGTTGCATGTTGTTAGGGTTTCGTAATGAGAACAAAAATGAAACATTGGAACTTTTGTACTGTCCTGAACCTAGGAAAAGAATAAGGAAATTGAGAATAATTATTACTCGAGCTCATTTTCCAACGTGATTTTGTTCGCGCGAGGGTAATTTTTTTACCAGGAGTATCCACACCTTTTCAATAACGTTTAGTTTGATTAAGCTCTCGTATTGATGTTTCATTGAACATATTTCATCATTAACTGGGATTTCCCATGAAAGTAGAAACCTTCTGGGGGCATTAAGGAAAGGCGAAACGGAATATTTACGATAATTCCTATACACTACAACGTTAAATTCACTCGTGGACTATTATATTCCTTCGTTATGAATTTGTCTCGTATTTTTCTGTATTTTAATCTCTGAGTTTTCTTGTCTAACAACAGTAAAGTATTTCTGTCTTAAAAACCATCGTCTTTCTTAAGCAGCCATCTCAATTTTTCCTATTCGACCGCGAATTTCGCCTCGCTGTATAGATTGGTCATTACTGTTGAAATTGGAAACATATCATCGCACAGAAAATTCACTCACTTTCACCGGAATTCATTCTGGTGGAAAATGGGATTAAAACTTTATCAAATGTGGAAGCATGCATGTCGTCGCAAATTTTGGTTCCTTACGTTTACGCATCGAAAAGAACAGAACGAATGATTCGATATTAGAAGTGAAATTTAAAAACACAAAGGTTTTGTTAGGAATAGCAATAAATGTTTTGTGACTAAAGTCCTAACACAGCAACGGACGCAATGTATTACAGTTCTTATTCTGAGCACAAAACGAACAAACTAAAAACAATTCCAATTAAATTATACGCAAGAAAAGTAATGTTTAGGATCCTTAATTTGATAACGACCATATGGCTCAAAGCAACAGAACTGAATAATTGGGACTTTCTGCGTATTTAAAACATTCTGGAGATCTTGTTAATACAGCAGTAAAGCGAACAACAGCAGAATTAAGTACACGTTATTTATTTATTAAATAAATAAATAACCTGTAGGCCTACTTAATTCTTCGCTTTCCTGTTGCATTGGAAAGATCTCCAGAATGTTTTAGATGACTAAAATACACAGAAAGTCCCAATTATTCGGTTCTGTTTCTTTGAGCCATATGATCAGTTATATAGTAGTTTCCACATTTCTGGTCTTTAGACTTTACAAACTTAGAATTTTACACAGCCTGTGTTTTTCAAATAAGTTTTGAAACTTGTAAGAAGAATGAACCGTAGATCAACCAAAATGCATTAAAAATAGTTTAATTTTTTAAATTCTTACCTTGCCAAGTTTGATCAGTGTATCCTCCAAAGATGTAGTTTCCAACCTTAACCAAAACTACTGTGTTTACTTTATCATCACACTGTTGATAAAACTGTTGAGTAGACCAACCATGTAAAGATGCTCTGTAACAAAGCTTTAGTGGAGATGTTCTGTTGATGAGAAATCCCAGCAAGTGTCTGATAAGCGTCTCGTCATCTTTCAGTATTACTGTATCTGATATGAATGCTGTATCAATAACAAGAAAATAAGACAGTTGTTACTGAAGGTTATTTTCAAACTATTAAAGTTTATCTATTACCATTCATCTACATTAATTTCAGTTTTAATTTTTTTATTGACATTAATATCTTCTAGCTTTAATTGCGACCAGTTAAATTGCGAAATTAATGTGCGACAACTTCGAATGTACAAATTCTAGTAGAACTATAAGGAAAAGTTGCAGTCTAACTGAAGGAATTATCAAGACAGGAATCCTACATTAAAACAAATCGAAAGACACACAAAAGAAAAAAAACTCAAATAACGCACTTGGTTCTTTGAAGACGACTATTAATTTAAATCAAATGAATTACAACACAAATCCTTCTAAAACCTTCGCCATGTTTTGTTTTTTTAAATTCTACGTCGTGACATATGTCTTTATATATAATTTCTGTTCTGTTATTGTTTAATCATTATGATGTACTAATTTAAATGCGTTATTTTTTCATGTTACAAGTCACGAATGTACAGCTTATATGATCTCATCACGCATTTGGGACTGGGACCAAAGAACGGAACATTCGGAAGGAACAGCCTTTGAATGTTTAACTGCATTTTGTGACGTTGGAATATTTTGCTTCATATAAAACTTTTGTGCATATTGCAGTATGGCCTAAATTAATGCTCTGAAGATTTGTGCAAGAATGGCAAGGTTAGATTTAAAATTAGCCTTTTCAGTTATGTTATGGCTGTATTTAAAGCTGTTGTGTCAGCATTGGTATTTTTAACAAACAGAATAAAAATCCAGAGATATAACTTAAGCTTACACTTGTACAGTTAAACAGATACTAAATTGTACGAGCAAGATAATAACATCTATAGACGCGATTATAGGCCTAGGGTTATAAATGAACGACATGTCAAACAGGAAGGTTCAGAGAGCTTCCGTTCAGCAGGAATAGAAAAAGACATCTCGAATAAAAAAGAAAGGCGTAGGACATACTATAATGGAAATATTTTATAAATACTCACACTTAGCTGCTAAATCCATGAGAATCGTATAAGGACAAAGTTTTTCCATGCAGGACTCAGGATTTTCAACTTGAACCTGGAATGATGTTAAATTTTGTGGCTTCTCATTTTGTAACGTTTGAATATCATCATCGATCATTTTTTCCGCTGTCATCAGTTCCTGAAATTTGGAATTTTTCATCACCTCATTTGTACGATGAAGAGACTTTTCGACTTTTTCCAGATAATTTGTGATGGTTTCGGCCTGAACGGAAAGTTTTTGACAAGCGGGGTCGTACACTTTATCAACTTCTGTCAATTTCTTATCCAGAATCTTGCTTATGTTGTCTGTGACGGTTTTCATCACCTCATCTGTCTGAGCGGTGTGTTTTTCTTTGATATCTTTCGCAGTTTTCTCGTACGTTACCTTTCTGTTGTTGACAGTTTCCAATGCCTGAAAAAATAAAGAAAGGGCAAGGTAACCATTCTGTATTATCTTCAATTAATCATAATAAATGTCGATCGCGAAAGATTGACCCAGACAGGAGAAATTCAAATTCATGTTCAGAATTCGTCCAGTTCTACTAAATGATCGTTTACACCACGCGCAGCGCGGCACAAATGAAATCGAAACCCTACTACTTTTATCAGTGTCTGGATCATGTAAATAGATCGTTCATTAAGACAGTAGGTTAAAAATCGCGAGTAGGCTTCCTTTCCGCTGCTCTACTATAAATTTTTACGTCGACTGCGACAAACCTCGTTCAATTTAAGGTATACTACCAAGAAACGTTACAATGCTTACAACTAATTGGACGATGAATTTGCAAGGAGTGTTTTACAATATGCGCTAGTATGCAATACGCACCGCCACGTCCAACCATTATCTGTTTACCTAACATATGCTTTAACCTAAATGCGAGGTGATTGAGGCAACGACTGCACGAATGTTGTGTTTAAACTATCTGTCAACCAATGTGAAAATTTTTTCAAATGTAGAACCATGTACCTACTTTAGTTCCTTCAAGTTTCATTGCGTTAATGGTCGCGTATTTTGACTTCACAGCCTCCTGTTGTTTTTGAAAGATTTCATAAATCGCGACACACGTATGGCCAGGTTTCGTGTGAACGGACGCCACGCATTTCATGCATATTAGTTCTTTACACGTTTCACAATAAAATTTGGGGATGGCGTCTTTATGTTGAGTGCAGCTCAGTGTTTCTGCTCCGATTTCCTGTTGCTCGTCACGGTTTATTATTTCACTGATTGAGAGCATTGTATGGTTTCGTAGCGTTGGAAAACCCTCGTGAATAATGTAACAAGCATGACAGAAAAGCATCTCACATTCCATACATATTGTGATAGAAGGCTCTTTTTTACAGCAGTGATGAGAACAAACACAATCCTCTTTCTTTCGATCTGGTCCGACGGCAGTCAAGAGCTTAACGATAAATTCATTGTCTGGCAGTCCAGCCACGTTCTCGTTTGCTTTCAGTGTAACACTGGACATGCAAGTTGGACAGGCAAACGTCTTTCCCTCGCCATCAACATTCTCTTCTGTTGTCAGTTTATCAAGACAAGTTTTACAAAATGAATGCGAGCACGGCAGAACCTTCGGTTCTTTGATGGTTTTCGTACAAGCATCACAAACGAGAAGATTTTGAATTTCGGTAACAGAGCGAGAGACTGTTAAAGAAGCAGCCATCAGATTGTAAAACGATCGCTGATGTAAGATGTAAGCTTCAACCGTAGCGAATATACTTTGTCTTAAAGTCAAGACTATGTTGAGCTTCTCTACTTCGAATCTTGCTTGTCTGAGCACATCCTGATATTGTATGCTATTTATATATGTTTAATTCAGATGGTTTCCAAGTAATGCACCCTGCTGTTTTACTAGGAATATAACACGCACTATCCCTTTCATTTGTAAATTAATACACAAAAATCGTCGCTCAAATCTTAAGATATTTGAATTTGCATCGAATACCATTAAGGCTGTGTCGGTATCACTGCTTCTTTTTGTGACAATTGTGACATAAGCTTAGCGCTGGTATGTCAACCAAGTGTGAAGAATACCAACATATAGCGGAAATGCACTCCAACGACTATTCGGTCTTTCGTAGAAATTGCGCAATAATACTTATAATTGTAAAAAATATCGACACAAATGTCTAGGGAATTCTTAATCCACAATTAAGAGCTAGCACCATTGTAAAGTTATAATAGGATTCTCACGATAGCTGAAAGAGTCAAGCATCGTAGTACTATGCGAGGTGTCAAAATCCAATGTGTAAATAAATGTAATTTGATCGCGAACTGCCTTGCTTAAAATTTCACAAATACTTGAATAAATATCACAGCTGAATAAACTTCCATAACATGACAAAAGAAGTAGTTAAAAAATAATTGCATGTACGTGATTATAGTACTGGTGATATGTCGACAATATTGAGGCAAGATTACAAGCCAATGTTAAATAAAATGTCCATAAAGAATAAGTCATTTGACGAAGGAGAGATTACAGATATTTTAAAATAGAAACAAAGATTGCATCCAATGAAAAAAATTTCTACAATGTTACCATACCTATACATTTTACCGTCTTGCCGTAATGCACTTGTCAATTGTAACCCTCCCCCCCTCCCAAACCTCGGGGAAAGGAAGGTGTATGTTGGGGAGAGGGTTCTTTGTTTTCACACTTAGCAATGCCTGAGTACATTCGGCCCTGAATTAAATAAAGCTTAAACAACAAAACATTTGCTTTCCGCTTCATTTGAATCATTTTCACTCTCTTTTAACACGCAGTTGTCATGTTGTCTGGAGTGTTTAAAAAATCGTGAAAATAAAATATCTTCTTCGTGATTCGTGGAATGTGAAAAGGATCTCCGTGATTTCGTGACAAGCCCCCTTGCTCCATCCTTAAAATACATTCCTAGAAACAATTTGTATTTATAATTTGTCAGGTTTAGCCTGTCAGATACAGTGATCCTGAAAAATGAAGAAACTTTTGAACATCTGTTCAGTTTTTTCATCAACAGAACATCTGCACTAAAGCTTTCTTGCAGAGCATCTTTACATGGTTGGTCTGGTCAGCAGTTTCATCAACAGTGTGATGGTAAAGTAAGCACAGTAGTTTTGGTCAAGGTTGTAAACAATATCTTTGGGGGATACACTGATCAAACATGGCAAGGTAAGAATTTTTGTGATTCTCCTTATAGTCATACTTTCTAGTACTTTTTACATTCGACATGGAAAAACTGTTACTTATTTTTACCACTTTACGTACCATACAAGTAAAATTATATAATAGCTAAGCCCAAACACAAGCAGTCAGCCTCCCTGGAAATATTCAAAATGGGGCCATTTTTAATATTTTCAAGGGGCCGACTGCTTCTGGTTCAGAAACAATCGATATCTACCACTATTATTTCTATGGTTTAGTCATTAGTGAAGCAGCAAATATTCTTCATACAACAATATATTAACTACTCGTTTCGTGCCTTCCAATAAGAACAGTTAAAATGTGTAAACCTAAGGTACTGCTGGAACGAAATTTTGTCGAGGACCTAAATGATTATTTCGCTGATGTATGTTATGACCCTGGGTACGAGGAACAGTTTAAACTGGACATCAGCGCTGCATTTGAAACACCACAGCTAGACTATGATCAAGTATGCAACGCCCTAAGATCGATAAACGGAGACAGAGTAAGAACCGTATGCGACAAATCGCATGGTGTAGATAGGTCTTATGGAAAACAGTTAATTGCAAAGGTCGATATTCAGAGGCATAAATATCACACCTGTAATAGGCAGAGCTTTTGAGAGGATAGTTTAAGAAAATTTCTCCAAAGAAACATTTGAGAGTGGTTTTAATAACAACCTTATAGAAAAGGAGGCGGCTGCGTTGATGCATTGCTCGAAATACAACATTTTAATCTGAAAGCACTGGAAAGCAACCTGAATAAAACAGTGCGATTGTTTGCGATGGGTTTTAGCAAAGCTTTTGACAGTGTCAGACATAACATACTGGGTGAAAAGCTCAAGAGTATTGGTTTGAATCTATGCCTAGTTAATTGGTATGTGATTTTTTAAAAGATAGAAAGCAAAGGATTTTACATACTGGCATCGTATGTGAATGGAGTATGGTGAATAAAGAAACAACGTAAGGTAGTGTTAGCGGTCCTCATCTCTTCAACCTGTTTGTTAACGACCTTATCATAGAAGAAGAAAACAAAGCTGCATTGGATAAATATACAGATGATGCCACTTTATAAGTCGTTGTACAAAAAAATTCTCAGGATTACTCTTTAACCTAGTTAGATCAACTTATGAACTGGACAGAAACAAATTACATATCGTGTAATACATCCAAGTGTAAGGAATTAGTTCTAAAAAAATCAGGCAGAGCAGAGAGCAATGTCAAAAATTGAATCTAGTGGGAGTAACTTTCGAGTCTAAATGCAAATTTACGCAACATATAAAGAATATGTTATACAGTGCAGATAAAAGTTTATACGTGATACGATCGTTATACGAGAGGAAGGATTTTGTCAATGGGAGTTGAATTTACTTTTCAAATCTCTTGTAATCTCGAAGATATCGTATGGACTTTCTGTCTATGGTTCGTCTACCTCAAATTTATGCACAGATGTTATAAACGGAGTTATTCAAGCAAACATGATATATGTAAACTATTAGAGAAAAGCGATAGTAATATTTTTAGAAAGATAATGATGTCATCCGCTTAAACACATGCTACCCATAGCGAAGGACTCACCTAGGCGTCTGCGTAATAATAGGTCAGTGTGGCCAAAATGATATGCAGAACGCTTCAAAAATAGCTTTTTAATAGATTGATTATTAAGTATAAATTGCATGTAATAATGAATCGGATAGTTTTAGCATATTGATGTATTCATCTAAAATATTGTAAATTTGATATATATTTCTTCAAACGATTTTAATAAAGACGAAATGGCACTTCCTGAGCAAGCAATAGCACTTACGCGGAAAACACAGATCCAAAGATGATTTTCTGTACTTCGTATTCTGTGGTGTTTATATTAAAGTTTCATTTCCTAATTTAGATGAGTGCAGAGAAGTGACAAGGTATAAACTTGACGTTCTGGTTTTATGTATTTTTTAAGTAGAATCGTACTGGACTGACTTTGCAAATGCTGTCATTTAATTGGCTACTCTATTCTTCGATAGACAGCGAGGAGCAAAGCAATCAATTTTCCCGATGTATTTTGTTTCAGTTCAAAGTACTTTTTAACAAAATGGCTTTAAAAAATTTCTATCTCTGATTCTACTAAGACAATTAGATTATACTCGCTCTAGATTTCTATGCTCTGATGATTAATGAGGGCAAAGCCAGAGTAGAATTCACTGCATATAGAGATCATTGTTAAAAATTAGAGTGCATGTTCTCAATTTTCTTTTTCTCCCAGTTTCAGAGAAGTACAAAAGTTCCAACGTGTCATTTTTCTTCTCATTGCGAAATCCTACCATCATGCAACCATTCAATAGTCCGATCATCAACCGTCAAAATGGTGAAGCAATCTACTGTCATCCTTCGTACGGAGCAACATTCGGTGGAGGTTATGATCTACACATCGTTAACAATGGCAACACTAACCAATACTCGTATAGTAACTTTGGCAACTCATACCAACCACCAGCTGGGTATCAGTTTGACACTCCACAAACCCAGTCGTTGTTTGCTGGTAGCTACAAGTTCACACCAACAGAAATTGAACTATTTTACTGAATATTACGACATTTAACAAGAAACACGAATCTTGAAATTAACATCACCTTAGCCATAAAATGAAGAATGTACACCAAGTTTTAATATGAATTGCATATTTGTTAATTCATTCTTGAAACTGATTAATAGTTCATAAAGAAAGCACATAAGAAACACAAGCATGAAGGAGTGTGTATATGTGAAACAAATTTCTCTTGATTTACATGAACTTTAACCTTTATTTTCTCGTCTTATTATATAAGATGTATTTTTTAAATTACTTCACCAATAGATCTATAAAATTGAAGAGTTTCACAAGCCGTGTTGTATGAGATATGCAACAATCAGCTATCCCCTTCAGCAGTTCAGCTTGAGTTTGTATATCGTATAAAACATGTCTGCTCATGTTGTAAATCGTAGTACATATATAATGCATTACATCTGAGTCACTAGTCTATAAGTACTGTTTAAAACACGCCCAGGAGTTTTGGTAGGGACCATTACTATATAGAATATGAAGGTTTTAAAGGTTTCTGAACGACGAAGACTGAATTCATATTGGTTATTAGGTACCTGAACGACATTGAAACGAACCAATCAAAAGAAATAACTTTTTTCAGTAGCCTAACAGGTGCTGTTTAAAATTCTACTATTTCTGAGATGGGATGGTAAATAAGAGAGATAAACAAGGTGGGGGGAGGGGGAGCGAGGGGGGCTACTGGAACGTAACACTATTTAGTATTTGAATTTTTTATTGTCTTGGGTGTGCTGTACTCTGACAAAGTGCTAAATTCAAAATGGCCATTGTGGTCTTGTGAAAAGATGAGAAATTATTCATAACGAATGGAGTATTTGACGACTTTCGTTTGCATGGCAGGGCAAGGAGAGATTACAGATATTTTGAAAGCGAAACAAAGATTGTATCTAATACAAATGGATGAGCTAGGCTCCTCTAAGAGTCTTAGACAAGTACGTATAAAGACAATTTCTACAATGTAACCATACCGATACATTTTACCGTATTGTCGTAATGCACTCGTCAATTGTACCCCCCCCCCCTCCCTAGCCTCGGGGAAAGGAAGGCGTATGTTATGGAAGGGGTATGTTTTTTTTCTTTTTACACTTAGCTATGCCTGACTACATGGGGCCGATGGGGGGGGGATTATAAATCAGGTAAGGGGTATTTTTATGTGGTATTTTGCTTTATGGTAACTGCCCTCTAGACTGGAAAGTTTGAAAATTGCGTGCCCGACATTTGCGAAATATAATAGAAAATATATAAACACACACATCAACATTGTTCACCCAATAATATCTTGGTTGCGCAGTACGAACTTTCCAATTTGGACTGCACTTATTACATGTTCAATTGTGAATTTTTTTTGTCACAAAATAACAATATTATTCCTAATAATTTCATGTGTATATAATCTCACTGGTATCACTTCTATTTCGAAAGTTAAAATGTTCTTTGTTGAACAAAATTTAAAATATTTTTTTTCAATTTTGGCCCACGGGTCTGGGATTAGTCAAGATTAGTGAAGCCAGCTACCCCTGGAAAAAATTTGTGGCATTAAAATTTAAGAATATATATTTTTGGGTCGTTTGAAATATATGATAACGAGAAACTATTTCCATAATTGGTAAATATAATTTTTGTTGAGAATGGTCCGTGTGTTGCTATATAGGTCTTGCCAATCAAGTCTTTGAAAACGATCATTTATTATGATAAACTATATTTTACTACATACAAATATTGAAAGTTAACTTCTATTGTGTTTACGTTACATGAAATTCTTCACTATTAAAACTACTGGTTTTCTAACATAGAAATTTATTAATGAAACAGGCACAATAAATAAGGGACATTCAATTTATCCAATCATGTGCATTTAATCAACTGTGTTTACCAATCAGGTGTGTTTAATTAATCTGATTACCCAATCAAATGCGTTTATGTAGGGTAATGAAAGTAAAATCTAAATCTTATGTACACCTGAGTGTATCTCAGTTGTAAAATTTATCAAACACGTTTACTAAAAATGTGTTCATATTTTGACCATGTGTTGTAGGCGTTTGTTATTTTTTCACAGCGGAATGTGTCAATTTTAGGATTTGCGTTTTTCGTAAAATGTTGTAATTGTTCAGAAAAATACTTCAATTTCTGTTGGTGTGAAGTTGCGGCTACCGGCAAACAACGATTGGGTTTGTGGAGTGCCATACTGATACCCAGCTGGTGCTTGGTATGTGTCGCCAAGGTTACTGCCCGAGCTTTGGTTAGTGTTGGCATTGTTAACGATGTGCAGATCACAACCTCCACCAAATCTTGCTCCGCATGAAGAATGGCAGTGGATTGCGTAACAATTTTTACCGTTAATGATGGGACATTTGAATGGTTGCATGTTGTTAGGGTTTCGTAATGAGAACAAAAATGACACATTGGAACTTTTGTGCTGTGAACCTAGGAAAAGAATAAGGAAATTGAGAATAATTATTACTCGAGCCCATTTTCCAACGTGAATTTGTTCGCGCGAGGGTAATTTTTTTACTAGGAGTATCCACACCTCTTTCAATAACGTGTAGTTTAATTCAGCTCTCGTAAGATGTTTCACTGAGCATATTTCATGATTAACTGGGATTTCATTTTCTAAACTGCAACCCATGAAAGTTAAAAAAAACTCTAAACTTCCCGAGGGCATTCAGAAAAAGCGAAACTGAATATTTACGATAAAAAGATAATTTACGATAATTCATGTACACTAGAAATAGAACGTTAAATTCACTCGTGGACATTTGTTCATTATAAGTTTGTCTCATATTTTTCTGTATTATCATCTCTGACTTTTCTTGTCTAACAACAGTAAAGTATTATATATACTAATGGTATTGTTGTACTCGGGTAAATATGATATTATGATATTGTGATGCTACTCTGAGTGTAAGCCACACTGGGCAGGCTGAAAAGTTTGCCTGGCCACAGCGGGATTCGAACCAGCGACCTTTGGAATACTAGCCCCAACGCTCTACCAACTGAGCTACACGGTCAGGACGGTTCGATAAGTGATATTTGGGAAAAGAGTATTAGGTATTGAAGGAACTAGACTGTGTTCCGAAATATCACTTATCGAACCGTCCTGACCGTGTAGCTCAGTTGGTAGAGCGTTGGGGCTAGTATTCCAAAGGTCGCTGGTTCGAATCCCGCTGTGGCCAGGCAAACTTTTCAGCCTGCCCAGTGTGGCTTACACTCGGAGTAGCATCACAATATCATAATATCATATTTACCCGAGTACAACATCACCATTAGTATATATAATATAATTAGAGTATTAGGTATTGAAGGAACTAGACTCTGTTCCGAAATATCACTTATCGAACCGTCCTGACCGTGTAGCTCAGTTGGTAGAGCGTACGTTGGGGCTAGTATTCCAAAGGTCGCTGGTTCGAATCTCGCCGTGGCCAGGCAAACTTTTCAGCCTGCCCAGTGTGGCTTACACTCGGAGTAGCATCACAATATCATAATAACAGTAAAGTATTTCTGTCTTAAAAACCATCGTCTTTCTTAAGCAGCCATCTTTGTTTTCGCATTCGACCGCGAATTTCGCCTCGCTGTAGGGATTGGTCATTACTGTTGAAATTAGAAACACATCATCGCACAGAAAATTCACTCACTGGAATTCATTCTGGTGGAAAATGGGATTAAAACTTTATCAAATGAGGAAGCATGCATGTCGTCGCAAATTTTGGTTTCTTATACGTATACGCATCGAAAAGAACAGAACGAATTATTCGATATTAGAAGTAAAATTTAAAAACATGTACAAAGGCTTTGTTCGGAATAGCAATAAATGTTTTGTGACCAAAGTCCTAACACAGCAACGTACGCAATTTGTTGCAGTTCTTATTCTGAGCACAAAAGGAACAAACTAAAAACAATTCCGAGTAAATTATACGCAAGAAAAGTAATGTTTAGGATTCTTAATTTGATAATGATCATATGGCTCAAAGCAACAGAACTGAATAATTGGTACTTTCTGCGTATTTAAAACATTCTGGAGATGTTGTTAATACAGCAGCAAAGCGAGCGAAAGCAGAATTAAGTACACGTTATTTATTAAAAAAATAAATAAATAACATGTACTTAATTCTTCGCTTTGCTGCTGTATTCGAAAGATCTCCAGAATGTTTTAGATGACTAAAATACACAGAGAGTGTCAATTATTCGGTCCTGTTTCTTTGAGCCATATGATCAGTTATATAATTGTTTCCACATTCTGGTCTTTACAAACTTAAAATTTTACACAGCCTGCGTTTCTCAAATAAGTTTTGAAATTTGTGAGTAGAATGAATGGTAGATAAACCAAAATGCATTAAAAATAGTTTTGTTAAATTCTTACCTCGCCAAGTTTGATCAGTGTATCCTCCAAAGATGTAGTTTCCAACCTTGACCAAAACTACTGTGTTTACTTTATCATCACACTGTTGATGAAACTGTTGACTAGACCAACCATGTAAAGATGCTCTGTAACAAAGCTTTAGTGGAGATGTTCTGTTGTCGAGAAAACCAAGAAGATGTCCAGTAAGCTTCTCCTCATTTTCCAGGATCACTGTATCTGACATAAATGCCAACAAACCTACTAAGAATAGATACTAAGTGTTTCTAAATATAGTAAAATTGTTAAAAAGGTCAAACTGTTTCTAATGTACTACAAAATTAATAAATTATTGCCATAAAAATAAAACAGATTTATATACTTACACTTATCTGTCAGTTTCTTTACAGGTGCATAAAAAGAAGGCTTTGCCATACAGGACTCTGGATTGTCAACTTGAACCTGGAATGATGTTAAATTTTGTGGCTTCTCATTTTGTAACGTTTGAATATCATCATCGATCATTTTTTCCGATGTCATCAATCCTTGAAGCTTGGAATTTTTTAAAACCTCATTTGTACGATGCAGAGATTTTTCGACTTTTTCCAGATAATTTGTGATGGTTTCGGCCTGAACGGAAAGTTTTTGACAAGCGGGGTCGTACACTTTATCAACTTCTGTCATTTTCTCATTCAGAATCTTGGTTATACCGTCTGTCACATTGCTTATTTCCTTTGCCACTATTTTCATCATTTCATCTTTCTGAGCGGTGTGTTTTACTTTGATATCTTTCGCAGTTTTCTCGTAGGTTGCTTTGCTCTTGTTGACAGTTTCCAATGCCTGAAAAGTAAATGGGGACAATTAGTTAACCATCCTGTGTTTGAGACCGGGATTATTTTACGAAAATTTTATCACTGTAAAAGTCGAAAAAAAGATGGATGATTCCCACGCAACAATTAAAAAGCCTGTACTGTAGAATAATCTTCCATAGTTTTCTACACCAGAATTGCTGTGCTTGATTGCAATTCTCTGTTGTTAGAACAATACATCTCCAACAAGAATAAGAAATGTTGTGTATGCATGATCAACCCTACCAAAGATGTAGAGCATCAAGTTGACAGTAGAGAGGTTCAGATTTGGCTTCCAATACCTCTACCGCTACCTTAATCTACCTTTCAGCCAATCAGATGTGCCGGACCTACCCGTTTACCTAATCAAATTGTTTAAAAATCAGGAAAAGCTAGCGGTAGTGGTAGAGGGAGTCAAATAGGAACCTCTTTAGTTTGTGTTGAATAACAACAGGCATAAAAAAATATATTACGCTGGATGCATGCGATGTTTATGGACAATTTTCATGCTCGACTAAATTCACATCTAGGCGAGTCTTTCACAGCAATTAGAAATGTTGCTAGTAAACTATCTACGTACAAAAATGGAATTGTAGAAAAATGTACCTACCTTAGTTCCTTCCTGTTTCATTGCGTTGATGGTGGCGTATTTCGACTTCACAGCCTCCTGTTGTTTTCGAAAGATTTCATGAATCGCGATACACGTGTGGCCAGGTTTCGTGTGAACGGACGCCGCGCATTTCATGCAAATCAGTTGCCTACATGTTTCGCAATAAAACTTCGGGATGGCGTCTTTGTGTCCTTTATGCTGAGCGCAGCTCAACTCCTCCGCTCCGATTTTCTTTTGCTTGTCATGATTTATTACTTCACTTATCGTTAACATTGTATGACTTCGCAACGACGACCAGCTATAATGAGCACCGTTACAAGCATGACATAAAATATCTTCACATTCCATGCATATTGTGATCGAAGGCTCCTGGCAGTTAGATCGGGAACAAACAGCAGCGTTTTGCTTTCGATCTGGACCAAGGGCAGTCAAGAGCTTAACGATAAATTCATTGTCTGGCAGTCCAGCCACGTTCTCGTTCGCTTTCATTGTAACACTGGACTTGCAAGTTGGACAGGCAAACTTCTTTTCCTCGCCACCAACATTCTCTTGTGTTGTCAATTTCTGAAGACAAGCTTTACAAAATGAATGCAAGCACGGCAAAATCTTCGGTTCTTTGATGGTTTTATTGCAAGCATCACAAACGAGAAGATTTTGAATTTCGGTAACAGAACGTGAGACGGTTAAAGAGGCAGCCATCAGGTTGTAAAACGAATTGTGCAGTAAAACGAAAACTTCAGTCGTAGCAAATATACTCTGTCAAGACCGTCTCTTCCTTGAATGTTGTTTGTCTGAGCACACCCTGATCTTTTATCTTATTTATATATGTATTAATTCAGATGATTTCCAAGTAATGCACCCTGCTGTTTTACTAGAAATATAATACGCACTATCACTTTCATTTAGTGTAAATTTAAACATAAAAATCGTCGCTCAAATCTTCAAATATTTGAATTTGTATGTAATACAGTGTGCTTACCATAGTTTCCTGTCGTAGTCATGAAATAAATGCCGGTGTATCACCTCAATATGTACCAACGCATTTAGAATAGACGAATACCAAGAAATAGCGGAAATGCACCCTACGGTTTATCGAGTATTGTTGTGCTGAGAATTCACAATGTAATTCCACTTTCAGTTGTAAAAAATATCAACACAAATGTCAGTGATCGACTTTTAGTACACTATAATGACTAAAAGTTCCGTCAATCTTTACTTTTCAGTAATGTTAGCAATATCCAGCATCTTAATTATATGCATCTTATTCGAAGACACATGATCTGAAAATGAGTGCATCCAAGGGCAACCGGTGACAATTTGCTTTCTTACAACTATAGAGCAGATTGGTCCTGAGGCAGAAATAGTTAATTATAGAAAATGCAAACAAACTTATATGCGTGGATTTGATAACACAAAAAACACACACGCGGCCTTAACGTTTTAATTAGGGTGAGGAGTGAATCAATGCTCGTGTATTTGGACTACTTGACTAATTTCCTTTTAAAATCAAGCTGAAAAAACACTTTGATTTCATAGTACCCAGTATAGTAGGCAGTTTTACGAGTTAGGGGAAAAACCAACAGTAAATGTATCATTAGTTAGGCAGAACAGAGTTATACGATAACGATTATAGGTCTAAAAACCCTCAAGGTCTAAAGATTGAATGTTGTTTGTAAAGCCTGTGTTGAACTTCTACTTTGAATTTTGCTTGTCTGGGCATATCCTGAAATTTAAGCCTATTTACATATGTGTTAAATCAGATGATTTCTAAGTAGTGCTCTCTGCCGTTTTACTAGGAATACATTATATTCTCTATCATTTTCATTTGTAAAATAAAAATAAAAATTTTGGTTTAAATGGTTAAATGTTCCAATTGGCATCTAATACAGTATGCCTATGATAGCTCCTCATCATTCTAGACTTCTAGTTATGAAATTTCAACCAGCTTATACCAGAAATGCCGGAAATGCATCCGATCACATAAACTCCGAATAACATTGTGATATTTTACTCTAATATTTACTTGTTTTTTCGACTGTTGTTTTGTATTTTATTCAGTTACTGAATGGTTCCCATTCCTAGCTACAGACTCTACGTTGTGTACAGGGTTTAATTCAGCTGCAGATTATCTGGTCATATCGAAACTAAAGTGGTACTTTAGAAATTCTTAGTAAAACAGCAGGAGAGCAAACGGAAACTTGGCAGTCAACCAGATAAACAGGTTTTTTGTAAACAGTGTTTGGATACTGTTTTCAATAGGCAAAACCACGATTCAACGCCGTAGAAATTTTCGTAATATATTTAGTAATACATTCTGAAATGACTGGGTTTGGACTGTTGTCGTTCACTGTTCACTGACAAGTTCAATTTCTTTTGTGTGAACACCTATACGTATATATCAGGTTAATTACATGCAGCATGCAAATCAGGTTTAAATCAAAATATGTTTATGTTCGCAAGGCTGTATGCATGACAGGCTGCGCGTCCGTAACAGATACAGTAAGTCTAAGAAGCCATAGATAACCTGATATATTTATGTCTAAAGGCGAAACCATGTAAACTAGCAGGGTGAAAAACTTGAAAGTTTCACAACCAGCTCAACAGGATTTCGCTGAGATTTTGCAATCTTAGACTTTGCAAGATTAAAATGAAGTGCTGATCGAAGCCACAGAGCGAAGCAGACACCTTTCTGGTAAAAATCGTTTTACAACCTGATGGCTGCTTCTTTAACTATCTCTCTCTGTTATCGAAATTCAAAATCTTCTCGTTTGTGATGCTTGTACGAAAACCATCAAAGAACCGAAGATTTTGCCGTGCTCGCATTCATTTTGTAAAGCTTGTCTTGATAAACTGACAGCAGAAGAGAATGTTGATGGCGAAGGAAAGACGTTTGCCTGTCCAACTTGCATGTCCACTGTTACACTGACAGCGAACGAGGACGTAGCTGGACTGCCAGACAGTGAATTTATTGCCAAACTCTTGACCGCCGTCGGTCCTGATGAACAAGAAGAAGCTTCGCCATCAGTTTGCTCGTACTGCAAGAAAGAGCCCTCGATAACAATATGTATGGAATGCGAAATGCTCTTCTGCCATATGTGTTACGGTTTTCATGATAGCTGGCCGGCAAATAAAAAACATGTACTACTTTCGGTGAGCGAAATAATAAATCGTGACGAGCAACAGGAGATCGGGGCAGAAGCGTTAAGTTGTGCTCAACATAAAGATACCATCCCGACGTTTTACTGCGAAACATGCAAACAACTGAGTTGTATAAAATGCGTGGCGTCCGTTCACACGAAACCAGATGGTCACGCATGCGTCACAGTTCAAGAAATCCATCGAAAACTGCAGGATGCTGCCAAATCAAAATGCGAAGCTGTTGATGCCGTGTTAGTGCAAGGGAATAAGGTAGGTTAAGAAGAAGTGGGCGAAGATAGAGGTTAGTTATGGGTAGCGCAAATGTAATTAAAGTGTGATAAATACCAGACTTCACGTCGAAGCAACAGGAAAGTGGCATGCCAATATCATAAGTATCTTCTTAATCCTCGTTTTCGGTTCCGCATGGTCACGGCAACTAGTTCGCGCAGTGTGCGGTCATATTTACTCATATCATTTCTATGTTTAGTTGTTATTAAATTCTGAAATATTGTCATACATTTTCAAGCCATAATCGTCTTGAAACTATCCAGTTTGATATCGAGACCATGCGGATCCGGTACCGTGTAAACGGGGTCTTAATACGCTTTTTAGGCATTGGAAACTGTCAACAACGGCATGGCAACGTACGAGGAAACTGCGAAAGATATCAAAGTAAAGTACGCCGCTCAGAAGGATGAAATGATGAAAACCGTCACAGACGGTATAAGTAAGATTCTGGATGAGAAAATAACAGAAGTTGATGATGTTTACAAGCCCGCTTGTCAAAAGCTTTCTGTCCACGCTGAAATGCTTTCAAATTACGTGCAAAGAATTGAGCCAGCACGTGATCTTTCCAATGATGCGCTGGAAAATACAAAGCTGAAAGATTTGTTGTCCGCACAAAAGGATATGGATCACGACACTCAGATGTTGCAAAATTTAACATCATTCCAGGTTCAAGTTGAAAAACCAGGGCTTTTAGAGGAACGGCTTTGTTTTTATACGATGTTTAAAGGATTGACAGATAAGTGTAAGTACCTACTATGTATGTGTGTTTTCTTTTTAGGGTCGAAATATGCCTCTGAAGGTGTAGCATAGGAGTAGAAATGTGGTACAGTGCAGGTGGAAAATATCAGGAGGTTCAGAGCAACATATTTACACATAAAAGAATACATCTAAGACATACTGTACATGGACAACACTTAACAGCAAGGCGAAGGACACGAACGATGCATGCATGGTGCTAACCAGTTAACATTACAGAAAGGACAAAACAACAACAGCAAATATGTGATAAAAAAGAACAAAAAACTACATAGTGAACAAAAACTGATATGGTTAGATTATTACAATTAAGGAAGATGCCAGCTAGTGATCAACTAAAGAATGAGGACCAGTATTAGGAGTGTATAGGTTGTAGCCGTTAACAGAAAATAAGACTTACATACGTGTACGTAATGTTTGAAGCTGGAAAGGCAATTGTAGCAAGAGCAAGAAGCGGATTCACATAAAGATTTCCACAATTTAACTATGCTAACTAAGTACGAGATATGTACGGCATATTAACACGAGCGGAAATTAGCAAAAACTCGAAATTGTGTGAAATTTTGACATGGTTATTAGGCGTCTGTTTGAAATACTATTGTTGACGTATCAAACTGTGCGTTCTCGACCAAATTTCAACGTTTTGACTAGAGGTTTTGAAAACGTCATGCCAAGCCATCACTAGGTTGACCATCTTGTATTCGTCAAATATACATGTTATTGAACTAGACTGAGCAAATATCATGATTTATCAGTGGCGAGCACAGCAGTTATTTGCCCATGCTGAAGGCAGAGGCAAATAATTGATCTGCGAGCCGAGTCTGTGATAAACCACGATATTTTGCGATAGTCAATATATCTTCAAGTTCAATATAATTGTTTTATCATTTCTTGATTATTGCACATACTCGTAGTTTCTATCCTGCTTCCTTGCTTCGGAATCGAACGTTTCTGGCGCAGTCGCGAGTTTAATTTTAGACGTCAAAATCTCGGCTTCATTCAATCATTTTCTTTTGTATTTTCTACATCTTTTCCTCCAAGTAAACATGACAAATCGCTCTGTAATAGCTCGGCAAAATGGGCCATCATTCTTTATCATTATTATTCAAAATCTTTATAAAAGGGAAGCCTATTCAGTGACCTATCTAGAGTATTCCTGATCTCCTCTTTAACTTGTTCTAGTGAAAACACAATTTCGATGCAAATGTTTTAAGAAAATATTTAAAAATGTCAAATAAACACAAGATTGAACAAGAATACTCAAGAATGCTAAAAATTTGAATCGTACCCGTTAATATATGCAGCTGATAGATATTTGCACGCAGTTTTTGCAGACAAATTAACCAATCAAAATTCTGAGAAAATGCTAAATAACTCGTTGACAGAGGTAACTGGGCCCGGCTGTATCAAAGGCGTTTAGCTTAAACGGTGGATCAATCAAATTTTAAAAGCACTTTGCCATCTTGTACGTAACCGAATTTATAAATTTTATGGAATAAACATTTAGTTTTATAATAATTGTTCTTTTATGCTTAAAAATATTTAGCTGGTTTGTTCTTGCAATGGAAAAACTTGTTTTATATTTTCGACTTATCCACCGTTTACGCTAAACGCCTTTGATACTACCGGCCCAGGAGTCGCTATATACGTGGGCTCTGGTTTCACTATCAGAAATTTGTAATTTCAATTGTTTGTTGAAAAAATGTTTATATACCTGTTCTTGTTAGGTTTGGCAGCATTTATGCCAGATACGGTAATACTAAGGAATGAAGAGAAGCTAATTGAACATCTGCTTGGTTTTCTCAACAACAGAAAGACGCCATTGAAACTTTGTTACCGAGCATCTTTACATGGTCAGTCGAGTACAAAGTTTCACCAAATGTGTGATGGTAAAGCAAACACAGTAGTTTTGGTCAAGGCTGAGAACTGGATCTTTGGAGGATACACTGATCAAGCTTGGGACCGTAAGAATTTTACAAATTTTTCAACTTAAGTGAAAAATGAAAATTCTCTACTTTCATTGGTTGCCCTAGAGGTGATTATCATAAATTAAGAAACAATAATCACCTAAAGAACATGATGACAATTTACCGATAATGGCCTTCAGTGAATAATACTGAGACCATTCCCCTTTTAGACAAACTTTTGAATTAGGAGTATTCATTAGCACAGCTAGAAAGAGCATCCTAAATTTAGTAAAGTGGTAAAGTTTGGTTACAAAATATTGTAAAATGTGGAAAGTATAGTCCTCTGAAGTTTGCGAATTTTGTATACTTTTATATTGTGCGCGGAAAAGTGTAATCACATTTCGAATTGTGATAGCACTTTTCCGCGCATAATACAAAAGTATACAAAATTTGCAAACTTCACAGGGCTATATTTTCCACATTTTACAAAATTTTGCAACCAAACTTCACCACTTTACTAAATTTCGACCCACTGCTTAAGAGTAAAACCGCTGGCAGTGCCATGTGGGTTCAGACCAACACATCGTTTATTAAACCCGTTTTCTAGTACATTATCTCCACAAATCACACATTTTTACGACATTGCACCCAATTTTAATTACTCCCAAAATGTTTATAAACGACAAATTCCATCGCGAAGTAGCGTAACGCTTCGTTAAAGTTTTGATTTATGCAATGTACAACGTTTCCGTAGTGTTCCAACTTCCCCAAACTTTCCAAAACTTGCCACATTTTGCATTCTTGTTCCATTCATTCTCTAAGTTGCCCAGAAATTAGTGTTTTTAACCTCGTGGCGCTCGCTCGTGTGCTCGCGAGCCATGGGCAGTTATTGTTCTCAATAATTGCTCCATTTTTCCAGGCTCAAAAACGTGGAAAAGTTCCAACGTGTCATTTTTGTTCTCATTACGAAACCCTAACAACATGCAACCATTCAAATGCCCCATCATTAACGGTAAAAATGGTAACGCAATCTACTGTGATGGTTCAAAGGGAGCATCGTTCGGTGAAGGTAAAGATCTGGTCATCGGCAATAGAACCTACAGCAATCTCTACAATTCGTACCAATGGCCTTGTAGTAGTATCCTTGGCGCCACCTACCAGTATCAGCCACCAGCTGGGTATCAGTACAACACTCCACAAACCCAGACGTTGTTTGTTGGCACACAAGAGTTCAAACCAACAGAAGTTGAAGTATTCTACTGAATAATTGCAACGAAAATTCACGAACTTCAAACTGACTGTAACTCAGTTTTTGGTAAATTTTTCCTACACTTGGCCGATATTACTATATCTAGATACGTTCACTGCAAAACCCATGCTCATTGCTACCCATGATTTGCGTTACATGTGTATGTCAATTGTCTTCTTTCCGCGCAATCTTAAGATATTCAGCCGTAAAAGCATCGACCCCCCCCCCCCCCCCCCCGAGTGTAAAGTATGAAGGCAGGATCGCCGCTAGAGAGTGCGTTTACTGACTACGACATTTGACTATCGAAAATTTGTAAACTCCGACCACTTCATTGATTAAACCCCGTTTTTCTCGTCAATCGTATGGTAGTGAAATACTAAACGTAGCGTATACCGTTGTGTTCATGTGATTAGGCCATATAAAATAAATTCCTTGATTCATATATTTGTATTTTGTAATATAATATAAATGTACCGCCCGACAAAAAATCTTTAGAAATTTAGTTATTTTATATTTGGTATTGAAATTTTTACGGTATAAATTTGTAAATATCGTAATGTTGGTAAGTTGTGGTAACAGACATGGCGGACCAGTAGAAAGATCACAAACTAGGATTGGCTATATTAAATGATGTCTCTGACTTTTTTGTCGATTCTTTGCAATGGTAGAGGGCTTTAAGTTCGTTTGTTTGTATAAACAGCATTCTTCTGGAACGTATTAAGGCCCAGACCTCCCTTTCCGATGTTTCACATCCAGGTAATTAAAAAATATTTTGATGTAAAATATAAGCCTCCCGCCTCCTGAGCGTTTTTAAAATTTAGTGATGAGAATCAAGGAATTTATTTTATGTGGCAGATAATCAGATACAGGTACTCGCTCCAGCCAGCTTCTGAGTTGGCTTTACGATAAGTTGAAAAGTTATTGAACGTTATTATCATTAAGTTATGTATTTTGTGACCATTACTCGAATAAACAAATTAAAGATTCAAACTTTTCTGTGATGCAGAAAGGAACATAGACTGTCCCAATTAAACAAATCTGCAGTGACAGAAAACCTGTGCGGGCAGACCTGCTTCAGTTTTAGATTGGCTGTTTTCTAAGGGGGGCAGCAATCCTGCCAGGAGGGAGGGGGGCTCTCCCTCTGGTTACTGCAAATCTGATAGCCTCAACACCCACTATTTCTCTATTGATGCTGTAGCAGTTACCCTAAAGCTTTTGTCCAATTAAACAAAGGTTTCTGAAGACGAAGACTTTATATTCATTATTAGGTACAGATATTCAAACGAACCAATCAATATAAATGTTTCTTCTTTCACTTCGAGTAGTTCAGCAGTACTGTTTACTATATAAAAGTCCCCTACTTGCAAAATAAAGTAGGAAACAAGACGCCTGCTAAGGCGTTCACTCCGCCTGCCAAACGAAAATGGGCACAAGGCCAGGCAGGGCTGTAACTAGAGAGTTCATTGGGGGTGGGGTACATTCACTTATTTCTGTTCTGTCCAACTAATTCCTTTTTAAATCAATTATTATTACGGTACCTTCCAAGGCATTTTAAGACATTGCTAGCACATCTTATGCAATCACTAAGATAACCAAAAATCAATGTCTGAGTGACCTGCCAGGCACTCTGTCCAGAGTCCTAGTAGGATTGCATTTTTTAGAATTTAATTTAGATTAAAGACTTTAATAGTACATATGTTAAACAAGATTCTTTTGCCATAATGCCACTAACAAATAGCTGTTTTATTTTGCAAGTAAAGAAAATTTTACTAAAAGTGTATACAATACATCAGTCTATTAAATCCATCAATTTATTAAATCTATTCTGTAGCACACTGCCTGAAGTCTCCACGATATAATTTGTTGGGAAAATGTTGGCTAGCCTTTTGATATATTGACCAGCTTTGAATTAGATATTTGATGTGTTGATAAGGTGTCAGGTAAATATTTGGCATGTTTATAAAATGTTGGTAAGGATTTTGACTAGTTGACAAGTTTTCGAGCAAACTTTTGACATGTTGATAAGATCTGAGTTAGTCTTTTGATATGTGGACAAGCTTTGAAATGGACTTTTGACATGTTGATATGCTCCTAGTTAGATTTTTGGCATGTTGACAAGATGTCGGTTAGGTTTTTGGCTTGTTGACAAGATGTCAGTTAGGCTTTTGGCTTGTTGAAAAGATGTTGGTTAGGCTTTTGGCTTGTTGACAAGATGCCGGTAAGGCTTTTGGCTTGTTGACAAGATGTCGGTAAGGCTTTTCACTTGTTGAAAAGATATCAGTTAGGCTTTTGGCTTGTTGACAAGATGTCGGTTAGACTTTGACCTGTACATGCCCACAAGTTGTCAGTTAGACTTTCGACATGCTGACAAAGTATTTACTTCAGGAAAGCTTCAGGTGTCAGTTAAAACATTGGTATATAGGCAGGGTGTCTGATAAAGTTTTGGCAAATTAAGAAAGTGCCAGTTGAAATTTTACTAAATTTAAGTTAAATTTTGTTTTTTTTTTATTTTGCATTTTTGAGTTTTTTTCTTGCTATTTTAATAATTATAGCAACAATCTTTACAGTAATCGACTTAAAAGTATTTCTGTGATCTGTATTTTCTGTGATATCCAATTTGAAATCCTTTCTCTGAGTCAACTATTCAACGTGACATTCTAACAAAACAAGTATTAAAATCGCTCATAAAAACAACAAAAATTAAAAACTAGACTAAGCTATTAAGTCTGAAGTCTCCACGATATAATTTGTTGGGAACTTTAGACTAACATATGTATTTCTGGAATTGGAATGTAAAATGTCTCTTACCTTTTATTTGCCGTTTTAAAACATTTCTGGAGCAATTTTTTGATAAAGAACCTTCCTGTCCCTTTTTGTTGACTATTACATGTTAAAAATTGTGTTTTGTATGTAGATATTTCAGTAGAATTTGCGTTTGATTCTTGTGTAGAAATTTCTAAATTTCCTTAAAAGTAGGAATACAACAGAAAATGACGGAAGCACGCTCTCATCGCTCCTCGGTAAAGTTTCGCGGTGGAATTTGTCGTTTTAAAACATTTTGCATGAGAATTTTTGCACGTAAAACCTTCTTGCGGTTTAGATGTTCTAGCATACATGTTAAAATGCGTGTTTTGTTGACATATTCCGCTGGAAATTGAGTTTAAACGACGTGTTTAGGTCGGCTCACGCGGCTTGTGCCCAGCGGTATCACCCATTAGCGGCGGCACCGACTTCTGACACCGAAAAAAAAAAACAGAAACCGGGCGAATTTAAAACTCCGCCTCGCCTACGGCAGGCGGAGTAAAAAGGCAATTTAATTTTAATTTTGTGAATTTCGATTACAAAACATGCCTTGGACTGTCGACCAATTGATTTCGTCAGGCGATTACAGACTTGTGAGAGGAGGGGGGTAGCCTAATTACTAAAATGTAGTGAAAAAAGGACTTTCCATCTAATGGTGGGAGCAGGTTGGCGGGAACACTGGAGAATAAAGGTCCTGTCACAATGCAATTTTTCTTGCAACTTGAAATGCAATTCTACTATTGGGAGATGTAAAATTGGCAAATGCAAGTTTCCATCACAGTTTGCTGGGGTTTTTTAACGTACCAAACATTTGTCACAAATTTACTTAAGAGTAGATTTTCCCTGTAGCAAAAAAGATGGCAAATGTCGATTTTACCAGAGTGCATGGCAGTCTGAAATTGTTTAAAAAGGCAAATTAACGTCTTTTGAAGAACAGACAGAAGACAATAGGTTATTTTCACATTTGTGTTAAAATTTCAATCCAGTAGCTTTGCTTCTTGTCATCTTTTCCCACGTATTCTTTCTTGATACCTGCAATGCATTCTGGTAAAATCGACATGTCGCCATCTTTTTTGCTACGGTGAATGCAAGGAAAAGTGCACCGTGTGACAGGGTCTTAAGGGTAAGAGGTGGATAGAGAAGGAGACGGAGCAGTTACAAGTGCAAGAAAATTTGCACACCGTGTGACAGGGCCTTGAGGGTGGGAGGTGGATAGGAGGAGACGGAGCAGGATGTGGGAGTCGTGCAAGGTCGGGATGTTAAAAAAGAACAAGGAATGTTATGTTTTTAATGCCTTTTAGACTTTTCTTGAGGCAATTAAAATTCAAACTGTCAAATCCAAACACTGTACAGAATGGCCGACTTTACGTGGTCTTTAGTTTTTACACAACCACTTGCATTGTTATCTTTTGCAGTTTGTTTACCATTTCAGTTATCTATTTTCAATAGAATTCTTTGAAATTTGTTTGTAGATCGACAAAATGCTTAACCTCCTCTCAACAACTGGCAGATTATGAAAAATGAAATTGTTAAAGGTATTGGAATATTGCATGTACAATATTGAATATGGGACAATTTGGGACAGTATAATTTTGGACATGACGGTTTCATTCTCACCTAATTTGACGATTATTTTGTGGGTACACATACCGTGGAATCTCATGTGCTCCAGAAGCATTTTAATCTTAGAAAAAGTCAAATAATGATGAACTGTGTTTTAAAAGAAAGTTAGAATCTTATTTGGTTCAAATCAATTGAATTATGGCCCAAGAGTTCATGAAAACACATACAAAAGGCTTTCTTAAAAAACTGAAATATCAAATCTAGCAATTTTATATGTTATGCCTCTAAACAACACAATTCTGTTTCTAAAAATTGGTACCCTACTAGACCTATATGCATGATTATACTAATTTGGACATATTTATTTTTACCCATTAAAATATAAATTTGTGTTTAATCATTCGTGTTTGTCATTATTTGACTTTGTAATGTTGGTTAAACATAAGGAGATTGAGGTGACTTTGCCAAAAACAAAAACATCCATTATTATACTAAAATTTCAATATATATAGCAATTAAAACTAACCACGGGAAATATATTTCTACTTTTTAATTGAAATGTTTCTGTTATATGCACTATATCATATTTTTGATGAAAAATTACAACACCTATGTTATTTCCTGGTTTACTATCTCAATCATCTTTTGTTTAAGCTGGCTTTGAGTGTTCATTTGAAAGTTTGGAAAGTTCATTTGAAAATCACAATAGTTCTCAATGTTATATTGGACCCTTTAAAGTTAAAAAAATACTTTGTAATATTTTATACTGCTGGTAATTTATCTTAGATACAGACTTTGTGATTTTGTACTAGAATGTTGACTTTCAAACTTTAAGATGAACTACTTATTAAGGACAAAATAAGCTAGCATATTGTCTTTTGTTTACAAAGTGGAACTTGTTTGGAATTGAGATGAACTGATGCAGTTGTTCTTTAACTTTATCAATTAATTACATATCTTAAATGAAAAAGAAAACCACAACTTGCCAAATAAATTCTGTGGGCTCTTTTTATTAGCAAAGAAAAGATGTGGCAGATGTAAGAATTTAAGAGTAAAAAAGTTTCCTTGGACTAAAAAAATTGACAGTATGCCAGATTTTCTAGATAAACAAGCAGTACAGATGTTGGCCAATAATAAGTATAAGTAACTACAATTTTTAATTTTAAAAGTTTTCTATTGATGCCTGGATACAGTAAATACTTTACCAGAGTTCTTCGTATTACATCGACTTGAAAAAGTTTTAAGTCACATGAAGCTTTTAGTTGATACTATGCAATTTCAAATTTTACAGACTTCTTAATTAACATGCCAAATTTACCTTGTTGAACATAAGGTCTTTCCTGAGAAAAAGTAAAACTGTCTGGCATTATATGGAGTAGAATAATTTAAATTAGTTTGAGACTTTGATTTGATAACAATTTTGATTTGTACTATTTACAATACAAGTGACCGGGTTGTATCGGATATACAAACCCAAGCTGAAGGCGAGATATCTGACATACACAGATGCGAATGTTGTAAATGGCTTGTGAAACTCGTCAATTTTATACATCAGATCTATAGCAAAGTGATTTTGAAAATACCGATTCTGTAAGATGAGAAAATGATTTCTTTTGTGTTTCCTGTATGATTTATTACTTTATAAGTTTCTTAATTAAAATTACAACATATTGCCTACTGGAACTTTTTATATTGTTTGGTTGTGGTGAATTTGTATTTTGGCAATTGAAATATTTCTGAATTTGCATGTGCATTTCCTTTGCTTCAGTTCAAGTTTACATTTCAAATATTCCACTTTGTAATACTTGCGTGGTAATAATAATATAAGAAAACAGGTTTACATGGCTCTTGAATATAGTCTTTTCAACAAGTAAGTAAAGATGAATTTATACTTCAAAGAGATATGTTCCTAACCTGACAATGGTACCTTCCAAAAAGACTAAATTTAAATTGATTCTTCGAATAAATTTTTTACTTTTCAATCCAAGATCAATCTAAGTTATGTATTTCTACTTTTATTTTGGTCTCTTTAACACTGAAACTATCAATTGTATATAAAGCAACTTCACTATCGAGTGACTTCATTAGTTGCTGGGCAAAGCCAAAGCATTGATTTTTCGGCTGTTTTCAATGAAAAATAGAATTTTGCCCAAAGTTATCTCAAATAAATTATCACAATTTGAACAAAAAGCTTCTGTTCTTGTGCCCACCAGAAAAATGAGATGTCTGAGACTTTCTTTGTATTTTTTTGCGAAAAATAGATCGCATGCACTGTTATGCAAAGAAAAGTGTAAGAGATTGGTTTCTGAAAAATGTCGTGCTACACACAATATTCTAAAAATGCTTGGTTTTTATTCTATGTATTTTTGAATTTTTTGTTAAAAAAAATAAAGGTAGCAATGTTTAGTGCATTTCACATTGTCAGGTTAGAAACGCAATAAGAAAAATGTGGCTCCGAACATTACAGCTTGGTCAATTTGGAATATATAAAAAAATCGTTTCTTCGTTGTTTTTCGACGTTTTGAAGGGTTGTTTCGAGTACAAAAAAGTATTTTTAGGAAGAATTATGTGCCCACGTTACATGTCTCAAAGCCATCAAAATTCGTTGGTAATTCGTGCATGTATTTTTTCTGACTTATAAAAGCACAATTGATTAAAAATGATATTTTTCTTTTGACAAAAATACCTTTCTTCTGTGAGGCTGGCTGTATTTGAAAAAGCGTTGGTCAACGCTCCGCCAAAACTCGTGGGTTTTCTCCGGGTACTCCGGTTCTTCCCACTGGGAGAGTTGACAGGGTAGTTACATATGGTTATAAAAATGTGACTAACTTTTGAAAACCTTTCTACTTAGACTTGTTAAGCCTTCTCGTCATCTCTATCAGTTGCATGTTTTGAGCCACATGTTTTTCTTTGTAATTGTGAAACAACTCGTTATATGCTGGGTAAACCTTTGCAAAACTCTCAAAATTTATCACTTCAAGTTGTTTCATTGTTATAATATATTTTGAAGTATAAACATTTACTTACGTTGAAAAGACCCAAGTTTTTTAGGACTTTGTTCATTCACTTGTGTTATTGTTCTCTCTGCCATGTTCTGTTTTCTTCTGTTGTTATTTTAATAAGTACAATGTGTGGTAGTTAATCTCTTTTTATTGTTATTCAAATTGTATGTAATCTTTACAAATTTTTTCAATAAATTGTTTACAAAATTTACTTGTGACCCCTTTTTAATTAAAAATTCAATTCCCATGGGAATTGAGAAATTGAATAAAAAAAATCCCCCTACCCCGGCCAGCTCCCCAAGTGCCACTTCCACCTAAGTAGAAGTACTTATACATGTAGTACAAGTACTTCTACTTATTCACGGTGGAAGTAGCACTCGGAGAACTGGCCGGGGTAGCCGGCAAAGAGAAGACCAACTTTGCAAGTGCTAATACAATTGCTAAGTTGATCTTCCCTAGAGAGCAGCCGCGCGTACCTAACAAATTAAAACAACAAACGTTAGTGACTTAAGTACTTAGCATGCAAATTTGATTCCCAAAGCCAAAATGTCAAGTGCCCCCCGCTGATCCTACCAACTGCCTACCTGCCTCAGTTCTAAGCTGTCTTCCTCAGTTCTAAGCTCCTGCATTCCATTCGTTACCTTCACTTTCCTCACCATCGCACAGTCACTCACAGCTGATAAACCCGCATGCACCACCACCACCCCGACTGCCACCCAATTTCGAAAATTAAAAGAGTTAAAATTTCGGTAAAGTATGCATTTTAAATGCAATTTATTTGGATATTTTAGATCAAACGTAAACAGAAAAAGCTCGTACATAAAAACAGGTGAGAATTCTATTTAAAATTTGCTTGCAAAATATAAAACTTAATTCGCATTTTTCTTAGTTAATAGTATAGATCAATTTAGTTGATGTTGAAACCTACTCTTAACTGTTTTGTTAGAAGTGACGACAGATTTTGGTTTTTAAGCATACTTTCAAAAATTTTAATTCCTTTAATAAACCTAATCCCATGCAACTTACACACGGCGCACACCCTCGCAGTCCATACATTTAGCTAATAAATTACGTTATAAACAAAAAAGCAAAATAAAAAGATAAATTACGTTATCTCTAGCTACTTAAACCCACTTAGACTGAGTTTTTGATTGAATTTTCAAACGTAAAACCTTAGCTGAATGGGCATGGGCTTTTCGTTGTGTTAACTGTTCCGGAGTAAATATAAACCTGGGGCCGGTTGTATCAAAGGCGTTTAGCTTAAACGGTGGATAAGTGAAATTTAAAAATCAGTTTTACACCTAGTACGGAACCGAAATTATGAGTTGAAATAGAATAAATATTTAGTTTTATATATAATTGTTCTTCTCAGGTCAAATAACTTCAGCTGGTTTGTTTATACAACATGGAAACGTGTTTCATATTTTTGACTTATCCACCGTTTAAGCTAAACGCCTTTGATACAACCGGCCCCTGATACTTACCAAAGTCCAAGGCTGGGTCAAATAAGCATGAGAATTAGGCAAAAATAAAAAGCAATTGAAACTCAACAGATTCACTAAAGTTGTTTTTTTTTTGGCAACTTATATCCTTAAGTGTAGATGACATGCAATTTTTAATGCCGTAATTCTCACACTTATTTAACCGAAACGCCTTCATTTGCATGGTACCTCGCAGCTGCTCTCAAACCACCTTCGTAATTTGCTTTAGTGTACACAAACAATGACTTCATTGTTCCTGCTTACCAAAACAAATCTGAAAGCACCAAGATACTTATCATATTAATAATCAAAGAGGATTCGCATTATGCAGTAATTACCATAAACAGACGCATCACCATTGAAACAAAGCATGCCGTATTCCCATGGGAATTTAAAATGCACAAAAAAATATAATGATCCTACTGATTTGCATGGATGTATGAACCAAATTAGCTAAGAAACAAAGAAATGATATATTCCCTTGGGAATTTAATGTAGCAAAAAGATGGCGGGTGTTGATTTTACCAGAATGCCTTGCGGTCTGAAATCGTTTAAAAACTTAAGGTAAATTAACCTCGTTTGAGGAACAGACAGATAGGTTATTTTGTCACTTGTGTTAAAATTCCGTCCATTAGCTTATCTTAAATATCATTTCACTGGTATTCTTGATTGATACCCGCATTAAATTCTGGTAAAATCGACATGCCACCATCTGTTTTGCTACGGTGAATTGGAATACAAGTCACATTTTCTCGCTTTTTAACCAGAGAACACATTCTTTAAAGGTAGAACGACGGAATTGATCGTTTGCAATCGACGCCATCTTTGTTGACGTTTGAAACACATGGCAACCACAAAGTATCTATTCATTATATCTGATCCTATCGAGCCATACATCTTTAAAGTATCATTCATAATACGCTAAAACTAACGATGAAATAGTAAATTGACACAAGTACTTCGCTGTAAACAGCTGAAGTAATCTGCAGAGTCAACCAAGATGGCGCCCAATCACACGAAATGACGTCATGTGCAAACCAAGAATAGTGACAAAATGCATCAACTATAATTTAGTGGCATTATTACGAAACTTATTTTTGTAAAACGTTCAATCCTACATGTTATTTTGTTTTGTTTTTAGAAATATCCAAATCCAAATGTTAGAGACGAAATTTCCAGGCGTTAAGGTATTGTTTCTTTAAAAAATATTGTCGACATTTACCATATTTTTACCTGTTTTTTGACTCGAAAATTGACTGCCAAACTCCTAGATATTCTATTTAATTATTTTGTTGAATGTATTTGATATCAATGTTATTTCAATCCAATTTTTTTCACTTAATTTGCTGTCTTTTCTTTTTCATTAACGAGAAATATCTATTAAATCCTCTTTGATCCCTCAATAATAAGTATCTTGTTTTCTACTAACTTGCACATTACCACTACTTTCTATTACAATGTCGTGTCTTCTTATTCTTGTGGATTGTTGTTTTGTGGGTCTTGCCGTCCAGGATCGTTCATTCTTTTCTCTTCTTGTGCGTTTTTTTCACATCCCATCACCCTTTGCAATAGTAGAAAGAATTAAGTCATGAGATGATAGTTACGAATAATTTATAAACTATAACATGATAAGTTTCTTGTACGTTTGCATGGTGAATACAATATACTTATTAAGCTTTGTGGAAACACCACGTAAATTTATTATTGCAATAATAAATTTACGTGGTGTTTCCACAAAGCTTAATAAGTAAACTATAACATATTAAGCACTTATTGGATGAGGTTTTTGTGATATACGAAATGATCAATGTCGAGGTAAGAGTTATCAGCCGAGCCGAAGGCGAGTCAGATAACTCTTACCAAGACATTGATAATTTTGCATATCACAAAAACCGAATCCGATAATTGCTTTATTATACATTGTAAGTCTTTTTCCTCGAGTAATTGACGAATTTCGCCTTCGGAAGAGCTTAAAAAGCAAGATGCCATAACATGAAACAGAAAATATCGAAAAAATGTTGTTGCCATGCCAACCATTGATGCCAACGAATACCGCATACTGTAATAATCTGCACCGTAGGCTCAACATGCAGATAACTCAGTTATCTGCTAGCAGATAACTGAGCCATAGAATAAGAATACATAGAAGGGCCACTCGCGTCGGAGCCTTTGGAGTTTTTGAAGCCGCGCATGTCGCATTACGCACGTTATTAGCATTTTCTCAGCCAGTCAATTGCATTTTCTGGCCGATAGGAATGCTGAACTGGCTGGTGGCAGCCAGTAAACTGCATAAACATAGTGTGACATGTTGCACTGCTGAGTGGCCCTTCTATGTATTCTTATTGTATGACTGAGTTATCTGCAGATTGTGTGATAGTCGCATTTATCTGCATACAACTGACCAATCACAACGCATAAAACAACTGCAATGTATAGTAATTAACACTTATTGACTGAGACCGAGGGAAACAGTATGTTTTGTGGACCAGAGACTGTCGATGTCGAGGGTCCACAAAACATACTGCTTTCCCGAGGTCTCAGTCAATAAGTATTTTATTATATACTGAGTGCCAAAAGAGAAGAAAAGTACCACAAATCAATCAAACATGTGTAAAAAGGATTACCTTTTACCTGACATGGCTACGTGAGGCTTTGTGGATTTGTTGTCTACCGGTGAATAAAAGTAATGTCCACCGCTTAGCTACGTTGCCAGGGAGACAATAGAATTTCTCCACTATCACGTGATACGTTCTTAACCAATAAGAAACAGGAATAAATGAACTTTGACACTCAGTATATTATAAAATAGTATTAATTAGGCCGGCCAAATTATTGTGTAAGCTGTTAATATGAAATTTTTTTATTAAAATCTCGAGAATCATTAATAAATCGTGAGCAAAACACAAAAGAAAATCATAGCCGTGAAGGAGTCTTTATTTCTCACACGCACACAACTTGCAGCTACCCTAATTTATGAATTTAGATTAAAATATCTCGAGAATTAAACAACACGTAAGGAATGTGTAAATTCTTAAAGCTCTTTCGAACAATAAAAATTAATATCTCGCACTAATCTCTCTCAAAAGCTCTCTCAAATTTATTGCCGATATCTCTTTGAGAATTACTGTGCACGTGAAATGTAACTTATATCAAAACTAGCTTACTTCAAGCTGTTTGGGAATCAAGATTTTACGTGTCAACGAGATCAAATATGAATCTAAGATGGCAGACAGCGCATTAAATTTCTATCTTTACGACCAACTCCCCAACGAAAGGCTTTAATTCGCTCGAAAGTCGAATTTTGTTTTTTTTTTATTGTTTCAGGTAGTGAAAGATCCTGTGTGCTTTTTACAGTACTACCGACACTAGCAACGTTAGTGCGAGATGTTAATTTTTATTGAAACAAAAGCTGAACTGCTAAAAAAATGGAAACGACAAGATAAAATAAAAAAACTTACTTTCACTCTATCTTTGGATCTTCTTGGCTTCGGTTGTTCTCGTTTCATCATGCTGTTTATGGTTTCATCTGGTTGGCGCACTCTCTTCATGGAGCATCAAGGCGGTCCAGTAGGTAACTAGCTCACTCGTGTCCAGTCAACCAACATAAAATAAGGAGAAAATTAATGTTACAAAATATTTTAGAATATAGGACACTAAGCTTTAATTGAATTGACTTTAACAAACCGTACATTGTGATAGTATTTGCATCTTAACATCTGATGGAGACGGCTTGTGATTTACTTCTTATGTCGATATGAATTCTTTCCCATCTTGTTGCATCATTAGTTGATGGTTGTTGTATTCACTTTTTACTTGGCATTCTTTGAAAAAAAAATTACGATGTTCAGAAAACTGTTTACAAGATAAGCAAAGAAAACTACGTTCACAAGCATTAGAGAGGACTAAGTAATTATAATAGGCGTGACAGGTCACAGAGGTTAGTCGACGAAGAAACTCATGGACAAATTCCCGGCATGATGATACCCCGATAGCAAGAAATACAGCAAGTGTAGAACGTGTACGTGTGAGCTTAAACTGTATGTATGCAACTCCAAGAAAAGCGCAACACAAAATGGCGGAATTTAAAGACATTTCTGGTGTCATTTCCAGTTCCCTAACTTTCGCGGACAAATATATTTATATATTTTCCTCAAATTTTTTTGAAGTAAATCTAGATGGATTTTGTAAATAAACAAATTAAAAAAAGTATTGCCCACGTTAGGAAACTAGAACGGGCGCCCAAGAATGCCCACAATTTCTCCAATCTGGATTATATTTATTGATTGCGCAAATGACTGATAAAAAATAAGAGAGTAATAAAATACCAAATGGTTTCCTCTTCAAGATAGTGTCATACATGCGCGCGGCATTTCGGGATATTTGGGAAAACTCGTGTTGAAGTTGAACCTAAGGCAACATGCCAAGTACATGGATGACGCTATCCTGCTCAGGAAACTATTTAGTAATTGTCTTACAAAATGATGACAGTGAAACACAACTCAACGCCACGGCATTTAAATTTCTCGTGTAGGATTGTTTGATCCTGCACAGTAATAGCCAAGTGGCGCAATCGTCAGAGCAAACGCCTATCACATGTGAGGTCGTGGGTTCAATCCTTACTTCAGACTCGTGACACCCATGTGAGGAGTTAGTCAGTCGTGGGTTTATTCCGGGTACTCCGGTTTGCGAATGTTGACTGGATGGTTAAAATTGTAAAATATCAGTAATCACCGGAACACGGGTACTTAACTAAACTGCTGACGATGAGGCGGAACTCATAATGAATTAATGAAAATGTGTTTCACTGTAGTTATCATATAATGTAATTGCCAAGCTGAATGAATAATTCTCCAGTAACTACGTCATATGAATAACTTACAATTATGAGAGTAGTGGGGGGGGGGGGGGGGCAGCATAAAGATTGAAGTAGTGTCAAGGAAGGGGTACTACCCTGACGGGTACTAGGCGAAGAAGTAGAGTAAACAGGAGGAAGAAAATTAAATTGGAGTAAATAAGGGGGATTGGGGTAAAGAAGGGTAGAAGCAGGATAAAGAAACCAGTGGAAGGGGGTGCTATCCTGGAAGGAGTACCCGGGAAAGAAGAGGGTGAACAGGAGGAAAAGTAGATTGGAGAAAAGAAAGGGGAAATTAAACGGATCAGGAAATTCAGACTTGCAATTCAAATGAAAGGCAGCTCATTGGTCATGTAAACACTCGTTGAATCATGGTTCTCGCTTGCCTTTAGCTTGGAATCATCTTTGAATTTGAACTGAAAGTCTGAATTTGCATGTTTCTTGTATAGAGTGCAGTGTATCAGAACAGAAGAGGTTTTGAAGAAAAAGAAAGAAAGAATAAAAGTAAGTTAAAATTTGTAAAGAATAATGAAGAAACTATTGGTACAGCACTTGATACATGATGATAATCATCATTATAAACTCTCTATTAATCCGGGGGGGGGGGTATAATAGAGAATTTGCAATGATAGTAAGTATATTGTAATATTTGGGTTTTTACCACTAAATCCTCTTGAAAGTTCTTTTTGGCTGTGGCTTCTCTCATCACAGTTGTCTGTGCTTGTCTTGCAAAATCTCTGGAATATCTATAACGTGAAGGTCAATATTTAAGATTAGAAAAATAGAAACCGTAAAATAGAAAGAAATTTAAATCGTGGCGAATACTTTTTACGGTCTTGCTGGCATGACAAAAAGAGAGTATAGATTTATAAGATCATGTTGATTTATCCTTTATCTGAACTATATTTAACTTAGATTTTAAAATAGATTTCACCCTGGTAAGCAGACCGAATGGGTTTTCAAACAAGATAACATTTAATGACTAAAACGTGCACAGAATAGTTAGAGAATGCTTACATGTCGAATAAAAATCCAATACTTTTAATGTCCAACTACACAATAGCGATTTTCGTTGCATTTCTAGACTGGAGAAGAAGACGACGCCATTTTGATTTTGATTTCTCCCGACAACGGCAGATTTGTCTTCGCAATTTTTTTCCATTTCTTCGTCGTTTCAGCTCCAATTTGCTCGTTGTGTTTCTTTCGTACCTTCCTCGCCATTTCCGTACAACCAATGGACATTTATACTCAAGATTAAGACTGTATTGAGACTTTCAAAATGTTCGTCAGGAGACATAAAAATCGAAGCTTCTTCTTCGGGTTGCAGAAGCAAATGACGTCAGACGACCTTTGTCCGCCAGCAAATACCCGTATGTATAACATTCAATGATCTTTTTAGGAAGCTGAAAATCAGTTTTTATTGCGCGAACGAAATGTTTTTGCCATTATTTCTTACTCAGGTCTTTGTTCTACTACTTTACTTCCAGTTTAGTTAGGTAACTTGCCAAAAGAAACGCCTGTAAGGGACAATTTTGCATTTTTTTTTTATTTCGATGCTGATGAAGAAGAGAAGACTCGTTAGAGCTTTCATTGGCAAATATCTTTCCCTCCGTGGCCGAGAGGTAAAGACAACTGTCTTGACTTCGATTTTGGGTGGATCGAGGACCGGTCCAGTTCAACTGAGTTTGGTAAGAATTTAATTCTGATCGGTGCTCGATCCACCCAAAACTGAATTCAAAGCTGGGCGTGGAGTGCAGGAAAACACTAGGCAGTACCGCGAGGCCAAGGAGGCAAACGTTATTTTCCTAGTGTTGTTAACTAATATTTAAGCAAATTTCATTAACTTGACTGTTGGGGACAGACCTGTAGGGTTGGTGCATTGAAGACTTCTCGTCGTTATTTCCCTTCGTTCAATAAGACAAGTTGTCTTCATCGAGAAATAACGACGAAAAGACTTCAAGACACCACTAAACCACTACACTTTAAAGCTACAGTGTAGTGGTTTAGCTAGCTAAACCACTACACTGTGCCAATAATATATGGCTGACTTCTTCCTAACGCTTACGGTACGACCATGGATGCGCAAAGATGCGCAAACACATTAAAGCCTTGAAAGCAAGTGTTTTCTTTTAGGAAAGAATCAAGGACGACAACGCTTACTAAATCAAAGCCGTCTAGTCATGTTTTAAGTACTTCAGCTGTTTAACGATCTTTTACCAGATCTTTGCAAGAGGAAAAGTAAAATTTTGCATCATTATTATTAACTTTCCGTCAGTCGTTTCTTTCTTGATCGAGCATTATATGCCATTGTGTTCAGTGTCCTTGATATAGGAGCCATATACTTATGGCCTTGGGTTTAATTCCCAAACACTGAATGGCAGTGTTTTGCTCTTCCAATGAGATAACAAGATGGCACTGTAGAACGCGTGGTTTTATATAAGCTACGAGCGTCAAGATATCCTTGATAGGTAACTATTGATCCTACAATGGCACTTATGTTCACTGCCAATAGGAACGTTTTCAACTCACAGCTTGTACATAATGGCTTTTATAGGTTGTGTCACAAGGAAACTGCAGTTCGGTCGTAAAATCAACTTGTTTTCAAGGTTGCCGGGTTTTAAACATTACTGACACTGTTAATGTTGTAGCTCGGAATTGTAAAACAACGGCGGCAATGCAGTTTTCTTGTGCCATAACCTGTAAAATGGGTGGTTTTATCATTTATATAAGCTACGACCGCCAAGCTTTATCCTTGATAGGAAAGAATTGATCCCACCAACGACATTTGTATTCTCTACCGATAGGAACGTTTGAGACTTACAGCTTGTACATAACGCATTTTATCGGTGAGTCGTAAAACCAACCTGTTACTGCTCAGCAAACTACCAGTTCCCTCGATCAACGATAGTCGATGAAGCTTGGCGCTCGTAGGTTGTGTAAAACCAAGCATTTTACAGGTTATAGCCAGGTTAGCAGTATCTGCAATGTTTCAAAGCAACCACGAATAGAAACTGACAGCCAACGTTCTGAGTTAAGGTTTGTAGAATATACTACATGATTAGTTACAGCATGACCAGGCATATAGTAAATAACGCATTGCCATCTTGTTCCAAAGTTATCTTATTACTTGAAAGAGCTGAAGACTGCCATGCAGTGTTTGGGAATCAAACCCAAGGCCATAAATACATGACTCCTATATCAAGGACACTGAACACAATGACATATAAAGCTCGATCAAGAAAGAAACGACCGACGGAAAGTCAATAGTATATGCAAACTTCGACTTTCCTTCTTGCAAAGGCCTGGTCATAAAAGATCGTTAAACATAGCTGAGCAACTTAAAACATGCCTACACAGTTTTGATTTAATAAGCGTTATCGTCTTTGACTCTTTCCCGAAAGAAGACATATTCTTTACAGGCTGTACAGTGTTTGCGCATCTATGCTTCATGCCTTCTTGAAAAGACCTCGCCATAAAAGATCGTTTAACTTAGCTGAACAACTCGAGCGCCAAGCTTCATCGACTATCGTTGATCGAGGGAAATGGTAGTTTGCTGAGCAGTAACAGGTTGGTTTTACGACTCACCGATAAAATGCGTTATGTACAAGCTGTAAGTCTCAAACGTTCCTATCGGTAGAGAATACAAATGTCGTTGGTGGGATCAATTCTTTCCTATCAAGGATAAAGCTTGGCGGTCGTAGCTTATATGGTTATGGCACAAGAAAACTGCATTGCCGCCGTTGTTTTACAATTCCGAGCTACAACATTAACAGTGTCAGTAATGTTTAAAACCCGGCAACCTTGAAAACAAGTTGATTTTACGACCGAACTGCAGTTTCCTTGTGACACAACCTATAAAAGCCATTATGTACAAGCTGTGAGTTGAAAACGTTCCTATTGGCAGTGAACATAAGTGCCATTGTAGGATCAATAGTTACCTATCAAGGATATCTTGACGCTCGTAGCTTATATAAAACCACGCGTTCTACAGTGCCATCTTGTTATCTCATTGGAAGAGCAAAACACTGCCATTCAGTGTTTGGGAATTAAACCCAAGGCCATAAGTATATGGCTCCTATATCAAGGACACTGAACACAATGGCATATAATGCTCGATCAAGAAAGAAACGACTGACGGAAAGTTAATAATAATGATGCAAAATTTTACTTTTCCTCTTGCAAAGATCTGGTAAAAGATCGTTAAACAGCTGAAGTACTTAAAACATGACTAGACGGCTTTGATTTAGTAAGCGTTGTCGTCCTTGATTCTTTCCTAAAAGAAAACACTTGCTTTCAAGGCTTTAATGTGTTTGCGCATCTTTGCGCATCCATGGTCGTACCGTAAGCGTTAGGAAGAAGTCAGCCATATATTATTGGCACAGTGTAGTGGTTTAGCTAGCTAAACCACTACACTGTAGCTTTAAAGTGTAGTGGTTTAGTGGTGTCTTGAAGTCTTTTCGTCGTTATTTCTCGATGAAGACAACTTGTCTTCTTGAACGAAGGGAAATAACGACGAGAAGTCTTCAATGCACCAACCCTACAGGTCTGTCCCCAACAGTCAAGTTAATGAAATTTGCTTAAATATTAGTTAACAACGCTGGGAAAATAACGTTTGCCTCCTCGGCCTCGCGGTACTGCCTAGTGTTTTCCTGCACTCCACGCCCAGCTTTGACTTCAGTTTTGGGTGGATCGAGCATCGATCAGAATTAAATTCTTACCAAACTCAGTTGAACTGGACCGGTCCTCGATCCACCCAAAATCGAAGTCAAGACAGTTGTCTTTACCTCTCGGCCACGGAGGGAAAGATATTTGCCAATGAAAGCTTTAACGAGTCTTCCCTTGTTCATCAGCATCCAAATAAAAAAAATTGCAAAATTGTCCCTTACAGGCGTTTCTTTTGGCAAGTTACCTAAGTAAACATGAAGTAAAGTAGCAGAAGAAAGACCTGAGTAAGAAATAATGGCAAAAACACTTCGTTCGCGCAATAAAAACCGATTTTCAGCTTCCTAAAAAGATCATTGAATGTTATACATACGGGTATTTGCTGGCGGACAAAGGTCGTCTGACGTCATTTGCTTCTGCAACCCGAAGAAGAAGCTTCGATTTTTATGTCTCCTGACGAACATTTTGAAAGTCTCAATACAGTCTTAATCTTGAGTATAAATGTCCATTGGTTGTACGGAAATGGCGAGGAAGGTACGAAAGAAACACAACGAGCAAATTGGAGCTGAAACGACGAAGAAATGGAAAAAAATTGCGAAGACAAATCTGCCGTTGTCGGGAGAAATCAAAATCAAAATGGCGTCGTCTTCTTCTCCAGTCTAGAAATGCAACGAAAATCGCTATTGTGTAGTTGGACATTAAAAGTATTGGATTTTTATTCGACATGTAAGCATTCTCTAACTATTCTGTGCACGTTTTAGTCATTAAATGTTATCTTGTTTGAAAACCCATTCGGTCTGCTTACCAGGGTGAAATCTATTTTAAAATCTAAGTTAAATATAGTTCAGATAAAGGATAAATCAACATGATCTTATAAATCTATACTCTCTTTTTGTCATGCCAGCAAGACCGTAAAAAGTATTCGCCACGATTTAAATTTCTTTCTATTTTACGGTTTCTATTTTTCTAATCTTAAATATTGACCTTCACGTTATAGATATTCCAGAGATTTTGCAAGACAAGCACAGACAACTGTGATGAGAGAAGCCACAGCCAAAAAGAACTTTCAAGAGGATTTAGTGGTAAAAACCCAAATATTACAATATACTTACTATCATTGCAAATTCTCTATTATACCCCCCCCCCGGATTAATAGAGAGTTTATAATGATGATTATCATCATGTATCAAGTGCTGTACCAATAGTTTCTTCATTATTCTTTACAAATTTTAACTTACTTTTATTCTTTCTTTCTTTTTCTTCAAAACCTCTTCTGTTCTGATACACTGCACTCTATACAAGAAACATGCAAATTCAGACTTTCAGTTCAAATTCAAAGATGATTCCAAGCTAAAGGCAAGCGAGAACCATGATTCAACGAGTGTTTACATGACCAATGAGCTGCCTTTCATTTGAATTGCAAGTCTGAATTTCCTGATCCGTTTAATTTCCCCTTTCTGTACTCCAATCTACTTTTCCTCCTGTTCACCCTCTTCTTTCCCGGGTACTCCTTCCAGGATAGCACCCCCTTCCACTGGTTTCTTTATCCTGCTTCTCCCCTTCTTTACCCCAATCCCCCTTATTTACTCCAATTTAATTTTCTTCCTCCTGTTTACTCTACTTCTTCGCCTAGTACCCGTCAGGGTAGTACCCCTTCCTTGACACTACTTCAATCTTTATGCTGCCCCCCCCCCCCACTACTCTCATAATTGTAAATTATTCATATGACGTAGTTACTGGAGAATTATTCATTCAGCTTGGCAATTACATTATATGATAACTACAGTGAAACACATTTTCATTAATTCATTATGAGTTCCGCCTCATCGTCAGCAGTTTAGTTAAGTACCCGTGTTCCGGTGATTACTGATATTTTACAATTTTAACCGTCCAGTCAACATTCGCAAACCGGAGTACCCGGGATAAACCCACGACTGACTAACTCCTCACATGGGTGTCACGAGTCTGAAGTAAGGATTGAACCCACGACCTCACATGTGATAGGCGTTTGCTCTGACGATTGCGCCACTTGGCTATTACTGTGCAGGATCAAACAATCCTACACGAGAAATTTAAATGCCGTGGCGTTGACTTGTGTTTCACTGTCATCATTTTGTAAGACAATTACTAAATAGTTTCCTGAGCAGGATAGCGTCATCCATGTACTTGGCATGTTGCCTTAGGTTCAACTTCAACATGAGTTTTCCCAAATATCCCGAAATGCCGCGCGCATGTATGACACTATCTTGAAGAGGAAACCATTTGGTATTTTATTACTCTCTTATTTTTTATCAGTCATTTGCGCAATCAATAAATATAATCCAGATTGGAGAAATTGTGGGCATTCTTGGGCGCCCGTTCTAGTTTCCTAACGTGGGCAATACTTTTTTTAATTTGTTTATTCACAAAATCCATCTAGATTTACTTCAAAAAAATTTGAGAAAAATATATAAATATATTTGTCCGCGAAAGTTAGGGAACTGGAAATGACACCAGAAATGTCTTTAAATTCCGCCATTTTGTGTTGCGCTTTTCTTGGAGTTGCATAGATACAGTTTAAGCTTACACGTACACGTTCTACACTTGCTGTACTTCTTGCTATCGGAATATCATCATGCCGGGAATTTGTCCATGAGTTTCTTCGTCGACTAACCTCTGTGACCTGTCACGCCTATTATAATTACTTAGTCCTCTCTAATGCTTGTGAACGTAGTTTGCTTTGCTTATCTTGTAAACAGTTTTCTGAACATCGTAATTTTTTTTTCAAAGAATGCCAAGTAAAAAGTGAATACAACAACCATCAACTAATGACGCAACAAGATGGGAAAGAATTCATATCGACATAAGAAGTAAATCACAAGCCGTCTCCATCAGATGTTAAGATGCAAATACTATCACAATGTACGGTTTGTTAAAGTCAATTTCAATTAACGCTTAGTGTCCTATATTCTAAAATATTTTGTAACATTAATTTTCTCCTTATTTTATGTTGGTTGACTGGACACGAGTGAGCTAGTTACCTACTGGACCGGCGTGATGTTCCATGAAGAGAGTGCGCCAACCAGATGAAACCATAAACAGCATGATGAAACGAGAACAACCGAAGCCAAGAAGATCCAAAGATAGAGTGAAAGTAAGTTTTTTGATTTTATCTTGTCGTTTCTATTTTCTTTAGCAGTTCAGCTTTCGTTTCAATAAAAATTAACATCTCGCACTAACGTTGCTAGTGTTGGCAGTGCTGTAAAAAGCACACAGGATCTTTCACTACATTAAACAATAAAAAAACAAAATTCGACTTTCGAGCGAATTAAAGCCTTTCGTTGGGGAGTTGGTCGTAAAGATAGAAATTTAATGCGCTGTCTGCCATCTTAGATTCATATTTGATCTCGTTGACACGTAAAATCTTAATTCCCAAACAACTTGAAGTAAGCTAGTTTTGATAGAAGTTACATTTCACCTGCAAAGTAATAGTTGAAGAGATATTGGTAATAAATTTGAGAGAGCTTTTGAGAGAGATTAGTGCGAGATATTAATTTTTATTGTTCGAAAGAGCTTCAAGAATTTACACATTCCTTACGTGTTGTTTAATTCTCGAGATATTTTGATTTAAAATCATAAATTAGGGTAGCTGCAAGTTGTGTGCGTGTGAGAAATAAAGACTCCTTCACGGCTATGATTTTCTTTTGTGTTTTGTTCACGATTTACTAATGATTCTCGAGATTTTAATAAAAAAATTTCATATTAACAGCTTACACAATAATTTGGCCGGCCTAATTAATAAACTATTTTAGTATACATTGCAGTTGTTTTATGCGTTGTGATTGATCAGTTGTATGCAGATAAATGCGACTATCACACAATCTGCAGATAACTCAGTTATCTGCTAGCAGATAACTGAGTTATCTGGATGTTGAGCCTACGGTGCAGATTATTACAGTATGCGGTATTCGTTGGCATCAATGGTTGGCATGGCAACAACATTTTTTCGATATTTTCTGTTTCATGCTATGGCATCTTCCTTTTTAAGCTCTTCCGAGGGCGAAATGCGTCAATTGCTCGAGGAAAAAGACTTAAAATGTATAATAAAGCAATTATCGGATTCGGTTTTTGTGATATGCAAAATTATCAATCTCTCGGTAAGAGTTATCTGACTCGCCTTCGGCTCGGCTGATAACTCTTACCTCGACATTGATAATTCCGCATATCACAAAAACCTCATCCAATAATTGTTTAATATGTTATAGTTTATAAATTACTCGTAACTATCATCTCATGATTTAATTCTTTCTACTATTGCAAAGGGTGATGGGATGTGAAAAAAACGCACAAGAAAAGAAAAGAATGAACGATCCTGGACGACAAGACCCACAAAACAACAATCCACAAGAATGAGAAGACACGACATTGTAATAGAAAGTAGTGGTAATGTGCAAGTTAGTAGAAAACAAGATACTTATTATTGAGGGATCAAAGAGGATTTAATAGATATTTCTCGTTAATGAAAAAGAGAAGACAGCAAATTAAGTGAAAAAAATTGGATTGAAATAACATTGATATCAAATACATTCAACAAAATAATTAAATAGAATACCTAGGAGTTTGGCAGTCAATTTTCGAGTCAAAAAACAGGTAAAAATATGGTAAATGTCGACAATATTTTTTAAAGAAACAATACCTTAACGCCTGGAAATTTCGTCTCTAACATTTGGATTTGGATATTTCTAAAAACAAAACAAAATAACATGTAGGATTGAACGTTTTACAAAAATAAGTTTCGTAATAATGCCACTAAATTATAGTTGATGCATTAGGTCACTATTTTTGGTTTGCACATGCCGTCATTTCGTGTGATTGGGCGCCATCTTGGTTGACTCTGCAGATTACTTCAGCTGTTTACAGCGAAACACTAGTGTCAATTTACTATTTCATCGTTAGTTTTAGCGTATTATGAATGATACTTTAAAGATGTATGGCTCGATAGGATCAGATATAATGAATAGATACTTTGTGGTTGCCATGTGTTTCAAACGTCAACAAAGATGGCGTCGATTGTAAACGATCAATTCCGTCGTTCTACCTTTAAAGAATGTGTTCTCTGGTTAAAAAGCGAGAAAATTTGACTTGTATTCCAATTCACCGTAGCAAAACAAATGGTGGCATGTCGATTTTACCAGAATTTAATGCGGGTATCAATCAAGAATAGCAGTGAAATGATATTTAACATAAGCTAATGGACGGAATTTTAACACAAGTGACAAAATAACCTATCTGTCTGTTCCTCAAACGAGGTTAATTTACCTTAAGTTTTTAAACGATTTCAGACCGCAAGGCATTCTGGTAAAATCAACACCCGCCATCTTTTTGCTACATTAAATTCCCAAGGGAATATATCATTTCTTTGTTTCTTAGCTAATTTGGTTCATACATCCATGCAAATCAGTAGGATCATTATATTTTTTTGTGCATTTTAAATTCCCATGGGAATACAGCATGCTTTGTTTCAATGGTGATGCGTCTGTTTATGGTAATTACTGCATAATGCGAATCCTCTTTGATTATTAATATGATAAGTATCTTGGTGCTTTCAGATTTGTTTTGGTAAGCAGGAACAATGAAGTCATTGTTTGTGTACACTAAAGCAAATTACGAAGGTGGTTTGAGAGCAGCTGCGAGGTACCATGCAAATGAAGGCGTTTCGGTTAAATAAGTGTGAGAATTACGGCATTAAAAATTGCATGTCATCTACACTTAAGGATATAAGTTGCCAAAAAAAAAAACAACTTTAGTGAATCTGTTGAGTTTCAATTGCTTTTTATTTTTGCCTAATTCTCATGCTTATTTGACCCAGCCTTGGACTTTGGTAAGTATCAGGGGCCGGTTGTATCAAAGGCGTTTAGCTTAAACGGTGGATAAGTCAAAAATATGAAACAAGTTTCCATGTTGTATAAACAAACCAGCTGAAATTATTTGACCTGAGAAGAACAATTATATATAAAACTAAATATTTATTCTATTTCAACTCATAATTTCGGTTCCGTACTAGGTGTAAAACTGATTTTTAAATTTCACTTATCCACCGTTTAAGCTAAACGCCTTTGATACAACCGGCCCCAGGTTTATATTTACTCCGGAACAGTTAACACAACGAAAAGCCCATGCCCATTCAGCTAAGGTTTTACGTTTGAAAATTCAATCAAAAACTCAGTCTAAGTGGGTTTAAGTAGCTAGAGATAACGTAATTTATCTTTTTATTTTGCTTTTTTGTTTATAACGTAATTTATTAGCTAAATGTATGGACTGCGAGGGTGTGCGCCGTGTGTAAGTTGCATGGGATTAGGTTTATTAAAGGAATTAAAATTTTTGAAAGTATGCTTAAAAACCAAAATCTGTCGTCACTTCTAACAAAACAGTTAAGAGTAGGTTTCAACATCAACTAAATTGATCTATACTATTAACTAAGAAAAATGCGAATTAAGTTTTATATTTTGCAAGCAAATTTTAAATAGAATTCTCACCTGTTTTTATGTACGAGCTTTTTCTGTTTACGTTTGATCTAAAATATCCAAATAAATTGCATTTAAAATGCATACTTTACCGAAATTTTAACTCTTTTAATTTTCGAAATTGGGTGGCAGTCGGGGTGGTGGTGGTGCATGCGGGTTTATCAGCTGTGAGTGACTGTGCGATGGTGAGGAAAGTGAAGGTAACGAATGGAATGCAGGAGCTTAGAACTGAGGAAGACAGCTTAGAACTGAGGCAGGTAGGCAGTTGGTAGGATCAGCGGGGGGCACTTGACATTTTGGCTTTGGGAATCAAATTTGCATGCTAAGTACTTAAGTCACTAACGTTTGTTGTTTTAATTTGTTAGGTACGCGCGGCTGCTCTCTAGGGAAGATCAACTTAGCAATTGTATTAGCACTTGCAAAGTTGGTCTTCTCTTTGCCGGCTACCCCGGCCAGTTCTCCGAGTGCTACTTCCACCGTGAATAAGTAGAAGTACTTGTACTACATGTATAAGTACTTCTACTTAGGTGGAAGTGGCACTTGGGGAGCTGGCCGGGGTAGGGGGATTTTTTTTATTCAATTTCTCAATTCCCATGGGAATTGAATTTTTAATTAAAAAGGGGTCACAAGTAAATTTTGTAAACAATTTATTGAAAAAATTTGTAAAGATTACATACAATTTGAATAACAATAAAAAGAGATTAACTACCACACATTGTACTTATTAAAATAACAACAGAAGAAAACAGAACATGGCAGAGAGAACAATAACACAAGTGAATGAACAAAGTCCTAAAAAACTTGGGTCTTTTCAACGTAAGTAAATGTTTATACTTCAAAATATATTATAACAATGAAACAACTTGAAGTGATAAATTTTGAGAGTTTTGCAAAGGTTTACCCAGCATATAACGAGTTGTTTCACAATTACAAAGAAAAACATGTGGCTCAAAACATGCAACTGATAGAGATGACGAGAAGGCTTAACAAGTCTAAGTAGAAAGGTTTTCAAAAGTTAGTCACATTTTTATAACCATATGTAACTACCCTGTCAACTCTCCCAGTGGGAAGAACCGGAGTACCCGGAGAAAACCCACGAGTTTTGGCGGAGCGTTGACCAACGCTTTTTCAAATACAGCCAGCCTCACAGAAGAAAGGTATTTTTGTCAAAAGAAAAATATCATTTTTAATCAATTGTGCTTTTATAAGTCAGAAAAAATACATGCACGAATTACCAACGAATTTTGATGGCTTTGAGACATGTAACGTGGGCACATAATTCTTCCTAAAAATACTTTTTTGTACTCGAAACAACCCTTCAAAACGTCGAAAAACAACGAAGAAACGATTTTTTTATAAATTCCAAATTGACCAAGCTGTAATGTTCGGAGCCACATTTTTCTTATTGCGTTTCTAACCTGACAATGTGAAATGCACTAAACATTGCTACCTTTATTTTTTTTAACAAAAAATTCAAAAATACATAGAATAAAAACCAAGCATTTTTAGAATATTGTGTGTAGCACGACATTTTTCAGAAACCAATCTCTTACACTTTTCTTTGCATAACAGTGCATGCGATCTATTTTTCGCAAAAAAATACAAAGAAAGTCTCAGACATCTCATTTTTCTGGTGGGCACAAGAACAGAAGCTTTTTGTTCAAATTGTGATAATTTATTTGAGATAACTTTGGGCAAAATTCTATTTTTCATTGAAAACAGCCGAAAAATCAATGCTTTGGCTTTGCCCAGCAACTAATGAAGTCACTCGATAGTGAAGTTGCTTTATATACAATTGATAGTTTCAGTGTTAAAGAGACCAAAATATAAGTAGAAATACATAACTTAGATTGATCTTGGATTGAAAAGTAAAAAATTTATTCGAAGAATCAATTTAAATTTAGTCTTTTTGGAAGGTACCATTGTCAGGTTAGGAACATATCTCTTTGAAGTATAAATTCATCTTTACTTACTTGTTGAAAAGACTATATTCAAGAGCCATGTAAACCTGTTTTCTTATATTATTATTACCACGCAAGTATTACAAAGTGGAATATTTGAAATGTAAACTTGAACTGAAGCAAAGGAAATGCACATGCAAATTCAGAAATATTTCAATTGCCAAAATACAAATTCACCACAACCAAACAATATAAAAAGTTCCAGTAGGCAATATGTTGTAATTTTAATTAAGAAACTTATAAAGTAATAAATCATACAGGAAACACAAAAGAAATCATTTTCTCATCTTACAGAATCGGTATTTTCAAAATCACTTTGCTATAGATCTGATGTATAAAATTGACGAGTTTCACAAGCCATTTACAACATTCGCATCTGTGTATGTCAGATATCTCGCCTTCAGCTTGGGTTTGTATATCCGATACAACCCGGTCACTTGTATTGTAAATAGTACAAATCAAAATTGTTATCAAATCAAAGTCTCAAACTAATTTAAATTATTCTACTCCATATAATGCCAGACAGTTTTACTTTTTCTCAGGAAAGACCTTATGTTCAACAAGGTAAATTTGGCATGTTAATTAAGAAGTCTGTAAAATTTGAAATTGCATAGTATCAACTAAAAGCTTCATGTGACTTAAAACTTTTTCAAGTCGATGTAATACGAAGAACTCTGGTAAAGTATTTACTGTATCCAGGCATCAATAGAAAACTTTTAAAATTAAAAATTGTAGTTACTTATACTTATTATTGGCCAACATCTGTACTGCTTGTTTATCTAGAAAATCTGGCATACTGTCAATTTTTTTAGTCCAAGGAAACTTTTTTACTCTTAAATTCTTACATCTGCCACATCTTTTCTTTGCTAATAAAAAGAGCCCACAGAATTTATTTGGCAAGTTGTGGTTTTCTTTTTCATTTAAGATATGTAATTAATTGATAAAGTTAAAGAACAACTGCATCAGTTCATCTCAATTCCAAACAAGTTCCACTTTGTAAACAAAAGACAATATGCTAGCTTATTTTGTCCTTAATAAGTAGTTCATCTTAAAGTTTGAAAGTCAACATTCTAGTACAAAATCACAAAGTCTGTATCTAAGATAAATTACCAGTAGTATAAAATATTACAAAGTATTTTTTTAACTTTAAAGGGTCCAATATAACATTGAGAACTATTGTGATTTTCAAATGAACTTTCCAAACTTTCAAATGAACACTCAAAGCCAGCTTAAACAAAAGATGATTGAGATAGTAAACCAGGAAATAACATAGGTGTTGTAATTTTTTATCAAAAATATGATATAGTGCATATAACAGAAACATTTCAATTAAAAAGTAGAAATATATTTCCTGTGGTTAGTTTTAATTGCTATATATATTGAAATTTTAGTATAATAATGGATGTTTTTGTTTCTGGCAAAGTCACCTCAATCTCCTTATGTTTAACCAACATTACAAAGTCAAATAATGACAAACACGAATGATTAAACACAAATTTATATTTTAATGGGTAAAAATAAATATGTCCAAATTAGTATAATCATGCATATAGGTCTAGTAGGGTACCAATTTTTAGAAACAGAATTGTGTTGTTTAGAGGCATAACATATAAAATTGCTGGATTTGATATTTCAGTTTTTTAAGAAAGCCTTTTGTATGTGTTTTCATGAACTCTTGGGCCATAATTCAATTGATTTGAACCAAATAAGATTCTAACTTTCTTTTAAAACACAGTTCATCATTATTTGACTTTTTCTAAGATTAAAATGCTTCTGGAGCACATGAGATTCCACGGTATGTGTACCCACAAAATAATCGTCAAATTAGGTGAGAATGAAACCGTCATGTCCAAAATTATACTGTCCCAAATTGTCCCATATTCAATATTGTACATGCAATATTCCAATACCTTTAACAATTTCATTTTTCATAATCTGCCAGTTGTTGAGAGGAGGTTAAGCATTTTGTCGATCTACAAACAAATTTCAAAGAATTCTATTGAAGATAGATAACTGAAATGGTAAACAAACTGCAAAAGATAACAATGCAAGTGGTTGTGTAAAAACTAAAGACCACGTAAAGTCGGCCATTCTGTACAGTGTTTGGATTTGACAGTTTGAATTTTAATTGCCTCAAGAAAAGTCTAAAAGGCATTAAAAACATAACATTCCTTGTTCTTTTTTAACATCCCGACCTTGCACGACTCCCACATCCTGCTCCGTCTCCTCCTATCCACCTCCCACCCTCAAGGCCCTGTCACACGGTGCAAATTTTCTTGCACTTGTAACTGCTCCGTCTCCTTCTCTATCCACCTCTTACCCTTAAGACCCTGTCACACGGTGCTCTTTTCCTTGCATTCACCGTAGCAAAAAAGATGGCGACATGTCGATTTTACCAGAATGCATTGCAGGTATCAAGAAAGAATACGTGGGAAAAGATGACAAGAAGCAAAGCTACTGGATTGAAATTTTAACACAAGTGTGAAAATAACCTATTGTCTTCTGTCTGTTCTTCAAAAGACGTTAATTTGCCTTTTTAAACAATTTCAGACTGCCATGCACTCTGGTAAAATCGACATTTGCCATCTTTTTTGCTACAGGGAAAATCTACTCTTAAGTAAATTTGTGACAAATGTTTGGTACGTTAAAAAACCCCAGCAAACTGTGATGGAAACTTGCATTTGCCAATTTTACATCTCCCAATAGTAGAATTGCATTTCAAGTTGCAAGAAAAATTGCATTGTGACAGGACCTTTATTCTCCAGTGTTCCCGCCAACCTGCTCCCACCATTAGATGGAAAGTCCTTTTTTCACTACATTTTAGTAATTAGGCTACCCCCCTCCTCTCACAAGTCTGTAATCGCCTGACGAAATCAATTGGTCGACAGTCCAAGGCATGTTTTGTAATCGAAATTCACAAAATTAAAATTAAATTGCCTTTTTTCAATAAATTTGAACCAGAACCAACTCTATACATAGAACTGTCTCAGCATACTTTCTTCGACAATCTCAACAATTCAAGACCTCATTCAGTTTCTATAGCGGATTTCATGGTATTATTATCGAACCAACTTCAACTGAAAACGGTAGCCTTAATCTAATACATGCGACCATAGCCATGCTTGGAAAGCACAAACTTACAATACTCGAAAATTGTACTTATTTCCAGTCTGATCTCTCAAAAATCGATCTCTATGCACAATCTAAGTACTTTGCTACAAATAATGATAGAAAATAAAGCATATTACCTTAAAACAAAGTTAGGATGCATGAAAATTTAGAGAACTTTCAAGGAGCAAAATCTTCGAGCTAGAGAAAAATTTTGAAAAAATAGTATTCGGAAAATCTTCGAGCAGCGTCGGAAACCGACGAATTCCGAGGAACGCCGAAACTACCACTTTGTGTCGACATGCTCCGAGCAAGTTCCTTGTTCCTGATTCAGAAGAAGCTGTATCACAGATCAGATATATACAGATAGGGAACTCGCACTCAATAACCTCAATTTTTGTGTCCCCGTGCTCACGTCATTCCACGCGCCACGCAAATTGCTCTGGCAAGTGTCGTTCGTCGTGTTTTCAGTCAAAAGCATAGGAAAAACGCCGTTCGAAAGTACAAAAATGAATATTTTTGCGAAGTTCCTTCACCGATCTTCATTTTGTATGTATGTAGATATTTCAGTAGAATCACAGGCGGCCCAAACGCGCGCTAGACTGTAACAATTATTGTATATTTGATATATAGAAAAATATATCACTAAAATATATTTTAAAATGAAATTTACTTGCCTATTTGATTGTGTGTACTGCTTTTGTTGTTATTTTGCTGTTATAATATTTTTTAAACGCTTTACAGTCGATGGTTGCGACGAGACACAAGTGACTCGTCGCAACCATCGACTGTAAAGCGTTTAAAAAATATTATAACAGCAAAATAACAACAAAAGCAGTACACACAATCAAATAGGCAAGTAAATTTCATTTTAAAATATATTTTAGTGATATATTTTTCTATATATCAAATATACAATAATTGTTACAGTCTAGCGCGCGTTTGGGCCGCCTGTGGTAGGAACAGTGAACTCTAATACAACTGGAACGATAACTTGGCCGCCATCTTTGAAGCCAAATTGAAGGCCGCCATGTACGTCACGCCGCGAAAATATGACCTATTTTCAAAAGCTCTTTTCGACCCTTTAACTTCGTGTTTTAGAGCCAGTTAGGTGCTAAATATTTTCTAGATAGATTGAAATTTCATGTACCTCAACTTTCTAGGACGTCCAGTAAGGTTTTAAAATATTTTTTGGCTGCTAAAAATGAAAAGCAGTTTCGGCGAAAACTTTGTCACGAAATATCTTTTTTAAACAACTGTTACCTCTCGAGTTTTAACAGTTAGATGGAAGAGGCTGCCAAGAACTATCCGTAACCGAAGTTTAAAGCTTTAAAACTAATGCTATCTGACGAAAAATGTTAGTTTTGTACGTATTTTTAAATCAACCATACAAATACACCACTTAGAAAACCTCGATTTACTCACGTTTTAGAAGGGCTACAGCAAAGACCAAAAGCTCAAAATAAACAACGATACCTGGACTTTAGCACAAGATAAGTTTTGGAAGAGTTGACATGTTTTAAAGCAATATATTCTTGAGTTGAAGAGCGTAGTTTGCTTCGTAGTTTGCTTCGGCACGTTGAAACTTTCGTCATTTTCCAGAGTAAAAAACTGATAGCCCTCAATTTTTTCCGTAACCAAGTGTAGAACTGTCAGGACTATCCAGAAAACCAGGATCGAATCTTTAAAATTGAAGTCTTGCGATAAAAATTCTCATTTTTCAAGCATATTTTCGCTCAAAAACAAACTTTTCACTCCTCGTAACTCTCCCCAGTCCTTTCGAACAAGCCATTTTCCCCGCGCGGTTCCCGCCTTTTGCTTCAAATTTGGCTTCATCCAATCATAGGACGAAAACATAGGAGTTATCGTTCCAGTTGTATTAGAGTTCACTGGGTAGGAATAAACCAGAAAATGACGGAAACACGCTCTCAAAACTTCACCGCGACACATCGCTGGAATTTGTCGTTTTAAAGCATTTTGCATGAGAATCTTTGCACGTAAAACCTTCTTGCGGTTTAGATGTTCTAGCATGCACGTTTAAATGCGTGTTTTGTTGACACATTTCGCTAGAAATTGAGTTTAAACGCCGTGTTTAGGTCGGCTCACGCGGTTTGTGCCAGCGGTATCACCCATGAGCGCTGCACCGACTTCTGACCATTGAACTATAATAGATCTGGAACGATAAGTCAGGGGGGGAAATTGAAGCCGACTTTGTGTTCACTTTGCAGGTAGACCCAGTCCTTTTTAAGAATTTCGTGTAAAAAATATCATTTTTGTATCCGTAAAATTCTTTATTTAAATCTACTAACAGATCTGTAAGATTCAGATATATTTAAACAATGACAATTGAATTTATATAATATGTTATAAAATTTGACAAAAGTCGTACTATCACGGAAAAATGCTGAAGCAAAGGCGAAAATTACGAAAAATCCGCCAGATTTTGGCTACTTTTTCTGAGTTTTTGAAAGTTCAAGTGAGAACTAAGACGTGAAACCACAGGAAATATTTAACTCCGTGCAAAATACACCCGTATGCGAAGTTTTAGGAAGATTGAACGTTTTAGGGTCGAAACAAATGCATTTAAAAATTATTGTTTACGAAAAATGCACGAAAAACGTCAATTTTTTCATGTTTTGAAAGAGCTAAAGCAAGGATTAAAAGTTCATGATAAAGAAGAGTACCTGGCGTTCACTGCAAAATAAGTTTGGGACTGTCTAAAGGTTTCATTGTATAGTTTTTATTAGCTCAAGAGCAAAGTTTTCTATGACACGTACAAACATTTGTAATTTTTTAAAAATATTAAAGTCAAAATGCTCACTTTTTGCTGCAGATAGGTGTAAGACAGTTGGAACTAAACAGGAAACCTGGTCTGAATCCAAAACAATGCTATCTTTCGACAAAAACAGTGTATTTCTTGTCAATTTTTGCTCGAAAACAAAAATTCTCACTCCTCGTCAACCAAATCCGACCTCTCCCCAGTCTTTTTGAATGTTGATTTTCCAGCGCGCCGGCTTCAGCCAATCATAGGTTCAAAACACTGAAGTTATCGTTCCAGATCTATTATAGTTCAATGCTTCTGACACAACCTCGTACCCAGGCTAGCCTGGGTACGAGGTTGCTTCTGACACCGAAAAAAAATAAAAAAAAAAAAAAAAAAACAGAAACGGGGCGAATTTAAAACTCCGCCTCGCCTACGGCAGGCGGAGTAATAAGAGAGACAAGCAACTTTTGAAAGTGTTGTCTGATATATATTGACATTGGTTAGATGCAGTTTTTGGGGAGAGAGGGGGGGGGGGGGGGCGTAGCACTATTTTACTATTGGAAATATTTCACCTGGTATCATCATTGTCTTGGGTGTGCTGTGCCGAGACAAAGTGCTAAATTCAAAATGGCCAGTGTGGTCTTGTCAAAAGATGAGAAATTATTCATAAAGAATGGGGTATTTGACGACTTTCGTTTGGATGGCAGGGCAAGGAGAGATTACAGATATTTTGAAATAGAAACAGGGATTGTATCTAATACAAACGGATCAGCTAGGCTGAGATTAGTACGTATAAAAACAACAAGGTTTACGTTTAAGATTTCAGTGTAAATATGATATAAAGCAATTGTCCTAGAATAATATAGTGCGTGAAATTACAGATAAAAATAGAAAAGAATGGACAGGAAAAGTTTGATTCTACAGCATATTGTGGTGGAAGGCATATAAATTCAAACGCAAAATTTTGCAGTTAACACCTCCTTTCATTATCTTGATCAGCCAATCACAGCAGCTGTTTGTATATGTAGGTGGCATCCCAAATTTTGTTATTTAAATACGTGCCACCCCATGCTGAGGGGGTTGGGGATAAACGTCAATTGACCATAATGAAAAGTAACAATAATGTACATTTTACCAGAATGCATTGCAGGCATCAAGCAGAAAATGTTGAAAGAAGATGCCATGAAAAACACCCAAGCAAAAAAAATTGACAAAACAAGGGAAATAACCTCCTTTTGTATGCTTGCTTTTCCACATATGTCAATTTGCTTTTTGAAACAATTTGCAACCACAATGCATTTTGGTAAAATGTACATTCACCATCTTTTTCGTTATGGTCAGTAGGTACAAGTGGCCACACGGCCATACCAGTAAGACAATTTGTCCCCTAGTTTTTCAATGCTACTTCTTTTTTCTGTTCTCTGGGATGGCCGTTTAAGTGTTACATTGAAATAGTATTCAACATAAACCATTTTCAGTCCAAGACAGATATTTTGGTTGGTGTCAAAGCAGAAATTGGAGAACCAGCATTTGGTCGCCCAGATTGTGGACGAATTGAATTTTTTGTAAACTGGTAATGCATTCTATTTACTATACAGTAAATATATTTATTGGAGCTCTTTTAATTTTTACAGGGTGTATGCACTAAAACTTGCAATTATAGATGAAGATGCATGGGTTCTCGATTTTTCTTAATTAATAATTCACCTATTTAAGGGGCAATCTGGCTAACCCCCCCCCTTGCCAGCACCGCAATATTTATTCCATTTATCTTATTTTAGTTCAGCACATGCTTCACCAAAATTTGAAGGTCGAGGTGGTGAGGAACTATCTTCAGAACTGAGCCGCATATTGGAAAGAGCTTGTAGCAATAAATCTGCTGTAGACCTCAAGTCATTGTCAATTACCTCAGGAAAGCAATGTTGGGTTTTATATGTTGATGCTTTGGTAAGGGGAAGTGTCAAAGATGAAATGATTGTGGTAGATAGTCTATCAGGGTGCTAAAGGCTGCTTAATTGCTTTGCATTCACTGTATATTTTAGCAACTATCTATGCTTGGGGTTTCATGTGACGTCATAAATTTCACTGGGGGCGAACTTAAAACTCCAAATCAATACACAGTCATTGGAGGGAAATAATTTTTTACTATATGTGTTGACTATTTGTTTGGCAGCAAATATGTGCAATTTTGTGAGATTTGTTTACCCCCAGTACAGTATAATCATCAATGCATTTTGGGTTGACCCTCACACAGATTTACTGAGAAATGCCCTAATGAAACCCAAGAATACAGATTTACTCTACAATATATACACAGTTTGAAGTTTGTATAAGTGGTATAACTAGTATAACTAGCAATAAAGGTCTTTGCCATAGAATGAAGCTGAATCATAGTGTTAAACTAATGTTGTCAGTGTGGTTAAAAGGACACAAAGTTATAGGATCAAGTTTCAAGAACTAGGGGCATACCGAGCAGGGAGTGAGACACCCCTAGCTTTAAGAGATTTATTGGTAAAACCAGGGTTAAGCAATAAATTATTTAAAAACATATTTGGTTGGCAAATTTATTGAAAATGGTGGGGAAATTGGTAAATAAAAGTTATTTGTTGGTAAAATGTAGCGTCTACATGTAAGCACCCCTCCCCTCAATACACCACTGTTAAGAAGTTTAAAATGAAATACGTTTAGGTCTTAGAATGTGGTGGGAACCTGTATGATGCTCTGTCTATAGCTGTCAAAGCTGCATTGCATGACACAAGGTGAGAGAAGAAAAAGTGTAGCGAGCAATTACAGCAAGACTGATCCAGGGTTGCCAGATCACTGCATTTTTGAGGCCAAATCGTCATTAGTGTAGTCAAGTAAACAAAGAAAACAAAAGGCAAGTACAAAGAAAAACAAAGAGCATTGTTGAAGATTTGGCCTCAAAAATGCAGTGATCTGGCAACCCTGGACTGATCTTGTTTTTTGATCACATGTTCCACTATTTTCCATCCCCCAGGATCCCTAATGTGACAGTGAGTATGGACGAAGGAGAGATGGAGCTTGAGATATCAGATGACCCCTATGACTGCAGTCGTCTTGATATTAAGAATGTACCATTAATTGTCACATTGAATAAGGTAGGAGAACTGCTTTGGCATAAAATAACTTACAATACATATAGTATTGACAGTTGATGAGCTAAGTCTATACTCGGCTGTATTGAGGCCAAACTGAGCAGGATAATGTTGCTATGTTTTGGTAACTACAGTCAATATGTCAACCGTTATCTTTTTGAAAGATTGATTTCAAAGGATCACTACATCTTAAACTGCATTGGGCTGTGGTGTGTCCTATTTTCTTTTTTAATTATCAATTCAAGGGCTTTAAGGGAATTTTAATACTATAAAAAGGCCTTGAAAATACAATCTTCAATTGAGTTTTGAAACATAGGCCTATTTCAGAAGTCAAGCTTCTCGTATGCCGAACCTAATGTAAATAAGCCAAAACAAAGAGTATAATAGTTCGTTTGCATTAGATTCGGTACATGAAAAGTTTGACGTCTGAAACAGGCCCTAATCCTGTCACCAAAAAGTTCAATGCATTTAAAATGGAGTTGTTTGATTTAAATTCGTTACCAATAGGATTTTTTCCAGCTTAAAACCTGTAAAACAATGGCTGGGAATCATTTCACAACACAGGAAAAAACTGCACATTATTGTGACAGGACTCCGCTCATTTCATTTCAAATAATACTCCATCTCAACTACTGTACTTAGAGGGCAGTCACTTCACACCCCTCCCCCCCCCTTGTAGTTGACCTGAAGTCAATCTCTTCTCCAAAAAACAGACCCGAGGAAAACTCCTAACCCCCCCTGTGTAATTTATGTTTGATTGATTGTTCCATTGTTAGATTGAACATGATTTTGTGGTGGATGCCAGTATGGAGGAGGAATTCTGTAGTGATGGTCAACTATTGGTTGCAGTCAATAACGGCGGCAATATCTGTGGCATACAAAGACTGGGGTCCAGCGCTGTTAAACCACTGCTGGTTGCACAAATGTTAGAGGTACCGTACATTGACCAAAGACTAAAAGAAATGAATAATATAGAACACACATGTATGAATACCCCCCCCCCCAATTATTGAAATGCCTATAGACTGTCTATCTGAATTACTTGCCTTAAGCCCTGGGCAAGATTGAAACATTGTTGCGGAAACACTATATGTGTTGTTTCCCAATTTGCCCACCCCGGGAAACATTGTTGGCGAAACAAAATTTTGCTTCCTGGCAACCAAAAATGTCTCCAAGCAAGTTCAGAAACATTTCGGTTGCGGAAAAATGTTTCCTAGTTTGCTCGCATAGCTCCAATGTTTCCAGCACGAGAAACATTGATTTCCCGATTAAGCATGCGCAATACTGCGAGTCTGCAACAAACAAAGCGTGCCGGAAAGTTTTCTAGTTTGTTTCCCCACACTTGGAAACATGGTGAAACATTAGCAGGAAACAATGTTTCCGAATTTGCCCAGGGCTTTATTTCCATAAACATTTTAATCCTTTGGTCTACTTTTATCCAATATGAAGTATCGTATCGCAGGAATCTTAAAATTACTGCCCAACACTGGCTGAGAATTCATGAACTCATCTTTAGTTGAAAACAGGATTTATGGTTTATGTGTAGTAAGGGCTATTACTGTCTCTTTTGGAAAATTTTCTAATAAACACTTTTCAGGTAGCTGTAGATATTGGCAAGTCGTTGAACAAACGGCTTGTGCAAGCTTTGGAGAGCGAAGAGAAGCACTCGACCACGGAGAAAGTTGGATTTGTGGCTATTACTGAATACAGCAGTGAGATATGTGAATGACAGAATAAGTACATTCACTTGGATTGCGATTTTGCCAAACATGCTCAACCTCTCCCACGTTGAGGAGGAGAGTATTAGCTATGTCATGGCAAAAAAAAATAGAGATTGCAAATATAAGTGTAAAAATGTGTAAAAAATGCACTATACGTATGTAAAATTTAAGTGATTTCAGATACGGTATACTATTGCTAAGCTGAGCGTCTATTTAACAATTTCGAGCTCGAGATTTGTATGGTGACGAGGAAATCGACGCATAGAAGTTGAGAGCCAGTAATCTAATTATCTTAGTTGAATTTAAGATATTAAATTGATTTTTAAGCTGTTTTGTAAAACTACTACAAATTGCCTTTAAACTGAAAAAATACGGGAGGAAAATTATTCGCTACCATCTGTCGAGGAATAGACTGCGAGTAGAGCAGTCAATCAAATGACAGCATTTGCAATTATAGTATACTACTCTGATTCTAGTAAAAGTAGATATTTAACAATTAGATTACGATAAGTTGCTTGTATGTTTGCATGGTGAATATCCAAGTAAAAACATTATTATTATTATCATCATCATTATTATCGTCATTATTATGAGCACTGATGAAGATCCAAGCTTACGGATCGAAAGCTTTGCGATAATAAATTTACGTGGTTCTGTGCGGTGATAGTTGATGGGGGTGAAGGCCGAATCAACTATCGACGCATAAAAATTGAGAGCGAGTGTTCTAATTGCTCCAGTAGAACCTGAGATAAATAACTTATTCATAAGCCATTTTGTTGAAAATAATACTACATATTGTCTTTGAATTAAAAGAAAAATTATCGCATCTATAGAGCAATACATATCGAGTAGAGTAGCCAATCAAATTACAGCATTGCATTAGTATGCTAGTATGAGGGTACTATTTTACGATACAAGATATGTACGAGATTAAACGTTGAGACAGATATAAAATGAGACCAAATATGAAAATATAAGAAAATGAAAATATAAATATTAAATATTCGATTTATTATTCGCCCGTCTTAGTCCACGACCAGTAACTGGGAGGAGCCACTTTAATGAAAGCGTAACCACGCACGTTGCACGTGAAACAATATGGCGTTCCAAAAACACTGGATATTTTTGAAGTACAAATGTTTTTGCTCAACTTTAAGCATTGTGGCGTCATTTTTTCAAGCTTATTATGTCTGAAATGCTTTAATGTGACAACTAGTAAGCATGGGCGTTTTTAATTTATTATTTTACTTCGTTATTTTAATAAAATCCTTTGTGAATCCTATGTCTAACGAGGAAATTTTGGTCCATAGGTGAGTAGTTGTTTGTTCATAGTGCAGGTTGTGTATTACACTCGCTGTGGGTGGGGGGGGAGGGTAAATGCCCCCAGTTCTCTCGGGCACCTACAACTGATATAAAGTGATGTTGATGTGAACACATTACTTAAAGCAGCACTTCATCTAGCTGTAAATGCCCATTTAATAAATGCCTGCAATTGTTTCAGGGAGAAAGCTCGGTCAATGTTTTATCATGGATATGAAAGTTACATGAAGTTTGGTTATCCCTTTGATGAGCTACAGCCATTGTCTTGTACTGGCCATGACACTTGGGGGAGGTATTATGGTATAACTACGTTTGTGTGGGTGGGGGGGGGGGGTGGGAGGGGTTGGACAACACCTAAGGAAACTTGAAAATGCTGGGGCTTTTAGAAATGCATTATTCCCCCCTCCACACACACACCCTTTTCATCTGGATTTAAGCAGATTTTGTTCTGCATCACAGACCTTTGGGGGGGGGGAATCCTATGCCTATTTGGGACGTTGCATGGGTGAGTAGTGTTTTCTCAGCAACATATCAGACTGTTTTTAGTGTTCTGCAATAGGGTAGGGGGTATATATAAACAATCATGAAACAAAGTTGTACATTCAGGATTAAATCTATTTGTCCAAGTACAGTAAAGGTTATCAGAGTGTTTATGGCCTGGATCCTAGTACGTGGGGCCCTTTCAAAAATACACTAAATACTCATATATATTTAAGGCTGGGTTTAAATGATGTTTTTATTTCATATTTAGTTACTCCTTGACTTTAATCGATTCACTTGACACTTTGTTGGTAAGGACCATATGTCGAAAAAGATCTTAGTTAATAAAAAATTGAGAATTCAATGTTCAGACATGTTTTAATTAACTGAACATTCTTTGTTTAAATGTTCAACATTAGGTGATGGGAAATAAAACTGAATTTGTCCGAGTTGCTGACATTCTGATTGATACCCTGGACTTTGATCAAGATATCAATGTATCTGTTTTTGAAACAAACATTAGAGGTACCATAGACCACTAACTTTACTCTATTATATACTGAAACAAAGGTCTCAAATATAACTACAACATGCTTAGATTATCTATATATTACAAACAGCATAGAAAGTTGCTTACATTTTCTTGTCATTTGGTGACAAATCCACTTTTTATCTCAAATGCAGTGTTTTCTCGATGAATACAGTCCTATCTATGATAAGAAGATAATTTAATGTTATTGTGACAAATATGAACTAGTCAGAGTCTCCAAGTTGCTGGCATTATAGGTGTAACCCAGAAGCAATTAAATTTTTGTATCAACCATGCTTGCTCGTCTGCTTGTGTGTAGTACTACATAGATCTTTTAGGTACTGACCTGCCTTTGTTTTCATTCTGATGAATCCAATCAGCAGTCTAGCTAAATGTACTGTATGTACAATCATATTTATTTGGTACAGTTGTAGGAGGGTTGTTGTCTGCTCATCTTCTATCTGGACGTGTGAAATATGAACTGGAAGATGGGTGGCCATGCGAAGGACCACTTTTGCGACTGGCCGTTGACGTTGCCGAGAGATTGTTGCCAGGTTAGTTCAGGTAAAAAAGTGCAAAAGAGAGTAGAAAAGAAATTATTAGTTTCTGATAAGCATTATTATTGTTCATAAAGTGGAAATTAGTTTAAGCGTAGTACTAGCAGTTACAGTTAAATTACCAAGTCTGTTGTACAATTGGTATTTCATGTGAGCAGTGGTGGCAGAACAAGTGGGGTAGGGGGCTATACCCCCCTCCCCCAGCAGTAGGAGTAAGAGATCTATTAATGCAATAATTATTAGCACTTTAAGAGATGGGGTTACAATTTACTATAATTTGAAATCTTAGCCCCCCCCCCCAAAAAAAATACATTTTTCCACCCCTGCATGTATGTGAGTAGAATTCCCGGTCAGGTAGACATGTTGAACTGGGGATATCCTCTTTCTGTCCATCTGTTGCAATAACATCACCCACAAAATTTTTAAAATAAAAAAAAAACGACATTCAATCTTAATATTCCAAATTTGATTTAGATATCCTAAGTAATTGCATTCATTTATTTTATTCATTGCTATAGCATTTGACACAGCAACTGGTATGCCTTATGGTACTGTGAACCTTTTTTCTGGTGTTCCAAAAGGGGAAACTCCCGTTACCTGTACAGCCGGCGTTGGGACATATATCTTAGAATTTGGAGCATTGACAAAACTCACAGGTTGGTTTTCTAATGGGCTGACTCGAAACACAGCAGGAGATGGGTGGGTGCTATGATTAAGGTAACTTTGCTTTCTGTTTAATTAAAGGAGTAATATAGTAAATAGGATGAGTTCACAGCCTTGTACATATGCATGTGCCAGGGGCAGTGGAACCGGGGGCTAGGGATATATCCCCCAGCAGTAACAGTTGAGAGTAAGAGATTAGTGATTATTCACACTTTAAGAGATGTGGTTACAATTTGCTATTTGAAATTTAGCCCCTCCCCCTCACCAAAATAAATTGCATTTGCCACCCCTGACATGTAGACATAAAGGAGAAGGGGAAAGGGGACATACTTTGTAGTAGGAATTAACTTAGCAAGGTTGATTTCTAAAAGCAATGTAGTTGTTGTCGCCTAGTAATTAGAGCATGTATGTAAATATAATATTTTTTTTATATTATTTGAACGTATTTTTAAAGGTGATCAGAGATTTGAAGATGCAGCCTTGCGAGCATTGGATGGACTGTGGAAAGCAAAGTCAAGTCTAGGCATGGTAGGCAAATTATGCTCTTTGCTTGTCATAGTCCCTCTTGTGAATAGACATGTTATTGTATGACCTAGAAATGAATACAATTAACCCTTGCAACACTTGTCTGACAAGTGAGGGGTTCATCAGTATCAGGGGTTCATCAAGCTACATCTCCTAAAAACAATTTAGGTGGGGAATCACATTGATGTGCAAAGCTCCAAATGGACTGCAGAAGACAGTGGGATTGGGCCAGGCGTTGACTCGTATTACGAATATTTACTTAAAGGAGCCATATTATTTAACTCGCCTAGACTTTTAGACATGTTTGAAGGTAAAAGCTTTGTTTAATACAGTGGTACAATTTATGCATTGGAATCTGGTCTACATGCAAGTAAAGGTGTTATATAACAAATTAATTTTAGAAAGATAATATTAATATAGGTAGAAAACTATTTAGAATTTCATTTTTTTTTCAGAATTGTACCAAATAATTGTGAAATACAATAAAGTAGATGATTGGTACATATGGTCAAATATGTTTAAAGGAAAGTATTCAATGACAACATTTCACTCACTCGATGCTTATTGGCCAGGATTACAGGTGCTGTGTATTTTTGCTTCTAGTACATGAGTAAAAAATAATGCCTTGCTTTCCATCTTTCTCATTGCAAGCTTTGAAATGAGCAGTGTTTCAGATCTAGGTTGGTGAATGGCAAATTTTACTGATACATTTGTAGCTGCTCTCCACAAATTTGCCATAATGATTGCAAAATATTTTTTCTCTATCAGTGGAGAAATATCTCAATGTAATGTTATGATTTTTCTTGTAGTATTCCTGGAAACCCTAAGGAAATGAGACATACAATATAGTTATAGCTCTTTAGTCTTGAGACTATATTTGCTCTTCATCAGGGGCCAGTTGTTCAATTAACCCAGAGTTAGTACAAATCCAGCTTTGAACAATCGGCCCCACTGAGTAGGTTAATTTTATTAATTAAAACCTCGAATGCTAAATGAGTATTTATTGTACAGTTTCATTGTACTGACTGTGGTTAACATTACCGGTGTCGGCTTAGTCAGTTGTTAGAGATAGGTTGTCAAATTTTAGCATACTTAGGCTTTGTTCCTTCTTTAACTGTTATTATGTTATCTTCTTATCACCTCAGACCCTATGGGGAGATATTGGAAATGCCTCACGAACATTAAAGCGTTATCACAGTGTTTGGAGGAAGTTTGGCTTTACTCCAGAATTTTTTCAAATCAGAGCTGGTTTACCAATAAAAGACAGAGAGTCTTATCCTCTTCGACCAGGTGTGCAACTTCCACATTTTCTTAACTCATATCTTCATCCAATGTATACACAAAGTACAGGTACCTACATATTACAGTACAGTTTGTACTTTGTAGTTGATTGTTGAATAACACATAGTGGTTGGATTAAAATATGACAATTTGAGATTGTTTTATGCATTACTAACATGCTCATGCTTAATATTTGGATGTGTTTTAGAGCTGATTGAGAGCACAATGTATTTATATCAAGCTACAAAAGATCCATACTTTCTTGAAGTTGGGAGAGATATCCTCCATTCAATAGAAACAAGCTGTAGGACAGACTGTGGATATGCTACAGTAAGCTGTGAAGTGCTCTCCTAATAAGCTAAATCTGAAAATGTTTCCGACATTGAACTTGTTTATACTTGACAATTTTGTTCTCTATTCACAGGTGAAGAATATTATCACACACGAACTTACAGACAGGATGGAGTCATTTTTTTTAGCAGAAACCACTAAGTACCTTTACTTACTTTTTGATCCAGACAATTTTCTTCATGGCAATGCAGTGACATTAGACCACAGTCTCAGCTGCCCAACACATTCACAGAGTTACGTATTTAATACAGAAGCGCACCCCATCGATATTGGTGCCTTAAAATGTTGTCATGGTAAAAACAAGGTCAAAAATGATGTGTCAGAAAAGTCAAGACCCCTTGCATGCAAGGCACGGGGTTTTGATGCAAGGTTTTCTCTTGGTGGAGTGTTTGTAGAGGACTAGATGCTCTTTCAGAAACTGTAATGATTGATTTCCATGGAGTATTCTTATTTGCCCTATGATGCATCCAAAAACATTGTGTACATACCCACCATGCATATGTATATACTATTGAACCATAAGGGAGATGTATACATTGAATGCAATATTTCCATATTGATAGAAGGAATGGAGGATTTCAGAGCAACTACCGTAACAGTAAAATAGATTTTATTTAAACTTAATTATTAAACTTGTATTGCTTTAAATCTATCTTAACTAAAGGACACCTTTCTACCATACATACAGAAGGTGTGTTTGATTTGGACCATTGTCAAGGTTTTGGGTAACTTATTGTTGCCAGTTAAGACCCATTTATCCCAAAGAAAATGACTCACAACGTTAGCACATCACTTGATCAATTAAATTCATCTTCAGTCTCTGATATGGGGTATGCTTGTTATAGCATCACATATCTTTTTACATAAAACTTCACTGCAGGCACAAACTATTTCTCTTGCCATAATGTCAATACAGTTACCTAAACAAAAAAAATCGAGCCTTCATGTAAGTTTCCAAGCTAGCGCATTGCATTATGTCTGATCAATAATTTTGTTGCCCAAAACATGGATTACCAGTGAGAACCCAACCTGAAGCCCCTAATGATGTGCCATCTGCTTCCTTGAGGATAACAATTCCAGCTGCAATATCCCAACAGTGTATGCCAAATTCATAATATGCATCAGCTCGCCCAGCCGCAATAAAACACATGTTCAAGGCAGCCGAACCAAGAGTGCGGATCCTGAAAAAATGTAACAGAGTGTATGATATCAGCCTGGGTCATTATATAGCGAATAAACAGTAGGGTCATTCAGCAGTGCAACATCTCCCCCTATTTTATGCAATTGACTAGCCAGAACGTACCTGCATATTAACTTCATAATTAACACAAACTTCAAAGGTTCTGACGTGAGTTGTCCTTAAAATGTTTTCTATTCTGGGTATTCAGAAACTTGCAGTACCCCGAAGTCCAAACTTACCCTCTAGCCAAGTACGGTTCCATTACTATTTTTTGCAAATTCTGCACAATGCCATCTATTCTCCCTTGTTCTCTACTTGCCCCTATTTCTGTTATTATCAATGCTTGACTGATTTCTAGAGTTCAAATAACATAAAGGTAATACCATATTCTACTAGACCATTTAATAACTAGTAAAAACCTTTTGGCTGGGGCATAGCCAGCCCTAAACAAGTGGGCAGGGGTGGCATCTAACTCTTTCATTTTAAACAGTTGTGTATAAACTTAAAAATAAAAATGTTGTACAGACATGGTTTAAGAAACATCTTAGTTTGTAAAATGTCATGCCTGTATATTTAGGGTTTTTTGGAGGCAGCCAAAAAAATTGCAGTTAGCCCTGTTAGCCTTGTGTGGTTCAAGCTCACTTTGCATGAATTAGTCAAACCACAAATTTCGGTTTCGTCACTTGCAGGTAGTATTCTACCTAGGATCCCAATTAACATTTGACAGGCATGTATAATGTTGAGATGATGATTAAAAATTGAGAAAAAATTAACACCTGTCCTCCATTTCTGCCTGATTTTGTACAAATTACAAAACTTGTTCTGAGTTCAAGGGGGGGGGGGGGGGGGGTCAGGGCCCCCTTTCTCCCCCATGCTATACCCCTGACTTCTGGTCATTACCTGTGACATTTTTGGACACCTTGATAGGTTTACCATTACATTTTGCACCACAACCAACAATTGCCGAGAACATTTCATCCAAGATTGGGTTGAATACAACACCAACTACAAGCTGAACAATGTTTGAATTCATGTCATTATTCTGAGCCTGTGGCCACCCATATTGACAACTAGAGGGGTACACATGTGCCCTCTCCCAAATTATCAACCTTCTGTTGACTGAGCTCATTAGAACAATGGGATTGTAGTTACTTGGACCAAATTGGCTTGTATATACATATTCCAAAGTTTAATGTGAACAATTGCCTTCAACTTAACTAAACCACATACATTGCATCTCTTCTAGAGTTACATCATTTCTTTAACTATGCCCTTTTAAAAATAGTAAAAATTTCCATGTGACTATTGATTTTCCTGCATGCTCTGATTGGTCAAGATTCACTGTGTCTGAAGTCTTATTTTATAAAATAATAAATTTGAAGTGAATTCTTATAAAGTTGTGTTGATTATTCTTTGTAAACAGGTCTGGAAATTTATACTAAAACAATTAGTCGCTTCAGGCTTGGTGATAATACAAGTCGATGTTCACTTCGGCAACTAATTGTTAACTAGAACCTGCAAAAATTGTACCTCTTTGTTTATTGCAAGTGCAATTGATATTGCTGAAAATGGAAACCTAAAATAAAAAGAATGGCAATTAATAATCTTCTTTTTTTTCTAAACATACAATTTGGACCAAGGGGTGGGAAAGGAGGAAAGAGAGGGTGCATATTTGTTACCGGTATTAATGTTTGTACAATGCCATCAGGTAAACTTGAAGCCTTACTTGTGGACAAAATTTGTTGTACCATCAATGGGATCAATAATCCAGGTTGGGTTATCGGTTAGATTGCATTTCTCTCCTTCTGCGACAGACTCCTCCCCTATAAAGCTTTGAATGGCAAAATGTATTCAAGAGCTGACACTCTCAAATGTCATATTAGTTGCACTGACTGAAGTCATATAAAAAATACCTGTGTGTGGGAAATTTTTCTTTGAAATAATTTTTGATAATTCTCTCCGTTTCTTGGTCGGTCTCGGTTACAAGGTCTGTTTGGTGCCCCTTTGTATCAATGTTTTTTTCAGCATAGAATGCTTCATGGACGAGCTTTATTACAAGGGTGAACAAAAAATGAATAGCTTTTAAATCTGATTATTCGAAAGAATTCTTGCATGTTTACAATGCATTATTTGACTGTAGAATTCACCACCATAGGCTATTTTTTTCTGGCTATCCTTGGGTTTCACTAGGGCATTTTACAGTAAATCTGAGAGGGGGTCAACCCAAAATGTATTGATGATTATACTGTACAGAAGTGAACAAATCTCACGAAATTGTACATATTTGCTGCCAAACAAAAATTCAACGCATACAGTGAGAAATTATTTCCCTCCAATGACTGTGTAACGATTTGGACTTGACCCCCAGTGAATTCATGACGTCACGTGAAACCCAAGAATTTTGTAAAAATTACTAGAAATATCTAATTCTAATATACTTTATATTTAATATTTCATTGAAAATTTATATAAACTAAGCAAAATTTAGGTTCAGTCAGTGATATAGAAAACCACTATACGCCTACCTTGCCCGCTATTTTAGCGATATTGATAGCCTCTTGATGATATAAATTTAAATCGTGTTTATCCAACTTGATTTGTTCAGTTTCTGTTGCCATTTTACCCGTATAGGATCATTCGATGATAGGAAATGCAGCACAAAATGTATTGAATAAAGTTATGTATATTATGCGAAAAAGTACGCGATCAGCACAACACATAAGGCAATGGATTGTAATTTTTTTCTTTATGAGCAAAATAGTTTGCAGTTTGCACAGAGTTTGCACTAGCTTGTAATTTTTGTGCAATTTTTATGTTTTTTGACTGTAGTAAAACGCGGATACGGATGGATGCGGACGAGAAAATACGGATGCGGATGAAAAAGTGCGGAGGGGTTATAACGCGCATCGGGAATAAACGCGGATGGCGCGTGATAAAACGAGGATGAGAAAATTTACACTCTCCAAAAAAATGGGCATATTAAATTTCCCAAAGAAAATTTGCTCGTGTAAAAGGGGCACTCTTTTTCTCACGTATCTTGATAATTTGGAAGGGTTTTAGAGGCCCCCAGATTGACAGGACGCGCGATTTCCCAGTATGGACAAAAAATATCCAATCTAATGGGTTACTTACGCTTTTTGTGAATAGAGTGATCCTGTTATAACAATTGTTTTAACTGCCGTAACATATCATGATTTCGTGTGTGCTTTAAACTATCTGAACCATGTACATACACATCTTTTTTTTATTTGAAATGTTCAAGTCTTGTTTTAATTCTGTTTTCAATTAGTTTTTACGTGCCACATAAAAGAAGATAAATTGCCTAATTCATCTCAAACAACGCTAAACGCTAGAGTCTGGTAAAACAATTAGTCTGCTCAGATCGTGTTAGGAAAATAGATACAAATATAGTTTGTAACGAAACTTCTTGCGTCTACTTCGACTTACTAGAATGAAGTTGACATTTCTATAATGAAGTATGGATAAAGCTGTAAAGTATGTCTATGTTTAACAATTTTGAGAGTCATGAAGGGAGGCTTCTCGTTTTCTGTTCTTATTTCCCCCGAAAAAATTTTGACTAAATCCTATTGAATTTCCCTGTGTACAAATCTCATCATTTCAGTGGCAGTTTCTATTAAATCTAAATCATATTCTCATTTTATGTTTCTTTTTTCATCATGTTTTTTTCCAGTCCAGTGTTTCAGTAATAGCCTAATAGCTGTACAATCTTAGGAATATATTTTCCATCGTCGAATCCATTTCCATGGATTTAAATTCCCACGGATTGAGCATTCTACGGATTCAGCATCCTACGTATTTAGAATCCCACGAATTCAAAATCCCACGGGTCGCATATCAAATGAAAGCTATTAAAAAGCTGTATTTGATGTAAAAATTTTGAGATTTCAGGGAAAAGAAAAACAATTTAAACTTTGAAGGAAAATTTGCTGTATTTTGCAAAATTGCAGTTGTTTTCGTATTTTTAAAGCATTTCTTTTTTTTACTTGAATTTTTTTTTGTATTAAATGTAACTTTTAATAGCATCAATTTGATATAGGGTCCGATCTTAGGCGTTAAGTATTTTGTCTCAAAAATCAGAAAAACTAGCTTGGGTTCGGCTTTAATCTGCATTGAGTGAGCGTTCCAGTTGTTTACAGTTCAATGTTGGCGGCACATTTGGCCGTTTGGCGCCAAAATTAAAGAAAGATGGCCTCCATCAAGGAGTGAATTCACGAAACTTTGAAACTGTAATCCGTATGTTTTTCGTTTTATAATGGTTCAAATATTCTTGAATTAGTAAGTGTAAATTAGTTGGATTTTGAGTACTATAAGTCTACAAGTCTCAAATATTAAATGTACTCTAACAGTGATATTAAATTAATATTAATTAAAACAGATAATAAAACAGTGTTTATATATTAAGTGATAAAATTATATTTTTTATTTTCGATAGCCATCCAGCCGAAAGAGATTGGATGATTGTTGAACTACAAGGCATACTTGAGAGCAATCAAACAGGAGGATATAATGGACTGCCTACTGGTGATCTACATTTTGACAATAAAGTTAGTGTTTATATATTTAGAGACATTTATATATGATGTTTTATCATATATATGGTTATGGGTGTTTTGCCGCAAGCTAAAACACTCGTATTTTCCATATTTTCACTAGTGAAGATATGAAAAAAAGAGGTAACGGTAACCCGCAGGATTTATATGTTCTCGTTTAACCACTCCAAGATAATATTCATATCTTTGTGCCACCATGTAATATCCTGTATATCAACTGCATGTGTACAAATTTTACGGGTCAATCAATCAATAAAATTAGAGCTAATATACCTGGTAAGTCAAAAGACTTGCAAAATTTACATCACAAAATTACATGTTTTTTCTTTTATGTCAAGGGTCAGCCATTGTTAATCATTGGACACCACCTGCTGAGTGGTAAGGTTGTAGCTCTTGAGAAGCCATTTGCTGTACTTAAGAAGCAGAAGGTGTTAGATGCGGAACTGAATCCGATTTCAACCGAATACACTGTTTACGCTTTAATTAAAAAGAAGATTATTTTCAAAACTCGACCAAAACCAATCGTTATGAAGCATAAGAGTGAAAAGTAAGATCATAAATACTCCACTTAGAGTAGCAAATTAAGTGTGTAGACCAATGAATATGTTAATACAAATTAATTTTTTTTGCGTCCAAGCCTGCAGTTTGGTGTACTATTTTTTTACACTCTTCTTTCCTTGACCTCATGTCTCAAGACACTCTTGTCAAGTGCTCATATTTTAAAGATTATGTAATATATTATATTCCTGCTACGCTGGCAACATGAATACAGATGAAATCACAGTTACTTGGTTGACTGAGGGATGCTACTCCTTATGCTCAGGAGTGGAAGATGACAACACAAGTATTGTGAACAACTTGTAAACTGACTCACAATGGTGAGTTGTATGTAAATCAGTTACAAACATTGGTGAGTGTATTTTTCTGTTGCAAGCATGGCAGTGGCAGATCCAGGGTAAGTCAAAATAAATTATAGCAGCTCAATTTTAAATTCAAAATAACTTTATAACAATGTCATAGGTTATAAATTTCAAAAGAATAAAATCTAACCAATAAAGTTGCTTTGAAGGTATTTTAAAATGTAAATATATCCTAGAATGAGCTGCTATAATTTATTTTGACTTACCCTGGATCCGCCACTGATGCATGGCTCTTTCTAACTGATTTACATTTGTGTGAGGTTTGCATACAGGGGTATGCATCTGTTGTCATCTGGAAAGTTTAACTGGGTGTAAGGAATGTTTAATATATCTATATATCTATATCTAATATCTTAAATGAAATACATAAACTATTTGGTGCCACTTGCTTTGCTCAATATTTATTTCATTTCTCCTTAGTTTTCTCAAACATTACATTATACAACTAAGTTAAAATAGTCATCCATTAAATTTCGCACACATGTTTCTTCACACCATCTTGGTGATGGATCCTCATAGTACTTTGCACCAAAATTTTCAACTGCAGAATAGTACAGCTCTGCAGCTGCCTAAAAGCAACACATTCACACAATTCTTAGTTAATATAGTAGACACCCTGGAGAATGTCATTTGGTGCCTGTAATGGACCTTTTCTCTATTAGATAAACTTTTGAAATTGTATTACAAAAGTATACAACACTTTTTACAATACCTCATTTTACAATATTTTTTCATGATTTTACTAAGTAAAGGATGCTTTTTTCAACTGTACTTCACTAATAGGAGAAATGTTCTGTTGCAGAAATGTAATATATACAAGGTCATTTTCGGTGTGATTTTTGCACAAGCACTGTTCATCATTCAGCAAGTGCCCTAAACAGGAGAACCCCCTGGAAATATACCGTTTTTCAATATTTTCTGGCGGTGGGGTGGGTAGGGTGTTACCTCTTCCCCTCCTATTTTGGCCCGCCCGCCCTTCCTAAACTGAAGCGGCAGACTTGGTGCAAGTCTACTTACTTGGCATGTGATTAACATGAATACTAGTACTTGATATGGGTTTAAGAAATGGAAATAAAAAAAGTTAGTGTCCAAGTTAAGTTAGAAATTACGGGAAGAGTATTTTGATAAAATACAATACAACGGAAACTCCGAAAACTGATTATCATGTTGTCAGTTTTCGGAGTTTTCGTTGTATTGTAAGTACTATTTACAACACGAGCGGCCGTGTTGTATCAGCATATACAAACTCGAGCCGAAGGCGAGAGTTGTATATCTGATACAACACGGACGCGAATTTTGTAAATGGCTTGTGAAACTCTCCAATTTTATAGATCAGTTTGCGAAGTAATATTGAAAATACATCTTATATAAGACGAGAAAATCAAAGTTGAAAGTTATGAAAATCAACAGAATTCTGTATCAGAGTTTATAATATAGCATTTGTAAATTCTGAACGCTGATTGGCTAAGAGCCGTGTTGATATAACTCTATGTCAACACGGAAAATTTCCCGCCACTCTTCTGTTAAAGTTCTTTGTGCTATATTAAAATGTTTTGTATTTGTTAAATACAGACTCCTTCACGCTCATGATTTCGTTTGTGTTTTCTTTATGAATTATCAATGAGTTTCACAAGCTAAGTTGGAGTTAACAGCTTCTGGGTTTCATTACCTTGCATCCCTGGCCAGAAAGAGCATTTGTTATTGCAGTCCATATGGATCTCTTGCTTGACTCGCATATTTCATACATTTTTCGTTGAAATTCGTCATCACATTGTGTGCGGCTTACATTATATCGTGTTCCCTATAACGAGCAATACTCAGGCAGCGCTTATATGCAGTACTGTATGTGTAGAAAAAAGTAGACCCTTTGAAACTAATGATTAGAAAAACAGCACTAGGTATCACACACTTGAGAACTTTTGGACGTTATTTTTTTTTGCTACACATTAAGTTTGGTTTTCGAATGCACAAACGCGAGCTTTGCAAAAAAATGGGAATCAAAAGTTAATTTGCACCTGGTAAATAATATAATATTTATGGAAACTATATTGGAAACTATTGTAACAAATGGTTACTACAATAAGTGACATTGAAACATGGGACACCCGTTTCAATTTCGTTCAATGTTGTATTTAGTTGCCCAGGAAATATCAATAACACACAAACGCAAAATGAGATAGGACTGAACTGATATTGTAGTCTCACAACATTGAAAAGGGGGTTACATTTCAGATTTAGCGTTGTCGGTCCACCAATTATGTCACTGATTGCATGCTTACCAACTTGATACAAACTTGTTGACAATTTGGGGCAAGCTGTGCGGGGACAACGTGTTGGCGGCTTTTTAGCAGACTTTCTACAGGTCGTGAAATTTTTACACAACGGTGTACTGACTGGAGCTTACGAGATCACTTACACAAAAGTAGCAGACGTCGTGCTCGTTACACGCCGGGGTGAATGTGTCTCGGTACGGTTCAATACCAGTTGGTGTGCTACATCCGTTTGTGTGCTCGTCGTAAACACAAGAGTCTCGTTTCTCGCTGTTTTTCTTGACTACTTTTGTATCAATACACGTAGCGAACGCCAATAACAGACTGGCAGCGACCCACATAGCACTATCAAACATCTAGGAAACAGAGTATGGTATGATTCTCATTTTGACTAGCGACACTTAAATGAAAAAAGTTTGTCAACGCTCTGTCGAAAGTTGTGGGATTTCTCAAGCCACTAATGTATATGGAACTATCGACTTTGAAACCCTTTTCGGGCGGCGAACAAGCTGAATGTCATTTAACGTTGGTATTTAGCTTTTTTACATGAAAAAAGGTTTTAGAGGTCTATGATTCCACTGGCAATTAATGCTTTGTAAAACTATACTTCATGAAATTTTTGATTGGGCTAAAGTCCAGCGAGCTATCCTGATCCATGGACACAAAAAGGAATGGATTACAGAGATAAGAAGAAAATGTGAGGTGGTAAACATTGAAAATGATTAGGAAAACAAGTTTGTGTTGATACAAACATGTACGGAGAAAAGATAAAGTAAACACAGAGAAAAGAAAGAAGAAGTAAAGAGGAAAGATGAAGTAAACCAGGACGTTATGTATAGAGATGAGAAAAGTTTATAAACATTGTTAAAAGGAAAGGAAATCAAGGCGAGTTGGTACCAACATTTAGGGAGAAGAGACAAGAAAAGTGGTTGTAAAAATTGCGAAAAAGTAACAGAAGCAATGTGAAGATGATGCAATCATGTAGGAAAAAAGTCGAAGAAGACACAGACCGACAGTCAAAGACGTTATAGATGATACGGGGATCAATAGAAGATGTGAGGTGCTAAACATTGCAAAACGATGAGGAAAGCAAGGTTAAGTTGCTACCAACTGGTAGTGAGAAGACATGAAGTAGACAGATTGTCAAAGATGCTGTGGATTATGCGTAAGAAGAATTAGATGTAAGGTGGATTGGGAAAATGTGACGGGAAAAAGTATGTAGATTTGGTGCCAAGAGGTAGCGAGGGGAAATGAGGTTGAGACAAGCGAAGGCATCATGGATTATAAAGAGATGAGAATGGGACAGAAAAAGTGATTAAAGGAAGCTTGCGTTGCTAAGATGAACATAATAAGATGGAGATGTAGTCACAGATAAAGCAGAGGCAGCCAGATTCTCAGATGATGGAAGAAAGACCACATGCATTTACGCTTCCCATTCCAGACAATTATTTCTCACCTTTTGCGGCGATTTGTTCGGAAACTTTGTTTAAAGGATCTTCAGTAGCTCAGACGTGCTAGCGCGCTGGACAATCTTCATTAAATGAGATGTAATATCCAACGGTCACGATTTATATGCTGTCAAATTTCTATATGATGTATAATTACATGTGGCATTTTAATATCACTTGCTGAGATTTTTAATTTTTTGAAATCACATTCATGTGGGCAATTTATCACTTTTGCCAGTGACTGTTTATTTTTACGCATTTCTTGATGTTTTGTATAAAAGACAATATTTGATTAAATGTTCAATTGTGCGATTTATAATTACATGAATAGATGCTTCGCTTGATGTTTTGTTGTCGTGGACCTTGTAATGACACAGCATATCACCAGTAGCGTAGCCAAGTCGACAATTTAGTATATATATTTCAGTGTTCAACGACTGGGAAAACAGTCAATAATGGAAAAAAGTGGAAACTGGCATAGCAGGACCAAATTGTTTTGCTTGCTACGCCACTGTTAACGTCGCGTTTAAGCGTTGAAGACCGTGTCTTGCTTTATCTGCAGATGCTGGGAAATAAGTAAAAGACGTTTTGTTAACACACCTGTAATGCTAAATAAATACAATGAAACAGTCCTATGCGTGTTCTTTTTTCAGTGTTTTAAAAACGCTCCCCTACGTATCATAAAAAAATCGCTCGCCTAGTATTGATCTTAACAAAATGTCGTTTAAAAATAGCAAGGCGTTTTTAGCTCCTATATATTTCTTCCGACATCTATCCGAGTTACATCGCAATTCATTGTACGACACTGGCGTGACAAGCACCTCAAATTTCTGTTCCAGAGCATTCCATTTGATCTGACCGTAAGCAAAAAGCCTATATACAGATTTAGAATGTTAATGTCAATCCATTTTGCTGTTTTTCATGATTTATAGCTATCTCTGTTTTTCCTTTAGAAAACTTACTATGAAGAGTTGTGATTTTGTTTAGTAAAGAAAATTACAAATTTACCATAAATTTAAATCGAAATTTGATAGTTTTAATCGATAGTACCAGTCCCTTGTCGTGTTTTTAAAGTGTCGATGAAGCAAATTTTGTCAAGTATTTTTTTTGATTGCATTGGAAAGATAACTTAAATTCACAATATGACTTCTTTTCTAGAATTTTTGTAACTCAGACTGTGCTTTGTCGAGATGTTCAAATTTATTGGATATGCAAATAATACAACGTGTGACATCATACTGCATAATGAGTATCTATGAGGTTTCCTATTTTGTAGCATATAACAATAGAAAATAAATGAAAAACTCCACAGTTGTATATGCGTACGTTACGATTAATTTTTAGGCCTCCTCATTTATGTGCAATAGTTTGACTACTAAATAAAATAAATATTCTATTCAGAACTCATTACGCAATGTGATGTCACACGTTGTATTATTTGCGTATCTAATAAAGCTGAATGTCTCGACAGGGAATGGAGTTACAAAAAATCTACAACAAAAGTTATATTGTGGTTTTAAGTGATATTTACAATGCAACCAAAAAAACAATTGACAAAATTTCGTTTCATAGGCACTTTAAATCACTTAATTTAATAGGCCAGCGGTTTTAGTTACTCTATCTCCGCGACTCTACATATCCGTTCAGTATAAAACTTCAGAACCAAAACTACTATTTGATCCCGATAATACTTCGAATAGGATATTTACAAGTTTGTATACATCTGCTGCAAAGGTACTATAATAAGGTGAACAACTGGCTCTTGGTTATTTCTAAGCGTACACAGCCAATTAAATTGAAGTTGTCTTTTGAAAAGCGTGAACTATGAGCGTGTAAGGATGATGGATTATTGTTTATTCAGGCCCTGCATGATACTCGGAGAATTACTTTTGTAGCAAGTAAATTTGCCGCCGTAAGTCTTGCATGTGCACTCAATGCTATCTTAAAGAAATAATTCCGAGTTTAGAGGTGAGAATAAGCAATAGCCCGTCATCCTTTGCGCGCTCATAGTTTATAGTTTACGCTTTGGGAAGAACCTTTATTGAATTAGCTGTATACTGATTATAGTTATTACTGCAAAACTCAAATTTGTTGCATATTAAGATCTCAAGTGTAAAATCTTAAAGTGCGCCTACTAAAATGGGGCTGCTCAGATAGGGGCTGCTCGATCGCATATTGTCCACCGCTATTGTTGCCGCCGCTGCGAGGTTTAGCTTTGTAAAGGCTGTTTATTAATGTATCATTATTAAATTTTATTACAATAGTCGGTTTATTAATTTTTTTCAAATTTTACGCTTATTACTGTACATGTATGCTTATTGAGATAATTTTGCGCTACGCTGATTGTTTAAGGTACAATTTTGAACCATTTTCTATTTTCGTTCTTCAATATGATGGGATGGTGTCGTCGAAGCGGCCAAACTGATAGCGGATGCACTGTAAGATCTTAATGTAATGTATATGTCCTCGTTAATTTTTGGCTCAGAAAATAAAATGTTCAAACTAATATTGGACCTGTTTGTTCAGTGGTAGAAGCAAAGAAGCCGAAACATAGCAGAAAGTATGCAATAGACAGTTATGATTTATGGGATCATAGAATCTATCCAATGCCTCAATTCCTGTTTGAACAGCTTAATCAAGACCCACAGTCAATTTAACTACATTGTTTTCTCTCTTTACACAACTGTATTTTGTGCACTAGGTCAAATCAGCACACTAACTAAAAAAATTACATGAAAAACACTTTTGGCACACTTATTTGCTCATAAGAACATGCAGCCGTGGTGAATAAGAACATTGACGCATGCTGAAATTTTACTGCCATGGCCAATGGCTCTTATAAATATCTGCGCGAGTATATGCGAGACTATATAATTATGTATAACTCTAGGTGTATATTTTAGTCTTTCAATAGGCTCTTGAAACAAAATATTAAACCTTTCTTTTGTCCATGCAATCTTTTTGAGATTTATAACTCATCATTACTTGATTATTTTTTGACCTTCAAATGCTTGAATTCGAAATAAACTTCTCCGATAGATTTACGTAAAATGGTGTAGCTATATATTGAATGATATTTCAACCTATCTTAAATTTACACCATTTATATATATGTTCACGATTTTACTCAATTTATTTACTGTATGCTAAATCTGTTAATTATCCTCTTCGTCCGAAGAATTTCTTGGCAAAGTTTCAGCAACAGCAGTAAAGTAAATGCAGCAAAAAGTATTGCAAAGATGCTTGTAGTCCACATATTTCTCCACATTCGATGGTACTGGGCTGGAAAAAAATTTATATCAAATTAAGTAGTGAACTGTGTGAACTGTGTGAACGTTATTAGTGGGAAGGTCACAGAACTCCTTTGGGTGTCACCTAGGCCCTTTATGCAAAACCAGTACTTGACGGTCCCGACTTCCAAGAATAACAGTGTCTGAAAGTGGTCTACTAAAAGGCCAAAAGTTTTTGACGGTGAAAGGAGAAAACGTGGATAGGTCGTTTGGGCTAAGGGCACCTTATCTCATTGTTTCACCAACACAAAAGAGCTGTTGACTTTAAACGAATTTATTTTTCACCATATTATATGTCTGATGCTAGTTTTACCAGAAAACTTCGACCGACAGTGTACCAAAGCATACGGTATATAATTGTACTGCAATATTTATTGTCTTGATTTTCCTTGCCATGAAATTTTACTTATGGTGTATATGCAAATGTTGAAGTGTAACAAATCGGCTTCTGACAAGTGACAAGACGTTTTCATTTAGGATGAAACTTGCATCAAATCACTGTTCAACAAAGAGAATTCATCTATTCAAGTGTGTGTACAGTTGCGTTCACTTGGTTTGTGACGTTTTAAGATTAATTTCAAATTAGCTGAAATTTCGGCCACTGGTGATTATATCATATTAATGCAACGTGTCAGATAAACGGAATCTAACTAAGAACACATATTTACTTTGTTGTCATGTTGCAGACAAGCAGCACGGCTTTTTTCTTATTTAATGTATTCAACGTTTAATTACAATGAGTAGAATCATACTCGTATGCTATGCTAATGCCGATTATAGGGATTTCTTAAAAATCAAATTTTTTGGAGGAATATTTTATGTTTGACTTATGATTCTACTAAAGCAATTAGATTACTTGCTCTCGATTTCGGGCTTCGCCTTCATCAACTATCACCTCCTACTGAAATCGTGAGCTTAAATCTAGTTTTTAATTTTATTCAATTTTGTTGGCATCGTCACATCATGGCTCCATGAAGTCAGCTTCAAACCTTACCTTTTGAAATGTGGGTGAAATTCCTATGACCCCCTGACGAGCGATCTGTAAATAAAATGTTAAACTGTAGAAGCCTCGCTGGACCAAAATTTTATTTTAAGATAGTTGCTTATTATTGTATGGCGTCGAACTACAGGCAGTTATTGCACTATAATACAGATCCTTTATGCGCTGTAGTTAGCTAACTTTGTTATTGAGTAGCTTTATGATTACCTGGTCCAGCGTTTGCTGGTATCGATAACATCAACACACTGGTAGCGAAGATAATACAGACACGTGTATTCATGCTGGTAAGGTTCCAGCTTTACTCGCTGTTTTGGTTCAACCTAGATCCAAATTCACAACCGCTGCTATTTAATAGATATAAAATCACTGAGTTCACTACACGCTTTACCGTTATCACAGACGGTCACAGCCTGCATTCACTACCTCGACAAAAAGCAGTGTGTAGTTGTTTAACTCCAGGTTCAAACGAGCGGTTATATGCTTGTCCTTTATTACACATCCAACATTAAGGAAAGCACTAATATGCTGGTTACATTCATTCAGCAAATAGAATCATTGAACTGTGTCATTTATGCATGTGAATAAAAAGCTGACTAAGGCTACGTGTACACGGTGTCGTTTCGGAGCGTTTTCATTCCGACTTATTTCAAAAAGCTCCCGATTTGTTGACAAAATTTAACGAAAACCAGCATGAACCTCGTCTTTGGACAGTAACTTCATGCGATGAGAATTTTCATTGTTGATATTTTGATTTTGACTGTTGTGAAAACGCTCGGAAACGACCTTGTGTCACATAGGCTTGGTCAATGCTCTGTCGAAAGTGGTGGCTTTTTTCCGGCTCTCATGTTTCCCCCTGGACTCCTCTGTTCATCAACGGTGGCGTAAGGATCATTGCTAAAGGGTTTTGACGAGAGGTAGGTTTTCAAGATGGCGGCTGTTTTTCAATTTCTAAACCTCATTCTAACTCTTCCACTAAACCTAGCCTCAATTTAGGAATGTTATAAATGTCTGGTTGTTGATTCGTTCTCGTTCTAGGATTCTTAAAACAGCTGCCATCTGGCGTAACGTTGTGTCAAGAGCCCCGGAAATTTGTAAAGCCCCACCCCCTTGGTACGAGTGCCAAAAACACGAGTCTTGTATACGCGGTGTCGTTGCGGGATTGGCCATGTGTTGAGCTATAACTTTTGAATGATTACAATCCCTGAAATGCCAGGTCCTGGCGTTTGAAGCACCGCCCTTGGGTTCCTCAGAAGCCTCGCTGACGATTTGTTTCCGACTCATATGATCCAGCAGTCTTAGCAATCCCCCTCCCCTATTAAATATGGTCCACCGGCCTAAACCATGGTAGTTACACCACTGTTCTCTATTACAATACTGTCTGGTGCCAGTTGCATAAAAAAGTAACTAAATTTAACTATGATTAGTGGAAACGTCAACTAAACAGAACTACGTATTTTTTACTTAATCACTGCTTAACCGCAAAACAGTGATTAAAAAAAATGATTAGGAGTTTTATACAAACGGCCCAGGAATGTTACTAAAAAACTTGAAAGCAAAACTAGAAATATTTTTTCTCGGTACTTGAAGTGCAAAGCTTATTTCTGCGTGGTTAATTACTTAATTGTAGCCTAGCAATGTGGTAAGCTGACTTGATACAAAAATAGGAAAAATGTAATGAAAAAAAATCAGAAAAAAGTTGCGAACAATTTAGAAAGTAATTTAAAAACATGTTTGGAAACTGGAAACGGGATATCCCTTGATTTACAGTATCTTCTCCTAAACCAGTGCCCATTCCACATCCTGCGCGGACAAGTTTTTAATAAAACTACGAGCATTTGTTTTGGTTGTAGAAAACACTCAAACGTCAAAAGGTTAGTTTGTTTTGCGCATAAAAATTTGATTGTATCAAGTTTTTCTGTCATTTGTAAAGTATATGCGTATTTTATATGAGACATGCATGATTCTGAGCCTCACAATTAATGTGAGGTATCAAACATGGTCGCCAGTTCCCACGTATTAACGTAGTATCTTTCAATGCAATGTAGTTGCAGGACAAAAAGCCCACTGTAACAGCGTAAAATAAAAAGTAGGGCATCTAGCCTAAGGGTTTCAACAGGGACATGTTCTTATATAGGTGGGTTTTACTCGGTACTTTTTATACATGGGACAACGGTTGGTGGTCACTGGTCAGCGTTCTCCACCAGCCAGTGGTTCATCCCAGGGATGTGGTATCATGAAAACCCATAAGGTTTGTCAGCAACATAGTAGCAAAAATGTCAAATGCTGTGTTTGTGTCTGATGCCCCCTCCCTGGGATAACCGGTGTCTGTAGTTTGCCAACTTAGTTCTCTGTTTTATCAGAATCTCGTTGATTCCAGTTTTTCTTGACCCCAGTCATGATCACATACAGCAGGATAAGAATAACATGAAAACAAATTGCATCACATGGATATGCCTTTTCATCATTTCAGGTATAAAATCTGATGTTTTCTTGAATGACCCAATACCTATCATATTTATTTTGCTAGGTTTGAACTATGTCATCTGATGCTAAACAGGACTCTAGTGATGAAAAAGGGGGTAACAACCCCCCTGATTTTTCTGACCAGGAACAAGAATTAGCTCGAAATGCTCTGATAGAATTTGAGTCAGCTCGTTATGATGCTTCTCTCAGCTACTTGTCAAAGCTCGAGGACCTACGGCCGAAGGATGTGAAGGTTGCACATAACAAAGCTGTGACAGAATTTTACAAATCTGGATGTGAGGAAACTGAGGACCTTTTGAAAGCTTTAAATAGTGTGAAAAAGAAGGTAAATACTTATTATTTTCTGCAGTAAAGATTAAATACTAAATATTTAGATTTGCCACAAGGGTGTGGACATCACAACAGCGCGAGCCAATCACAGGTGTAAGTGGAGTGTTGATTGGGGTGCGATTATTCATGTATTTGGGTTGATTGTAAAAGAAATGTGCAGGCCAGAATGAAAAATATTTTAGTAACCTCCTCCTCCCAATTAATGCCCTATTTATGCCTCTGGAGCCAAATAGCGTTGGCTCATATCTCCTAACCTAATCTGTTAACTTTCCATGTGGAAAAAAACCTGAGTATCCAGAGAAAACCCACAACTTTTGGCAGAGCGTTGACATATGAGCACTGGGCACTGGGCTTTAGTCATAGAACCGGTTGGGCAGATCCAGAATGGCAAATTTATAAGGGCATTTTTTTTATAATTTGGGTACCGACTAGGTTACCAAGCATGCATTCTGTATCTATTATTTCTATGGTTCTAGTCTGATTGGCAAGTTCTTGCTGAGAATTGATCCCACAACCTTAGAGGGGGAAAGGCAAACGGTTCTACCTTCTTGGCAAATGAGATCCGCTCAAGTATAATTAAGAAGCAGTGTGAAACATCAGACCTCTCCTAATGAAGGGACTGCTAATTTGAAGGTTGGATAGAGTTATTCACCGGATAGTGATTTTCCCACCGTTATTTGCAAAAATGCTCAAAAAGCTGTAACAATATTGTGGATATGGGCTAGGCAATTGCTTAATTGAGTTTTAATCTAAGTTCCTTGTATGTTTGCATGGCGTGGAATTAACCCATGTAAATTTATCATCACATTTTATTACATGGTGTTTGCATAAAATTATACTTTGAATTTAATCTGTTTCAAACTGACTAAGGGATCCTTGATCAGGTTGAACTGCACACGGGATAATGCTATCTAACCTTCAATAAAAAATGGTGCCAGAACTGTATTTCAAGTCTTTCGATTCCAATGTCGACTAACATATCTTGATGAAGAGGTCTCATTCCAAACTAAATTTCTTCCCATTAGATGAATCAGAAAAGTACAGAAGTAGATGCGAATGCTGAATCTCCTGATGTAGAGAAAGCTGTTTTACTTTATAATAAGGCTGTGTACTGTTTTTATGTATGTATTATTTTATTGATGTTAAGAGAGAGATTATACAGTCTCTTAGATTCACTGCAAACAATTTAGACATACGATGAAGAAAGCTATACCCACATAAAAACACACAAGCTGCAACAAACCCGCAACAAGCAAGGTACTGTAGAGTTTCAAAAGTAAGTGCCCTGTGTGATTACTTAATCTTTAAAGTCATGTTCAGCAGTAGTTTATAGTTTAAATTCATGTTGGAGTATGTACAGTAGACATATGGCTTAGAAAGTTTTTTTGCCATTCCATTACATAAGGGGGCGCTTACTTTCGAGATTCTAAAGCAACTGCTGAAAAAGGCTATTACTTTCAAGCGGGCCCTCACTTTCAAGACTCTATGGTATTCACAAGACATGTTAGCAGCTTTTGCTCCACAGCATCTTGATGGGACAATCAGACATGTTACAAGAGTTGTTCGAACAGGGCTGATACAATCATGATATGTTGCTATGGCCTTGTTTTGTCAACTTACCCTTTGTGACAACGTATCAGGGCTGTAACACTTTGATGTTCCCCTCAAGCTTGTTGCAAGTTATTCCATATATATTTGCTCAGTAGAGCCAACTGTTTTCTTTCAAACATGTAGGTGAAAAAATATGTTGAAGCTTTGGCTAATTTGGAAAGACTTTCTAAAATTGTTGAATCTCTTGGTAGGTTCATTGTTAGCAGTTGAATGATATATGGTTCAGATCTTCATTAACATATGGTTTTAATTATTAAAACATCAACTGATATTTGCTTGAGGCCAATTCATCATATTGTGTATAATTGCCTAATTTCAATAGTTGTGAATATTATTGATAAAAAATCCATTGTACGGGCCTTTTAACATTTACAAATCTAACCAGCTTTTTTTGAGAGCCTAATGCGTCAGATTCCACAGCTACTCATGTCATATTCTGTTCTTAGATAAAAATCTTGCTCAAAATGTCTGCTTCCTTCTTGTTGAAGTTTGTTTGGTTACATACCAAGTGAGTACATATTAACTTAATACCTCATTATATAATTAAACGCAATGCTACCATCAATCACCCCTGACCAGATTCCCAAAACATTGTCTCTTTCTGTATGTTTTTCAGACAGAAAAAGCCACAGCAGTTTTGAATTCGCTGGAGAGGCTTTTGTATGATCCAGCTAAACAATCTACTGAGGTATTATTGAAGGGACATACATAATGTTAGGACTATCTGATTGGAAGCAGTTGTTCAAAACTAACTTAGTGCTAATGCCTGGTTAGAGTTTAACCCATGGTTTAGGTTTTGGTGTTCTTTACTGTTGTGTTCATTTTTGTTGTGACTTTGGCAAAAATAGCACCCTGTGTAAAGGAATCTAGTAATTTAGCAAAATTTACAAGTACCTGTAGAAATCTGGACTAGGAATAGTCTGTAATCCACCATAAGGAATCTGGAATCTACCAGTAGGAATCTGGAATCCACTGGTTGCTAGAATCTAGCTGATGTCCTCTTGGATTGCTTCACATAGGGCAAAATAGATAAAAAAACTTTTTAACACGCTGACCCTGTGAACCCACACTTATTTCTTCCATGCTTCTAACTCGGGTGTTAAACTGCCAGACTTTTGGACAAGCTGGCTGTAGATTGCATGTACACATGTATTTACTGGAAACTATATTCATTTGGGTTGTTTTTAAGAATGCTAATGATGATGCAGGAAAAAATCCTGAAAGTGATATACCAAAACCAGATGATCAACAGAAACTAAGACTACACAAGGTAAATAATGTCATGATGATATTGATGTGTTTTACTAAATGCACGATATATCTGTCTTTCTTTATTTCCTTTCCAGACAACAGACTAAAACAAACTCCTAAATTGACTGTTGTTTCTTATCTTCCTGTAGTACAGGGCAAGGGTACACTTGCTTCAAAAATCTATCAAGGCTTGTAAGAGAGAAATCAAGACGATTATGAATGTTAATAATATGGTATGGTATGGTAGCAGTTATGATAAGCATAGTTAGGCATGTCTTTTGCCCCACTGCCCCCACATCATTCCCCCGCATGTTTTGCCACCCCCAATCTCATTCCCCACCCACATGCTCCTCTGCTTTTTCTCCCTAACCCTTTGCTTTCCTCCTTCCTTTCCCTTTTTCTGTCCTCCTTCCTTTCATCTCCTTTACCCCCACCCCTGTGTTCTACCTACCCCTTTGCACCCACGTCCTTTGCCCCGACCAATGTGTTCTACTGTACCTCTTCCTTTGCACCCACGTACTTACTTCCATCCCCCTTTGCCCCCACCTCATTGTTCTATCCCCTCCCACCCTCACCGTAACCCTCTGAACGTGTGCACAATTTTCTTCCTCTGCAGGACACGGAGGGGCTCTTCATAAAAAGTAACTTCGAGTTCGTTCGTCATAACGAGCGAAAAGCTGTCAAAATCCTCAACAGTGCATCAAAAGACAACCAAGTGCTAAAGACGGGAGAGTCGGTGTCCGCCATGTACTTCAATAACCTCGGGTGCCTCCACTTTCAAATGCAGAAATACAACTTGGCGTCGTTCTATTTCTGCCGTGCCATCGCAGAGAACGAGAAAGCACTCGCATTGATCGCATCGGGGGATAAAAGTGAGTATGCGTTTTGCAATTGTATTCATATGGCGCTGTTTACACGGGAACAGGTCATATTGCAGCAAGAAAGACAATTTGCGTATTAGATTAGTTTTTGAAACCATGAAACTGAAACCATATCGTCTTTTCCATGCATTATGCGACCGAATTACTGTACCTACACCTAAAAGCGCACATGTATGTAACAGGTCTGTTCACAAGCTGTCAACAAGTTGTCTTGGCATTGCTTGTGTCAATTTGTCAAGTTTGAAACAAGCTGTTAACAACTTGTAACAAACTTGATTCGATGATTACACTTGTGACGAAGTTGACCTAACAACCTTTTTGCCACCAACAGCGTGATTATTACAAGTTGTTAGCAGCTTGTTCTAAAGCCAGCATGTGAACAGAGTTGTTGCAATTTGTTTGCGACTCTGCAACACCTTATACGTTTTACCTGTGTATTCGACTTTATGTTTTTGTATGTTACTAGACCTTGGATATCTTCCATTTGTGAGTGGCAATTAAAAGCATGATTTGAACAAAATTTGTCGTATTTCTTTAAGGAAATAAGTTGAAGGACACAACTGTTCACCTGCAAAAACTTTAGCTATACTTCCATACGCTATCAACCTAAATAATGGTTTTTAAAACCCAGTCACACATTATGAAAAAGGCTAACAGATTTTTTTTTTCAATGACGTCAAATGCGGATGCCAGATGTTGCACGAAATTTGATTGGCTCAGGAAAAAACGTCAAACCAAATCGACCAATCAAATATCACGTAACATTGCCTGGATTAAAATGAGTTTATGGTGGGAATTATCTATTGCTTTGGCCTGTTTTGTTATACACTTATTGACTGACTGTGCATTCCTAAATTTTTCTTTTTCCAGACAACCCTTTAAACAGCAGACCACTTTGTACACTGTCTCTAAACTGCCGCTATCACTTACTGTATAATCTTGGCGTCCAAATGCTGCACGACACTCGGCCGTTGGTCGCTTTTGATTGTCTTATCGAGTCCGTACAGGTTTACCAATCCAACCCCAGGCTATGGCTTCGACTGGCAGAATGTTGTATTATGGCTCATCAGATGGTAAGAAATTATGCTTCTAATCACTATTTTCACTAAACTTCACAATTCTGTGCACCACACCCGGCCAAAATCGAAACAAAATGTTGTCGCTTTGGATCTACAAAAGACGCTTTTAGCTCTTCTATTTTTTTAAGCTTGGAGCTTTTTGTAGCTCCAAAGCGATGACATTTTGTTCTGAGTCTTGTGGGATTTGGTGGTGCAAACAATGTGTGCGCCCAGCGTGATGGGATTTAATGAAAGCGAGTGAAATGAACAATAGTTCAGACGAAAAACCCGAAAATCGTGCACGGATCCTTTGGCCTAGCATTCCAAGGGTTGCGGGCTCGATTGCGTTTCGGCGAGAACGAGCCTTCTGGTTAATAAACCGATTGCACTGTGGACAAAATTTTGAAAAAAGTTGAAATAGAAAAATTTATTACCACGGCATTGAAGAGCATCCTAAAATTAGTGAAATTGCAAAGTTTGGTTACGAAACGTTATAAAATGTGGAAAATGTATGCCTGTGAAGATTGTAAATTTTGTATATTTTTGTATTACGCACGGAAAATTCATACCGATATCGAGAAAACGGTATATCAATTTTCCGCGCGTAATACAAAAGTGTACAAAATTCGCAAACTTTGCAGGGCTATATTTTCCTCATTTTAAAACATTTTGCGACCAAACTTTGCAATTTTACCACTTTTTGGATGCTCTTCAATACTGTGGTGATGAATTTTCCCATTTTAACTTTTTTCAAAAGTCTGTCCATAATTCTGTGATATTCTGTGATGGACAGACGTCCGCAAGAGTGAACCTTCTGGTTAATTGCTATTCTGTGGGGGAGGGCGGGTTTCAGCGAGAGTAAACCTTCTGGGTAATTCGCATTCTGTGGTCAGGCGTATTTTTCAGTTTGCTCGGTGTTATATGAAACCCAAAGTAACACCGCAAACGTTATTAGCTGTAAGCTGTTTGACTTTCAGATTTTACGTAATATATATCTGAGCCCGCAAGATTTCATAGAGTTGGCTAAGATTTTGTTGCTACTTTATGTAGTCACGCATTGAAGGCAAAACAGATGGGCATTCCATGAAAAGCGACGTTGTTCGTTCGGTAGTCGGAAATGGACCATTTCGAAAGATTGTACTGGTTACACCGTTGGAACAGGGCAACAAAAATGCGTAAGTGAATGTACGATTCCCCTTTTAGACAAACTTTGAATTAGGAATATTCATTAGCACGGCTGGAAAGAGCATCCTAGATTTGGTAAAATGGTGTAATCAGATTTCGAAATGTTTCCGCGCATAATACAAAAGTATTCAAAATTCGCAAACTTCACAGGACTATATTTTCCACATTTTACAATGTTTTGCAACCAAACGTCACCATTTTACTTAATTTAGGATGCTCTTTTCAGCTGTGCTAATGAATATTCCTAATTTAAAAGTTTGTGTAAAAGGGGAATCGTCGATTAAAAACAGGTTTTTCTTTTACACGTTCTTCAGATTGCGATGAGCTTTATTTTAAGGTGAAGTAGTATAGGGTTCATTATGAGAACAAACGTTTTGCTCACATTTTGGACTTCAATATTTGTAAAATATGATACAGCTGTTCAATTAAGGTTGTCCCAGAACAAACCGGAAAAGTCGAATACAAGCTCGAAAGGCATGCTGGGAAACACTAATAAATAAATGGCATTTATTAAACTAAACATGTGAGGTCGCAGTCAAGGTTATGCCTCTTTATTTATTCCAATAAATATATGTTTATTGTAATATATTTATTGTAATATGTTCGCGTAGTTTTGATCGTCCTGACATGTGACAGCAGCGTAAAGGCAGAGCTAAGTTGCTTATAGCACAGTTGCCGCTAGACCGTAAGAATTTTGTAGGTGGATCTTTGTGTAGCTGTAAAATAATTGGTTAAGTTAATCAGGTTTTGTTTGTTGTACCTGTACTGCACAAGCTCTAGGATGCATGATTAACTTTTCGTTTAACCGTATTCCACACTTCGCAAAAACGTTTGCAGAAGCATTCCTCTCATGGGCTTGGCAAAATAAGAAATTGCATCGAAAGAAATTTAAGAAATTTTTTAAGAAATTTCCCGCAGGGCGTAGTGATCTTGCACAATTTCGATTACGAGTGTTGATATAGGATATAGCAATACGGATAGAATGTTTTATACTTTGTCATAATATAGCGTAAAAAATGTGAATAATTAGGAAATTTTCCGTGTTGACATCGAATTATCTCGACACGGCTGTAAGCAAGTGAACGTTCAGAATTTGCAAATGCTATATTCCAAATGTATTTATCAATTTATGCATGAAGCCAAAAACACGCTAGACAGTAGACAATTTCCATGATAGACTAAATTTTGATCCAACTACTAGGCAATATAAACAAAAATTTTCAGCACATTACTGCTTGTTGTGTAAGACCCGGCTTATGTTTGTTCACATGTAAAGGGCCAGCCACTGTGGTGTCGCGTAAGTGTCACGGCAAAAGTAAATAGCCTCGGCAAAATAGAATTAACTCGAAGCAAAAAAACATGAAATAAATATATAAGGCCCACTCAAAAGAGGATATTTGGATAATATATATCATGCTCTTTCCTCCTCAGAGGCTTATATGTATTTTAAATTTTAGTGTGCATACTTCATGTAAATTTAATATAGAAGTTCAAAGAGCTCTGCGCTATAAGAGGATGATAAGAGTAGGCGGTCACGTGTGAATTAACATCAAGTTGCTTTATTGACACGGTCGAAGATTCGTGCGTACGGATTAATCGAAAGCTTTGCAATAAAAAATTTATAGTGATTATACAACAAAACATGCCACAAAATTATAGCGATTATGTAGTGTTTATTGAAGATCTATATATGGTAATAATTATACATGCATTCTGCATAAAATACACCTGTTTAACAGACGCCCAAATAAACCACATGTACTAGACAAATTGTTAAATTTTACGCTAAAGTAGAGATACGTGAAGGTAGAGTCCCTCTTAAGATGGCACCTCCTGGCAAATTTCAACGCTACACAATTAACACAAAACTTTAATTAAATTTATTTAGTGTTAAAACGATCGTGTATTCTCTGCGCAGATTCTGTCACTCTCTCAAGCAGTAATCTACACTTAATCAACATTTTTTATTTTTCTAACATTAAAGACGTTGCATTTAGTGGCGGATCTAGCGTAGGTCAAAATAAATTACTACAGCTCATTCTTGGATATATTTACATTTTAAAACACCTTCAAAGCAATTTCATTGGTAAGATTCTATTCTTTGGAAATTCATAAACAATGACATTGTTATAAAGTTATTTTGAATTTAAAATTGAGCTGCTATAATTTCTTTTGACTTACGCGGGATCCGCCACTGGTTGCATTCGCCGCTCGCACATGCATGAAAGAATAATAAAATATGCTTTGAGCATGCAGTTGCATCATTCAAACATAAACGAGATCTTGGATATGCTTGGACATGATTGAAAACCTTAGTACTTTAGTGTAACTCATGTGAAATATTTTACCACGCCCCTTCCCCCCCCCCCCCCCCCCAATGGAAACTAGCTTATAATTGATTGGGCTAGCGTGTTCTTGGTTTTAAATAAATTATCCCACCTGCGTACCTATCATTGAACTATGGAAAATGTAATTTTGTCAGGCCGTTAAAACCTATGTCCTCTCATTGGTTTTTAGCATTTTTTCGTAACGTGTCCACAAATAAGAGAGTTTAGTCTCCTATCTAGTATCTTAGACGTCTCGTGGTCCAGACTGTGTCCAAACGCATTTAAACTTTTCAAGTAACAGTCTGCCATTGTGCGTATAGACTGAGGCATGTCGGCCGAAATCCGAAACGAGTTGATTGTGGTAATTTCCACACCAAAGTCTCGCATTGCCACTCCAACGTATGCGTCATCTGTGTGGAATGGTTTTCTTAGGTGGACATAATTAAATAATCTAGTGAGAAGATCGCTTGATAAAATAAAAAATGCCCCAGGGTTAAAACGAGGCCAATCTTTTTCTCCATAATATTTCCAACTGACTGTCCACTTTCCACCTATTTCACGATTCACAAGTGTTCCTGCATAAGTCCAACCTCCATAAAATGGCTTTGGAAACTTTGCATTGACAAGATATTCCAACACGCGCGGTATGCGCACATAAACATCATCGTCTGTTTTCATTGTATATTTAATATCAAATCTACTCGCCCACACTTGAGCCATAAAGAATTTAATGACGTTGTTAATATAGTTGTCCGTGATATTGCCTATCAACATATCGTTGTGTTGTCTAGCTTCCGCCTTGTTTAATTCGTCATCGTTCGTTTCCGGACCAGCTTTTCCAAGCACGAAAACCAAAAGCCACTTTAAATCTTTCAGTCTGCCATCCTCTGAAGCTTTACGTTGTTCACAATTGCTTCGATTTCCCCAAGTTTGACGGATAACCTCGCGACGTTTACGATACTCATCGCCACGTGCTGCCGAATTCACTAAGACAATCATGAAAATATCCTGCTTCCTGTCAACATTGGGTGAAATTTCTGGGAAAACAAATTTGAAATCTACAAAAGGATAGTAGTCATTTACTATATCGATCGAAGGTCTCTGTGATGGCTTTGCTTGCTTGACTGCAGGTTTCTGCAGAGATATATGGTATAATTTCGACCGTTCGGCGTTTGATGGCATTGCTTTAACCGCACCTTTGAGTTCTGTGACAATCCCTTTTTGTTCTCTGCTTTGGTTCATCACAGTGCTTGTCAGCGTTGAATCAGAAGAAACGGACTTAGACGTTTTAGCTCCTCTTCTTTTCCACCTCTCGCGTGGGTTGGCTAATCCGAACCCACGGATCTCTGTGCCGTCATGCGAGTTACTGTAACTATAAATTATAAACCATAGCAAAAGAACGTGGCCCAAAATGATGATGCCAAATGCGAAAAGTTTCCGTCTGCATCGTCTCGAAATCATAGTCTCGTATGTTAAAAATGTTGTGACATGCGATGCTTTCGTTCAATTATATGTGAAGTGTGAATTCGAATGATTTCATTATTCCAACAATATACCGCGGACTATTGGATAACCAAAGAATAGCAGAGGACCACAAGAAGAAATACACACATTGTTGTCATGCTGATATTGCCACTGAAACATGAGAACGCCACCGAAGCGAGCCACTTTCGCCATCGATTGTTGACACTGTCCTGTAATTAGGTTTTAAAATTATGCATTCGTTAGTGAACGCTACAAAGATTAAATACAGCTGCTGCCAATTGCCATTACTTGGGCAAGTTCAGTGCACGGTCAGTCACATTATCAGGCTATACTAAACTATTTGATCATTTTGGTACCTGTCGTTGGGGACCGCTGAAGTATTGGTAATTTAGAGCGTAAAATTAAAAAATTTCGGCTCTTTGTCATTCCTACTTTAATGTAAAATTCATGACAGTCATGCTGACGTCGACAGCAAAAGAAAACATACACTGTGTCGTACGGGGTCGATTCAAACTACAAGTTTGAATCGAATTCGTTGAACGAGACCTTCAGAAATGAACTAGTCTTGACGACGTATGTTTGAACGCATCCTGAAAGCACAATACAGTAAGACTGTTTTATACTATTGTAGTTGAATATTTAATGGTTTCAAACTTACAACGATTGTGTTATACATTCTTGTTCAATATTTTATGGTTTGTTATTGTATGCTAGTGTTGCAACGCAACAGTAATTAAAGTAACTAAGGCCCCGTTTGTACGCGTATCCGATAAAGTGCTGACCGAATAATCTTTTTCTGTGTTGCCACATATCTGATACGACAAGACACGATTGTAACTAGTTTTTGTTTCCACGTGTCCCGGTGTCCGCTGATTGATCATTCCCCTATTAGACAAACTTGTGAAATCGGAAAATTTATCAGCGCAGTTGGAAAGCGCATCCTTAATTTAGTAAAATTGTGACGTTTGGTTTGAAAATATAAAGAAATGTGGAAAATCTTGCATGTCGCGTGAAATTTGCGAATTTTGTACCGGTATAATTTTGTATTACGCGTGAATCAAGTTGTGGTACTTCTCTGCACGTAACACAAAAGTATACAAAATTTGAACATTTCACTGGACTATATTTTCCTCATGTTAGTATATTTTGCTAGAAAATTTCATTGTTTTACTAAATTAAAGATGCTCTTTCCAACTGTACCAAGAAATTTTCCGTTTTCAAAAGTTTGTCTGATAAGGAAATAATCTGCCCGTGTCCACGTGTTTTAGGCTGCGGCGCCATTTTGAATTGAAAATTTTCATCGGATAACCTGTTTTCCGCGCATCAAATATTCGTGCGATATGCGTGAGGTAATCAGATTAACGAACTTATCTTGCCATCAAATGAAAAAATAGGTAACGCTTAAGCGTACATGTGTCCACTGTGAATTTCATTTGAAGTTTGAGCAACTAGAAGTGAATGTTAGCGACTAGAAGTAAAATGAAAAGAATGGATAAGTGAAAGACTTTTTATTCAAAACATAAAAATTTATCACACATTTTCACTTTACTGTTGTTGCAATGGAAGTGTTGATAAAATATTGTATCAATTCATTTCTCAATTCATTCGGTAGAAAATTGATCAACTTCCTTCAAAATTGCTCAACTTCCTTATTATTTGTTTGTGATTGGTCAATTCGTTCTAAAGTGAAATCTAATTGGCTAACAGGAACTGGACAACAGGAAGTTGATCAATTTTCTATCAAATGAATTGATCAATTTGAATAACTGAATTGATACAATATTTTATCAACACTTCCATTGCAGCGACAGTAAGTAACATAAGCTTTAGTTTTGCAAAGTAATTAGTGTTCATCATTGTTCATTATCACTAAGCAATACAAGTCATTTATTCTAATTGTGTACCATTGTTGGGACATCTTTTGACTTTTTGTCGTTTGACTTGAAAAATTATGTTGGTGAAATTTCGTGGTAAAAAAGGGACTAAATTCTGCAAAATAGCAAATGCTAGCACACTAATTAGTATACAGGGACAAAATTATAGTAAACCTCCACTTGTAGAGTTTACCTTTCCTGAAAATAATTGCATATCTCTTAAATAATAAGATTTCTATAATTTGTTAATTTATGTAATAGATTACAAGAGGCAAATCATAATCACATATATACTTCATGAATCTCTCAATGATAAATATTTAGTTAAAATACATAGTGAAAGCCCTCTAGTTTTGCATCTCATGTAATTTTTCAGTATGAATAGTTTGCTACACATATTATATAAAGTGACAGCCGCACAACTGAGATGGACTCCACACTGAGAAGAACTGACTGTATACTGAACACCGTTACCCCAAGTACAGTAGGCAGCAGAGTAGCCTGCCTACAGACTGTATTATTTGACATATAGAGACCATACGTAAAATAATCAAGTCTGTTTGGAGGCTAGCAACAGAGTGACAATTAATCAAGTTATAGCAATAGAGTATATTTAATGACAATGACAGATGCCCCCTTAGAAATTACAGAATTTGATGACTTTGTACACACAACATATCTTTATAAATCAAAAGAACCGAATAAAAAAATGTTGATACTGAAGTTTGTAATTAAAAAATTAAGTAACTATCCTGTGAGATGATTAATTTAGGAAGATAAATACTAGTCTTCAGGTAATTTAAGATTGACAAAAATATATACAATATTATTACAGTAGACAGGAAGTCTGAGAGTTCTTGACCAGAACTAGTTGCTTAAAAACTATCCGAAGGAGAATTTTTCCCAAGGAAATAAGGTCAGCTTGTCAAGATTCGAGATCGTTGTGTATGCAAAGGTAGATTACTTTGAAAGTGTTGAATACATCATCGAGTATTTACACTACTAAGCCTCAGACGATGTGCAATTGAAAAATTTAAGCTAACTTACCTTGATACCGAAGAAAGATGTACCAAAAACGTCAATTTTTGATAAAAATTTCCATACAGCAGCGTTTAATAACACATGGCGAAATTTGAAACCGGAAGTTATTGGCCTAAAAGTTGATGTTCAAGCCATTTATGGGCATGGGCGTAAACGTTCGGAATGCGGAAACCTCCGAAATTAGAATCCTCGTATACATATATAGATTTATATAATAATACGTGTTCATTCTGGATTTTCATTGGTCGCGAGCTGTGTGTTATTAAAGTACACACGCACGGATGACGTCAACTGATGGTGCGATCTAATTTAGCTAATTTATTTCGCGGGTCTTCGCATGATTTTTGTCAACTTTATTATAATATAAAACAAATAGATTTCATTTTTTTGTGCTTCTGTACTGTAATAGATCACAGATGACGCCATAGCGTGTGAAGATCAAAAAGTCACGCACTCGACTGCGTCTCGTGCGTACTTTTTTGTTCTTCACACGCCATGACGTCATCTGTGATCTATTACAGTACAGACGCACGCAAAAATGAAATCTATTTGTTAAATAGTAGACCTAGATTGCTGACGTATACCTAGCGCGCGTGACCCCCAATCAGTGAACTCAATATTTTCAATATCTGGAACGATAACAGCGAGCGAAAAGTGAAGCCAAAAATGACGTTTGCTAACGTCATCATTCGCCATTAAGTAAGGCTTAGTCTTCCGCGCGGTTAACTAATCATTTGTCTGTTGTCGTGGTGGAGTTCGGATCTCATTCTTTGATAATAAATATTACTGTATTTTCGAATTTCCCTAAAACTTATTGGATCGATGAAAGTTTCTCAAAACATGGATCAAGAATTACCTTCGTTTAAGGTACGTTTGAACTCTTCTGTTAGTAAACTCATGATATGAAGCTAATAAATCATATAAATGAAAGAAAAAAGGTTTAATTTCTATTGTTAACTTGTTTATAGGAATGTTAAAAATCAGTACAAAAATGTTATTCACATGTGGTATTGATGTAACGGCTGATTACTGTTTAATGTTCCATACAGTTTATTAGGAGGTGATGCATTAGATGCTTATTGAATAAGAGTTCTTCAGACAGCTACTGTGTCTTAATATTTAAGTCATTTGTTTGTAAATTTTTGTCATTGGGGAATATTTAGATTAAATTCCTTATTACTGATAAAATTAAAGACATAGGAAGTCTAAGATATTTAGTGCAGACTTGATTCCAGTGGAAAAAAGTCAAAATGCCCCATAATAATAGATTTTTGACTAATTATTTTTCAACACTCTAAGTCAAAACTGGAATATTCAAAATGAAGGAATTTTGGCTCAGCTTTCTTTGGCAGTGCTCATTTGAAAGATAAGGCTGCAGTCAAGTTGCTATTAAATACAGAATGAACATTTGACTTGTTCAGGAGTAATGTGATGAGGAAACCATTGATGTATCCCAATATTCTATATTAGCTTAAATTAAACAAATTTAAAACAGAATTCCAGTTTTTATTTTTATCCATTGTAGTTGCTATATGTTGTGAAAATTGGCTTTCTAGTCTACTTACTAAAGAATCATTCACTGACTGTAGAGCTAAGTGGGGCTCAGAGCCATTGGACTATACAGTAGAGTTTATTTGAAACTATTATATTCTAATTCTTGTACACTTCTAGAAATGTCATATACCATACCAAATGGGAAGAGATGGCAGAGCAGTGGGTTGAAGGGGTCAGTGGCAGAGTTCCCCAGGAGGAGCTTGGAGAAATGCAATAAAAACATTGAGAATTGCAATGTTCACTCTGGCAGAAAATACAGTCAAATTCAAATCCATTGTGTAGCACTGTACAAGGACATTTTCCCCCATGATCTGCCATTTCATTTTATGTAGTAACATACTTTTTGTACAGTTAAGCTGAGTTGTGTTCCAACCAACTGTTTATTTCACTGCATAGTTTTAATGCATCAGTGACTGCAGAAGATTGATAAACGGGGAGGGGGTCGATATTCATATGTTTGTCTTCTGTATTACTTATCTTTTTGAAAAAACAATTATGGTTGGTGAATACAAAAATATGAAAATACATGAACATTACACCCCTCCCCCATGCTTGTCAATCTTCTGCTGTCTCTGCATACATCAATACTTTGCCTTTCATGGCTACACTGCATACCAATTGTTAGCTACTAGGAGCAATTACAGTCCCACACAGAAAAAATTTCTCTTCAAATGTATTATATGTTATTTATTTTTCTGTGCTATCAAGTTTGTCTTGTTAGCTACTTTATTTTCTTTTTCAAAACCTTGTATTAGGTCTTGAGAGCTTTATTTGAACAAGAATATCTCAAGTAGAAACCTAATACCTATTTTCACTTGTACACACGAAGAGATTATTTAAAACATGCTTTAGCATTAGTAACAACTAGTTTACGTTTTGACACCCAGCCACGAAAATCACTACGGTTTAAATCCATTAATGTGGAAATGAACATCCATGTATCATCCCAATGTATTAAGATATATTGTACAAATGTGGTACAAAATAATTATGAATTGTATATCTCGAAGTATATCTGAAAAATAGCTTACTTTTGATGTAGTAAAACATTTAAAAATTGTAAAACGTTGTAAACACAGCCTTATTGGTTGATTTACTTGATTGTATGGCTGGACTTGTATTCCACAAAAACCTATAGAGCTTTTACAAGCTGGTGAAATAAAACGCTAACAATTTAAAAAAGTTACATACTTGTGACAAGATTTTTTCGAAACCATTTTTCTTCCGTACTGTGCCGGATTTTGTTTATATTGCCACATGACAAATATAGCTATTGCTTTTTTAATTTGATTGTTTTGCAGCAGACTCAATGCAGTAAATTTTAGGAGTAAAACAGTTTTTTCTCCTACTATGTATTGCATTGGGAAATTTTACAGTTTATCGTACCGTAGTCAGTACTCTAGGAATTACGAAATACATACGCCATCAAAACATTATAAAAGAACGAGAAACTGATCACGTCATCGCACACTGACGTTATTTGGGTACGGTAAAGTGTAAAGTACCCTTGCATTGAGTCGGATTGAGTTTGCGATGCTTTTCGTGATTGCGTTTGAATTTATACCGGCCGTGTAACGGTTTGCAGAAAGGGCATGAAACTGACGTCCAATCCGCGTAAACTCTGACGTTTGTGGGACTGAGACTGACGTCCAATCCGAGTCAAAGACTGGTGTTGAGGCTTCATTGTTTTTCTGCTTGGCACAGTACGTAGACACAACAAAGCATGGTGGCAAGCGATCCACGTGTTGATCAAAATGTTCGCTGGTCTTTTCATTGCAGCAGTGCTTACATCATTACTTCAACCAAAGAGTAGAGACTACAAGGAGAGACAGGTTCATTCAAAAAAGCGTAAGGTGCTTGCGTGATGATTCGTCATGGCCGCCATTTTTCTAGCCAGTGCCCTAAACAGAAGCATCTCCCCCCGGTGTTAGTATGCCATCTTTAATACTTCAGGGGGGAAATGCTTGTGTTTAGGGCACTGGCTAGGAACATGGGGCCCATGACGAATATTGAATGCTTGTCCCCCCGGAAATATTAAAAATGGCTACTAATACCTGGAGGAAATGCTTCTGTTTAGGGCACTGCTAGGAACATGGCGCCCATGATGAATCATCACGCAAGCAGCTTACGCTTTTTTGACTGAACCTGTCCCTCTTTGTAGTCTCTACTCTTTCTTCAACTGTGATCGCGCAAGGAAAGAAATGCCCTGGAATCTAGGGTCTAGGTCCGAGCGTTACAAGTAAACCCGTTAGGAAAACATGAAATTGAGTGTGAATAGACCATTTCTCCATTAAACAAACTTTTGAATTCGGAAAATCAATTAGCACAGCTGGAAAGAGCATCCTAAATTTCATACAATTGTCAAGTTTGGTTGCAAAATATTGTAAAATGTGGAAAATGCAGTCCTGTAAAGTTGGCGAATTTTGTACACTTTTGTATTACGAACGGAAAAGCGTTACCACTATGTGGAAATGTGGTAACGCTTTTCCCCGCGTAATACAAAACTATACAAAATTCGCAAACTTTACATATTTTATCATTCTATATTTTCAACAGTTTGCAATATTTTGCAACCAAACTTCACAATTTCACTAAATTTAGGATGGGTGCTCTTTCCATCTGTGCTAAAATTGTTTACGAATTTAAAAGTTTGTCTGATTGGGGAATGGTCCATTGGTCTAACTCCTGATTTTAATAAAGGATATGAATACATATACATATCCATCGAAAGAATAAGCTGGGCAGCCGTGCGTTTATTTCCACTGACCTCTATACGTATAATTTAAAGCCTATATGTAGTCAGTGGTGTAGTAGAGTATGTACGCCACGATCTGCACTTGATATGACTAATTAGAATAGATCCCCAGGTTTTTTAACAATAGTGTAAATCTAGACTGTATCACATCGTCGAGGGTGACTTTTGTTACCACAGTTGCGACCAAACGGAAACTACAATCCTGGCAAAAATTATGTAGACAGTAAGCTTTCTAAAGACAGCGTCACATCTGCCAGGCGCTGATCTCCACTTTGATAACTCCCCCTCTCCCCCTTCCATTGTTGTTCAATGTAATTTGTTGCTGCCAACAACCAGTTTTTGTGATATTCAACATTGATTAGGGGAAGGGGGGGGGGGGGAAGGAGGGAGGGATTTTTTTGACGAAGTTACAACAAGATGCGTGTAAATTGAGATCCGCGCGCGCTGTCCACAATAATTTTTGCCAGGACTGTAAGTGTAGGTTTTATTGGCAAATATAATGCGACTAAAGAGAGCCATGCAAGAGTATCGGTTTAACACTGTTTAGAACTATCATTTTAGGCTTTAGTGGGGGAATCAGTGATTGTTCTTACTCCAGATGTATATGGTGCTCACTGGTTGACCTGCTTTTGGCGTGCCCTCTGTATTGTCTGACAGGCTAGTGTCTTGAGACGGTCATGAAGAAATCTGTTTGAATCTGGGTCCATATTATGTCCAAAGCCATCGGTACCTATTATGGTACGGTCCGTAGCTACATCTATAAAATTGTTCATATCTGACCTCACATTAAACGAAGATATTGTTGTAATTTTCACTCCAAAATCTCGCATTGCAATCCCTACATACGCGTCATCTGTGTGGAATGGCTTTCTTATGTGGACGTAGTTGAACAATCTGTTCAGAAGGTCGCTTGATAAAATGAAAAATGCTCCGGGGTTAAACCTTGGAAAGTGTGTCTCTTTGTAGTATTTCCAGCTGACTGTCCATTTACCACCAATTTCGCGATTCACTCTTATTTTAGGGTAGGTCTTTCCTCCATAAAATGGCCTTGGAAACTTTGCATTGACAAGATATTCTAACACGCGCGGTATGCGCACATAAACATCATCGTCCGTTTTGAACGTATATTTAATATCAAATCTACTCGCCCAAACTTGACCCATGAAGAATTTAACGACATTATTAATATAGTTGTCTGTGATATTGCCTATCAACATGTCATTGTGTTGTCTAGCTTCTGCTTTGTTCAATTCATCGTCGTTCGTTCCCGGTCCAGCTTTTCCAACAACAAAAACCAGTAACCATCTTAAGTCTTTCATTCTTTCATCTTCCAATGCTTTTAGATATTCACAGTTGCTATGGCTTCCCCATGTTTCACGGATAGCTTCGCGACGCTTTCGAAACTCTTCGCCTTTGGCACCAGAATTGACCAAAATTATCATGAAAATTTCAGGCGTTGTTTCAACTTTCGGGGAAATTTCCGGGAAAACGAACTTAAAATCAACGAAAGGATAGTAGTCGTTTACTATATCGATTACAGGTCTTGCAGATGACTTTGCTTTCTTGACTCTTCGCATTAATTCCGATTTCGTTGCAGGTCGTTGAGAGCGTCGGCCGTTATATGACACCGTTGCCCCGTTTACAGCTTTCACCTGTATGATATCTTGTTCCTTTGTGTAATCTTTTACCACAAGGCTACTCATTGAATCAGACGTAGAATTTTCAAATCGTTTTCTGTCCCGCTTTTCGTGCGATTTCGCGAAACGGAAAGCACGAATGTCGTAGCTGGCGGCCAAATCAGATTTACCCTGATTGTAATGTAGAATTAACCAAACTAGCAGAACTTGACCCAAAATGAGAATTCCTAATGGCAGAAATTTTTGTCGAAACCGTCTCAACGTCATATTCGTCCTGTGTACATTAAAATACAGCTCAAGATCGGCGAATGTATATCACTGCACTATGTGGAAGTGTAAGTCATCACAAACATCGACAAACAGAAAAGATTTTACTTTCTAAAGTACTTGAAAGTCGTTTATACAACAGCACAAGCAACAATGATGACTTACCTTAGCTAAGCAAAGAGATTGGCATCGCACTGCAACGAGCTACAAACGACAAAAGGAAACAACACAGAAATCTACGTTTTTATCTTTGCGACACTCGCTTCCGTGCTGTATTGTTCATATTTCACTTTTAAAGCAAGTTTCAAGAGTATGGACATTCCCTACACGTGGATCTAGATATTCCACTGCTAAGATTGTAAAAGTGTCTTCATTTTCACAAATTTTCCCCATGGAATATTTGACAAATCTCGAGTCTAGTTGGTACTTCACAACCAAAAACGCTACAACTTTGCAAGTTGTCAATTTTATCGACTTGTTCGACTTCAGTTGATATGAGTTGCAACAAACGTGTCAATTTCACCAAGTTGCAACAAGTCTGTTTGTTTAAACCAGGCTTGTTGCAACGCTTCATTTCTACACTTGTGCACCCATGAAAAAATAGTTTTGACAAGGAACTTGCAACAAGTCTGTTGTGCATGTTGACAACTTGAGACAGACTTGGTCGCAAGCCATGCGATCGCGTCCCGACTTTGCTGATTACAATTCTGTTGTAAGATGTCAACAATCAGGTGGATTTACAATACATGTTATGCAAAGCCTGAAGACAAGGCAGAACTTGCTGCTTTTGGAAAGCGGAAAGGTTCATACCAAACATTCACCGGCCATGTTTCCAATTAATGATAACGGATCAGTTGTAATGCGTGTAATAATGTTATCGGTTTTCATTTGCTCGAGCAAAACAAGGTGCCAAACGTTATAACAAAGCAAAAAAGATTAATATGACAGGAACCGCGCAGAGTCTGGGCTCAACTGCGCTCAGTAGAATGTGCATGTACTGTAAATCTGGAGGACATTCTTTAGAATCACTGACATGAATAAATCCAACTAAATTTCGAAGCCTTATTGTCTGATTTGTTTCCATATTGGTAATCTAGTTTCAATGTTCTCTGCTCTTGTAGAAGTAACTTTTCAAACAGCCTTTACATTAGTTTACACTTTATTTAAATTTTTCTAAATAATAAGTACAGGAAGTTTATTAAGGTGCTGGAAACACTATTTGGTTGCTATTTTGTCGTTGTAATCCCCCCTCCCCTATAAGGTATTTAGTTATGTACAGAGCTGTAACTTGAGCGTTAATCGGGGAAGGGGTGTTTATTCATATATTCGCAGAGTTTCTTTTAAAATCGATCAGCAGCACGCGAATATATGAATAACCCCCCCCCCCCTGATGAGTGGCCCTCTGTCATTCCCTATACTGTGACTTGTTGGTATTTGTAAATAATGAAATTTTGCATAACCCTATTTTTGGCGTCATATTACATATAACATATTGACTGGGCAAAAAGCAGTGGTTTTCTCAAAATTTTATCTTCCTTTCAAATATAAAATTAGCACCTCGGTAAATATCACATGTACTGTAGCTACACACTTGAATGTACTTCCCGTTTCGAGCAGTCAACACTTTAAGGCAATATTCTTACACAGATGGGACTGGAGACGTCGGTGAAGTTCTCTAGCAGATTGTGGGTCAATAGAATCCCCAAACGTATCATAGCCTAACATTTCACAGTCTTTAACAGTACGTATAAACTTGGGCATATGAGGACCAACTCGGAACGAGTTAATTCTAGTTGTATGGATCTTATAATCACGCATTGCCACTCCTACATACGCGTCATCTGTGTGGAATGGCTTTCTTATGTTTACATAGTCGAACAATTTGTTCAGAAGGTCGCTTGATAAAATGAAAAATGCCCCAGGGTTAAACCTTGGAAAGTGTGTCTCTTCGTAGTATTTCCAGCTGACTGTCCATTTACCACCAATTTCGCGATTCACTCTTATTTTAGGGTAGGTCATTCCAGCATAAAATGGCTGTGGAAACTTTGCATTGACAAGATATTCTAACACACGCGGTATGCGCACATAAACATCATCGTCTGTTTTGAACGTATATTTAATATCAAATCTACTCGCCCAAACTTGAGCCATGAAGAACTTAACGACATTATTAATATAGTTGTCCGTGATATTTCCTATCAACATGTCATTGTGTTCTCTGGCTTCTGCCTTGTTCAATTCATCGTCGTTCGTTCCCGGTCCAGCTTTTCCAACAACGAAAACCAGTAGCCATCTTAAGTCTTTCAGTCTTTCATCTGTCACAGCTTTGCGTTGTTCACAATTGCTTCGATTTCCCCACGTCTGACGGATTGCCTCGCGACGCTTTCGAAACTTCTCGCCTGTCGCACCCGAATTCACTAAAATGACCAGGAAATATTTTTGGGCTTTCGAGGAAATTCCTAATTCGGTTGGCGTTACCTCTGGGAAGACAAATTTAAAATCCACAAACGGATAGTAATCGTTGCGTATGTCAACCCCCTTGGCTCCCGGCAGTTTATCGGCGGTAGATTTATGAAATATTCTATTATACTTCTCGTTCATTAATTGTATAGTTTTGATCACATCACTGCCATTTTTCAGGCATTCTGTTCTTATCGGTATCGCTTTTATACCACTCAACCGTTGAGAAATATTCATAGATGGAGAACTTTTGTTGCTGGATTGCCTGGATATCTCGTCACGATGCTTTCGTGAGTCGTGGTAAAGCGGTAGAAACCACCACACAACAATATTACACAGAATCGCAAAGCCACAAGCTATCATTTTTCGTTGGGACGCTTTGCGCAGCATGATTATATATAAGCGTGTGCAAGACTGTAGCGTGTACCTCTATTAGTGTTCTTTTGATCTGTGCCTTTTTATTCTGTTGCTTTGTAACCGTTGATGTCGTTGCGATAACTTGAAAAGTTCTCCAGATTTTCACGTATAAATTCAATGTAATTTGTCCTGCTGACCAGTTTCTTTCCTGCTGACGGCTTTGTCGGTCGGCATACCATACACAAATAACAACACAATCTTTACACGTAAGCTTGTGGCATGTCTTATTATAGACGTTTCACGCAGGTGTTGTCCACAAATTGCCCATAAAGATGTAAATATGTATGATCAAAGTTATAACAATTAAAACCGGCCGTCGAACAAGAGCGTTTTGTTTACTCGCTGATTTTTGCATTTTATATATATTAGATATTTAAAAAATATGTATAGTTAATTATACCGCTAATTATTTGTACTGTATAATTTATTATGCATGCGGAATGTCACAAGCGTTGTAGTCATTCAGGGTATAAAACACTACATTCTGGCGACAAGGATCGGATAAATCGTTTTCCATATCTACATGGCAACCTCTACTTTTTCCTTACCCACTTTCCAACCGTTTGATACTCGTGCCGATGGCAATACTGGTCAACGCTGGAGAAAATGATTAAGTTACTTTGAACGTTTACTTTATAGTTTATACTGCGATGTCCGGTTGAGCGTGGAATTGCAAATATTCGTTAAAGGACATTGGCAAAAAAATTTTTTATCGTTTCATGTAAAAGAGCATGAAAAAGTAAGCTGATTGGCCGTTTACTGCAATAGACTATCTCTTTTAGTTCCGAAGTTATTTGCAAAAATGTACAAAATATAAACTGCTGATTCAGCAAAAGTTGTGACGTCACTAGTTGGGTAAATAGGTTTAATAAATACATAAACGAGCACAGCTCAGTCATTATTGACTCAAATTTAATAAACTTTTGTACACAGATACTACATGACAAGACACATCTAAAAACATTTCTAACGTCGCTGCTATCGTAACACTGTCGTCCCCAGGTCCCGCACAGGGTTTTTATGAAATAGCTGTACACTGAAACTGGTTACAATAACATGATATCAGAAGTGTGTCTGCTATGCCTGTGCATGCCGAAAGTTTAATGGGAAGATCATTGTTCGGAAAAAATGTCCATGTGGATAAATATAACAAGCTATATAATTTTCGTATCAGGGGCCTGGGGATGACAGTGTTACCTTGGCAACAAAATTAGAAACGTTTTTTGATGCGTGTTGTCATGTACACACGTAAAAATCTCACAACTTGTAACAAGTCTGCAGACAAGCCGTCAACAAGATGTGTTCGCACTGCTTGTTCCAAAGTTGTCAACAAGTTGTTCCAAACTTGTTGACAACTTGTAACAAGCTTGACGAAAATATCAGACTTGTTACAAGGTTGTTCTAACAACTCTGATACAATCCTGTTGTAGCAAGTTTGTTACAAGATTGATAACACAAGGCTGTAACAATATTGTTATATCATGCTATATCAGTCTTGTTGGAACAATCTTGTAACAGGTCTGATAGTCCCATCAAGCTTGTTACAATTTGTCAACAGCTAACAAATTCGGATCAAGCAGTGCGAATACATCTTGTCAACAACTTGTGAACAGACTTGTTACAACTTGTTTGCAGGTCTGTAGCAACTTGTGCGTTTTTACGTGTGTAGTATCCATTTGCAAAATTTTATTGAGTTTGACCGAAAAATAACTGAGCTATGCTCGTTTATGTATTTATTAATACCCAACTAGTGACGTCACAACTTTTGCTGAATCAGCAGTTTATATTTTTGCAAGTAACTTCGGAACTAAAAGAGATAGTCTATTGCAGTAAACGGCCAATCGGCTTACTTTTTCATGCTCTTCGACATGAAACAATAAGCATTTTTATTGCCAATACCCTTTAATTAAGTTTTGTAATTCAAAATAAGTTATGACGTCATTCTATAATGTTATTGGGACAGCTCGCAATGTTGTCAAATATTAACACAATACTCGTTTTCGTGCAATTTCGTTGTTCTCTGCAGTGTCCGATTAATATGAATCTAGTTTTTCATATCTCTGAGGATAGTTCTGAAATAGAATTTCACGAGTATATTACAAAATTTCACTCGCATTCAAATGTTTGAATTCTCAGCGTGTAAACCTGACTTCAAGCAGGCATGTACTCATATGGAGAATTGGAACGTTTACACGCTTTATTATGATTTTGCACATGAAAAACATGTCAGCTTGGAATTAAGTTGCATGTATAAGGAAGCCATTTAAAAACGGAACAATAATCGCCAGAAAAGCGTTCATTTTCAACTATTTTGAGAACCTCCATCAACCTCTATAAGTTACAGAGGATGATAAATTATAGGCGTTTTTGGGATATAGGTTTTTGTGATCGACGCAAAATATTTATTTGCGTGCGAATTGCTAATTCTGTTGACGTTGTTAAATGGCTTCGGGCTTCCTTATACATGAAACTTGGTTCCAAAATACTGTACATGTGCAAAATTAATAAAGCGAGCAATCGGAGCAAACGTTACAATTTTCCATACAAGTACATGCCTGCTCGAAATCAGTTTTGCACGCTTAGACTTTCAAACGTTTAAACGCAATTTTTCAATATACTCGTGAAATTTACTGTATTGTATGGAATACACCATATGTGACAATATATTATTCTTATATATATATTAACGAGAAAATATATATTTGTATTAGAAACCATTTATATATATATTTTAAATATTTATGTATATTGTTAAAAAAATATATGTATTGTAAAATAACCTCATGTACTGCATATCGAAAAAAATATATATATAGAGGATATTACACGGTGGCGCGAAGATTTGAATATTATTTTCGAGTGGTGAAAACAATATTATACCTCTGGGTTGCCATTAGACCTAAGATTGAGCAACAGACTAATGTAGTTTATAAAATTGGTTGTTAGGACAGCGGGTGGGGCTATATCGGTGAAACAGGAAGGTGTTTAGAAACTAGAAAAAATGAACATATTCGGAACGTAAAACAAAATACAGCTGGCTCAAATGTAGCGAAACATTCCTGGGTCCATGATCACACAAATAACTTTGAAGATCGACAAGTTATAGATAGGGGTAATTCCGTAATTGTCGCACAAGGAAACATTAGAGTCCTGGCACACAGCAATTACAGCTGAATTAGATCCTCAAAACCTCTACCTGAACAGTGGTGCATATTAGTTTTAAGATATAATATGGTCAATTTGTTTTCATGTATCATATTTTACTTAGCGTTCTATAATATTCATATATAGGTAGTGTTATAGTTCATTTATTGTTTTCCTGTTGAAGGCTGTAGTCTGGCAGCCGAAAGCTCGATTTAATAAATTACTTGGTCAGTGAACGTTTGTTTTTCATTCGCTTGAAGGATTCTTTGTAAATTCTAAACGCTAATTGGCTGAGAACCGTGTTGATACATTATTATCCCTGGTAATATAGTGACTTTGAATAGTCAGTAAATTTAATGTATATGAACACTTTTCTGAATTCTGTATGCACACTTTATACTGAAGAACTATTTACCGAAGTGAACGTGAATAGTGGTATCCTAGAATTAAATTGAACAAAAACGGAGCGAGAGTATTTTAAAGTGCCTATAAAGCGAAGATTTGTCCAGTACATTCTTGGTTGCCTTGCAAAGATTTCTTGAAATCACATTACAACTTCTTTTGTAGAATTTTCGTAACAAACTCGAACAGGAGATCTTCAGCGTTATTCAGATCTGCAAATAATACGTGTGACACCACATTGCATAATGACTATTGAAAAAGATTCATGTATTTCGAAGTAGTCAAACTATTGAACATAAATCAGGAGGCCTAGTGATTAATCGAAGTTGTCTTTCCAATGCAATCAAGAAAATACTTGACAAAATTTCACTTCATAGGCACTTTAAATTCGTTCTTTAATAGTACGCCTGTCCTTGGTACTAAAAAAACTAGCACTGTCAGCCCCGCACGATATGCTAATTTTTTATGTCCTGCTGAGTCTCTTTAATAATTGTTTGTTTCTTGTACTTTTAGTGGAAGTCCGGGCAGTCATTCCGCCGCCATGCCTGCCTGTAATCTACACTTTGGATTACTGTGTTTGCGAAATGGCCTCGTTTTGATTCCTGATAGTCTCAATGTAATTCCCAGTGAGAAAGAAGGTTCAGAGTCAAGCGGAAACAGCCCTGAGTAAGTACTTGCTTCGGGCAGTCAAAAATCGTTTCATTAGGGAATTGCCAGAAATTAACATGGAGGCGTTCTAACAAGTGTGTTACAGTTATAGAAAATATACTATCATCTGCAGTCTTCCGTTAACCGTGACCAATCAAACGCTTTGTATAACGTTTATTTACAAGAATAGTTCGATTTGGTAAAAACTGATCGCAATAATCAAGAATTATTGAAAATGTTGTTCAATTCAATTAAAATGACACAAAGAGTTACAAAAAGCGAGAAAACGCGTAGTTACAAAACATGACGGTTACGCGCTAAAACGTCATGTAAATAAACATAAAACAAAACATTTGATTGGTCATGGTTAACGGTTGTTTGCAAATGCAAGTAACAAGGGTGGTTACAAGGTTGACGAAACAAGGTTGTAACCATATTGTTGTATCATGATTGTATCGGCCTTGTTGAAACAAGCTTGCAACAGGTCTGATAGTACCAACAAAGTTGTTGCAACTGTTAACAGCAACTTGTTGGCAAATTGTAACAAGCTTTGCGAAGACAGCTTGATAACGGCTTGTTGGCAGACGCGCCGCAAATGGTGAAATTTTTACGTGTGTAGAACGTAGCTCATTTCGATGCGATTTTGTATAACTATTAAACATAGTTATGTGCGTGGTAGTATTTTTAGAAAGATTAAAATTTGAACTATTTTTTGTCTTTTTTATCCAGCAGTGAAAATCATTACTCTCACGGAACGACAACGATCCCAGCAGCGCCTTCGGCACCAGTGAAGGGCCAGGAGATCCAACAATTGAAGTAGGTCCTCACATGAAGAAGTACTAGCAATTCTGCGCGTGCATGATTCATCGCGGTGTGAATTTCAGATATTTTAACTAAAACATGTGAACTGTACGCCATCTTAGACAAATTTTCGCGCTTTTTACATAGCGTCGTCGCAAGTGGAATAACCCATAAAAATATTTGAGCTGAACGTTATTTAAACATGTTAGACTCATCAGGATTTACATTGATTACAAAACGGAAATACAAAATATGATACTAATTAAGCTAATACACGTAGTACGTTGTTTTCATGAGTGCCGTGATATATACAATTAAAAATTTAAAATTATCGAAAAAAGTTGCTACAGATTTGTAATAAAGTTGGTAACATTGGAAAGTTGGCCAAAAACGACTTAACCAAATGCGTGATATCAAATTCTATACGTAAAGACGAGTTTGTGGTCACTAATTCTTGTCAATATTATTGTCGATTTCATCTAAATTTTTACTGCATGATTCCTAACTTCGTTGCGAAGATGCAAAGGAATTCGTATGCCGGTTTGTAAGCAAAGACTCCTGAATTCAAAGAAGCGAATCAAATGATCAATTTACAAACCGACTTCCGAAATGAAGTTTTGAACTTCGCAACGATTTGGCGAACTTGGCAAATAAAAGCGTCATAAGTATTGCAGTGAAAAGTTAGCTATAATATCGTTAGTTAGCTACATTTTTTTTCGTGCACAATATCTCGAGAATCAAGCAATATAATCTAATTTAAAAGTTCTTTCTAAGAGTCAAACTCTAATCTCATTTAAGTTACATTATATATTTTACTTGTTTATTTCGTTCAGCGGCCATTGAATAATACAATAACAGTGCATGTTGGACTACATTTAAACCATCATGATTTATCCTCTTATCTCCCTTTAGAAATTCCATACTCGCTGGTATATCGTATGTTTCTCTGGTGTTGGGTGACTACGTTTTATCGTTGGAGCACGCGCAGACGTTACTTTCACAGCCTAAACTTTGTGGATCTTTAAGGTAAATTTCCGAAGTCATTGTGGCAGTAATTCTCGAAGGTTTTGGAAATGATAGTAATAATAGTACGTAAAGGGTTCTATCGGTGAACCACAGAAAGTAGTTCAAGACAAATATGTTCTGCCCAAGAGGCGGGCAGAGTAAACATATAAACAATGCGAGGAAAAGGATAAAAAGCATGTTTTGTGCATTGAATAACATTTTTACAATATTTTTACAACAAGCAACAGGAGTTGAATTTATCTTCCCTTGTTCTATGTTCTCAAAATATTGGTATATTGAAAGTTGAGCCTATCGATTTTGCCTTATGACAATACAAAGTCGGGTTTTCCATAGTTCGAAAAAGGACTAAAATTCGTTTGTAGATTGATGAGTTTTCTGTTGTGGACTGTATTTCCGCCTTTCAAAATAACATTCTTTGATTTTCACGTTGATGAATCTCCCTCTCTACTAACAAGACCAAAAAGTCTGTATACTGTTAGCATCGGTACAATGTTCTCGGTATACCGATACCGGAGATATCTCATGCCGAACTTTCCTACCCGTCAGTATAGCTCTTAGTCACTTCGACGTATCTTATATAGTTTTCTGGGACATATGTACGCTGCTGAGGCATTGATACAACTGGGTCGTATACAAGAAGCGATCAACCATCTCTCTCCCGATAACATCAGTAGCATTTCAAGTAATGGATCAAGTGACCAGACTACAGGTTAGTCTTGTTTACCTTGGCCATAAAGGTCACTCCTCACTCCTCAAATTATCATCATCTGGTGGAACACGTCTAGCATGGTTTTTTCTGGCAGTAGAGTCACTCTGTTTAGAAAGAAGGGTTTTCTAGGTGCAAATCTAGCTGTACAAATATCGAGTTGCATCAAGCCCGTAGGCTTCGCTTAGATGCATCGAGTCTATTGAAATCAGACTTGATACAACATCTGCAGACTTGCTGCAAGTATTTGAAACGACTTGCATCAAGCTTGTGGATAAAAAGTCTTGACAATCAGCTTGCATCAACTTGCAGCAGACTTGTTATCATCAAGTCAGAGCGAGCGATGTGAACGCATCCTGATATCGGCTTGATGACTGCAAGGTAACAAGCCTACAACCATTAATATCAGATTTCATGGAGCTAAAGTATGGAACTCAGTTGCTGATGACGTGAAATATCTTTCAATTAAAAGATTTAAGAAAAAAATGAAAGAGGGTATGATTGAAAACTATTAATTGTTTGCTTTTTTAGCTTTCTTTTCTTCTACTTGAAATTCCTAAACAGAGTAAATTGGTTTTCTCGTTTCCTATATCAAAATTTAAACTTAAATTTAGCTAGGGAAAATTTTCTCTTTTTTTGCGAAATTTTCCTTACCGACTTTCTAGTTTCTTTTTAACCCTATTGGTTATTATGGAAAGTCGGTACTCATAGTTTTGCAACTCAAGTAATAGTAATATTAATATAAAAAAATTTTTATATATGAGTGAAATAAAGAATTTGTCGTTTGTTTGTGCTGCAACTTGAGCATTTGTTGGTTAGGCAGACCACCTGCACTCGTGTCTCCAATGTAATATTAATCACCATGATAACGACCAACCGTTGATTACTTTAGTAACCGTTTATTTCAGTAACTTTCAAAATGCATTCCCGTAATGATGCTTAGTTTGACGTTGTATCGGACATGGCTACGTAATTGAGAATACGTCACAAATTATTCATAGTTGCAAACCTTCTGCCTGTTGTGCTTGAAATCGCACGACTGAGCTAACAGCGAGCCTGCTGGAAATGGTCAAAACAATTTGTATTTGTAATAAAACTTCATCTAATCGAGACCAAAGCAGTCTGGGAACGAGAATTACGAGATCAATGATGCTACCGGCCGTCTACGGATTGTAAATAAGCGTCGCGAATATTTTCTTTTCCATCATAGGTGGCACAACCAGTTCATTTCCGCAAAGCGTGACTGAAGCACGAACGGCCTTTCTTATCAACCTCGCTGGAGCACACTGCTTACGAGACGAATTCGATAAAGCGAAAAAATGTCTTTATCAGGTGGGTGTAAAGATTTAGCATTGTTTTCAGAAAAATCTGAACGATTGTAACTTTTCATACAAACGACCGCTGCAAACTGTCATTGGATAATTGAGACATAAACCAAACTCTACAGAAGAAAGGAATGTTTTAACTTCAAGTCAAGCCTTGGTCATTGGTTAACGAAGCCGTTATATATTTCAGGCAACATCATTGGTGCAATCAAAGGATCTGCCGACGCAAGCTGTTGTTCTTGCTATATACATCGAACTTCAAATTGGTATGTTGGGCAAAATTACATTTGAAATTATCAACTATATTGGCTCTCTTGTCCTCCCTAGACAACTGACTTAATTTCAAAACAATGAAATTTCTAAGACTCCCCCTCCACGAAACTTACCCAAATTTCTCCAAATATATCTCGCCAATGAGAGCGGCTGAGAAAAAAACGTCTTGATATATGAAATCCGCTGGAAAATTTGAGCGACGTACTATGAGAAAATTAAGCGAAAGTGACCATCGAATTTCAATATGGCGACTTCGATGGGTAAATTTGTTGCGAAACACACTCGTGCACACTTGAAGTATCCATCACTCAATGTACACCTTTATACCGAATTGTTCGTGACATACACGCCTTTATCCAGGGGTGAACAAAGAAAATTTGTGTGCTTTACACTTCACTATCTCCAGTGGCAACGTTAAGTCGAATGTTCACGACATTCGTCAAGCTGTCTATATACACAGTCCATATAAAATTTTAAATTTTCATATTAATATTATCAAGCGTTTTGAAATATTGTTATTGCATATTGTGCAGGTCATTCCTACAATTATTGTTTGTGTGTAGGTTTTCAACCTGCGGAAGCTCAAAATTTTTCTGCGGGCGCCGCTCGGGACCTCTTCTGTTTTTTCCAGCCCTTCCTTTACCACTTACATCTTTTTAGTTTATATTTCAACATTAAATGCATCTATCTATACAGTACTAACTGCTCCATTTCTACAATTCAAGGTAACCCGAGGGGAGCATTACAAATTATCAAACGCCATCAACTTTTGCCTCCTGGAAAAGCCAACGAGAGACAACGCAAATTAAGGAAACCTTTCATGTAAATATTGCTGGAGTAGTATGCGCATTAGCATATTATATAGCGCTAGAACGCTATGAACATCATTCTAATAGAATACTTTACTGTGTCAATAAATAAAGAATAATTTAGCGTTTCACATTTTTTTATTTTCTGTGCTTTTTTTGTGGTTCTTAATCAGCGGCGTTGCCGAGGTGATGAGACTGAGGGGGGAGAACCAGTTCCAAAGCCGCGAGGTTCCTATGGGAATTTGGGGCATGCTCCCCTAATAAATTTTTTATTTCCAGGGTCCTTAAAACGCTAATTCTAGGGTCTCTAAAACGCTTCAGCATTTTTAGACAGGTTTATTGATGATCTGAAACCCACACAGTGTTGTGACTGTTAGAAACTTAAACAATAATTGTACCCCATCTCCCATACTTTTTTCTTCAAATGTAGAAACATCTCACAATCGATTATTAAAATAATCCCCTCCCTGGCGACGCCACTGGTTAAACACGAAATCAATTGTCCGACTGAGCCATTTAAAAACAAATAACTTCAATTCAAACAAATAAATGAATTAATAATAATAGTCTAAGTTTGCATAAGTTGTCGGCCCAGCGCAATGATACATTTTGGAAATGCCACTTCTTTTTCTCGAAAGCGTGAAGCGAAACCAAACAGATTATTCAGCAGATCCAGACCTTTTTTTTAGTAATCATTTTATTTGTGACCTTGGTGGCTAAGTCTTTTGCACAAAATGTATACCAATCATGTTTTGCGACGAGGTTTTCAAATGCATTGTTTACTTTAGTTAAGCTATATCTCTAACTTCGTTCGTGGGTCGCTTATGCTTAATAAGGTTTACCAAAGCTCTTCCAGATAGTGTAAGTGCAGCCTTGGCAGAGCGATCGAATGTATGGATGGCGGGCATGGTGAACAAAGACCAATATTGTAAATCTGTACATTATCAAGCAGGTTAGCAACTGGCTAGCGTCCAGTGAGCTTCAGGTCAGCGGTAATTAGAATTTACAGTATACAGTCTTCCTTAAAAATCCATGTTCATGTTCACTGTGTATATATAGTAACAACGTCAATCAAAGTTTAATCACTACCCCCAATTCAATGTACCGTGTAACAAAAAAAAGGAAAAGGAGAAACCATCCGCAAATTCTCATCCTTATTTTCTTATCCGTATCCGCAACCGTCCGTATCCGCGCATTATCGCCCCTGCCAGGGTCAGAAGTAATTAGTATGCAAAACCTGCTCGGAATTTATCGACAGAAAGTCGCAAATTCATCGCTTTCCGATGGTGTTTAAAATTTTTTGAACCTTCCTGTGCACGACGAGATCATAATCTTTTACAATTTTATTGATTGTAACTTTCTTTTAAGGTAATATGTTTTCTTTTCTATCTGTATTTGTAGTATACTATCTAGATTGCTCATGGATATCGATTTTTATGAAATCCTATTTGAATTAACTAATTTAAAACAATATTGAAGATTAAAATGGAATTTGCCCTTTCCAAAATGGGCGATTGCTTCTCAATATTAATAAAATGTTAAGGGTGCTGTTTTTAGTTCAGATTACTTGATAATAATACCGTGGAAAACGACACAAGGGTACAATTATATAATTCCTGACCACATAAGACTAGGGTTTATAGGTACTAAACTGGCCAGGTATTTTAAGAAGGCAAAGTTTTGATTATGTGAATTTGGAAAAAGTATTAATAAAGAGGGTGCAAATTAGCCGAACAAAACATGGCAAAATCTGTTGAAATGGTCTGCGATGAGGTGGGGAGAGAGTGGGTTGAAGCAATTGCAGAAAAAGTCTAGATTGGAGAACAAAATCTGTCTGTCAATGGCTTCTAACTGTGATAGTATGAAACATATTTGTCAGTTAAAATAAAGAAAATAAAATGCAAGGCCCTCTAGGCATGATTTGGTTACTAACTTTAGTGTAGGGATGTGCCGGGTTGAGCAAATGCATTTTGTGCATAAAGGTATGGTCTCCAATTGAAAAGATGGTGTAGGGCTTATTATCAAGGAGCAAATAACCTCCTACCTTTTGTGACTGTGCACAGAAAAAGAGTATATGAATTTGTCCCCTCACCTTTTGAGCTGTCAATTGTTACACAACCCCTTGGTTTGTTATTTTTTGCTTATTCTTTGTTTACTGTTTCAGGTATCCTAAATGATGCTTTTATGCTAGAATCTTGCTTCAGCTAGATGCTTGCAAAAAGTGAAATTGTGAAAAGTATGTCATCTTTTTACTTTTCATTTTAACATTCAGGACAGTTTATCAGCCAATTTGTTTGGTAAACATCCTCAACATTCAATTCCCAATATTTTCTAGATGTATGTTGCAAGTTTCAAGAATGCTCTAAATTTTTTACTGTTGATCTTGGCGATTATGAAAAAAGCACTGTCTAGGATGGAAGGTATACAAAGAGGTCTTGATATTTTCTTGTCTTGTTTAATTACAAATTGGTTTGAACATTATAGGCTTGCTTGTGACCAGTGAAGTTGTTGTAAGTTTTCAAATTTTACTAATTGTGAAAGTCTTGGAAAATTGCTTTATATCAGTCAAGTCGCAAAAGAAATACGGAATTCTGAAAAGAGATCATTGAGTTACCATTGTTGAGTTACAAGTGTTAAACTGCTGTATGAAATTGTGAATTTCACCACAAAAATTTAGCAGACATTGAGCTGTAGCAGGCAGAATTTCACCATTGAAATTTTGCATTTTAATATTTGGCATTTATTTTTATTAGTATTACCTTTGTAATTGAATTAATTAGTCAAAGTTTACCTCAGCACAGGTCACATCAGCACATAATTATCAAAGCATTTTAATTTTAGTGTTTTTTACATTCAAGTGTTGTTATGAATGAAAAATGACAGTTTTGTCATTATTTAGCTTTGTAATTAATGTTGAGAAGATTGAGATAGTTGTGTAAAAAATTAAGAAATCTTAAACATATATCAGCCAAAATGTTGATTGTTTTAATTATTATTCATGTTTCTCCACTTGATATTAAGTTTGTCAAAGAACGTTTAAAATGAGAGACCAAAATTACCATGAAGGGTAATTTGTGTACAAACATATTTTGTATGTATATGAACCTTTTTGTCAAAATAGAGAAAAACGTGATTTGGGTAATACCACATGACTTACGTTACTATTTAAAGGGTGATTTTGAGGGAAGTTCTGCATATTTCTTCACTTGTGAAGTCAATGTGTATAATTTTTTTGATGACCATAGACCAGTACAATAACTACCTTTTGAAAAAGTCTGTTTAATTTACACCTGCAGTAGTCAGTTACAATTTTCATAGGAATGTGTGTGTTGGATGCCACACAAAATGGACAAAGCTATGTAGCCAAAATTTTACAACTAATTTTGTGTTCAAATTTTTGCATCTCTGAAAAAAATTCAATGCATACTGTAATTCTCAATATTAGATCAAGTTTTACAGAAAATGTTGAATATTATTTGTTGTTGCATTACATTGCATTGGTTGATTTTGTAATGCCCATCATGTAACAATGCAATGTATCTGTAGTATATGTAGGATTTTGATTGTTATTTGTTATTTAGCTCTATTTCCTTCAATCATCCCTGATACTTTTTCGATTATCCCAAATTTTTGGGGTTTTTTCAAATTTTTGGTACCCTACAATTGTTCCTTTACCGATTTACTATCTCAATCTTCTCAACTTTGATTTGACTAGTTTTTATTGTTTGTTTAAATGTTGGAAATGTTCATTTGAAAATCACAAAAATTGGCTATACAAACTCTCTGGGCTTCTAAGGCTGAAATACTGTGATCCTCTTTGTTTATTTTTCCCAGTCTGACACCATGAATTTTTTAACTCATGAATGGGGGTTTGTATGTGTCGAGTCACATCTTGACAACCCAAAATTCATAAATTCTTTTTTCAGTTTCATGCATTTGCACTGAAAAACTGAATTGACAAAAGTCTCTGATTTTTGGTCATTTTCTACAATCCCAAACATTTTACCAGCATCCCTTTTGGTACTTTACTTGAATTGAATAAAGAAATAGTATGCATTGTGCCATCTGCTTACCAATCTAAGAGTGTCTAAAAGATCAGAAACTAGTTCTAATATGGCAGCAATAACCCGCACAATTGTTTAATTGTGTGACTTTTCAGTCTTTGTGATTTTCAATAGTAACTTCTTCAACTTTAGAGCAAACAATTAAGATCAAATAATCTAGCAACGTAAACTGAGCTTTGCTGCATTATAAAGTTGAGCTGGTTTGAATACAAATAAACTGAAGTACCAAAACTACTCTCCATTTTCAAATAGATAAAATTTACAAACTGATTATTGTTGTATATAAACAGAGCCAGAACCAGACAACGAAATGATTTTTGATGACATTACAAGAAAACAGCCCTGAAAAATTTAAGGAATTGTTCAGTGAAAATATATTTCATACATGCATGCATGTGGCATTTTGGAAAATTACACTCAATGCAAGGGTTGGACACAGACAAGCAGTAAAGTAGATTTTTCAAAAAAATTCAACAAGGTTGCACTGAAACTGAATTGAGCAGTAATAAAGTTGAGTTTGATGGTGTTATGCAAACATATATGTTTTAACCAAATATTGGATTAAATTTGTAGCATTTGAATTGTTAATTACTGCATGTATTTTCATGAAACAACTGACTTTCAAAACAATTATCTTTAGATTACAATTGACTTGGGTGTTATGAATTTAAGTATTCGTTTCTTTTTATATTTCATTACCTGAATTTTTAGTCAGATTTAATGAGGTAGTTACAAGATTTTCTTTGGCTTATTTCTATTTGTTTTTTTTTCTATTTGGCCTTTTCTTGTTTGACAAATAAAATTAACTTTGAGAAGTTCATTTCCTTTGCTTCAGTTTATTTTTATATTCAAATAGCTCCACTTTGTGATTATAATAATTATTTAAGAAAACAGGTTTACATGGCTTTTGAACATGGTCTTTTCAAGAAGTAAGTACAGATAAAGTTTATGCTTCAAAGAGATTTGTTTTTAACCTGACAAGAATATTGACCAAATATCATGGTTTTTGAGCCTTTGTCTGTACAGATATTCAAAAACTCTATGCATTCATTTTCTACTACGTTTGTCTATATTTGTTACTTATTTGGCTTATTTCAGTTTGCTCCTGGAAAAAAGTCTAGTTTTGGTTTGTTGCACACTGTACCTATATTAAGTGAGTTAAATTTGCCAACCTTTAAGTAATTTTTCGTCTGTATAAAATTGATGACCTTTCTTAAAAACGAAACGTTAAGTTGTCGAGATTTTGATATTAAAATTATAGAACATTTCTTTTCTGTATTTAACATGTTTTTTTTAGCAAAACAAAATTCTGTTTGAAAAACACAAATTTTTATTTAACTTTATAATTTAACTTTTTTGATTTAGCTTTATCGAAAACATTTGAATTTTTCTTCAGTTAAATTTCTGAACTGCAAATTTTAAATTTTGCTTAAGTAAATTACGTCTTGTCAGGTTAAAAAAGTAACGTGAAATATATGGCTTATAAGGTGGAAATTTCATCACAGAGATCCTTTCCGTAAGATTTTTATTGGACAGTTTTTTAATCACTTTTATAAAGTACGTTGAAAGACTTATTACAAAATGTTAAGTCAATTTAGAGATGAGGATATTTATCGATACTAAAACTATTTAACCATTGCTCTAAATACTACGAGAAAGTTTTTCTATAACAGAGCTCTATCCCATGCATAAACGTTGACAGAAAGAAAATAAGTGTTATTATTTCCGTCTAGTTTATTATATCTTTGAGCCACATATTTCTTTGAAATTATGAAACAACTTGGTGTTCTGTTTTGCAAGTTTCTGTCAAACTCGCAAAATTTATCCACTCCTAGTTGTTTTGTGGTTGTGGGAAGTGTAAACATTTATCTTGAAAAGACCAAGTTCTTTTTAACATTGCCTTTTCACTTGTGATAATTCACTTTTGTTAAGCGCAATGTTTATTGCTCTCCTCTGCCATGTGCTGTTCTCTTTTATTGTTACTTCAATGAGTACAATGTGTGATAGTTAATCTCTTTTTATTGTTATTCAAATTGTAAGTAATCTTTACAAATTCTTTTCAATAAATTATTTACAAAATTTACATGTGACCCTTTTTAATTAAAATTTCAATTCCCATGGGAATTGAGAAATTGAATAAAAAAAATCCCCCTACCCCGGCCAGCTCTCCAAGTGCTACTTCCACCTAAGCAGAAGTACTTATACATATAGTACAAGTACTTCTACTTATTTACGGTAGAAGTAGCACTCAGAGAGCTGGCCGGGGTAGCCGGCGAAGAGAAGACCAACCTTGCAAATGCTAATGCAAATTGCTAAGTTGATCTTCTCTGGAGAGCAGCCGCGCATACCTAACAAATTAAAACAACAAACGTTAGTGACTTAAGTACTTAGCATGCAAATTTGATTCCCAAAGCCAAAATGCCAAGTGCCCCCCGCTGATCCTACCGACTGCCTACCTGCCTCAGTTCTAAGCTGTCTTCCTCGGTTCTAAGCTCCTGCATTCCATTCGTTTCCTCCACTTTCCTCACCATCGCACAGTCACTCACAGCTGGTAAACCCGCATGCACCACCACCACCCCAACTGCCACCCAAATCCGAAAATTAAAAGAATTAAAATTTCAGTAAAGTATGCATTTTAAATGAAATTAATTCGGATATTTTAGGCTGAATGTGAACAGAAAAGTTCAAATGGACAAACATCAAAGGTCATATACAAAAAGAGGTAACTATCTACTTGACTTTATACTTTAACTTACGTAAGTTCAAATCTTAGCTCGCATTTTTTACCCTAGGTCTTACCACAGAACACAGTAATAATGCTAGAGCAATTGAACGTCGAGAACTTACTCTTGGCCGTTTTGTTAGACGTAAAAGTAGATTTTTAAGCATACCTTCAAAAATTTTAATTCCTTTAATAAACCTAACCCCATGCAACTTACACACGGCTCACACCCTCACAGTCCATACATTTAGCTAATAAATTACGTTATAAACATAAAAATAAAAATAAAAAGATAAATTACGTTATCTCTAGCTACTTAAACCCACCTAGACTGAGTATTTGATTGAGTTTTCAAACGTAAAACCTTAGCTGAAAGGGCATGGGCTTTTCGTTGTTTTAACTTGTCCGAATTAAATTTAAACCTAATACTTACCAAAGTTTAAGGCTGGGCCAAATAAGCATAAGAATTAACGAAAAAATAATATTATTTTAAAACGTGAAACACAACTCAAGTTGTTAAGTTAGGACTCGTCTATAGAAATGTAAATCCTTACCCGTTGTCGACATGAAATTCTTAATGTGCCTATACTTAGTACATTTATTGTACAGGGTGTCCCAAAAAAACCCAAAAACTATTGAAAATGATCTATTGTTAGAATTTCAATGCCTAGCACTAAATTGAACCCACGAGTGGATAAACTATTGACATAACCGTCATAATTAATGGTAATACGCATGGGTTATTTTAGCCTATTCAATTTGGTTTTTATCAATATTCCCATGATCAAAACAAACGTACTTTACAAAGATATTTTAATTCTTTAACAAGTGCTAGGGCATTCAAATGTTAACATAAGTGATTTCAATAGTTTTTGGGTTTTTTTGGGACACCCTGTATGTTGTTCAAATTTTTGAGACTACCGCAATTCTCATGCTTATTTAACCGAAACGCCTTCATTTGCATGGTACGTCGCAGCTGCTCTCAAACCACTTCCGCAATTTGCTTTAGTGCACACAAACAATTGCTTAATTGTTCCATTGTTTCTGTTAGCCAAAACAAACCCGAAAGCATCAAGATACTTATATTAATAATCAAAGAGGATTCTCATTATCATGTCAATTCTCGACCGTGAGTTTCAATATTACCATGGAAACAAAGCATGTTGTATTCCCACGGGAATTTAAAGTGCTCAAAAAAATAAAATCAATACCGATAACTTTTTTTACATATGTCAATGAAGTTAAGTAAGAAACAATCAATAGTATATTCCCTTGGGAATTGACAAAAATCTCAAGTCTTGCTGTAAATTTTTGCTGTAAATTTTTTTACCAATTTTTTCAACGAGAAAGAATAAAATATACTTAAATCCTCTTTGATTTCTAAATAATAAGTATCTTTTTTTCTACTAACTTGTTAATTACCATACTTTCTATTACAAAGCTGTGTCTTCTCATGCTTTGCGGATTGTTATTGTTTTCTGAGTCTTGTAGTTCAGGATCGTTCTTCTGCTTTTTTCTTGTTGTTTTTTTCCACATTTTGTCACCTTTTGGAATGAAAGAACTAAATCGTTAGACAATTATAAACCGTAATTTATAACAATTTATAAACTATAATGTATAATAAATCATATAATTTATTCAATTTGTTCATTTATTCAAATTGTTCAAATTTATTCAAATAATTTATTCAAATTGTTCAAACTTATTCAAATTTTACGGTAGTTCCCGTTCAGTATTCATGCAAACCATTATTTAAGATCAGTTTAATAGTTTACAGTTTAAGGTTCTAAACAGGACGTTTTAAACGGTTAAATTGACGTTCAGCAACCATAAATGTCGCAAACAGTTTTAATACCAAGTTGCAAGTTCCTTTTAACATTGCTTAGTTTTAAATGAAAGTGAAAACATTAAATCTCGGTGTATTCCTGGCAAAATAGTAGCAAACTTTTCAAACCCTCCTCCGAAGTTACGCCTCTGTCGTAGTGCCGTGTATACAGGGTGTCCCAAAAAACCCAAAAACTATTGAAAATGACCAATTGTTAGAATTTCAATGCCTAGCACTAAATTGAACCCACAAGTGGATAAACTATTGACATAACCGTCATAATTAATAGTAATACTCAGTGTTAACCATTTTTATGGCAGATAAAAAAATTAAACCTACGAGTGCATATTAAAAATGCAATCAAATTTTATGCATGGGTTATTTTAGCCTATTCAATTTGGTTTTTTTCAATTTTAGTTACAGGTATAAGTTGTTTGTTTCAGCCGGGAAAATGACGACATCAAACAAACTAACAAGATAGTATTGTCTTCATTTTTTCTAAGCCTGATTTGCTTTTAGAGTTTAGAGAAAACAATTTACAAATGTAAATTCCCATGAGCAAAACAAACGTACTTTACAAAGATGTTTTAATTTTTTAACAAGTGCTAGGGCATTCAAACGTTAACAATGGGTGAGTTCAATAGTTTTTGGGTTTTTTTCGGACACCCTTTAGTTAGAAATTTTGGATTTTTTCCCCGAGGGTTACGATGTTTCAACGAGAAACACGAGATTTGTAGGTGTGTTTGGACAAAATTTGTTTTCTTTTGAACTTACATTTCTAAACCTTTGATGCACGTAAACCTTGCCTGTTCGTTTGATGTTGCATTCTCTAGTTTTCCACCTTTTGTGACCTTTTTGAAGAAAGAAGTATTTCTATTAGATATTAGTGAAAATCTCGTCAATTGTAGGATAATTTATTTGGGTCATGTTAGTCATGATATACGAATTAGCTAACATTTCACGTGCACAGTAGTAGTTAAGAGATATGACAATAAATTTGAGTTTAAAAATTTTTGTTTAAAAATTTTCACACCTTCCTTACTGGCGTTGTAACGGAAGTGTTGACAAAATATTGCGTCAATTAATTTTCTTAAGTTGATCAATTCATTTAATAGAAATTCGTGTATTTCTTTTTTTCCAAATCCTGTTAGTCAGTTAGCCAATGAGATTTGAATTCCGGACGTATTGGCCACTCAGGGCACATATGAAGTAAACAGGCAGAAAGTGCTTCGAGCAATTTTTAAGAAAGTTGATAAATTTTCCAGCAAATGAATTGATCAACTTAGGAAACGAATTGATACAATATTTTATGAAAACTTCCACTGCAACAACACTGAATTTTGTTCTCGAGATATTTTCATTCAAAATAAAAAATTAAGGTAATTCCAAGCTCTGCATGACATAACTAATCCGTCTGTTATCTACCGTTACCCAACTCTATACTCGCGCAAATTGACTGTAGTATTTTTACCAAATTGATTTGGAATTCGCCGTAGCAAATAAAAATATGGCGACATGTCTATTTTACCACAATGCATTGCGGGTATCAAGCAAGAATACCTGGGAAAAGATGACAAGAAGCAAAGCTGATTGACTGAAATTTTAACACAAGTGCGGAAAATAACCTATTGTCTTCTGTCTGTTCTTCAAAAGACGTTAATTTGCCTTTTTAAACGATTTCAGACCGCACTACATCTGGTAAAATCGACATCCGCCATCTTTTTTGCTTCGGTGAATTATTACCAATCATCATTTTGGATATTCAAGTTACATCACAAGCAGGATGGCGCGAAATTAGACTATTTTGTTGTCAATTTTCAACACTATATTCATTAACTATATTTTAATTTGTTTGGAACGGTTTTACATGACTAACTCAGCTTGTCAAAAGTGAATCTAAGATGGCGGACAGATCATTAAATTTCTATCTTTACCACTGAGATAAATACTGACTTCCCGACAAAGGGCCTTCGAAAGCTCGAAACGTCGAATTCTGTTTATATCGTTTCAGGTATTAAAAGAACTTTATTGCCATATCCCTTACACTATTACCATCAACACTGGCAACGTTAGTTCGAGGTATCAATTTTTATTGAAACGAAAGCTGCACTGACAAAGAAAAAGGAAATGATAAAATAAAATCAACAAACTTACTTTCACTCTATCTTGGATCGTCGTGGCTTCGGTTGGTCTTGTTTCGTCGTGTTGTTTATGGCTTCATCTGGTTGGTATTCTCTCTTCATAGAACATCACGCCGTTCCAGTAGGTACAGTAACAAACTCGTTCATATCCAATCAACCATCATAAATTGAGGAGAAAATTATGTTACAATATATTTCAGAGTATTAAAAACTAAATGGAAAATGTGATTGTAAATTACTTTGACAAACCGTACATTGTGATGGACACTGCTGGTGATTCACGTTTTAAGTGGATATCAATTCTTTCCCGTCTTGTTCTGTCATTTGTTGGTGGTTGATCCTTTGAAAAAATAAGCAATCACAACGTTTAGAAAACTGTTCACAAGATAAACAATAAAAAATACGTTAGTAAGCAGTACGTTATGACGTCATCTGTGATCTATTACAGTACAGACGCACGCAAAAATGAAATCTATTTGTTAAATAACGTAATTAGAGTGAAACTGCACAAGTCAACGCCGAGAAATTTAGATTTCTCGTGTAGGATTATTTGATCATGCACAGTAATCTCCAAGTGGTGCAATCGTCAGAGTAAGCGCCTGTCACCTCTGAGGTCGTGAGTTCAATCCCCACTTCAAGGGTGGGTGGGGGAGAATAAAAATTGAAGTGGTGTGAAGGAAAAGGTCATTGTCAAGCTGAATGAATAATTCTCCAGTAACTACGTTTAATGAATAACTTACAATGATAAGAGTGAGTGAGTGGGTGGGTGGGTGGGTGGGTGAGGGGAGAATAAAAGTTGAAGTGGTGTAAAGGGTACCGGGGAAGGAAGGGGGTAAGAAAGAGCAAAAGGAAGACTGGATTAGAGTAAAGAAAGGCGACATTTCACATTGAAATTGCACCAGAGGCTGAATTGCATGAATCAAGAAATTCAGACTTGCAGTTCAAATCAAAGGCAGTTCAAAGGTCATGGAAACACTTGTTGCGTTAGGGCTCTGACTTGCCCCTACCTCGGAATTGCCTTTGAATTGAACTGGAAATCTGAATTTCCATGTTTCTTGTATAGAGTACAGTGCATCAGTGGACAGAAGAGGTTTTGAAGAAAAGTAAAAAAGAAAGAAAAATTTAAGGTAAGTTATCCTGAAGTTTATAAAGAATACTGAATAGACTATTGATACAACACATGATACATGATAATAATCATCATTATAAATTCTCTATGAATCCCCATAAGGTGGGTGTGGTCTTACTGGAGAGGAAGGGTTCAAAAAAGAGCGGCGTGCATTATTTATTTGGATTCCAAAAAATAATTTTGACCATAAAAACAACGTTATGGAAGGAGCTTTACAGACAGAGGGCTTAATTACTTTTTTCCAAATCGCTCTCGGTGGGGGATCGGACGGGTTGTAATAGAGAATTTGCAATGATAGTAAGTATATTGTAATATTTGTTTTTCTTACCACTATATCGTCCTTTGGCTGTGTCTTCTTCCATCACAATTGTCACGTGGTTGTCTTGCAATATCTTTGGAATATCTACAATGTAAAGTGCAATATGTAACATGTGTGAAATCAGAACAATTTAAAATGGCGGCAAATACTTTAACTTCTAAAACAAGATTAATCAGTTGCAGAGCTAAATTAGACAAACTTTAGATACAAATTATTTTACCTCGAAAAAGTTCTGTTTTAATCGTGTCACCGGTTTTTCATCTCGAAGGATTCATTTACTTTCCTGTAAAGAGATAAATAGAAACTCAGTCATCTGTACCAGTACTTTTCATATCAATTTTATTAAATTCAAGAAAATGAGATTTCAACCTAGTAAGCAAACCGAGTATTTGTCAAACAAGACAAAATTTAAAAGCTAAAATATACATAGAATAGTTAGAGACTACTTACAAGTTGAATAAAAATCCATTATTATCAATGTGCAACTGAACTAGGGCGATTTTTGTTGCATCTTTAGACTGGAGAAGAAGATGACGCCATTTTGATTCTGACTTGTTTCGGCAACATCATATTTTGCTTCGCAATTTTTTTTCCATTTCTTCGTGGTCGTAGCTCCAATTTGCTGCTGATGTCTCCCTTGTAGATTCTTTGCCATTTTTGTGGAATTGAATATAGGTTTTGAACGTTTCTTACAGGAGTTTAAAGGCTTTGAAAATGTTCCTTGGGCCGGCATAAAAGTCGAAGCTTCTTCTTCGGTGCCATAAGCAAATGACGTCAGATGACCATTGTCCACCAGAAAATACCCGTATGTATATTGTTTAATGATCTTTGTACGAAGCTTTAAGTAAGATTTTCTTACGAAAATGTGGTATTTTTGCCATTATTTTTCGCTCAGATAATTTTCTAGTTTCTTTACTTCGCGTTTACTAACTTTTTTCGCAAAAGAAACGCATGCAAGGGACATTTTTGTATTTTTTTTTATTTGCATGCTGATGAACAAAGAATGACCCGTTCGAGTTTTCGTTGGCAAACATCTTTCCCTCCGTGGCCGAGAGGTAAAAGTAACTGTCTTGATTTTGATTTTAGTTGGATCGGGGAGCGGTCAAGTCCAACTGAGTTTGGTAAGAATACTTAATTCTTCACTCGCTCAGTTGAACTGATCGGGTCCCCGATCCACCCAAAAACTCAAGTCAAAGCTGGGCGTGGGGTGCAGGAAAACACTAGGCAGTACAGCGAGGCCAAGGAGGCAAACGTTATTTGCCTAGTGTTTTTAACTAATATTTAAGCAAATTCCCTTAACTTGACTGTTGGGGACGGGCCTGTAGGGTTGGTGCATTGAAGTCTTCTCGCCGTTATTCCCTTCGTTCAAGAAGACAAGTTGTCTTCCTCGAGAAATAACGACGAGAAGACTTCGAGGCACCACTAAACCATTACACTGTAGAACTACAGTGTAGTGGTTTAGCTAAGTAAACCACTACACTGTGCCAAATACATATGGCTGACTTCTTCTCAAAGCTTACGGTACAGGCATGGATGCGCAAAGATGCGCAAACACTTTAAAGCCTTTAAAGCAAGTGTTTTCTTTCAGGAAAGAGTCAAAGATGACGGCGCTTACTAAATCAAGGCCGTGTAGTCATGTTTTAAGTTGTTTAGCTATGTTTTATAGCAAGGCCTTTGCAAGAAGTGTATTCGACGTTTGCATAATTAATAACTGTTGTCTTTTTTTACTTTCTCTGGAAAGAGTCAAAGACGCAACGCTTACTAAATCAAAGCCGTGTAGTCATGTCAAGTTGTTTAGTCAAGTTGTTTAGCTATGTTTTATAGCAAGATCTTTGCAAGAAGTGTATTCGGCGTTTGCATAATCAATAACTGTTGTCTTTTTTGACTTTCTCTGGGCTTTTTTTCTTTCTTGATCGAGCTTTATATGCGCCATTGCGTCCAGTGTCCTTGATATAGGAGTCATTTATTTATGGCCTTGGGTTTAACTCCCAAACACTGAATGGCTGTCTTCAGCTCTTTCAAGTAATTAGATAACATTGCAATAAGATTGCACTACGTTGTCACGCTGTAACCAATTTGTCAACACGTAAAACACGCCGAAGCAACGACAGACAAACATATAGTATATTCTATAAGCCTTAACGCAGGACGTGCGTTCAATTTTGATCATTTAATGGTTGTAAAATGCCTGGTTATATACAAGCTCGGAGCAGCAATATTTCTCCTGGATTGGTAGAAAACTGTTTTCCCGAAGAGTAATAGGTTTGTTTTAGAACAATGACGTGCATCTAGTTTACTCTGCTGTTATTCGTAATGATAAAATGCATGGTTATGTGTAAGTTGTGAGTCTCAAACTTTCCTGAAGGTTGGTAGTGAATTATCGTGAATCTTTATGGAAGTGTCATTTTCCCAGGATCAATAGTTTTTATCAACGAGAAAGCTTAACGCTCTCAGCATGTGTATAACCATGTATTTTATATACTAAAATTAATGATACAAATTGAATTGCACGTCAGTCGTGCGTTAAGACTTATAAAATATACACTATGTGTTTGTCGGTCGTTGTTTCGGCGTGAATTAGGTGTTGACAAATTGATTACAGTGTGACAACGTAGTGCAATCTTGTTGTAATGTTATCTCATTACGTGAAAGAGCTGAAGACAGCCATTCAGTGCTTGGGAATTAAACCCAAGGCCATAAATAAATGACTCACAACTTGTATTTGTATTTGTATTTGTGTTTGTATTTGTACTTGTATTTGTATTTAAAAAGATCCTCAGTTAGCCTAAGCTAGTTTACACGAGGTCTAATATAAATATTACACTAAATGTAAATAGATAAATATATAATAATATACAAAGCCATTTTATATTTTTTGAAATTTTCAAACTTAATTAAAATCATCAAATTAGTTAAAATTAAATAAACCATTCGAGTTTCTTACGAATGGTAGCTTTAAACCGAGATCTGCAAGCTATACTTCTAATTTCAAGATCAAGATTGTTCCAGATTTCTATTCCCCTGACTCTAAATGCTCGAGCTAAAAATGTTTTCTTCTTATATTTAGGTTTATCTAATACTAATTTATCGTTCTTATACTTTAATGAACGTCTCGTACCATGTTCGTGTAATATTTCAAATACATGAAGATGCTTATAAATGGTGGAAGGCTCATACGTATACAATGACTTATGTAACATCATTACATCATACATAACCATGCATTTTATGATTACGAATAACAGCAGAGTAAAGTAGACAGTTTTCTACCTATCCAGGAGAAATATTGCTGCTCGGAGCTTGTATATAACCAGGCATTTTACAATCATTAAATGATACAAATTGAATCGCACGTTCTGCGTTAAGGCTTATAGAATATACTATGTGTTTGTCGGTTGTTGTTTCGGTGTCAAATACGTGTTGACAAATTGGTTACAGCGTGACAACGTACTGCCATCTTGTTGCAATCAGTTATCTCATTACGTGAAGAGCTGAAGACAGCCATTCAGTGTTTGGGAATTAAACCCAAGGCCATAAATAAATGACTCCTATATCAAGGACACTGGACGCAATGGCGCATATAAAGCTCGATCAAGAAAGAAGAAAAGCCCAGAGAAAGTAAAAAAAGACAACAGTTATTAATTATGCAAACGTCGAATACACTTCTTGCAAAGGCCTTGCTATAAAACATAGCTAAACAACTTAAAACATGACTACACGGCCTTGATTTAGTAAGCACCGTCATCTTTGACTCTTTCCTGAAAGAAAACACTTGCTTTAAAGGCTTTAAAGTGTTTGCGCATCTTTGCGCATCCATGCCTGTACCGTAAGCTTTGAGAAGAAGTCAGCCATATGTATTTGGCACAGTGTAGTGGTTTACTTAGCTAAACCACTACACTGTAGTTTTACAGTGTAATGGTTTAGTGGTGCCTTGAAGTTTTCTCGTCGTTATTTCTCGAGGAAGACAACTTGTCTTCTTGAACGAAGGGAATAACGGCGAGAAGACTTCAATGCACCAACCCTACAGGCCCGTCCCCAACAGTCAAGTTAAGGGAATTTGCTTAAATATTAGTTAAAACACTAGGCAAATAACGTTTGCCTCCTTGGCCTCGCTGTACTGCCTAGTGTTTTCCTGCACCCCACGCCCAGCTTTGACTTGAGTTTTTGGGTGGATCGGGGACCGATCAGTTCAACTGAGCGAGTGAAGAATTAAGTGTTCTTACCAAACTCAGTTGGATGTGACCGCTCCCCGATCCAACTAAAATCAAAATCAAGACAGTTACTTTTACCTCTCGGCCACGGAGGGAAAGATGTTTGCCAACGAAAACTCGAACGGGTCTTTCTTTGTTCATCAGCATGCAAATAAAAAAAAAATACAAAAATGTCCCTTGCATGCGTTTCTTTTGCGAAATAAGTTAGTAAACGCGAAGTAAAGAAACTAGAAAATTATCTGAGCGAAAAATAATGGCAAAAATACCACATTTTCGTAAGAAAATCTTACTTAAAGCTTCGTACAAAGATATTAAACAATATACATACGGGTATTTTCTGGAGGACAAAGGTCATCTGACGTCATTTGCTTATGGCACCGAAGAAGAAGCTTCGACTTTTATGCCGGCCCAAGAAACATTTTCAAAGCCTTTAAACTCCTGTAAGAAACGTTCAAAACCTATATTCAATTCCACAAAAATGGCAAAGAATCTACAAGGGAGACATCAGCAGCAAATTGGAGCTACGACCACGAAGAAATGGAAAAAAAATTGCGAAGCAAAATATGATGTTGCCGAAACAAGTCAGAATCAAAATGGCGTCATCTTCTTCTCCAGTCTAAAGATGCAACAAAAATCGCCCTAGTTCAGTTGCACATTGATAATAATGGATTTTTATTCAACTTGTAAGTAGTCTCTAACTATTCTATGTATATTTTAGCTTTTAAATTTTGTCTTGTTTGACAAATACTCGGTTTGCTTACTAGGTTGAAATCTCATTTTCTTGAATTTAATAAAATTCATATAAAAAGTACTGGTACAGATGACTGAATTTCTATTTATCTCTTTACAGGAAAGTAAATGAATCCTTCGAAATGGAAAACCGGTGACACGATTAAAACAGAACTTTTTCGAGGTAAAATAACTGTTTTAGAATTTGCCGCCATTTTAAATTATTCTAATTTTACATATGTTACATATTGCACTTTACATTGTAGACATTCCAAAGATATTGCAAGACAGCCACGTGACAATTCTGATGGAAAAAGACACAGCCAAAAGACGATATAGTGGTAAGAAAACCAAATATTACAATATGCTTACTATCATTGCAAATTCTCTATTACAACCCCTCCGATCCCCCACCGAGAGCGATTTGGAAAAAAGTAATTAAGCCCTCTGTCTGTAAAGCTTCTTCCATAACGTTGTTTTTATGGTCAAAATTATTTTTTGGAATTCAAATAAATAATGCACTCCGCTCTTTTTTAAATCCTTCCTCTCCAGTAAGACCACACCCACCTTATGGGGATTCATAGAGAATTTATAATGATGATTATTATCATGTATCAAGTGTTGTATCAATAGTTTATTGAGTATTTTTGTATAAACTTCAGGATAACTTACTTTAAATTTCCCTTTCTTTTTTCTTTTTCTTAAAAACCTCTCTTGTCCACTGATACACTGTACTCTATACAAGAAACATGGAAATTCAGATTTCCAGTTCAATTCAAAGGCGATTCCGAGGTAGGGGCAAGTCAGAGCCCCAACGCAACAAGTGTTTCCATGACCTTTGATTTGAACTGCAAATCTGAATTTCTTGATCCATGCAATTCAGACTCTGGTCCAATTTCGATAGGGAATGTCGCCTTTCTTTACTCCAATCTAATCTTCATCTTGCTCTTGTTACCCCCTTCCTTCCCCGAGTACCCTTTTCCCTCACACCACTTCAATTTTTATTTTGCCCCCCGCCCCCGCCCCCCCCCCCCCCCCCCCCACTATCACTCTTATCATAGCAAGCTACTCATTAGGCGTAGTACTGGAGAATTATTCATTCAGCTTGACAATTACATTATATGATAAGTACAGTTATTGATTTTTTAATTCCGCATCATCGTCAACAGTCTTAGTTAAGTATCCGGGTTCTGTTGATTACTGATATTTTACAATTCTAACCAACTACTGACTAACTCCTCACATAGCTGTCACGAGTCTGAAGTGGGGATTGAACCCACGACCTCAAAGGTGACAGGCGCTTGCTCGGACGAATGCGCCACTTGGATTTTACTGTGCACGATCAAACGTTCCTACACGAGAATTTAAATTCTCCGGCGTTGACTTGTTTAATTTCACTCTAATTATGTTATAAAACAATTACTGACTTGGGAGGTTCAGCGTCAACTCAAGTTTTTTAAAATGTATTTCTCGCTGCCGGAACATTAGAGAGGTTCAGATTTGACTTCCACTACCGCTACCTTTTCCCGATTTTCAAACAATTTGATTGGTTAACCGGGTAGGTCCGACACATCTGATTGGCTGAACGTTAGATTAAGGTAGCGGTAGAGGTATCGAAAGCCAAATCTGAACCTCTTTATTATCATGCCGGGACCTTGTCAACGGGTTTTAATCACGAGTTTTGCCCGTGTCGACTAACCTCTACGACCATCCACGCCTATTATAAGCACGCAATCCTCTCCAAACGTCAATAACGTATTTTTTACTGTTTATTTTGTAAACAGTTTTCTAAACGTTGTGATCGCTTTTTTTAAAGGATGCCAAGTAAAAAGTGAATACTATTACACAAACTACCAACAAATGACAGAACAAGATGGGAAAGAATTGATATCGACCTAAAACGTGAATCTCCAGCAGTGTCTATCACAATGTATGGTTTGTCAAAGTCATTTACAATCAAATTTCCATTTAGTTTCCAATATTCTGAAATATATTGTAACATTATTTTCTCCTTACTTTATGATGCATGACTGGATATGGGTGCGCTTGTTACCTACGGGACCAGCGTGATGCTCTATGAAGAGATGAAGAGAGAATACCAACCAGATGAAGCCTTAAACAACACGAAGAAACAAGACCAACCGAAGCCACGACAATCCAAGATAGAGTGAAAGTAAGTTTTTTCCATTTTCTTTGCTAGTTCAGCTTTCGTTTCGAACTGACGTTGCCAGTGTCGGTAGTATAAGGGACATGGCAGTGTGAGATCTTTCACTACCAGAAACGATATAAACAGAATATATATAATGAATATATACACTGAGACCCAAGATATTAGTTTTATAAGATATTTGTGCCGTACGTATTCAAAATAAGCATTGCTATTCATTAAAACTTACGAACATCAAAACAAAGTTGTGAGAAGATCTTTACGATGTTGATATTTGATGTTAGTCACATGACTGAAAAATATGGCGCTGTTCCATATTTGAGGCGGACCACGCTATTAGTTTTAAAAATATGATAACACGATAGGACGTCGTTTTTAACTTAACTGGAAGTGGAAACGACATTCTTTAACCAAAAACAGCATAGGTAACAGTAAGAGAATGTTTTAGTTAGAAAATAAACGAACTTGGTGTCATAGTTGAAGGATTTTTCAAAGATTACGTGGAACGGTGAAAAAGAGGGATTCTGGATTTCTAAAATGGATAAGAATGAGAGGTATTAGGCGTTTGAAGGAGAACTGTTCGTAAATTATCATGATCAACGTCTATCAACATTTTGAGAAAGTTTGCTTTACCTTATATCTTCAAAACTAGCAATAATGGATTCCTGGTAAGCAATAATGATTCTAAAAGTACCTCCACTGGTGTCGTGGAATAAACGTTCGGAACTGGATTGAGGCAAAAAGTGCTTGAGAGCACAACAGAAGTTTGTCCTTTTCACGGGCAGACGAAATCAGCATGATAAAGCTTGGAAAATGCATGCATGGGTTAGATTATTGATCTTCAATAATGGTATGTGACCGGCGAGGCTAAAAAGTCAACAAAAGTAAACGAGTTCCGCTGGTAACAGCGGAAATAGGGATCAGAGGTCTCTTTTGCACATTTAGGCACATATGAAGACATGTTGCTAATAATACGGATCTAAATGATCGTTTTACCACTTCTTTGGCAGGTACCTAAAACCTTTCATCAGAAGTTCCTTTTCCCAGCATTAGGGCATTATCATGTTGATCTCGACTTGTCTGTCTTGTCTGTCTCGACTTGTTGTGCTTTCATGCACTTTTCGCTTAATCCAGTTTCAAACGTTTTTTCCATGACTGTAGTAAAGGTATATTTTTAGAATCATTATTGCTTACCAGGAACCCATCATTGCTAGTTTTAAAGATATATGGCAAAGCAAACTTTCTCAAAATGTTAATAGACGTCGATCATTATAATTTACGAACAGTTCTCCTTCAAACGCCTAATACCTCCCATTCTTATCCATTTTAGAAATCCAGAATCCCTCTTTTCCACCGTTCCACGTAATCTTTGAAAAATCCTTCAACTACAACACCAAGTTCGTTTATTTTCTAACTAAACATTCTCTTGTTGTTACCAATGCTGTTTTTGGTTAAAGAATGTCGTTTCCACTTCCAGTTAAGTTAAAAACGACGTCCTATCGTGTTACCATATTTTTAAAACTAATAGCGTGGTCCGCCTCAAATATGGAACAGCGCTATATTTTTTCAGTCATGTGACTAACATCAAATATCAACATCGTAAAGATCTTCTCACAATTTTGTTTTGATGTTCGTAAGTTTTAATGAATAGCAAAGCTCATTTTAAAAAACGTACCGCATAAATATCTTATAAAACTAATATCTTGGGTCGCAGTGTAGTGTTGCCTTTCTATCATTTTTGTGAGCACGGCTGCCACTATTTTGCCAGGAATACATCGAGATTTAATGTTTTCACTTCAGTTTAAAATTAAGCAATGTTAAAAGGAACTTGCAACTTGGTATTAAAACTGTTCGCGACATTTATGGCTGTACGTTGAACGTCAATTTAACGTCCGTTTAAAACGCCCTGCTAAGAACCTTAAACTGTAAACTATTGAGCTGATCTTAAGAAATAATTTGCATGAATGGTAAACGGGAATAGCCCTAATAAGTGCTTACGTCACGCGGTTTTCAATGCATATAAATGCAAGGTAAATTTTTCCCCACGTGTTTCCCACATTGCATTGCAATTCATTGTTTAACTCTGGCGTGACGTAAGAACCTCTAACGTCTATTGCCGTAAAATTTGAATAAAAATTTCGTCTGTTGAAATTTTATGAATTATTTAAGAAATATAAAACATTTTCCGTGTTTACACACAGTTATATCAACACGAGTGGAAATTGGAAAAACGAGAAATTGTGTGGAAACACGACGCCCGTAGGGCGGACTGTTTTCAGTAAATTTCGAGTTTTTCCAATTTTCACGAGTGTTGATATAACTATATGTAAATACGGAAAAAATGTTTTATATTTCTTTTATAATATAGCACAAACAACTTTGACAGAAGAGTGGCGGGAAATTTTCCGTATTTACATTGAGTTATGTAAACACGGCTCTTAACCAATCAGCGTTCACAATTCACAAATGCTATATTATAATATATATTATAATTTAAAAATTGTTGTAAATTAAAGTTTATACATTATTCGTAACATCATCTAATGATTCAGTTCTTTTATGCCAAAAGGTGATGAAATGTAGAAAAAACGCAAGAAGAAAGAAGCAGAATAAACGATCCTGGACAACAAGGCCCAGAAAACAACAACAATCTACAAAGCACGGGAAGACACGACATTGTACTAGAAAGTATGCTAGTTAACAAGTTGGTAGAAAAAAGATGCTTATTATTTAGAAATCAAAGAGGATGTACTTTATTCTTTCTCGTTGAGAAAATTGGTAAAGAAAAATTACAGCGAAAATTGAAAACAACGAGGCAATAAGACTTGCGATTTTTGCCAATTCCCAAAGGAATATACTATTTGATTGTTTCCTACTTAACTTCAATGACAGATGTAAAAAAGTTACCGGTATTGATTTTTTTGAGCACTTCAAATTCCAGAGGGAATACAACATGCTTTGTTTCCATGGTAATATCGAAACTAATGGTGCAGAATTGACATTATAATGAGAATCCTCTTTGATTATTAATAAGTATCTTGATGCTTTCGGGTTTGTTTTGGCTAACAGAAACAATGGAACAATTAAGCAATTGTTTGTGTGCACTAAAGCAAATTACGGAAGTGGTTTGAGAGCAGCTGCGACGTACCATGCAAATGAAGGCGTTTCGGTTAAATAAGTATGAGAATTACAATAAAGTTTCAAAAATTTGATTAACTATAAGCACATTAAAAATTTCATGTTGACAGCGGTTAAGGATTTACATTTCTATAGACTTAACAACTTGAGTTTTGTTTCACGTTTTAAAACAATATTATTTGTTTTGTTTAATTCTTATGCTTATTTGGCCCAGCCTTAAACTTTGGTAAGTATCAGGTTTAAATTTAACTCGGATTAGTTAACAAAACGAAAAGCCCATGCCCTTTCAGCTAAGGTTTTACGTTTGAAAACCAATCAAATACTCAGTCTAGGTGGGTTTAAGTAGCTAGAGATAACGTAATTTATCTTTTTATTTTGCTTTTTGTTTATAACGTAATTTATTAGCTAAATGTATGGACTGTGAGGGTGTGAGCCGCGTGTAAGTTGCATGGGGTTAGGTTTATTAAAGGAATTAAAATTTTTGAAGGTATGCTTAAAAATCTACTTTTACTTCTAACAAAACGGCCAGGAGAAAGTTCTCGAGGTTCAGTTGCTCTAGCATTATTACTGTGTTCTGTGGTAAAATTCAGGGTAAAAAATGCGAGCTAAGATTTGTACTTACGTAAATTAAAGTATAAAGTCAAGTAGACAGTTACCTGTTTTTGTATATGACCTTTGATGTTTGTCCATTTGAACTTTTCTGTTCACGTTTAGCCTAAAACATCCAAATTAATCTTATTTAAAAATGCATACTTTACTGAAATTTTAATTCTTTTAATTTTCGGACTTGGGTGGCAGTCGGGGTGGCGGTGGTGCATGTGGGTTTATCAGCTGTGAGTGACTGTGCGATTGTGAGGAAAGTGAAGGTAACGAAAGGAATGCAGGAGCTTAGGTCTGAGGAAGACAGCTTAGAACTGAGGCAGGTAGGCAGTCGGTAGGATCAGCGGGGGGCACTTGTCATTTTGGCTTTGGGAATCAAATTTGCATGCTAAGTACTTAAGTCACTAACGTTTGTTGTTTTAATTTGTTAGGTATGCGCGGCTGCTCTCCAGGGAAGATCAACTTAGCAATTTGCATTAGCATTTGCAAGGTTGGTCTTCTCTTCGCCGCCTACCCCGGCCAGCTCTCTGAGTGCTACTTCTACCGTAAATAAGTAGAAGTACTTATACTATAATGTATAAGTACTTCTTACTTAGGTGGAAGTAGCACTTGGAGAGCTGGCCGGGGTAGGGGAATTTTTTTATTCAATTTCTTAATTCCCATGGGAATTAAAACTTTAATTAAAAGGGGTCACGTGTAAATTTTGTAAACAATTTATTGAAAAGAATTTGTGAAGATTACAATTTGAATAACAATAAAAAGAGATTAACTATCACACATTGTACTCATTCAAGTAACAATAAAAGAAAACAGGACATGGCAGAAGAGAACAATAAACATCGCACTTAACAAAAGTGAATTAACACAAGTGAAAAGGCAATGTTAAAAAGAACTTGGTCTTTTCAAGATAAATGCTTACACTTCAAGATAGATAACCACAAAACAACTAGGAGTGGATAAATTTTTCGAGTTTGACAATTGATAGAGGCGTGCAAAACAAAACACCAAGTTGTTTCATAATTTCAACGAAATATATGGCTCAAAGATATAATAAACTAGATGGAAATAATAACACTCATTTTCTTTCTGTCAACGTTTATACATGAGAGGGATCTGTTATAGATGAACTTTCTCATAGTATTTAAAGTAATGGTTAACTAGTTTTGGTGTCAATAAATATTCCTTATCTCTAAATTTACTTAACATTTTGTAAAAAAAAATGATCAAATAACTGTGTAATACAAAATCTTATGGAAAGGATCTCCATGATGAAATTTCCATCTTATAAGCCACATATTTCACGTTACTTTTTTAACCTGACAAGATGTAATTTACTTGAGATGAACAAAATTTTGGTTCGAAAATTTAACTGAACAAAAAACTCAAATGTTTTTGTAAAATGTTTTTGTAAATTATAAAGTTAAATAATGTATTTGTATTGTAATAAATGTATTTTTCAAACACAATAATGTTGAACACAATTTTGTTTAGCTAAGAAACATACATGTCAAATACAACAAACTGTTTTGTGACACATGTAGGAAGGAAATGTTCCACAATTTTAATAGCAAAATCTCAACAACTTAAGTTTCATTTTGAAGAAAGGTCATAACAGACGAAAAAATACTCCAGAGTTGGTAAATTTAACTCACTTAATATAGGTGCAGTGTGCAACAAACTAAAACTAGACTTTTTTCTAGGAGCAAACTGAAATAAGCCAAATATAAACAAACATAGTAGAAAATGAATGCATAAAGTATTTGAACGTCTGTAAAGCAGAAGGCTTGAAAACAATGAATTTTGGTCAATCAATATTCTTGTCAGGTCAAAAACAAATTGCTTTGAAGCATAAACTTTATCTTTACTTACTTCTTGAAAAGACCATGTTCAAAAGCCATGTAAACCTGTTTCTTGAGTTATTATTATAATCACAAAGTGGAACTATTTGAATATAAAAATAAACTGAAGCCAAGGAAATGAACTTCTCCAAGTTAATTTTATTTGTCAAACAAGAACAGGCCAAAAAAGGAATAGAAATAAGCCAAAGAAAATCTTGTAACTACCTCATTAAATCTGATTCAAAATTCAGCTAATGAAATATAAAAATAACGAATATATAAATTCATCACCCAAGTCAGTTGTAATCTCAACACCATCAAACTCAACTGCATTACTGCTCAATTCAGTTTCGGTTCAAATTTGTTGAATTTTTTTGACAAATCTACTTCGCTGCCTGTCTGTGTCCAATCCTTGCATTGAGCATAATTTTCAGGAATGCCACATGCATGTATGAAATATATTTTCACTGAACAATTCCTTAAACTTTTGAGGGTTGTTTTCTTGTAATTCCATCAAAAATCATTTTGTTATCTGGTTTTGTTTCTGTTTACATACAACAATAATCAGTTTGTAAATTTTGTCTACTTAAAAATGGAGAGTAGTTTTGGTGCTTCAGTTTATTTGTATTCAAACCAGTTCAACTTCATAATGCAGAAAAACTCAGTTTATGTTACTAGATTCTTTGATTTTTATTGTTTGCTCTAAAGTTGAAGAAATTACTATTGAAAATCACAAAGACTGAAAAATCACACAAATAAAGACTTGTGAGGGTTAATGCTGCTGTTTAGAACTCAATTTGTGCTTTTTTAGACACTCTAATTGTGATTGGTAAGAAGATGGCACAATGCATACTATTTCTTTATGCAATTCAAGTGAAGTTTAAAAATGGATGCTAACTAAATGTTTGGGATTGTAAAAACCACCAAAAATCAGAGACTTTTGTCAATTCAGTTTTTGAGTGAAAATGCATGAGGCTGAAAATAAGATTCATGAATTTTGGGTTCTCAAGATGTGAGTCATTAACACACACAAACTCCCATTCATCAGTTGAAAAATTCATGGTGTCAGACTGGGAAAATAAACAAAGAGGATTACAATATTTAAGCCTTAGAACACAGAGAGAGTGTATAGCCAATTTTTGTGATTTTCAAATGAACATTTCAAACTTTAAACAAACAATAAAAGCTAGTCAATTCAAAGTGAGAAGATTGAGACAGTAAATGGGCAATTGTAGAGTGACAAAAATTTAAACATTTGGGATATTTGAAAAATCAGTGATTATTGAAGGATGTTATTTAAGATTTTTTGATTTTTTAGACAACTATCTCAATCTCCTCAACATTAATCACAAAGCTAAATAATGACAAAGCTAAATAAGGAAGCAAACAAAATGTATGTCCAAAATGCTAAACAATAAATCAACTTTTTAAAACACAATTTATCATTATTTGGCTTTATAGACACTAAAATTAAAATGCTTTGAGAATTATGTGCTGCTGTGACCTGTGCTAAGGTAAAATTTGGTATTCCATATTTCGTTTGTGACTTGACTAATATACAACAATTTTCCAAGACTTTGATGATTAGTCAAAATTGAAAACTTACAATAACTTCAGTGGTCACAGGCAAGCCTATAATGTCCAAATCATTTTGTGATTAAACAAAAGAAGAAAATATCAAGACCTTTTTGTATACTTTCCAACATTGACAGTGTTCCTTTTTTCATGATTGACAAGATGTCAGTCAACCATTTAAAGCATTCTTGGAACTTGCTACTTACATCTAGAAAATATTGAAAATTGAATGTTGAGGATATTGAATGTTGTGATTTTTAAATAAATTGACAGATACACTGTCCTGAATGTTACAGGTAAAAAGTAGAAGGATGACATGCTTTTTGCATACCATTTCACTTTTTGCAATTATCCAGTTGTGAAGAGAATGTGAAGCATCTAGTGTTTGATCTGCAAACAAATTTGAAAGTATCTTATTTGGAATATGAATAAATGACATGGCAAACAAAAAATAAGAGTAATATAACAAAGCAAGGGGTAATGTAATAATTAAATAACATGCCAGTGAAGTACATCAAAAAGGTATATATTATAAATCCCAAAGTCTCTCTCTTTCCTACTAGGGGCCTCAAACTTTTGTGCACAGAATGCACCCAGTCCAGGCCTGGATTTGCCTGATCTAGCACATCCCTACATTAAAGTCAGCAAGTAAATCATGCCTAGATGCCCTTGCATTTATTTCTCTTTATACTAAAGATAAATATGTTTAGCACTACCAGGGCCATCAACAAATGGATTTTGTCCTATAATCATGGTGTTCTATGATTGCTTCAACCCAGTGAACCCACTTCCCCAGACATTCCAACACTTTTGACAACTGAGACATTCCCAATTTTACCATGTAAAGTATACAGTTAGTAGCACACTGAGCGCAGCCCGCAAACATTATGTCCACTTCAGTCGTTGCACTCTAATTCTCACTATAAGCACTCCACGAGAATAAAAGTCTTGTCAATTAATTACAAAACTGGCAATTGTTTTTAGCTACAAACTCCCACTGAATTCATTTGTCAAATCAATATTATACGATATTGACCAATCTTACCCATATTTATAGAGTGCAACTAATAAACAAATTGGCAGCTGGCCCTTACCCCCTTTAACCAAGACAAATTTTATAAAACTTGCTTGCCTCCCTCCCACTTCACCTTATTGGAGACTATTTGAAAAAATTTTGGCCAAAAAAAGTCGACAGTTGCAAAGCAAGTTTTGTTGGGCAAATTTGCACCCCTTTCATAGTTCATACTCTTTCAAAATTCACAAAATCAAAACTTTGCCTTTTCAGTTAGTATCTCAGTTAGTATTTGTACCGGATTTAATGGTTTATTATCAAGTAATCTCAATAAAAACGCAGCTAGCCTTTGTGTTGAGGAGCGATCATCGCCAAGTTTGGTAAGCACAAATTTTATACTCCAATATTGTACTTAATTCCAATACGATTTCATAAAAAATCGTTTTCTATAAGCAATCCAGATAGTATACTATAAATACAGATAGAAAATAAAGCATATTACCTTAAAAACATAGTCACTATCAATAAAATCCTAAGAGACCAAGATCTTGATGCTTTCGTTGTCGTGAACAGAAAAAACAGGAAAAATTTTCGAGCACCGTCGGTAACCGAAGCTTGCGACTTTCTGTCGACCAATTCCGAGCAGGTTTCGCATACTAATTAGTTCTGATCCTGGCTGGTGTGTTGCAACTGGACGGTTGCGGATGCAAAAATAAGGATGAGAAATTGCCAATGGATGTTAAATTAAAGCGCGGATGGGGAGATAAAAACACCAAATTAACCCTATTAGATTATTGTATCCCACAAATTAGTGCGATTCTTGCAACTTGCCGCAGGTATTTACCTTCAGCTGACAATAGTGCTACAGATATGCCCACTTCCGATACTGGAAAAAATACACCCCAAAAAACAAAACCAGCTAAATTAATAACTCAAATTGGAGATTACATTTAGTTTTTTACATATTCGACATATAGGTTCATAATGATGAACGAAGGCTCTGCTTTTTTACAAATATTGCTTGGCGAGAATTTGAAGAAATCTAGTGTTTCGTATTCGTTTTGCATTCTGAAGAATTTCAGGAGGATTGCAACTGTTTAGTTCTGACTGGCTGATCGCTTGAACCTAAAAATAAAAACAGACTTTATATAGTGTTTTCCATACTTCATCATATAGTTTAGCGTTTTAAAAAATGTCTATGACAATTTGTGAATAAACTGTGTTTATAAACTCTAATCCTCATTTGAAACGACCTGGCCTTTATAACCAGCCAGCAACAGATTTGTTTCAACAAATATTCTTTACACAACTTCATAATTACTTACGGCAACTTGTTTCTTGTCATTTTCTCCACGCTTACTGTGGGTATCTGAAGTAATGTCAACGAAATCAAAACTTGTTCTTCTGATGAAAACATTTTAGGCAGTTTCAAAGCAGTGCTGGATTAACCAGTGCACAGGGGGGCGCACACCTATTTAGGCCCTGGTCAACAAGTGAGAGTCATTCCTCCCACCCACAATTAACTTATATTAAGAGTTACGAGTAGTTATTGCGGTTAAGTAGTTATTGTCAATCTTAACATCCTAATTTTCTTGTCTGCATAAAGGTTTCTGTGCTAAACTGTATTAAGATGGATCCAACATGATCTGATATGGGAAGAAAGGCGGCTCTGCCAGCTCTTATCACTATATGCAAGTTCCATCACTTTTATGTCACACGTCACCCACCCTTACTTTATTTTAAATAACTGCATTTCAAACGATACTTAAGTTATCGTAGTGTATTACTCTAATACTTTTCTGCTTTACAATGAAAATAGCACTCCCCCTAGCACTCCATGTGACCAGCGCTAAAGGCACCCTTCCCCTCCTCCCAACCAGCTAACCCATCCCTGATATTACCCAAGACCAGTGAATTAGACACAACCAAGTATATTGTCATGACAGTATGACGCTGAATGCTAGGGGCATCCCTCACCCCTGCCGCAACTAAAAAAACTTGCTTGCCCCACCACTGGTTTGAAAAGCATTTCTAAAACTCATTAATAATTCATGAAGGAAATTCAAAAGAAATACATATTTAATTAGTGTTTTGAAACTAGTCTTAAAAGCAGTTGGCGGATATGATTGTCTCAGGGGACAGCGGGGCTGATTAAGTATTCGTTTTCAAACTACTAGTAGTTTGAAATTTTTCAACGTACTAGTAGTTTGAAATCTTTCAAGGTACTAGTACTTTGAATTGCATAATTGATGAGTTTGAGAAGTCAGTTTTCGCCTCGGACTGGAACGAACTCCTCGTACTTGAAATTCCGGCAAAGTCCTCTGTCTCGTATTTGAACTATTACTTCTAATCCTGCGTGAAAACGCTTTTACTCTGGGGTCGTACGTAGAAACACCTGACAAAATTTTGGGCATGTTCGACTAGTGGTGTTTAAGGCTGCTTTCCATTAGTACGTTTTTCCAACGTGTGTGCACGCACGGAAAAGCTTAAATCTTTTTAAATTTTATCTAGGTAATAATTAATATAACGAATGCATATTAAAACATTCATAATACTGTATGCCGTCCTTCTATTCAATCAATTATTTCGTAAAACAAGGTTAAAATGATATAAACTTTCGCAAGTGGAAAAAACACAATAGTGGAAAGCTGAGCTCTGATAAGAGTTAAGGAAGTTCTTTCCTCTTCATTCATTCAATGAACATGCCATTTTGCAAAAAAATCCGGTAAAAATACGAGACAATGTGGATAACAAAATGAATTTAAGGATACGAACAACAAACTCCAGTAAGGTGATGTCCCAAATACAATTGTAGTAAAACTCTGAAGCATCGTTCCTGGAAAAAGAGGCACAATTTCAAAAAATGTTTGGGCCAATTTAATAACTGTCTTCGAATGATACAAGAAATCGTGCTGATTGACAAGTAGACGAGGGAAGTAAAAGAGGGACCAAAGACAGTCCGTGGACAATGTTGATAATTGAACTCCAACCTGGCATTTCCACAATAACTGCTCACTTTTCACAAACTAGCGCAAAAATGCTACCTATTTCTCAATTCATATTCGTTTGTGGGAAATTTATGCAAAATCTCAAATCGCAGTATATGATGCTTTAACGATGTTGCTGTAAAAAATGGTACAGGATGCTAGTGATACCAATGCTATTAAGAGATATCAAATAATAATTAAATAATGTGGATGGCTAAGTAGTCATTTCCCAATTAAAAGCCAAAAAGCATCTAAGGATTGCTTGGAGGGACAATGAAAAATGGCAGAAAAGTTTCAAAGGAAAGCCTCATATCTTGTTTGCACTATTCGTTTCTTGTCCTGTGACTGATGCTCCCTATTGCACTGACTTCCCCCCTCTCAACAAGCCATTGCCCGATAAGGAAATCGCTGATATAAATACTGCACTTAAAAGAATGGAACAAGCAATCTAAACATAGCTTGTGCAGCATTATAAAGATATTACAACATCACCCACGTTCCAAGAAACTTACCGTGTTGTCTGTTTCATGGCATTAAACGCCAAAGTGTAATCCAAAGGTTCTAAAAATTGACAAAGCACAGCAACCTACAAAAAACAGGAAGACAAATACTAATTTAAAGACTAAAAGTTTTCACTGTAAACTTGTCTATAGTCCGCAGAACAATGTTGTTGATAGCTGTGAACACATTGTTCATTGCTCATATATGTGGGATAACATCGTTTTGGCTTGTTCCCAACAGGGGAATAGCCTGTTCAATTTGCTCATGCAACCTTAACATCAAATGTATAATTACCTGCGTATGTGCGTTGAAGGCAGAGCAACATGCAATCATTTTACGGTATACCTAGAAACATGAAATGCATTTCTGGAAAATATTCTTCAAAATCGCCAGATATAGCAGAGTTCAAAATAGCAGTGATAATATCTTTAAAAATGAACGCTTTCTAAGCGTTTACTTGCACATTAAAATATTTTCATTGAGTCCTGTACACAACTTGCACATTAACGACCAAAGAATCATCCCCACGAATTTCAAATTACCGTGTTATCCCAGACAGCCTTGGGAACGGCCAGCGCAAAGAAATCTGAGGCCGCAGCACCAGCTTGTAAATAACATCGCAGTGCATTCAAATAGTTCTCATTTTCTAGGAAAATAAAATGACAGCACGAAAATGAAGCTATATCTCTAAACAAAAATCCGGATTTCCCTTTGAATAATCGTAGACTAAAGGTGACGGATGTACGAAGATTGATACCGTTATTCAGATAGTGATTTTTTCAAACTTTCTAAACATGTCCAGTAACTTTTAAAACCAATATCAAAGTTCAACATCTTCGACTTGAAGTCATTTTTTATCCCTTGCGAATTCAGTATCCCTGGTGTCATGGCTTTTTATGCAATTCTGCTGCGATTGAAAAATCACTATTCGATGGATAACGTTATCCAAAACCGACGCCTGTATATTAGCTGTACCATAGAAAGTGTCTCCTTGAGTTTTAAGGAATGTGGGATTGAATGGATGGACTGTGACGCTGTGGTCGATAACTTCGAGTAGAGCCAGTCCAACTTGTGGGAATTCTATGGAAGAAGATCTAAAAAAAGCCCAGGAAAATTAGGTCAATTGGGTGAAAAAGCTTATTTACGGTCGATTTCACTATAATGACAGTATTCGTTTACAAACCAGCTTGCAAATGCCGAATTGAACTTTCGAACGTTATCTTAAATCGACTGTACAATTACTAAAGCGACGTTGCATCAAATATAAGATTTTGACCAACTCATTTTCATGACATACAAGACTTACGATGGAATAGACGTCGGCCACAGATGACTGTACATGGTCGTATTCTTTTGTTCTTTACTTTCTTCGTCGTTTGGGGTTTCTAAACCTCGAATGCTTTCCAAACACGACATTAACAAATGCAAACATGTTTCGTCCTAAAACAAAGTTTGTGATATTCAGTTCGAGATGCTGTAGTAATGCGTCATTGATTTGAAGTTGGTTTTTCCACGGCAAACAGATCTAGTAACCATCTTACTCTGATTATGTTTGAATGAATAGAAAGCCTGATCGAACTGCATTCACGACGCAACGTTTCGACACTCCGGTCTAGTGTCTTCATCAGGGGTGCCCTGATGTACCAGCGCGGCTTTTTAAATATATAGTCGAAGGATGTTCTAGGCAGGCTTGGCGATGGCATCCCTCGAATATACAAGGAGCGCGATGTTATGTCAGATCAGCCACAAGAACCTCGAAACGTTGGGTCGTGGATGCAACTCGGTCAAGTTTTGTATTCTTTTAAACATGACGCCGAGTGTCGCGGGCGTAATCTCCAATATTGCTTCAAATGATTGAAGCTACGTTTTTAATACTAAAACATGTGCTTTAATGATTTCTTTGACAAAACAACATTGATTGAAGAAGGACTAAATTAAGTATACACAGCTAAAACGCATAAGTTGCAGTAAGTCTGCTCCTGCAGGCTTGATACCTGGCAGTCATCAAGTCGATATCAGGATGCGTTGGCATCGCTTGCTCTTGCTTGATGATAACAAGTCTACTGCAAGTTGTCAAAAAGCTTAATATAAGTTGATCGTCAAGACTTTTTATCCACAAGCGTGATGCAAGTTGTTCCAACCATGTATCTTAAGAAACTCGCGCAATGTTATTGGTCAGTCACATTTATTGTCTTACCTTTATTTTGTGAATAAACTTCACGAAATGTGGTCTAAAACAAACATTGAAAAGCATATTAGGCAGAAGTGAAAGGATAAATTTCTTGTACATTTCCTAACCTGCACGCGGTATTTTCATGTGCTCAGTATAAATTTCCAGGTGACTATTGATTTCCCTGCATTGTGATTGGCCAAGATTCACTGTCGCTGAAGTGATAGTCACTGGCCAGTAACTATACTGTGAATATAGGCTTGTAATCACCTCACCTTCGGCGACTAATTGTTAAATACAGAATAAACCAAGTTGCTTACAAGTGCTCAGGTTCGCGTTTCATGTCTATAAGAGTACCGTCTGCCAACATTCGTTTATGCTGAACTGTCGATGTGAATATTTTCAAAACTACAAAAAGAAATAGAAAACGGTAACAGACACGGCGACTCTGAGGTGGAGGAATCTTAGGAATAATATCATGAGGTTGGGGAGAGTTACTGTCTATTCTCGCCTAGTTTCTCGGCCTTTTCTCTTCGGCCTCACTATTTCAGGGTGGCATTTTAATAAGGTTTCCAGGTCGACAGATTTGATGGAGACCGCGAGAAAACCTTGCACAATTCACAAACCTGCCCCTCTTTACATTGTTCTTGCACTTCCAGTAATATTTTATTCCACATTGTACACCGATGTTAACGTATAACGTGTGAAGTACATGTACTGGTAACGTTCAGGTAAGGCTTATTTTATGTGATTTACTTCAAGTCTTGATGCGTATCTACTTACAAACTAAGAATTTATCAGGCCTTCCCCGTCAGTTTTAACCAGTGAACTCTATAAATACTGGAACGATAACTCCAGATAAAAACCCTACGTTTGGGTGAAGCCAAGATGGCGGCAACAACTACAAATGTCGTAAACAGTGTGCTATTTTCCCGAGGTATTTGCTATTTTTAAAAAAGACTGTATCGCAAACTAGGTTATAAGTTCATAAACCATAAAATTGCCTCTCAAATCAAAATAAAAACATCAAATATTGGTACATTCCCAGAAGAATGGTGTCAACCGCGCCGAGAGAAACAATAGAAAAGGACTGAGCATGATAACCTATTGATAACCAATTTGGCTTCAAAAATGGCGGCCAAGTTATCGTTCCAGTCTAATTTAGAGTTCACTGGTTTTAACCGTTCCAATCACAACGCAGGACGGCCTGGCACTAGGCTGAGTCAGTTCAATAAATTTCTCAGAAAACAACATGTGAATATGGCAGTTGCTTTCGTTGTTAAAAATTATGACTCACTGGTGTCCCACATGATTTTGGCCATCTTCCTCCACATCGGTGGTTTAGTAAGGGTCGTACAGACGCCAGAAATACTACGAGCAAGCTTCAAAGACAAACAAGATTAGGTAAACAATGGACAATTTCAATGTTAACCTACATACGGGTCGGGGGGGGGCTGAAACCGTTACCCGTCGGGTGTTATTCAGGCTGTATGTGGATGGTTTATCAATGTTTTCTTTTGTCATCAAGACATATAATAGGAATAGATAAACGCGTTAAAGGCTGTTTCCAGCAAACTAGAGGCGTCAAATTTAAAATATTTATGTACAATAAAAAAATACATGCAATGAGGTCGAACAATCTAACACTACGCCCTATCGCTGAAACAAGGGGTCCTGAGTCGTCACCTTACCTCCTTATAGTCCATAGCATCTTTGGTTCCTCTGATATCCAAATCAGTAAGAAACGCCCATTCTTGAACATTCAGCAAATATACAACCATTGTTTCAACTGCATGAGATTTCGGAGCGTAATCTAATAGAAATCAACACGAACGTCTTAGAATTACACTAGTCTTCCATCTAAAACTATAAAAATCTCGTGTCGAAAAGATGTGCTCGAAACAGGCCTGTACGAGGCGAGAAACGCCACGGACGTAATACAGGTTTCGGACTTTGCTGGTTTGATGAAATTTTTTGTCATCAAATTGCATCAGCAACACGCACAAGTAGCAGCACGTTTGCTCCTGCAGGCTTGTACCTGGCAGTCATCAAGTCCAAATCAGGATGCGTTAACATTATTTGCTCCGGCTTGATGATAACAGTCTGCCGCAAGTTGTCAACATGCTTGATGCAACATGATTTTTGCAAGTACTTGCTGCAAGTTATTGAAACAACTTGCATCAAGCTTGTGAATGAAAAGTCTTCACAATCAACTTGCATCAAGCCTGTTGGCAACTTGCAGCAGACTTGTTATCATCAAGCAAGGGTAAGCGATATCGGCTTGATGACAGCAAGGTAACAAACCTACAACAGACTTGCGTATCTGGCAGTGTGCAGGAACAACAACACAAATTTTATTCACGATCTAATATTTGGACACTCAACTAGAAACGACTGTACCAATCCTGTCGACAAGTAATTGGAACAACATTCCTATACAGCAATGCTAACACTTTCGAAGAAAGAAGTTCTAACTAGCTCCAACTTGTGCCGCAGTGCAATGCGCATGCGCTAACAAGGTAATGAAAAGATTCCTCACCTGAAACTCCAATGGTTACATTTGACATGATTCTTCTCATGACATCAGGCGAACTAAGTGGAAACAATGGGCATAAAAATCAACTACAGACCTCATTCATTGTATGGAGAAAACAAAACCAGAAGTCAAAGTATTTGAGGAAAAATGTGAAAAGTATTATGCTAGAAATTGCAGACAAAACAACCTGTGCATTATGGTTGGACAATGTTCAGGATGAAGTAAAGAAAGCTTAGTCATATTTTTGGCCTTGAAACCACACACTTTTTTGTCATGTTTAAACTAAATTATGTATATATTAAATAGTAAGCAAGTTGCAGTGCTCTATGCAGGCTTGCTGCTGTTTGCCATCAAGCCGACACCAAGATATTTTCGCATCGCTTGATCGTAACTCTGCTGCAAGTTGTCAAAGACTTGATGTATTTTTACTGTCAAGTCACAAGCTGTTCCCAAAACAAGTCTGACTTTCACAGACTTGATTTAACTTGATGAAAAACTTCCAACAAGCCGGAGAAAATCCGTAAACTTACGTCAAGTCTATGGCGTTTTTAGGCGTGCACATCACTATCTGCTGTAGTAATTTCATTATTTTGCAATGCAAGCAATATTTATTAACATAAAATGGACTTTTTACTTGAACTTGTAGGAAAACACATACACTACACGTACAGTTTTTCACGATTTTCCTCTGCCATCAAAATGTTGTTGACCAAAATTTCCTGCGACAAGAAATTGCTCAATTTATCGAAGGTTGAAGTGTTGCCATATCGCTGACGTTGTTCTTGGATCGTCTGAAAACCAAATTCTAAGAAATTCTTTGCTCCAACAAAGTCCTACAAAAAGTGCAAACCAATTTTGAGCCGTTACGCATAAATACAAAGTCAGAAAACGGACAAAATGCAGCCCGATTGATGCAGGCTTGGTAGCTTGCGGTCATTAAGCCGATATCTTACTCCGGCTTGATGATAACAGGCATTTTTCAAGTTGTCAACAGACTTGATGTAAGTTGATTATGAAGACTTTTTATCTATAAGCTTAATGCAAATATCAAATTGCAACTTGACGACAAACTTGCAACCAGCCGGTAAAATCCAGAACTTGCGTCAAGTCTGTGACGTTTCTGGCTTGGTCATACTAATGACACGGAACATTCGCTTTCACAACTGTCATCCAATCAGCCTTCATATCCATTCGGTTCCTGGAATCAAGCGGAAATGTTTTTGCACGCTGCATATATATTTATCCACTCTGGATTCTTGTAAGATGGTTGGTAAAGGGGGTGTCTGGATCACGTATTCACGTTTCACAGCAGTGAAAAAAAAAACAGTTTCACAATTGTTAAAAAAAACAGCTTCAAATTTCATCTACTTTACAGTTTTTTTACAGATCCATATCATGTTCCACGAGACTATAGACTCTTATTATTCCTTAATTTTCTTTCAATATTTTAATCCGCTAATGTGTATCGACCACTGAAAGCCTCCGAAGAATGTTTACTCTTATTTGAATAATCGACTCACAGTTGAGGAGCTTGCCACCTATTATCCTCATTTTAAGAAGCATGTTGATTGAGAATCCCGCCTCGCGCGTGTGGAACAAATAACATTTCACAGCTCCAAAATCAAGCATTTCACACGAACAGATATCAGCCGATCACGTCTCACGAAAATACCATTTACCACCCTCCTTTAAGCCCTAGTTGTTTTAAAAGAGACCCCAAAGGGTTTTTTTCATGGAATTTTTAGGACCGCAAAACGCCCTCCAAACTTAATCCCCACTCGAGTTTTGAAACTCTATATTTTACCAAAATGTTGAGTATATTTAAAGTGCAGTTGTTTGAGTGAAATTTGTCACGAAAAGAGTCATTTTTCAGTTGAAAAACCAAAAAGTAAGAAAAATTGTCTGGGAATCAACTAACAACACAAGAAAAACCATACATTATAGTTATAGTCTTATAATGACTCTTTTCAACTGAAATAATACGCCCTGTGTCAACTATTTTCAGGGGGGGGCAGCCACTTCAGAGTCCAATGCAGTTCAGCTAAACATAATCCTCACGGTAAAAAACGGACCCAAAAGAAATCCCTAAAAGAAACACTGACCGTCGCCCCCTTCCCCTTGAGATAAAACACACCTTCCTCTGGGTACATTGATTAGCTTTGCTAAACAGGACGTGCATTTGATCTTGCTGAATATCATCTTTCAAATCTTGAATATACGATCCATACAAAGCACTCTCGTAGCCCTGAACAAACAACAATAACATTAACCTTTTGTGCAACTTACTTGATACAATATACTTACTAAGCTTTGTGGAAACACCACGTAAATTTATTATTGCAGAGCTTTCGATCCGTAAGCTCGGATCTTCATCAGTGCTATAATAATACGATGAAGATCCGAGCTTACGGATCGAAAGCTCTGCAATAATAAATTTACGTGGTGTTTCCACAAAGCTTAATAAGTATATTGTATTCACCATGCAAACGTACAAGAAACTTATTACTTGATACAATTGGATGTTCCAATTTCGCTCTTACATTTGCATATTTTACCCCTGCTAGGAACGCGCAAGTAGGAACGCGTAAACACGTATTTCAAGAACGAACGAAAACAATTCTTGGGTTTCACTAGGGCATTTTGCAGTAAATATGAGTGGAGGTCGATCCAAAATGTACTGAGGATTATGCTGTACTTGAGTGAACAAATCTCACGAAATTGCACATATCTGCTGCCTAACACCAGACCAACACATACAGTAAAAAATTATTCCCCCCCCCCCCCAACAATGACGGCATAAATCGATTTGGAGTTGATCCCTAGTGAAATTTATGATGTCACATGAAACCCAAGTTTCTCATCAGTGCACCGAGTATGTCGCCCTATTTCATGCAGTTTACTGGCCGCCACCAGCCAGTTGAGCGTTCTTATTCACCAGAAAATGCAATTGACTGGCTGGCATAATGGTAATGATGTGCGTAATGCGACATGCGTGCATGGACACACAAACTTCTCTCGAGTGGCAGAAATCCTGTGTAAAAAATCATCTGTGTACAAATTCATCGTATATGCCACCATCCGTCGTTCCCACGACAGACAACGAAAACAAACAAACGAACACAGAGGTCGACAAGCATAAAGTGCACTCACTTTGGCATGATTCTTGTGTGGATCCGGATCCCGGCTGTGCAGTCGCATGAGTATGCTTGGGATCTGGGACGGACATGACGTAGTCTGTAAGTCGTGTTCCAATTGGCTGACTTGTACTTGAACATCAATGCGGGCATCTTTTGATGTTTAAAAAGAGAAAATATCACGCGAATATCAGAAAACATGATACAACACAAACAACATTAGAGAGGCTAAGATAACCTAGTTCCGGTAAGCGGATACGGTAAACGTCAATTTGTTCATGATATTTCCCCCGGTGTCTGCATGTTTGATCATATCTTTTCTGCTTGTTGCGGTAGACTGTTATCTTCACCAAAAGAACACATGCAGTAATTAGAAGGAAACACACAGGCATTGATGAAAATTTCTTGTGAAACTCATAAATAATTCATAAAGAAAACACAAAGAAAATCATGAGCATGAAGGAGTCTGTATATTCTGATACAGAATTCTGTTGATTTTCATAACTTTTAACTTTCATTTTCTCGTCTTATATACTGAAATGTATTTTCAAAATTACTTTGCAAATTGATCTATAAAATTGGAGAGTTTCACAAGCTATTTACAAAATTCGCGTCCGTGTTGTATCAGATATACAACTCTCGCCTTCGGCTCGAGTTTGTATATGCTGATACAACACGGCCGCTCATGTTGTAAATAGTACGAAAAACCCCGAACCCATTTACCGGAATCGGGTTCCTGATCTTACCCTCTCCACTTGCTAGGATAGCACGGCGGAAGATGATCGCAAGCTTTAGAGCATCTTTCGCTTAGAGCTTTACATAAGCAACTAGCAGAAACGGCTAAGCGACGTTTTCAGTTGTAGTTTTGGAACTTAATAGTCGCTTCCTTGTTTCAAAAGTCCAATCAACTGATCATTTTATGTTGGCATTTGCCGAAATCAAATGTATATATCACAGATCAAACTCGTAGAAAAAATCATATAATAATTATATTTATGCTTTATTATACCTAATTATGCAAAATTATATTTATGCTTAATCGTATTTAATCATGCAATAATTATATTTATGCTAATTATACCTATTTATGCAATAATTGCAATAATTATACTTAAAAGTCTAATTTAACCGTATGTAAGAAATAGGACATATCTTTCAGCAGTCATTGATCGGTCAAATTAAAATCTTCCAAAAAATCAGTAGACAAACATTTAACAAACTACAGATTTATTAACGCTGATTCCAAACATGTATCCTTGAACAAAAAGACTATACACTAATATTGTGATCATATATTCACAAACTAAATACAGTCAAGGGAAATGGGGTCTGGTAACTCCGCAAAGCTTTTGTTTAGCCATGCATGCACAAGCTTTTGTTTGCATGAGCACACAGTACAAAAGGCCCAGGATTTGAGGTTGCTAAGCACATATAGCAAATTCGCCCATAAAAATCTCTCTAATACTTCAAACCCCATTTCCTAAACAATTGTACGTTTTGATAATATCCAAGGTCCCCAAACACCCCCGTTGTACATAGGGGAACCTCTAATGTCCCTATAGGCAAACCACTCCGGCACAGAACGGCTTCTGTACTTCTCTAGTCTTGCCATCAATTTTGCAACTTTCTTAGGATTCCTTCTTGCCATGTTCGTCGTCTCGCTCGGATCTCGTTTGATATTAAACAACTGCAAGTGGCTTTCGTTCTCGTGCTGCGAAGAGCAGTACTTCTGCGTGCCCGAGCCCCGTGCTGGGATCCAGTTTCCAGGTTTTTGTATCCCCACGAGCAATTTCCATCTTCCTCGTCGGATGGCGGCACGGTGACACCACTTCGAACCGTTATATGTAAAACAGTACTTCTTTTTCGACTTGCATTTCTTGTCAAAGTTAAACATGTTTTTTTTCTTACATCTCCTCAACGATATTGGAATGTACTCACGACACTCTTTGCTCAGTCGGTGCTGGTTTATCCTTGATACAGAGTGAGAAGATAGCATGCCAAGTAAAACCTCTTTTCTTGGGTTGGCCGCGTTGCTGCTGATCGTATCCCATTGATTCACTCCGTCCAAAGGTTTGGTGCCGTTCAAATCTCCCTGACTAAGATGAACAAAAGTTGGAAACCAATCGCTGACATGCATAAGCTTGTGACTCTTGCGTCCAGGCAGTTTTATGAGCGGGCTATTCACAAGTCCCACTCCCTTGATACCCCCTTCCCAAAACGAGCCTTTTCCACCGCGCAGTGGCCAGTTGCTACCGCCGCTCATAATTTGACCCCCGTTGTCCGTCGTGAACACCAGCACCGTATTTTCCCACAGACCACGTGATTTCAGGCTCCTCACCAGTTCTCCTACAGCCGCATCAACCGCGGTCACCATGCCCGCCAAATACTGCCGTTTAACGTCGGCGATAGCCTTGTTCCGTTGTCGCCAGCTTCTGGGCACTTGCAAGGGACCGTGAGGTGCCTGGAAGGCTAGATACATAAATAATGGATATTTAGGGTCATGAGCTGAAATTACCCTCTGCGCCTCGTTAGCATACACTGCGGTCGAGTATGTCCCGGATAATCCCTCGGCGCGCGATACGGTATTATTCCGCCAGAAATCGTAACCATAGTGATCAGTACCTTTGACCCTCTCTCGTTTAAAGTATCTATAGTGATCTCCAGAGCCGAGCAAAATCCCGTAGAAGGAATCAAAACCACGACGAGTCGGCGTACACTCTATCATAGAATGTCCCAGATGCCACTTGCCGATCATGTGCGTCTTGTAATTCCTCTCCTTGAGCTTCTGCGCTATCGTTACTTCATCTAAGCGCAGGCAAGTGGGCTGCAGTGGTTGAATGTTACGATACTGACCGGTGTGTATGCCGTAACGTCCCGTTAAAAGTTGGCTTCGAGAAGGCGTACAAGACCTCGACACGTAGTAATCTTCGAGCGTCACACCAGTTCTCGCAAGATTGTCCAGATTTGGAGTATTTATTTCGGAGCCATGAAATCCAACGTCGTTGTAACCAAGATCGTCTGCCACAACGAGAACAATGTTTGCCGGCTTAGCTGACCTCGCCGCGAGTGGATTCAACGTGGCCAAATAAAAACACAGCAGTAAGTGGAAACCCGGAACACAGTGCTCCATGGCTCGCACTGTGTTTATGCTCAAACGTTAGAATGAAATTTCGGGGTAGTACGCTCGCACTCAAACAAAAGGGCACTGTCCTACAATGCGTTTCAATGGGCGCTATTTATAGAACGCGCAAAGAGGCAACGATTGACCAATCACGAAAACTGTTTGAAATTCGGACACGATGTTAACAGCATAACACATTAATTTAAATGGGCAGTAAATAGCAGTAACCTGTGAACATACTCTTTGTTGCCAGGCGCCTGGAAAGACGTCACAATCACGCAAATTTTAGCGACAGAGCCTTTCCTGAGATGAGGCATGCGAAGGAAACGCTTGAAACACGTCAATGGTCACAAAATGCATAATTTGTAGTCAGCGTCGCTGCGTTGAGCTATTAGCGCAATTGGCATTGAATAGCAAGCGATTTGTCTTAGAATTGAGTAACCCGATATATCAGCTCAATGCAGCCAGATGTTAATAGGGTGGTTCATTAGAAAAGGATGGAACGCAAAAAACCTAATGTTTAATGACAATACAGAATAGCTAATACATTTCGAAAAATAGCCAAGTTTATAGATCAGGTGACCGAAGAATTTATTAAAGAGACCGCAAGGACGTTGAAATTTTTTGAGACAGGAAAGCAAATTAATCAACGATGATAGAAAAACCAGTAATCATCAGGGTCGTTAATCGTCGTTTAATTAATACAGCAATAATCCGAGGGGAAAACGCTTCTGAGATAAAAAAATGTACAAACTGTTCCACCCTCGCGAGAAAGGTGTACCGAGCCAAAAGGTCTAGAGTCCACATGTGAGATTTAATGTGGACAGAAATAATTGTGCATGTATGTGAGAGACTTCCAGCCCTCCAGTAAGTGATGAGAAACACTTTTGAATTTGAACTTTTCTTCCTATCTGACCGGATTGGATATTTTTACCAATATATTTATCTGTTGTATGGACGGAAATTAAAGACGGGAAAACAAACATCAATAGAAAAGCAAAGCCAGACACTAATATTTTTTCTTTTAAAATCACTAATACACGAAAGAAATACATCAATAGTTTAATCAATATCTGTAGATCGGATACAGATTTTGCATCAACCTTGATAATTTCTTTGAGAATATGAAGAATACCCATTCATTCATACCCAATCATCATTTTATTTAGACATTTTATAAGCACGATGAACCATTCGCATCCGATCTGTATCTGACCTATAAGCGCTCGCCTTGGCTTGCGTTTGTAAATCAGATACAGATCGGCTGCACGAGCTTTATCTGTTACTTAAATTTCACCAAACTAGCCTCATCAAAGTAATATGTGGTCGAGACACAGTCATTAGTGCACTCCTCCTAAACCAAGGTGTCTCAAGCTGAAAAACATGCTGGTCGCGTTAGGAAGCGGAACTTATGACAATTAGAAGGCTAGGCCAACGCTCTGCCAACTGACTACGCGGTCAGGACGGTTCTGAGTGCGTTACTCTCAGTCTATAACCAAGCTGAAAAATATGCCAAACTACGGCGAGAATCGAACCTCCAGTCAAGGTTCGACGGTATCTCAGTTGACAAAGCAAGGGGCTTAGATTTCAATGGGATAGGTTTGATTGCCAACGTGGGCAGGTATTCAGCTTCCGAGGTGTGTAGATAGACTCGTAGATACGTCACCCTGGCGACTACACGCACGTTAATTTCCCTAGTTCATCCTTCCCATGACGGGCAAGAATCGTAAAAAGAATACAATTGAAATTGGTTAACGTTAGACTTTACCACGTTAATCAACACAGCACGACCGCTTTGGGAGGGCATACAAGCCAATTAGCGAATTTAACTTTGCGATAAACGTCTTTATATCCAACTTCCTGATAAAGGTACTTCTCTTGCGATGGGAATGATTTAAGGGATGATATTTCGGAAGATTCCTTTTGATCGTTTTAAAGTTCTAAAGATCAGGCCCTGGTACATTATAAAAGCGATTTGAAAGTAATAGCTCAAAGGCGTAGGCGGACTTCTTCGATTTCCAAACACCGAAAGGAATTTAAAACACGAAGCGAAGCTGAGTATTCTTAAACGAACTTCGAGGTGTTTTGAAATCGGAGGATTTCGAATAATTTCTTCCTCTGATTTCCAAACGTTCTCGACGGGATTGGTTTTCTTCGTAATCGCTTGAGAAGGGTTAAGAGTTAAACTACCAAACTCTTATTGTCAAAGATTGTGTCATCTTGCACACTCAAAAACCAATACCAGCCGACAATTTCGAAAAATATAATACAAAACGTAATCCGAAGATTAGCATCTTGAAACGCAAAATATGAGTTAAGCAAGAAAATTGAGCAAGTAATATTTCGATTTTATTACAAAATCATCATAATAAAATCGAAATATTACTTACTCAATTTTCTTGTTTAACTCATATTTTGCGTTTCAAGATGCTAATCTTCGGATTACGTTTTGTATTATATTTCATGCGCACTCGATATGTGTCTGAAGAAACACATGAAACATAACAATCATGCGAATCACAGATGTACAGCACAAATCACGTCACACGGACACACACCTTGAACACAGCCAGACGGATAGCCTATAAGGTGCTTATTATATCGGAGGCGAGCTTCCCGGCTAAGCGAGTTGAAAACTGCATATAATGAAAAGCAAACAAGTGTAAGCATTTGATCTTATGTGATTTAAACTCGCTCAGCTGATTAACTCGCCTCCATGAAAACAGCGCCTAAAAGATAACACAGACGACAGTTCAGCAGACGCAAAGCAAGCCTAGTACATTTGCGCATGGCTAATTCTTCACGCAAGGCAGGCTTCCATCGTAAAACTGCGCTCAGTGCGCTGGTTTAAAGTTTCCCATTCCAGATCATTCAGCGCTACTTGAGCTTGTCGTGATCATGCTCGCATGTCATAGACCTAGTATAAACCACTTGCTTTATTTTCAAGAGCTGTTTGCAACTGTGATACAAATGTTTGGGAATTATTTTTCCACATTATAACAACTGCTCCAGCTCGACGAATGGTAATTGGCGAAAACATGCACTACCGTGTACACAGGAGGCTATACAATACCTAAAGGATCTTTTCTTTAACAGGTTTATCTAATGCGAGCTCGTCATGCAAAGATCTATGCTTTGATATCTCACTCTGGTAAGAATTTAAGTCATGCATCAACACGCATTTTTCTCGCAGGGAGAGCTCGATAAACTCTGCATCTGAAGCTCTTCACTGCATGAATCCTACGTCTGCCCGGTGATTCAAGCTGTGTTTTGAACACCAAGGTTACATTTAAACTGGTACTTAGCAAAGAAAAAAACCCCTGGACAGCATCGAGAACAGCGGGAGTTCACGATAAGCAGATCGTTGCGCAATAATATCACTATCTGCTTAGTACAGCTTTCCTCTAAGCCTAACGCGATGAACAACAGTCTGGTCGCGGAATATTGCCAACGTGCGAACAGACATCGACTTAAAATCACTTGAAAATACAAATTTAGCAAGTCACGCGAGTTTGGGTATGGTAGATTACTCAAAAATAGCCTCAGACATATTAATTGTAATTCAAGAACATTTATCAACTGTAGCTCCTCCAGCATGCACAAATCGAACCTATGTCTTAACGATACAAATAGACAACGCTTGCCCTTATACATCAGCTACCTCAGTCCCTCGATCAGCGCTCAGAGCAGCGCACTGGCTTGCAAAGGGCTAAAGGGGTATGTTTGATCTGTACCGGAGGACCTATAGCTGACATAGTCAGAGGACCTATATAGTCGACGCATGCATTATTTGTATGTATTTCGCGCTATATATAAACACAAATATTAAACAAATTTTGGACGTGCATGGGCGTTCCAGTCGAGATTAAGAAATATTTGTTATTATTTGTATAAACTTATTGCACCAAAATATTATTCATAGATTAGTACCTTAAAAATAGCGCAATAAAAATATATTAATACGGTGAGAATTAAAGTAAACAGCTTACTGACATAGAACGCCCTATACGAAGATTGCATAGAGTAACTAAAGCCTTAATTTTCAAATACTTTTATGGTAATTGGAATACGTATTTTTCCTCGGCATATTTTGGCACTAACCGTTGCGCGTATAGCTAATAGCTTTCTACGCAAGTGTCGCAATTTATGCAAATGACACTTTCGTAAATTGGGATATTTATGTCGACAAGGAAGATGTATGACGTGCAGCCGATTATGGAAATTACAAGAATGCAGGTTAAAAAAACATACTAGAAGTCACTGTTGCAAGGTAGTTGCCGCTCTGATTGGCAGATGTCAGCGAGAAAAACAACTCAATTCACAATACGGTAAAATAGAAAGTAAATGGCTTTGGGCAATCATGATATTCTATACATTATAGAAAGAATAGACCCCACAGCAAACTTTTGGAATGATATAATTTCATTAAATGATCAAATGCCTTAACGCTGATACCACTCGAATTGTCTAATCTCACCAAAAATACAAGCGTGTTGAAACTATAGGTAATGACAGCCCACAGTTAATAGAAATCCTATTTCTATTAACTGTGGACAGCCATGGGGTCGACCTGGCTGGTGATATATGGAAATGGTTTATGAAGCCAAGAAGCCGCCTGTCTCAATTGCTTTATCTCTGTAATCAGTACAGGCTGATATTACTTGACACACGACACGAGAGACTGAATCAGAGTTAAAGGGACACCATGCTATGCTTATGTCATCGTTTGTATGTCCGTTTTTCAACTACTCGTTATCGCGTGACCGTTTATCAAGGCGACGGATGCAACGGAGTGTCGATGTATCTGCACAGAAAACAAAGTCTGCCTTGGTTACAGAAGAGATAACAGAGACTAACGCTTTTTCCACATCAGCCAAGGTGACAATCCAGTGTTTTGAAACTTCTTCCAGAAACTTCCTATCCACAGGAATGCTTACCACAGCTCATTCACAGTTAGGCCGGTCTGGCCATAGCTAAAGGTCATACAAAATTCTAAGCGGGCTTAGCTCTAATGTGTAAAATAACTTTATTAGGCCTGAACTTACTGAGCGACTATATTTCAGCGTGTTTGTATCCTTTCTTCGTGTAAGGAGCATTTATTATAAATGGATACCCAAGCTACTTTAGTTATATTTTTTTCGAGGTTTTATTATAGAATGTCCAATGGAAGATTTGATAGCATTTGTTGAAGTGTCGTATTTATTTATTTATTTGTATTAGTATGAAAAGAATGTCTTTAAATATATCATATTACCCCGTATGTGGACCTTTATATAAATATGTTGATCATTTTGTTATGAATTTACTTTGACTATTTTACGCAAAAATACAGCAATTAAAAACCAGCAGGGGACTCCGTGGTTGAGTACTTGAGTGGTTCTAGGTACCGCTTGGCCACGCGACAGGAAAACTACTTATGGCTACAACACAATAATAATAATAGTGTGTGTTTGAAAGGAAGGTCAGTGACGCTCAGATTAAGATTATATTGCTAGCATGTGTGGACTGATGTGTTAATAGGAACTGCACAGGTTGACAGACTTCATATTAGACTGTACCCACCGTTCATAATGCTCAGACCATCGAGAATTTACGAGGCCCACGCTATTAAGGCGGCCACCCAGTGTTCCATGCACAATTACTACCATGTGAATTCTGGCTCCAGCTTTAACTCGATTCAACTCCCAACCCTTTAAAACTGCCAGCTACCTATAACTAACTGAGTTATCACGAGGCTGCTAATCAGTGACCAGCTAACTGGAACGACATGGAAGTGGGGAAGACTTTGATACATCATTGAGCAGACAATCAGAGGAATGAAATGATAACACAAACTTGCTGACACGACACCACACGCCTGTTTGACACGCTTCACTTTATCCACACTCCAGGACTTTGTATTTCCATATTTTTTAAACAAGTATCAACAACTATCGAGGTTAAAACTTCTTTTGGGTGAAAATAGCAAAAAGCCCAACGCCGAACGTTTGCCTTCGTTTTGAGTGCCGAGAAATACCGCCACTGATGTAGTTACAAAAGTTTCACCTCAAAAATAATGTTGTCTTGGTTTGAAATGTACGAAAACAAAGTCCAGAAATATATTTGAAACAAAACAAAACAAAACAAAACGAAACAAAACAAAGAAGCGCACGACACAAGCATCGACTCAAGCATATAAAGCATAAAAAATAACAGAGCATCCGTTGATCATTCTATGTAGAAAAGTTTATATTTAGTGGCCATGCGCTAACGAGCGCACATATCTGTCACCCGTCTCTTTTGGAATAAACAGTGATTATGGCTTGTTATTGGTTTACGTGTTTGTAACCGCAAAATATGCTAAACAGTAACGGATATGGCGACTAAAAGTCACTTAAAGTCCATCAAACAGACATGCGGATTAAATTAACGGATAAACGGCGTTTGCCTGCACGCATTTGCTCTTTTCTAGAAGTTTGTGTAGCCTAGTAGACTAATTGGAGCGCTGATACATCATCTTTCTGCAATACCATGATGGTATAATAGCAGTTGTCACACAAACCGCGCATGCGGAAATTTCAAATCATCAGACGACGGTGCAATGTCTAAATTTCCGTGACTAAAAAGGATGTTTTTAATACGAATGGACCTTTAACCTTTCAGACGAAATCTTGAAAAAAATCGAAATAGGAAAAAATATTACCACAGCTTGAAAGAGCATCCTAAACTTAGTAAAATCGCAAAGTTTGGTTGTAAACTATAGAAAATATAGCCTTGTCTTGTGAAGTTGGCGAATTTTCTGTAGTTTCGTCTAAAAGGTTAAAGGTCCGGCCATTCCTGTGCAAATTCTGGCTTGCCAACTTTCATGAACTCGCGTCTGCGTTTGATCGTAAGGTTAAAAGCTTCCCTTTCAGTAGAATTCACTGTATTTTCAGTTATCTGCCAAACGTGCATTTCAAGAAATTCTGAAATTCTATGTCTTGGCGTACGTCTTAATCAGATGAAGTCAGAAAACGCGTCATTACGAATTCACGACAAATAATTTAAATTTGATTTCCCACACGTACGAACTAAATTGAATTAAAAGTTTTAAAACTGACAATAGTTGGATAAAAATAAAGTCATTCTGTAGAGGCAAAGCGTCTCCTTGCTGACAGAATCTGACAAACATTAACGCCATTTTTCAACAGTCAACTTTATGAGCTCAAATATTTTTCATTTTATTCACATATAATGTTTTATTTCATTATATTTAATTGGGGTGGCCATATCTCCGAAGAGTTTTTCAATGAGGCCCTGCCCAAAAACACATAACAATACAGCTATAGATAAACAGAGTACAATTAAATAGTAAGAATTTAACCTATAAAATATACTAAAACTAATGATATGTACATAGCAAGGTTATCCTAGATACATAAATGTGTTACTCTCAGACAATTTTCCCAAATTTTCAAAGTTAACTTTATGATTTCCTGGCTAACACCCTGATGGCATTTTTTGTTATTTGCACTGCATGTATTTAAACCGTTTTTTGCATACACGGATTGCTTAAAAAATGCGAAAAAATCGTATCGCCAAATCGCGTCCGGTGTGTCTGAGTTTTTAATAAAACCGACCTTGTCAGCAGAAAACAAAAACAGCCATTAATTAACAACATTGATGTCATCGGTTGAACTGTTATCTACAGCACACACGTGCCTAATTTACTCAAAGAACGCGCATTTATCTACAGTATATTTAACATTTAGTCGCCGAAGGCGAGATGATCACAAGCCTCAATTCACTGAGCCGAAGGCAAGTAAATATAGGCTTGTAATCACTAAACCTGAGTTATATGTTTACACGTAAAGCTACGGTTACACATGCGATTTTTATCTCGCGCTGGCAAAGCAGCTGGTTCGCAAATTTCATCGCATTGCCGGCGCGACTGAAATGACAACACGTGCAATGGAATTTTTTGAGCGCATATCAATCAGACTAGTCCCCAGCCCTCTTTTTCATTAGCACTGCCGTCTACTTGCAAGCTTCATTTAACCTTTCGACGGATAGGCGTTCTTAGGATGTGAAATTTTTTCGCGAGAATCTAGATTCTATATTTCTGGCCAAGTGCCTTTATTGCGAGTTTTTCTCTTTCTTTGCTTTTTAAATACATGATTGATATGGAATCAAAACGCGGGATTCTTTTGGTGGAATGAGATTAAAAAAATCAAATCTTCAGGCGTTATTTTCTCAGTGACTGTGAACACTTTTGTGATGTCTTAAATGTTGTGAAAACGAAAGAAACAGGACACACGAGTCCCGAAAAACAGTTTTATCCTCCACTATTTCACTACTCGAATTTCATTGGCTGATGGTTTGAGCAAGTAACACGCGCGTAATATATATTCTGGAAAAAATCGCACGCGGTAACCTTAGCTTAATGATCAACACAACTTTATAAAAAGATCATTTCAAATTTATTACTGTGTAACAAAAAAAAGCTATAGTCACTGGCCAGTGACTATATCACATTCTGAGATGGTTAAGCCTGAGCAATGTAAATGCAGGAAAACCAATACTCACCTGTAAATTTATACTAAATAGCAACAAATGTACTATAAGTGCAAGATAAAGTATTATCCTACCTTGATGAGGTTGTAAGCTGACAGGTGAAAAAGTACTGCTGGCGTTTTGCAAGTCTTGTTGATGTTTCTCAAACGCCTTTTCCAACTAGGAAAAATAATTGGTAATTCAGTTAGTAACGCTAGGAACGAGAGATAGTGACCGAGATTTTATAGGACAAGTTAGTTAGGAAGGTTGTTTTTGTGCAAAACGATCTTGGTTTTCTGTGCTTTTGACTGACCGTACGCCTTAGCTGGAAAAATAATGAAGCATATACTGTATAATTATTCTATACCTCTAAAACAAGTCCTGAATTAGTTTAAAATTATGCTTACATTGGTTACATTAAGATATTTTCCAATGTTTGAATTGAGTAAAATCGCCAATCTTTCTTGCGCAAGTTGTCCAACCAGCAAGGACCTACATGTGATGAATTAAGTAATGAGTAGAAGGGTTTTGGATAAATAGAATAATAGATTGTAATCTTCTCATTCGGGAGGAAGAGGGGAGGGGGAGAGGTGAGAGCGAACAGTACTTACGAGTAATTGAAATCTATAAATCGAGAATGAGCAAGAACTTGATGCAAGTTGTGGATTATACCGACTTCATAAAAGTTTGTCATCAAATTACATCAAGCCCGTTGGCTTCATCATTTTGCATGAAGCTGCAAGTGGAAAGTGGGAATCAGATTGATGCATGCGCCAAGCGACTCGTTATTCACATGCAGACTTGCTGCAAGCTGTTAAAAGAACTTGCACCAAGCTTGTGAATAAATGCAATCAACTTGCATCAAGTCTGTTGACAGCCTGTTTTACTGGCGATTTGAGATCACGCATTGAGTAAAGTCCTTTTGGCGAATAATACTGAAGTGCTAATACTCACGCTATCGCAGACTCCAATCGCAATAAAATTAAACCATTATTCTCGGATTTCTGTTTCTCGTTCAAAAGTGCCACTGAATCAACGAAATGCTACAGTATGTGTGGTAAGAATGTAAAAAGAATTAATAGAATCATACTAGGATGCTAATGCAAAGTGGCTACTCTACGTGGCTACTCTACTCGCTATTTATTTCTCGATTGATAGCAAGTAGCAAAACAACAATTTTCTTGCGTATTTTTTCAATTCAAAGACAATATGTAGCATCATTTTTAACAAAATGACTTAAAAATCAATTATTTATCTCAGTTACTCGCGCTCAATTTCTATGCGTTGAAATCTCGAGCTCGCATAGAAATCTATCTCGAGCTCGTAATCTTATTGTTAATTAGTCCCTGGTATAAATTCGCATGTGATATCAATATCACTTTAATGTTGCGGAATCACTACTTAAATTTACCACAGCAAATCTTTCGAACCGCAGGCTCGGATCTTCATCATTGCTAATAACGCTTCAAAAGCTTTATGATCATAAATTTACGTGGCGTAATAGTGTCATAAAAATAATTATTATAAAATGTGTCCCAAAATGTTATTATTATTATTAAGCCACAAGGGCAGGGTCACCACAACAGCGTGAGCCAATTACTGTGGGCCCGTATTACCTATCCCACCCTGTCAACATTCCCTGTGCGAGGAAACCGGAGTACCCGAAGAAAACCAACGACTTTCGGCAGAGCGTTGACTATACTCATCCCACCTGAGGACTGGGTTCGAGTCCACCTTACTGGGAATCGAACTCGAAACCTTAGAGGTGAAAGGCAAGTGGTCTGACCACGTTATGCCTCATGCTACCGTTTCTCGCATATGAAACATGTTTGATATGAGAAAAAAGGTTGCTTGACGAAAAAAACTTAACCTGCGTGGCAAGCTATCACCCGAGCTAACAGGCACGAGAAACTTTTGCCCAAGATATGGCAAACTCATTACTGAAACCAGACTAACTTACATCAATGAAGCATTTGAATTGCTCCCCAGTAGAATTTTCTAACATTTTCCAAAATTCAGGATCGACACATCGCCCAGCCAAGAGATTTCCTGTCGTGTTACAGCAACAAACTTTCCATGGTAAAGTTTTATCAGCACGGAAATTTTGTTGAATATATCTGACAACGTCTGCTTCAAGACATCTTTTGAATGTGTACGGTACTTGCTGCTCCGCGTTGTCTTTTATTAGTAACGGTACAAGATTCTGAAGAAAACGAAGCCAGTTGTTACACTGTATAACAATAGCATACTATAGCATACTATAGCATACCATACCATACCATGCCATACCACATCACACCATACCATACCATACCATACCATGCCATGCCATGCCATGCCATGCCATGCCATGCCATGCCATGCCATGCCATGCCATGCCATACCACACACCATACCACACACCATACCATACACCATACACCATACACCATACCATACCACACCACACCACACCACACCACACCACACCACACCACACCACACCACACCACACCACACCACACCACACCACACCACACCACACCACACCACACCACACCACACCACACCACACCACACCACACCACACCACACCACACCACACCACACCACACCACACCACACCACACCACACCACACCACACCATACCACACTACACAAAACCACACACCACACCACACCACACTACACCACACCACACATCACCATACCACACCACACCAAACACTATCACACCATAGACACCATGGTACAGTATATTAATTCACCTTGTAGCCATCATATTTGCATTGTTCCATCTGACTCATCAGTGATTGAGAACTCACAAGATCCTCCCGTATAGGACAATGCAGGAGAGAGCAACATGCTGTGTAGTACCCAGACAGACACTTCTTGTCCACTGTGTAAAATGAATTGTTTACACACTGAAAAAAAAAGCAACAAGTTAGACACCAAGTTAACACTGAGTGATAAGGAATAAGAACTTAAACATTTTTACAGATAATAGGTAATTCAAATTAATGGACAACTCCAATCGATTGAGAAGGGAAAGACAAGAATACTAGACGAGAATGGACAGTCTTAAAGGACGTTTATATTCAGCAATAAATGGTAACGCCGGAAACATGAACAAAGGCTATCAGTACAGCTAAAAAGAGCATCTTAAAATTAGTAAAATGGAAAAGCTTGTTGCGAAATGTGATAAAATACCGAAACTTTACCCTTGTAAAGTTTGCAAAATTTGTATGCTCTTTCCAGCTGTGTTGATAAACATCGTTCTTCTTATTTAAATTAAAATTTAGTCCATAATCTGATTTCATAAAAGCGGTCTTAACTAGTATTTTACATCAACGTTAAATACAGCATTCTTCAGACAGTTTATGAATAATCTGTATAACAATTTTGTGTACTTTGAAAGGATTGCTATTGACCACAAATTATGTGTAACCATATTAAACTGTGAGTATTCTACCCTCGGTACATTTACCTGTACACCTGAACATGTTTCGAACAGATTCTTGGCTTTCTCAATGTTTCCCTTGTAAAAATACAGTGTGGCGAGATCAAAGCATATCTGACCAATAATAGACTGACTCGTCACTGTCTTTGTCTCTGAAGTATCCATAACTTCATCTGTTTCTTTCCCGCCAGACAAACCTTCATCTCTTAGTTCACGTTCAGGTTTTTTGCTAAAATGAAAGCCAAACAGGTAAAAAAATACTTCTCTAATATTTTACTCTAGTGCCATTATTTTTTGTTAGTAGCTATACCTTTTAAAGCAAACCTACATATCTAAACACCCCTTGGTCTCAGTGATCTAAACTTAAATCGTTATTCACAATTTGCGATTGTAAATTGCGTATTTACTTGTAAACCGGCTCAACTAAATAATGTATATCCGGTTTAATTTATAACCTGATCAGAAGTTGTTAGTCTCACCACGGTATATTCACCCCCTCCCAAATTGATCAAATTGAACTAACAGTTTGGAAACAGCTAATTTTGGAAGATCCTATTTTCAGTTGGAAAAACAATGCCTGCTGGTTCCTTGCGTACATTATAGATCTGCATCTTGGGCCAGTTGCATGAAAATTTGGTAACGCTATCCGCTGTTGTATAGCATTTTTTCAAACCACACGTGAAATTATGAAAAAAGCGATGACACCAGGGATACTAAACTCACAAGAGGAAAGAAGTGACTTCAACTCGAAAATAGCCGATTTTAAGAGGCAAAAAGTGACTTTAACTCGAAAATACTGGACTTTAGCATTGGTTTTACAAGTTGCCGAGTATGCTTAGCATAAGTTTGAGAAATTCAATATCCGCTGGATGGCGCTATTCAGCTTAGTTTCCTACAACGGACTATATACTGTATATAAGTATCACATGTAAATTTTACTGCAGATTATAAACATATTAACATTTTGATTGGCCACCTATTATCTTCATCATTTTCTGTTGATGTTTTCAAGGGTGGAAGCACAGGAAATGTTAGATCATCTTTCCAAGCTGTAGCTTGTTCCAACACTTTTATTGCCATTACTTCTTCACCTTCAATCTGGAAATGCAAAATACAACAGTAAAAAAAAACAACTTTTGCTTCCTAAGCTGAAGCTGATGCAAAATCTTTACTATCTAACAGCTCAGTCTACTTCTGAAGTCCCATTTACATCAAGCTGTCAAGTTAGGGACCACTCAGCATTTAGGAGGAGGGGAGGGGGGGCTGGTAATTTTTCAACATCTATATATATCATTTTCTTGGGTTCAATTTTTGTGGCCCACCCCTTGTTGTTAGACCCAAAATTATGACCCCCCCTAGAATTCAACTTTTTCTCTCAATATCTGTACATCTGAACATGAACATTTCAGATTAAATATCAGCTCTGTCATACAACAATATACTTTTATTATATTAAAAGACGACTGTATTTCCATGGTGTTTAATGTTATGTTCACATGTTATGTAAAAACAAACTAAAAAATAAATTACACGAAAGGTGAAGTGAGATTTAGAGTCTTTCATAATTTATTCACAATTTAAGTTAGCCCACCCTTTCCTTATTAACAATTGCATTGGCCCACCCCCCAAATCTATTTTTAAAACTCTGGCCCACCCTCCAAACCAACCAGCCCACCCTCCCCCCCCTTATCACCCCTGGTCACTTATTAGATTGGAGGCCAGAATGAAACTAATATGCAGTTTCAACCAACTTCATAACTCCAACCTACAAACTTCAGATGAAAGCATGACACAAAACACAAAAGGACTTCCTTTTTATCTAGTTTACAAAACTGTAGTTTCACCCTGCCTTTATCAAGGTCTGTCCAGCATGGCTATGTTTGGAATTGGGCCAAAGGATTTTCATTACTTTTCACCACTTAACTATGAAGTTATTCTACCGTAAATGAACAGCATACCTTCTCTATTAACTTTTCTATTTCATTCTTTTCATTTTTTGCATCTGCAGGAGTCCTTGAAAATTATCAATTAAAAGTAATATTACAGGATTTTTAAACAGTTACCGACAATTGAAACTTTAAAACATGAAGCTATCGCACAGACACACGTAAAAGTATTTTTACTGTAGGAGGACGGATGGGGAGGGCTCACACAAATAAATTGTCAACTGTAACATGATATAATATATATCAAACATAATGTAATTATGTAGGTAAGTAATAAATGTATAATAGACAAATATCCAGTTATGAATCATAATAAATGTATAATAATATATATTTATATAATAAATTGTAAATATTAAGTACTTTGTAAGTATCAGACAGTACTAAATTTTTTATCATCATCTGATGTGACTTTGTGGGGGTATTTTCTGGGTGGAGGTATTTGATGCAATGGTAAAGAATCAATAAATTTAAGTCTACAAAACATTTTGTAAAAATGAAAAGCGTTACTAAGCATTGGCTGCTGTGAACATTTTGTTTGACTTACTCATTAGTTTTATTGTCAGTTAATTTTGAGGAGCTTTGGTCGACAACTGCTCTGACAATCCTAACGAATATAAGAACATAAAAAGTTTATTTTTATTATTATTACTTAACACCACTACAAGCACAGACCCTTTCTTATGACAGGCCTAATCACTCAAAGCTCAACATACCATCTATAATACAAAAGTAAAGGAAATACAGCACTCTTCTCAACTTTAACTAATTCTGGTGCTCCTTTACCATGCTACAAAACATATTAAGTAAAAAATGTTTGAAAGCATTCCAATTTAATAAAAATATTCCAATTTTTTCCCTATATATACACGACTTAACTGTAGCAAATTGTACTGGTATTTCACATTGTCAAAGACTTAATCAATAAGGATTCAAGGGTTAATATGGTTAGGAGCTTTGGGCATATTAATTAATGCATAGTATACTAAGCTAACAAAATATATGAATAAAAACCTCCATATCTTTATGAAACATTTCCACCAGTTCTTTTAATAGCACATACTGCACATATAATGGAAGCCTGTAAACAACATTTGAATCAAATATTAATTGGCAAAAGAAAAATTGTTTATTTATTTAACAATTCTTATACTGTAATTAAAAGAGAAAATTATTTTTAACGATCGAAGTACAACAATTTTAACATGAAAACATAAATATATTAACTAAATCAGTAGTGTCCTGCATTATGCAAATAACCTCAGAAACACAATGGTAGAAATTAGACAAAAACTACCGGTACCGGTGTATTATTATATATTAACTAACCCTGCTTCCAAAACACCTAAATTCCAATCCAAATATGATGCAACATGCAAAGCAAGTAACAACAATGGTTCCTTTCTTTTAGGATCCGTTTCGCCAGCATCTTGTTTTTCTTGGCCATTCTTGGCAGCACTTTCCTTTTTTGTCTGGACAAAAATAGCAGGAATTAACAATACTTACATGCAAACATCTCTAGAAATACCTGTACCACACATTCAAATGATCGAACAGATCTCCTTTCATGGCGGAAAGCACACCTAAAACCTTTGCATCACTATCCCAATGCACTGCTGTGTAGTCAAGTCAGTTTGAGTGTTATTTTGGATACAATATATAAGATACAGTAGAGTCTAGGTACTTTGATATCAATGTATTCTTAAATTTAATCATGATTTTCGGCATGTATGTTGGTATGTAATTCCACTGAGTGCATGTGTATTAAGTGTAAATCAATTTAGCTGGTGAGTCCATATTTTTATATTGTGTTTCAAATCAAATTGTGACCATCACCCCCCCCCCTCTCACCACGCATTTGACTACACTTACACTTATTGGCTTGATTTATACTAGAGACAGACAATCTGTCAGGATGAACTTGGTCATAGAAAAAGATAGTTTGTCTGATGATTCATCTGTGTGTAAGTGTGAAGAAGCAGATGGATCATAGGCAGATACTATAGCTTGTTGCTTGTGTAGTTCATCTGAATAGTTCATCTTGTGTTTATACTTAGACAGATGATCTGTCACACAGATGATCCATCAAGATGGATCATCTGTCCATTGTATGAATCAGGCCAGTTTCTTCATACATACCCAAGGTGCAGTGCATCCAGATTTTTCAAGAAATTGTGTAATAAGCTGCTCTGCTGATGGGACTGAAAATCAAAAACCTTTGTGAATTCTTGTTTTTCTTTACTTGTTTCATTTAAACTATACAAGATGGTTCAAGCAGGCAGACACATGAAAATACAATAAATTTGAATTTATGGCAACCTAAATCTAGAGTAGTGGGGTGCTCAGCCAACCCTAGTGCCGAATATCATTGGTTACTCAGTTACGCATTCTGCAATGATGGTTATTTAGCCGTTAGCAGGATTTGTGGTAATTTTATTTAATAGTGATATTATTACTGAAATTACTATATCTCACTTTTCTGCTATTTTTGTTTTATCATGACCCCCCCCCCCTCCCCCCATCTCTGGATAGGGGGTGCACACCCCCACCCAGTAAATCCATCCTTTCCTAAATCTGTATAATTACATCCTCCTAAACATATCTTGGTCATCCTCCCAAACATATCCAGCTTTACCTGCATTTGGTGTAGAGAGATGAGTGGTCAAAAATTTGCCTGTTTTGTCAAACACAAATTCAAACCACATAACATCCGGAACCTTTTTCGATTCCATGGCAAATACGTAAACATTTAAACTAGATATTGGATATTTTAACGATTTTTTAAAATCTTCTAAAACAATTTAAATTATATCTTCCCTCGCTCCTTCATCGGCCGCCATGCTTGTCGACCATGCACGAACTGGTCCGGCCATTTCCGAAATGAAAGCACAAAGATTTTTTGCGCCAATTTTGAATTTTTTTATTTTCCAACAGAACATAAATATATCATACAGGAAATTGAAGAAAATATCTTGGGAAAATATAGAAAAGTGCATTGATGTTTTAAATTGGACGAAATTCAGGATGTTGCAATAATATTAGCTATATTGGTTTAATATTAGCTGCACTGAATAAAATTACGCGACGGCTTGAAAATATGTATTTATGTTTTGAAACAAAAAAGAAGAACGAATAAAATATTATCTAATTTATCTTACTATTTATATTTAGCTTTTTGAGCGCCCGAGGAGTTTGCCCGCAACACCTGCATTTCAATCCTAATAAATTAGCCGCCTGCGAAGACTCGAAATTGATTCATCGATATGAACAAGCAACTTTAGTCATGGCTGACTTGGCAAGCTGTTAAACGAGAGCATTTTTGAAACACAATCTGAATAATGAGTGCACGGTTTGTCGTCTCAAAAACAGAGGCTGAAATCCCCGAGACAATTCACGAAAATGCAGGGGACCTGGAAACTGTCGAAGTCATTGTAGGGGGCAACAAAGAATTAGGTATAATAATATCCCATGGCTATTATTCAAGCCAGCTGCGCATATTATAAGAATTTGATCGCTGTATTTTAAAAAACCACTGAATATCACGACAGGAAATCTAAAATTTAAACCTAATTAGCCCAAGTACATTGTTGACGATTTTTCGCGGTTTATCTTGAAGTAAATCGACATTGATTAAAAACATTAGACGTGAATATAATCTTTACTCAAATTATTGAACGCTGATATTTCAATGTGAACTGAAAATGAAACCGATGATTGTTAATTATAAGAAGATTATTTAATTTTAGTTACATAATTTTTTAGAAACGTTAACTTATATAATTATATAGTTTTAATTATTTAGTATTAAATGCAGTTTTAAAAAAAGTTACATAATCCTGCAACTATATGTAAATATGACATACACAGCATCACAGACTACCTCGGCTGTGCCTCATGTTTTAAATATGATAAAATGCTCCTTCTCATGTATTAAATAGTACTCAATGGTTTGACCATATGTAAGTAACAGGACACGACACATAAAACATATTTTAAATATATAATTGCTCCATCAGAAAAGACAAGAGGGCCACAATTTAACTGTAATAAGGACTTCAAATGTTTGCAAATTCATCACAACTATTGGCACTCATCATTTTTGCGTAAATCCTGTCGTCTTTCTCAAATGTTCAGTTCAAAAACAGAATTTATATGAAGTGAGTTTCAGAGTAAAGAACAAGCTAGTTATAATAATTTATTATTATTTTTACAAAGATGGTAATACAAACATAAGAAATGATGTATTTGCTGAGGTAAATCCAGAAGATGAAAGCAATGTCCCTCTTTACAAAGAACAACATGCTGCCGCAGAAACCACAGAGGGAACGTTGCCATTATTTGAGGTAGGGAAATTATTTGACATGCCATTACCTCAAACACTCTTCTAAAATGTCATGACTTCGTGTCTGCAGGCTGACATGCTTAGACGGCCAAAGATCTCCATACTTTTATCACAACTGGGAAATTATCATGCAGTTCAAGCAGCTCCAACACATGTTGATCAAGAAGGAAAAACTGCCTTAAAAAGAAAAGAGGTAAAATACATATATGTTATTTACCGGATAGGAGCTCCGGATGGGGAGAAACTGTGCCCGGGTTCTTGAAAACGGCCTGAGCCCGCCGCGAGATTTGAAACAAAGTTGCCATAAATGGTAAAAAACAAACCATATATGGTAAGCGCTAGGGAAAACCATTAGCGGGCCGGTTGAGCGGTCCGTATACGGAAAAACCCGACTGCTTGTCAGCCAATCATATTACAGCATTCAGTGGGAAACCGGACCGAGAAAAAATAAAAGTCTAATATGACCATATTTTAATGCTTCCATCAACCGAGAATTAGCTCCAGTGATCAGGCATTAGCAAAATTAATTTTTGACCTCACAAAACACTCAAGCCAATTTTGGAGAGATGAATAGTGGAGCTAAAGATCAAACATTCCAGAATTGCATCTCTTGTCTGTGACAACAATGTTTATAAATCTTTGGCAATGGTTACTGTATAAACTTTCAACTTGTGATTCTTATTTTTAGGGTGCAAAAATGGGCACGCTAATGGGTGTTTACTTTCCGACCATCCAAAATATTTTTGGAGTCATTTTGTTTATTCGTCTATCTTGGATTGTGGGTATAGCTGGTGCACCCGAAGCATTTTTGATTGTTTTAATCTGCTGCTGTTGTGTAAGTTGAAATAACTTTTAGAATATAACAAATGGTACAGTTTAAATAGTTAGTACATGGCACACCTCATGAAAATTGTAATAGACTGCAGACAAGAGGCTTTGGTGGTAAATTGTTAGCCTAAGGCAACTTGTCTTTGTCCTCCAAGGTTACAGATTCTATAGTCATTCTCAATGTGATTTGAAGCCCTCCTCAAAGTAGAGTGCAGGTCAATGATCTGGCAAAAGTTGTGGGTTTCCTCTGGGTATACTCTATTTTCATCACACAAGGCGGAGTGGCTTAGATAGTACAGATCTACAGTGAAATTGGTACTTGTGGCAAAATTAAATATTATATAGGTTAAAAAGTTTGATCAGAAAGCTTAAAACCTATAGTATTTGACCCTTAAGAATGTACTGTACATATTACTTTTTTCAGACATTGTTGACATCAATTTCAATGAGTGCAATTGCAACTAATGGTGTTGTTCCAGGTTTAGTATAGTTTTGATTGATGATATTGCAAATGTGTCCAAATAAATGCATTTTACTTAACATTACTATGATAGTATTTTTCTCAAAAAAAACTTTCTTGAAAAATTCATCTCTGCATTGATCATTTTAGCTGGTGGTTCGTACTTCATGATATCCCGAGCACTGGGTCCTGAGTTTGGTGGTGCTGTTGGTATATTGTTCTACTTGGGAACAACATTTGCTTCGTCAATGTATACACTTGGTGCCATTGAAATACTCTTAGTATGTTTAACAGTAACTAATGTACTGTAGTAGAATTGTAGTATAGGTGGAATACCGAATTTTGACCTGAGCAATAAGAAAAAAGATACCAGCAGAGCTAGAAAGAGCATTGTAAATTTGGTAAATTTGCAAAGTTTGGTTCAAAGATGTTGTAAGCTACGGACAATGTAGCAAAGTTTTCAAAATTTGCACATATTGTACATATTTGTATTATGCGCGGGCAAGCCTACCACGTTTGAGGCGAAATTAACGGGAAAGTGTCATCCTAAATGCTCACAAATGACAATTCCCAGGAGGAGGGGTTTGACCCAGCTAGGCAACACGAACATAATATTTTACTGCAGCTGAATTTTAAGAGTGTCTTAACTCTTGAATTGTTTTACAGCACCAAAATTTGCAATTTTACTAATTTTAAGATGATCGCTGCAATGAAGGATTACCTGGATTATAATTGGTCTTATCCAGTGAACTGTCTATTAAATCACTCAGCTCATCTTTCGTTCCTTCCAGACTTACATTGCTCCAGGTATGTCACTCTTTGGCGACGTGCGTTCCAGTGGTGGTGCAACTTCCTCAGTGATGTTAAACAATATGAGGGTGTATGGTACGATATTACTCTTGCTCCTGGCTACCGTTGTCTTCGTTGGTGTCAAAGTCGTCAACAAGTGTGCCTCGCTATTTCTTGCTTGTGTTTTGCTCTCAATCTTCGCCACGTACATCGGTTTCTTTTCTGTTCACACCCGTACAGACACCAGGTGGGCTATTATTTCAATCAACGTGGATTTAGGAAAGGCAGTCAACTTAATGGAATGTCCAAAAACCTTTACCAGCCGACAATTTAATAAAATATAAGACAAAACATACTCTGAAGAACAACATCTTGTAAATTCAAGATATGAGCTGTTAACAACAAGACAACAGTGAAATAGAGTCGAAATATCACCGCAAAACTGTTGTTTTGTTGTTAACAGCTCATATCTTGAGTCTACAAGATGTTGTTCTTCGGAGTATGTTTTTTCTTATATTTAATGGATGTAAGTACTTAAAATTTACCGAATAAATTTAGTTATGCTGGACTCACTTTAGTTTCTGGTTTTCTGCAAATTCGTTTGTTTCCAAACTTTGGAAACCAAGACTTACTTTTAAGTCTTCTATAAACAAGCTTCTGGTAAATTCCTTTAGAATTTTACGTTGACTCAGATAGAGTAGATAAAGTTGTCTAGATAAAGTACTTTTGGGTTCTGAAGTGTAGACGGGTCTTTGATAATCAGTTCTAGTTATCTTGTGGATGAAATCAAATTTTATCGATCGTAAACTCCTGGTGAAACGCTTTTTGATTTCAACAGGATTTGCATGCTTGGTGATCGGTTGCTGGCAAGCAAAGCTTATGACGATTGTTCAAAGAACGACACAAAGCTTAAAGAACTGTTTCAAAGCACATCATTCTGGAATACAACTTGTACTTCGGTTATTGATGGTGCACCTGGTTTGTCTAGTGGCGTGTTTGATGGTAAGCATTTGAGTTGTGTTTTTCCAGTGGTAAATCCAGCAGCTTACCATAGTAACAAGAGAAGAATAGAGCTTACCCATCAGATTTTCTCAAACTTTCTAAACATGTTCGGTAACTGGTAAAACCCATATTAAAGTTCAGCATTTTCCAAAGTCACTTTTTGTCTCATGCAAGTTGAATTTCCCTGGTGTCATTGTTTTTTGTGTCTTTCTGCGGCAGTTGAACTATCCGATGGATAGCGCTGTCCACATTTCGTACGACAAACCCTGGTGGAAATGTACTGTACATAGTACAGTATTAGTACTTATGATATAGCAGACAGAAACTAAGATACTGTAAATACAGTGATATGTTTCCCATATCTTCATCTGTCGTCAACAGTGACGATATTGATCACGTGATGGTTTCCCGCCAATAATTTTGTGTTAATTTAAATAATCACCACTGGAAGATCGAATTCATATCTTCGCGCCGCGGTGTAATGTGCTCTGTTTTTCGTTGTAATAAGAATTGTCACTTAAGGTTTTTATCAATTACCAATGCCGTCTTCTGATGGATGTCATGGAGTGAATGAAGCATAAATGCTGAGAGTTCATATTCCCACACCTGAACATTGATATTTCCCATTCACTGATCATACTCCATCACATCCATCAAACGTAAATCGCAAATATCTTCAGTTGACTACATTTTTATTCCAAGTCTAAAAAGTATTTAGAATGACATAAGAAATGTATCGACGTTTCGAGCGACGATTCTTCGTCTGGAAACGTTAGTCGTAAATGTCACTACTAAAGCCCTCGTTTAAAGGTAGTGAAAGCACCTCGAACTTTTGTGTACTATTAACTGCACTACCTACACTGGCAACGTTAGTGAAGTTAGTATTCAGGTAGTGAAAGAACCTATACCTTTCGTGTACTATTAACTGCACTACCTACACTGGCAACGTTAGCTTGAGATGTTGAATGGAATTCCGTTTGCTCATTAACAGCCCAAGACGTGCAGTCTATTGCAGTTTTTAGGCCAATCACAGTTTTTACCACTGACTTTGTTTTGTAGACAACGTAGACAGCCAATATTTGGACAAAGGCGAGGTGTATCTTGGACAAAAGGCGGACAACGATAAGGAGGTTCAGTCCGATAGCAAGACTTCATTTTTTATCCTGCTGGCTATATTTTTCCCTTCAGTCACAGGTGAATATTATTTTGATTATTCAAAGCTTTATCGGAACAAGTGAATGATCCCTGTCGCGAAAGCAAAATCTGTACTTATCAGGTTGCATCCAGTTTGAGTTTCACACTAAATTCAACTTAAAGGGAAATGGCAACAAAAATTTTTATTGTCTCATTCGAAAGAGACTCAAAAATGATATATAGAAGTCTATTACAAAATTTTTATATCTGTTCTAATTCGGGAGATGTTGTCATCTAAATCATCGAACTGTCCGCCATCCTCGATTAATTTTTAACCTCATTAACAATGTTTTGGTGACGTCACAACAGGGATAAGCCATTCAAAGCTTCTCCTAAATAAGACGATAAAATTTTTTGTTTCGATTCCTTTAAAGTTCCTTGTATGTTTCATATAATTATACTTTGACTAAGATCAACTTGATGAAGCCAACAGGCTTGTTGCAACTTGATGGCAAACTTACATCAACCCGGTAAAATCCCCAGCATGGATCGGGTCTGTGGGATTCCTTCATGTAGCCTGAAATTCCTTTCTTTCTGCTCAGGAATTATGGCAGGCTCCAACAGGTCGGGTGATTTAAAAGACGCACAACGATCCATTCCGAAAGGAACAATCGCCGCCATATTGACGACATCAACTGTGTGTATCCTTTACACGTTTTGCTGCACTAAGTACCCGCACTAAATTTACTCTCAATACAACAAGCTCAAACCATGGTTTGCTGCCGAACAATGTCGTTTCAGTATTGTTGCACCTGTAATGCACCTGTACAATGGTGTACAATTGTGAACAATGTGGAACACAACATTGTTTCCCCTTTTATCAACGTTACAATAAGTTGTTAGCCGTGTAACTAAATGTCAACAAGGAGAAAGTGACAACAATAGTTTTGTAGTCTTTCGACTTCACAGCCGACACTGGCGACGTTTGTTCGAGGTTTTTCAGCTTAACTTTTACCACCAGATTTGACTTCCGTTCTCTTTTTCGCCGGCACAATAGAAGGTGCATTGCTGCGTGACAAGTAAGAAGTTTAAGAGGAAATTCTTAGCTTGTGTATATTTTCTATATTTCACCTTCTAAATGGAAAGTATGACATAAGTGTGTATTTTTTAGAGACTTGCAACTTACAAATAGCCACGGTTGATGTTTTTCTAGGTTTGGTCAAAGTATTGGGAGCGTTTTATTGGTAGCAGAAATAGCTTGGCCAAGTAAATGGGTAATCCTCATCGGCGCGTTACTTTCTACCATCGGTGCTGGAATGCAAAGTTTGACGGGGTAAGCTTCGGCTTGACTTATCCAGCTGATCTAACCGTGAGTAAAAGGCCTGGAACTAGCTACCAAATAGAAATCCATTTTGCTGTTGTTAATCACTTATATCTTTTGTTTCCTTTATAAAACTTGTTGAAACTTAGCAATTATGTTGAGTAAAGTAAATTATAAGTCTACCTGAAATTTGGATCGGAAGTAAATTATACTTATTGAGAAATTTGCCAGTTTGGCTCGAAAAATGGATTTCTATTTGACAACTAGTGCCAGTACTTTTCCGTGTTTTCAGATCACCTGGTATATAAGCACTTGGTAAACACTTTCGCCGGTCTTCCTGTCGTTATCACATTTTTTTTCTCTTCTTACAGTGCTCCAAGATTACTTCAAGCAATATCTCGCGACAATCTCATTCCAGTTCTCAACGTGTTTTCACATGCCTCGAAAAGTGGCGAGCCAACGCGCGCTCTGTTCTTGACCGTCGCCATAGCGGAGATTGGTATACTGGTGGCCAATCTCGATGCAGTAGCACCCATTATTACGATGTTAGTTATGTTGTTTTCTTGTTTTCCTTGTAATAATTGCTTTCAGTGTACATGTAGTTGCAATCAGCATCCCTCTGAATTCTGGTGGGCAATAGGCAATTAACATGATAGACTAAATTTTGATCCAGGTAAAGCGTGAAAAGATCACAACTGCGAACAGCGTCTTAAAATTAGCAGAATTGCAAAGTTTGCTGGCAAAATGATATAAATAAAAAGAAATATAGCCTTTTAAAATTTACAAATTTTGTATATATTTGTATTACGCACGGAAAAGCCCACCACATTTAAGGCGAAAGTGGTAGACTCTCCTGTGCATAATAAAAATATATACAAAATTCACAAACTTTGCTGGGCTATATTTTTCGCCATTTACAACATTTCGCCCCCAAACTTCGCAATTCTACTAATTTTAAGACGCTCTTTTCATCTGTAATGAAAGATTTTTGCTGGTTTTGCCTATAGTCTATCATAAGAATTGCCTATTGGTAATTGCCGTCCTGTTTGTCGGCCTATCCTTGTATGAGGATGACAAAAGATTGCCCATCGGAAACTCGTACTGAAATACCAACGGTTAGTTGCAAGTATATGCTTTCTCGAAATGTGAGTAAAAGAGAGAATCAGAAGAAGAAATATTGTAAAAGATTGTTGACGAGCAGCGAGGAATAAACATGATTGCAAAGCTTTCTCTGACCAATATGCTTCCACTCAGAGAACGCTTTACAAATGAAGAAATATTTATCCGTTTAAATATCATTAGAAAAATTTCCATCCAGATACATTTATTATATCCATCAAAAACATCACAAAACATAATCGCGCTGAAGCAGATAAAGAACCTAAGTTTCCCGAATAATTTGCCCACCTGTTGTGGTGGATAAACGTCTTGACAGTCAACTTGCACCAAGCTTGTTTGAAACTGGCAGCGGATTTGTTGTCATCAAGCCGAAGGAAGCAATACGATCGCGTCCTGACGATTGCAAAGCCGTAAGCCTACAGCAGACTAGCTGATACTTGTGCGCTTCTTGCTGTGTGGTTCAGATAGTTTTCGTAAATTCAGAGCTATGAATGCTGTTGTGATATCCATGAATTTTGCAGTACAATAGTCGGATGTTTTTCACCTTAATGATGAAAGCGTCTCTGCCAGCCACGTCATCAGGGAGAAATTTGCGCTAATAAATTTGCGTCCAACAGTATAACATTTCGCATTGCTAAAGATCGCAAAACATTTTCTAGGTTTTTCCTGATGTGCTATGGTTTTGTTAACCTTGCTTGTGTTCTACAATCCTTACTACAAACACCGAACTGGAGACCGCGTTTTCAATTCTATCATTGGTAAGCGTACAAAAATTGCCCTCCACTTGAAGGATGGAAATTAGAGGCGGTAAAGGCTGAAAGGTTTCGTCCTTTGTCAATACTAGGATCAAGAATCTCAGCTTCCTGCTCGAATGTTAGGGCAAGACAAAGATGAAGTGAGCACTCTTTAAGTGACATCATTGATGTACGTTGACGAGTGCTCAATTCGTTTTGTTTTGCCGCAAGATTTGGGCCAGAAGCTGAGATTCTTGGTCTTTGTGTGATGCACAGATATGTACAAAGATATCAGTGATTCAGCCTTGTACCCAGGGGCTTTTAATCCAGTATACATAGAGAGACCAGTTACAGCTTAAGCGAGCGCGCAAGTAACTGGTCTGTCTATATATACTGGATTAAAAGCGCCTGGGTACGAGGCTGTCAGTGATTAGATTAGTGACTTTATTGTAAAGGTACACGTCACACAGTACTATGGATATTAATAAACCAGTGGCTCTCGGATGACCTACTGTATATTCGTTAATCTTGCGGAGGGAGGAAAACCGGAGTACCCGGAGAAAAACCCCTTAAGCACAGGCGAGATAAACTGCGGCAACTCCTACTCACATGGAACTGCACATAAATTGACTGGCTATTTACAATACGTACATTACGTCATTTTGTTTAGGTTTGCGTCGTTAATTGGTCTATGCCTGTGTTTAACTCTGATGTTTGTATCCAGCTGGTACTACGCCCTGGTCGCGCTGTTCCTGGCCGCTGGTATTTACAAGTACATCGAGTTTCAAGGGTGAGCAAGACTGTAAATTGTTTTTGAAAGATCTGACCACAGTTGTGAGTCAAGGAGGGCCGTAACTGACGAAGGTGGAGCGTTAATTGGAGGGAGGATGGGCTACTAATTTATTTTGAAATCAACCTCAACAACAACTGATTTTAATAGAGATTAGTAGGAAAGAAATCGAATATGTGAATATGCAGCCCCCCCCCCCCCCCCCCCCCCACACACACACACTTACAATTAATGCTCTAGATGTTACAGTATAGCAGGGGGCGGTTGTTCAAAGCTGAGTTGCTGTTAACCGTGGGTTACCGTTAACCCTCTTTTACTTTCTGTATCTTTCAAAACTTCAGAAACCAAAACTACTATTCACCTTGACAAGATTTCTGAAGAATCTCTCTCTGAAGAATCTTTAATCTGGGAAATTTATATTGAATCTCGGATTACCCCAGGGTTAACTTAACCGGCTTTTGAACAGCTGGCTCCCGGAGTCAAGAAACTACATGATGTACAAAACGTTTTTTAAATTGTCCAGTGCAAAGAAGGAATGGGGTGATGGTATCCGTGGTCTCGCATTAAGTGCGGCCAGATATGGTCTACTCAGATTGGAAGAAGGCGCTGTTCATACCAAAAACTGGAGGTAGGTCCTAAAGTGCTCCAGTTTTTGCTGCGATTTCTCCTTTGACGTGAACAAGATGATTAATGAAGTCGAATATTCCGAGTAATGATGTCAAATGAAGTTTTCTGTTGCATCCAACTCTATTGGCTCGACATTTTTTTCAAGCCAATCAAATTTCGTGTAAGATGTCGTATCCGCATTTGACGTCATTATAAGAAAGGTCTATTGATTGATTCCCAAATTAAATTTCTCGGAGAAAAACTTGTAAAAAATGTTGTTCTGCATTTTACATAAGAACGTCTGGCAATGTAAAATTACCAGAAGAAAAAACGATCGTAGATAACTAGCTCGTCCGTACGGGCTCAATGATTAATATCCTACGATATATCTATTCAGGCCACAACTTCTTGTGCTTTGCAAACTGAACGAGGATTTGAAACCCAAAACTGACAACCTCTTCGCATTTGTGGGACAGTTAAAAGCAGGTAAGCGTTTTGATGACTGAGGTGTATTCAAATTGAAAGTTGGATATACGATTATACGAATCTTGAAATGAATTTAAGATATAGAATGTGTATTGCAAGTGTACTGCTTTGCCACGTTTGAAAAGTTTCATCTCTCCCTGTAGGTCGTGGTCTCACCATTGCCGCATCAGTACTCAAAGGAGATATACTTGAAAGAAACGAGGAGGTCGATGTCGCCAAGGCAGTAAGCACACTACATACGCGTAAAAACCCACACAGCGTCTACCAAGTCTGTCAACAACTTGTGTTCGCACAATCGCACTATTTGTTGACAAGCATGAAGGAAATATAGAATTGTTAGAAGGCTGCCCTAACAGCTCTGATAAAAACCTATTGGAACAGATTGTCACAAAGATTATCGTATTTTGGCTCAGGATAGAGAACGGTTGAAGAAAGTTAAATGACTTTCTTGGTGGATGCTTGCTCGCGAAGGCCCTAACCATTTTTGTCTTTTATCTGTACAGTGTTTAGATGAGCTTATGAAGGACAATAAAGTACGAGGATTCGCTAAAGTAATCGTTTCTAACGAAATCAACAGTGGTTTATCGTTCCTGTAAGTGAAATACTACCAACATGCTTTATATGAGGAAAAACAACATCCTTCTTGTCAACAGTACCGCAACCCGGATCTCTTCTTTCCTGTCTTCCGAATAGTAATCTAACGGTGTTATACGTAACGGTGTTATATGTAAAAACCTAAAGCCTATGCTATATATTTCGCGTCTGCCACTAACAAGAGTAGAATGTTTTCTGTCGCATACTATATCGTCTTTCCATTTAGAATCCAGAACAACGGTTTGGGTAATCTGACAGCAAACTCAGTACTTATGGCTTGGCCAGAGAATTGGAAGAAAAAAGATACTTGGAAAAAGTTTGTCTGTAAGTGTTCGGTTCTTATGAGTAACATTAATCACATTATATGTTGGAGGGAGTTCTGTTACAATTTGACCAAAACTCGAAAAACTGTTTGCCAACAAGTTTCCAAGATGCAAATACAATCCAAATCAATCCTCGGTTAATCTTGCCCATCCGTACTTCCGAACGAACTTTTTGTATTTGTTATTGATTTATTTTACGCTTGCAGCAATTCTTTTTAAGTTTCGTGCAAAATACGCGAGTGTACTAGTTTCTGAAACAGTTCATTTTGTTTTTATTTTCAGATACGTTACGTGTCATATCAAAACGTCACGAAGCTCTGCTGGTGGCCAAGAATCTTGTCACATATCCAGACAACAGCGAGCGCCTTGAAGGTACAGTGGACGTGTGGTGGGTCGTACATGATGGTGGAATGATGATCCTGTTGGTGTTTTTATTAACCCAACATAAAGTATGGAGGCAGTGCAATCTGAGGATATTTACTGTCGCACGTATCCTTCTATATATAACAAAAAATGACCATATCTGCAATTTTTTTTACCAAAGCTGCTTAGATTTGGTGGGACTATTCGCTCCTGTTCTAAATGTTGCAAATCTTTGAAGCGGGGGATTGATGAAAACATGATTGAACATGTCATGTTTTGCTGTCCACACTTGCTGTTCAATGTTGTAAATCTTGTTCATCGGTATCACACTTGATTCAGGCACAACAATAGTGTTTAATATTGTTCACAAATATGAGTAATATGGATAGCAAACTATTGACCAATCCTGTTGTATTGCAAGCTCAAACTGTATTGCAGTTCGAGACAATCTCTAAAGCTTAACCTCTGATCACACGACCATGAATCCAATCTGTCCTTTGCCTAACCTCCTGAAGCTGTTCAAAATCCTGTGCACACTGATTGGATGTGTAATCATGTGCACATGTGGTTAGTAGTTTAGTCCAGGTTTCAACTAGTAACTATTTAAATATAACTGACCAATTAAGTCGTGACACGCGCGAGCAATGAAACTTGATCAAAAGAGTTTCCATAACTAATGGCCAGAAATGCAAGACAACAGTGTTCAGATGGCAAAGGATCTGAAGACGTTTGTTTACCAACTTCGAATTAAAGCTGATGTAGAGGTCATTGAAATGGTAAGTCGATGTTCGTTCAGGCGGGAGGGTTAAAATAGCAGGCTTGTTGGACAGATATACCAAATTGACCTGACTTTGCGATTGGCTTTTCGAAACAATAGTCATGGAGGATTTCAACACGAGGTCTCGCACTTTTCAAGCACATTGACGGGATCTGAGTGTGTTATATTTACATCATTGCAGGTTGACACAGATATAGAAGCTTACACGTACGAAAGAACGCTGGTGATGGAACAGCGGAGTAAGATGTTGAAACAAATGAGACTGACGAGAAAAGAAAGTAGAAAAGAAGTACAAGCCATCGTCGAGACACACCATCGACCAAAGAAAGATCACATACCTCAACCACCAGACACACCTGTTCCTAGCATTCAAGTGCACACCCCGTCCGAAACCGATACAAGTCAACAAGATGGCGACGTGGAGGTCAACAAAGACACGAATAGAGAACATCCGTAAGTTTGCGACATTACATTGTGAATATGAGAAAAAAAGTGTTGAATGTTGTATTTGTCTGAGACAATGATCTTGCTTCTCTTTTAAGGAGCCAGATAAATGTACGTCGCATGGATAACGCAGTGAAGTTAAACAAGTTAATAAAAGAAAAATCCTCCGAAGCACAACTAGTACTTCTTAATTTGCCACCGCCAGCGAAGGACGAATCTGGTGATTATCATTGTATCCTTTGCATCAGTTCGAGACGCGAGTTAGGAGTTACAATCCCGTTAGGATGTCCGGAAGCAAAGCTTGTCCCCTTAGATGCATGCATGCATAAAAGAGTGGCATGAAAGCTACTGATAGTATTACACAGGAATGAATGCACATCTGCCGTATGATACGAAAGCGCTGTTTATATGACAGATTACTAGGAATGAGGTTAATTAGAAATTAGATAATAGCTTAGTGAATTAGCCCTAACCTGGGGAGGATATTTTGATCAGACACAGTCAGTTACACACTACATCCTAGGCTATTTCAGACTGTTTCCTAAGACAAAAGGTCACCACCATTTTGACATTTTCTATCAAATCGAACTACAATGGCGCACCGTTTCAAATCGAGAGGGAAACGACGGATTCCATCAGGTCCACGGTCAAAAGACGCAGCTATACAATGATTCCTTTTCGCCACAACAAGACACAACTAATCACTGATAAACTGTTGACCTTGACGAAGTCTCCAGATATGGAATTTGTCGAGGTTATGACGGAGGGGTTACTAAGAGTTCTCTTAGTAAAAGGAAGTGGACACGAAGTTATCACAATCTATTCCTAAACATCACTTTCTTCCATACGAAAATGCGTTCAAATTGAACATATTTACCAGAACATACATGGAGTAGCGCAGTGTTGGAAAGTATTTGCCTATTCTGCGGCACCAGCATGCATGTTGTAGTAACACACATGAACATATTTTTATACGCAAGGATTATTTCATTTTGCAGTCGTTAGATACATGCGCGTGTACGTATTTCCAAACCTGTAGAAATGTTGCATATTTGATAAAAAAATTAAAAATATCGAGGCTATTGTGTGATTGTTTCTTGTATGAAAATCGTTCGAAAATGAGTTTAAAACCTAATTATTTTCAAGCCCTCTGGCCTAGTCTTCATGGTAAGCCTCTAATGGTAAGCGGTTGAATCAGGGGGAACCCTAGTTGAGAAAGTAGAAATGACGACATAGCAATGAAATTTTATATATTACCAAAGTCATTAATATATCCTAAATTTACAATATATTATATGCGCGCTGGAACATTTTTTACCACTCAGAAACTTGGAAAACATGAGTCCTTTGCGAAACAGTAACTTGGTAAGGATGTCCATTCGTAATGTAACTCTCTCAATCATCAGTGAATAACGCTTGTTCAAACCGTAGAGATGATTTGGAATCTCAAAATAACATGCACGTCGTCCTCCGCGTTTGTCATCAAGTTTATGCAAAAATGTCGCCACGTGTTTTGTCTACTCCGCCAATACAGTCACAAAACGCAACCGACTTTGCAGGAAGTTGTTGATTTTACCTTGATACAAGTTTCTTATCAAGCAGTGGTTGTGCAGAACATTGCGATTGCTTAGTAGCGATAAAAGACCTGCGGCTGTATAAACTTGAACAAAACATGGTTAACGATTGGTTCCATAAATCAAACGAGTTTCCAAAACATCTCTTGAATTATGTTTAATCGCACCTCTTGTGCGTACCATCGCACGGAATTTTAATGATATTGGCGGCCTTTGCGAGGCATGTAATAAAACCCTAAACGTCGAAACGAAACGGCCGAAACCACCGAAACGAAATGACCAAAACGAAACAGCCGCAACGATGCAATAAAATAACTTGTTTTGTATATTTATATGTTTGCCTCGTTCTTTCAAAAACCCCTATCAAACTATCAAAAACCTACCAAAGTTTATGCGTTGATGAGGCAAACACATAAATATTTACATAAAAAGCTATTTTATTGTATGGTTTCGGTCGTTTCGTTTTGGTGGTTTCGTCGTGTCGTTTCGTTTCGATGGTTTTGTTTCGACTTCTCGAGTTTAAGTACATGCCCTTTCTTTTGCAAGCACAAATGTAAAGACGGGCAAATCAGCAAATTAGCTTTGTGTATGTACAGGGTTGCAAGTGTACACTTGAAGATCGCCTACCTTTGCTAACATGAGGCGTGTCATGCTACGTGGAATCAGTGTATTTATAGAAATGTATATGTTAGTCGACATTTGCACTGTGTATTGAAGACGATATCTCGGCGTCGTCATATGAGAGTCTTGAAGGTTTGGTGGAGCGCTCCGCAAGCTTACGACGTAGTTCTCTAACTTCAGCCATGAGTTCGATCTCTCTCTTTTCAAATGTCACTCTCTGTCTTTCTAGTGAAGGACCTGAGTGTAAAAGTACAGTCTGTCAAGATATGACAGTTTGGAAGCCTTTTCGAAGACCATCGTTTTATGCCAGACGGTACCTTGCCGAATGGCCAAGTCTCTTGTAGGTTACTTTACGAGGGACACCCAGAGGGATAAGGGAAGATTAGAGAGCTTGCCCCAGAGCCCAAACTAAAGGCGGCCCACTTAAAAACTAGCTGTACACAATCTATTTTGCCTGCTACCTGAGATTTCAACAATCTTTACTGGAGTATGTTACTGAATTCCAGTGAAATGAGTCATAACATGCATATGTCACCGCTGATAGCCATGAATACCACTAGAGATGAAAGTGGAATCGCAGACCCTCTAATGTCTCTGGGCGGCAGCTGGCTACTAACCATTCTACGCAACCTGGTGACATGCAGCTTGTCAATGGATGTGTAATAACTAACTTGCGCGATTTGACGGTCACTACTGCCCTACATACATTGACAAAGGCTTTTGTTTGCACAAGGCCTGTGGAGGCTTCGCGTGTGACATGTAGTCTTGATTGCTTCAATTCTGTAACAGGGAGAAGTCCTTCCCCCTCCTTCCCATGCCTATACAACTTACATTCTCAGTAGTCATTCATTACCCTTTATTGATATGAGTGCAGTTACTGTCTATGGTAATATTTCAACTTACCAGACAATTCATCAGACTCCCTGGAGGGTGTACTGTAGTCTGATTGCGTCGTACGATGATTTAATCGTCGTTCTTCGGCCATCCTTGTGAGATATCTTTGTCTGGCCAACTCAGCTTTCCTACCAAGACTTATACCATCCTAAAATCAACAATGCATCATCTTCAGATCTAAGCAAAAGGCGCCAAAAAACTACCTTTCCTTTGTGAAACACGCTGAAAATTTGTAATTATATATTTAGTAAAAAGAAACATAAATATAATATGAGTTTGGGAACGGAAATTTAACTAACCTCTTTGCTCTTAGTGTCTTCAAGCAGTTTAGCAATTTCTTTTTCTTTAGTTTTGTTTTCAAGTATACGTTTGGTCAACTGAAACGAAACATCGATACAATAATATTCATATATATACAATCACCAATAAGGTAGCACCAGTAAAAGTGCAGTAAGCTTGTACCAGCACTGTGGACCCAGCTAGCAAGTGCTTACAATTATTCTTGTTTACACGCAATTTATACATGCCTGCCATGTTATCCCTAGTGCGGTTTTCGTCTGCTCACAGATGTAAAAGTGAACTAATAACGATGTACTGCATGTGCGATTCGTCACCTGGACATTTCTAATTAGTTCACTTGTTCACATCTGTTAAAGGGGGAAATCGAAAGTAAATGCTATTCCCCGTTCCCTTGGATTTAAAGCAAAATGTGGTATGTTGGCGAAAAGAGGGTGAGATGAGTTACGGTTGTTTAGCATTCTGGTATACCTGCGTTTGTTGTAGTTCCGTTTCCATGCCATCCAATCGTTTCCGCAGTTCTAGGTTGGTTTGCTTGTCCAAATCCAGGTTTCTCTGCTGGGCTTGTCCTAGGCGGGAATGTTTTACCTAAAAGATTCAAAGAGTCTAAACTTTTGGAAACACACTGAACGCACTTGTACTATAAGTATCTTCACAATTTCATTTGTCCTTGCGTTAAAAGTTGCCTTGGGATGTTAAAGACCTACAAAAACATAACTCGTACTTACCATGTTATTATTTAAATCTATTTCCTCTCTCATTTCTGTCGTTCGCCGAAATATTTCATCCTCCAGCTCTTTCTGACGTTGGTGTGCTTCGAAATCTGCTTTCAGTTGAAATGCCGTCTTCATTCCATCCTTCGCCAGTTCCTGCGATGACGAAACAGAACTGTTATACAAAATCAGAAACACGTAAGTTGCACGGCAAGTCTGCTGCAGCCTTTTCGTCTGCAATCTGTCTACAGAATATTAATATATGGATCAAAACGAAAAAAGCTCACGTGTTGCAGGGCTTCTTTCTGAACTTGAAGTTCCAGGTTCTTTACTTCAATGTCATCCAAGGCAGCTTGGGTTTCCTGTTCTCGTTGCATTGCCTACAGGTGTAAATTGAATCGAAACTGACTGACGAGCATTGAAAATTTACGGATGAATTTATAGGGAGTGTAGGTAGCGGGGAAGGTTCACTTCAATTTTGTGGAAACACCACGTACGTTGCTTTTCCACGATGTTTCACCATCCTAATCATAATTTTTTTTGATAGTTGAAACAACAGTGTTTTGTCGAAAACTATAGGGAGCTATATCAGTCAATAGGCTGAAGGCAGCATAGAGTTAATATTATTGACAAAGTAATGATGCACTTGAATATTCATAATGTGGAAACTCAGTCAAGCGAGCACTCTTGGACTCGAGTCAAATATTCAGAAATGAAAAAAAAGCATCATCTCAGCGACTTGTCATATGAATTTGGCAAGTCAATGGTCAGCAGCCTGGTGCAGGATTTTAAGGCAATTACGAAGAATTTAGCCAGGTGTTTGGGCAGACATGTGCAATCTACATCTCTTTCTGTATAATAATAGATCGTTTTCATATAACGTGAATGATATGCAGAAATTCACGCGCAAATATCGCGGCACGATAGTGCCAATAAACTAATAAATTTCGTTTTATTTTTGTCCGCAAGCGACTACCAAGGCAGCATTAAATAACCGTTATTGTTGCATAACATTACGATACAGTATATTACAATCGCCTTTCCTTCACATAGCTACTAAATCCCTTTTCTAATTTGATGGCGCTAATTACAAAGTCAAATTTCATGGACGTCATTTCACAGGGAATTCAAAGTATGCCACAGGACAAATTGTAAACACAACAGTCCAGTGAACTGTGACGGGGGACTCAATCGACTAGGAACAACACTGACTATAAAAATTTACACTGCTTTAAAAGAACCAGTATGGGCTCTTTCAGAGGGCATGCCTTGCCGGGAAGTTTGTTTATAGTTGCCGGCCTATGGTGGATGTTTCATGTCATTTTGGATTATGCAGCTAGCTTAAAAAAAGGCCGAGAGGGAAATCGATCAAGCACTGGATCATGGCGACGTGTTCCGTCGAAACGTTTTAGGAACATTCCATTGGAACCGCTTCTCAAATTCTTCGGCCCCTTGGCAGGAATAATCGGCGAGCTTTCGCCAATACACTTCCAGCTGTTGGACAAAGACAACGAATTTCTCAAGCCCAACAAGTTCGCTCATTCTTCAATGTATGGTTTCTTTGCATTTTCTGGTCTCATCGAAATCCTTAACCTCTACAAGATTACGAGTTTTTCGCCGGAGGCAGAGTACGCGGTGCTGGCTTTAGCTTTTGCCGTGGAAGGCACTCTATTCGCGTTTCATTTGCACGGTCGCGACATGTTCGACGTACGTATTCACACCCTACTGTACATCGTGATATATTCGGTTGCTTTGGTGATATTTCTCGAAGCGTGCTTACCCAAACGTCGCCGCGAGCTCTTCATGGCTCGCTCCGTTCTCGTGCTCACGCAAGGCTCGTGGTTTTGGGAGATAGCCTACACCATCTACGGTTCGAAGAAATGGTTTCAAAACGCCGAAAGGGACTTGACCAAAAAACAGCTCATGTTGGACACTGAGGTCATCACTGTCAGCATAATGTGGCACTTGTTGTTTTGGATGGCTCTGCTTCTGGTTTCTTGCGTTATTACGAACTTTTTGTACAAGTGCAACAAGTTGCCTGCATTTTGCCTGAATCTTGAAAAAGCCGAGAAGGGTGCAAGACTCTTAAACGGAAAGTTCTTGACGGACAACGAACTTTCCTTGTCGGAAGAGGAAGAGATATTGCTCAAGACAGACCGGGAGGATAATGACAGCTTGTCAAATAGCATGCTTAGTAATAATATCGAAGAAGCTTAGTAGATACTTAAAATTAGTCTGCAGTGTGACCATTGGGAGAAATATTTAATTAAAGTGCCTGTAAAACGAAAATTTGTAAATATTAAACTGTGTGATAATATTGGAACAGCAAAGCTCCTATTACACGATCAAGTCTTCAATGACAAATTCCATACGTCAAACTTTTTTGACCGCGTAATGCCACTGTCACACGCTGCAATTGTTCTTGTAACGTGAACGCAGTCCTACTCTCAAGAGATGTTAATTAGTGGAAAATCTTTGATATGTGAAGAAGGAATTAGCATAATGCAATGAAGATGAGTTTTTGCCAAGAATAGACCTTAGAAGTGCTTACGTCACGCGGTTTTCAATGCATATAAATACAAGGTAAATTTTCCCACATGTTTCCCACATTGCATTGCAATTCATTGGTGTGACGTAAGGACCTCTAACGTCTATTGCGCTGACGTTGCAAGAAAAATTGTACCATGTGACAGTGCCTTAAATTAGGATATATTGAATTAAAAAAAATTCCTAATTCACACGGTCAAAAAAAACATTTGACGCATCAAATTTATTAAAGAAAATTTTATTGTGTAGAAGGTGCTTGCATTGAGGACTTGGCGTAAAAAATCTGAAAGGATGGAGTATGGAAAGCCATAGCTGTCTTAAGTGATAAAACGTCATTTCATTAGGTGCTTTATACATTATATACGGTGCTTTAAACATGACATGCGGTGCTTTGAGTATTATATGCGGTGCTTTAAACATTATATGCGGTGCTTTGAGCATTATATGCGGTGCTTTAAGCATTATATGCGGTGCTTTAATCATTATATGCGGTGCTTTAAACATTATATGCGGTGCTTTAAACATTATATGCGGTGGTTTAAACATTATATGCGGTGCTTCGAACATTATATGCGGTGCTTTGAACATTATATGCTGTGCTTTGAGCATTATACGCAGTGCTTTCATCATTATACGCAGTTATTTCATGATTATACGCGGCGCTTTCATCATTATATGCGGTGCTTTCATCATTATACGCGGTGATTTCACCTTTGTACGCGGTGCTTTCATCATTATATGCGGTGCTTTCACCTTTATACGCAGTGCTTTGAACATTATACGCGGTGGTTCCAGCGTCATTATACTCAGTGAGCCAGTACCTTTGGTCAGCGTTGTGGAATGTTACACGATTCTGCTATACGTCATGTCATCAAGAATATCTAAACACTCATCGAATATTCATAGGGCGATCACGTGTCATTTCCTGCTTGGAAATTTACAAGTTGAGCGCAGTTATAAAACGGTAAAATATATAAGACTTTTCTGGCGTTTTAAATCGAAAGTAAACCCAGGGGGTTTGAAATATGGAACAAATACTGCAATCTTTAAATTTGGGGACTTTGCATGGCCGATTTGAAGCACAGCGAATAGAACCGCAGGCAGTTTTAAATTTAATGGGAAAAAAATTGAAAAAAAATTTGGGAAAAAAAATTTGAAAAAAATTTGGGAAAAAATCTTGCAAAAAAATTCTGGAAAAAATTTTGAAAAAAAAATTGGGAAATCATGAATAATTCATGAATATTTCATGAATAATTCATGAATTTTTCAGGAAAAAATCATGAAAAAAATTCCGAAAAAAATTTTGAAAAAGAAATTGGGAAAAAATTTTTTTGTCAAAACTTTTTCCTAATTTTTTTTCAAATTTTTTTCCCAAATTTTTTTTTAGAATTTTTTCCCAAATTTTTTTTTCAAATTTTTTTTCCCAAACTTTTTTTCAAAATTTTTTCCCAAATTTTTTTAGAATTCTTTTTCCAAATTTTTTTTTCAGAATTTTTTTCCAAATTTTTTTTCGAAATTTTTTCCCAAAATTTTTTCCCAAATTTTTTTGGGAAATTTTAAAAAAAATTTGGGAAAAAAATTTTGAAAAAAAAATTTGGGAAAAAATTCTGAAAAAAATTTGGGAAATCATGAATAATTCATGAATTTTCCAGGAAAAAATCTTGAAAAAAAATTCAGGAAAAAATTTTGAAAAAGAAATTGGGAAAAAAAATTTTGTCAAAACTTTTTCCTAATTTTTTTCAAGATTTTTTCCTGAAAAATTCATGAATTATTCATGATCATGAATTATTCATGATTTCATGAATTATTCATGATTATTCATGAAATATTCATGAATTATTCATGAATATTCATGAATTATTCATGAATATTCATGAATTATTCATGATTTCCCAAAATTTTTTTCAAAATTCTTTCCAGAATTTTTTTTCAAGATTTTTTCCCAAATTTTTTTCAGAATTTTTTGTCAAAGTTTTTTGTCAAAATTTTTTCCCGAATTTTTTTCAAATTTTTTTCCCAAACTTTTTTCAAAATTTTTTCCCAAATTTTTTATTCAAAATTTTCCCCAATATTTTTCATGAATTATCATGAATTATTCATGAAATATTCATGAATTATTCATGAATTTCCCAAATTTTTTTTCAAAATTTTTTCCAGAATTTTTTTTCAAGATTTTTTCCCAAATTTTTTTCAGAAGTTTTTGTCAAAATTTTTTCCCGAATTTTTTTTCAAATTTTTTTCCCAAACTTTTTTCAAAATTTTTTCCCAAATTTTTTGTTCAAAATTTTCCCCAATATTTTTGTCAATTTTTTTTTCAGAATTTTTTCCCAAATTTTTTTTTTAGAATTTTTTCCCACATTTTTTTTCAAAATTTTTTCCCAAATTTTTTTGTTCAAAATTTTCCCCAATATTTTTCATGAATTATCATGAATTATTCATGAATATTTCATGAATTATTCATGAATTTCCCAAATTTTTTTTCAAAATTTTTTCCAGAATTTTTTTTCAAGATTTTTTCCCAAATTTTTTTCAGAATTTTTTGCCAAAATTTTTTCCCGAATTTTTTTTCAAATTTTTTTCCCAAAATTTTTTCCCAAAATTTTTCAAAATTTCGCATTAAATTTAAAACTGCCTGCGGTTCTATTCGCTGTGCTTCAAATCGGCCACGCAAAGTCCCCAAATTTAAAGATTGCAGTATTTGTTCCATATTTCAAACCCCCTGGGTTTACTTTCGATTTAAAACGCCAGAAAAGTCTTATATATTTTACCGTTTTATAACTGCGCTCAACTTGTAAATTTCCAAGCAGGAAATGACACGTGATCGCCCTATGAATATTCGATGAGTGTTTAGATGTTCTTGATGACATGACGTATAGCAGAATCGTGTAACATTCCACAACGCTGACCAAAGGTACTGGCTCACTGAGTATAATGACGCTGGAACCACCGCGTATAATGTTCAAAGCATTGCGTATAAAGGTGAAAGCACCGCATATAATGATGAAAGCACCGCGTACAAAGGTGAAATCACCGCGTATAATGATGAAAGCACCGCATATAATGATGAAAGCGCCGCGTATAATGATGAAATAACTGCGTATAATGATGAAAGCACTGCGTATAATGCTCAAAGCACAGCATATAATGTTCAAAGCACCGCATATAATGTTCGAAGCACCGCATATAATGTTCGAAGCACCACATATAATGCTCGAAGCACCGCATATAATATTTAAAGCACCGCATATAATACTCAAAGCACCGCATATAATGTTTAAAGCACCGCATATAATGCTCAAAGCACCGCATATAATGTTTAAAGCACCGCATATAATGTTTAAAGCACCGCATATAATGTTTAAAGCACCGCATATAATGTTTAAAGCACCGCATATAATGTTTAAAGCACCGCATATAATGCTTAAAGCACCGCATATAATGCTCAAAGCACCGCATATAATGTTTAAAGCACCGCATATAATACTCAAAGCACCGCATGTCATGTTTAAAGCACCGTATATAATGTATAAAGCACCTAATGAAATGACGTTTTATCACTTAAGACAGCTATGGCTTTCCATAATGGAGGTTAAAAGAGTTCTTTACTTTTTGTTGCACACAATTTCCTAAGTTTCTCGTGCCAAACAGGCATAACGCAAGAGTTTAATTCTTGAAGACTGCATCATTAGTCTACCTAACTCTGATCAATGTGATTATACTGGCTTATCCATGTCATTGCCAATACATGTAAAACTACTCAACCTATACTAACCTACTAACCTTACTCATTGACATAAACACATCTGGACTGCCTGCTCGCAATATTGTCGCTTGAATTTTGCGTTATCAATTGAAAATCACGAAGGCTGACGAAAAATAACGAAAACTGACGAATATGAGAGTGAGTGAACATCGCTGCCTCTTAAATAATACAAAAAATACCGGTCAGCAGTCAACTTCATGAGCAAACACTCTCATATTTCGGCCATCTTTGATAACGCTTTTCAAAGCCGAGCTGGCAGTCCAGATGTATATATGTCAACTACAGTAAATTGTGCACGCAAAGGATGACGGGTTTATATTGCTCATTTTCAACATCAGGGGCACACAGGAAACTTACGGCGACTAATTTACGCGCCCCAAAGGTAATTCCTGAGCATCAGGGCCCATATAAACAATAATCCATCATTCCTTGCGCGCTCATTGTTCACAGTTTACGTTTTTGGAAAGACAAGCTTTGCAGCTGTTTATGAATTTGCATCGGCGTCCTGCTCAGGTCGTAGCTCATAATAAGCTATCTAATATCCCTATTACAAGCCAATATCATATCGGTTAATTGTTCTAACATTAGTTATTTGCCTAAATAATTTGTCGTGTTTATCTGCTACGTAAGCGAGCATTCACTTTGTACTTAATAAACTATCAGAATGCATACGAGTCGATTAATATGTAAGAAGCCGAAGACAAGGTCTTCACGTCGTGACAACGTATTTTAGGACCATCAAGGATTAAGGAAGAGTGCTTAACTGCTCCAGTAATACGTTTGACCTCCCAGCAATGGAGGATGGGTGGGCGTCTCGCTTTTTTCAGACACGACCTTTTCATCTCTTATCTAAGGGACTGTTTACAAGATCCTGTTAAGCCGAGGCGAGAGAATAGGTGGGGGTGATTTTGATGTGCTAAAAAAGTCGCCTGATTTAAAGAGAATAAAATGATAAGCAGGATGTCCCGGAAAGTTCGAGAAGATACGCGGCTGCATGCTGCTGTTGTTCCAACAACCTTTACTTTGGAAGTGCATTGTAAGCAGCTGCGACCGGTTGTGGGGACGATGGATAGCGTTATTCACCGGATAGTGAGTTTTTTCAACTGCCGCAGAAAGGCATAAAAAGCAATCACACCGGACATTGAACTCGCAATAGATAAGAAGTGACTTGTTTAGAAAGTTTGAGAAATTCACTCCCCAGGTGAATAGTGCTATTCATCTTTCCTACAATCGACTCTAGCAGTATAATAGCGAGGTTCAGATTTGACTTCGATGCACTTCCACCACCGCTACCTTCTCCTGGTTTAAAAGGAACCGGATTGGTTAACCGAGAGGATGCAACACATCTGATTGGCTAAAAGATAAATTAAGGTGGCAGCAATAGTCGACAAATCTGAACCGCGCAGATGAAATGTTGTTGAATCGTAACTCAACGCATCAAAAATCATCTGGTCTCTCATTTCATACTCTTCCATTCTTAAAATTTGGACGCAAGAGAGCTTTAGGGGCCGAGTGTTAAGCAGTTCGCTGCAAATGTTTTTTAAAAGGCTCTACACTTACCGAAACGACTGTGCCAAGTACCCTTTCAATTTGAACAGTATAATTGTATCACGTTTCTTTAATAATACGTATACAGGTGTACATGTATATAAAATACACGATTCGCTACGTGTGTTTTTTAATTAGAGAACCCGATATAAGAATTCGGTCTCATTACAGAATATAGGCTATATTTGTTTTCGCTTGTATCAATAGCCGTAATGATTTAAGCGATCATATAGGTATTTTTGTAACATCTTTGTCGTTTAGTTTAATTTTCTTGTTCAGTCAACTGTAAGGTTATAAACGCTATATTTTTAATTAGTTTCTATTATCGTCTCGCATAGTCTTTCTAATGTATAACTTGGATCTGCCTTAGCTGGGACTGCGATTCCGTTCGCTTTTCCCTTACGCAACTCGTCTATTCTTATTGTAAGCAGTCTGTCCTTTTCTTTGTTCTTGTCATCGCCATTGGTCTGTTTAGTTTATCCTTGTACATATTATGGTAAATTGAAAGCGAGTGTGATGAAAGTTGCTTATCATAAATCTTTCAAGATTATTGTACTTGTTCTAAATCCCAAACGCGTTCCAGTTCTGCTTAGAGTGCCTACTTCTGTCGGTCTTTGCGAAGCGTTCCGAGTACCACTCACGCATTGTCTGCACGCGCTTTTAAATTTCCTCGTCGTTATCAAATATAAGAAAGGATTGAAACAGGAATTGAGAAAGCTGAAAGCTATGATCCAGCGCCAAGTTGCCCTCTTTTCATTTACGGTTATAGATTTATCCCCATTTGATACGAAGCGATACACGGTGTACGGGAAAAATGTCGCATAGCAGAAGAAGACAATAGCATAGGTCGTCCATGAAATTTTGATCGCGCGCCGTCTGAATCGAGACTTCGATTGTTTTGTTGATCTAAAAATCATCGCGTAGACGCTCAAAATTACCAACAGTTGGCAGAAAGATAGAGCAGATAGGAACATCTCGTAATCCAAGTGAAAGTTCCCCATATCTCTCAAACTCATACGGTGGCCGACCCCCAAAATGATTGCAATTATCCACGATAGAATTATCATACAGTTGACCAGCTTGTTGGTGAAGAGTACTCTGTATTTCAGTGGGTAGAGAATGGCAAATAACCTCGCCAAAGCCATCAGCAACACGGCATTTCCGGTGCAAAATAGGCAAGTAACAAAAAGCGAAGTATAATAGGGGGAGTTCTTAGTTTTCTGTCGAAGATGTAGGAGATAGGCACGCCATGGAACGTACGTGACCAAAGCAATAAAATCCGCCAAGGCCAAATTTAACGTCAACTTCTCCGAAGTGCTATAGGATTGCTTCCGTCTCGATAAAAAGTACCAAATGGCGACGGCATTTGCTATCGAGCCAATCACACATTGAGCCGACGTGAAACATACAAGAAATAGCGATTCTGTCGAGCCTTGAATGTACTGCGAAGCGACAGTGTTGTTTGCCATCGCGAAATTAAAGATGCTGAAAATTGCGTGTTTTTTACAGCATTCTCATATCATACCTGCTGGCTTTGTGTATGAAATAATAAATGAGGGAAAAAAAAGCACCTGGCAATGCGTCGTGATCAGAACAGCGGCTATTCTAATTGCAGCCACAATAATCAAAATTCTCATCACAGCAGAAAGGGGAGGAGTAAGTTAATGGATGTTAAAAAGGTTTGATGAGATGACGTTCACTCAGATATTAGCATTTAGATATATGGCACGAACAACGCGTGGTTGGATACACAGCTGCTGCAAGAAGACTTTTAAGTCAAAATAAACTTGAGATGTCACAGTATAGCGCAAGTATTTGATGTGTTGAAGGTTAAATTCCTTGGAAATTGACGAAATTGTTTTCCGAAATTGACGGAAAGTTTTCCCAGTTATAATTCAATTCACGGTTGCACTTTCATGCAATGCAAAAAAACAATAACGAAAATAATTGATTGGTCGTTTTTATAAAAACGATGAATTTAATCGGTTTTTCTTATTTCGTGACAGTTTTGTTGCGTGCCACCACGCCAGCCTAATTCATGCAAAATACAAAAATTGGAATAATATACATTTCGAAATTAAAAAAAAGTATCGAGTATCGAAAGTCTACCAAACCAAACGGCGTCACGAATATATTTCAAATCTTAGTCTTAGATTCAACATTTTCCAATCATGTAACATGTAACAATCTAGGGCCCCAAGATGCGGCGAATTCGAAGTAGAAATTTGAAGCGAAAAACAAGTATCGCTATCATAATATACAGTAAACACGGCAGGTAACATCATGTCGTGCTGTGCCCGATTTTCAAAGCTGTTTCTCGATAATTGTACAATCGCTTTATCTTGGACGTCACATAGCGCGGTGGGAGGGAAGCTAATTATTTAAAAATATTTTGCCAACAATGCGTCGTTTACAAAGAGATAAACGGAAAGTAGAAAAATCAATGACTTCGTGTCATGATATTGGCAAAGTTAAACGATAAAATTATTTCAGTGACAGAATATCGCCCTCACGTCTGCCCTACAGTGACGTAACCAACCGAACAGTTGTAGTCGAGTCTAATTCTCGAGGGTCGAGGGTAAGTCAGTCGGGGATAAAGGTAAAAAGGCGACGGTCAAAATTGACCAAAAATGCTACATTAAGGTTACATATAAACTGCTTCAAATTTAACACACTCGAAACAGAAATCACATTTATAACTTGTATAACTTCGTAAGCAAACAGCACTGATGTGCATCAAAGCTTTCTTTGATTTGGTCTATCCGCCTACTTTCCTTACCTTATATAGATTATAGGCCACATTGCTATTTTATGCAGTGCATTTAATTGATTAGCAGATTTAAATGCTTATAATTCAGACAAAATATTACTACGGAGAAAATTGCGTAAATTTCTCATTATTAGATATATTATGATATTAGTATAGTATTTTTGGTTAATTTTGACCCTCGACTTTTTACCCTCGACTCTCGACAATGACGGATACAATCATTTTAGTCCAGCTACGCAAATTCCCGATTGTTATCATTAAACATCTCTTTATAAATTGATTGTTTTTGTGGTCAATGGAACATGAATCAGCGGGAACAAAAATCGCAGGAATGGCTTGTGATTTGTGCATGTTATTAGTGTTGCAGACTAGCAGTAAATTAAAACTGTTATAACTTAATGTTCCTTGAACATATTTGGTTGTCGCCCGAACTTCCCGCGCTGAGGATTTCTTTGCAGATCATGAAATTATGAAAATTGAGGTTGGTATTCTTGAGGGTTGGCAAAATTTGTTAAATTTAATACTGGAATTCATTGGGGGTGTATAAACGTTCAATTTTTGTTCAGTGGTGTTTAAAAAGCAACCGCGGTCACCAATTTCGAGTCTCCGACTTAAAGTCTTCATTATAATAACTTTAGCGAGCATTGTGACGTATTTTGCGGGCTAAATTAAACAAAACAGTGGGCTAAAATACATTTTAGCCCGCTGACGTAATTTGCAAATCATTTTAAATGCCCACTTTTGAGAGATATTTTAAGTTTTTGCTCAAATATATGCCCTTTAAAGTTATTATAATAGCAATAGAGTTGATGTTCTTGGGCATAAATATGTTTTTGGCCCTCCTCAGAGCTCATTTTAACCCTCGCTACGCTCGGGCTAAAATGATTCTAAGTCGGGCCAAAAACATATTTACGCCCGCGCACGTCAACTCTATTGTTATATTAAAGTCTAGATTTTTGTTGGCAAAACGCCGCAAAAAAGTCGGAGATACTTGTATACTTTGACAATTGGCATTTATTTCATGTAAAGCCCTAAGACGCTTCCCGTCCTGTCTTTACAACAGATTACGAACACACAGATGTGCAACTCGGGGTATTTCTTGTCCAACGTGGATGGCTTGGGTACGTCATACGCACGCTCATTTCTGGCGAGTACACAAGCGAGGTTTTATAAGGAGTTAGATAGGAAAATGTTAAATAAACGGCGATTTTAAGAAAACTTTCCGCTAGATTGAAGTTATCCTGTATATTTCAAGCAAGAAATAAAGTTATGCTTTTGTCCTGGTCGCTTATAAAACGACAGAAACCATTTTGCTGTACTACATTTGTATTGAAATTCGGACAAATATACTCGCCAGAAATGCGTGTGGACATGACGTAATCCGTTAGACAGCGAAATCAGTTGCACACCTATGTATCCCTAATCTATGTCTTTACTGTATATGACATAAATCCTAACTGCATGAGTATCTATATATCTCTTTCATATAAAACAAGTGTAAAAAACTCTAACCTTGCGTTGTATTTCATCATCCATTCTCTTTAGTTCAACTTCCTTCATCTTGCTTTGGTTCTCCATGTACTTTCGTCTCACAGCGTCCATCAACTGCAACTCTCTGCTGTTAACTTCGCGCTTCATAGCTTGTAACCTGCGTGTTCACGTGAAAAAGACAAACTATTAGGCATGATGTACTTCGATCACTTCAGCGCTCATAACAAAGGTAGATCCTCAGATGTGAAAATTGCCTAAATTTTGCATCTTCCGAACTTTTTCAAAATTAAAACTGGTCCTAGTTAATCCCTATTTATTTTGAAATTTCACCTTTCACCCCTATAGTCCCTCTTTCTCTCTTCTCATTTCCTCTTCTTTCTCATTCCCCCGGTTCTTTTTCTTTTCTTCCTTCTTTCCCACCCCCCTCCTTATTCTAATTTCCTTACCCTTCCTTCCCTTTCCCCCTCTATCTGTCTCCGCGGTCTTTTCCTTTTCGCCCTTTTTCTCTCATTTTCTTCCCAACGACTTTGACCCCCTTCCCCTCCTCTGGGAGACGCAGATGGTAATTATGTTCCACCTTGCACGAAACTCCACCTTTGTAACAACAACTTTAGATATCCAGTTACTATATCATATTTTCAAATTTTGATGTTCAAAATGCAAAGCAAAGCGTTTGCCAAAGCCACGGTAAAACACATATTAAAGTTACGCAATTTCAAGCTACATTTTCATTTTTTGCCAATTCAATATCCCTAAAAATATCCCTAAAAGCCCTGTCACACGATGCAATTTTTCTTGCAACTTGCAATGCAACTCTACCCTTTGGAGATGTAAAATTGGCAAATACAAATTTCCATCACAGTTTGCTAATATATTTTTAACATACCAAACATTTGTCACAAATTTACACTCCTAAGAGTAAAATTGCGTTGCAAATTGGAAAAAAAATTGCACCGTGTAACAGGGCCTTAAGGCTAAGTCCAGTGTTCCATGAGACCAATGCACTAACCTCACTCTTTGATCGGCTAGTTTTTGTTCTTCTATCAAAATGAGATCTCGTCTCTGTTTTTCAGCGTCAATCATCAATTCCTGATTACGGTAAAATGCTTCTTCGGCCTCTTTTCTTTCTTCTGATTGTTTCTTCAATTCTACAGCCAGTTGCCTTGGTTAAAACATAAAACTACATATATATGCGCACTTCCTTGTCTGGTTGATAGAGAGCGCATGTGAAGACTGATAAGGCTCAGTCCAACGCCCACTAGAGCTGTTGGTTTTCCGTCGATTTTCACCAGTTCCGAGATAAGAGTCGATTAGATTGCAATCAGTCTCTAAAGGGAATGAGTTGACGAAAGAAGGGAGGGACTGCAGACAATGGACCGATTGTATTATGGACAGAAGTTGGAAAATGCATTATCACAGCATTGAAGAGCATCCTAAAATTAGTAAAATTGCAAAGTTTGGTCGCGAAATGTTGTAAAATGAGGAAAATACAGCCCTGCAAAGTTTGCGAATAGTTTTGTATCACGCACTGAAAATTGATACCGTTTTCTCGATGTTGGTATCAATTTTCCGCGCGTAATACAAAAATATACAAAATTTGTAATCTTCACAGGCTTACATTTTCCACATTTTACAACATTTCGCAACCAAACTTTGCAATTTTACTAATTTTAGGATGCTCTTCAATGCTGTGGTAATAAATTCTCCTATTTCAACTTTTTTTTCAAAATTTTGCCCATAATGCAATCGGTCCATTCAGGAAGAAATGAGACACGCGTTGCACACATAACGCAAAATTCCCATCCGTCAAAATCAATGTACCCGTCCGAAAAATTATGCAGGTAATACGAGAATACAAGCAGTCTCTAAAAGAATAGGATTTCTACTATTAGGTATCAGATTTGATTGACGGACACATGGATTTTGACCAGTGGGAATTTTGCGTTGTGTGGGCAACGCGTATCTTTCTGTGTTGTCTGTAATCCCTCCTTTCATCGACTCCTTTCCTTTAAGAACTGCTCGCAGTCTAAGATAAGAGTGTCGATACCTCTTCATCGTCTCTTGTCAATATCTCGTCATCAATAGAGACAAGCATGTCAGACAAATTTTTATCCAGGGAACAAAAAGAAAATCCCCGAAATGAACATGATAAAATTGGTAAATTTTCAAAATGTGGTATCCCAGCGAGTAGTGCTACATACAAGAGGGTGAGTAGGATAAACTATGAAACTAAACCAAACCAAACTATAAACAACCATGTAATGGTTATAAAACATCATTTCTCTTGAGGAATATACAGTACTGTACATAGCCCACCTTTGCTGAAGGTAATCTAACTCTTCCTGTCGTATTCTTTCTCGTTCTTGAACCTGTTACAAAATCAGTGAAGACTGAGTGGTGCGTTTTCTCCTACAGGTAATGTTGTAGTGGATTGTACCATGGTGTTATTTTTCACCAGGCGGAATTTTGCACGTGGAGCAGAATTTTTCTTTGTCTGTTAGCATTCAGGCAGAAATAGGAGACGAAAAATTCCGTTCCCAACAAAATTCCGCGTCCACGGGAAAACGGACGTAACATTAGCAGAGTTGTAACGAAAATACGCCAAATTTTCACCAGCCTTTGAAATTGGGTTACACAAACCGTCCACATGAAGTCTAAAACAAATAAACAAAAGGAAACCTACAGTATCAACGACAGTGGCTAGAGGACGTACCTGATAATCTACAATAAACTTGGGATATTTATTAAACACCGGGTATTGTCCTTTAGTGAGAGCGCTAAATTCTTCCAAGATTTTCTCCGGGTCAATATCGGGCGGCGTTGTGTTCTGAAGATGGTAAGCCTCTTGAATGACCGCGGAAATGTCGCAGGCATTGCGATGGTGAACAAAATACTATAACGAGAGAAGCAGCGCACCTTTGATAAACACAGCACATACACATCACAGCTTAGTAGCTATAACTTCATTGAGTCATTATTCTAGACTTTTAGCCGGAAATTCGGGGAACGTAGTTTTGTAGGCTTGGAACTTTTAACAACTTATAGACACATTTGAATCTCATTTTAGACTCATGAAACCTACGTGAATGGATGGTCAAATCTCTACCGAAAATCGTTGTTGTTCTTTAGCTCCGTCCCCTCATCAAAAAAAGGATACATAGAATGGGTCAGGACCGGCTTCTAAGTCACACTTTCTCCGTAACTGTACTTCAGCCAGCTAAAATAAGCCAGCTAAGGTGGTGAAAAGAGGCTACTCTAAATTACATAGTAGAGTTAATGCCAAAGTTTCTTTTTTGCTGCATGGTGAATATGATAATGATGATATCCAGTTAGGGACACCCTAATCAGCAGACAGTAGGTGGTTTAAGCGAAGCCCTTCATAAAGCTAATGTTTCCGCAACAATGTCTCCTAGTTTTCCCAATGCCTTATTTAACAAGATACCCTTATGTCCCCTGACATACCTCAAAGTCTTCCCTAGCCGTGCATTGCATCAGAACTTTTCTGGAACATATAAGATACGCAGCGACAAGAAACAACAGAAAGGAAGGATGATTGCTGAAGACGTGATCCCACACGCGCAGCCATTCCTCCTTTGTAAGAACTTCAGAGAATAACGTTTCGATTATCGGCCAACAGTATACCTATGAATTGGAATGGAAGCGCTACTCGATGACGCTTGAAACGACACCGTGACATAACAGTACGATGCATGCGAGGTAAGGGAATCGCCATTATACACTCAAGTTTTACATTCATTTTGAAATCGTGGTTAAACGACATGCAGCTCAAAACCGATCAGCCGTGCGGCATGTCGTAAAACAGTACTTAAACCAACCTCGTACCCCTGGTCTTTCTAAGGGGTACTTAAACACGAAGCCGGTCAGGCAAACCTGGAAAAGGTTGTTGCTATGGTTACCTGCGATTTCACGTCAACTTGAACAAGATGTTGCAACAGATTCCTATCATGATGAACGAGAAGGTTTTCGACCATGCTGAGTAAGCTGATAGGAGGATTGGGAAAAAACTCGAACCAATTTTGACACCAGTTTACTGCAAGATACATAGAGGATATTACACGGTGGTGCGAAGCTATGAATATTATTTTCGAATTGTTTGAAACAATTATTTCAACACGAGAAAATAATATTCATATCTTCAAACTACCGCGTAATGTTCTTTTTATTATATGGCCAGAAGTCGGAACAAGCGAACAGAGAACATAAAAGTCCCGCGGGAAAACAAACGCGTTACATATTTTTTCATATCTTCACTACCGAAAATATGGAAAATACGAGTGTTTTAGTTTACGGTAAAACACGCATAACCATTTTAATAAATACTGTACATGTAGGAATGTGTGTTATTGTAATATACGCATTCAATAGGCTAGTATTTACACAGCTAAACAAACCGCGTAAAGCATGGATTAATTTCTTACTCTGCGACAGTACCTAGGACACTCGCGACGACTTCAAAACATATCAACTGGTTGTTTTGGAACAGTTTGACAAACGGAAAGACAAGAAGCGGAAGATATTCAGTTTCGCCGAATACTGCAGACCAGTGAGCCAAAGCAGAGAGAATCCTAGATTGAAAACAATCAGAGTACGCATGCCAACGAACAAGGAACTAATTAATTCAGAGTAATCAGCATTTTAATGTTTTTTCACGTTATGCATGCACTCAGGCAAAATGATGTTCGTGAACTTAGTTTAGTCTATGCTGGACAAGCCTGAAAATATAACTGACCACGGTTGGGATTGAATGCACGACATTTAAAAAGCCACCCAAATGCTGTGCCAACCAAATGAGTTACGCAGTGAGGTCAGTTCGAGTATGTGATAAATTTATTTCACTACTGACTCTTATCTGCTCTAGTTCATTCGATATAACACCAATACCTGACCTGACCGCGCACAGTTTTGTTGCTCAGTTGCAAGAGCATTGGGCTGGCATTTCAAAGGACGTAGGGTCGATTACCACCGTGTTTAGGAATATTTTTCAGCCTGCGCGGTGTGAAAGTAGACAACACCAACATACCTTTAAATTGCAGATATAGGTAAGCGGTAGAAAGCAACGGTACTTTATCTTATATCGATTAACGAGCCCGATACAACCAGTTACAGATTGATCGCAACTCCTGATCAGAAATAAAAAAATTATCACCAACCTTTGCAGAATCCGCAACAGTTTTCGGCTCTTGATGGGATAGTTTTCATGCAGTCTGACGAACGCTGAATGGGTCCCCTTGTCAACTAAACTACAGAACGCTGCATGGTTCTCTGGCAGCTGGAGAAGACTTCGCCATATGAACATCCTGAATACAAACGCAAACATAAAATATATGCTACAGATTCCATGCATGCATACTGCCCTTAACTACCATGGCTACCTATATTTTGCAGGATATTCTCCGTATCCCTTGAGAATTGCTTTTAGGCGGCTGTGACTAAGACCATCTGGTGCAGTGCTCTGAAACCAAATATTATATTCTAATAAGTAAAACTTAAGTAAAGCAATAAAACACTTAAGTAACAAAGTTATCATAATTAGTTCTGGTAATATATGTACTGTAAATGTAAGAGTGATAGTATGCAATGTATTTGTAACGTGTTCCTGATAAGTACACCGTGTTTATTATTATTCTCTGTATGAAGTCACTTGAAGTTCTCCACGGTGTGTTTTGGAAAGCGATGAAACATGCTCTCGTTTAGCATTTACGGTAAAGACGAATGAACTTAAAATTACGAATGTTTTTATCCAAACACCTGCTCGTCTTCTGTCGTTGATTCAGAGGGCTTCAACCAAGTTGGTTTAACATGTTTCTTCTGCCTCGCAGTGAAAGACGTTTTTGTCTTGCTCAGTCTGGAATCTTCCATGGAAGTCGAGGAAACGGATGAGTTTTCATTCTTCTTACGAAACCGATCGTCTACCAAAGTCTTGAACACGGGGGGAGGTGCCTACCATTAAACCAAAGTTGGCGTTGTTAGTACTTGCCTTTTGCTCAAAGACAAAGTGTTTAGTTTACGATGTCTACGTACATTGAATCCCTGCAGGAAAGGGGGTAGTTTTCATTTAATTTCTAAGGGGTAAATGTGTTAAAAATCGAGTGGAAATCGTATACACTTCTCGAAATTAAAGCCAGAAAGAGTTCAGAAAAATTCATCATCAACTTTTCGCCCTCCCACAGAAATCGAACCCATACGTCCTTGCGATGCTTGTTCAATGCTCGAACCACTGAGTCACGGAGCTAGCTTATGAATTTCCGACTTAAACTCCGACATAATTTCTACTCAAACTATAAGTATAATCCATGAGTGAAAAAACAATTTTCTTCCAGCAAATACAGCATAAAGATTACATATTTCCAGTCGATCTGCATTGTTTTTCTTCAAAGTTTTCTAGTACTAATCTTTAACACATAGCCAGTGTTAAAATTTCCCGCAACTGGTGGACAGTTCCTGCGATAGCTGCTCGCTTGCTCACCATTCTCTTCACCTCTGACAAAATCACAACTGGCTTACTTTACTTTCATTTATATCTAATGCATGACCAAATGCGTGCAATCAAGACACCTGCATGTATTACTGTGTAACTAGAATATCTGGTACAATTTTTTCAAAACGGAATCGTTTTTCACTTGACCCAAGTTTCGCATTTAAACTCCTTCGAAGTCTAATCCGCTCGGTACCTGTTTCAAGTGGCCTGTCAACGCCGGTATACTGCAGATATTTATCGAGCCACTGTCCATAATACACGCCATATCTGAACCATTCGAACTTAAGCGGAAGGAGTTGATTCTCTGAAATAATACAGATGCATGATAAATACATGATCATACATCCAAAGCAATAATAAAACATCAAACATGATGCTAGGGATAGGGACGAGGACAGCCTCCCCGCCTCACATCCATCCCTGTCCCTCCATTGCTGATCATTGCCGATGTTTTACGATTACCACAGAGTACAATCACCTTCTCGTGGGATCCAACTTCGAAGACCAACTTGCAAGTATGAATATTAACAAACCGAATGATTCCATCTTGTGAGAGAATGCCAACAGTCTAAAAACGAATATTTATGGAATATAGAAACTCTTGCAATATATAGGGGCCAGTTGTCAAAGCTGGGTCAGCGCTAACTATGGTTTAAAGTTTAACCCAAAGTTCTAGTTTCAGTGTGTTTTTACATATCTGTTTATTTCAAAATATTTCCAAACTTACAAACGAGCTGCTCTAAAATCACCTTCAAACTTGACTTTAAAACTGACTTTTGAACAACTGCCCCAGAAGTTCGTGCAGCATACAGAGTACTGAATACCTGACTGGATCCTCCATCAAAACTATCGGTGAGAAATTCAAGCTGTTTCACGAGTCTCACTTTGGTGGGCAAGTCTATGATTCGTAGTAATTTCTTAGACTCCAGAGTCCAAACATGAAGGAAATGTGACCTGGAAGACAGTTAAAACAAAGAAATTATTTCTGTTCAATAAGTCTGCAGACACTAGTGTGTATCTTTGCCTAAGAAGGATGGGCTGATTAGAGAAGGATGGGCTAATTAGAGAAGGATGGGCTAATTAGAGAAGGATGGGCTAATTAGAGAAGGGGTGCTAATTAGCAAGGGAGGGGCTAATTTGAGAGGGGGGCCTAATTAACATGGAATGGGCTAATTAGAGAAGGGCAAATTAAAGAGGGGGCTTATTAGAGGAGTATTAATTAGAGTGTTAATTAGTAAGATGGGGAATTGCAAAGGAGGGTTATTAGTGAATAAGGAGATAATATGCAAGGAAAAAAGGGGAAGGTAGAAAAGCGGTATTGATTACAGAAAGTCTGGTATTGACAACATTTGTTAAAGTTTCAGCTCTGTTTCTTAAAATGTAACATATTAAATAAAAAATGCAGTTTCAATGATTTTTGGGTGGGGTAGTATTTACTCGCCTCTCTAATGTTAAGTGTCAAGGTCCTAACCTTCCCCCAGCAGCAAGCAGTCTTCCATCCCTTGGTGTTGCAAATGCACGATAATGCGGAGCTGGTCCATCTGGTATTGGTAACTGATATTTACACACCAAGCTCTCAAAATCCCAAGCAAAGATACTGTCATCTTTGAAACTTGAGATTATCGTGTTACTCAAGGGTAGAAAAAACACCTAAAAATAATATCAGTTACTACTATGTTTCATCAATAAATTACATCAATTGGTTAGCAGAACTTTTGCTGTCAATCGTTAAGACTGGATGATAAACTTTCCACATATTAAGGTTAAAATATAGACTGCACCTGTTGAATTCCAACAGTCTGTGCACCGTTCAATGTCTTTTTCTTTGTGAATGTATCAAGGTCCCAGATTTGAGCAATCTCATTGGCTGTTGTCAAAGCATGCCGACCAGATGCATGGATTGATATTGAACATATGGAGGATTCATGATCTTTCATTAAGCTCACTAACTCCTTTCTTTCTGCAAGAGTTAAATAACAAAACATAGAGAATGAGCAAAGTACATTCCCTTGACATGCATAGTCTAGAAACCCATCACAGTCGAAGGCAAGGGGATAATATTTCACAGAACCACAGGATATTCTAATGCCTAAATGACAGAAAACTTGCACAGGTCCTCACTGGAAAAAATTAAGTTTAAAATATTGTAGTTTACTGTTAGGTAAACAGATTTTTGAAAGGTTACTACCCAATTCACAGGGGATTTAATTAAAATATCCATGAAAATATATCATGCTCCCACTCAAAAGGACACAAACGTCTTAACATCAAATATAAGTGTGGAAATATTGAAATCAAAATCAATGAATCCCCTACACTGTTCACATATGTACCTGAATCATAGCACCTAAGTGAACAATCTCCAGATGCCACCAGAACTTCATTTTTTCTGCACAAGTTAAATGCTAAAGCTGTACAGGGGGAGCCTGTTTTTGTCAGCAATGTAAACCTTAAAAACACAGTGAGTGATAATTTTTTTACATACAGTATACATTCCCATAAATCCAGCATTTATTATTCACAGAAGATCTGCCACTGACTATGTGTGCATGACAACAGACTGTAAGACAATACAGAACTTACGTATTTCTACTAAGATAAAAAATATAGATGTTTCCTTGTTGGTCTCCAGCGACAAAGGAATCGCCAGAACTGCTGAATGCAAGCTGCGTAAATCTAATGCAATGTTGGATTGATTCCAAGGCACTGGACATTGATTGTGTGATGGAAAGGAGGACTCTACAAATTGGAAAGAATACAAACTTTTATAGGTACTTGAGGCCTTGCTGGTTAATCCAATTGATCATAAACCTTCTGGTGAATCTGTGGAATTTACCGAGCCAAAGATTTTTTGAATTTACAGTATTCAGTCGTCGGACCAAAAAACTAGTTAGGAACGAACATAACCTGCATGTGATAAAGTCATTGTATAATATAAATCTCAAAGAGACCTGTTAAAAGTCAGTTTTCCTAGCTAAATCAATCTATGCCACATAACTGCACCAAACAAAAAATTGAGATAATTTGGATCTGCAGCAAAAACATAATGTATGCGCTGAATTTTATTTAAGTGATGAGGATCTTATGGCAGTTGGCCCTCAATTTACTCAGGATCGAGGATCACCCAATTATGCAGAGAGTTGTTTTCTGTCAATCAACCAAACAAAAATTAATGAAACAACATAAACACAATTAAATAATAATTGTGTTCGCAATAATTAACTTTTGCCACTTTACCAGAGCAATTACTTCACAAAATTTCAGCCTGGGCTGGAATAATCATTGAAGAAGCTATATTTTCGTGTGCTTTTAACTCACTACCTACACTAGTGGAATTTAATGCTAACATTCAAAATTTCGCGCCGTTTACAGACAACCAGTCCAGTGTCCAGGTTTCTCGTTACTATAGCTTACCCATCTTCGTTCGGTGACAATTTTCTAAACCACAATCTACCGCACTCCTTCTTGAACACATTTAACTCTTGCATAGAGGAAAGAGAAGCTTGTCTCGAACAATTTTCTGTCACAATTTTAACTTCGCTCACTTTAATACCATTCCGCCATCTTTAGTCGAGCTATCTGCACTGAGCTATGACATAATGCTGGAGCGATGTGGGTACAATATTTTAAATTGAATTATACAAATTATGGTATATTTGTAATATTTCATAACGAAATACATCTGAATTTGAAAGAACAATATGTATAAACTACAGCAACCATAAATATTTAAGAAAAATGTAATTATTGTTCAATGTAACATTTCTGTGGACCTCTCCAACCATAAAAAGAATATTACAAATTCCGTTGTGGAAACACCACACTTGATTTGCAACATATCTCATTTGGAATTTTCTTTATCAACTGCTCTTTTTGCAACAGTACACTGCACTGGTCAAAACAATTGCTTGCATTATGTACAGATCAATACAATGCTTAAAGACCTTGCAGCGCATTGGTCCATGGCAGTCAAATAGACTTATTTCCACAGGTGAGTGCGCCGATGACTGAAGACGGCCTGAGGACTGATCGTGGAGGAATTTGCGATATTATTGCTCAATCTTCGATCGCATATATCGCGTATTCTAGCCATGTACAGAACCGACAATGATACTTGATGCTTATGGATTAAATGAGAACATCAATAAATCAATTTTTTTTTCTGACTTTGTATGTACATGCTTATAAAAGAATGCATATGGTTCTAAATTAATTGTAATCTTGCGTACACCGCAGACTTCGAAACCAACTCCAATTATTAAATCTTAATCCTAATTCTACTGGTCTTAATTGTATGTATTTATTTATGTATGGCATTTATAATGTGTGTGTTCCATATAAAAATCCACTAAAGTGGTCCTCATCTCTTCGCACACAGTTTAAACATTTCACCATTTCACTATATTTGTTGAAGAAAGAGGGCTGCCCACACAACTGACCCAACCCACATGAATAGAGGCCATAAATCACAATAAATAAACACATTTTTAATTATGCAGTTTATAATAGGATGCTCTGGTTAAAGTTGCTGTAAACTTCTTGTTAGACACTTTGTTTGCATGTTGAATATCCACAGTTACAAAGTATGATAGACTAACCAAAGATCTAGCTCGGTCCTGGTTTGCTATGCTGATAAATAAATATAAAACAGAGTTTTAATTAAGGAAAAGTTCATATGATATGAAATTTGGGCATGTGTTCATATATACATGACTCCTCCCCAGACCCCTTGTTATGAGCAGAATTGATACATAAAACAGACTTTACAGCCTCTTTAACAAGAGATTAATGGCACAGTTTCCCCATGTTAAGCAAAATTGGTTCGTAGATTGAAAGGCTATATTACAGTTGAGGCAATAGAAGCATTCCGAAAATATTTGACCAAGTCATTTGCTTAAGTTTAGCAGTTCCTCTGATCAAGCTCTCAAAATTTTGAAGAAGTTCCTTAAAGTTTTCATAACTTCCTGTTAATTGACCAATCAGAATGCTATATCTTATTCGTGAGCATGCTGATTGGTCAATATGGTCAATGAACAGGAAGCTGTGAACATTTTTTTAAATTTGAGGAATCACAGGAGGAATTGATCAGCGGAACTGCTAAACTTGGCCAAATATTTTCGAAACGCTTCTATTGCCGCGACTGTAATTTAATATTATTCTCATTATATTGCGAATGTTTAGGTTCAGCATGTCAGAAATTGTTAGAAATGCCACCATGTGACTATGAACCTCAACCATACACAGTAAGTTCAGATGGCCCACACCCTGGCAACCCAGACCCCTTCCCCCAGGCACATGGGAAATTACAATATACAAACTTGTGTACCATGTACAATTGTTTCTCTATTGTCAATGTAGTCTGTATTTTGATACTCTAACATGTTCCATTGTCATAGCCACCCCCCCCCTGCCAAGTATCTTTGTGGGTGGGTCTTTGGCTAAGAATTCTGTCCTTACATCTCTAACTGAATATGAAAATCCATCTTCAATTTATATCACATGATTTAGGGCAAGACACCAGAAGAAACATTGAATGTTAGAAAGGAAAAGTTATCTCCAACATATTATTTGTATCATCCGGGTTCCCCTCCTGTGATACACGAGGTATGAAATAAAAATTATCTTTGAAACTTTTCCAATGTTTGAAAAAACCTTTTCCAATGTTTGAAAAAACCTTTTCCAATGTTTGAAAAAACCTTTTCCAATAACTTTCAGTGTCTATAAGATCAAAAAACATGAGAATAATCCACAGAACCCACAGGGTAGAGGCAAATTAGATTAAAAGAACTGTATTTCCACAGACACTTCATGAAAGTTCATGAAACTTCACAACAGTATGAAAGTTCACATTAAAACTAATTTCATCACAATTAACACATGCATCCAATGTTATGCTTTTGTTTCAGGGTAAAATGCAGTGGTTGTGGGACAGCAATAACAAGCGATACCTAGATTTGTTTGGTGGGATTGTAACAGTTGGTGTTGGACACTGTCATCCGTGAGTACCACTCAAACGACAGACTTGAAGTGACAAGTTTAGAGTTGTACCTTGACAGACTTATCATGATATGTATCTGTTTTACTGGGTTTTTCCAATCAATTAAATTGTGTTAAATTTTTCTACATTCCACTTTACCTTAGGTGAGTGCGAGGCTGACAAGAATTCAGCCCCACACCTACTTGTAAGCTGTTCTCTGTTGATCTTAGAGACCAACTATAACCTGCCCAGCCTCCTGTCCAGCTGAAAAGTGTGACTTAGAGATGTTCATATAATGATTTCTGAATTCTTCTCAACTCAGGAAGGTCAATGCTGCAGTCAAAGCTCAGATTGACAAACTTTGGCATACAACACAAATATACATGCATCCTAATATCCACGAGTATGCAGAACGGTTGACAGAGAAGCTGCCTGGCGATTTAAAGGTGTGATGTGATTATTCAGTGCTCTTAATGTAGACGATGAACTACATTATTACCCCACGAATAATTTTAATAAATGTATCACTGACAGAAACTTTGGCATTGATGCTTGATTGTCTTGTGTTTAGGTTTGTTTCTTCGTAAACAGTGGCTCCGAAGCAAACGACCTCGCCTTGTTTCTCGCGCGACATTACACCAAAAGTTTTGACTTTATTTCTTTGAGGTATTTTCCTTAGTGCTTTATATGAGAATGGGGCAGTTAGCGAAGTTTCCGGAATTTTGGACTTGTTTGCACTTTGCATTACCGGTGATTATTTTGCTGAAATTCTTCGAGTTTCCAGGAATTGTAGGGTTGGAGTTTCGAACATCAAGATACTGCATCAGACAAAAAAAAACTCCATGATCCATGATTTGTCCTTACCGAAATTTTTTACAGGAATGGTTACCATGGTGCAAGTCCTTACACGATGGGTATGACTGCTGTGGGTACTTGGAAATTTAATCATCCTGTTGGCTTTGGTATTCATCAGGTACAACCAATTGCTACAACTTGCAAAGGCCTGGAACTGAGCGCACAGTTCTTTTGATGTCAAATGTAGTCTTAAGAAAAGTCACAAGTGTATATAATCCTGTATCTCCACGGTGTTTCGTACTTTAGTGTGGTTTAATTGTTTTTTAAATAAACACATTTTAATACCGGGTATCAGAAAGATTGAACAATTGCCACATACAGTTATTGCTATTGTTATAGCTGTAGTGTAATTGATTAATATGCCTTTTTTACCCAGACCATGAATGCTGATGTGTACAGAGGAATTTGGGGAGGATCGAAGTGCCGCGATTCAATCGCCCAGGTTGGCTGCGACAACATACACAGCCAGAAATGCGCTGCCGAGTTGCAGCAAGTTTGCTTTGTGTATCAGGATCACAGATACATTTTAACCGCTCGTTCCGGCTGGTAACAGGATTGATGCGAGTTGATTGTCACAAGTTTTTATGCACAAACTTGATGCAAGTTGTTCCTGCGAATATCAAGTTGCATCTTCGGCAGACTTGGTGAAACCAACAATCTTGATGCAACATGATGACAAACTTGCATCAAACCGGTAAAATCTACGATTTGCATCCAGTCTGTTTCGTGTTTCTGGCTGTGTATAACATAATTTAATTTGGCAACTACTATATATTATCGGCTGGTCTATCGACGTTTATAAACTCGGGAAAGGTGATAGGAAAATGTTTCTGTCTAATAATGTTACCTAGTATGCACTTAATTGTCCAATGCTTTAGTTTATATATACAGTAAGCCACCCAGTCAGCCCCAGTTTTGGTTATTTCAATAATGAATACACGTACATCTTAAACTTGCAGACAACCAGGACTTGCGATTGTGCTGAAGGTAATGCAACATTCTAAAACGATTCTTATGAACCTAACAACATTTGTATACAACAACTTGTTACTATATCTTATCATCCAAGGTCAATGTCAGGCATCGGATAATTACATCGCGCAATTTGAAGATATGCTCAAACATTCTTGTGGACAAAAAGTTGCCGGATTCATTGCCGAGTACATACAGGTTGGACTGCTGTACTACCTCGAAATCCTTGATAAGATGCATTATTTTTGGGAAACCGACAGGTCGATTCGAATTTGATGCCTGGGTCTCATTCATTTGTGATGTTTATTTGTTCCAGGGGGTCGGTGGTTCAGTTCACTTACCAAAAGGATTCCTACCGAAAGCCTATGAACTGATTCGCGCTCGAGGTGGATTATGTATCTCTGACGAGGTTAGTAATCTAACGTGGGCAACTAGCAAAAGTACGATGCAAGCTTGAGGCGAGGGCTTTCCAAATCGAAGATGGAAACGCTGCTTGATCACTAATTTCCTCAGAAAGGAGGCATGATTACTGGAATAGACCGTTATCTGTTAAATAATTTATCGTTACGTTAGTGTCTAGCAGCTATAACTGACAGTACATTACGTAAGTGTGTTGGCATGAATCCTCCTCACTGACATTGAATTGTATGGCTATTTTTTTTTTCACCCTTGACTACAATATAGTAGCGATGTCGCTTCATAATTTAGGTTCAAACAGGATTTGGTCGCATGGGGTCGTCGTTCTGGGGATTCGAAGATGCTGGGGTTGTGCCTGATATAGGTACTGTAAGTCTCGGACGTATACCTAAGCATATGACAACATACTTGCCAATGGTAACACTAATGGTCATATGTTTTTAGTAACAATGGCGAAGAGTATAGGAAATGGTTACCCGCTGGCTGCTGTAGTGACTACCCCAGGTATATATTTAGTGATATCCAGTTCCAGTCAGGGTTTATTGTCTGATAAAACTCTGCGTTCAGTGGTAACAGGTGGACTGTCACGTTCCACAATCTTCTTAAGTGTGTTGATCTTACCCAACAGAGATCGCCAGTGTGATGGGAGAGGCCATTCATTTCAATACTTTTGGTGGTAATGCGCTTGGTAGCGCTGTTGGCATGGCGGTCTTGGATGTAAGTAAAAACTGCTTGTATAACGGTACCTAATCTTCGAAACTTTCTGTGTAGCCAGGTCATATAAAACATTCCAGTAACTATAAAACGTTTCAAAAACCCAGTTTGTAGGACAGACCGTTTTAAAAAACTTCTAATTTGATTCATTACTCCAACGACTTTGATCATTACTGAAATGTATTCATTGAGACTTAATACAATAGTTATTTTGTAGCTTTAGTCTAGTTGTCATGTAATATTTAAGAAAATAGAGATAGAGGCCAGTACAGCATCATTGCATGACGCAGAAGTCTCAATCCTTTCAGAACCTTTGATGTTTTTGTCCTCACTGCATGCCGCCATCTTCCTAGCAAATAAACCTGAGCCAGTTCAGTAATTTCCATCCATCAAAACGCTATAATAGCTCTGAAGTCCTATAGACAAGATTTTAATGATACCAAACATATGATTCTGTTTGTCAAAACGAGTGACGATCTCACACCATCTTTATAGCAAGTTGGTCAGATGCGTGCGCCAAATCACAATAATACTTGATACACAATGTATATCTTTACTCTGTTGTTAAAATTCTCCATGTTTTATCTAAAACAACTATTATATGTTGTTTTCTTTATCAAGGCGATCGAAGAAGATGGAACTCAGCAAAATTGCGACGTCATTGGCACGCATTTTCTGTCTGAGATGCTGAAACTACGAGAAGAGTTTGAAGTTGTTGGTGACGTGCGAGGGAAAGGACTTATGCTGGGCTTTGAACTGGTCGCAGACAAGGTCAGTGCCGTGGACACAGAATATGAATTAAACAGAAGTGCCACTTACCCCCCCCCCCCGCTCGGCTTTGAACTAGTCGGAGACAAGGTTAGTACCGTGGACACAGAATATGAATTAAACGGAAGTGCCACTTACCCTCCCCCCTCTTCCCGCTCGGCTTTGAACTAGTCGCAGACAAGGTTAGTACCGTGCACACAGAATATGAATTAATCAGAAGTGCCACTTACCCCCCCCCCCCGCTATTTTTACGTGGTTTACAATTGGCTGTGCAATTGTCTTCAGGAATCGAAAAATCCTCTGGCAGCTCCAGATATTATGGAGATTTGGGACGATATGAAGGACATGGGCATTTTAGTTGGTCGAGGTGGAGTTTATGCAAACGTAAGTAAATGTACTAGGATTGGTCGTAGGAATAGTGGATAGCGCTATCAACCGGATAGTGTTTTTTCAATGCACAACAAGCAATGATTCCTGCGATGTTGAATTTGCAAGATGAAGAAAGTGACTTCAACTGGAAAATGCTGAACTTCAATCACAATCTCGTACCCAGAGCCTGCGTTTCTTTTGGCAAGGACGAGAGGCTCTGGATAACGCCGATGAGATATGTGATATGATTGGTTTATGCTGTTTCCTGCCACAGTACCCCAATGCATCATCGATAGTCGCGCGAATTTCTAATAAGCAATTAAGAAATAGCGGGATGTATTCATAACACACTGAATTAGTATTGTTTAAACGACAAAGCTTGCGAGAGAAATTTTCATGACAAAAGTTGAATTTATATTGTGTTTAAACTAGTTCTTTTAAAACCAATGTCTGGCGAAGTAATCTTAGAGAACACGCCGCGGAATATTCAATATTGCTCTATAATATTGCTACAAAAAACGCCGTTTTACCAATAGGGCACTGGTACCGAAATCATAATTATTCTGAATTTTTCATCGACGTAATCAAAAGCCTCTCGTCCTTGCCAATAGGAACGCAGGCTCTGGGTACGAGATTGCTTCAATCAGCGTTTTACCAGTTGCTGAACGTGTTGAGAAAGTTTGAAAAAATCATAGTCGGGTAGATAGCGCTATCTACATTTCGTAAAACCGGCCACGATGTATGTGCTACACGTATAATTAAATTACTGTATAGAAAAGTGATTTCAAGTTGCGACCTGCGTTGGTTTCTAGCTGATCTGACCGCGAGTAAAAGGCCTGGAACTAGCTACCAAATAGAAATCCATTTTGCTGTTGTTAATCACTTATATCTTTTGTTTTCCTTTGTGAAACTTGTTGAAACTTAGTAACTGTCTTTAGTAAAGAAAGTTATAAGTCTACCAGAAAGTTACAAACAAAGTAAATTATATTTCATGAGATAATTTGGGTAGAAAAATGGATTTGTATTTGACAACTAGCACCAGAACTTTTTTAAAATGTAGTTATCTTTAATTAAACTCACTAAAATTCGGAATTTGTAAATGAATAAACTATAACAACCAGCATAAAAACAAACTGATCAAAGAAAATGAGTTTTGTAAGGCGATTATGAGTTATGATACTAGAAATTTATAAGCTATTTCTTTGTTCGTAGGCTTTACGAATCAAACCGCCAATGTGTATAACTAAAGAGGACGCTGACTTTGCCGTGTCAGTGATGAGAACTGCATTGCATAACTACACACAGAAAAGAAGCTAGAGCTCCAGTAGATCTACAACAAAACTCTAATGCTGCTAGGGCGTGGAATTTAAAAAAAAATGTAAACAGAAATTTGCAATGATATGAATTATCTTTCTTTATGTATGTATGAAATGGAATAAATAAACGCACTGAATTAAAGTAATTTTGGCGATACTTTACGTAGAATTGGAATATTAACTAGAGTTCTCCACGGCACCAATATACTTATACTTAAAGGAACCCGCCAGTATATATAGTTTTATTTCGCCTTATCGATAAGAATCTTTGAAATAACTATAATGTCTGTTGTTAATTTTTTGCATGATAACATGCTTAGTTTCTGCTTTATTGAATGACAAAAGTGCATTTGAGAAAATTTCATTGAGATCTAACCGACTGACAGTAAATTTTATACAGTCTACCCTGTTGCGAAATCATTAAAATAGATTGTAAAACAAGATTGCGGGCGGTTAATGTCACTTGTCCTTGAATATTCCAGAAACAAAGCACGATACACGCCATATCCCTTTAAGTTCTACTCCACAGTTAACTACATTGAACGCCAGCTTTCAAGAAACATGTCCAGTCGATGACGATTTTTTTGTCCTTCGACTTTTTCATATATCGTACACAAATTTGTTATTATATATGCGCACTAAAGCTGCGCAATGCACCATTTCAGTTTTTAATAAAAATAATTACAGTAATATTAACACCGCGGAAAAACGTCTGCGCATGCGTCAATTTTACTGAGATTGGCTTTATAAATCGGGTGTTTCGAGCTTGTTTATTTCGCAATATGGCGGTGAAAAGAAGTACCCCACATATGTGCCTTTGGAGTAAAATTATTAGCTAACCAACGAACGTATGAACTTAAAAACAAGAAATAATTGTAGTTTACATGCCTAGAAAATAATATTGTTTTAGATGCAGGCCAAAGGTGAGTAATGAAAAATTTATTGTTTACGAAAGCTACTCGACCGAATGAACAACGAAATTTTCCATAGGGTAATTTTATCCACATTTTTGCCAATAACTTTTTTTGCGTAGAATGAAAAAATTTTGCGTTGACTGTATTTAAAGGTAATGACCTGCTATACAACTTAAGCATATGCAAATGCAAAACTCTTTCATAGTTTGTAAAACTCTTGTGTTTTAATCCGGTGTTCGAGAATTTTTCAAGAAGTACTCGCACGCCTCTCGGACTCAAACGTCAATTTTTAAATTAAATTTTGTGTTCTTAACCTTAGAAAACTACTTATTAATAGCCAAACTACTCGACCTAATGTTGTTTTGTTTGTTTCACTTATCTTCAGCAATTAAAAGGAATGATTTTGCTTCAGGAAACGGGATTTAAATTCCCCACAATATTTTTAAGTACTTGCGCATGCGCAGACGTTTTTCCGCGGTGTTAGTAATATTAGCGATCTTTAATTTGAGAAGTTTCATTACATTGGTTTGAAAAATAAATTAAGATCAGTAAATTACACGTTCTAATAAACATGGATGTCTGCTTTAAACAAATGTTATTTCATTTCAAAACACTACTGTCAAATTTCGTTGCGACAAATATCACAACAACGTATAATACAGAACTGTTTTGTTCGAAGCTGTGAAAGTTACATCAAGCAAAAGCCAAAGCGTCAAACTGTTTCTTTAACAAACTCTTCAAATTTGAGACTCTCTCTACATCATTAGCAATTATATAGCATACTTTTTACAATGTAGTTCAAAACTTATTTTATCTGTGGAAAGCCCCGTAATCTGCCCACATTGGGAATTATAGTCCAAGTTTGTCCAGGGTTTATGCGATTTCATAACAAGCCGATGATTTTAAACTCTCACTCTTCTGCAGTAGAGCAAATAAAATGTTTTGCGATAGTTTGGCAAACGTAGAATGTACACTAACGGGTTCACTGCAAAGTTCACTTGAAAAATAGATACACAAATTATGTACGACATGAAAAAGGCCAGATTAGGAATACCAAGATAACTTCTTAACAAATGAAGTACTAAAAATGGCAGAGCACAGAAAACAGCAATACATGCTATAATAATGATTGTCTTCAAAAATCGCTTCTCTTTAAGAATTCGCATCTCATGAGCGCGACCTTCAGTTGAATTTTGTAAAGATATGTTCCTCGACTGTTTTTTCAACTTGTAATACGTGGACGAGTAGAATACTGCCGACAGTATGATTATGAACAAACTAACAGGGTAGACTTCCTGTTGGCCACTTCCACGATTTGACAGCATTTGAAGTAAAGGGATGCTGCAACCCGCTATCCAAATAGCCGCGATCCACAAAATCATAACATGGCCCTTCATCAAAATACGATGCTTTATCGGATATGCTACTATCAAAAAACGATCAATCGATATCGAAGTAATCGATATAAATGAAACATTGCCAATCCAATGTACGAAAGAGTAGAAAATTGGATACAAAGTAATTCTGAGAGTGATATTGTAATACAAAGACATTAAACTAATCAGAAAATCGGAAACTGAAAGGTTCATCACAAGATATGTTCCTGAATTTCTGAAGCATTTCAGTGGGTCTTTAAGGAAAGCAGCGAGGAGGAAAACATTTGAAACCACTCCAAGAGTAGAGATTACAAGACCTGGCGAATTTACGTAGGGATTGAATTCTCGGCTTAAGATAGTATCAGTGGTGTTTTCCGTCATTTATATCCAGTTAGACCACCACACAGACCCTCTACATACCGTCACTGTAAGAACTCAAAATCTTTTCTTTATTCGCAATTCAGTGTATTTTCAACCGGATGACACCGCGAGCGTAGCTTATTTCGTCGCATACGGTGAGCTTTGATATATATTGCATGTTGTAAAGTAATCATAACATGTTCGCTATTTATGTAATTACTTGAGCATCAATCATTAAAGAGGCTACAGAGTGTATAAACGTCTGTTCTACTCGTAAGAAACTGGGGGGGGGGGGAGGACTTTGTATAAAGACTTTTGTATCCGAATTTTGTACTTTATCTGAATTGAAACTTTTTTAATATTCATTTACATGAGCATAGCAAACCAAAAATTGTTATATACTCGGTCAGTCTAAGTGTGGAAGTAGATTATTAAGTTCATCAAGAACATTACGGACTTTACTGCATCTTTACATGAACGAATTAATATTCATTTTTGCCCGTTTAGGAAACAGCAGAGGTAGCAATACCCCTGTTCGTCCCCACTCCGACCTCCCTGGATTAATATAATTCCCTGATGGAAGCATATTGAGGGTCGCGAAGGCATAAAATGAGAGTTAGGTTTTGCCTGGAATGTTGGCTTGAAAATGTGGATTCATGCACTGGAACTGGGATTTGACGAGCAAAACAATACAAAATGGGAATGGGATTGCAAAATTGGCCATGTGATGATGGGGTTTCATGCACCGGGCGCTTAAATTTAGTCAACTAGAATCAGGGCCCCTTCATAAGACCACCTCTCTCCCCTCCATGAGGACACTCTAGAAATACAACTTGCAAACATATTAAAATTTTTTAATTTAAGTTTTAATTTTAAGTTTTTAATTAAACTGCCATTGTCTTGCAAAATTTAACTTGAAGTTGTTTTTCTCCTCCAATAAAGCAAGTAAAATGTTCTGCGATAGTTTGGCAAACGTAGAATGTAAATTAATGGATTCACGGCAAAGTTTGCGTAAAAAATAAAACTACATATTGCATACAATATTTTAAAGCCCGAACCTCCAGAATTATATAATGCGAACAGTAACAAAAATGGCACTGTACAGAGGAAAGCAATGCATCCTATCATTAGGATGGTGTTTAAAAATCGTTTTTCTTTAAGAATTCGTATCGCTTGTGCGCGACTTTCAATTGAATTTTGTAAGGCTATGTTCCCTGACTGTGTTTTCAACTTGTGATATGTTGACAAGTACATAACTGAGGATAGCGTGATGAATATCACATTATAACTAGCGAGTGCCCGTTTGCCGCTCGACTCAAGAGTGTCCAAGAACAATGCCAACGCCGAAATGGCGAAATTTGCTGTCCAAATAGCTGTTATCCAGGCGATCATAACTTTACCTTTCATCAAAATGCGATGTTTCATTGGAAATGCTACTGTCAAAAAACGATCAATGGATATTGAAGTAACCGATACAAATGATACACTGCCAATGAAATAGATGAAAAAAACGAAAATCGGAGCCGGAGACGAAGAAATTCTCCGAGCGACGTTGGAAAGCAAACAGACTAAACTGATTAGGAAATCGGAAACTGAAAGGTTTATGACAAGATACGTTCCTGAATTTCTGAAGCATTTCAGAGGATCTTTGAGGAAAGTAACCAGAAGTAAAGCATTTGAAACCACGCCAAGAATACCGGCCACGGTACTCGGTAAGAACATGAATTCGTTGCCCATGTTTTCAGTAATGTTAGTCTCCGCCACGTGTCGTCAGGAAGGGGCCAAAACCGGAATTCGATGTTGTATCAACCGAGAGGACGCAAATTTAAACCTTCCCTAAAGGCAAAAACCTTATTTCACACAGGACAACATCGCGATGCTAATGAGTTGTATATATATACATTTATATTAATGCTAGAGGCGTAGTCAGAAGGGGGGCCGGGGAGCCGAGGCCCCCAAGGCAAAAAGACTGCCCCCCCCCGCTCTGAAAAATTTCCAGTACAAACACAAATTGAATGTTGAATGTATATTATCAATACTTGCCAAATACTTCGCGTGCATAACATAATACTAACAATCCACATCTATATATCAGTCAGCGTGTGGTACATCCTAACGTTCTCGGCAATATCCATTGATCGCTTTTTGATAGCAGCATTTCCAATAGGCCTTTTCTGAAATAAGAGAACAAGATGCATGCTGGTCTAGCTTCAGTACAAGCAATTCCATATAAGGTATGACAAATTAATTATTTTGTACTGAATCTAAACCACAATGCACCATGCTTTGTAGTTCAGAAAAGGTCTATGAAACATCGCATTTTGATGAAAGGTAAAGTTGTGATCGCATGGATAACAGCTATTTGGACGGAAAATTTCGCCATTTCGGCGTTGGCATTGTTCTTGGACACTCTTGAGTCGAGCGGCAGACGGGCACTCACTAGTTATAATGTGATATTCATCACGCTATCCTCAGTTATGCCACAGCGCAAATTTGCAATTTAAATTTCGTTTAAGTATGCATAGATTATCACAGCCATCTTCATCGGCAAGTGGATCGAAGTTCACTAAGCGCTCGACCACAATTTAAGCCTTTGCTTTCGCAATGTCCCAAGAAAATACAAGGCACACGCAAAAGCAGTTTTCAAAGCACATGGTATAAAACCTTTTCCTGGCTAGAATATTTCGAAGATTCTGATTCATGTTTTTGCTATCCTTGATGGAATTTTGCTTTCTTTGATGCACGTTTTATCATTTTTTTAATAAAGCATACAAATTTCGTGGCGTAGAAGCTTGTTTAGGATTTCAAATGATACAAAAGCGATAAAACGTGTAAATAATCGTTTGTTTTAGGTGAAACACACTCAGTTTTGATAATTTTATGATGAACAATTATAACGGCAAACGTTGCGTTTCCAAGGGCAAACGTCACGTTACAAACGAAAAAAAAATTGCGAAAATGTTTGCGGTTTGTGCTTGAATGCAAATAGCTGTAGGTTTGAAAACTTTCTATTGACTGAGAAACTTCCAGCTTATCGTGATGCGAAAAATGACTTAGGACTGTGAAAAAACATTACTCTAATCACTCCTGTAGTTTATAGAGATCAGCTAGTTTACTGTAGTCCAGCTAACGTAGTGAGATCCGCTGTATTATTATTGTTTTTTTTTTGTATTCACGCTTCATTCAGAGAATACAAGTTCTAAAATTTTGTGAGTGAAATCTTTCTTTTTATAAGAAAACTATCTACGTTTTCGACACCTGGCACCTCCGACGGGATTGAAACTTTTACCTAAAGTGTTTCTGTGACTTCATTTCTGTGGTTAAAAGCGAAAACTGAAAGAATTCGACATGGAAAAGGCGATCGCCGACCTAAGCAGTAAGGTGAAAACATTAAACTTTCGTCTTGCGAAAACTGATAAGCTAATCGAGGAATCTGACAAGGAAGCGTTGAATAGACATAAACTATCGATTGATAACATTGTATCTACGGTGAACAACCTAAAAGAAACGATCGAAGAAGAAAAATTCGCCAAAGGCGAGAGTGAAGAACAAGTACAAGAGTGGAGCGCCGAAGTCGAGAAAAATTTGTCGTTAGCGGATCGACAAGTAAGTCGGATCCAGTGAACTCTAATACAACTGGAACGATAACTCCTATGTTTTCGTCCTATGATTGGATGAAGCCAAATTTGAAGCAAAAGGCGGGAACTTGGCGGGAACCGCGCTGGGAAAATGGCTTGTTCGAAAGGACTGGGGAAAGTTACGAGGAGTGAAAAGTTTGTTTTTGAGCGAAAATATGCTTGAAAAATGAGAATTTTCATCACAAGACTTCAATTTTAAAGATTCGACCCTGGTTTTCTGGATAGTCCTGACTGTTCTACACTTTGTTACGGCAAAAATTGAGGGCTATCACTTTTTTACTCTGGAAAATGACGAAAGTTTCAACGTGCCGAAGCAAACTACGAGGCAAACGACGCTCTTCAATTGAAAAATATATTGCTTTAAAACATTTCAACACTTCCAAAACGTCTCTTGTGCTAAAGTCCAGGTATCGTTGTCTATTTTGAGCTTTTAGTCTTTGCTGTAGCCCTTCTAATACGTGAGTAAATTGAGGTTTTCGAAGTGGTGTATTTGTATGGTTAATTCAAAAATATGTATAAAACTTACATTTTTCGTCAGATAGCATTAGTTTTAAAGCTTTAAACTTCGGTTACGGATAGTTCTTGGTAGCCTCTTCCATCTAACTGTTAAAACTCGAGAGGTAACATTTTTTTAAAAAAGATATTTCGTGACAAAGTTTTCGCCGGAACTGTTTTTCATTTTTAGCAGCCAAAAAATATTTTAAAACCTTACTGGACGTCCTAGAAAGTTGAGGTACATGAAATTTCAATCTATCTAGAAAATATTTAGCACCTAACTGGCTCTAAAACACGAAGTTAAAGGGTCGAAAAGAGCTTTTGAAAATAGGTCATATTTTCGCGGCGTGACGTACATGGCGGCCTTCAATTTGGCTTCAAAGATGGCGGCCAAGTTATCGTTCCAGTTGTATTAGAGTTCACTGGTCGGATCGAAAAAAAACTCGAAGAAATTACGGCAGGTGAAAAAGACGCGACGAATCGTTTGGAATTCATGAAAAAGTTGGAATATGAGAAGCTGTTGACCAAACAAAAACTACAACAAGAGCAAGAAGCGGCAGAGAAATTAAACGCAGAGAAATTGGCCTACGAAAGGGAAAAGATAAAGCTGGAGCTGGAATATCAGCAAGAATTATCCAAGACCAAATCGAATCCTGATCATGAATCAACATTTTCACAAGGTACCGTAAAAATGCCAAAGTTAGTTATATCCAAATTCCAAGGGACACCCCAGGATTGGGTGCGATTCTGGGGGCAATTTGAGGCCCAAATTCACAAAGCTGAGACACCTGCAGTGACTAAGTTTTCATACTTAAAGGAACTTGTCGACCTGAAAGTTAGGAAGCTTATAGATGGTCTCCCATTTACCGAAGCAGGTTATGAGAAAGCTGTATCCTCGCTTAAAAAACGTTTCGGACGGACTGATGAAGTTGTCAATGCATATGTAAAGAATATCCTTGAGCTACTCCATATCAAAGATAGAGATGTGGCTAAAATACACGATTTTTATGACTCCTTGCTATACAATGTTGAGTCGTTGCAAACTTTAGAGAAATTGAATGAAATCGATGCAGCTGTTAGATTCACGCTTGATAAACTAAATATCATAAAACATGAACTTGCCACTCTAGATGAGAACTGGAGTGAGTGGAATTTTAGCAAATTTATAGAAGTTTTGGGCAAGTGGACTATTAACAATCCTATGCAGGTGGGAAGTAAATTTCGAAAGGATCGCATGCAGGCAATGAATTCAAGAAATGGAGATGGGGCATCTATTCGTGTGTGTTGCTACTGCGAAAGCAAGAATCACAAGGCCAATGCTTGTGATAAAGTGAAAGATGTTGGAGAGAGAAAGAAGATTTTAGCTGCCAAGAGATTGTGCTTTAACTGCACTGGTGCCAGACACCGGGCATCAGAATGTAAGAGTCACATCAGTTGTCGCAATTGTGAGCGCAAGCATCATACTTCCTTGTGTGATCAACCAACCCAGCACCCTGCGCCTCGTGAACCTGGTATGACCGCTAGTCAAATCGGACAGTCTTCAGTAATCCATCCAGTAGTAGTAGTTCAGGTCAATGGGCTTAAATTCCGTGCGCTTTTGGACTCGGGAGCCAGTCATTCATATGTATCGTCAAAGTTTGTGAGTCTTGTTAAAGCCGAGCCTAGATCTTCATCTGTACGTCAAATTGCTATGCTTATGGGAGTAAGAACAAAGAAATTAAGAATTTACGACGTTGGCATTAATTCATTGGACGGTGAGTTTAGTCTTCCTGCAACAGTTACCGAGATTGAAAAACCAGAGCTCCTGGTTTTAGATAACCCCCATTACGATGAGGTGATTGAGCGGCATTCCTACTTACAAGGTGTACGTATGGATGATACTGATCAGAAGTCCCAATTGCCAGTACACATAATATTGGGAGCAAACGATTTCGCCAAGATCAGAACGGGTGAGCGTCTTCGTGTGGGTCGTCACGGTGATCCAGTGGCAGAATACACCAGTTTTGGCTGGACTTTAATGTCTCCTGGCATTAACAGTGGTATGTCTCAAGCCTATCTCGCAGTTAATACTTCCACTGATTTTGACCGGCTTTGTGCACTGGACGTCCTGGGACTTCCAGACACGCCTGCTGGGGACCAAGGAGATGTTTACGCTGAGTTCAAAGAGCAACTCACGAGAGCGCCTGAAGGGTGGTATGAGACCGCCCTCCCCTGGAAGGGTAACCACCCGGAGTTACCTAACAATTGTGATGGAAGCTTACGCCGTTTGAATTCATTAACTCGTAAGCTGCGCCGATCCAACATGCTGCAAGATTATGACGCTATCATACAAGATCAGTTATCAAGTGGAATTGTCGAGTTAGCACCTGAGCCTGCGAGTAAGAAAGAATTTTACATTCCACATCGGCCTGTCGTGAAAGAGACCTCCGAAACGACAAAACTGCGCATAGTCTATGATGCCTCGGCACGTGATCGACCAGATGCACCGTCTCTTAATGAATGTTTGCACGCCGGCCCTCCTCTACTGAATGAATTGTGGAGTGTCTTGGTCAGAAATCGCCTACACCCAGTTGCTTTGGCAGGTGACCTACGTCAAGCGTTCTTGCAAATCCGGATTCGTGAATCAGAGCGTGATGCTTTACGTTTCCATTGGTGGGCAGATTTGAGTTGTACAGAAGTGATTATCCTCCGTTTCACCCGGGCCCTTTTCGGATTATCACCCTCTCCCTTCCTGTTGAACGGGGTTATAAAGCAGCATTTAGAACTCTGGTACAACCAGCTACCAGGCGTTGTTGACGAGGTTTCCAAGAGCATGTATGTAGATGATTTCATCTCCGGTGCCCCCACCGTTCCGGATGCTGAGAAGCTCAAAGGTGAAACATCTCGAATATTTAAAGACGCACAGTTTGATCTGCACAAGTGGAATTCGAACATCGAAGAGCTAGAACACTGTGAACATAATGATGGTGAAGAATCATTCGCGAAACGACAATTAGCACCACGCGCCCGTAGTGAAGAGAGCAAACTTCTAGGACTCCCATGGAACAAACGAGAGGATACCTTAAGCGTTGTCTTTCCCGACAAATCAACCGGTACAACAAAACGTGGGATCCTGTCAACATTAGCTAACGTGTATGATCCATTGGGTTTCGTGTCGCCAACCATGTTGGAAGGCAAATTGATCTACCGCGAAGCATGCAAGCAGAAGACTGCATGGGATGCAGCCCTACCTACTGAAGTTACTGAATCTTGGGATAAGTTCGAGCGTAATCTACCTACCTCTGTCTCGACGAAACGATCACTCGTTGCTTTTCAAGAGCCTCTAGATCTCGTGAAAATTCACGCGTTCGGTGATGCAAGCGGAAAGGGAGTCTGCGCCGCGGTGTATACGGTAGTTTCACAAAAATCTGGCACAACACAGGGTTTGTTGACTGCGAAGTCTCGTGTCACAAAACAGGGCCTTACCATACCGCGCCTCGAGCTTATCGCCGGACATATGGCGGTGAACCTTGCTGTGAATGTTCGTGATTCATTAACTAGTCTTCCCATCGACCCCGTGATTCATTGCTGGTTAGACAGTACGGTGGCGCTACACTGGATTAACAATTGTGGCAACTACCGACAATTCGTAGCGAATCGCGTTGAGAAGATACAAAACCACACTAACGTTACCTGGAGACATGTACCCACCACCGACAATCCGGCGGACATTGGCAGTCGAGGCGGGAGTGTTGTTGATTCTGATATGTGGTGGAAAGGTCCCACTTGGCTTGCTAACCCTCAAGAATAGCCTCCTGATATTGTCACGCAACCAAGTTCCGAAAGTCAAGCAGAGCTGAAAGTGCAACAAGAGCTCTTTGCGGGAGCTGTTGAGGTGAAGGATGACCCTCACTTGATCCTTGAGAAATTCGGTTTGAGCAAAGCATTGAGGATTCTTGCTTGGATCTCTCGGTTCCTGCAAAATGCCCGACATCCCTCAACTAAAATTCATGGCCCCTTGACGTCGACAGAAATATCCGATCAGGAAGTTTACCTTATAAAGAGAGCGCAAAAGCAAGGAATGTTCGATACTAAGTTCGAAGAAGACAAGGCTCAATTGAACTTGGTCCCAAATTCCGAAGAGATTATCGTATGCAAAGGACGGATTCAAGGAGAGTATCCCATTTTCATCCCAGATTCGTCTCTACTCGGAGAGAAACTAGTAGAACAAGCCCACAAGATAACATTGCATGGTGGTCTTACCCTGACTATGGCCAAGATTCGGGAGAAATTTTGGATCCCTCGACTCCGCAAGCTGACGAAACGCGTACTTAAATCTTGTTGGGGATGCAAAAGATTTCGTGCAACACCTTTCACTAACCCTCCCATTGCACCATTACCTACAGATCGCACACATGGAAGCTCTGCCTTTGATGTCATCGGTGTTGATTTTGCTGGGCCCATAATGTATCGTAAGCAGCGAAAGAAAGAAGCGAAGGCTTATGTTGTTTTGTACTCGTGTAGCCTTACCCGCGCTGTGTACCTGGAATTACTGAGTTGCCTGGAGGTTGGCGAATTCCTTCAAAGTTTGAAGCGACTTATCGCGAGACGTGGCAGGCCCTCCAAGATTTACTCCGATAATGCCAAGACATTTCTTGCAGCGGCTAAATGGCTGGAAAAAGTCCAGAGAGATGAGCGTTTCAACGAGTTCCTTGTGGGACATTCAATCGTATGGCAGTTCAACCTCAGCCGCGCCCCGTGGTGGGGCGGGCAATTTGAACGGCTTATTGGCCTCATGAAAGCTGCATTCTACAAGGTCGTTGGACAAGGGTCGCTGTCGTGGACGGAGCTAACCGAAGTGCTTCTCGACGTAGAAATCACCCTCAACAACAGGCCTCTGACGTACATGGAAGAGGATGTGCAATTACCACCTTTAACACCCAATTCGTTGCTGTTTATCAATACCAACGTCTTACCTGAGCTGGCACCCTATCATTTGGAGGAAAAGAATATCAGGAAACGAGCTAAATTCCTGCAGCAGTGCAAAAGAGCAGTGTGGAAGCGCTGGACGACCGAGTATCTGCGTGCCCTACGCGAACAACATCGGCTGAAGTCTGGTGGGACGGGGAGAACCATAACTGAAGGTGAGGTGGTGATCATCAAATCCACCAATCGAAACAGAAATCATTGGCCTCTTGGCATCATCGAGAAGTTGATTGTTGGTAAAGACGGCTGTGTACGGGGAGCGAAAATACGTACTGGAAAGAGTCTCATAGAGCGGGCAGTCCAATTTCTATATCCTCTGGAACTTTCATGTAACAGAGAAAAGTTTGTTCCTGTGGATCCTGCGAAAGCCCTGAATCCTAAGGCAGAATCTTTCCGCCCACGTAGAGCTGCAGCTGTGAAGGCCGAAGAAAGAATACGGAACATTGCCACAGACGTAGAAAGTGACGAGTGATTACCTACAATAACGAACCCTAGTTATTTCAAGATGAGTTTATTAGTGGACATTTACATCTTTATTGACATGAGGTTATGTTTATTAACATATATCTCCTTCTGAGATATATGGGGGAGTGTGTGAAAAAACATTACTCTAATCACTCCTGTAGTTTATAGAGATCAGCTAGTTTACTGTAGTCCAGCTAACGTAGTGAGATCCGCTGTATTATTATTGTTTTTTTTTTGTATTCACGCTTCATTCAGAGAATACAAGTTCTAAAATTTTGTGAGTGAAATCTTTCTTTTTATAAGAAAACTATCTACGTTTTCGACAGGACATCTGCGTGCATTAGCAGTTGAAATAAGTTAACAACCTTAATGCTGAGTTTGAAAATCGCTTTGATGAACTAAATATTCAACTGTGGAAATCATTTGAATCATTAAAGCCATCCCATACCGCTTTTCTTGACGCGGATGAGCTAAAACTTTTACTGGAATTTGCCAGCACTATTCCCATAGTTCATGGCAAAGTTCAAGATCTTTCTTATGATAAACTCAAATGCGAGTGCAATGTATTTCGCTTTGTTATAAACGAATTTAGCAAGAACCAAGTAAGTTAGCAGAAGCGGATTTTCAAGAAGAGAAAGCAAAAAATGATGCAAAAAATAAGACAACTGCAAAACCAAACGTACAAAAAGTCAAACAAATAAGGCAATTTGTGTTGACATTAAGTGGTGCAGAGGTTTTACAGCAATTATATTTGGTAGCGGTTAATGCTGGATACCCCAGCTCCGTGGTAGAGTGTGTATTTTCCGCACTTAACAGAGTTGACACCTGCCACCCAAGAAGAATGACTCCATACCGAAAGTCTAGTCTTACCTTGTTGCATTTTGAGAACGCTATCACAAGAGCTAGACATTTCTTTTGAACGATTTTTAGTAAAGTGGAACAATAAGCCGAGGAAATTACCTGTACCGTTATCATAGCTACAAGTACTATATACTGTATCTTTTGTAATATTTTATACAATTACATTTGTATTGTTGGTGACCTTTTTTTAATAGCAATATTTCTCTGCTGTCCAAACAGTCCATATTACGCTCTGACAATAGTCGGCCCTCCCTAGAATTTTCATGGTCCTCCTTGGCTAATATTCCTGGCTACGCCTCTGATTAATGCGTGATCATACCACGAATACATGTATATTACTATGTTTTTAATATGTCGAATACGGCAAGATATTCCACCACTTACAAGCAAAGAGATGATAATGTACTTATACTTGCCCAGTTGGGTGAAATGGAAAATGCATTATGGTGCATTTGCTGCATCTATATACATTTTTAATTTACATTTTTACAGTAATCAGTCACCATAAACTCAACTTACAGGGGCCGGTTGTATAAAACTCTTAATAACTTTTTTAATCACTGTTTTGTAGTTAAACAAGACGCCTGCTAAGGCGTTCACTCCGCCTGCCAAACGAAAATGGGCACAAGGCCAGGCAGGGCTGTAACTAGAGCGTTCATTGGCGGTGGGGTATATTCACTTATTTCTGTTCTGCCCAACTAATTACTCCGCCTGCCGTAGGCGAGGCGGAGTTTTAAATTCGCCCCGTTTCTGTTTTTTTTTTTTTTTTTTTTTTTTTTCGGTGTCAGAAGTCGGTGCAGCGCTCATGGGTGATACCGCTGGCACAAACCGCGTGAGCCGACCTAAACACGGCGTTTAAACTCAATTTCTAGCGAAATGTGTCAACAAAACACGCATTTAAACGTGCATGCTAGAACATCTAAACCCCAAGAAGGTTTTACGTGCAAAGATTCTCATGCAAAATGCTTTAAAACGACAAATTCCAGCGATGTGTCGCGGTGAAGTTTTGAGAGCGTGTTTCCGTCATTTTCTGGTTTATTCCTACTTTTAAGGAAATTTAGAAATTTCTACACAAGAATCAAACGCAAATTCTACTGAAATATCTACATACATACAAAATGAAGATCGGTGAAGGAACTTCGCAAAAATATTCATTTTTGTACTTTCGAACGGCGTTTTTCCTATGCTTTTGACTGAAAACACGACGAACGACACTTGCCAGAGCAATTTGCGTGGCGCGTGGAATGACGTGAGCACGGGGACACAAAAATTGAGGTTGTTGAGTGCGAGTTCCCTATCTGTATATATCTGATCTGTGATACAGCTTCTTCTGAATCAGGAACAAGGAACTTGCTCGGAGCATGTCGACACAAAGTGGTAGTTTCGGCGTTCCTCGGAATTCGTCGGTTTCCGACTCTGCTCGAAGATTTTCCGAATACTATTTTTTCAAAATTTTTCTCTAGCTCGAAGATTTTGCTCCTTGAAAGTCCTCTAAATTTTCATGCATCCTAACTTTGTTTTAAGGTAATATGCTTTATTTTCTATCATTATTTGTAGCAAAGTACTTAGATTGTGCATAGAGATCGATTTTTGAGAGATCAGACTGGAAATAAGTACAATTTTCGAGTATTGTAAGTTTGTGCTTTCCAAGCATGGCTATGGTCGCATGTAAGATTAAGGCTACCGTTTTCAGTTGAAGTTGGTTCGATAATAATACCATGAAATCCGCTATAGAAACTGAATGAGCTCTTGAATTGTTGAGATTGTCGAAGAAAGTATGCTGAGACAGTTCTATGTATAGAGTTGGTTCTGGTTCAAATTTATTGAAAAAAGGCAATTTAATTTTAATTTTGTGAATTTCGATTACAAAACATGCCTTGGACTGTCGACCAATTGATTTCGTCAGGCGATTACAGACTTGTGAGAGGAGGGGGGTAGCCTAATTACTAAAATGTAGTGAAAAAAGGACTTTCCATCTAATGGTGGGAGCAGGTTGGCGGGAACACTGGAGAATAAAGGTCCTGTCACAATGCAATTTTTCTTGCAACTTGAAATGCAATTCTACTATTGGGAGATGTAAAATTAACAAATGCAAGTTTCCATCACAGTTTGCTGGGGTTTTTTAACGTGCCAAACATTTGTCACAAATTTACTTAAGAGTAGATTTTCCCTGTAGCAAAAAAGATGGCAAATGTCGATTTTACCAGAGTGCATGGCAGTCTGAAATTGTTTAAAAAGGCAAATTAACGCCTTTTGAAGAACAGACAGAAGACAATAGGTTATTTTCACACTTGTGTTAAAATTTCAATCGAGTAGCTTTGCTTCTTGTCATCTTTTCCCACGTATTCTTTCTTGATACCTGCAATGCATTCTGGTAAAATCGACATGTCGCCATCTTTTTTGCTGCGGTGAATGCAAGGAAAAGTGCACCGTGTGACAGGGCCTTAAGGGTAAGAGGTGGATAGAGAAGGAGACGGAGCAGTTACAAGTGCAAGAAAAATTGCACCGTGTGACAGGGCCTTGAGGGTGGGAGGTGGATAGGAGGAGACGGAGCAGGATGTGGGAGTCGTGCAAGGTCGGGAGGTTAAAAAAGAACAAGGAATGTTATGTTTTTAATGCCTTTTAGACTTTTCTTGAGGCAATTAAAATTCAAACTGTCAAATCCAAACACTGTACAGAATGGCCGACTTTACGTGGTCTTTAGTTTTTACACAACCACTTGCATTGTTATCTTTTGCAGTTTGTTTACCATTTCAGTTATCTATCTTCAATAGAATTCTTTGAAATTTGTTTGTAGATCGACAAAATGCTTAACCTCCTCTCAACAACTGGCAGATTATGAAAAATGAAATTGTTAAAGGTATTGGAATATTGCATGTACAATATTGAATATGGGACAATTTGGGACAGTATAATTTTGGACATGACGGTTTCATTCTCACCTAACTTGACGATTATTTTGTGGGTACACATACCGTGGAATCTCATGTGCTCCAGAAGCATTTTAATCTTAGAAAAAGTCAAATAATGATGAACTGTGTTTTAAAAGAAAGTTAGAATCTTATTTGGTTCAAATCAATTGAATTATGGCCCAAGAGTTCATGAAAACACATACAAAAGGCTTTCTTAAAAAACTGAAATATCAAATCTAGCAATTTTATATGTTATGCCTCTAAACAACACAATTCTGTTTCTAAAAATTGGTACCCTACTAGACCTATATGCATGATTATACTAATTTGGACATATTTATTTTTACCCATTAAAATATAAATTTGTGTTTAATCATTCGTGTTTGTCATTATTTGACTTTGTAATGTTGGTTAAACATAAGGAGACTGAGGTGACTTTGCCAGAAACAAAAACATCCATTATTATACTAAAATTTCAATATATATAGCAATTAAAACTAACCACAGGAAATATATTTCTACTTTTTAATTGAAATGTTTCTGTTATATGCACCATATCATATTTTTGATAAAAAATTACAACACCTATGTTATTTCCTGGTTTACTATCTCAATCATCTTTTGTTTAAGCTGGCTTTGAGTGTTCATTTGAAAGTTTGGAAAGTTCATTTGAAAATCACAATAGTTCTCAATGTTATATTGGACCCTTTAAAGTTAAAAAAATACTTTGTAATATTTTATACTACTGGTAATTTATCTTAGATACAGACTTTGTGATTTTGTACTAGAATGTTGACTTTCAAACTTTAAGATGAACTACTTATTAAGGACAAAATAAGCTAGCATATTGTCTTTTGTTTACAAAGTGGAACTTGTTTGGAATTGAGATGAACTGATGCAGTTGTTCTTTAACTTTATCAATTAATTACATATCTTAAATGAAAAAGAAAACCACAACTTGCCAAATAAATTCTGTGGGCTCTTTTTATTAGCAAAGAAAAGATGTGGCGGATGTAAGAATTTAAGAGTAAAAAAGTTTCCTTGGACTAAAAAAATTGACAGTATGCCAGATTTTCTAGATAAACAAGCAGTACAGATGTTGGCCAATAATAAGTATAAGTAACTACAATTTTTAATTTTAAAAGTTTTCTATTGATGCCTGGATACAGTAAATACTTTACCAGAGTTCTTCGTATTACATCGACTTGAAAAAGTTTTAAGTCACATGAAGCTTTTAGTTGATACTATGCAATTTCAAATTTTACAGACTTCTTAATTAACATGCCAAATTTACCTTGTTGAACATAAGGTCTTTCCTGAGAAAAAGTAAAACTGTCTGGCATTATATGGAGTAGAATAATTTAAATTAGTTTGAGACTTTGATTTGATAACAATTTTGATTTGTACTATTTACAATACAAGTGACTGGGTTGTATCGGATATACAAACCCAAGCTGAAGGCGAGATATCTGACATACACAGATGCGAATGTTGTAAATGGCTTGTGAAACTCGTCAATTTTATACATCAGATCTATAGCAAAGTGATTTTGAAAATACCGATTCTGTAAGATGAGAAAATGATTTCTTTTGTGTTTCCTGTATGATTTATTACTTTATAAGTTTCTTAATTAAAATTACAACATATTGTCTACTGGAACTTTTTATATTGTTTGGTTGTGGTGAATTTGTATTTTGGCAATTGAAATATTTCTGAATTTGCATGTGCATTTCCTTTGCTTCAGTTCAAGTTTACATTTCAAATATTCCACTTTGTAATACTTGCGTGGTAATAATAATATAAGAAAACAGGTTTACATGGCTCTTGAATATAGTCTTTTCAACAAGTAAGTAAAGATGAATTTATACTTCAAAGAGATATGTTCCTAACCTGACAATGGTACCTTCCAAAAAGACTAAATTTAAATTGATTCTTCGAATAAATTTTTTACTTTTCAATCCAAGATCAATCTAAGTTATGTATTTCTACTTTTATTTTGGTCTCTTTAACACTGAAACTATCAATTGTATATAAAGCAACTTCACTATCGAGTGACTTCATTAGTTGCTGGGCAAAGCCAAAGCATTGATTTTTCGGCTGTTTTCAATGAAAAATAGAATTTTTCCCAAAGTTATCTCAAATAAATTATCACAATTTGAACAAAAAGCTTCTGTTCTTGTGCCCACCAGAAAAATGAGATGTCTGAGACTTTCTTTGTATTTTTTTGCGAAAAATAGATCGCATGCACTGTTATGCAAAGAAAAGTGTAAGAGATTGGTTTCTGAAAAATGTCGTGCTACACACAATATTCTAAAAATGCTTGGTTTTTATTCTATGTATTTTTGAATTTTTTGTTAAAAAAAATAAAGGTAGCAATGTTTAGTGCATTTCACATTGTCAGGTTAGAAACGCAATAAGAAAAATGTGGCTCCGAACATTACAGCTTGGTCAATTTGGAATTTATAAAAAAATCGTTTCTTCGTTGTTTTTCGACGTTTTGAAGGGTTGTTTCGAGTACAAAAAAGTATTTTTAGGAAGAATTATGTGCCCACGTTACATGTCTCAAAGCCATCAAAATTCGTTGGTAATTCGTGCATGTATTTTTTCTGACTTATAAAAGCACAATTGATTAAAAATGATATTTTTCTTTTGACAAAAATACCTTTCTTCTGTGAGGCTGGCTGTATTTGAAAAAGCGTTGGTCAACGCTCCGCCAAAACTCGTGGGTTTTCTCCGGGTACTCCGGTTCTTCCCACTGGGAGAGTTGACAGGGTAGTTACATATGGTTATAAAAATGTGACTAACTTTTGAAAACCTTTCTACTTAGACTTGTTAAGCCTTCTCGTCCTCTCTATCAGTTGCATGTTTTGAGCCACATGTTTTTCTTTGTAATTGTGAAACAACTCGTTATATGCTGGGTAAACTTTTGCAAAACTCTCAAAATTTATCACTTCAAGTTGTTTCATTGTTATAATATATTTTGAAGTATAAACATTTACTTACGTTGAAAAGACCCAAGTTTTTTAGGACTTTGTTCATTCACTTGTGTTATTGTTCTCTCTGCCATGTTCTGTTTTCTTCTGTTGTTATTTTAATAAGTACAATGTGTGGTAGTTAATCTCTTTTTATTGTTGTTCAAATTGTATGTAATCTTTACAAATTTTTTCAATAAATTGTTTACAAAATTTACTTGTGACCCCTTTTTAATTAAAAATTCAATTCCCATGGGAATTGAGAAATTGAATAAAAAAAATCCCCCTACCCCGGCCAGCTCCCCAAGTGCCACTTCCACCTAAGTAGAAGTACTTATACATGTAGTACAAGTACTTCTACTTATTCACGGTGGAAGTAGCACTCGGAGAACTGGCCGGGGTAGCCGGCAAAGAGAAGACCAACTTTGCAAGTGCTAATACAATTGCTAAGTTGATCTTCCCTAGAGAGCAGCCGCGCGTACCTAACAAATTAAAACAACAAACGTTAGTGACTTAAGTACTTAGCATGCAAATTTGATTCCCAAAGCCAAAATGTCAAGTGCCCCCCGCTGATCCTACCAACTGCCTACCTGCCTCAGTTCTAAGCTGTCTTCCTCAGTTCTAAGCTCCTGCATTCCATTCGTTACCTTCACTTTCCTCACCATCGCACAGTCACTCACAGCTGATAAACCCGCATGCACCACCACCACCCCGACTGCCACCCAATTTCGAAAATTAAAAGAGTTAAAATTTCGGTAAAGTATGCATTTTAAATGCAATTTATTTGGATATTTTAGATCAAACGTAAACAGAAAAAGCTCGTACATAAAAACAGGTGAGAATTCTATTTAAAATTTGCTTGCAAAATATAAAACTTAATTCGCATTTTTCTTAGTTAATAGTATAGATCAATTTAGTTGATGTTGAAACCTACTCTTAACTGTTTTGTTAGAAGTGACGACAGATTTTGGTTTTTAAGCATACTTTCAAAAATTTTAATTCCTTTAATAAACCTAATCCCATGCAACTTACACACGGCGCACACCCTCGCAGTCCATACATTTAGCTAATAAATTACGTTATAAACAAAAAAGCAAAATAAAAAGATAAATTACGTTATCTCTAGCTACTTAAACCCACTTAGACTGAGTTTTTGATTGAATTTTCAAACGTAAAACCTTAGCTGAATGGGCATGGGCTTTTCGTTGTGTTAACTGTTCCGGAGTAAATATAAACCTGGGGCCGGTTGTATCAAAGGCGTTTAGCTTAAACGGTGGATAAGTGAAATTTAAAAATCAGTTTTACACCTAGTACGGAACCGAAATTATGAGTTGAAATAGAATAAATATTTAGTTTTATATATAATTGTTCTTCTCAGGTCAAATAACTTCAGCTGGTTTGTTTATACAACATGGAAACTTGTTTCATATTTTTGACTTATCCACCGTTTAAGCTAAACGCCTTTGATACAACCGGCCCCTGATACTTACCAAAGTCCAAGGCTGGGTCAAATAAGCATGAGAATTAGGCAAAAATAAAAAGCAATTGAAACTCAACAGATTCACTAAAGTTGTTTTTTTTTTTTGGCAACTTATATCCTTAAGTGTAGATGACATGCAATTTTTAATGCCGTAATTCTCACACTTATTTAACCGAAACGCCTTCATTTGCATGGTACCTCGCAGCTGCTCTCAAACCACCTTCGTAATTTGCTTTAGTGTCATAGAAATAATAGATATAGAATGCGTGCTTGGTAACCTAGCCGGTACCCAAATTGAAAAAAAAATTGCCCTTATAAATCCGCCATGTTGGATTTGTCCGAGGAGCGGTCTATGCGAATTACAGTGGGGCGAGTTTAATTTGCCCTTATAAATCGGCCATTTTGAATTTTAATGTGGCGTCATTTGTTTACCTGAAAATAGATAGGAGCGCGCATTCTATATCTATTATTTCTATGTTTAGTGTACACAAACAATGACTTCATTGTTCCTGCTTACCAAAACAAATCTGAAAGCACCAAGATACTTATCATATTAATAATCAAAGAGGATTCGCATTATGCAGTAATTACCATAAACAGACGCATCACCATTGAAACAAAGCATGCTGTATTCCCATGGGAATTTAAAATGCACAAAAAAATATAATGATCCTACTGATTTGCATGGATGTATGAACCAAATTAGCTAAGAAACAAAGAAATGATATATTCCCTTGGGAATTTAATGTAGCAAAAAGATGGCGGGTGTTGATTTTACCAGAATGCCTTGCGGTCTGAAATCGTTTAAAAACTTAAGGTAAATTAACCTCGTTTGAGGAACAGACAGATAGGTTATTTTGTCACTTGTGTTAAAATTCCGTCCATTAGCTTATGTTAAATATCATTTCACTGCTATTCTTGATTGATACCCGCATTAAATTCTGGTAAAATCGACATGCCACCATTTGTTTTGCTACGGTGAATTGGAATACAAGTCAAATTTTCTCGCTTTTTAACCAGAGAACACATTCTTTAAAGGTAGAACGACGGAATTGATCGTTTACAATCGACGCCATCTTTGTTGACGTTTGAAACACATGGCAACCACAAAGTATCTATTCATTATATCTGATCCTATCGAGCCATACATCTTTAAAGTATCATTCATAATACGCTAAAACTAACGATGAAATAGTAAATTGACACTAGTGTTTCGCTGTAAACAGCTGAAGTAATCTGCAGAGTCAACCAAGATGGCGCCCAATCACACGAAATGACGGCATGTGCAAACCAAAAATAGTGACCAAATGCATCAACTATAATTTAGTGGCATTATTACGAAACTTATTTTTGTAAAACGTTCAATCCTACATGTTATTTTGTTTTGTTTTTAGAAATATCCAAATCCAAATGTTAGAGACGAAATTTCCAGGCGTTAAGGTATTGTTTCTTTAAAAAATATTGTCGACATTTACCATATTTTTACCTGTTTTTTGACTCGAAAATTGACTGCCAAACTCCTAGGTATTCTATTTAATTATTTTGTTGAATGTATTTGATATCAATGTTATTTCAATCCAATTTTTTTCACTTAATTTGCTGTCTTCTCTTTTTCATTAACGAGAAATATCTATTAAATCCTCTTTGATCCCTCAATAATAAGTATCTTGTTTTCTACTAACTTGCACATTACCACTACTTTCTATTACAATGTCGTGTCTTCTCATTCTTGTGGATTGTTGTTTTGTGGGTCTTGTCGTCCAGGATCGTTCATTCTTTTCTTTTCTTGTGCGTTTTTTTCACATCCCATCACCCTTTGCAATAGTAGAAAGAATTAAATCATGAGATGATAGTTACGAGTAATTTATAAACTATAACATATTAAACAATTATTGGATGAGGTTTTTGTGATATGCGGAATTATCAATGTCGAGGTAAGAGTTATCAGCCGAGCCGAAGGCGAGTCAGATAACTCTTACCGAGAGATTGATAATTTTGCATATCACAAAAACCGAATCCGATAATTGCTTTATTATACATTTTAAGTCTTTTTCCTCGAGCAATTGACGCATTTCGCCCTCGGAAGAGCTTAAAAAGGAAGATGCCATAGCATGAAACAGAAAATATCGAAAAAATGTTGTTGCCATGCCAACCATTGATGCCAACGAATACCGCATACTGTAATAATCTGCACCGTAGGCTCAACATCCAGATAACTCAGTTATCTGCTAGCAGATAACTGAGTTATCTGCAGATTGTGTGATAGTCGCATTTATCTGCATACAACTGATCAATCACAACGCATAAAACAACTGCAATGTATAATAAAATAGTTTATTAATTAGGCCGGCCAAATTATTGTGTAAGCTGTTAATATGAAATTTTTTTATTAAAATCTCGAGAATCATTAGTAAATCGTGAACAAAACACAAAAGAAAATCATAGCCGTGAAGGAGTCTTTATTTCTCACACGCACACAACTTGCAGCTACCCTAATTTATGATTTTAAATCAAAATATCTCGAGAATTAAACAACACGTAAGGAATGTGTAAATTCTTAAAGCTCTTTCGAACAATAAAAATTAATATCTCGCACTAATCTCTCTCAAAAGCTCTCTCAAATTTATTACCAATATCTCTTCAACTATTACTTTGCAGGTGAAATGTAACTTCTATCAAAACTAGCTTACTTCAAGTTGTTTGGGAATTAAGATTTTACGTGTCAACGAGATCAAATATGAATCTAAGATGGCAGACAGCGCATTAAATTTCTATCTTTACGACCAACTCCCCAACGAAAGGCTTTAATTCGCTCGAAAGTCGAATTTTGTTTTTTTATTGTGTAATGTAGTGAAAGATCCTGTGTGCTTTTTACAGCACTGCCAACACTAGCAACGTTAGTGCGAGATGTTAATTTTTATTGAAACGAAAGCTGAACTGCTAAAGAAAATAGAAACGACAAGATAAAATCAAAAAACTTACTTTCACTCTATCTTTGGATCTTCTTGGCTTCGGTTGTTCTCGTTTCATCATGCTGTTTATGGTTTCATCTGGTTGGCGCACTCTCTTCATGGAACATCACGCCGGTCCAGTAGGTAACTAGCTCACTCGTGTCCAGTCAACCAACATAAAATAAGGAGAAAATTAATGTTACAAAATATTTTAGAATATAGGACACTAAGCGTTAATTGAAATTGACTTTAACAAACCGTACATTGTGATAGTATTTGCATCTTAACATCTGATGGAGACGGCTTGTGATATGAATTCGATATGAATTCTTTCCCATCTTGTTGCGTCATTAGTTGATGGTTGTTGTATTCACTTTTTACTTGGCATTCTTTGAAAAAAAAATTACGATGTTCAGAAAACTGTTTACAAGATAAGCAAAGAAAACTACGTTCACAAGCATTAGAGAGGACTAAGTAATTATAATAGGCGTGACAGGTCACAGAGGTTAGTCGACGAAGAAACTCATGGACAAATTCCCGGCATGATGATATTCCGATAGCAAGAAGTACAGCAAGTGTAGAACGTGTACGTGTAAGCTTAAACTGTATCTATGCAACTCCAAGAAAAGCGCAACACAAAATGGCGGAATTTAAAGACATTTCTGGTGTCATTTCCAGTTCCCTAACTTTCGCGGACAAATATATTTATATATTTTTCTCAAATTTTTTTGAAGTAAATCTAGATGGATTTTGTGAATAAACAAATTGAAAAAAGTATTGCCCACGTTAGGAAACTAGAACGGGCGCCCAAGAATGCCCACAATTTCTCCAATCTGGATTATATTTATTGATTGCGCAAATGACTGATAAAAAATAAGAGAGTAATAAAATACCAAATGGTTTCCTCTTCAAGATAGTGTCATACATGCGCGCGGCATTTCGGGATATTTGGGAAAACTCGTGTTGAAGTTGAACCTAAGGCAACATGCCAAGTACATGGATGACGCTATCCTGCTCAGGAAACTATTTAGTAATTGTCTTACAAAATGATTACAGTGAAACACAAGTCAACGCCACGGCATTTAAATTTCTCGTGTAGGATTGTTTGATCCTGCACAGTAATAGCCAAGTGGCGCAATCGTCAGAGCAAACGCCTATCACATGTGAGGTCGTGGGTTCAATCCTTACTTCAGACTCGTGACACCCATGTGAGGAGTTAGTCAGTCGTGGGTTTATCCCGGGTACTCCGGTTTGCGAATGTTGACTGGATGGTTAAAATTGTAAAATATCAGTAATCACCGGAACACGGGTACTTAACTAAACTGCTGACGATGAGGCGGAACTCATAATGAATTAATGAAAATGTGTTTCACTGTAGTTATCATATAATGTAATTGCCAAGCTGAATGAATAATTCTCCAGTAACTACGTCATATGAATAATTTACAATTATGAGAGTAGTGGGGGGGGGGGGGGGGCAGCATAAAGATTGAAGTAGTGTCAAGGAAGGGGTACTACCCTGACGGGTACTAGGCGAAGAAGTAGAGTAAACAGGAGGAAGAAAATTAAATTGGAGTAAATAAGGGGGATTGGGGTAAAGAAGGGGAGAAGCAGGATAAAGAAACCAGTGGAAGGGGGTGCTATCCTGGAAGGAGTGCCCGGGAAAGAAGAGGGTGAACAGGAGGAAAAGTAGATTGGAGTACAGAAAGGGGAAATTAAACGGATCAGGAAATTCAGACTTGCAATTCAAATGAAAGGCAGCTCATTGGTCATGTAAACACTCGTTAAATCATGGTTCTCGCTTGCCTTTAGCTTGGAATCATCTTTGAATTTGAACTGAAAGTCTGAATTTGCATGTTTCTTGTATAGAGTGCAGTGTATCAGAACAGAAGAGGTTTTGAAGAAAAAGAAAGAAAGAATAAAAGTAAGTTAAAATTTGTAAAGAATAATGAAGAAACTATTGGTACAGCACTTGATACATGATGATAATCATCATTATAAACTCTCTATTAATCCGGGGGGGGGGGGTATAATAGAGAATTTGCAATGATAGTAAGTATATTGTAATATTTGGGTTTTTACCACTAAATCCTCTTGAAAGTTCTTTTTGGCTGTGGCTTCTCTCATCACAGTTGTCTGTGCTTGTCTTGCAAAATCTCTGGAATATCTATAACGTGAAGGTCAATATTTAAGATTAGAAAAATAGAAACCGTAAAATAGAAAGAAATTTAAATCGTGGCGAATACTTTTTACGGTCTTGCTGGCATGACAAAAAGAGAGTATAGATTTATAAGATCATGTTGATTTATCCTTTATCTGAACTATATTTAACTTAGATTTTAAAATAGATTTCACCCTGGTAAGCAGACCGAATGGGTTTTCAAACAAGATAACATTTAATGACTAAAACGTGCACAGAATAGTTAGAGAATGCTTACATGTCGAATAAAAATCCAATACTTTTAATGTCCAACAACACAATAGCGATTTTCGTTGCATTTCTAGACTGGAGAAGAAGACGACGCCATTTTGATTTTGATTTCTCCCGACAACGGCAGATTTGTCTTCGCAATTTTTTTCCATTTCTTCGTCGTTTCAGCTCCAATTTGCTCGTTGTGTTTCTTTCGTACCTTCCTCGCCATTTCCGTACAACCAATGGACATTTATACTCAAGATTAAGACTGTATTGAGACTTTCAAAATGTTCGTCAGGAGACATAAAAATCGAAGCTTCTTCTTCGGGTTGCAGAAGCAAATGACGTCAGACGACCTTTGTCCGCCAGCAAATACCCGTATGTATAACATTCAATGATCTTTTTAGGAAGCTGAAAATCGGTTTTTATTGCGCGAACGAAGTGTTTTTGCCATTATTTCTTACTCAGGTCTTTCTTCTGCTACTTTACTTCATGTTTACTTAGGTAACTTGCCAAAAGAAACGCCTGTAAGGGACAATTTTGCAATTTTTTTTATTTGGATGCTGATGAACAAGGGAAGACTCGTTAAAGCTTTCATTGGCAAATATCTTTCCCTCCGTGGCCGAGAGGTAAAGACAACTGTCTTGACTTCGATTTTGGGTGGATCGAGGACCGGTCCAGTTCAACTGAGTTTGGCAAGAATTTAATTCTGATCGATGCTCGATCCACCCAAAACTGAAGTCAAAGCTGGGCGTGGAGTGCAGGAAAACACTAGGCAGTACCGCGAGGCCGAGGAGGCAAACGTTATTTTCCCAGCGTTGTTAACTAATATTTAAGCAAATTTCATTAACTTGACTGTTAGGGACAGACCTGTAGGGTTGGTGCATTGAAGACTTCTCGTCGTTATTTCCCTTCGTTCAAGAAGACAAGTTGTCTTCATCGAGAAATAACGACGAAAAGACTTCAAGACACCACTAAACCACTACACTTTAAAGCTACAGTGTAGTGGTTTAGCTAGCTAAACCACTACACTGTGCCAATAATATATGGCTGACTTCTTCCTAACGCTTACGGTACGACCATGGATGCGCAAAGATGCGCAAACACATTAAAGCCTTGAAAGCAAGTGTTTTCTTTTAGGAAAGAATCAAGGACGACAACGCTTACTAAATCAAAGCCGTCTAGTCATGTTTTAAGTACTTCAGCTATGTTTAACGATCTTTTACCAGATCTTTGCAAGAGGAAAAGTAAAATTTTGCATCATTATTATTAACTTTCCGTCAGTCGTTTCTTTCTTGATCGAGCATCATATGCCATTGTGTTCAGTGTCCTTGATATAGGAGCCATATACTTATGGCCTTGGGTTTAATTCCCAAACACTGAATGGCAGTGTTTTGCTCTTCCAATGAGATAACAAGATGGCACTGTAGAACGCGTGGTTTTATATAAGCTACGAGCGTCAAGATATCCTTGATAGGTAACTATTGATCCTACAATGGCACTTATGTTCACTGCCAATAGGAACGTTTTCAACTCACAGCTTGTACATAATGGCTTTTATAGGTTGTGTCACAAGGAAACTGCAGTTCGGTCGTAAAATCAACTTGTTTTCAAGGTTGCCGGGTTTTAAACATTACTGACACTGTTAATGTTGTAGCTCGGAATTGTAAAACAACGGCGGCAATGCAGTTTTCTTGTGCCATAACCTGTAAAATGGGTGGTTTTGTCATTTATATAAGCTACGACCGCCAAGCTTTATCCTTGATAGGAAACAATTGATCCCACCAACGACATTTGTATTCTCTACCGATAGGAACGTTTGAGACTTACAGCTTGTACATAACGCATTTTATCGGTGAGTCGTAAAACCAACCTGTTACTGCTCAGCAAACTACCAGTTCCCTCGATCAACGATAGTCGATGAAGCTTGGCGCTCGTAGGTTGTGTAAAACCAAGCATTTTACAGGTTATAGCCAGGTTAGCAGTATCTGCAATGTTTCAAAGCAACCTCGAATAGAAACTGACAGCCAACGTTCTGAGTTAAGGTTTGTAGAATATACTACATGATTAGTTACAGCATGACCAGGCATATAGTAAATAACGCATTGCCATCTTGTTCCAAAGTTATCTTATTACTTGAAAGAGCTGAAGACTGCCATGCAGTGTTTGGGAATCAAACCCAAGGCCATAAATACATGACTCCTATATCAAGGACACTGAACACAATGACATATAAAGCTCGATCAAGAAAGAAACGACCGACGGAAAGTCAATAGTATATGCAAACTTCGACTTTCCTTCTTGCAAAGGCCTGGTCATAAAAGATCGTTAAACATAGCTGAGCAACTTAAAACATGCCTACACAGTTTTGATTTAATAAGCGTTATCGTCTTTGACTCTTTCCCGAAAGAAGACATATTCTTTACAGGCTGTACAGTGTTTGCGCATCTATGCTTCATGCCTTCTTGAAAAGACCTCGCCATAAAAGATCGTTTAACTTAGCTGAACAACTCGAGCGCCAAGCTTCATCGACTATCGTTGATCGAGGGAAATGGTAGTTTGCTGAGCAGTAACAGGTTGGTTTTACGACTCACCGATAAAATGCGTTATGTACAAGCTGTAAGTCTCAAACGTTCCTATCGGTAGAGAATACAAATGTCGTTGGTGGGATCAATTCTTTCCTATCAAGGATAAAGCTTGGCGGTCGTAGCTTATATGGTTATGGCACAAGAAAACTGCATTGCCGCCGTTGTTTTACAATTCCGAGCTACAACATTAACAGTGTCAGTAATGTTTAAAACCCGGCAACCTTGAAAACAAGTTGATTTTACGACCGAACTGCAGTTTCCTTGTGACACAACCTATAAAAGCCATTATGTACAAGCTGTGAGTTGAAAACGTTCCTATTGGCAGTGAACATAAGTGCCATTGTAGGATCAATAGTTACCTATCAAGGATATCTTGACGCTCGTAGCTTATATAAAACCACGCGTTCTACAGTGCCATCTTGTTATCTCATTGGAAGAGCAAAACACTGCCATTCAGTGTTTGGGAATTAAACCCAAGGCCATAAGTATATGGCTCCTATATCAAGGACACTGAACACAATGGCATATAATGCTCGATCAAGAAAGAAACGACTGACGGAAAGTTAATAATAATGATGCAAAATTTTACTTTTCCTCTTGCAAAGATCTGGTAAAAGATCGTTAAACAGCTGAAGTACTTAAAACATGACTAGACGGCTTTGATTTAGTAAGCGTTGTCGTCCTTGATTCTTTCCTAAAAGAAAACACTTGCTTTCAAGGCTTTAATGTGTTTGCGCATCTTTGCGCATCCATGGTCGTACCGTAAGCGTTAGGAAGAAGTCAGCCATATATTATTGGCACAGTGTAGTGGTTTAGCTAGCTAAACCACTACACTGTAGCTTTAAAGTGTAGTGGTTTAGTGGTGTCTTGAAGTCTTTTCGTCGTTATTTCTCGATGAAGACAACTTGTCTTCTTGAACGAAGGGAAATAACGACGAGAAGTCTTCAATGCACCAACCCTACAGGTCTGTCCCCAACAGTCAAGTTAATGAAATTTGCTTAAATATTAGTTAACAACGCTGGGAAAATAACGTTTGCCTCCTCGGCCTCGCGGTACTGCCTAGTGTTTTCCTGCACTCCACGCCCAGCTTTGACTTCAGTTTTGGGTGGATCGAGCATCGATCAGAATTAAATTCTCGCCAAACTCAGTTGAACTGGACCGGTCCTCGATCCACCCAAAATCGAAGTCAAGACAGTTGTCTTTACCTCTCGGCCACGGAGGGAAAGATATTTGCCAATGAAAGCTTTAACGAGTCTTCCCTTGTTCATCAGCATCCAAATAAAAAAAATTGCAAAATTGTCCCTTACAGGCGTTTCTTTTGGCAAGTTACCTAAGTAAACATGAAGTAAAGTAGCAGAAGAAAGACCTGAGTAAGAAATAATGGCAAAAACACTTCGTTCGCGCAATAAAAACCGATTTTCAGCTTCCTAAAAAGATCATTGAATGTTATACATACGGGTATTTGCTGGCGGACAAAGGTCGTCTGACGTCATTTGCTTCTGCAACCCGAAGAAGAAGCTTCGATTTTTATGTCTCCTGACGAACATTTTGAAAGTCTCAATACAGTCTTAATCTTGAGTATAAATGTCCATTGGTTGTACGGAAATGGCGAGGAAGGTACGAAAGAAACACAACGAGCAAATTGGAGCTGAAACGACGAAGAAATGGAAAAAAATTGCGAAGACAAATCTGCCGTTGTCGGGAGAAATCAAAATCAAAATGGCGTCGTCTTCTTCTCCAGTCTAGAAATGCAACGAAAATCGCTATTGTGTAGTTGGACATTAAAAGTATTGGATTTTTATTCGACATGTAAGCATTCTCTAACTATTCTGTGCACGTTTTAGTCATTAAATGTTATCTTGTTTGAAAACCCATTCGGTCTGCTTACCAGGGTGAAATCTATTTTAAAATCTAAGTTAAATATAGTTCAGATAAAGGATAAATCAACATGATCTTATAAATCTATACTCTCTTTTTGTCATGCCAGCAAGACCGTAAAAAGTATTCGCCACGATTTAAATTTCTTTCTATTTTACGGTTTCTATTTTTCTAATCTTAAATATTGACCTTCACGTTATAGATATTCCAGAGATTTTGCAAGACAAGCACAGACAACTGTGATGAGAGAAGCCACAGCCAAAAAGAACTTTCAAGAGGATTTAGTGGTAAAAACCCAAATATTACAATATACTTACTATCATTGCAAATTCTCTATTATACCCCCCCCCCCCGGATTAATAGAGAGTTTATAATGATGATTATCATCATGTATCAAGTGCTGTACCAATAGTTTCTTCATTATTCTTTACAAATTTTAACTGTTCTGATACACTGCACTCTATACAAGAAACATGCAAATTCAGACTTTCAGTTCAAATTCAAAGATGATTCCAAGCTAAAGGCAAGCGAGAACCATGATTTAACGAGTGTTTACATGACCAATGAGCTGCCTTTCATTTGAATTGCAAGTCTGAATTTCCTGATCCGTTTAATTTCCCCTTTCTGTACTCCAATCTACTTTTCCTCCTGTTCACCCTCTTCTTTCCCGGGCACTCCTTCCAGGATAGCACCCCCTTCCACTGGTTTCTTTATCCTGCTTCTCCCCTTCTTTACCCCAATCCCCCTTATTTACTCCAATTTAATTTTCTTCCTCCTGTTTACTCTACTTCTTCGCCTAGTACCCGTCAGGGTAGTACCCCTTCCTTGACACTACTTCAATCTTTATGCTGCCCCCCCCCCCCACTACTCTCATAATTGTAAATTATTCATATGACGTAGTTACTGGAGAATTATTCATTCAGCTTGGCAATTACATTATATGATAACTACAGTGAAACACATTTTCATTAATTCATTATGAGTTCCGCCTCATCGTCAGCAGTTTAGTTAAGTACCCGTGTTCCGGTGATTACTGATATTTTACAATTTTAACCATCCAGTCAACATTCGCAAACCGTAGTACCCGGGATAAACCCACGACTGACTAACTCCTCACATGGGTGTCACGAGTCTGAAGTAAGGATTGAACCCACGACCTCACATGTGATAGGCGTTTGCTCTGACGATTGCGCCACTTGGCTATTACTGTGCAGGATCAAACAATCCTACACGAGAAATTTAAATGCCGTGGCGTTGACTTGTGTTTCACTGTAATTATTTTGTAAGACAATTACTAAATAGTTTCCTGAGCAGGATAGCGTCATCCATGTACTTGGCATGTTGCCTTAGGTTCAACTTCAACACGAGTTTTCCCAAATATCCCGAAATGCCGCGCGCATGTATGACACTATCTTGAAGAGGAAACCATTTGGTATTTTATTACTCTCTTATTTTTTATCAGTCATTTGCGCAATCAATAAATATAATCCAGATTGGAGAAATTGTGGGCATTCTTGGGCGCCCGTTCTAGTTTCCTAACGTGGGCAATACTTTTTTCAATTTGTTTATTCACAAAATCCATCTAGATTTACTTCAAAAAAATTTGAGAAAAATATATAAATATATTTGTCCGCGAAAGTTAGGGAACTGGAAATGACACCAGAAATGTCTTTAAATTCCGCCATTTTGTGTTGCGCTTTTCTTGGAGTTGCATAGATACAGTTTAAGCTTACACGTACACGTTCTACACTTGCTGTACTTCTTGCTATCGGAATATCATCATGCCGGGAATTTGTCCATGAGTTTCTTCGTCGACTAACCTCTGTGACCTGTCACGCCTATTATAATTACTTAGTCCTCTCTAATGCTTGTGAACGTAGTTTTCTTTGCTTATCTTGTAAACAGTTTTCTGAACATCGTAATTTTTTTTTCAAAGAATGCCAAGTAAAAAGTGAATACAACAACCATCAACTAATGACGCAACAAGATGGGAAAGAATTCATATCGAATTCATATCACAAGCCGTCTCCATCAGATGTTAAGATGCAAATACTATCACAATGTACGGTTTGTTAAAGTCAATTTCAATTAACGCTTAGTGTCCTATATTCTAAAATATTTTGTAACATTAATTTTCTCCTTATTTTATGTTGGTTGACTGGACACGAGTGAGCTAGTTACCTACTGGACCGGCGTGATGTTCCATGAAGAGAGTGCGCCAACCAGATGAAACCATAAACAGCATGATGAAACGAGAACAACCGAAGCCAAGAAGATCCAAAGATAGAGTGAAAGTAAGTTTTTTGATTTTATCTTGTCGTTTCTATTTTCTTTAGCAGTTCAGCTTTCGTTTCAATAAAAATTAACATCTCGCACTAACGTTGCTAGTGTTGGCAGTGCTGTAAAAAGCACACAGGATCTTTCACTACATTACACAATAAAAAAACAAAATTCGACTTTCGAGCGAATTAAAGCCTTTCGTTGGGGAGTTGGTCGTAAAGATAGAAATTTAATGCGCTGTCTGCCATCTTAGATTCATATTTGATCTCGTTGACACGTAAAATCTTAATTCCCAAACAACTTGAAGTAAGCTAGTTTTGATAGAAGTTACATTTCACCTGCAAAGTAATAGTTGAAGAGATATTGGTAATAAATTTGAGAGAGCTTTTGAGAGAGATTAGTGCGAGATATTAATTTTTATTGTTCGAAAGAGCTTTAAGAATTTACACATTCCTTACGTGTTGTTTAATTCTCGAGATATTTTGATTTAAAATCATAAATTAGGGTAGCTGCAAGTTGTGTGCGTGTGAGAAATAAAGACTCCTTCACGGCTATGATTTTCTTTTGTGTTTTGTTCACGATTTACTAATGATTCTCGAGATTTTAATAAAAAAATTTCATATTAACAGCTTACACAATAATTTGGCCGGCCTAATTAATAAACTATTTTATTATACATTGCAGTTGTTTTATGCGTTGTGATTGATCAGTTGTATGCAGATAAATGCGACTATCACACAATCTGCAGATAACTCAGTTATCTGCTAGCAGATAACTGAGTTATCTGGATGTTGAGCCTACGGTGCAGATTATTACAGTATGCGGTATTCGTTGGCATCAATGGTTGGCATGGCAACAACATTTTTTCGATATTTTCTGTTTCATGCTATGGCATCTTCCTTTTTAAGCTCTTCCGAGGGCGAAATGCGTCAATTGCTCGAGGAAAAAGACTTAAAATGTATAATAAAGCAATTATCGGATTCGGTTTTTGTGATATGCAAAATTATCAATCTCTCGGTAAGAGTTATCTGACTCGCCTTCGGCTCGGCTGATAACTCTTACCTCGACATTGATAATTCCGCATATCACAAAAACCTCATCCAATAATTGTTTAATATGTTATAGTTTATAAATTACTCGTAACTATCATCTCATGATTTAATTCTTTCTACTATTGCAAAGGGTGATGGGATGTGAAAAAAACGCACAAGAAAAGAAAAGAATGAACGATCCTGGACGACAAGACCCACAAAACAACAATCCACAAGAATGAGAAGACACGACATTGTAATAGAAAGTAGTGGTAATGTGCAAGTTAGTAGAAAACAAGATACTTATTATTGAGGGATCAAAGAGGATTTAATAGATATTTCTCGTTAATGAAAAAGAGAAGACAGCAAATTAAGTGAAAAAAATTGGATTGAAATAACATTGATATCAAATACATTCAACAAAATAATTAAATAGAATACCTAGGAGTTTGGCAGTCAATTTTCGAGTCAAAAAACAGGTAAAAATATGGTAAATGTCGACAATATTTTTTAAAGAAACAATACCTTAACGCCTGGAAATTTCGTCTCTAACATTTGGATTTGGATATTTCTAAAAACAAAACAAAATAACATGTAGGATTGAACGTTTTACAAAAATAAGTTTCGTAATAATGCCACTAAATTATAGTTGATGCATTTGGTCACTATTTTTGGTTTGCACATGCCGTCATTTCGTGTGATTGGGCGCCATCTTGGTTGACTCTGCAGATTACTTCAGCTGTTTACAGCGAAACACTAGTGTCAATTTACTATTTCATCGTTAGTTTTAGCGTATTATGAATGATACTTTAAAGATGTATGGCTCGATAGGATCAGATATAATGAATAGATACTTTGTGGTTGCCATGTGTTTCAAACGTCAACAAAGATGGCGTCGATTGTAAACGATCAATTCCGTCGTTCTACCTTTAAAGAATGTGTTCTCTGGTTAAAAAGCGAGAAAATTTGACTTGTATTCCAATTCACCGTAGCAAAACAAATGGTGGCATGTCGATTTTACCAGAATTTAATGCGGGTATCAATCAAGAATAGCAGTGAAATGATATTTAACATAAGCTAATGGACGGAATTTTAACACAAGTGACAAAATAACCTATCTGTCTGTTCCTCAAACGAGGTTAATTTACCTTAAGTTTTTAAACGATTTCAGACCGCAAGGCATTCTGGTAAAATCAACACCCGCCATCTTTTTGCTACATTAAATTCCCAAGGGAATATATCATTTCTTTGTTTCTTAGCTAATTTGGTTCATACATCCATGCAAATCATAGGATCATTATATTTTTTTGTGCATTTTAAATTCCCATGGGAATACAGCATGCTTTGTTTCAATGGTGATGCGTCTGTTTATGGTAATTACTGCATAATGCGAATCCTCTTTGATTATTAATATGATAAGTATCTTGGTGCTTTCAGATTTGTTTTGGTAAGCAGGAACAATGAAGTCATTGTTTGTGTACACTAAAGCAAATTACGAAGGTGGTTTGAGAGCAGCTGCGAGGTACCATGCAAATGAAGGCGTTTCGGTTAAATAAGTGTGAGAATTACGGCATTAAAAATTGCATGTCATCTACACTTAAGGATATAAGTTGCCAAAAAAAAAACAACTTTAGTGAATCTGTTGAGTTTCAATTGCTTTTTATTTTTGCCTAATTCTCATGCTTATTTGACCCAGCCTTGGACTTTGGTAAGTATCAGGGGCCGGTTGTATCAAAGGCGTTTAGCTTAAACGGTGGATAAGTCAAAAATATGAAACAAGTTTCCATGTTGTATAAACAAACCAGCTGAAGTTATTTGACCTGAGAAGAACAATTATATATAAAACTAAATATTTATTCTATTTCAACTCATAATTTCGGTTCCGTACTAGGTGTAAAACTGATTTTTAAATTTCACTTATCCACCGTTTAAGCTAAACGCCTTTGATACAACCGGCCCCAGGTTTATATTTACTCCGGAACAGTTAACACAACGAAAAGCCCATGCCCATTCAGCTAAGGTTTTACGTTTGAAAATTCAATCAAAAACTCAGTCTAAGTGGGTTTAAGTAGCTAGAGATAACGTAATTTATCTTTTTATTTTGCTTTTTTGTTTATAACGTAATTTATTAGCTAAATGTATGGACTGCGAGGGTGTGCGCCGTGTGTAAGTTGCATGGGATTAGGTTTATTAAAGGAATTAAAATTTTTGAAAGTATGCTTAAAAACCAAAATCTGTCGTCACTTCTAACAAAACAGTTAAGAGTAGGTTTCAACATCAACTAAATTGATCTATACTATTAACTAAGAAAAATGCGAATTAAGTTTTATATTTTGCAAGCAAATTTTAAATAGAATTCTCACCTGTTTTTATGTACGAGCTTTTTCTGTTTACGTTTGATCTAAAATATCCAAATAAATTGCATTTAAAATGCATACTTTACCGAAATTTTAACTCTTTTAATTTTCGAAATTGGGTGGCAGTCGGGGTGGTGGTGGTGCATGCGGGTTTATCAGCTGTGAGTGACTGTGCGATGGTGAGGAAAGTGAAGGTAACGAATGGAATGCAGGAGCTTAGAACTGAGGAAGACAGCTTAGAACTGAGGCAGGTAGGCAGTTGGTAGGATCAGCGGGGGGCACTTGACATTTTGGCTTTGGGAATCAAATTTGCATGCTAAGTACTTAAGTCACTAACGTTTGTTGTTTTAATTTGTTAGGTACGCGCGGCTGCTCTCTAGGGAAGATCAACTTAGCAATTGTATTAGCACTTGCAAAGTTGGTCTTCTCTTTGCCGGCTACCCCGGCCAGTTCTCCGAGTGCTACTTCCACCGTGAATAAGTAGAAGTACTTGTACTACATGTATAAGTACTTCTACTTAGGTGGAAGTGGCACTTGGGGAGCTGGCCGGGGTAGGGGGATTTTTTTTATTCAATTTCTCAATTCCCATGGGAATTGAATTTTTAATTAAAAAGGGGTCACAAGTAAATTTTGTAAACAATTTATTGAAAAAATTTGTAAAGATTACATACAATTTGAACAACAATAAAAAGAGATTAACTACCACACATTGTACTTATTAAAATAACAACAGAAGAAAACAGAACATGGCAGAGAGAACAATAACACAAGTGAATGAACAAAGTCCTAAAAAACTTGGGTCTTTTCAACGTAAGTAAATGTTTATACTTCAAAATATATTATAACAATGAAACAACTTGAAGTGATAAATTTTGAGAGTTTTGCAAAAGTTTACCCAGCATATAACGAGTTGTTTCACAATTACAAAGAAAAACATGTGGCTCAAAACATGCAACTGATAGAGAGGACGAGAAGGCTTAACAAGTCTAAGTAGAAAGGTTTTCAAAAGTTAGTCACATTTTTATAACCATATGTAACTACCCTGTCAACTCTCCCAGTGGGAAGAACCGGAGTACCCGGAGAAAACCCACGAGTTTTGGCGGAGCGTTGACCAACGCTTTTTCAAATACAGCCAGCCTCACAGAAGAAAGGTATTTTTGTCAAAAGAAAAATATCATTTTTAATCAATTGTGCTTTTATAAGTCAGAAAAAATACATGCACGAATTACCAACGAATTTTGATGGCTTTGAGACATGTAACGTGGGCACATAATTCTTCCTAAAAATACTTTTTTGTACTCGAAACAACCCTTCAAAACGTCGAAAAACAACGAAGAAACGATTTTTTTATAAATTCCAAATTGACCAAGCTGTAATGTTCGGAGCCACATTTTTCTTATTGCGTTTCTAACCTGACAATGTGAAATGCACTAAACATTGCTACCTTTATTTTTTTTAACAAAAAATTCAAAAATACATAGAATAAAAACCAAGCATTTTTAGAATATTGTGTGTAGCACGACATTTTTCAGAAACCAATCTCTTACACTTTTCTTTGCATAACAGTGCATGCGATCTATTTTTCGCAAAAAAATACAAAGAAAGTCTCAGACATCTCATTTTTCTGGTGGGCACAAGAACAGAAGCTTTTTGTTCAAATTGTGATAATTTATTTGAGATAACTTTGGGAAAAATTCTATTTTTCATTGAAAACAGCCGAAAAATCAATGCTTTGGCTTTGCCCAGCAACTAATGAAGTCACTCGATAGTGAAGTTGCTTTATATACAATTGATAGTTTCAGTGTTAAAGAGACCAAAATAAAAGTAGAAATACATAACTTAGATTGATCTTGGATTGAAAAGTAAAAAATTTATTCGAAGAATCAATTTAAATTTAGTCTTTTTGGAAGGTACCATTGTCAGGTTAGGAACATATCTCTTTGAAGTATAAATTCATCTTTACTTACTTGTTGAAAAGACTATATTCAAGAGCCATGTAAACCTGTTTTCTTATATTATTATTACCACGCAAGTATTACAAAGTGGAATATTTGAAATGTAAACTTGAACTGAAGCAAAGGAAATGCACATGCAAATTCAGAAATATTTCAATTGCCAAAATACAAATTCACCACAACCAAACAATATAAAAAGTTCCAGTAGACAATATGTTGTAATTTTAATTAAGAAACTTATAAAGTAATAAATCATACAGGAAACACAAAAGAAATCATTTTCTCATCTTACAGAATCGGTATTTTCAAAATCACTTTGCTATAGATCTGATGTATAAAATTGACGAGTTTCACAAGCCATTTACAACATTCGCATCTGTGTATGTCAGATATCTCGCCTTCAGCTTGGGTTTGTATATCCGATACAACCCGGTCACTTGTATTGTAAATAGTACAAATCAAAATTGTTATCAAATCAAAGTCTCAAACTAATTTAAATTATTCTACTCCATATAATGCCAGACAGTTTTACTTTTTCTCAGGAAAGACCTTATGTTCAACAAGGTAAATTTGGCATGTTAATTAAGAAGTCTGTAAAATTTGAAATTGCATAGTATCAACTAAAAGCTTCATGTGACTTAAAACTTTTTCAAGTCGATGTAATACGAAGAACTCTGGTAAAGTATTTACTGTATCCAGGCATCAATAGAAAACTTTTAAAATTAAAAATTGTAGTTACTTATACTTATTATTGGCCAACATCTGTACTGCTTGTTTATCTAGAAAATCTGGCATACTGTCAATTTTTTTAGTCCAAGGAAACTTTTTTACTCTTAAATTCTTACATCCGCCACATCTTTTCTTTGCTAATAAAAAGAGCCCACAGAATTTATTTGGCAAGTTGTGGTTTTCTTTTTCATTTAAGATATGTAATTAATTGATAAAGTTAAAGAACAACTGCATCAGTTCATCTCAATTCCAAACAAGTTCCACTTTGTAAACAAAAGACAATATGCTAGCTTATTTTGTCCTTAATAAGTAGTTCATCTTAAAGTTTGAAAGTCAACATTCTAGTACAAAATCACAAAGTCTGTATCTAAGATAAATTACCAGTAGTATAAAATATTACAAAGTATTTTTTTAACTTTAAAGGGTCCAATATAACATTGAGAACTATTGTGATTTTCAAATGAACTTTCCAAACTTTCAAATGAACACTCAAAGCCAGCTTAAACAAAAGATGATTGAGATAGTAAACCAGGAAATAACATAGGTGTTGTAATTTTTTATCAAAAATATGATATAGTGCATATAACAGAAACATTTCAATTAAAAAGTAGAAATATATTTCCTGTGGTTAGTTTTAATTGCTATATATATTGAAATTTTAGTATAATAATGGATGTTTTTGTTTCTGGCAAAGTCACCTCAGTCTCCTTATGTTTAACCAACATTACAAAGTCAAATAATGACAAACACGAATGATTAAACACAAATTTATATTTTAATGGGTAAAAATAAATATGTCCAAATTAGTATAATCATGCATATAGGTCTAGTAGGGTACCAATTTTTAGAAACAGAATTGTGTTGTTTAGAGGCATAACATATAAAATTGCTAGATTTGATATTTCAGTTTTTTAAGAAAGCCTTTTGTATGTGTTTTCATGAACTCTTGGGCCATAATTCAATTGATTTGAACCAAATAAGATTCTAACTTTCTTTTAAAACACAGTTCATCATTATTTGACTTTTTCTAAGATTAAAATGCTTCTGGAGCACATGAGATTCCACGGTATGTGTACCCACAAAATAATCGTCAAGTTAGGTGAGAATGAAACCGTCATGTCCAAAATTATACTGTCCCAAATTGTCCCATATTCAATATTGTACATGCAATATTCCAATACCTTTAACAATTTCATTTTTCATAATCTGCCAGTTGTTGAGAGGAGGTTAAGCATTTTGTCGATCTACAAACAAATTTCAAAGAATTCTATTGAAGATAGATAACTGAAATGGTAAACAAACTGCAAAAGATAACAATGCAAGTGGTTGTGTAAAAACTAAAGACCACGTAAAGTCGGCCATTCTGTACAGTGTTTGGATTTGACAGTTTGAATTTTAATTGCCTCAAGAAAAGTCTAAAAGGCATTAAAAACATAACATTCCTTGTTCTTTTTTAACCTCCCGACCTTGCACGACTCCCACATCCTGCTCCGTCTCCTCCTATCCACCTCCCACCCTCAAGGACCTGTCACACGGTGCAATTTTTCTTGCACTTGTAACTGCTCCGTCTCCTTCTCTATCCACCTCTTACCCTTAAGGCCCTGTCACACGGTGCACTTTTCCTTGCATTCACCGTAGCAAAAAAGATGGCGACATGTCGATTTTACCAGAATGCATTGCAGGTATCAAGAAAGAATACGTGGGAAAAGATGACAAGAAGCAAAGCTACTCGATTGAAATTTTAACACAAGTGTGAAAATAACCTATTGTCTTCTGTCTGTTCTTCAAAAGACGTTAATTTGCCTTTTTAAACAATTTCAGACTGCCATGCACTCTGGTAAAATCGACATTTGCCATCTTTTTTGCTACAGGGAAAATCTACTCTTAAGTAAATTTGTGACAAATGTTTGGTACGTTAAAAAACCCCAGCAAACTGTGATGGAAACTTGCATTTGCCAATTTTACATCTCCCAATAGTAGAATTGCATTTCAAGTTGCAAGAAAAATTGCATTGTGACAGGACCTTTATTCTCCAGTGTTCCCGCCAACCTGCTCCCACCATTAGATGGAAAGTCCTTTTTTCACTACATTTTAGTAATTAGGCTACCCCCCTCCTCTCACAAGTCTGTAATCGCCTGACGAAATCAATTGGTCGACAGTCCAAGGCATGTTTTGTAATCGAAATTCACAAAATTAAAATTAAATTGCCTTTTTTCAATAAATTTGAACCAGAACCAACTCTATACATAGAACTGTCTCAGCATACTTTCTTCGACAATCTCAACAATTCAAGAGCTCATTCAGTTTCTATAGCGGATTTCATGGTATTATTATCGAACCAACTTCAACTGAAAACGGTAGCCTTAATCTTACATGCGACCATAGCCATGCTTGGAAAGCACAAACTTACAATACTCGAAAATTGTACTTATTTCCAGTCTGATCTCTCAAAAATCGATCTCTATGCACAATCTAAGTACTTTGCTACAAATAATGATAGAAAATAAAGCATATTACCTTAAAACAAAGTTAGGATGCATGAAAATTTAGAGGACTTTCAAGGAGCAAAATCTTCGAGCTAGAGAAAAATTTTGAAAAAATAGTATTCGGAAAATCTTCGAGCAGAGTCGGAAACCGACGAATTCCGAGGAACGCCGAAACTACCACTTTGTGTCGACATGCTCCGAGCAAGTTCCTTGTTCCTGATTCAGAAGAAGCTGTATCACAGATCAGATATATACAGATAGGGAACTCGCACTCAACAACCTCAATTTTTGTGTCCCCGTGCTCACGTCATTCCACGCGCCACGCAAATTGCTCTGGCAAGTGTCGTTCGTCGTGTTTTCAGTCAAAAGCATAGGAAAAACGCCGTTCGAAAGTACAAAAATGAATATTTTTGCGAAGTTCCTTCACCGATCTTCATTTTGTATGTATGTAGATATTTCAGTAGAATTTGCGTTTGATTCTTGTGTAGAAATTTCTAAATTTCCTTAAAAGTAGGAATAAACCAGAAAATGACGGAAACACGCTCTCAAAACTTCACCGCGACACATCGCTGGAATTTGTCGTTTTAAAGCATTTTGCATGAGAATCTTTGCACGTAAAACCTTCTTGGGGTTTAGATGTTCTAGCATGCATGTTAAAATGCGTGTTTTGTTGACACATTTCGCTAGAAATTGAGTTTAAACGCCGTGTTTAGGTCGGCTCACGCGGTTTGTGCCAGCGGTATCACCCATGAGCGCTGCACCGACTTCTGACACCGAAAAAAAAAAAAAAAAAAAAAAACAGAAACGGGGCGAATTTAAAACTCCGCCTCGCCTACGGCAGGCGGAGTAATAATGATTACGTACAAAATACGTGGTTCTGATTGGTAGACGTTTCCACAAATCACAGTAAACTTTAATCACCTTCTTTATACAACCAGCCCCAGGTGCAACAAATTATAACATTCTAAATTATGTTCAAGTGCTTAATGGAGAATTCTCTGCGTGTGTCAACATACTTTTGAGTTCGTTGAGGAAACCTGCCGAATGATGAGAATGGCATCGCAATCCCCCTCGCTCCTTGCTCCTTCTCTATGGCGTCCTTGTAGATTTAATGATTAAAAACATTTTAATTATGTTTCAGTTCGAAATTCATACACTGATGTACCGTAAACAAATTGAAGACGTTTGAAAAAATCACTTCTAAAACACCTGCTATGAAAGCATTTCCCCATGATAGCAACAATTTACCGACAAACATATATTAAAAATATTTAATTCATCCGGTTTAATTCAAACTGTCATCTTCGAGCAAAACCTGTGTTCTCAACTGGAAGTTCTCCTTGTGCAATAAAGCAAATAAAATGTTCTGCGATAATTTGGTAAACGCAGAATGTAAATTAATGGATTCGCTGCAAAGTTTATAAAAAACACAAACGAGCATATTATATAAAATAACATGAAGGTCTGCGAATTTTTTACGAGGAAAATCATAAAATAAATCAACGAATAAAATACTAAAAAGGGCACAGTAGAAACAAAAGCAATACTTGCTATAATAATTATTGTGTTTAAAAATCGCTTTTCTTTAAGGATTCGTATCTCTTGTGCACGACTTTCAGTTGAATTCTGTAAAGTCATGTTCCTCGACTGTTTTTTCAACTTGGAATATGTACACGAGTACATGACTGCCGATAATACGATAACGATTGCACAGAAACTGGCGATTACCCGACTGGCGTTGATGGCAGCAATATCTGTGAACAGCAGAGACGCGGGAAAGACAAAGTTTACTATCCAAATAGTTGATATCCACAGAATCATAACTTTACCCTTCATCAACGTGCGATGCTTTATCGGAGATGATACCATCAAGAAACGATCAATGGATATCGAAGCGATCGATACAAATGACACACCGGCAATCCAATGGGTAAGTAAATTTAAAATCAGAGGCGAAGTCGTTTGAAGAACGGAAAGCACTGAAGAAAATAAACTCATCAGACAATCGGAAACTGATAGGTTCATTACAAGATATGTTCCTGAATTCCTGAAGCATTTCAGAGGATCTTTAATGAAAGCGACGAGAAGTAAAACATTCGAAACCACTCCAAGAATACAGATTATGGTACTTGATAAATCGACGTATTTGCTATTATCGCCAAAAACAGCGTTGACGGTTTCCTCCATTATATAATATTGTGTCAACTGAGAGAACGCAATTCAAAAACTTTATTCAAGCCAAAAATATCCTATTTTAAGTCAGATGACAGCGCGAGACTGCGCATATGGCGGTAACACATATGAAATAACTGTGACTGCATGTTCTTAGAATATTCTTTTTACTTTACATAAAACGTCAATCATTAGATCAATATTCATTAACTATTACAAAGAAGTAATGAAACGTATATTCGACTGTCACTGTGAATATGATAAGTATTTAACCATCTTTTTCATATGCGAAAGGCAGATGTACGGTCATAGAGAAAAGGCAAGTAAATTGTAACGCATCATTGCGTCGTAGTTGGGCCGCGTCGACATGATTTTAAAACAAATCACATTGAAGAACGGAATAAAATCGGTCAGAATGTGGCACGTTAACCAATCAGCATTGGGCAATAACAGTTTCAATTTCACAATAAGCATACTAGTCAACCTATTATCGTGGACTGTAATAGTGCTACACTGATACACAGCCTGCACTTAGCTTTTACACAGCATATTACCCTATCTATAAATCTCGCTGTCAATTATAGCGGTAGACGCACTATAAGCATTGCAGAGAAGGCGAGCCCCCCCCAATTTTTTCCCACTGGGCATCAGCAGAAATCCCATATGTGCTTCGTACTCCGCGAGAATCCAGAGGAGAAAAAAGCGCTCAACAAAACAGGGTTTTAAAAATGCTAGATGCGCAACCAGGATTCATAATAAAAATATGTTTAAAGTGCCTATGAAACAAAATTTTCTCCGACAATTTTCTTATTACATTGGAAAGATCAATTAAAATCACTGTATAACTTCTCTAATAGAATTTTTGTAACTGCCTTACTTTTCGAGATATTCAATTTTATTTGATTTGAAAATGACCTAACCAGTGACGTCACACTGCATAATCACTTTTCAAAAAAGCTGAATTAATTTAAAAAGTACTCAAGATAAAACACCTAAATACCCAGGTCTGCATGTTAAACATAGGCTACACACATGTAAGTGTAGTTTTAGTTATTTTCCTCTATCATATGCTACAAAATAAGCAATCTAACAGTCGCTCATTATGCAGTATGACGTCACTGGTTGTGTCATTTTCAAATCAAATAAAATTGAATATCTCGAAAAGTAAGGAAGTTACAAAAAATCTATCAAAGAAGTTATGCAGTGATTTTAACTGATCTTTCCAATGCAATAAGAAAATTGTCGGAGAAAATTTCGTTTCATAGGCCCTTTAAATACGAGATTTGGACTCCCAGTCTGCAGCCTTCGACAGGTAAAGTAATTTCATCACTTTATGGTTCAGGAGACCAGCGTCTCAGATGAGCTTATAAAACTGGGGTGATGTGCTCATATTTACCAATCCGACAAACAATCCTAGCAGCTGTATTCTGAACATGCTGTAACCTTTTCATCGGATACTTCGGTAAACCAAAGAGAAAGAAGTTGCAGTGTAGTCTCTGTCGTAAGATATATTTTCGGATCTTTGAAAAGTTCCTCAAATGGTAAAATGAGGATTAACATTTATCGGCAACATAGCCATCAAACACCACGTGTTCATCAAAACAAACTCCCAAGCTTTTGATTAACGTGGCACTTTCTCAAGCTCGATCAGAAACTATTTTTAGCCGTACGATGCCGCTCAGCATGACGTTCACTTTCCATTGGTCTAGAATGAAATCGAACTCACGGCCTTAAAGAGGAAAGTCACTCGACGGCACGACTCTGAGCATGCGTGGCTCAGCAATATATTTAAAACATTTTAATCATGTTTTATCCGAAATTCATAAAGGGCTGCACCGTAAGCAAAATTGTCACTTGACAAGATGAGCTCTCTAACACCTGCTATGTGAATTAATGCCTCCGTTCATTATTGTAACATATTATTGGTTCCGTTCAACAATTGATTTCGTTTTTGACCAAATGAGAATGCTCCTCTCTTTACAACAGCGTCATGTTAAGCCTAGTTTCTATTTGATAACTGTGGCAGCAAAGTCATTCTCGACGATGTGATATCTCTAGATCTTCGGCTTTTTCGTTTGTGAGCTGTATTTAAATTAGTCATTCCAAGTGTAGATCGGCGTACATACTCTTTTACATCGGTCAGCTTGATATATTCACGATTCACGGCATTCACGACTTAATGCAAACTAGACTGTTGAGGAGATTTTTATAACACGGGCTAGATATAGAATACCTAAAAAGATCCCTTTTCATAACGCAACAAAATATTATTGTCCAAAGTTTATTAACATTGTTTATGTTGTCTTTACAGCCTTTGGCTTGCTCATGTAAACGCTATACACTCAGAATTCAATTAATTTGAAGCTGTTTTTGAAGAAGTCCACGTTTTAAAGTGTATAGTAAGTACCATCTCAGCTAGAATTAGCTGCTCTTCTTCTGCAATAAAGCAAACAAAATGTTTTTCGATAGTTTGGCAAACGTAGAATATAAATTAATGGATTCACTGTAAAGTTTGCTTCAAAAATAAAAGTAAACACTCTAAAGAATATGACGAGGACCAGTGGGTTATATACGAGAAAGCCTAGAGATTTACGTAAAAAATAAAATAAGAAAAATGGCACAGTACAAACGAAAGAGGTACATGCTATAAGAATGATTGTGTTCAAAAATCGCTTTTCTTTGAGGATTCGTATCTCTTGTGCACGACCTTCAGTTGAATTTTGTAAAGCAATGTTCCAATGTTCAATGTTCCAATGTTCCTTACTGTTTTTTCAACTTGTAATATGTAGACGAGTACATAACTGCCGACAGTATGCCGCAAATAACAGCTACAATGCCGAGTGCCTGTGAGCCTTTCTCCCTGTGAATAGCCGATAGCATTAGAAACAGAGGAGTGACACAGCCCAATATCCAAGTAGCTGATATCCACAGGATCATAACTTTGCCCTTCATCAAAATACGATGTTTTATCGGAGATGCTATTATAAAAAAACGATCAATGGATATTGAGGTTATCGAGAGACAGGAGACTGCACCCATCCAAAATGCAACACATAACAAAGGAAAGAAGGACGAAGTTTTAGGAGCGATCTCAACAATCAAACAAAGTAAACTCATAATACAATCGGAAACTGAAAGGTTCATAACAAGATATGTTCCTGAATTTCTGAGGCATTTCAGTGGATCTTTAATGAAAGCAACCAGAAGTAACATATTTGAAACCACTCCAAGAATACAGATCATGGCAAATGGTAAATTGAAGTACGGGAATTCGTTCCCCATGCTACCGGTAGTGTCGTTCGTCGCCATTTATCGTCAGTAAATTATCAACACAGACACTCCACCAACTGTGAGGTCGAGAACAAATTCAGATCTTAATTGAAAAGCTTGGCACCGTCTCCGCGACGTCCTGCGTGGTGTCATAACATTGACTTAACCCGGAGGCGTCACATGGATTTTTAAAAAGCAAAAGCAATATTCTCGCTATTCGAATAGTTATTAATATATTAATCATTACACTATTTATATTTTTTTTTTGAATTTTATTTCGCCCATAATGATGAGATTACAAATTAAAGAAATATACTACTGACAAGTAGTGGGCTAGGAATCTACTAGAATCCATATGGCTTTTGTTTTAGATCCCTAGGCTATAACTTATTTTTCCTTTTTATATTTTTCCTTTTTCTATCGACACCTGTCTATGAATCGACGATAGCTTCTTCTGGCCGAGTGGATTCTATATATAAATATATATTTCGCCCATGCACACTTCACTTTGTTCGGCACTTAAGAAGAAAGTCCCAGACTTGAGCGCAAAGATTACTCAATTTTAGCTCTGCATTTATGTACTTGTAGCTACTATATTATCAGAGAAGTTGAGATTTGACTCCTCTAAAACTACCATCATCTGTTCTTGGTTTACAAGGAACAGGATTCGTTAACCGGGAGGATGCAACAGATCTGATTGGCTAAATATAGATTAAGGTAGCTGCAGTAGTCGTCAAGTCTGAACCTCGCCAATATTTATTGTTGGACAGTTTACGATCAAGGACGTCGAAAGCTTCAGGTTATTTTGGTAACTGGTGCTCTGTTTTGTTCGGGTTTAACGATGCGGTCTCTGCCATAATTAAATTTAGGATTGCTTTCCATGTCGCACCAAACATTCCCTTTGCTCAAGAGAGGTGATATAATGCTATTAGATTGAACTGGGGTTGAAGATGGCTGTGCAGTTAAAAGTATTCCTGAGGCCAGAAATTATTCATCTAACTTCTACCAAGTATTTGTTGGTATTTAGAAGCGTCGGAGATCATAAAATCTCTATTACCTCGACAAAATAAATACCCTTTGGCCATGTAGATGGATGGATATTTGACAGACTATACCATCTTGTAAATTTTAAGTTTTTAACTAGGTTTTTCAGTGCTAGGTCTGTACGAAGGTTAGTCGCGAGACCATCTCAGCCCGAAGACCTTCTTCCTCCGCAATAAAGCAAACGAAATGTTTTACGATAGCTTGGTAAACGTACAATGTAAACTAATGGATTCAACGCAAAATTCAAGCTAAGAATTAAAATTGAAATTGCGCCAACAACTTTCGACGCTGAAGTGTTCAAACCTAAACATTATAGACAAGGGAAAATGCCAAAGACGGCACAACACTAAATAAAGCAATAGATGCTATAATAATGATTGTCTTCAAAAACCGCTTTTCTTTAAGGATTCGTATCTCATGTGCGCGACCTGCAGTTGAATTTCGTAAAGCCATGTTCCTCGACTGTTTTTTCAACTTGTGATACGTAGACGAGTTCATAACTGACGATAGTATGATAACGATCACACATAAAGTAGGATATCGAAAAGTGTAAATTCTCAATGTTTCACGGTTTGAGAACAATCTTGATATAGGAACGACACAGCTCACTATCCAGATAGCTGCTATACACGCAATCAGAATTTTACCCCTCATCAAAATGCGATGTTTTATAGGAAAGGCCACCAATAAAAGACGATCTGTTGATACGGAAATTATTGATGCGTACGAGACGTATGGAAACCAAAACATTAGAAAATCAAAAATTGGAAAATCAACTATTGCTCCGCTCAAGTAATACGAAGCAGTTAAACACGTTAGACAATCGGAAACAGAAAGATTCATTACAGGAAATGTCCCTGAATTTCTGAAGCATTTCAGAGGATCTTGGTGAAAGCGACGAGAAGTAAAACATTTGAAACCACTCCAAGAATACAAACTATGACAGCTGGTAAAACTAGTAATATTCGTTCGTAACGGACGTCAATAAAAAGATTGGTCTCCGCCATCTAAAGTCAGCAAACCACCACACAAACGAAAACACAAATTAAAATTTTTATTGAGGCTCACGCGACACTCACCCTGCACTCTGCATGTCTCTTAAGACTTAACATATTTACAGTTAACCCGAACAACTTACATATATTAAGGTATAAGCAATATCTTCGCTATTCAAATATTCTATAAGAAATTAATCATTATCAATTTTTACGAAGACACAGCGTCTCAACTGTCAATATTTTATTGTGAATATAGGGAGACAAAGATCCGATCGGTTCGCCCATAGGCAAAGCTAACGCAAACTAGATCGAGTACAAGGAATAAGGTATTTTTGATAATTAATAAACGCAAGCAGTTCGTATCAGAATTCGTTACAAGTGGTAAAAGAACCTATATCTTTTGACTGCACCACCTGCGCTGGTAACGTTAGTTAACGAGATATTATCTCAAAAAGTCAAGCTATATTGATTTCTACTAAACTAAATTGATTTCCAACTATTTTGGTTTTTTTACCAGTAATGTCTCGGTTTTACATGCATGAATTGACCTATAATTTGACGCTGCAAGATAGAGGACGGACTGTTAGTGTACTGGAATTATGAGAATAACAATGTGCATGAATTTTTTCACTATAATAAATGTTTGAAGCCCAGCTTGGTAACTTGCAATCTGCTTTGTTTGCCTAAACGATGTGATGTCTGCCACAAGCTACCTAGCCCATTTAGGGTCTATATAGTAACAGTGTCGGTCACTGTCCGAGTTTTTTATATGTTTATACTGTGCGTTCTTTGTAAAAATATGATTGACCATAGTAAAGATTATAATAATAATGATAAAATGGTCTTCTCAGAGAAAGAGAGAAAAAGTGAGAGAGCCAGAGATCGTAAATTTCCGATTAATTCAACTAGCTTAACATCCTAGTATAGGCAATGGACAGTAGGGCCACTCAGCAGTGCAACACCGCGCCCTATTATATTATGCAGTTTACTGGCTGCCACCAGCCAGTTCAGCGTTCTTACTGGCCAGAAAATGCAATTGACTGGCTGGCATAATGGTAATGCGACGCGTAACACGATATGCGTGGACACACAAACTTCAATAAAGTAGCCCTACTGTCCATAGTGTTATAACATTCTTTTTACTGGCTAAAGTGTAGGTCGTTTATATGGATTTGACATATTACCATCATGCAACTTTAATGCAGTATCCATGCAACACTGTTGCGAGACCATATCTCAACTCGAAGCTCTTCTTCCTCCACAATATAGAAAATAAAATGTTTTGCGATAGTTTGGTAAACGTAGAATGTAAACTAACGGGTTCACTGCAAAATTCAGGCAAACGCTAAAAATAGAAATTGCGCCAACAACTTTTGATGCTAAAGTGTCGAAACTTAAAGAATTATAGACGAGGGCAAATCCCATAGGCGGTACAACACAAACGAAAGCAATACAAGCCACAATAATGATCGTCTTTAAAAATCGTGTTTCCTTAAGGATTCGTGTTTCTTGTGCGCGACTTTCAGACGAAGTTTGTAAAGCTATGTTCCGTGACTGTTTTTTCAGCATGTGATATGTGGTTGCGTACAATACTGCCGATAGTACGATAGCGATGGCACTAAAAATATTCATTACACGTTGATCAATCGTCTCGCTATCTGAGAGGAGTCTTAAAACAGGAATGACGCAACTCACTATCCAAATAGCTGGTATCCACAGCATCATAACCTTGCCGTTCATCAAAATACGATGTTTTATTGGATGCGTTACCATTAGGAATCGATCGATCGATATTGAAGTAATCGATATCATTGATACTCCGCCAAACCAATACATCGCAAAGTAAAAGATCGGGTGAATGTCCGCTCGTCTTCTGATGTACGCAACCGAAGAAATTAGACACGACAGACAGTCGGAAACTGCAAGGTTCATCACAAGATATGTTCCTGAATTTCTGAAGCATTTCAGAGGATCTTTAATGAAAGCGACGAGAAGTAAAATATTTGAAATCGCTCCAAGAAAAGAGATTATAATAGCTGGTAAAATCAAGCTTTTCAATTCTCGACCAACGTCCATGAAAATATTGGCCTCTGCCATTGGAAGTCAGCAAATCGCCAAGACAGTCGCTGCACCAAACAAGATATCCTATCAACTGGGAGCACACAAGTTTAACTTTTATTCAAGTTCACGAGCAATATCCTAGTCCGTCTTATTTATTATTTATGCTATTAAACACTAATCGTTTTCATCACTGCGAAACAGCTTCTCAACTGACGATATGTGGTGAATATATAAAGACTATTTAATTGTCAATATTTTTAATTATGAATATAGCAATGAGAGACAGAACGGTCAGGTGGTGGTGCAGGTTGCTATAAAGATAAAACAAGAGATAACCCCCCTATCCCTTCCACTAAAAGGGATCTAACCAGGGGGATCGTGGTATCCGATATACCCGATATAACTCTACAAAAATACTCCAAATTACGCGGCTGATAAAAAACAATACCAGAAGTGTTCGAAAAATTGGATTTTGAATATCCAAAAATACTAATTAATACCCGAATATAACGTAAATATAACTTATACCCGATTTTTAACACTGCAATATACGGTATACCGAAAAAACCCCTGGCCGACCCTAGCTCAAATTCGCCATAGGTTCATTTTGGTAAGGTACAAGATATTTTGAAGGGTACTTAAAATATACAAACGTAAAATGAGACGTATTTTAGAAATCCAAAATATTAAGAAGCATTTTTGATAAAACGTTCGTTTGCTTTTCCCGCTTCCGACAAGTCTAGAGACATAATTTATGCTTATCTGTTTCAGTTTCATAATTTATATGTTTGAGTTTAACGTTCTTTTAATAAATAGACCGTCATAAATTGTCATTAAAATGAACTTTTTTCATTAGCAGGATGAAACTTCATTACTGTTACATACACAGTCCCATATAAATGTTCAGTGTGAAAAACCTAAAATCAAAATATAATTTTGTGGAAACACCTCGTACTGTAAGTTTATTATCGCAGAGCTTTCGATCCGTGAGATCGGATCTTCACCATGCAAACACACAAGGAACTTAAACCTAAAATTCTTTACCAGAAATTCAAAAGCACATATGTTCTCTATGAAAACCTTAATTTTCAACGCTTATAAAAGGACAAGAAGATCAGCTGTATTTGCCTGTATATGGATAATTAAAAAGTCCTCATCGATTCCCAATAAATAAAAAAAACGCATTAATGAAAATTGTATAGATATTTATTGGAATTTATTTCAATTTTCCATCACATTTCATATTTCATTTATCTTATATACCACTTATTATATTTCTCAATCCAAAACAATATGGCGGCTACATGTTCCCCACCTACTGATTACTTCATTTAACATAATACCACTATGCTACTATACTATGCCACTATACTATCTCTTAAGCTAGTGTATTTTTATTAGTCTTACATGAATTTTCCAGAGATATTGAGGTCCACGGAGGATTATGGGAAGTTGGAATTTGAGTAAAAGGGAAACCTCTGCCATATAATGTGTTCAAGTGAGCGATTTTTGTCAACACGGAATAGCGTGGCGATACCTATGTAGATATTCGAGACCTTAACATAGAAGGCGATTAAAATTGTTTATAATTACAAATAATCCTTTTATTTTGGAGAAAATTAATGCATATGCTTTCGGGATTTGCTATATTTTGAAAGAATTTATTGCGCAAATCCGCCATGTTGAAAACAATATATGGCTGAGGCTTCAACGCACAAGTTATAAAACCAAAAGGTCATTTTTGAAATACAACTACAATAAAAGAATAAATAGAACAAGAAGTTGACGTTGTTGTCTTTCTTTTCTGTAAATATCAGTTGCTTTCGTTCAAATACGACGGCGAAATAAAGGTTTCAATTTATGCTTCGAAAATACTGGAATCCCAAAAAGAGCAAAATGAAATGCATTTGCGTAAACTCTGCATGCCAATTATTCATTTTCGGAAAGAGTTGCATCCACTCAAAATGTGGCCATTTCTTTTTACGCCAATATTTTTGTGCTCTGTTCACCATGCACTGAAAATGGTGCACACATCAAATGAAGATCAAACATTGATCATATTTCTATTTTCGCTAAGAGTGACCAAGTATTAATATCATAAAGTTAGCGATTATCCAGCCAGAACTATTATACATTTTAACTGGAAGCCGTCCCTCTTCTGCAATAAAGCGAATAAAGTGTTTTACGATAGGTTGGCAAACGTAGAACGTAAATGAAGGGATTGACTGCAAAGCTCACTTGGAACATGTAATTATAAAGTATAAACGCCATTAAATCGGCCGGATTACGGAAATCGATTTTTGCAAATTCAGCGAAAGGAAAGAATATCATAGAAGGTACAGTAAAAACAAAGGCAATAACTGCTATAATAATGATTGTGTTTAAAAATCGCTTTTCTTTAAGGGTTCGCATCTCTTGTGCACGACCTTCGGTTGAATTTATTGTAGCTAAGTTCCTCGACTGTTTCTTCAACTTGTAATACGTAGAAGAGTACATGACTGCCGATGGTAAGATAACGAGGACAGTAAATGTGTAGAATGCATTGTAACCGCTTGTCTTGGAAATATCAGAGAACATTGCCAACGCGGGAATGACACAGCTCACTGTCCAAATAATGGCCAGCCACAGGACCAAAACTTTGCCCTTTATCAATATGCGATGTTTTATCGGATAAGCAACCAATAAAAAACGATCAATCGATACCGAAGTTATCGATAGAAATGAAACACTCTGAAACCAGAACAGGAAAAAATGAAAAATCACAAGATCGTTTTGATCGATGTGGGCGAAGGCGAACAATACGCACGTTAGACAGTCGGCAACTGCAAGGTTCATTACAAGATATGTCCCCGAGTTTCTGAAGCATTTCAGAGGATCTACGATGAAAGCAATCAGCAGTAATAGATTTGAAACTGCTCCAAGGACAGAGATTGTGAAAAGTACATACTCAATATATGTCAACGAAGATGTGTTGTCATCTGCGAAGCTACCAGTCGTGTTGTTCGCTCCCATTTGCAGGAAGTAAAACACCGATACAAACGCTCCAGTGGCTGTGGTGTCGTGACAACTAACACAACACGAATTAAAATTTTTATTCAAACCGACAAAATATTGTAACACACTACAACACATCGATTGGATCGATTTGCCATTACCTAACAGTATACTCACGTTAATGACATCAATAATTAAATGTTGTTTTTCTTCTTGTTTTTAATAATGTACTGTTGATTAATATAGAACTGCAATAAATCTACTTGATTAATGAATTTCAAACTAAAAAAATTAAAGTGTATTCATCAAAACAATTTTTCTTAATTTAAAATGCGAAAATGCGATGCAAAAGAAATAATGAATTTTTAACACTTTACCGCCAAAGACGGAAAATCCCATTTTTATCTGATTCTATCAAAATGCGTCTGATATTTTTATTGCGTAAAGTATAAGCACAGATAACGGAGCTCATTATCGCAAGATATCTGCCAGATGTAGTGTTAACTAAAGGAAGCGATAAAACAGGGTTTCTTCGGGTCTGCACCCCTTTCTTTAAAAGTAAAAATGCTGCACTTTACGTACACCCTCCATTATTGACAAAACTGAACAAAATTCACTGCCGGTCAGGATGGACGCCCATCCGTTTAATACGTTCGCGCGATCATTGGCCCTAAAATGTCTTGCACCTTAGTAGAAAGACCTTGGGAATGACCTTGTAGAATGAGTAGATTTATAACAAATTGAAAATAGAAACAGTTAGTGGGAGCAAATGCCCGAAAACCGTCCTCCATTGCACGAATAGTGGCCATAATATCTCCTTCTCTCAGTCTTCTGGTCTCAGTCTTCTCTATTTCTCTTACTATAGAATATATTGCACCAACAAGGTTACTATTACTACAGAATCTAACAATTGTTCAATGTTATTGTTCGATGTAACTTTTGGTTTTGTGCACAACTAAAGACTAGTACTAACTTCACAACAAAGCGCCTTCGCTGGAAACGGCAGATTCTATTTCTCATTTCAGCTAGTGAAAGAACTGGTAAATTTTCGTGTCCGTTTGCCCGAACTATGCCGACACTGGCAACCTTAGATATTATCCGGCAGCTCTTCTTTTGCAGTAAATCAAATAAAACGCTTCACGGTAGCTTGGCAAACGTAGAATGTAAACAAATGGATTCACTGCAAAGTTTGTGAGAAGAAGAATAGAAGATAAAGAAGTGGCAAAATTGTCCATATCTTTAGAATGTTGGATAACATTAATTATCATAGAAGGCACTACACAAACGAAAGCAATAAATGCTATAATAATGATTGTCTTTAAAAATCGCTTTTCTTTGAGGATTCGTTTTTCTTGTGCGCGACTTTCAGTTGAATTTACCGCCGCAATGTCCCTCGACTGTTTTTTCAACTTGTAATATGTAGACGAGTACATAACTGACGATGCTATCACGACGATGATACAGAAAGTGAAATGTACTTGATAGATGCTCGTCTCGCGAATATCTGAGAATAGAGTCAAAGGAATGACAGAGCTAACCATCAAGATAGCTTCGATCCACAAGACCATGGCTTTGCCGTTGATCAAAACACGATATTTCATCGGATAAGCCACTATCAAAAAGCGATCAATCGATACGGAAAGTACCGATAGGAACGAAACACTCGCGAAAAAACTCGTCAAAAATTGAAATATGCGAGGGTAAGGAGTCATCTTTGCGACCTTAAGAAATGGAAAAAATAAACAGGTCAGACAATCAGAAACTGCAAGGTTCATGACAAGATATGTTCCTGAATTTCTGAAGCATTTCAGAGGATCTTTAATGAAAACGGCGAGAAGTAAAACATTCGAGACCACTCCAAGAACAGATATTATGATCCATGGTAACCTGAAGTATGTGAATTCATATCCCACGCCATCAGTAGTGTTGATCCCCGCCATTAATAGACGCGGATATAATCAACGGAGACGCTTAACCAAGTGTGAACTCGTGTCAACTGGGAGAACACAATGTATACTCAACTTAACTCTAACTTAACTGATTCTATTTTTATCAGAACAAAACCGCGACAGGTGCATCCAAACACATTGATTACGACTATGTCTTAGTACAGCGAATGGACGGTGTTACCATTCAGCAGTGAACATGCCTCTCAAATCTTTGTAGGCATTTTACTGCAAGAATAGCGGAGCAGCCTGCTCAGCGATTCTTTTGACCACAAAATGCAATGGAATGGTTAAAACCTGCATAAAGCGACATGCGTGGGAAACAAACATCAAAGACTCCGACTCGAGTATCTCGAATGTTTGTTATAACCATTCTGTCACTAGGCACAAACAACAAAGCTCCTGGAATGAAAGAACTTTCCTCAAGAAACACAATCAATGGTGGGGGGGGAGCGTCAAAATTTATTTGTCCCATTCCTTGATGTATTTCCTTTCCTACGAGGACAGTCTTAAACAAATTCCGATTGCCTGCGACTACAAATCAACAGCGGTAACTAATGTTTGAACTTTGTGCCTTTTAATTAATATCTTACTGTAACAGTATGAAATTTTCAGATGGGAATATTTGACTGGAGAAACCTGATAATGAAGGGCCTTATAAAAACAACCAAGTTTTCGATGGAAATTTTGCCCTAGAGTGAAGTACGTGAGGTACAGGCAACGGTTATAAAAGCCTTTGCGCGAATACACCAGACCTTTGTAATGACAAGTTTTTATTGCACAGCACTTAATTAATGAGTTTCGAACTTTAGAACATAATTAAAATATATTGAATATGCGTTTTACAGCCATCATCAGGTCAATGGAAATTTACGACTCCATATTGAAGGTGGCGACGGGAGATGTGCATTTTTGTTGCAACAATTTCTTCATCAACATTAAGTTAAAATGGCAAAATGCCATTTCAGGCATCAAGCAAAAACAACTGAAAAAAAGATGGCAAGAAAAACACCCATGCAAGGACATAAACAAAACAAAGAAAACTAAGACACTCTTCTGTTATGTTTTTGCCCTTCAACATTGGGTTTTGAAACAATTTTCGACAATGCATTCTAGTAAAATTTCGTTGAGACCAATGGTTACGGCCAATTAACACAATCACTAAGTCAAAGAGCGTTTTTCAATTCGAAGAAAATATTTTGATTATGCTTGAAATACAGCACATATCTTATAACGTACTAAAATTGACTTCCATATTGAATTGTAGAACCGCTAAAAGGGTGGAAAAGGGTTTCCCGAAACTTCTCCATCATGCCCATATCCGCAACCCCCCCCCCCTCCCCTCCTTGTGCCATTGGGTTCCTGCACTAATGGTGTAAATTTCAGGGGTCGGTTGTTCGAAAGCTGGATAGTGCTATCCATCGGATAGCGAATTTTTTCAACTGCCTCAAAAGGGGATGAAAAGCAGTAACACTAAGAATATTGACATCACAAGAGATACAAAGTGACTTTAACTTGAAAATGATGAACTTTAATATAACGTTTACAAGTTACTGAGAATGTTAAGAAAGTTGCTTTCTATCCGGTGGACAGCGCTGTTCACCTTTCGTACAACCGACCCCAGAACATTATATATTTATTCTTGATTGGAGCAGCCGAGGTTTAAATGTTATAGCAAGTAGCATCTCAGCTGGAAGCTGATTTTCTTTTGCAATAAAGCAAATAAAATGTTTTGCGATAGTTTGGCAAACGTAGAATGTAAAGTAATGGATTGACTGCATGGTTTATGAGAAAAGTCAAAAGTGTTGCTGTTCCAGTGACTTCAGAGGTCAGGTTGTCTTTTGGGAGACTAAAAAAACCGTAATTCAGAAAAAATAACATGAAAGGCACAGTCGAAACGAAAGCAATACATGCTATAATAATGATTGTCTTCAAAAATCGCTTTTCTTTAAGGATTCGTATCTTTTGTGCACGACTTTCAGTTGAATTTCGTAAGGCTACGTTCCTCGACTGTTTTTTGAACTTGTAATATGTAGACACGTACACAACTGCCGTTAAAATGATGACAAAAACACTAAATATGTACCCGATGTTTCTGACATTTATACCGCTATAGAACAATCCTACTAGGGGGAAAAAACAGCTCACTATCTAAATAGCTGCTAACCACAGAATAATGTACTTTCTCTTCTTCAAAACGCGATGTTTTATGGGATACGCTACCAATAAAAAGCGATCAATGGATATCGAGGTAATCGATATGAACGAAACGGCCCCCAGAATAAAAATGAGAATCTCAAGAGTTGAATACGATCCATTCCTCTCAAGATCAGGGTGGCTAACAAAATAAACCGGAGAAAAAATGCACGTTAGCCAATCCGAAACCGTAAGGTTCATGACAAGATATGTTCCAGAATTTCTAAAGCACTTCAGAGGATCTTTAATGAAAGCAACCAGAAGTAAAGCATTCGAAACCGCACCAGTCACAGACATTACTGTAAGTGGTATCATGTTGAACGTAAACTCGTAGCTGACGTTCGTAGTGATGTTATTCTCGGCCATATTTAGTCAGTCAAGCTCTTTACTAACGTTCTTACAACCGAGATATCGAATCCACAAAGGACACTGCGACAGCTTAAAACGTTTTTCAAACAAGAGGAGTGGGTGTCAAGCTTACATATATATACATATCCTTACTTCTGTCCAATTTTTCGAGCTACTACAATCTTAATTAACATCCTAACCTGAACAATAATCAACCTCCCGAATTGGGCGTCACGCTGCGTGCCTAAACTGTCTTTTAATATTCTATTTCAATAAAAACTACATCATATCGTAATGACAGCCCTAATTCGTCATCGCCCTAGTTCGAAAATCATTTTTTATGAATCGAAATTTTGTTTTACATTTTGTTGATGGTATTGTGAATTGAAGATCAGTTAAAAAGAAAGTATAAAGTCTTTAGCAGAATTTTTCTTTGTTCTTTGTTCATATATTCATCATATGTATGAGATTACTTATTTCGTAGCATATAACAATACCTAAAACTGTACTTGTGTGTTTACTATAATTAATTTCTACGTCTGAATCCATGTGTAATATTTTGACTTTTTGTTAAAATCGAAGCTTTTTGAAAAGTCATTACGCATTGTGACATCACTGGTTGTGTCATTTCATATCAAATGAAATTGAACACCTTGACAAGTAAAATTCAAAAATTCAAAAAATTTTATTAAAGAGGTTATACTGTAATGTCAATGATCGTTTCAATGTAATTAAACTGTTGAGGAAAAAAAATTGTCTCATAAAAAGTGTAATTAAAGCTCGAACTTAACCAAAATTGTCATTAAAGCAGAGCTTTGCTATGACGCAATATTTCTTTACCGCATATAGCGTAAAAACTGGTGCAAAAACTGATTACCTAACAGTATACTTACGTTAATGACATCAATAATTAAATGTTGTTCTTCTTCTTGTTTTTAATAATGTACTGTTGATTAATATTGAACTGCAATAAATCTACTTGATTAATAAATTTCAAACTGAAAAAAAACAAAGTGCATTTATCAAAACAATTTTTCTTAATTTAAAATGCGAAAATGCGATGTAAAAGAAACGATGAATTTTTAACACTTCACCGCCAAAGACGAAAAATTCCGTTTTTATCTGATGCTATCAAAATGCGTCTGGTATTTTTTTTGCATAAAGTATAAGCACAGAAAACAGAGCTCCTTAGGGACTTGTCAGAAATTAACAGGGGGGGGGGTGGAAATATTGAACTTAAGGTTGGACATGATGTGACCAATCTAAGCAATAGGAACGAAATTTCCTTACCCTCCCCTTGGGCCTAACATGAAACACCATGACCCTCCTTTCTATCATCAGGTGATTTAATACAAAAGTTCAGTTTAGTTACACATACACATAAAACGTTTACACTATAAAACTCAATACATTGTTGTTGTTGTGGTTTTAATATAATATTTGAACTAAACATAGCACTATTTTTCTAATCTACTTATACTGTGTACTAACAACTGTACGAGCATAAGAATAAATTTGAATGACCCTCCCCTCAAAAGAAGCTCATTTTTTCTTCATCCTCCCTTTTTTAGGATCTTAGAAAGCTATGACCCTCCCCACGTTTCCAACCCCCCCCCCCTCCCCCCTGTTAATTTATGACAAGTCCCTTATCGCAAGATATCTGCCAGATGTAGTGTTAACTAAAGGAAGCGATAAAACAGGGTTTCTTCGGGTCTGCACCCCTTTCTTTAAAAGTAAAAATGCTGCACTTTACGTACACCCTCCATTATTGACAAAACTGAACAAAATTCACTGCCGGTCAGGATGGACGCCCATCCGTTTAATACGTTCGCGCGATCATTGGCCCTAAAATGTCTTGCACCTTAGTAGAATGACCTTAGGAATGACCTTGCAGAATGAGTAGATTTATAGCAAATTAAAAATAGAAACAGTTAGTGGGGGCAAATGCCAAAAAACCGTCCTCCATTGCACGAATAGTGGCCATAATATCTCCTTCTCTTAGTCTTCTGGTCTCAGTCTTATCTATTTCTCTTACTATAGAATATATTACACCGACAAGTTTACTATTACTACAGAATCTATCAATTGTTCAATGTTAATTATTGTTCGATACAACTGTTGGTTTTGTGTGCAACTAAAGACTAGTACTAACTTCACAACAAAGCACCTTCGCTGAAAACGGCAGATTCTATTTCTCATTTCAGCTAGTGAAAGAACCTGGTAAATTTTCGTGTCCGTTTGCCCGCGCTATGTCGACACTGGCAACCTTAGATATTATCCGGCAGCTCTTCTTTTGCAGTAAATCAAATAGAACGCTTCACGATAGCTTGGCAAACGTAGAATGTAAACAAATGGATTCACTGCAAAGTTTGTGCGAAGAAGAATTCTAGATAAAGACGTCGCTAATTTCATGGCAAAATTGTCCATATCTTCAGAATGTTGGATAAAATTAAGTATCAGAGAAGGCACTGCACAAACGAAAGCAATAAATGCTATAATAATGATTGTCTTTAAAAATCGCTTTTCTTTGAGGATTCGCTTTTCTTGTGCGCGACTTTCAGTTGAATTTACCGCCGCTATGTCCCTCGACTGTTTTTTCAACTTGTAATATGTAGACGAGTACATAACTGACGATGCTATCACAACGATGATACAGAAAGTGAAATGCACTTGATAGATGCTCGTCTCGCGAATATCTGAGAATAGAATCAAAGGAATGACAGAGCTCACCATCAAGATAGCTGCGATCCACAAGACCATGGCTTTGCCGTTGATCAAGACACGATATTTCATCGGATAAGCCACTATCAAAAAGCGATCAATCGACACGGAAAGTACCGATAGGAACGAAACACTCGCGAAAAAACTCGTCAAAAATTGAAATATGGGAGGGCAATGAGTCATCTTTGCGACGTTAAGAAATGGGAAAAATAAACAGGTCAGGCAATCGGAAACTGCGAGGTTCATGACAAGATATGTTCCTGAATTTCTGAAGCATTTCAGAGGATCTTTAATGAAAACGGCGAGAAGCAAAACATTCGAGACCACTCCAAGAACAGATATTATGATCCATGATAACTTGAAGTATGTGAATTCATATCCCACGCTATCAGGAGTGTTGATCCCTGCCATTCATAGGCGCGGATATAATCAACGCAGACGCTTTACCAATTGTGAACTCCTATCAACTGGGAGAACACAATGTCTACTCCTTATTCTAATTTAACTGATTCTATTTTTATCAGAACAAAACCTCGACAGGTGCGTCCAAACACATCGATTATGACTATGCCTTAGTACAGCGAATGGACGGTGTTAATTCGTGATCGCCCTAGTACGTTCGAAATTCATTCTTTATGAATCGAAATTTTGTTTTACATTTTGTTGATGGTATTGTAAAGGTCAGTTAAAATAAAAGTATAACGTCTTTCGTAAAATTTTTCTTTGTTCTTTGTTCATATATTCGTCTTTAATTATTGGATATCCAAGTAGCACAACCACTGACATCATACTGTGTAAAGAGTATCTATGTATGAGATTACTTATTTCGTAACATATGACAATACCTAAGGCCGCACTTGTACATGTGTGTTTACTATGATTAATTTCTATGCCTGAATCCATGTGTAATACTTTGACTTTTTGTTAAAATCGATGAAGCTTTTTGAAAAGTCATTACGCATTGTGACATCACTGGTTGTGTTATTTCTTATAAAATGAAATTAAATACCTTGACAAGTAAAATTCAAAAATTCAAAAAATTCTATTAAAGAAGTTATACTGTAATGTCAATGATCATTTCAATGTAATCAAACTGTTGGGGAAAAAATTTGTCTCATAAACAGTTTAATTAAAGCTCGAACTTGACCACAATTGTCATTAAAGCAGAGCTTTGCTATGACGCAATATTTCTTTACCGCATATAGCGTAAAAACTGGTCCAACGTTATTGCAAACGAAAGTGAGGCGGTTAAGAGTACAAATTCAGAGTTTTACCAAACTTTTCGAAAGGCTTGTATCCTTTGAATCACCAACATCGAGCAAAAACTTCAAGAGAAATCCACATATGAGAGCCTTCCATTTCCATTTATCTTAGCAAAAAGTCAATATACTGCACCTATATGACACTTTTAAAATGGGATAGAAAGTATTGTGCTCATTATTAATTAAAGGGTTTTTAGCAGTTTAAATAGTGTTCTTCCTGAGAGAACAGTCACTTAAAGAGAGATTATCTTGTAAGCTTCATCTTATGTTATTGGGATTCATCTTTGGCCGCTGTCTAATTAACATACGAACCGCCTAGGTCATCATCCGAAGAATATAAGGGTTAATTTCTGTTCTTTTCGGCATAGTTGGCTTGGTAACTGCTACAATATCAGTGGAGATTTGTCACTATGACAGAAAATAACGTTACGACAAACGCCAGCATTCAAATTCCGTACAACGAAATACCGCTTGCACTGATCTCAACCACCGGAGTGATTTCAAATCTATTGCTTCTTGTCGCTTTCATCAAAGATCCTCTGAAATGCTTCAGAAATTCGGGAATATATCTCGTGATGAACCTTGCAGTTTCCGATTTCCTAACGTGTTCAGTCGCTCCGTTTTATTTCGCAAAAAGAAATGAGACACCAATAACACTGTCGCATGCCATCGTAGAATTTCTGGAATTTTGGTTTGGAGGTGTCTCATTTTTATCCATTACTTCCATATCGATTGATCGTTTCCTGATGGTGGCTTATCCTCTTAAACGCCGCTTTTTGATGAAAGAAAGACGTATAATCCTGTGGTTGGCAGCTATTTGGATGGTGAGCTGTATTGTTGCTGGATCATCACTATTTCATGATCGCGAGAATAATCGAAACAACTGCTACATAATTAGCATGATTCTTATCATACTATCAGCAGCTATATACTCTTTAACATATCACAAGTTGAAAAAACAGTCGAAGAAAGTGGCTTCACAGAATTCAAACGAAAGTTGTGCACAACAGATACGAATCCTCAAAGAAAAGCGATTTTTAAAGACAATCATTATCATAGCATGTATTGCTTTCGTTTGTGTAGTTCCTTTCATGATATTTTTCCTTAGCTATGATTCGCTGAATCTTCCGAGCGATAACGTGAGCTCTGAAATTATTGGCACAGCGATTCTGTTCATCGTTTACATAAACTTTGCCGTAAATCCACTCATATACCTTCTACGTTTACCAAACTATCGCAAAACATTTCACTTGCTTTACTGGAGAAGAAAAATAACTCCTAGTTGAGGTGATTCTTGCTAACACATAGACGAGTCACCTAATGCTGATTCAGAACGACTCGACGAAATTTACAACTACAGTAGCACTACTAGTATACCAAATCAATCCCTTCTAAGAGAAAGATTTTCACCAGTGACATATATATGGAGCCGAACTATACTTAGAAATCAATCAAGTTACATTGTGGAAGAACTATACTCCACCACTGGAGCGGGTTATTCAAAAGCAGGCTAGCCTAACCCTGGGTTAATTGAAAATGTAATGATTAACCGCTAATTAATATCAACAACTCTTAACCAATCAGAATCGAGTAAACAGACGAGAATGATATTAGAGACGTTTTTCATCATGGAAGTTTTAATAATTTTAATGAAATGCTTTATTAAACCTAAACGCGCAAACAGCACAGAAACGGCAACTGGCAAACACGATTCCTTGCTACACATGCTATATGGCTGACACATTCTCTTACAACTATGCCAGTCTGGATTACATAGTCGTGGTATTTTACATCATTTGCATTTTCGGTGCAATTTCACACGTGTTTCTTATTACTGCGTTCATAAAAGACCCCCTGAAATGCTTCAAGAACTTCGCGACATATCTTGTTGAAAATTTAGCTGTTTCGGACTTTTTGACCTGTTTCTTCGGTCCATTCTCGTGCTGTGTTCCTACCAAATGGTACTCGACCTGTCAATTCATTATACATGCTACCTCTAGCGCATCCCTTTTATCAATAGTTTCTATTTCACTCGATCGGTTCCTAATAGTTGTATATCCCTTGAAACACCGTGTCATGACGAAAGGAAAATTACTGATAGTATGGTTGACCTGTATTTGGCTTGCTAGTTCGATATATCCAGCGAAAACCTATATTTTAAAGAGGAAAAGTAATGATGGTAGACTGATAATAAATATTCTGGGGTCATCACTCGTTTCCTCGATGGGCATAATATATGGACTTACATATTAAAAGCTGAAAAAGCAGTCCGAAAATTGTGCTCTGGCAAATGTCCCCGATCGACAGCGAGCGATTCGAGTGAAAAAAGAGAAACAATTTTTGGGAACAATTGTACTCATAGCGGGCATAACTGTTTTTTGTGGCGGGTCCACGGCGATATTTCATCATTACGCATTTTTCGCCGAAAGCCTTCGAGTTACTCCAAGGCTAGACGGACTATTTTCTAGCATATACTTTTTCAGTTTTGCTATAAACCCACTCGTGTATGTGCTGCGTTTCCCAAACTATCGAAACACATTTTATTTATTATACTGTTGTAAATCAGAACGGAACTAGCTTTATTCTTCATCATGATCATCACCTGCATATGACGGTGGAAACACAAGCTCCAGCTCGAAATACAAGTTCGCCTTCTGTGCTGCCACATGTCAAATACTGTCCTTAAAATGTGAAATTCACTGGTCTGGACGAGCTAGAAATATATATATATATATATATATATATATATATATATATATATATATATATATATATATATATATATATATATATATATATATATATATATATATATATATATATATATATATATATATATATATATATATATATATATATATATATATATATATATATGTCCCACGCTTGGAAATAAATTATTAGTTGAAGTGTTGAAATAAAACTTTTACCTATATATGCGAGCAATAAACTTAATATATGGTTCTGATCTTGGTAGTCCAAGTCCATGTGCACATATTTCAAGCAGCCTTTTTCCTTCCTAATATAGATTTCCCAAAACTGCGTGACATTTAGGTGCAGAAGACATTAATTGGTCAACATCTTATAGGTATACTCCGTGCTTGCACGCCAACTGTATGTCTTCTGGTGACCATGCATGGCGACTGATTTGGTATGGAAACCCTCAGTAATCAGTATTGAATACAACAGACAGAGCTTGATCGTGGTTGACCAGTTCAATGTGGTCAACTATCAACCATGTACAGTATGAACTATATAGAGTGCTTTATAAGAGGAGGCACTGAGAGAGGGGATGGCCTCCTTAATGCTCAAATACGAGGGGGGAGACTGCGCCTTGTCTTCTACTTTTAATTCTCTGTTATTACAATTAATAATCGAGCTGGCGTCCTTCATAAATGGAAAAAATCCTATCTTGATGAACTGTGTAGGTGATTTTTTTCATGCAAAGTTTCATATGAAGCTTAATTAAAAAATATATTTAATATACTCCAACGCATGCCATCGGTAAGGAAACGTAAACATGACACAGCCTGCGACACAATTTTAATTAAACTATACACCCATAAAACAGTGTGCCCCTTTGACATAAAGACCTTTAAGACGCAGTTTGTTTTCACAGAAAGATATTCAAGGCAGTTAAAACATACCTAGTTTCCGAGTACAAAGAGAATCGAGATTTAAATTTAAAAAGAACAGTGGTGTGCATTTGTGACATTCAAAATTCTCCTTAATTAATACACAGCGCGTCTCAAATGAGAAAAATTGAAGTTGTGCTGTCGGCTGTGTGGTGAACTCGATACCTCAATTGACAGAACACAAGTGAACACACGATGAAATATGACAGAAAATAACACAACGACCAACGTCAGCTACGAGTTAACGTTCAACATGATACCGCTTACAGCAATGTCTCTTCTAGGTGCGGTTTCGAATGCTTTACTTCTGGTCGCTTTCATTAAAGATCCTCTGAAATGCTTCAGAAATTCAGCAACATATCTTGTCATGAACCTTGCAGTTTCCGACTGCCTCTCATGTTTGGTTGCTCCATTCTATCTTGAAGCGAAAGATGAGATTCCAAAAACTGCGTCGGGTTTTATTTCTGATTTTTTAGGAATCTGTTTCGGAGGTGTGTCGTTCGTATCAATTACTTCAATATCGTTTGATCGCTTCCTAATGGTGGCTTATCCAATAAAACATCGCATATTGATGGAAGGCAAACTTATAATCCTGTGGCTAACAGCTATTTGGACACTAAGCTGTCTCATTTATGTTTTACAAAACTATGTTCATATGCATGGCAAAAACGTAGGATACATGTTTAGTGTTATATTAATTGTACTATCGTCAGTTATGTACGCGTCTACATATTACAAGTTGAAAAAACAATCAAGGAACATGACTTTACAAAATTCAATCGAAAGTCGTGCACAAGAGATTCGAATCCTTAAAGAAAAGCGATTTTTGAAGACAATCATTATAATAGCATGTATTGCTTTCGTTTGCGTAGTTCCACCCATGATATTTTTTCTCGACTATGGGGAGAATCATCCCTTGAGTCCGCTGAAGGACAAATTAACCTCTCAAATTGTTGGAACAGTAATCGTTTTGTTCATTTATGTAAGCTTTGCAGTAAACCCATTCATTTACATTCTACGCTTGCCAAACTATCGCAGAACATTTTCCTTGCTTTATTGCAGAAGAAAGACAGCTTCTAGTTAATCAAAGTTTATAGATGTATAGTAGATGTTTCCACTAATCATAGTTAACTTTAATCAATTTTTACACAACCAGCCCTTGCTGACAAGTTGTAACAACTCTGTTCACAAGCTGTTGATAAGATGTCTTCGCACTGCTGGAACAAGTTTCAAACAAGCTATAAAAAACTTGAAACAAATTGTTACCAACTTTACTTGTAACAAGCATGTGGAATTATCAGACTGTAGCAAGGTTGACAACGCAAAACTGTACGTAGCAACATTGTTATTCAACAGGACAACCTTGTCACAAGTCTGATAATTCCATCAAGTTTGTTACAAGTTGTTAACAGCTTGTTCTAAAATTGTTCACAACTTGGGACAAGCACTTGGAAGACAAATTGTCGACAGACTTGGTGTGTATTCTGAACGATCTCATTTTCATGACGTTCTCGTACCAACTAAGCCTTCAGCAATGTAACCTCACAATGATATGAATAAACTCGAATAACACATCCCAGTAATTCCGAAATCAAAATACGAATCCCCTTGTATGCAGCAATCCTGGTACAGTCCAGCATGCACTTAAAGCCATAATTGAGGGTAATCATTGAGCATTTTGTGCGCCTCCTGTTCGTTTCATAGGATGAGTTATCTGGTCTAGTCGAATCAGTAATTCCTCCCACTAATAATTGAGACCATGCCTTGCATGAAAATCTGTAATTTTGCAACATTATACAACAACTTGTAAATAGTATTTTTAAATTGTAATAAATTTTTAAATTAATTATTCTGTTTGTATTTGTGTTAGGCCCCTGGTAAAAATTAGCATTGTGTTGACGAAGGTATAGCCTGTTTAAATAAAGTTTTTACTTTATCATTACAAAAGACCAAAAAAGAATAAGCGAAGGACAAGGATGGCTCATGGTGGCCAATCCGCCTGTATATTCACTACTCTGTATCTATATTTATGTACTATTATCGATATGTACAGCAATGGCTAGGAAAAATTCATTATAAATACGCGTACCAAACAAGTTATAAGTGTCGTTTTATGAGTTCTGGAATTGTTAATTTCATATTTTTCAGTTTGTCCCAGAAAATTGCCACTTTAACAAAACAGAGTCGAAACATAGTTAAAAGAATAGAATTGGAATACAGTTAAAATAATAGATGAAACGAGAAATTTCTGAGTCATTTTTTGTGGATCATAGATTATAGTCATATTCTCAGTAACTGGAAACTTGAATATTAAATAATAACAAAATGATTTACTCCAACCCTCCTCTTGAATAAACATTGAAAACTTTTAATATATTTTTTTTTATTACTTAAACTTTTTATTAAAACAATAAAAATTCATAATTAATAATATTTTAATTAATTTTTCAAAAATTATGAATAACCGTTAGCTTCAAGGGTCGGTTCTACCACGCTCTGTATGAGTTTCTTCCTGTACGTTTTCTTCCACTTAAATTTGTGGTTGTCGGTGCATAGTGGATATCTTAACTGCCAGAGCACCAACGGCGGAGCATTATTGATAAAACATGGCCGAAAATAACACTGCAACAAACGTCAGCTACGCGTTTACGTACAACAAAATACCGCATATAGCAATCTGCATTCTTGGAGTGATTTCAAATGTTTTACTTCTCGTCGCTTTCATTAAGGATCCTCTGAAATGCTTCAGAAATTCAGGAACATATCTTGTCATGAACCTTTCAGTTTCCGACTGTCTAGTCTGTTTGGTTGGTTCGTTCTTTATCACAACAGGAAATAGGATATCAGGAACTGTTTTACAATCGATTGTTATATTTCTATTATTTTGGCTCGGAAGTGTCTCATTTCTATCGATTACTTCAATATCGATTGATCGTTTCCAAATGGTAACGTATCCGATAAAACATCGCATTTTGATGAAGGGCCAACTTATAATCCTATGGATAGCAGCTATTTGGATAGTGAGTTGTGTCAATCCTTCACTATTTCTAGTGTATGGTCTGAAGACCGGCAGCAGCATTACAAACATATCTGGTGCAATCTTTATCGTATTATCGGCAGTTATGTACTCGTCTACGTATTACAAGTTGAAAAAACAGTCGAGAAACATGGCTGCAGTAAATTCGACTGAAAGTCGTGCACAAGAAATACGAAACCTTCAAGAAAAAAGATTTTTGAATACAATCATTATAATAGCATGTGTAGCTGTTGGATATGTGGTGCCGTTTGGTATCGTTCATCTGTGTATTTCGAAACACAAAATGTCTGAAGTTCTGGATGCAGCCTTGCTATTCATATTTTACTCAAACTTTGCAGTGAATCCAGTAATTTACATTCTACGCCTGCCAAACTATCGTAAAACATTCTATTTGCTTTATTGCAAAAGAAAAACAGCTTCCACATGAGATCAGGCCTAAAGGCTGTTTTCCATTTACGCGTTTTACACACGTACGTACTCGCACGTAAAAGTCTAAATCAAAATCAATATTATATTTAAAATGAACAAATGTTTTGATGGAGAGAACTCAGCATTCCCTACGAGTTAGCATACTTTAGTGGTTCTATATTTGTTATTAATACAAACTACTTAGAAGAGTTTAAACTTTTACGTGCGTGCACGTACGTTTAAAAATTGGATAACTGGAAAGCAGCCTTAAGAATGGGTAGCGTAACGCGTCTTAGGTGGGGGGTGGGGGGAGGGTACATTAATCAAAACCGATAATCGTCCCAATAAGAGGACCCTTACCCCTCGCCCACCTGAAATCATACATGACTCCTCCTATCCAAGACCATGCGTGCAAACAGAACGGTCAAAAAATTGTTTTACTACAGAACAACACAAAATTTGGACTTATCGAGTGAAGACCCGGCTTCGTTGGCACGTTATTAAGTGATCGCCTATTGTTGGCATCTTCACAGACACTAAATATAATTTTACAAGATTAAAAGCGCTTTTAAACTATGCGACTTGTGGCACAACTTGCAGCGCAATTTTGTTGCGACACAAGTAACAAGCGAAATCGCAAGGTGTAACATTCCTCGCAATCATAAAGTCATGCAACATTTTTGTTGCAAGAGGCATCGCACGAAGTAGAAACAGGTTCTACTTTTCGCAAAGCTACACTGCATTTTCTTGCCATTGCACAGTGTAACAACCCTCTAGCAACTTGTCTTGCAATATTTCTGTTGAGCAGCCAATAGAAACTCACTGTTCAAAAATGGATCCCAGCCTCAACTGGGATTGCGAGACAAGTTTTAAGAGACGTTGCACCGTGAACATCCCTGATTATGAAACCCAAGACAAGCCGCATAGTGCATTGCAGCGCCTGAACCATATCTTCCATTATCTATCCGATCTACCATCTTATGGCCATAAAATGTATTGCGGACAGTAGCGAAGCCAGCTCGACATTTGGTCATGCAAATGCAAATTTTCCTGTGTTTTTGACCGTATAAGGAATTAATTTCTAAAGAAATGAACAATGATAATGATTTAAATTTGCATAGCATGACCAAATTGTCGTGCTGGCTTCGCTACTGATTACGGATGTTTGCCTTCCAAAATTGCAATCCACAATAAGTCACAAAATATATAAATATCTTTAATATAAGATCTCTCACAAATCACTTTCACTTTGCTCGTGCCGAGAGCACAGATCACAAGACCCTATCGTCCTTCAGGACCACGTCGTGTAACTGTCCGTATAATGTATCATGCTATCTATTGAAAATACTATTAAAAATATAGAGTCTCCAGTCTTCGACAAATTGAGCTAAACATATTTGGCAACCATGCATGATTTTGATTTCTTCTGTTTTAAATAAATAAGAATTTTGTTACATGTGGATGATCTGAGGATTCGGTTTTGAGAACCCTGTTTTTTTATGGTGAACTACTTGAAAAACATCATTGTTTCATTTCTAAAAACATTGCAGACACTGGGCTATTTTTTGCCATCATGGAGAGATTGGCCTGTACTTATCTTACTCGCAGTTCTCTATGGATTTACTAGACGGTTTATTGAGGTTATTCATAGTGAGATCACACTTTCTGAAAAATATTCTCGGAAACTGCAACACTTTGTCATAATTAGGTCCATTGCAAAGGACTCAACGGTGTAAAATTGATTACTGAGAACAACAGACATAATACATTACAGATGAATATGCATATCCACGATTATTTTAAGAAAACTTCATAATTCATGTACATATACAAGTCAATAAACATTTATAAGCATCGTTCAAAGTGTTATTGGTTACTTAGCTCATAGGCAATGTATCATATTCCACCTTGAACAAAAATTTATATACTTTCAAATACTCGGCTTTTTTATAATTCATGTTTTGAAACACAAGATGACATTATACTTTGGAATTTCTTTTTTCCATATTCGTTGTTAAATCCGGCTGAGATCAATCAATTGACTGCTTCAAAGTCACGTTTTGCTTGAAAGAAGTAACAACAAAATTCTTCATCGTCTCATTTGAAAGAGACTCCAAATTGAACAATACAAATCTATCACAGAATTCTTAAAACTGCCTTATTTCTCAACACGGATTGAAAAAGTTTTAAACAATATTTGATTGTTGGTAGGTATTTAGGAGTAGCTTTGAATGGCTTTTCCTTTTGTTTCGTCACCAAAACATAGTCAATGAGGAGGAAAACTAATCCAAGATGGCGGACAGTTCGTTGATTTAGGTGAGAATATCTCTCGAAAGCTGTCCAAAATTTTGCGTGCAGAATGATAGCTAATGGGAAAAAATTTGACCATATTACACCAATCCTTAGGGATATTGGTTGGCCTCCTGTTAAAGAGGGGTTACAGTCCGTTCTGCGCATCGGTTCTGCTCATAACAAAGCTGGGCCACCAAATATAAACATTGTCCAAATTTCACATTTTTTGAACTCTTTTTGAATTGAAACTCTGGTTTACATTTATGTATAAGCATAGCAAACCAGAAAAGTGTCAGATATTCATTTAGTAAGTCATATTTTACGAATATAGAATTTCAAAATGTAAACAAAGCGTTTGTTTACATTACGGACTGTAACCCCTCTTTAAGGAACATCTGCTATTTAGAGACTTGGTTATGACCTGCAAATGCATGAATAGTCTCGCTGCAAAATATTTGTGTGACTTATTCCACAAACGTATTGAATTAAACAATCACGTTACGAGAAATAATAAGGCACTACTTATCAATCACAACAAGACAAAAAGTTTTCGATCTAGAGCTGTCGGGTTATGGAACAGTTTAGATAAAAGCTTACCTTAGTAACATAACTTTATTATTAAAACATATTGCAAGAATACTTTATTAATAATAATAATGTAAAAATTTTGTAATAAACTTCTACATATTGTTTTTGAATCGCTTTCAAATGAGACGAATTAAATTTTTGTTGCTGTTTTCCTTTAAATTGGCTCAATAGTCTAAATCATGGCACACTGTACTTCTTTCGCCATAGAATCTTTTATGGTGCACGTGTAAAGCTTACACTGCAACCCACGATATTAGTTTTATAAGATATTTATGCCGTACGTATTCAAAATGAGCAGTGCTATTCATTAAAACTTACGAACATCAAAACAAAGTTGTGAGAAGATCTTTACGATGTTGATATTTGATGTTAATCACATGACTGAAAATATATGGCACTGTTCCATATTTCAGGCGGACCACGCTATTAGTTTTAAAAATATGATGACACGATAAGACGTCGTTTTTAACTTAATTGGAAGTGGAAACGACATTCTTTAACCAAAAACAGCGTAGGTAACAACAAAAGAATGTTTTAGTTAGAAAATAAAAGAACTTGGTGTCATAGTTGAAGGATTTTTCAAAGAATACGTGGAACGGCGGAAAAGAGGGATCCTGGACTTCTAAAATGGATAAGAATGGGAGATATTAGGCGTTTGAAGGAGAACTGTTCGTAAATTATCATAATCAACGTCTGTCAACATTTTGAGAAAGTTTGCTTTGCCATATATCTTCAAAACTAGCAATGATGGATTCCTGGTAAGCAATAATGATTCCAAAAATATACCTCAACTACTGCCATGGAAGAAACGTTTGAAACTGGACTAAGCGAAAAGTGCATGAAAGCACGACGGAATTTGACAGAAAAGTCGAGATCAACATGATAATGCCCTAATGCTGGGAAAAGGAATTTCTGCTGAATAGTTTTAGGTACCTGCCAAAGAAGTGGTAGAACGATTATTTAGATCCGTATTATTAGCGACCAACATGTCTTCATATGTGCCTAAATGTGCAAAAGAGACCTATGATCCCTGATTCTGCTGTTACTAGCACACCTTCACCCTTTTTTTGTTGACTCCTTAGCCTCGCCGGTCACATAACATAATTGAATATCAATGATCTAACCCATGCATGCATTTTCCAAGCTTTATCATGCTGATTTCGTCTGCCTGTCAAAAGGACAAACTTCCGTTGTGCTCTCAAGCATTTTGCCTCAATCCAGTTCCAAACGTTTATTCCACGACACCAGTGGAGGTACTTTTAGAATTATTATTGCTTACCAGGAATCCATCATTGCTAGTTTTGAAGATATATGGCAAAGCAAACTTTCTCAAAATATTGATAGACGTTGATCATGATAATTTACGAACAGTTCTCCTTCAAACGCCTAATACCTCCCATTCTTATCCATTTTAGAAGTCCAGAATCCCTATTTTCCGCCTTTCCACGTATTCTTTGAAAAATCCTTCAACTATGACATGAAGTTCGTTTATTTTCTAACTAAAACATTCTCTTGTTGTTACCTATGCTGTTTTTGGTTAAAGAATATCGTTTCCACTTCCAATTAAGTTAAAAACGACGTCTTATCATATTTTTAAAACTAATTGCGTGATCCACCTGAAATATGGAACAGCGCCATATATTTTCAGTCATGTGACTAACATCAAATACCAACATCGTAAAAATCTTCTCACAACTTTGTTTTGATGTTCGTAAGTTTTAACATAAATATCTTACAAAACTAATATCGTGGGTCGCAGTGTAGTTTAGGTCATTGCATACCTTTACTGGTCGTCTTCATGATAGACAAATTTGGCTAACAATGTTGTTTGCGTTGCCACCCAATTCCTATCTTCGGATTATTTACATGGTTGAATACCATTGTTCTCATTTGCGGAAGAGTACAATAGGACAAAAGTAACGAAGCATATAAATGATGAATACGAGTTATTCACTCATGTCCATACTTCTAAATGCGTAATACTTTTGTTCTTCGTTACGCTGCCGCAAGCTAATATAATAGTAACTAGGCATGTGAGTGATCTTAAAATGTGGATTGGGTATAAACAAACGTTAGCCAAATTTGTCTATTGAAAAGGTTTTATTTTCTACCGTCCGTATGTCCGGAGACATTGTTGTCATGGATAAGGTGTGGAGTTTATGCAAATGAACTTATAATATTATTAAGTTCTCATTTGGTTTTTAATTATAAAAATCTAATTAAAAAAGCTTAATATTTCAGAGTCGTATTTCATGTCGAAAAAAAAATATGACACGATCGGATTTCGTTCACAGTAATATATCAGAACGAAGAGTAGTCAATGCTAATATCTTAAACAGACACGAGAACAAGTTGAAGAACACATACAAGTGAATATGAAAGTGAAGACTGTTACATGACAAAAGAAATTAAAACTGTGTGTTGTTTCCCATACGAGGAACACTCGTTCATGCAAAACTGGGTTCAAGTTATTAACACAACGAGCCTCGGGGTGTCATCTGAAAAAAAAAGTGATCTAAATTTGCGTGCCGCCAGAGCAGTGAACTCCATATCTTAACTGAAAAAAATATCAGCGGAGCTGTTTTGTTCAAATATGGAAGAAAATGACACAATAAATAACGTCAGCTTCCAGTTAACCTATAACAAAATACCGCTTACAATAATTTCTATTATAGGTGTGGTCTCAAATACTTTACTTCTGGTTGCTTTTGTTAAAGATCCTCTGAAATGCTTCAGAAATTCAGGAACACATCTTGTAATAAACCTTGCAGTTTCCGACAATTTGAAATGTTTGAATGTTCCGTTTTACCTTATCACGAGAGATGAGACAACAATAACTACATCGGATTTGATTATTCAATACTTTTCATTCTGTTTGTCGACTGTCTCGTTTGTATCCATTACTTCAATATCGATTGATCGCTTTTTAATGGTGGCTTACCCGATAAAACATCGTATTGTGGTGAAAGGCAAACTTTTGTAATCCTGTGGATAGCAGCCATTTGGATAGTAGGCTGTTCCGTTTCTGCATTATTATTACTAATCTCTATTCAGAAGCATGGCAGAAACATTGGAAACGTTTTTAGTGTAATCCTAATCATAGTGTCGTCAGTGATGTACGCGTCAACATATTACAAACTGAAAAAACAGTCAAGGAACATGGCTTTACAAAATTCATCTGAAGGTCGCGCACAAGAGATACGAATCCTCAAAGAAAAGCAATTTTTAAATACAATCGTTATTATAGCATGTGTAGCTTTCATTTGTATTGTACCTTACATGATATTTCATCTTAACTATGGATTACTGAATCTCCCGAAAGATAAAGTAACCTCCGAAGTTATTGAAACAGCAACACTTTTCATATTATACACAAACTTTGCAGTGAGACCATTCATTTATATTCTACGTTTGCCAAACTATCGCAAAACGTTTTATTTGCTGTACTGCAAAAGAAGAACAGCTTCCAGACGAGATCTGGGGCCGGTTGTATAAAAAAGTGACTAAAGTTGACTATGATTAGTGGAAACGCCAACCAATCAGAGAACATGTTTTTAGCTACTTAATCAACATTTAACTACAAAACAGTGATTAAAAAAGTGATCAAGAGTTTTATACAACCGGCTTCTGAATTAGTGGCGTAAGAACTACCCGTTATGACCCCGATAGTCGGAGGCCCTTATTAAAGTGGTCTTGAACCCTGCCCCCTTGAAATCAAATATGACCCCTCTACATTTCATCATGACATGTGTCTGGTCTTGGGCGGAATTCTCGTAGGCCGGCAGCTGACGTTTCCACATTTCAATTTGGTTATTTTTTAATACAAAGTTCCAGTTCATTTTTATTAAAGTTTAATTAAAATATGTTTATGATGTATTTCACAGCAATGAACAGAAAATTGTTTCATTCAATAGAGAGTAATACACTAAGGTTGTGCTCAGAGAACAGAATGTCCGTTATGATAAAATTTTTTCCATAGTAATATTCTTAGCTGTTGAAAAACTGTGTCTTCACTGTTAAAACAACTCAATTTATTTTCAGTTTGCGTACGAACAATGAGATTATCCTATGGCTGACATAAGTTTAAGGGCGGTTAAGTAAACTTTGCCGAAAGAGATTTGAATTTGCGTTGTCGGTCTCGATATATCTCAACTGACAGAACATCAGTAGAATTTCGTTGAGGAAATATGGCAGAAAATAACACTACGACCAACCCCAGCTACGAATTTACGCACAAGAACATATCCATAACAATGATCTGTTTTCTTGGAGCAATTTCAAATGTTTTACTTCTCGTCGCTTTCATTAAAGATCCTCTGAAATGCTTCAGAAATTCAGGAACATATCTTGTCATGAACCTTACAGTTTCCGATTATCTGATCTGTTTGCTTGGTCCTTTTTTTCTCGGTATTGGAAATGAGATATTAGGAACTGTTTCACAATCGATTATTGAATGTCTAATATTTTCGTTCGGAGGTATCTCATTTTTTTCCATTACCTCAATATCGATTGATCGCTTCCTAATGGTAGCGTATCCGATAAAACATCGCATTTTGATCAAAGGCAAAGTTATAATCTTGTGGGTAGCAGCCATTTGGATAGCGAGTTGCGTCGTTTCTTCATTCTTCCTGGTCTATATTCATGATAGCAGCAGCATTGTAAACGTATGTAGTATGATCGCTATCCTGCTATTGGCAGTCATGTACTCGTCTACATATTACAAGTTGAAAAAACAGTCAAGAAACTTAGCTGCAGTAAATTCAAATGAAAGTCGTGCACAAGAGATACGAATCCTCAAAGAAAAGCGATTTTTAAATACAATTATCATTATAACATGTGTGTATGTCGGATGTGTAGTGCCGTCGGTGATATTTTACATGTCTGCTTCGCCGAAAGACAGCATAACCTCTGAAGTTATTGAAACAACATCTCTATCCATATTTTACACAAACTTTGCAGTAAATCCATTAATTTACATTCTACGTTTGGCAAACTATCGTAAAACATTTTTCTTGCTTTATTGCAAAAGAAGAACAGCTTCCAGATGAGACAACACAGACAATTGCATCAATTGAAGATCTCCTTAAATCTTCAAAAACATATCTTGTAATGAGCCTTTCAGTTTCCGATTATCCAATGTTTGCTGCAGAGGATCATATGCAAAGGATCCTCATGCTTCAAGATCCAAAAATGGTAAAAAACAAGAAACAGCGCTTACTTCTAGTGGACAAATACAGATGAGTATTTTGTAACAACTTCAGTAAATAATTCAAAAGCGAATAAAAATCATACCAAGTGGGTTTTGGATCGTTAGTTCACTATTCTTGGGTTTCTTACCCAGTTATAGATTTCACTGACATTTACCAGCATTTTGTCAACAAGTTGTCAATTGCCTCAAGTTGAAACAAATCAGGCTTGTTGCCACTTGCCATTGCACCCTTAATTGTTACAACTTGATGGAACAACTTGCAACAAGCCTGTGGATAACAAATTTCGACAATCAACTTGCAACAAGTCTTTTGACAACTTGCAACAAGTCTGTTGACAACTTGCAACAAGTCTGTTGACAACTTGCAACAAGTCTGTTGCATGCCATACGAACGCATCCTGATATCGTCTTGCGGATCAAGTTGAAGCAAGATGGCAATAGAATTGTTGCAACTTACGCGTTTTTGGCTGTTTATAGCAGTACATGATGCGTTTATGTGGTGTTTCAACAAAATTATGCTAACTTATGAAATGTACTCACAGGCGAATGTGTTTACCAGGAACGAGATGTGGATTGTATTAATATAATGCAGTAACCATACATATATACAATAATTAATTTAAAATTTTGGATATTAAGATTATTTTGCGAGCTTCGATATGTAATAGTGGAATTCAAGTATGTCTTCATTAACACACCAAACGTTAAATAAAGATTTAAATGACGATCAGAGTTTAAGCTGCCGTCGCTGGGCGTGGTGGACTCGGATATGTCAACCGGGAGTACATTACTGGAGCTTTGAGGCGAGGTCCCAGTCACGACATTGATTAATGTTTAAGTTAAGATATGAATTCATAGTAAAATTATCATAGCTCGTAAAATAAATCTAAGAATATGTAAACATTTATAAGCTTCTCCCATATATTAACTGACACACTGAGCGTCCCGTCATCTTGATTAAAAACAGTTTGAGGTGTCATTGTCCCTTGTTCATTCAGTGTTTCAGTTAAACGAACGTTAGTAAAGAGATTGACTAACTAAATATGGCCGATAACACCACTACTACAGGATCAAAGTACAACATAATACCGGTTACAGTAATGCCTGTTCTCGGAGTGGTTTCGAATGCTTTACTTCTGGTAGCTTTCATTAAAGATCCTCTGAAATGCTTCAGAAATTCAGCGACATATCTTGTAATGAACCTTGCCGTTTCCGATTCTCTTTTGTGTTTAATTGCTCCGCTTCATCTCACGAAAATTACAGTAAAAACCAATTCGCATTCGATTGTCGATTTTCTGCTACATTACTTCGCAGGAGTTTCATTTTTATCGATTATTTCAATATCAATTGATCGCTTCTTAATGGTGGCCTATCCGATAAAACATCGCATTTTGATGAAGAGAAAAACTATAGTCCTGTGGATCGCAACTATTTGGATAACAATGTGCCTAGGACTTTCATCATTAAGGTTACACACATTTCGGAATAGACATGTAACTCAGTACACTGTTAGCACGATTGCTGTAACTTTATCAGCAGTTTTGTACTCGTTGACATATTACAAGTTGAAAAAACAGTCGAGGAACATGGCTTTACAAAATTCAACTGAAGGTCGCGCACAAGAGATACAAATCCTCAAAGAGAAGCGATTTTTGAAGACAATCATTATTATAGCGTGTGTAGCTTTCACTTGTGTAATTCCTTACATGATATTTTTTCTTAGCTATGATGCCCTGGGTCTCCGGAAAGATACATTAATATATAAAGTAATTAACACATCATCACTTTTGATATTTTACCTAAACTTCGCAGTGAATCCATTAATTTACATTCTAGGTTTGCCAAACTATCGCAAAACGTTTTATTTGCTGTATTGCAGGAGACAAACAGCTTCCTAATCTTGCTAGAAAATCCTCGCGCTGAACAATCCTTGGTAATGTACGGTATTTCTCAAAGAAAAATTTAAATCCGTTCTCCACACAATTTCCATACTAGATTTTACTCCGAGGATGATTTCTAGCGGGAATACATCCAGCGCACGCCAGAAACCGACGTACTTATGGTAGTTGTCTAAAGATTGCCTGCAATGGGAAGATACTGAGTGGGACAACGAGCAGCAAATAGTAGTATAGCAATTACCATATTCATTTATGATCGTTTAAAAATACTAGCATACCAAGTAGTATATTCAATTTATAAATAGTAATATACTCCTCAATGATAATTTAAAAGTAAACTTGACCGTATCCTGTAGAAAATAAATTGAAATATTTATAGCAAATGCGTTATAAATGACGTTTTATGAGTTTTTGCAGTGCATGATTTTCACGACATGATCTTCTTTACATTATTCTTTGTAATTTGTTCCTTTTCTCCTTCAATCTTGTTTTTGGGCCTAAATAACATGCTCAGCTGATTCCAGCTGAAAACAAATTCCCATTGCCAATATTGAAGCTCTAACTTCATTCTGACAAAACTTAATTGAAAAACATTGAACATATTTCAAAGCAGTCAACAGAAAAATATGAAGCTAAGGTATGACTCAGCCTACATTTCGCAGATAATACATTAATAAAAATAAAAGTACTATCCTTTTATGGTCCAGATGTACTAGCATTAGTATTCCTTCGGCCAGCAATACTTCATCGTTCATTTTAAAGTTTGGGTATAAACACTGTCTTGCGCGTGGGCTTCACGTTTGTGCGATTAATTAACACACCAAGCGTCGTATGATGCCAACTTCGCACTGCTGGTACCAAGATGCTGGAAAGTTTCAAACAAGCTATAAACAACTTGAAACAAAGTGTTACCAACTTTACTTGTGACAAGCATGTGGAATTATCAGACTGTAGCAAGGTTGACAACGCAAGACTGTAGCAACATCGTTATTCAACAGGACAACCTTGTCACAAGTCTGATAATTCCATCAAGTTTGTTACAAGTTGTTAACAGCTTGTTCTAAACTTGTTCACAACTTGGGACAAGCACTTGGAAGAGAAATTGTCGACAGACTTGGTGTGCATTCTGATCTCATTTTCATGATGTTCTCATACCAACTAAGCCTTCAGCAATGTAACCTCACAGTGACAAAGTGAAAACTATATAATTCATGTACATATACAATTGAATAACACATTTATAAGCATCATTCAAAGTGTTATTGCTTATTTAGCCATAGGCAGTGTATCATATTCCACCTTAAACAAAAATTTATACACTTTCAAATACTCGGCTTGTTTATAACTTATGTTTTGAAACACAAGATGACATTATACTTTGGAATTTCTTTTTTCTATATTCTTTGAAAAGAAGTAATAACAAAATATTCCACCGTCTCATTTGAAAGAGTCTCCAAAACGATATAAAGAAGTCTATCACAGAATTCTTACAATTGCCTTATTTCGTGAGATATTTTGATCAGAAATATTAAGTTGTCCGCCATCTTGGATAATTGTGGGTATGTATAATACGTTTAAACTGGGGTCACGCAATTTTATTTCCTTATGAAACAATGATTAATGTGCACCCATATCCGCACGTACAGTCCGTACTCTGGATTTCAGCACGGACTGAAAAGGTTTTAAACAGTATTCGATTGTTGGTAGGTATTTAGGAGTCGCTTTGAATGGCTTATCCCTGTTGTGACGTCACCAAAAACGTAGTTAATAAGGAGGAAAATCCAAGATGGCAGACAGTTCGTCGATTTAGATGACAATATCTCTCGAAGTAAAACAGATATAAAAATTTTGTAATAGACTTCTATATATTGTTTTTTAATCTCTTTCAAATAAGACGAATTAAATTTTTTTCGCCATTTCCCTTTAAGTTGGCTCAATCATGGTACATTGTACTTCTTTCGCCATAGAATCTTTTATAGTGCACGTGTAAAGCTTATAGTTTTGAGCATTGCATAGCTCTACCATTGAGCTCTACTGGTTGTCTTTATAATTGGAAAGGTTTTATCCTCTACCGTCCGTATTTCCAGAGACATTGTTGTCATGGATAAGGTGTGGAGTTTATGCAAATGAGCTTATAATATTATAAAGTTCTCATTTGGTTTTTGATTATAAAAATCTAATTAAAAAAGCTTAATATTTCAGAGTAGTCGACAGAGTGACACAATCGACTTTCGTTTACAGTAATATATTAGAACAGAGAGTAGTCATCGCCAATGTCTTAAACAGAGACGTGAAAAAGTTGAAGAATACATACAAATGAATATTAAAGAGAAGACCGTTATATGACAAACGAAATTAAAACTGTGTGTTGTGCCTATACGAGAACACTCGTTCATGCAAAACTGGATTCAAGTTATTAACACAACGAGCCTCGAGGTGTCATCTGAAAAAAAGTGATCTAAATTTGTGTTGCCGTCAGAGCAGTGAACTCCATATCTTAACTGAAAGAATATCAGCGGAGCTTTTGTGTTCAAATATGGAAGAAAATGACACAATAACTAACGTCAGCTTCCAGTTAACCTATAACAAAATACCGCTTACAATAATTTCTATTATAGGTCTGGTTTCAAATGCTTTACTTCTGGTTGCTTTTCTTAAAGATCCTCTGAAATGCTTCAGAAATTCAGGAACATATCTTGTAATGAACCTTGCAGTTTCCGACGGTTTGAAGTGTTTGAATGTTCCGTTTTACCTTATAATAAGAGATAAGACAACAATAACTACATCGGATTTGATTACTATATATTTTGCATACTGTTTGTCGACTGTCTCGTTTGTATCCATTACTTCGATATCGATTGATCGCTTTCTAATGGTGGGTTACCCGATAAAACACCGTATTGTGGTGAAAGGCAAACTGGTAATCCTGTGGATAGCAGCCATTTGGATAGTAGGCTGTTCCGCCTCATTACTAATCTCTATTCATAAGAATGGCAGAAACATTGGAAACGTTTTTAGTGTAATCCTAATCATAGTGTCGTCAGTGATGTACGCGTCAACATATTACAAACTGAAAAAACAGTCAAGGAACATGGCTTTACAAAATTCATCTGAAGGTCGCGCACAAGAGATACGAATCCTCAAAGAAAAGCGATTTTTAAATACAATCGTTATTATAGCATGTGTAGCTTTCATTTGTATTGTACCTTACATGATATTTCATCTTAACTATGGATTACTGAATCTCCCGAAAGATAAAGAAACCTCCGAAGTTTTTGAAACAGCAACACTTTTCATATTATACACAAACTTTGCAGTGAATCCATTCATTTATATTCTACGTTTGCCAAACTATCGCAAAACGTTTTATTTGCTGTACTGCAAAAGAAGAACAGCTTCCAGACGAGATCTGGGGCCGGTTGTATAAAAAAGTGACTAAAGTTAACTATGATTAGTGGAAACGCCAACCAATCGGAGCAACATGTTTTTAGCTACTTAATCAACATTTAACTACAAAACATTATGATTCAAAAAGTGACCAAGAGTTTTACACAACCGGCTTTTGGCTTAAGAATTAGTGGCGTAACGCGTAAGAACTACCGGTTATGACCCCAATATATAGTTGGAGGCCCTTATTAAAGTGGTCTTAAGCCCTGCCCCCCCCCCCCTGGAATCAAATATGACCCCTCTAACATTTCATCATGACGTGTGTCTGGTCTTTGGAGGAATTCTCGTAGGCCGGCAGCTGGACGTTTCCACATTTCAATTTGGTTACTTTTTAATATAAAGTTCCAGTTCATTTTTATTGAAGTTTAATTAAAATATGTTTATGATATATTTCACAGCAATGAACAGAATTGTCACATTCCGCATTTATATAGAGAGTAATTAATACACTAGGGTTGTGCTCAGAGAAAAGAATGTCCGTAATAATAAAATTTTTCGTGTAGTAATATTCTTAGCTGTTGAAGAACTTTGACTTCACTGTTAAAAAAACTAAATTCATTTTCAGTTTGCGTATGAACAATGAGATTATGCTATGGGGTAATATAAGTTTAAGGGCAGTTAAGTAAACTAATTGCGAAAAGAGACTTGAATTTTTGTTGTCGCTCTCGATATATCTCAACTGACAGAACATCAGTGGAATTTCGTTGAAGAAATATGGCAGAAAATAACACCACGACCAATCCCAGCTACGAATTTACGCACAAGAACATATCGATAACAATAATCTGTTTTCTTGGAGCGATTTCAAATGTTTTACTTCTCGTCGCTTTCATTAAAGATCCTCTGAAATGCTTAAGAAATTTAGGAACATATCTTGTCATGAACCTTTCAGTTTCCGATTCTCTGGTCTGTTTGCTTGGTCCTTTTTTTCTCGGAATTGGAAATGAGATATTAGGAACTGTTTCACAATCGATTATTGAATGTCTAATATTTTCGTTCGGAGGTATCTCATTTTTTTCCATTACCTCAATATCGATTGATCGCTTCCTAATGGTAGCGTATCCGATAAAACATCGCATTTTGATCAAAGGCAAAGTTATAATCTTGTGGGTAGCAGCTATTTGGATAGCGAGTTGCGTCATTTCTTCATTGTTCCAGGTCTATATTCCTAATAACAGAAGCATTGTAAACGTATGTAGTATAATCGCTATCCTGCTATCGGCAGTTATGTACTCGTCTACATATTACAAGTTGAAAAAACAGTCACGGAACTTAGCTGCAGTAAATACAAATGAAAGTCGTGCACAAGAGATACGAAACCTCAAAGAAAAGCGATTTTTAAATACAATTATCATTATAACATGTGTGTCTGTCGGATGTGTACTGCCGTCTATGATATTTTATACGTGTGCTTCGCCGAAAGACAGCATAACCTCTGAAGTTCTTGAAACAACATCTCTATCCATATTTTACACAAACTTTGTAGTAAATCCATTTATTTATATTCTACGTTTGCCAAACTATCGCAAAACATTTTTCTTGCTCTATTGCAAAAGACGAACAGCTTCCAGATGAGACAACACAGACAATTGCATTGATCTGTGTTCCTGCATGGAGCAGTTCGAAATGCATTACTTCTGCTTGCAGTCATTAAAGATCCCCTTAAATCTTCAGAAACATATCTTGTATAATGAACCATTCAGTTTCCGATTGTCCAATGTTTGCTGCAAAAGATCTTATGACCTTGCAAAGGATCCTCATGCTTGAAGATCCAAAAATGGTAAACGACTTCTAGTGGATAAATACAAATGAATATTTTGCAACAAGTTCTGTAAATAATTCAAAAGCGAATAAAAATCATACCAAGTGGGTTTTGGACCGTTAGTTCACTATTCTTGGGTTTCCAATCCAGTTATAGACTTCATTGACGTTTACTAGCATTTCGCCAACAAGTTGTCAATTGCCTCAAGTTGAAACAAATCAGGCTTGTTGCCAATTGCCTTTGCACTCTTAATTGTTACAACTTGATGGAAAAACTTGCAACAAGCCTTTGGATAACAAATTTCGACAATCAACTTGCAACAAGTCTGTTGACAACTTGCAACAAGCTGTTGCATACAATGCGAACGCATCCTGACATCGTCTTGCGGATCAAGTTGAAGCAAGATGTCAATAGAATTAATGTTGTAACTTACGCGTTTTTGGCTGTTTATAGCAGTACATGATGCGTTTATGTGGTGTTTCAACAAAATTATGCTAACTTATGAAATGTACTTACAGTGATGTATTAAAACGCAATTAAAGCAGTGTGTTCAAAGCGTGAATGTATTTACCAGGGACGAGATGTGGATTGTATTAATATACTGCACTAACCATACTTATATACAATAATTAATCTGAAATTTTGGATATTAAGATTATTTTGCGAGCTTCGATATGTAACAGTGGAACTCAAGTATGTCTTCATTAACACACCAAACGTTAAATGAAGATTTAAATCAAGATAAGAGTTTAAGCTACCGTCGCTGGGCGTGGTGGACTCGGATGTGTCAATCGGGAGTACATTAGTGGAGCTTTGAGGGGTTCTGTTTTTTGATTGATGTTTAAGTTAAGATATGAATTCATAGTGAAATTATCATAGCTCGTAAAATAAATTTAAGAATATGTAAACATTTATAAGCTTCTTCTATATATTAACTGACACAATGAGCGTCCCGTCATCTTGATTAAAAACAATTTGAGGTGTCACTGTCCCTTGTTCATTCGGTGTCTCAGTTAAACGAAAGTTGGTAAAGAGGTTGACTGACTAAATATGGCCGATAACAACACTACCACAGGATCAAAGTACAACATAATAGCGCTTACAGTAATGCCTGTTCTCGGATCGGTTTCGAATGCTTTACTTCTGGTAGCTTTCATTAAAGATCCTCTGAAATGCTTCAGAAATTCAGCAACATATCTTGTGATGAACCTTTCCGTTTGCGATTCTCTGTACTGTTTAACCGTTCCGCTTCATTTTACGAAAATTACAGTGAAAACCAATTCGCATTCGACTGTCGATTTTCTGGTACATTACTTCGCAGGAGTCTCGTTTCTATCGATTATTTCCATATCAATTGATCGCTTCTTAATGGTGGCCTATCCGATAAAACATCGCATTTTGATGAAGGGCAAACTTATAATCCTATGGATCGCAGCTATTTGGATAACAATGTGCATAGAAAGGTTACACTCAACTCGTAATAGACATGTAATACAGTACACTTTTGGCACGATTGCTGTAACTTTATCAGCAGTTTTGTACTCGTCTACATATTACAAGTTGAAAAAACAGTCGAGGAACATGGCTTTACAAAATTCAACTGAAGGTCGCGCACAAGAGATACAAATCCTCAAAGAGAAGCGATTTTTGAAGACAATCATTATTATAGCAAGTGTAGCTTTCAGTTGTGTAATTCCTAACCTGATATTTTTTCTTAGCCATGATGCCCTGGGTCTCCGGAAAGATACATTAATCTATAATGTAATTGGCACAGCATCACTTTTGATATTTTACCTAAACTTCGCAGTGAATCCGATAATTTACATTCTACGTTTGCCAAACTATCGTAAAACATTTTATTTGCTGTACTGCAGGAGACAAACAGCTTCCTAATCTTGCTAGAAAATCCTCGCGCTGAACAATCCTTGGTAATGTACGGCATTTCTTAAAGAAAAATTTAAATCCGTTCTCCACACAGTTTCCATACAATGTTTTACTCCGAGGATAATTTCTAGCGGGAATACATCCAGCGTATGCCAGAAACCTACGTACTGATGGTAGTTGTCTAAAGATTGCCTGCAATGGGATGATACTGAGTGGCACAACGAGAAGAATACTGTAGTATAGCAATTACCATATTCATTTATGATCGTTTATAAATACTAGCATACCAACTAGTACATTCAATTTATAAATAGTAATATATCCATCAATCATAATTTAAAAGTAAACTTGACCGTATACTGTAAATAATAAATTGAAATATTTATAGCAAATGCGTTATAAATGACGTTTTATGAGTTTTTGCAGAGCATCAATTTCACGACTTGATCTTCTCTACATTATTCTTTGTAACTTGTTCCTTTTCTCTTCCAATCTTGTTTTTGGGCCCAAATCACATGCTCATAGGCTGATTGCAGCTGAAAACAAATTCCCATTGCCAATATTGAAACTCTAACTTCATTCTGACAAAAACTTAATTAAAAAATATTGAACATATTCCAAAGCAGTCAACAGAAAAATATGAAGTCAAGGTAATACATTATTAAATGCACGAGTGTCCTAACCACAGATGAGAAAAAATAAAAGTACGATCCTTTTATGGTCCAGATGTGCTACAATTAGTATTCCTTCTGCCAGCAATACTTCGTCATTCATTTTAAAGTTTGGGTATAAACACTGCCTTGTGCGCGGGCTTCACGTTTTTCCTGTTAATAAACACATCGAGCGTCGTATGATGCCAACCAAATGTATTAACAATTTAACTTCAAAACAATGATTAAAAAGTGATTAAGAGTTTCATACAACCAGCCCCAGGATTTGCAAACTTGGACTGAAGTGGACTCGATTGTATCGTAGTTGGAAGAACATTATATATGGCAGAAAATAACACCGCGAACAACGCAAGCTTCCAATTTATGTACAACTTAACACCGCTTACAATAATTTGTATTCTTGGAGTGGTTTCAAATGTTTTGCTTCTCGTCGCTTTCATTAAAGATCCTCTGAAATGCTTCAGAAATTCAGGGACATATCTTGTGATGAACCTTGCAGTTTCCGACTGTCTGATGTGTTTGGTTGCTCCGTTTTATTATTCACCAAAAAATGTGGTACTAAATACTGCTTCGGATTTGATCAAATTTTTAGCATTTTGGCTCGGGGGTGCTTCGTTGCTATCGATCACTTCAATATCGGTTGATCGGTTTTTAATAGTGGCCTATCCAATAAAACATCGCATTGTCATGAAAGGCAAACTTATAATCCTGTGGTTAACTGCTATTTGGATAACGAGCCTGATGCTTGCTGGATTATCACAAACCTATATTGTTAAGAAAGGCAGCTACATGGCACGAATAGTTGCTGTAATCGTTATCACACTATCGGCAGTAATGTACTCGTCTACGTATTACAAGCTGAAAAAACAGACGAGGATCTTGGCCGCACTAAATTCAACGGAAAGTCGTGCACAAGAAATACGAACCCTTAAAGAAAAGCGATTTTTAACGACAATAATCCTTATTGCGTGTCTGGCTTTCAGTTGCGTGATTCCTTATATGATAGTTTATGTCACCTACGATTTACTGAGTCTGAGGAAAGATACGTTAACCTTTGAAGTTATGGAAACAGCAACTACAATCATCTTTTCCACCAACTTTGCAGTGAATCCACTTATTTACATTCTACGTTTGCCAAGCTATCGCAAAACATTTTATTTGCTTTATTGCAGAAAAAGAACAGTTTCCAGATGAGATCAGGTTATCGCAGTGGCGTAGAAACAGGGGGAGCCCCGCCCAAAAAAAATCCGTCCGGCGTGATTTTAATCACGTGAATGTTGTGTTAGATAGTGTGTTAGAATGTTAGATTGGTTTCCATTGGTACTGATCCATTTTTTCTTGAAATCGTTATACATTATTGACATTTTTTGTAAAAAATGTGCCAAATTTAGCTCCTTTTTGCAATCAAAATAAACTTTAAATTATGTGCCCAAATCGCCGGAAATGGCATTTCCGGGGTTCTAGTTTTCAAAATTTTCCGGGGGAGGATGCCCCCGGACCCCTCTACAGAGCTCGCGCCTTCGGCGCTTGTATGTTCAGCCCCCCAACTTTTAATTCGTTCCTACGCCTCTGGGTTATCGTGTGTGTGTGTGTGGGGGGGGGGGGGCGGTTGAAGAACTAATGACCACGAAAGTTCGAGACTCAGACACTCTATTAATGTCAGACACTCTTTCGCAGGAAGAGCTGACAGGTCTGGGCATTCTCTAGTAAAAATGTCTGAGCAGGGATGGAATCGAGCCTTAACGATCTTTGGAATGCCAGCCTAATTCTTAGCTAAAAGTAGCGCAGTTGGCAGAGCATTGGCATACAATAGACAGAGGTCCACCTCGCATTGAAAATGCACACTCGTGGCTTCGCCTGTACGCTAAAGAGAACTACCTTTCAAAAAAGAAAATACTTTTTATGCCTGGTAGGAATGGAGCCTGCGCTAAATTTCCTCGTTAACTGAGAGCATTGGCTGTGAATAATCTTTAAATACTTAAAAAAAATAAAAAATGCATGTCAATAACTGGAAATTAATTGAAATGCGCCCTTTAAGTGTCACTTTATGAGTTGTTGTACTCGTTATGTAACACAGTGAGTGACTTTCCTTTACTTTACAGTTTCGAATACTCGCTAAACTTTTTTTGTAAATCAAATTTCTAAACGCACTATGAAATTCGTTATCCCTTGGAATTTATCCAATTCCAATTCTTTACTTGCTTCAATTTGCCGGCATTTTGGGGAGAAATTAATTATGCAAGGTCAAATTTCCATTAAGTTTCTCCAATGTCTTAATCAAGGCACGGAGAGCATCATGTAGGGTCCTGATGTAATAAGGATTTTAATAAGGAATCGATATCTTACCTGGACGAACAACGGTAGAGCTTTGTTAAATTACATAAACATGGCAGAAAATAACACAACCAACGTCAGCTACGAGTTTATATACAAGACAATACCCATTACAATAATCTCTGTTCTCGGTGCGGTTTCAAATGTTTTGCTTCTGGTTGCTTTCGTTAAAGATCCTCTGAAATGCTTCAGAAATTCAGGAACATATCTTGTGATGAACCTTGCAGTATCCGATTGTTTATAACGTGTTTATTTTCGCTGTTTACCGATGTAGAAAAAATTAAAGTGGCTACGCAGTTTATGCAATTTGTGGAGCTTTCTTTCGTGCTCAGCTCACTTGTATCCGATCACTTCAATATCCATTGATCGCTTTCTAGTGGTGGCTTATCCGATGAAACATCGCATTTTGATGAAGGGTAAACTTATAATTCTGTGCTGAAACTAATAAAGCTGTCTGGTGTCTGCATTATCACAAAACTATGTTCACGTGAATGGTAGGCGCATAACACACATATTCATAGCGTGATCATTATCATGCTATCAGCTGTTATGTACCCGTCTACATATTACACGATGAAAAACAATCCAGGAACATGGCTTTGCACAATTCAACCGAGATTCGCGCACAAGAGAAAAGAGTCCTCAAAGAAAAGAGATTTTTAAAGACAATCATTCTTATGGCATGCATTTCTGTCGGTTGTGTACTACTGCCTTCGATTTATTTTCTTAATTGCGACTCCCTGAGTCTAGACATCTTTCAAGTTGTCGGAAGCGCAATGCTTTCTATTTTTCACATAAATTTTGCAGTGAATCCATTCATTTACATTCTACGCTTGCCAAAGTACCGTAAAACATTTTATTTGCTTTATTGCAGAAGACCATTGCCGGCTTCAAGTTAAGATGAGGACGTCGGCAACGTCGAGTTGGCCACGACTTCGAGTTGGACTTCGAGTTGCAATCATTAAACTTGTTAGCGAGTAGGGACAGGAAAAAGCTATTTAAAATAAACAAAAAGCAGCGTACAGTCAACCCCAACTCGAAGTCCAGCTGAGATTCAGGTTCTTATAAAAAATCGTGCACCTATGCTATAGAAACTTAATGCATAAATTGTGTATCCTATAAGAAATGTATATCCTAGGTATCGCATTGCCCTGAATTATCGCCCTGGCAAAGCACTCTCACGAAGATTCAATATTGTGAATTTTTAATAAAAATAAGGGACATCTGTATGTGTGTATATGTATATAACAACTCCTGTGAATAATGAAATAAAATATTTATACAAAGTGCTTTAAAACCATACAGGTGTCATTTTATGAATTGTGGGATGATTACTTAAGTCACTACGGCGTTTCATATGACATGATCGTAAAATTAGATATTCAACTATAAATCGAAACCCAGCCATTACAGTGAATTAGAAGCTTACAGTGTGTGCATGTTTGGCTGCAAAATCGTACAATTTACAGCGTAAGCATTGATACAGTTGACTCGCCTAAATTCACTGGATATAATTTTTATAAATATAGTTTTCTTTCTTTATTTTTTCAATTTGTTTCTTGGACAGAAATCGCTCATGCAACAGACTGTTAAAATTCCCCAATTCGGTCATTCTCAAATACAGAGTTTCAGCTTCGTATTCGTAAAACGTAATTAAAGGAGCATATGAAAACACGAGCCTATATATATATGCATTTAATCACATGCGGTATATAATATATTAAAACGTAATTAAAGAATGTGCTTAACATGGAGAGAAGAGAAGACATAAATATAAGACCCTTGTGGTATAGATCTGTTTATATTCATAGTAATACACACAATCATTATATTTAAAGTCTCGCTATGAACAGTGAAATAAATTTTGATTAGGATTATATTTGTTAGATTGTCCCATATGCTAATAGGCACCCAAGGTTTTTCATTAAAAAAGGTTTAGGCTGGTGCAGTGTCGCTTGTGGATTCGATATCTCAGTTGTAAGAACGTTTAATAAAGAGGTGGACTGACTATAAATATGGCAGAAAATAACACTCCTGGCGATGTCATCTACGAATTTACGTACAACATAATACCGCTTACAATAATCTCTGTTCTTGGAGTGGTTTCGAATGCTTTACTTCTGGTTGCTTTCGTTAAAGATCCTCTGAAATGCTTCAGAAATTCAGGAACATATCTTGTAATGAACCTCGCAGTTTCCGACTGTCTGTTCTGTTTTGTTTCTCTGTTTAATCTGGCTACAAATGGCGAGAAAACCATGATACGTGAACTTATACTATTCTGGTTTTCGGGTATCTCGTTTGCATCGATTGCTGCAATATCGCTTGATCGCTTTTTAATGGTGGCTTACCCGATAAAACATCGTATTTTGATGAAAGGCAAACTTCTAATCCTGTGGTTTGCAGCCATTTGGATAACAACCTGTGTTGTAGTTGTACTACCATTTTTGTACGATCGCGGTAGTGGAAACATACCCTACAGTTATGCTATTATTCTCGTAATTTTATCAGCAGTTATGTACTCCTCTACATATTACAAGTTGAAAAAACAGTCGAGGAACATGGCTTTACGAAATTCAACTGAAGGTCGCGCGCAAGAGATACGGATCCTTAAAGAAAAGCGATTTTTAAACACCATAATCCTTATAGCATGTTTCGCTTTCGGCTGCGTGGTTCCTTACATGATACTTTGCCTTAACTATGATTCGCTGAGCCTCCCTAAAGAGAACTTGATCGATGGAGTTATTGGGACTGCATCGCTTTCAATATTTTACTCAAACTTTGCAGTGAATCCATTAATTTACATTCTACGTTTGCCAAACTATCGCAGAACATTTTATTTGCTTTATTGCAAAAGAAGCACAGCTTCCAGATCTTGCTAAAAAATCTCCATGCTAATACAGCATAGTGTAGTATGCTTCTGCTAAAACAATCCATTCACAAGACCAAATTATCATGGTTCAAATCGAAGGTGGTTTAGCTGTGATGCATGATCAAGTCAAAATACGAAGCTCTCCCCATCCTCCCAGAGAAACTTAAAACTCCCCCCAGTGGCTCGAGGCGTGAAATTACATGGGAGAGGAACGTAGATAAAGAGTGGAGCTTATCGTTCAATCTAACGTTAAAAATTTAAAAATGGTGTTGATGTAGAATTATTCTAAATTTAAAATAAAACTCTGAATGACTTTTTAACTACTGTTACGTAGTTAGATAGTGATTGAGTACAAAATATGTGCTTTTGATTGGTCGATGTTTCCACTAATGATAGTTATGTAAACTTTGATCATTTTTGCATACAACCGGCCTTTGACATTGAAATCTCTTGAATGAAGACTCTTTAATGCTTTATAAAACTTTGAAGCAGCGAAGAACATATAGACGAAACAAGACAGTTTATAGTTAATGGCATCTGTGCAGAAACATGTTTAATAGTGTAAGATTTGAAAGTGAAACGATTTAATTTCTTGCTTTATAATTTTAATCAAACGCAAAGCTGACAGTTTCAAGTAAGTTTCAATAGGACTTAATTACAACGTATTTAATAAATGTCAGAGCGATCAACGGGAAAATAAAACAATTTTAAAAGACAGCTATAAATAGAGTGCGCGCGTGAGCGCGTTTCAGTGCTTATAGTAGAAACGAGCACATCGATCATCTATTGCAGTTGGTATACAGAGATCATGTGTTGTTAAAAGATTAACACAACGTACGCAAAGAGAAGGATTAAGGCTTGCCCATTTGGCCTCAGTGTCGAGTTAGAAAACTGTTTAGTATGTTATCAAACAACTCTACTAATCCGTTCGAGTACAAGCATCAACCGATAGTTCTCATATGTTCTGTTGGGGTAGTTTTAAATGCATTACTACTCGTCGCTTTCATTAAAGATCCTCTAAAATGCTTCAGGAACTCAGCCACGTACCTCGTAATGAGCCTGACAGTTAACGATTTTCTTATATGTTTAATCGCTTCGGTGATCCACGCTGCAGTGGGAAAACTTTCGGCGGGTCCGATTTCAGACTTGCTCGTACATTGGCTGGGAAGTTGCTCGTCTTTCTTGTTAGTTTCAATATCGATAGACCGTTTTTTAATGGTCGCTTATCCGATGAAACATCGAATATTGATCACGGGTAAAGTAATTGTCCTGTGGATATCAGCTATCGCGATGCTCAGCTGCGTTGTTCCTGTGGTAATCTCATTTCATCGAGCCGCGTGGCAGTACCAGGAGAGACGAGGCTACCTTGTTAATGCTATTACTATCGCGTTTTCGATCGTGATGTACGCGTTGACATATTACAAGTTGAAAAAACAGTCGAAAAACTTAGCCTTGCAAAATTCAACTGAATGTCGTGCTCAAGAGCTAAGAGTTCTCAAAGAAAAGCGATTTTTGAATACACTTTTTATCATAGCATGTATTGCCATCGTTTGTATAGTGTTTCCAATGATATTCTTTGAAACTTACATTTTCTTGAACCCGACAAATGATGGCCTTGCCGCCAAGACTCTAATCAATATCTTCACCGCGATATATTTCATAAACTTTGCTGCAAATCCGCCTGTTTACTTCGTACGCTTGCCAAACTACCGGAGAACATTTTGTTTGATTTTTTGCCGAAGAAGAAGTCAACATTAAAGGATCAGAGAAGTGGGAAGTATGTAGTTATCTTGCAGTCAGGTTGTTCAGAAATTAATAATATTGTATTTCGCTACAATTATAAGAACGAGAGATCTATAAACACCATTAATTATAAAGAACCGTGGGATACAGGAAGCAGATCAGAAATAATATGAATGTTGTTTGACGGAAGAAATATTCGAAAGACAACTGACCAAGTCAAACATGAAAGAAAAGAGATGTTTGTGAGAATAGTTTTTTTCTGTATATAGATATATGTAGATATAGATACGCTAATGCCACCAAGTCAACTGCCTTCTAGGACTCTCTTAAATCAAAAGTGAATTGGTTAGAAAGGAAAAACCTAATAAGTGTGATGTTTCCCCAATTTACAGGACCAAGAGAACACACATCAGAGAGAAACCTTATAAATACGATGTTTGGTTATTATATTAACTTGTAAAAAATATTATTAAGCTATTATAACAAGTAAAAATCCCGAAAAAAGAAAACCAAAAAACCCAAAATGTGGATTAATAAACAAGACGCAGATTCAAATAGTCATATTATTGTATGTACGCACTAAATAGAAACCTGTGATGCTTGCAAGAAACGGTTGTTCTCAAAATGGCAATTTAATAGACCGAGAGAGAAACCTTAAGTGTGTTGTTTATGACAAAACACTGGCTTTAAAACCTCGCGAAACTATACGAATCCTCGGTACGGCCGCCATTTTGTGTATAGCTAGCTGTGCTGAATTCAGTTTGCGCGAGCTATTAGAATAGAATAATCTGAGTAGTAAAATGAGGTACACAGGCAAAACCGGTCGACCTGTTTTTCGCTGATACACAGCAAAATATTTTGAGCCTGCAATGCAACAAGACTGAACAATGCTTTGCTGTCAACAAAATTCATAGCTGTCAACAATATTGGATTATTGTTAGGGATGAATAAATAATGAACACGATTTTTGACAACGATATGAAAAACACATCGTTTAATCCCGTTTTCATGAACACTGCAGCAATTTGTTCATTTTTACTGTGTACATATTGACAGGCTGTTGCATCCCGAAAACTTGTTGTCGACAATGTCGTCAGTCTCGACAATCTTGGGATCCTCAGGATCAGTTGTTAAGCGCTAATTATTCCATACATTTTAAATGCACTTTTCGCTTTTACACTTTCCTTTTACGAGTTGGCACTCGTTCCACCATTTCGCACACACGCAGTGAAAGTAAAGCAATTTTACAAGAAGCAAAACTTACCTCATTATAACAATATTATAATTAAAATCAAAAACAATATCTTACAAACTCCAAGGAGCTAGAATCCCTGCTGATTACACTTGAACGTTTTTTATTGCAAGAGGTTTGCGATTCTCCTCGCACAGAAGCTTCTGATATTTGGCGGTTAATTTCTGGTTTTCCTAAACAGGAATAGTTCAAGCTCTAAGATTCTCAACTTGAAAAACATATAGCTGTAGAAACGCACAAAGTATATATACATAGTATACACATGGTTTAGAGAGTTTCTTTGCCATTACATTACATAAGTGGTACGCCGCCTCCTTTCGAGATTCGCTAACAAGTGTTGAAAAAAGGCGCTTACTTTCGAGGGGGGGAGGGCTCTTACTTTCGATGGGCGCTCATTTTCGGGAGTCTACGGTACATTGGAAAATACTTTTCATAAAGAACGAATTTCGATCTAACCTATGCATACCTCTTTCAATAACTGATAGTCCTTCTTCATGTCGCTGATGTATTGAATTTTTTGTTTCAGATTTTGGTGTCCGGCTAATCTAGCGTTCTCAGCGTTAATTTTCTCGAACTTTTGTTCAAGATCTTTATAGGCCTACGAGAAGAAATGTTGACATGTAAACTAGAGAGGGACTGTACTTGAGGACCGCTTAAAGGTGTGGGGCGCAATTTGAAGTCGCGAGAAAGGGGGCAGAGATAAGGCTGATTTGAAAAAACATGGCAATTAAACTATGATTGTGCTACAGCAGAGGCAGAGTCGGAACAAGAGTTGAGGGATAGTAAACATTCTACAGTCATAGTAAATTCATATCTGGCCAAGAAGTATCAATCCTTGCTAAACTGTAGCACCTTTTGCAACTTTGTTTTTGCTTCCATTTCGCGGCCAAAACGTTCATTCAACTCGTCTTCCTTCTGATGGTATTCTTTAAGCCTCTCCGTAAGCCTGAAAAACAGTTCAGCGTCCAGTGAGTTTGAACGACTGTTTCGACAACAGTTTTCAACGTCCGAGTTCTGTTTGTGCCGTTTATAGATAATGAAATACTCCTGGGTGAATCAATCATAATTTTGTGGCTCTTTACTCCATGTTGAATAATTTTTGAAGGGTTGATGTGTCTTAATTCGAGTGGAAATCATAAACATTTACTATATATCCTCCAGCAAGACACATTGACATACTATACAAGAATACCCTTCACAATACAAGAATATCCTTAACCTACTCTTAGGCATTACCTCTATACGCATCGCAGGATCAAATTCCTTCCGGAGGACCTACCGTTGATGATGAACTTTTCACAACTGTTTCCGGTGTAACAGGAAGTACTCCGCCCGCCCCCCCCCCAAAAAAAATTGCCCCCGGGCCATATTCTCTAGGAAATATGGGCCAGGGGACAAATATCCTATGAAATATGCCCCCCCCCCCGTTCGGAAACCTAAACCAAATTTCCTAAGATAGGGTCATATTTCCTAGGAAGTATCCCCCCCCCCCAAAGCGGTCAAATTTCCCAGGAAATATGGCGCCAGGGGGCATTTTAAACGGTGGGGGGATATTTCCTGGGACACTGACTTGGATTCAACCCCATAGGAAATATCCTAATATGGCTTACTATACACGTACACCATCTCAATAGATCTTACCTCACGACAGACTCGCAATTAGCAGCGCAATCCTCCTCTGCAACCAACACTCTTGTTTCCATATCTGCCAGCCTGAGTAATGACAACATGTGTAGCGGCTACTTTAATATTGTGCTGTGTGTATAAAGCAGTGGTGATTCTTCCATAGTAGGAAAAACAAATCTTTCAGCTGTTTAATGCCACCGTTTTCATAAAATTTGAAGACAAAATTGAGCACATACGAATATAATGAACGTTGCGAGTCAATATCGCATATTCTCTATATTGGGGAATTCATTGAGAATTTATCGAAATTTACTTCTATTTGGGAATCAACAAGTTTTAACTTAGGTGGTAAAATTGATGAATCCTTATTGGTCAAGTTAACTATTATGCATGACAGGAGGGTGATTGTTGGAATTATCTTTACTTATTTGCAACGTCGATATACTGGTCAATTTCGACTGGCATTTTCATTCAGTTCGTATCTGCTCAATTTTTCCTTACATTTGAGAAGCATGATAAAACTTTAAAACAATGGCGATATTTGAAAGCTATAAGCAAGGACATTCCGACTATGAAGAAACTATCTCTGTAGATAAAATATCGGGCACATCAGAGAGCTCCACAGCTCGACTACCTCATATCCCAGCGGGTAAATTAAATCTAAATGATTTGGACTTGGCAACCTACTTTTTCTCAGTTTCAAGTCTCAGTTGAACAGCTTCGTCCTAAACAAATAAACAAGAAAGAAGACGTCACAAATATGTTAGGGTGATAGTCTTTGTGTCAGTCAGGTAATCAATCATTACATCAGTTTAGGGGTTGAGGAAAGCTCAAAGCCCGTCCATACCTTCAGTTTATTAGCGCTATCACACGCACACATTGCAAGAGCCACACGGTCCCTCAACTGCTTTATCTCAAACTCATTCACCACTTCCCTGAACACAAAAGTAAAGAAAAAATCGTCAACCTCTGAAGCCCACACGTTCGAACTTGAATATTTTAAGTCTCTAGTGAGCCCAAGAATGTGTAAAACGTTATAGCAGGGAATAATTTGTCCCGTCGGGGTCGCCACCACCCTATATTGAAAAGCTTTGTCAATGGTTGGTTTAAACAATAAAAGACAATAAACTATAGAAATTGGTTTCCTAAAGAACGACTCGCAAACAATGATGACTTTTATTTTAAAAGTCCAATCACAAATCCAGATAATTTTAGGTTGGTTCCGTTGGTTCCTGTTTTACCAAACTAACACAAAATGGGCTCATTAGGGACAGAGTTGCAAAAAAGCCACCGATATGCGGGTATTACCCGCGAGGAAAGTTTGCAAAATAGGCAGTCGATGAGGAACTAGGTTTCATGCCAAAACACTACATAATGTATCCTAAACACTAACATAACAAAAAACTAATAGATGATAATCTATTTAGAAATAGCCTCGTACCCAGGCTCTCTTCTCTACGCTCCTCGCTGGAAGAAGAGACCCTGGTGAATGCTGGTCACGTGGCTCCCATATTTTGGGTAGTACTTGTTAATGTATGTAATTTTAGTCGTACAGTTAATGAAAACTGTAATACGAGTTACATTTACCCAAATAACATACGAATCCTTCCCTAACTAGCAATGGATATCCGAATGGCTCCCAAAATCTGGAAGCCACGTGACCAGCATTCACCAGGGTGTCTTTCTCGAGCGAGAGCGTAGAGAAGAGAGCCTGGGTACGAGGTTGTTTTAGAAAATCAAGCCTTCTTCCTAAAAAAAATAGTGATTCATTCTCAAGATTCATTCTGATCTTCAGTTTGGAAAGCCCAACTTTACAACATTTTGAGGAAGGTTTTTGCCCGGAGGAAGGTTGGACGTTTTTTGCAAATCTGATTAGGGAGCATAGCGCTTGCTTTCAAAGAGTGGCCTTTTTAGGGACACACTGTACAGGGTGTGCTGTGACGCTACATGCAGCTAGCCTTGTGTTTGCAATGTGTAGTTTACATGAAAAAATAACTGATGCCCAACATACTTTTCTTTGACTTCCGCCTTCAAATTTTCCAGCTGAATCTGCAGCTCTCTCGCTCTGTCTTCGAAATGCGTCTTTTCCTCCAGCGACTTAATTTTTGTTTTGTAACTCTCAAGATCCTCTGCTTGGTTGCGGAAGGTCATCTCGTAACTCTCCAACACTTTCTGCACCTTCGCCTCGCGTTTTTTCATTTCTTGAAATTGCGATTGATCCAACAGTGAAGTGTTGACGATGCTCGTTTCCAGGCCACTAGCATCAGAAGGCCGCTGAACATTCTCGGGTAACATGGCCACGATCTCGGCAATCTGAATTGAAATTTGAGTTCTTTGCCTGACATTGTTTACAAAATCAAAGGAAATCTTGCAATTCTTACATAAAGTACTACGAATGGCTATCATTAGCTCATCTTCCTATTTCAACAAGAAAAAGTTCGCGAACGAAAAACAAACGTGATTTATGAGATTTGAGTTATAAACGATTAATGTCACTGACTGTAACTTTATTTCAAATTGACGGCATGATTTGGATCAGTAAAACAATATCCTTATTTTAACGTTCTATTGATTTGCCGCAATATTATTTTTCTGTCGTATTTACTTACGCTATTGTTGAGATTGTATAGCTCTTCGTTCTTTTCTTTAAGTTCACTCTGAAAAGTTAAGTAATAAATTGACAAGAAGTTACGAGAGGTTCATTTATTTTTGGCTTGAAGTTTGATGTTCAACGGTAATGTGTCATTATCTTATAATTATGATTTTTATAATCACTAAATCGATTGATCGATCAATTTCACAACAATCAATAGAATAGAATAGAATAGAATAGAATAGAATAGAATAGAAGATGCTTTAATCAAACTCACTAATTTACAACACAAAGAACAAGACCTTACGCTATAGATCAAAACAGAACAGAAAAGTGAGAATGATAAGGGATCAGCGAACAGACACGAAGTGCCAACTAGGCAAACCCCTTACACAAATTAGAACAATACTATTGGCTAACGATATAAACATTGAAGGTAATGTTGCAGGAAACAACCACATTACCAAAAAAAGGTCCCAGTAAAGTAAGAGGGCGAGCAAGATGCTTTGGACAGGTAATAAATAAGAAAAAAATTTACCCCGTTGCAAGCGATTAAATAATGGCAAGTGACGAATTAACCTTTCCAACGATCAATTCATCCTTCATACATGGTTAGCAGTTAATTTGGGACCAGATGTCCAAGGAAAGATTACCTTAACCTAGGGTTAACGCACTCTCCACCGCAGCCGCTTTTTTTTATTTCTTAAGCTAGTGTCTTTTCATTAGTCTTACATGGCGTTTCCCCATATATTGCGGTGGGTTAATGCAAGATTTAAAGACATTTCCCCAACAGCTTTTTTAGACGTTTGGATATATTTCTCCAGAAATCTTGTCTAGATCAACAAAAGTTTTCGTTTCTGAAGTTTTCAACTAAACAGAGGTGTAGAAATCCAGAATCTAAAAAATTGGCCAGGGTTAGTGCTATCCCAGCATCCAGCTGATCTGACCGTCAGTAAAGGCCTGGAACTAGCTACAAAAAAATTCATTTTGTTGTTTTTAATCACTTATATCCTTTATTTTCCTTTATGAAACTTGTTGAAACTTTGTAATCATGTTCAGTACAGACAATTATAAGTCCACCAGAAACTTGGAACTGACGTAAATTATACTTAAAGAGAAATTTGCTAGTTTGGCTCGAAAAATGGATTTCTATTTGACAACTAGTGCCAGTACTTTTCCGTGTTTTCAGATCAACTAGATTGAACAATCGCATCTAAACACTGACTTTACTAGCGAATCATATTCGCAAACTCATTGATAATGCATAATTAAAACAAAACGACATCACTACCATATAGTTGTCTTGATACCAAGGTAATATGAAACGTCCATAAATTAACTCAACTTTCGCATTGAATTTCTCGCTAAATAAAAGTTCGTTTGAGAAGCAATATAATAAACTCGAAATTGTTTGTTACCAGCGCACAAAACACCTCAAAGTGTGTGTATAAAAACACGACTAGCGTCTCGTTTTTCAACACACTTCTCGGTGTTTTAGACGCTGGTAATAAACGCTTTCTCGTTTATTATATATTACTCATAACAAAATATGAAAGACTAAGTATACAAAATATATTTTCAAATTACTTTACATATCTACATTATTGTACAACACAGCAGTCCAATGTCTGTCTCCACGCGAATGGTTGAAGTAAGTACTGGAAACACAGGCTAAACCGCTTTTCACAGATGCTACAGGATACGACATGATACCCCCCCCCCCCCCCCCGCCTTGTTTACGCAGATATTGCAATAGACAAATCCTAAAATATATTTAAAGGGCATTTGAAACACAACATATTCTTTGCTCACTTGAAAGAGCTTTTAAAATTACCAACAAAGCTAGTTAGGGCTTTTTCATATCTATCGTGATTCTTGAGATATTTGGACTCAAACATCAGTGGCGGATCTAGCGTAAGTCAAAATAAATTACCACAGCTCATTCTAGGATATATTTACATGTTAAAATACCTTCAAAGCAACTTTATTGGTTAGATTCTATTCTTTTGAAATTCATAACCTATGACATTGTTATAAAGTTATTTTGAATTTAAAATTGAGCTGCTATAATTTATTTTGACTTACCCTGGATCCGCCACTGTCAAACATGTCATCAGTCCGCCATCTTGGATAAATTTTTGAGCTCATTGTGACGTCACAAAAAGGGTAAGCCATGAAAAACTACTCGTAAGAAATTAAGTAACAAACATTAGTTGGCGAATATGCTTTTACTCGATGTGTGATATCAATAGCAAGTACAAACGAGTTCTGATCGTTGCTTGTCAATCATCAAATGTCGCGTGATCCCACTTGTGACGTAAACATGCATATTCTTGAAAATCCAAGATGGCGGACTGCTTGTGTGTTCCAGCTGAAATACCTCTCGAGTGAAGGTAGATATGAAATATCTGTAAAAGGCGTTGTTAGTTATTTCAAAAGCTCTTTTAAATGAGCAAAGAATATTTTTTGTTGCCGATGCCCTTTAAAGTGAAGTTGAAGGATTCTAAAGTAAAGCGTATCACAGATGGCATCAGCGCTTTAACATGTGTTTCCAATTTCATTTCTTTGATTGTCTGTCGTGAATGTAAGCGTTGACATTGTAAAAATCTGTCGCGGTGTAAATGTACTTGACATAAATTACGATTATGATAAATGTGACGAAGGGTGAATGCATTCGATGAAAAATACGTATGCAGCCAGACATCAAAATTGAGGTTATTTTTCAATGATCGATTGAGTGTACTTTGCGTTACTCCGGGTGAGAACTTTTAACGAAGCGTCGGCTGGCTGCCCAGAGGCATGGATCAGAGGGTATGGATAGCGTTTACCAAGAATCCCTGTCACATGAGAAGCGACATACACGCACGCGGATAACACGTGTCTAACGTCATTTTCCACCATGACATGCAAAGACTAGCTTGATCACGTGACACCCTTGAGAAAACAAGAGCGAGTAAACAATGAGAAGAAAAATATACAAACGTGCGACATCTGAACGGAGATGAACTGTAAGTGAAGTACAATAAGACACTACTTCAAAGTACTTAAAAGTACTGTGCCTCTACTTATGTATGATCATAGCAACGAGAATTTCCATAGTTGAGTAGGTTTTCTACCGGGTTTTGTTGACAAGCAAGATTTAAGACACTCTTTGACAACACTTAAAAGTACTGTGTCTTCGTGTCAAAATACTGATTCTGGATCAGTAAACCCGAACCCCTTTGCCGTACATTATTCACTTCATGAATACCATATTGTTCACAAGACACTTCTTGAAAGTACTCAGAAGTACTGTGTCTTTGTCAAAATTCTAAATCTGAATCAGTAAATCCGACCTCTTAGTGGCAAAATAATCATAAGACACTTCTTGAAAGTACTTAAAAGTACTGTGTCTTTCTCAAAATACTGTATCTGAATCAGTAAATCCGACCTCTTAGGGCCAAAATATTCACAAGACACTATTGAAAGTACTTACAAGTACTGTGTCTTTCTCAAAGTCCTGAAGCCGTACGATGGATCATGACCTCATTGTGCTCTGAGGTAACAAATGCCAAATGTTTTGATAAGACACTATCCAAAAGTACTTAAAAGTGCTGTATCGGTAATTGAATCTGGAAAATCGATTATAAATACGGTGGTTGAAGTGAAATTGATTGCCTAACTCCATTGATAGGCATGTTTTTAGGACATTATTTGAAATTACTTAAAAGTACTGTGTCTCTATCAGCACTGCCTTCTCGTCATCATATCGAAACTCTATATTCCTTGTCAGAATGTGCTTTATACTTCGTCTCGTCGGATTAAAAATTACATCGAAGAGTATGTGTTTTAAATATAATGACACTATTTAGCATTGATGAAGAATCGAGTCTGTAATAACAGATTCCCGCGGTTTTTGCATGAAACACAAGCAATATTGTCTTTTTTATAGTTGTGAAATTCATTAATGAACGAAAATTGAACAAAACACACAAGAAATACATATTTAATCAATGTCTGTAAATGTGATGAAGATTTTGCCCTGGTTTTAAACCCTAAACTAAGTTTGATTCTCAAACCAAATATAGATTTCGCCACGCGTTTTTCATGCTTTATCTGTGTTCCTTATTATTCCATGACAATATATTCATTACAAATTCTTATGATGTACTACCATACCTGCAACGTGCCAAACTGCTGTTGTTGTTCTTCTAAAGTTCGAGTTAGTTCTCGACAGTGTTCTGATGTTGACGTAATTTCATCTTTAAGGGCAGCAATCTAAAAATACACACAAACTATACAACAATGTACAGACATTCAAACCTTCCGAATACTAAATGGAGTCTCGGTGTTTGCCTTCCACCTCTAAGGTTGAGGGTTCGATTCCCTGTTGGTTATTCTCAATGTGACTCGAACCCGGTGAAAACCCAATCATGGAAACAGTAATAAGTCAACGCTCTACCCTGTTTCCTCCAGGTGCTCCAGTTTCCTACCGCACGGAAAGTTTTAAAGGTGGTTTAGGTGTAATATGAGTTCACAGTATTGGCTTACAGGGTGGTTTAGGAGTAACATGGGGTTCACAGTAATTGGCTTACAGGGTTGTTTAGGTGTAATATGGGTTCACAGTAATTGGCTTACAGGGTGATTTAGGTGTAATATGGGTTCACAGTAATTAGCTTACGGGTGGTTTAGGTGTAACATGGGGTTAACAGTAATTGGCTTACAGGGTGATTTAGGTGTAACATGGGTTCACAGTAATTAACTTACGGGTGGTTTAGGTGTAATATGGGTTCACAGTAATTGGCTTACAGGGTGATTTAGGTGTAATATGGGTTCACAGTAATTAGCTTACGGATGGTTTAGGTGTAATATGGGTTCACAGTAATTGGCTTACAGGGTGATTTACGTGTAATATGGGTTCACAGTAATTGGCTTACAGGGGTGATTTAGGTGTAATATGGGGTTCACAGTAATTGGCTAACGGGGTAGTTCAGGTGTAATATGGGTTCACAGTAATTGGCTTACAGGGGTGATTTAGGTGTAATATGGAGTTCACAGTAATTGGCTAACGGGGTGGTTCAGGTGTAATATGGGTTCACAGTAATTGGCTTACAGGGTGATTTAGGTGTAATATGGGTTCACAGTAATTGGCATACGTGTATGCTGGCGTGGAGAGTCGGTCCTTATTGCAAAGCAAAATAAAATAAAAGAAAACTAACAACGCGGACATCAAAACAAGATCCAAACCTCGTTTTGAAAACTTTCTCTTTCTTGTTCTAGGATCTCGTTCTGTCCACTAAGTCTTTCCTTTAACTTCAAAATGGCATTTTGCTGAAAAGCAAACAAGTTCTTTTAAAATCTCATAATCTACAAAAAAACCATTCGACTGACCAGTTTTACATCCTACGTGCATGGGGCATTCAAAACTACGAATTTTTGTACTTTAAACTCTTGAACATCTATCCAATCAATGATTAACTATGTTTTTATTTATTTTATAACAGGCACAGTTATGCAAAGTTACATCAGAGTTGCAAAAACCATTCAACCTTCCTCCAAGCAAAATTTTCAAAGTTTGCAAACCTTCCACAAAAAGTTGTAAAGTTGGGCTTTCCAAACTTAAGATCAGAATGAATCTTGAGAATGAATCACTATTTTGTTCAGAAAGAAGGTATGATTTCTGGCATAGATCATCATCAATTTTTTTATGTTAGTGTTTAGGATACATTATGTGGTGTGTTAACATGAAACCTTCCTAACTGACTGCCCTTTTGCCATTCTTCCTCCAGGTAATAACCGCACACCCGTTGCTTTTTTACAACTCTGAGTTACACGCGAGCTTCATATCAAAGAGTAAACTATACCCGCAGTTCATTAGAGGCGCGACTAGCAAGAATAATTATTGAAGTAACTTGGGCACAATCTGTGATGCAAATATGTATGTAGATACTTCAGAACAAACCTTCTTTTTCACATCACTTGTTAGTTCTTCAATTTTATCTTTCTTCTCGCCAAGAATTCCTTCCAGCGAGTTAATCTTCGACTGTTTGTGAGAAAAACATCAATTTTCACATATCACATTCTTATATCAACTCTGATCAACACTTTGTTATTGTCAATTCATTGACACGGCGTGGTCGTGTAAAAACACGGATATGAGAGTACATCCCCCAATGAAAGACCATCAACCTTCGTTTCACAGGGCACTACTCACAAGACAGCATATCCTCCCTCAGACCAGGGTTTTATAACGCTGTAACTCTACCTCTTTTTCACCAAGAAATGACTTCAACTCTTTAAACGAGTCCAACAGCTTCAAGCGATAATTCTATAAGATGAATGAATCTACCATTAAAACCCGCAACCTCTATACAAAATCGTGATATATCATCGTTGTAAACATGCAGTAGACTTGTTATCATCAAGTCGGAGCAAGCGATTGCAAACGAATCCTAATATCGGCTTGATGACTCTCAGGTAACAAGTCTGCAGCAGACTTGTGCTTTTTTGGCTGTGTACCACATTCAAAGTTCGTTCAATTTCCAATGCATTACAGTCCTGAATACAAGTGAAAACAACAGAGACACCTTTTCTTCTTGTACTTGTCGCTTCAGTTCGGATACCAGGTTGTCACCTTCGCCCAGTTTCTTGTTCAAAGAAATTATTTTTTCACCCTAAAACATGCGGACAATAAAGTTTCTAACAAAATATATGTACTGTAATTTGAAACCTTAAATGTTGGATTTATATTGATCTGTAATAATTTTTGGAAATACACAAAACTTGAGTGTCCGAGGTTTTGACTGAATGCAGAATGAATAAACTGTTTTAGTTCGGTGTTGTTGCACACTACCTGTTCTTCGCAGAGTGCATTACTTCGCTGAAGTTCATCCTTAAGGTTTACACATTCTTCTAAAGCAGCTATGAGCTGTTGTTGTTTGTCTGCCTCTGCAATCAGCTTCTCATTTGCTTCAGTCACCGTGTGAAGTCTCTCTAGACAACTCTATGAGTGGAATAAAGATAACTCTATGAGTGGAATGAAGATAACTCTATGAGTGGAATAAAGATAACTCTATGAGTGGAATGAAGATAACTCTATGAGTGGAATGAAGATAACTCTATGAGTGGAATGAAGACAACTCTATGAGTGGAATGAAGACAACTCTATGAGTGGAATGAAGACAACTCTATGAGTGGAATGAAGACAACTCTATGAGTGGAATGAAGACAACTCTATGAGTGGAATGAAGACAACTCTATGAGTGGAATGAAGACAACTCTATGAGTGGAATGAAGACAACTCTATGAGTGGAATGAAGACAACTCTATGAGTGGAATGAAGATAACTCTATGAGTGGAATGAAGATAACTCTATGAGTGGAATGAAGACAACTCTATGAGTGGAATGAAGACAACTCTATGAGTGGAATGAAGATAACTCTATGAGTGCAATGAAGATAACTCTATGAGTGGAATGAAGATAACTCTATGAGTGCAATGAAGATAACTCTATGAGTGGAATGAGGATAACTCTATGAGTGGAATGATAGTGGAAAGAAACTTTATGAAACTCCAAAAGTTGATAGTTTGACGAGAAAGGTCTGAATATCACCACAAAAAAGGCTTACAAAAGTAGAGTTTCGCGCAGGGTCGAACATAATTACCATCTGTATCTCCCAGAAAGGGGGGGGGGGGGGGGAGTCAGGGTGGTTGAGAAGAAAATGAGAGAAAAAGGGCGAAAAGGGAAAGACAGCGGAGACAGACAGAACGGGAAAGGGAAGGAGGGGTAAGGAAATTAGAAAAAGAAGGGAGGAGAAAGAGGGAAGAAAAGAAAAAGAACTGGGGAATGAGAAAGAAGAGGAAATGAGAAGAGAATATACGGGAAAGGATCGAAAGGTGAAACCAGTGTATTGCCTACGTCTGTTCTATCCCATGTATTTTCGTAGGGGATCCAGCCCGTCAAGAATTGGAGAAGAAAGAAACCTTTCCACACACCCCTGGTGTAACAATCTCGAAAACTAGATGGGGTATACAGTGTGACTAGGAAGAACATATTTCATCAAACTCTAACGCTTCATTCTTAATAGCTTCGTGCCGAAGGTCCAGGACAAAGGATAAGATCAGAGGCAAAGGATAAGATGAAAAAGAAAGAGAATGGACTAGAGGTGAGCCCGAGGCCTTGTATACTAGAAATGATCGCCATTCCATATCCAAATGAAGTTTACAATACCTCTAACTCGTTCTCTAGCGACTTGATCTTCTCTCGTTCCGTTCGCAGCAGGTTTTCCCATTCGGATAATTTGTGGTCTTTGAAGTGAAGTTCTTCCCGCATATTTTCAACGTCAGTCTGAAATTCGCATTAGAAGAAGTAAACACACAGTAAAGATACAGTAGTCGACCCAGCATGAAGACTGAATAAGCGTGTTTGTTCCATCGTTGATTCGTGTGTATGCATAACGTCACCTGAAGGTTTTGATTGATTTCCAAAATTTCTTCCATTTCACTCTTCGTATTCGATAATTCAATTTCGAGGGTGCAGATCTGAAACACACATCAAAAGATGATCAATTCTAGACACATCCCACCAGAGGTTTCTCAAGGCAGGAAAGACAGGGTATTTTTCCCTCCGTTAAATGTAGAAACAATGCGAGTAAAAAGATAAAAGAATGTTTGGTGTACTAAAAAGCATTTTGACAATATTTTCACACGCAATTGGTGGAAGGGGGGTGTTGCTCCACCATTTTTGTCACTACTTAGGTAATAACCCCCCCCCCGTTCTGTGTTCTCACAACGTTGTCAAAACATTATTTGGTGCAGAAAACGTCATCTTTTTATTCGCACTGCTTACGTATTTAACAGAGTCGAGGGTGCCGCTTAAACCATAACTTTCTTAAAAAATGCTTTGACTGACATACTTTGCCTTCTAACGAAGCAGCTTTCCGTCCCGTGTTGATTTTATCCATATCACGATCTTTCTTTAGTGAATCTATTTGTTTGTCAGCCTGTTGTAAACAGATCTTCAAATCTTCGTTTTCACTTTTTAGAACTAAAAATATTAATATGCATACATGTCAGATAGAGAACCCTGTTTTCAAATGAAACTATTCAATTAACACAATCTTCAGTTTTGACGAGTATAGTTGTTAAAACAGTGTAAGAAGATACTCACTTGAAATCTCGGATATTCCTTCCTTAAGCTGATCATTTAATGTGATAACTTTCTTGTTCAACTCTGTCTCAACACTACTAAATCTGGTTCGCTCACTTGAGAGAAACTAAAAACCAATTTAAGTTATCATTTTTGATACTTGAATTTAAAACTACTAAACAATAACACAATAATGAATTACTTCAAAAAAGGGAACATAGTTTTGATGATAAATCAACTGCATATATAGAGGTCAAAGTCAATCATGTACTAGTCGAGATGTTGCCCGAGAATTTGCCAATTTTCTGTCCATAAAAAATATGTACAAGTCAGATAACGAGTATGGAGTATGGTAACCCATACCAAAACCTAGTACTAATAATATGAACAATAGTTTCATGTATGACGGAGCAAAACTTTGGGATTATATGCCAAAAGAAAATTAGAAAAAGTAAATCGATTTCTTCCTCCCGAAATAAAATCGCTAATTACATCTTTGATTAAAACAAATATTGTAAATAACGATGCTGTAAATAGGTTCAAACTTTCGTGCTGTAATTTCCTTGTTTTAACCTATCGTTTCCAAACTTATATACTTTGCTGTCAATAGCTCTAAAGTTCGATTTCCTGTATATGTAAATTTTTATCTGTTTTTGCACACACCCCTCGTGGAAATCAGCTTCGGTTGACGCGGTCAGCGTGTTTAAATAAAATTTTCATCAATCTAATTATGAACTCAATAACCAATCAGAAAGACACTGCAGTCTATCAATACGCCACATAACCTTTTTAGGGTCGATGATAACACGGTTGATTTATTGCTGCCCCCGAGAATTGTTTAATTTTTTTTCAACAATATCGTTCAGCATTGTTGCACCTCATTGAGAACTACTTCAAGCTCAACAACATTAAACAATATTGCTGACAACATTGAACAATGTGAAGAGCAAAACACCTAGACAAAAAATTTTAATTTTAATAAAATTTACAGTAGTAATCGGCCTCATTTGAATAACTTTAATTCGTATTAACAACATGCTACTGAAGGGAAACTTCGTTCGTTTAAAACACCTTAAACAGGTTGTTCGTTTATTGGTGTACCGAGAGCAAATCTAGACAACAATGCAAGGAGATTCCTTGTGACGTAAATACAATATAAACAAAGATATGCAGGTCATATTTCAAATCCCGACTAAGAACCAGGCGATCCCACATTTAGTTGGTTATTACCTGGTTCCAAATCAGAATTTGAAAGCTTAAACGATACGTGACAGCCATGCTCTCATCCTGATTTGAGCCGAACTAAAAACCAAGGCATTAAATAGATACTGTACAGTAGATGGATGGCCAAAAAGTTATGGGAAACGAAATTATTATACTGTAAAAGAATCTTATATATACCTCATTCAGCTGCTGTACTTGATGCTCCAGTTTATTCTTCAGTTGATTCAACTTGATTCTCTGAGCCTCCTCGCTCTGTTTCTCCTGTTGTGCGACATTGTACATGTCTTGCAGTTGCTTCACCTCCTCCAGCAAAGTCTCCTGATAAATCTCTTCATCGTCAGGACTGCTGGGCTCGTATCTGAAGAACGGATCGTCGAGATCCGGTTCGTTTATATCATTGTAGCTGTCACGCCGCGAGTGTAGCACGCCGTTGGGCGGTTGGTCGTCCAGAATCCCAGAGGTGTTGTGGGTGGCAACGTGGGGGTGAGGGGGGCGTTTCTTGCTTGGCGTGCTGCTGAAGGAACGTGGCGAGGATAGGGTCTGAAAAGAAAAATATAATGATTTTGCGGCACTTCACTCACTGCATGTTGGTTAATTTCTGAAGGGGAATATGTCTGCTTTGAGTAAAGGCCTGTTTACACGAGCGATTTTGCTGCGATTTTCTCCTTTTGAGAGATGTGAAAATGTTGATGAATTATAAATGTTCCAGGTTATCATATTTCATAACAACCTGATTATGTAATCCACTCTTTCACATCTTCCAACGGGAGAATATTGCAAGTAAAAGTGCAGCGAAAATCGCCCGTGTAAACGGGCCCCAACATCGCCTGAACAGATTGGTCTTCATTCACCTACCCGTATGGCTTGCATATGAACGTCATTTAATGTCGTTCGTTCAATGGCTGTCTTTAATTGAAGCGTTTCTAACGTTCGCTGCAAAATACAGTGACAAACATTGTAAAATTCATGAAGAATTATCGAGGTTTACACCCAGCTAAACTTTCCAGATTACTAGACATCACATGCATACCTCTGTGAAGCTAGCCAGCCCGACAATTTAGTCTCACTATGCAAATTTCAAGTTATTATTATTGTTTATCTCTTTAGAAGTTGATTGCTTTCGAAGTCAATCAACATGAAAATGTTTGCATAGCGGGACTACATCGTCGGGCTTGTTACGCTACAGTCTGTGAACACCATACAAATTAAAGCCTGGTTGGGCTGGTTCACGGGGATTCTCACCTTTTTACGTATGTGAATGAATATGTGAACAAACTAAAGTATAGGACAAATATTAGACTGCTTTTGCAATGGTATGGAAATCACTCAATCACATCGGCCAGAAGAAGACCCCGATTCTTACGACAAGTGTGAACAAGTCTTAATGGAAATCAGTTACAAACAATCCTGCTTGTAACAAAAATATACAACTGAGTGTTTGTAAATGATGTAAATACAACTTATTTTTATGGATTATTACATTGTAAATATTTTAAATATATTCAATGTAACACATTCATACTGTAAGGTAGCTTTTTACATTAGAACAGTACGAGTGTCACGACAGAGAGCGTCATAATGTTGACGGGGCCTTAATAATAACTAGTCTTACCTGCAATTCAGATATAGTTTTCTTGGAGGATTCAATTTCTGCATCGGATTCGAGCAATTTCTTTCTAAAACCATCTTCCTTCTCGATCAATGTCTCCTTCGACTGCTGCAGATCTTCGCGAGTTTGATGCAGTTCCTCTTTCACAGACTCCAGATGACCTTGAACCTGTGTCAGTTCACTTTTATACCTGTGTATTAAAGGCAGGGGAATAATATTTAGAACACAAATGCGTTCGTTGTAATTGTAGGTAATTTTGTCATCACATCTAGGCTGTTCTTTCCACCAAATAATGTAAATTGCTGTAAGTGCTATGTTTCTACAAGATGAAAGTTGATTTGGGCCTCGCCCTCATTAACTACCACCTAGTATTGCAAAAATGCCATGGGTATGCGGGTATTACCCGTGATGAAGGATTGCAAAATGGCCAGTCAGTGAGGAAGGTTTCATGTCAACACGTACGACATAATGTATCTTAAACACTAACATAAAAAAATTAATAGATGATGATCTATTCCAAAAATCAATCCTTCTTTCAGAAAAAAAACAGTGATTCATTCTCAAGATTCATTCTGATCGTCAGTTTGGAAAGCCCAACTTTACAACATTTTGAGAAAGGTTTGCAAACTTTGAAAATTTTTCGCGGGGGAAGATTCAAGGCTTTTTGCAACTCTGCTACCACCTCGTATAAATCTCACGCAATCTTACATATATATGTTTTTTAGAACAGGCCTTTAATATGAATGATTAAATCGATCAAGTGAACACATTAAGCTCTTACTGTACTTTAAGACATTACGCACCGTTCAAGTTCAGCATTCGAGGCCTCGAGACTTTGTAATGAACTCGAGAGGCTTTTCTCGAGGTCTCCACTGCCAGGTGTGTTCAATGCATCCCTCAACTTTCGTTCCAGTTGCACGGCGTAGAATCTCGTCTTGCTCAAATCGTACGTTAGGTCAAAGTGTGCGTCGGAGTTTGAACGTAGAGTTTTCAACTCCGCTGCGAAATGAAATCAAAACTGATATAGAAAATACGATTCACCAAAATTCCTCTCACCTCATCTTTTTGCAGCCCATTTATTCCAGTAGGAATAAGAGGCTGGGAGCTATACACAGCCAGAAGGCAGCAGACTTGATCTAGGATGTGGAGTTTTACCTAACGTGGTTCAGATATCTTTTCAGCTTGCCCGTTGTGAAAATAAACTCAGAGTAACACCACAAAAGTTATGACTATTTTTCCCTTCATATATGTACAATAAATCTCTGTGACTATCTATGACAACTATTTGAAACATTTTTAACGTCCCTGGAACACCCCCAACATCATGGCAAATGTTCACTTTAAAACAAAAAAGTTTTCTTTTGTCATCGATCAAAGAATATCGATGCCAAACCTCTTAGCTCCAGATTTTCCATTGCGAACTTTGTCACGTCTGGGTGATGTTCGACTTTCTCTTGCAAAACTTTTATTTCTTGTCGCAAAATTTCCTAAAAATGATACATACACACAAAATCACCGAATGCTAAAAGTTTACAGTCTAAAACGATATTCGCTAAAGCTTGTAACTTCAAGTTACACAAAGTATTAAAAGCATTTATAAAATTCATTAATGAGTCATGAAGATAACACAAAAGAAATACATGTTCAATATCTGCCAACTGAATGGACGATTCCCCTTTTAGACAAACTTTTGAATTAGGAATATTCATTAGCACAGCTTGAAAGGGCATCCTAAATTTAGTTAAATTGTTAAGTTTGGTTGCAAAAAATTGTAAATGTGGAAAATATAGCCCGGTGAAGTTTGCGAGTTTTGTATACTTTTGTATTATGAGTGGAAAAGTGTAATCAGATTTCGAAATCTTATTACACTTTTTCGCGCATACTACAAAAGAAAACAAAATTCGCAAACTTTACAGGACTATATTTTCCACATTTTACAATATTTTGTAACCAAATTTCACAAGTTTACTAAATTTAGGATGATCTTTTCAGCTGTGCTAATGAAAATTCATAATTCGAAAGTTTGTCTAAAAGGGGAATCGTCCATTAGATATAGATTTTGCCCTGATTTACATATACTTTAAGTTTGATTTTCTAACCAAATATCATTCATTTCTTTGAGACTATGAAAGAATACGAACGTCTGCATCCAGTACGATAAAGCATTCGCATCCGATCTGGATCTGATCTGATCTGAACTGAAACTACCCGCCTTCGGCTCTCGTTTGTAAATCAGACACAGATCGACTGCTCATGCTTATCTATTACAATAAACTCACAAGTTCCTGGTCTCTTTCGCCAGCTAAAATAACGTAGTCGTTATTCTTCTGTGCTTTCTCAAGCTTGGCAATATGTGCATCTCGGAATTTCAGGATCATTTTGGTCGACTGTAAATTAGAATCACAAACGGACTAATTCATAATTAGTGCTTATATTGAATCTCAAATATCGACAGAATGATAGAGAGCTTGCCTGTAGAAATTTGTCCTTTTTCTTACACAATTCTTCCAACTTTTTAATCTTCTCTTCTAGCGCCTATCGTGACAAGCCATTCATTCAGAACGAAAAATATCATTTTTCCAAATATCATTCATTTCTTTGAGATTGTGAAAGAATAGAAAAATATTCTTGTCACGGCATTTCATGGGCCTAGTCGTGGCCAGATGGTGTCTATGGGGTGCTATTTGTCATGATAAAGCAGGAAATGTTAGAGACATAATGAAATAGAGTTTATACAATAAACATTACTTTGACTTCCGGTAACATATTAATAACCAAACCTTATAACTATGTAACTTAACTACGTCAAATACTCAACATGTAATTATTAGACCTGGCAGAACACCCGCCCCTCAAGCACACGCACACACACACCATACTGTACATCATGCTGGTTCTAACTTTGCTTCCACCCAGCTAAGATTCTCGTTTTACGGAAAAGGAATCCACTCGAGTTGTCCTAGAATTCTTTTTTTAATACATGTATTCCAAACCTGTTTTTCTTGTTCAGATTTCTCTTTCAAATTGATAGCTGTGAGCATCATCTTCTTCCAGTCATCCGGACCTTCTTCAGGAGATTTGGATCCAGTCTTTTTTGCACTATCAGGGGTTGCCTGCTGGTTCGATAGCTCGCTTGCACTTGATAATTCTAAATGAACAATTCAAGTGACGATGTTTGATGTACAGTATTCCACATCAGGTCAAATCGCATCACACCACACCACATCACATTCCACCACACCATACCACATCCCACCACACCATACCACATCACACCATACCACATCACATCACATCACACCACACCATACCACACCATACCACATCACACCACACCATACCACATCACACCACACCACACCATACCACATCACACCACACCACATCACAGCACACCACACCATACCACACCACACCGCATCACACCATACCACATCACAGCACACCATACCACACCACACCACACCATACCACATCACACCACACCACATCACAGCACACCACACCATACCACACCACACCGCATCACACCATACCACATCACAGCACACCATACCACACCACATCACACCATACTACAGTACACCATACCACACCACATCACACCACACCACATCACACGATACCATACCACACCACACCACACCACACCACACCACACCACACCACACCACACCACACCACACCACACCACACCACACCACACCACACCACACCACACCACACCACACCACACCACACCACACCACACCACACCACACATTACACCACACCACATCTACTCAGAAGTTTTGTAGAGAAAGACATGCTTACTGTTATTTGACGGGGATATCGTGTTGAGACCATGAGCTACATAACAAAAACAAAATATACATAACGGACCTTCGACAATATCAAAACACACGCGACTGATTAAAAATAATAAAATTACCTCTGGCTTCTTGGAGCAATATTTTCAGCTTGCGAATTTCTTCTTGAAGACTGGCCACATTGCCTGATGTATCTTCATTCACAATTGCCTATCAAACACGATTGCTATTAATACCTGAATTGTAAAACTGCCACACTCAAACCTTGGCTGTGAAATGGACTGTCCTTCTAACACAAGACAATCCAACCAGTAGCAGATTAGATGGGTACCTTGTTTTTTATCTGTTTCGCTCTTCTCGCAAAATTTAACGTCGACAGTGTCTCACCAAAACATCTGAAACAGTATGCGCAGATGAATTACAAAAATAAGCCTACTGTGACCATGTATGACCATGCGAAACAATAATACTTCTGTTCACGTTGGATAGACAGAGGACTGTGGCTGCAATTTAGCCGATCAACACATACCTTGCTGACGGGTGGACGTTCGCAATGATGTGGGTGCGAGCATTTCCCCCCAGAGAATCCTACAAAAAAAATCAATAGAATTTTGAACAGGTCCTTTATTCCCAACTGCTCAACTGGTGGCTTGGTTGATTGGTAGACAATGTACGTTTTAAACGTTATATGTATGCGACGTCTTTTTGATTCTTATCCTCATTGTAGTGTACAAGCAGGCTTCAAGAAGTGTCAAAACAGGACAAGGTGGAAGGTGTTTTGAAAGTAGTAATGCGTCCTTGACGTACCCTCAACAAAAACGTGAGTTTAGAATCTCTGTAAGGAACATGTCTTTGCTTGCCGTGAGTAATGTCAACCAGAGCCATTATCACGTTGCCCAGTGCTGATAGCGACTTGTTTATGCTGCCAGCTTCCTAAACACGAAAAATAAATCCGTACAGGAAAGTTAGGACATAGGTATTTTTCTCAAGGAGCATCATGTTTTGAAAAAATTGACCTACGGTAGGTCAATGAAGAGACTAAAAACTGAGTGATAAAAGTTCAACCATTGAAGCTTATCAGACTATCACCAGCACTGATGAAGATTCGAGCTTACAGATGGAAAGCTTTGCGATACTAAATTTACGTGGTGTTTCCAAAAAATTGTTCATTGATTAATAATCACCACGAAAACATACAAGGCACTTATAAGCTAAATACAATTTCATACTTCTACTAGCTGATGTGACCGCGAGTAAAAGGCCTGGAACCAGCTACCAAATAGAAATCCATTTTGCTGTTGTTAATCGCATATATCTTTCGTTTTCCTTCACGAATCTTGTTGAAACTTAGTAACTGTCTTTAATGAAGAAAATTATAAGTCCACCAGAAATTTACAAACAAAGTAAACTATATTTCATGAGAAATTTGATAATTTGGATCGAAAAATGGATTTCCATTTGACAACTAGTGCCAGTACTTTTCCGTGTTTTCAGATCAACTGGTAACTAATTCAAACCTTTAGTCTTAACCCTTCGGTCTGTGTGTCTTTCTGTCTCTCTGATCCAGCCAGGTCAACAAGATGAAGACGAGATACTTTAATGTTGTTTATGGTTCCTTTAATTTCCTACAGAAACGAGGGAGGAGCACGGTTCAAACAAGGAACTGTGGATATGTTCACCACAATATGGTTATATAAACATTAAGATTATTTAACACTTCGATTTAGACTAGAAATAGATACATCGGGGCACTGTCTCTCCCCGCTATAGGGCGTGTGAGATACAGGTAGATACGACTGGTCGTTTAGAAAGGTCTGTTGTGGCCTGTGGCCAAGATTTTGAAGAATCATGCTAACATTAACAGTGTCAGTAGTGCAATCTAAAACCATTTGATCTTTCACTACCAAAGGGCTCTCGCTCAAAACGTCAAATTCCGCTTACATCACATCCTATGTCTGTTTGTGTCTGAAGATTGATGAATGCTTTAGTAACTTCTGTCCTAGTTTCTGTTAGTGTAAGCGGTCAAAATGGGTTAAGGATAGACGTGGCGCCCACATCTGCCGTGGGAGAGAGATGATGAAAGAGGAAGCCTTGGTTGCCTCTGACTGCTGTCACACTAACTTACTTCAAAAAATTTCAAAGTGCATACAAATTCGAAAAGTAGTACCAGTGAATTATGTTATCATAATGCAAGCAATACTCAAGATTTTTATTAAAGGTCAGGAGACTATCACATACAGTGATTTTCAGAGAGGTCTTGACACAATATTGGACAGTCATTGAAATACAATCCTAACACAAATTTGAATTTCTTTAGCGATTCTGAAGTGATAATTTCTTCATCCAAAGCGTTCCAATCCGAAGTTGCGTGATAATTCATCATGTATTTATCCCAGTTTCGCTTTACTTTCGGAAGTCTTAATTTATTCTTTAATCTGGTGTTAGAATTATGAATAAAGTAAAAATACTTGCTTTCTAACCCATTACCGTATGGAGTACAGTTAATTCTGACGACTTAGGAGCAAGGCCTATTTAGGAAAGTGTATGTGCAGTCAGGAAAGCTTAATGTAAACTTCGCTGGTTTGACATTTTTCATGACTTGTGAAGACTGAAATGGCGCCAGCATCCCATATATTACCTTAGATTCAATTGTAATTGTAAACACTGCGTGACTTCTGCTACTTTCTCGATTCATTGAGGTCGAGGCAACACGTCTATTCAGCCATCCTGAGTTCAGTACCTAGAGTCAGAATCAGTCAGTCACGAAAATTTTATGCTGAATACAACTGTGAATGGTTTAACGTGAAGTCGAACTCACATTATATACATCTCTTGCACTCGACACAGATTTCTCCAACAATCCATCAACAAACACGCCCCTTTTGATATCTTCGCGAAGTTGCAGGCCAGTAGAAGTTGGATCAAGAAGGTCAAATATTTGTTCATTGTAGATCTCAAGAAAACTGCACTGGCATAAAAATTCCACTTTATCTCCAAGCTAAAAGAAAAACACAAACTTTAACCCCAAACTTTAACATCATTTTTCAAAAAGAACCTTCCAACCAAGCTGTACAGTTTGGGCCTTAAAGGGGTGATAAGGACAACTTTTTAGAATACTTGTGGCATGCACTTTGTGAACTGACACAACTGACCAAGGAGGGTACAGTAGTTATGGCTTAAGGTTACTTAGGTGCCAACTCCTACCCAACCCAAGGTTGGTTAATTCCTGTGGAAGGAAAACCAGACCAACCACCGATAAGAACAAAAAAATGGTGGAATGTTGACTTGACTGGTTTAATTTGCACTGTGGGTGAGTAGGAGGGGTTATGAAGCCAATGGTCTGAGAAATGTCATGAAGGCAACCTCTGCCTTGAAGTCAGAGTCCCCCCCCCCTCCCCCTCTAAAAGTCCAAGAAGCATTTCACACCTTCTCTCTTTCCCTGTTAATGAGATTAAACAAGTACTCAAATCCCCGTGGAATGACACCACGAAGTTCATGATCGAAGCTGTCCTGTTCCACAGGCCCTAGAAAAATAACAGTATGAGCATTATATTCCACTTACAGCACAATGAGCAAACAAGCTCAGTAATTTGGAGGGGCAATATTAATATATTCATGTTCTGCACTATCATGTCCAATTAATTTCTTCAGAAATCAACAGGCTTTTTGTTCTGCGATAATACAGTATATGAAGATGTGTCCTCACATACAGAGCTTTTCTTATGCCTGCACTCCATTGCTAATGCCTTATTGCTGTCACTTACCCAGCATAGTAAATGTTTTCCCTGATCCAGTTTGGCCACTAATAATAGACAATAAATTTCATAAAATCTATACTATTTAGGATTGTGGACTCAAACTTACTTGATAACTTACTGTACAAAGGTTATTTATTAAGGACGCAAATTTACATGGAACGCAAACTTACTAGGCAAATATTGTGCCATTGTAACCTTCCAGACATCCGTCAATAATCTTTTTTGCAACATAAGTAAAAACTTCTTCCTAAGAAGTAGTGGTAGAAAGCAATTTAAACAATCATGTTTACATGACAAGTTTCCCTTTATCATGATTGCATATCATTGACCAGTTTCAGTACTAGTGGAAAGGGGGGGGGGGGGGCATCAATAAACACTGCATTTTATAATAATGTTCGTAAAGCAGTGGCATAATATTGTTTTAAAAGTCCCCTATTTTAGAAGGGGGCCAATGCATGTCCCCTTTTTAATATAAAGTCACCAGAATGCCACATCTTCCTCTGGAGGAAGGGCTTCAACATGGAACAACATTTAACAATTTTTTACCCTAAGATGCTTTGCTATTGTTTTGCTCTGAATACTATATAGCCCTCAATTTTGTTGGGGCCCTGGGGTGGGAAGAGGTGCGATAGTCTGTTTTTGCAATAAAAAAGTTTTGCTCAATTATATATATTCAGTTCCATCTGGATTCTCCATGACAAATTGTTATTGTGTTTGACTGCTTCAGCTTAAAAAAAAGTTTTTTCGAGGCCTAGAACTTTGTTTTTAAATTCAAAGCCTTTCAAAGAGATTTGAACCTGATTCACACTTGCCGTAAGAATTGGAGATGACTTCTTCTGGCCAATGCGACTGAGTGAACTCAATACCATTGCAAAAGCAATCTAATGTTTTTCCTGGTCTTCAATTTGTTCACAAATTCATTTCCATATTTGAGAAAGTGAAAATCCCCAATTCTTACAACAAGTGTGCACCCAGGCCTCATACTAAAGTTTTGCATGAAGTCTAACTGTTTGTCGCAAGTTTTACCTGGGTTGTATTTGGATCAGCAACTTGATCATATGTAAAAACCTTTGGATCAGGCTTGGAAAATAACGTCAAGGAGGTGCGAGATGTGACTTCAAGACATGGTTTGTGATCAATTTCATTTGCATAGCTTTCAGGAGGTCGAACGCGGACATAAACCTTGATGTTGTCATCACTACGTAAGTAACAAGCATTCTTTTGACAATTTTGCATTATTATCTGGTCACATCAAACAGTGAGGTACAGTGCACAAATGCCCTGTCTAATGCCTGCCAAGGGTCTCAAGACTCAAACATGTCATTCTTAAGTTGCAACAAGTTTGTTACAATATTAGGCTTGTCGCAACTTGTCATTTGCAGATTTGTTACAACTTGCAAGCCTGTGGATAACTAGTTTTGACAATCAACTTGCGACTAGTCTTTTGATAATTCTGCAACAGACTTGTTGTTAACAGCATAAACTAAAACTTGAAGCAACTAGAACAAAGTAACCACTGAATTACCGTAAACAGAGTACTGAAACAAACACAATGAACGCAATGACTTGTTCTCAAAATGTTTTTGCCACTTGCTTTACTGATTTATTTACTGTTTTGCAGGTTTTAGTACACATACCATTGTCAACAAGCTCTTGGTAGCCAACTGGAAGTCTGTTGCAAGATGTCAAAAGACTCGTTGCAACTTGTATGTTTTTGATTGTGTACACTAGCTGTTCTGAGGCCTTTATATTAAAATCAAGTGAAAAGAAAGAGCATACAAATTTTCTACATTATACTAATTTTAGTAATTTACAAAATACAACAATACAGTAGCTCCAAATATGACTAAATAAAGTTGAATAGTGGAATCGAAATGTTGTCTTTCTTCAGAGTTACCCTTTTTGTGCATTTTATGAAAATATTGCACTAATTCCGTGTTCCTAATCCTACTTCCCACAAATTATTATTAGTACTTTTATTATATGTGCATCTTTATCTGTTTACAACCTTTTGACATATTTATCTTTATAGTACAAAAACTTGATATATTACCTTATAACACCACCGTTCGCACTCTCTACCCCATCACAGAAACCAAACCATAAAGAAAAGAAAATTATTTCCATTATTGCTTACCATCATTGACACTTCAAATGGCTCCTAAACATACCCATAATTTTCACTCAGCAATTACCTTTTCTATCGGAATTACACTTATCAAAAACCATATTAGGTAGGGAGAAAGCCTACAGCATCAAAATTTCTGACAAAAAGCCTTTTTATTCAAACAAAAAATTCGAAAGAAAACTAGATAAACAAACGCTTGTTGCTCCATAAAAATACGAATTTGGCGCGATTCGACGATTTCGACCAAGGGAGATCCACGCGCGGTGCCCTCGCACGCCGCGCGTGGGCTTGCGAATAAAGTTACAATTAAAGCCACGATGATTAATTAGAACGCTTCTTATACAGAAATTGTAAACAAAAGCTTTTACTAATCACTTTAGCCTTTTTAAATAGGAGAATTTAGACGGAAAATGTTGCTAAAGATCCAAACAAACCTTCTTGTTTGTATGGATGATCGGTCAGCTACTGATGCACACTTATTTGATACAATCAAGATATTGAAGGGACGTCCCTTTTCACTGGGTAAAGTTGACGTTTGTGAAAGGGATACTCCACGCATAAAACTAATTTCACGCCTCGTGAGTCGAACAAATCCGGTGTGTCAAAAGGCACTTTTTCCATGTAAATAACAACATAATTGAGCAACAACCAACGCAAGCATGCATTACAAGGCATTTTCAATGCTATGTTCTTACACTGAAAATTGAACGTTGCAATATACAGAGCAGACAGCACTGAAACTGCCAGTATGCATGAAATTATTTGAATACAAAGGGTCGCTTCCGTCGTGAAATCAACAGGAGGTTCGAGTACAAAATATTTTGGCAATGAACCTTAATATGCCCTTTGACATACGAAGATGCGATTACCCGTAACCAAGTCAACGTATGACTTACATGTTGAAAACAAATGAAATATTTTGCTTCAAGGTCTTTTTTATCATGTTTACATGCTAAGCAAACACGCACGTTTCTCGACCGAAGGAAGCCCTATCAATGGCTATCATGATTCATCACGATCAACGTTTTGTATCTCACAGGAAAAACGTTAACCCGTGATATGTTCAGCTCTGTAATATAACTAATATTACTCAGACATTACAGTTTAGATAAGGTCCAAAAATTTACTACCTTTACGATAAAATATGTACTCGGTACCGAATTAGTGCACCGCAGTGCTGGCCAATCAGAAGATATACTGTGTTAAAATGGAGTGATATCAAAGTGGCAAATTATAATCAATTTTTCGAGGCACGACATTTGAATTGGTCAGGTTAAACCCATACCTGCTTTACATGATAATTCGTTGACAAGCTGTTTAAGATTATTTGAATGCCTTAATACTCACTTGACTTGAAATTCTTTCTCTTATTCGACGGTGTGGTGTAGACAGGGGTCAAATTCGCCATGTCCAAACAAACTGCCAAGCAATAGCTAAGATAGTCAGTCCTTCTTCCATTTAGATCAGATCAAGACCTATGTAAAACACTGAGACTTCGCTAAGTCTCTGCGATAACTCCAGCCGGTTATATTGTCGATTGCTCATCAGAACACTGACGCGGACACTTTTAATAGGATGATAATTAATTCCGCAGGTCGATCAGTTTAATTGCAAGAATGTATATGAAAAGCTGTACGAAAACAACGAATTATGTTGCCTGTTAAACAGTAACTTGGTTAAACATTTAATCTTGTAAGACATTGCATCACTGAACTCAGGATTGCATTTTAATCCGCAGATCAACATTGTCAGATATCCAAGCTAGATATGATATTGCAAGATATTCGAATCATTTTCGAATTCGATGGCTGGAACGGGAGCACTACCGTTGTTTGCACCGAACAGTGAACACAAGGAAGATAATTTTGTCGATCTTACGTTGAAGGCGGTGATCAGCCAATCACATTCAACTAGCCCAAATTTTGATACACTGATTTGATAGATAGTAGCAGACGTTTTTGGGGGGAGGTCGCGCTCGGGGATAATTAAAGAGAGGAAAGCAGGCGGTCGGTCCCAACCTTCGGGCACGCTTTCTGTATTTCTTCACGTCCGCTTATTTCAAAACTTCGGACACCAAAACTACTGTGGATTCTGTTGAGTTTTCTGAAAAATACTTCCAAGTTTACGTTCATTTGAATTTTAGGTTAACCAGGATTACTAAGCTAACCGGCTTCTGGACAGTAACCGGTCCCATGTCATTATATTTCATTTAGTTTCTGTTTAATGGAATTAATAGGCAAAACATAGCGAACATGAAAACGAAGGCATATTGAGTGCATATGCAATAAACGGCAAGTTCTACTACACACTCAACACAACCAACACTCGCGCGATGATAAAAGATTCCGATTTCGAAAAATAGCTTTTTACAGACTAAAATCTAAACAAATATTCATATGCGCAGTGCGAATGAGAGGCAATTCAATTATACTTCAAGTGGCCTTCCCGTATACATCAATTAAGCTTACGCTTAGCTGCGCCAAGCCCGAGTCAACTTTACAAATTAAAGTTTCCGGGAGGAAATTTCAAGAGTCACAGTATTTACTCGTGTTTAATATGTCAGCATGTTTATATTTCATGGACGATTTACGAGTTTCCTTAATCAAGCTCATAAAAATACCCAATCGAGCAACTTTCGTATTCGTTTGACACGTGCAAGTGTCATTGACATTTTGAGATCTCTTGTGCAAACTTTACGCTGTTAATTCTCTCCAGCTCTCAATAAGCCTTCTCTGAGCATGCGTGCTCTGTCCTGCATATACCAGATCCCCTGGCCTGCAAACTTGCATCTATTTAGTCCTGTTTCATATCCTTCTGATATATTACCAGCTGTATTGAATTCGTTGAAAGGGTTGATAAGCTCAAATATTTTACAGAGTATCCCTAGTTGAAAACATCTTTTAATACACATATGCCTTTCGCAGTTTTTCATTTCCTTTCACTTTGAGTCGCAATGGAAAGTTCAAACCAACTAAAACATCTCGCGTTAGAAGATAGGAAATGAAAAACTGCCAAAGAAGTTGCTATAAGACCTCACTAACTATGGAACAAAAAAAATTGTTTCATTAAAATCTACACTTTAACTACCTTGTGTACGAGGTGACACCATTATAGTACAAAACTGAAATGAAATTCATACATGTGAACAAGCGTTATATTGTATGGTGTCCTTCTATAATGTACGACAATGATGTTTCAACTAAAAGGACTACCAATTTTTCCTTAAAAATTTTTCTCCTTCCAGTCGTGCTATTTATAGAAACGTTTTACATTTCCTTTCAATTGCGTTTGTCCCATTTACAGGCTGTGCTAGCATCGTTCCAATTCCATTACAAGGAATCCTCGCGACATTTATTACAATTTACAATTCGATTTGAGACATTCGACCTCAAATTTGTACGATAATTTACAAGACGTTACTTTAAAACCTGACGTCCAACTGATAATTTCAATAACTTCAAAATATACTCCGAGTTCAAGCGCGTGTTTTCCACTTCGTTTTGGAAAGTGAGCAAGAAAATGAAATAATAGTAATATCACAAATTTATTTTGAAAATATTTTGTGCGACAAATGTCGAACTCAAATACAATTCTTCTGTCGTGTAATATCATGAAGTCTTAGCTTAGTTTATAAACACAAGAAAACAGATGCGATCATAAGGTCACTACAAAAATACATCACTTTTTTTGTGAAATGGATTGTTCCAGAAAAGATCCATCCCCCACGCAGGAAATTAACAATACTCCCCCCCCCGCCTCTTCAGACAGATATCTTATACAAACGTTTTACACCACCGCCCTCCCTGGATGGCGGAAAAGTCCTCTGTGGGCCGGTTATAGCTCTTTTTCGGAACGACCCAATGACGCCATGGTTATTGTATACAGGGGCAGGTTGTCCGAACTCCGAAGCCCGTTTAGCTTAAACGGTGGTTAAGCTAAATAGAAACCAAGTTTATGGATTCATTCAACAACCAAACTAAAAATATCGAACCTTAATAGAATGATTATGCTTACAACTACATATTTATTGCAAAATACTTCAGTTAACTGTTTAACGAGTGACGTAAGAGTGTTATTTAATTTTGACTTATTCTCCGTTTACGTTAAACGGGCTTCGAACAACCGGCGCCAGATTTATAATATTGCATACGTAAATTCTAAACGGTGACCACGAAAGGACCGTATAGACTTAACTGGATGTCAACACAAAAAATTTTCGGTCGCTCTTCTGTCAAGGTAATGCTGTATGTTATATTCATTGTATTGTATTACATATAAGGTCCAAGTCATTTCCTTGTATTTGGTAATATCAACCCTTTATGAAATTTAAAAAACCCTCGAAACTGTGTGAAAACACTCGGCCATCCGGGCGTACTGTTTCCACACAGATTTTCTTGTTTTTCAAATTTCCACTCGTGTTGACACACACACACTGTACAAAAACACAGGAATTTTTTTTATTCTTTCATATTACACACACGAAGAATAATATTTGAGGTTTCGGGCATTTTAATCATTTTAGACTCCAAGGTAGAGTATTACCCATATTTCCTTTTTTTGTTCGCTTCCAAAATCCTGAATGAAAGGAACGCTTCTTATTTGTTTATTTTACCTCAGATACTCGACAAGAGTCGCGCTGAATACGAATGAATTAACGTGTATGCACGGTCATTTCATGAGAGCTTTATACAAGAGTTTTGAATTGCAAAGTTCCTTCTCCTGTTCCATGATGAGCAACAAGTCTTTCAGGATCACTCGGCGCGTTCTTTGACGAGGGAACTGAAAAGATGAAGGCAAAGAGTTTACAGAAAAGAAATTACTTAGACTAATGCAACTTCAGTACTCGACAGATAGTCATTGCTGTTAAAGCACCCCCACCCCATATAGATCATGCTGGATCCTTGATGAACATTTCAGAACCATCCTCAGAGATACGAAAAACTAGATTTATACTAATCTGACACTGCAGAGAACAACGAAAAATTCGTTGTCTCGAGCGGGATTTGAACTTGCATCTTCCGGTTTCTAGACCGCCGCTCTACCAATTGAGCTATCAAGTCAACTGGGATTGGTAGCGAGTCTTATCCAATTTAAGTACACAAAATATTTTGGTGAAGACTTAACGCTTGTCTTTGAGGACGCGCAGCATTTTAATTCTATTTCAGAACCACCCTCATGAAAAACTAGATTCATATTAATGAATACCAGGCTTCACAGACTAAAATACAGTATAGCGATGAAAAGCTCTACCTGGCTTCGAATGCTGCTTGTCACAGTCCCGCTCGTTCCAGTACTTGTTCCAGATGAACCCTGAAAACACAATTACATTAATCCGGCGAAATCTGTCCTAACTAAAATGCTTGACGAAACACCTAACCGAAAAAGGTCATGTACATCAAGAAGTATAAGTCAGGCGAGCACATTAAACCGTTTCTTCCCAGAACACGGCGTCTACTGTAGTATATTAATGGGCGGTGGGTACTTGTATAAAAAGAAGTTGAACCGACAAAGGAACGATTTAGATGTGTAATAGATCTTTCTTATAATGGCGTCAAATGCTGAAAAAATAATGTTAAAATCAAAACAAATTAAAATATTCTTCAGAATACCTCAGCGTTGTTAAGGACCTCGTCCAGTTTTCGTTTCTTACGGGGTCCAATGGCGTCTAACGCAGTCTTATTTGCCGCCCGCTTCCGCAACGTTTCTTCTTCCTCGAGTTGGAGCTGAAACAAACAGAACAACTCATTTAGCTTCCATCATGGCGGCCAGATAGTATGAAGCCATCGCTGGGCATTCTCGGTCTTACAGTTGTCAGCTGCAGCCTCGTCCCCAGGCGCTCCGATTGCATTTTCTTGCGCATCAGTAGTTGCGTGTACGACGCGGGATGTCGCGCGAGGCCGGAAGACGAACGGGAAGCGTGGAGCTCCACGAGGCTGACGAGCAGGGTTGGAAAAAATATTTTCCTTTCTGGGACCATAGATCCGATATAAAAATATTTCTGCAAACTGAAATTGCTTGTGCAAAAAAAACAACTATCAGTTTTAGCCGCTATTTAGCCAAATAAAATTAAGTTTTGATAATCATTCGAAAATGTTTTATGCAATTATATTAGCTCTCTATCTCTCATGATCAACTTGTCTAATAATATGAGAGATGTGCAAATGATTTTGCTTGATGTTTCCAATACAGAATTTCATCATGTAAATTTTCTCCTTACATTGCACTAGCAGAAACTTTCTGCTTTCAACTGATGCAGAAACTAGTACACAGTACAACGTAAAATATTCTCAGGAAACTCGTGTACAAATTCATTTTTTTATCAAAATTTGTTTCACCTAAAATATTTTATAAATGTGAACTTGAAATATTTTCTGGGAACCCCAAAATTTTCAGGGTCCAATGGTCCCGTGGTCCGATACATTTTGCACCCCTGCTGACGAGGGACGAGGCTGTGTCATCTGCATGTATGACATCGCCGTTAACTCACTTGTTTCGCTTTCTCTTTTAATCGCGCTTGTTCAGGGTCCTCTTGTCGTGATCGACTCTAAAATGTTTCACAAAGAATCATTTGAATCTTTCGTTTAGCAGCACATGGATTAAAATATGACCAATACAGTCGTACCTTTGCGGCTCGAATTAAAACTTCTCTTTCTCTCGCCTCTCGTTTTCGTCTTTCGATTTCATCAATTTGTTCAAAAACGCGAAGCTGAGATTTAACATCTGACGACGTCTGATAAGTTGGGTCATCCTGTGCGGATAAATGTACATCATGAATGAAGAAAGCCGCAGCAGCAGTAAACAGTTTGTATGGCGAGGTACTTTGATACGTACGTACACACAGTAGGAGGGTATGAAAATAGGTAGTTACTAGGCATGATGGTAGTTAGGTAGGTATAGTAGGTAGTAGATAGGTACAGTGGATAATTAGGCAGGAAGTGGGTAGGTAGGTAGGTAGAAGCAGGCAAAGAGGACGGTAGATAAAGAGAGACTTAGGTGCAACAGATAGTAGGTACAGGTATGTACAATGGATAGGTACAGGAGGTGGGTAGGTAGGTAGATGGGGAGGTAGGTAGGTAAGCAGGAAGTGGATAGGTAGGCAGGTCCTGGGTACAGTGGTAGGTAGAAAGATACACTTGCGGGCATAGTAGGTAGATAAGTACGGTACAGTGGATAGTTAGGTGGAAGGTAGGTAGATAAAGTAGATGGGTAGTTAGGTGCAACTGAATAGGAAGGAAATGGGTAGGAGGTGGGTGGGTAGCTATATGTACGTATGTAGGTAGGAGATGGTTAGGTATGTAAGTGGGTAGGTAGGTGCTAACGCTAGGACTGTTACAAAGATAGGTACATTCATAGATAGGTTGATAATAAGGAAGGTGGGTAGATGTACAAGAAGTTAGCCTAGGCTTGAAGATACAGGTCTGCAGGTAGTAAGGTATGGATGACAGGTTCCTCTAGATGAACTTCGGAACTTACTTTCATCGTTTCCAGCCGATGAAGACTAAAAATCGACAACTTTTCCATGATGTCCGTCAGTCGTTCTTGCGTCGCATGCGAGACTAAGCCACAGATATTTGAACCCAACGAAGTTATACCATGTTTCTTTGCTAAAAAAGTTGACCCAAGCATCCACATTTATCATTCTAGTTCTCTAATCAAACCGAGAAGTGCACGCGCAGCGAAGGAAGGCGGTGCACAGTACCTTCGCAACCTAAACCCTCAGTAGGCCGGACATTCACTACAGATTTGTGATACTAGAGTCATTCATAGGGGGGAGGAATAAGTCGCGGCTTGTATAAATTGTGAGCATTGCAACAAGTCAATAAGGCAAAATTTCTTTGCGACTAGAAAAGCTGCGAGTAATTTTAGCCCAGGTTCAGGCTCCACCCGAACTACTCCGCCAATGGTTTGGTGTCGCAGACTATGGTTCGCTGAAAGTTGCCAAAAAACTTACCAATGTCTTCGACTTGTTTCTGTAGTATCTTGTTGTTTAAAAAATACGAATCCTTGCAACTTCTTAGTTGGAGGTTTAAGATCTCAGAATTCGTAGCGAGAATTTTCGACTGTTCTTCCTACAAAGTGATATTTTAAAGTTTATTTAGATCATTTCGAGCCAAGCTATTATAGAGCTGGGTTGGCACCGAGTTGGCTGAGTTTTTAGATTGTCAGAAGTGGCAGCTGTGTTAGTCACACGCCCTTAAAAAATACGGAAATAGTTTTTACATGATAAACACATGATCATACATCCAAAGGGCTGAAGCAATAATGAAAATAACAAACGTGATAATCAGAGTCTGTGCATACAAATGATTTTGGGAATTTAAAAGATTACAAAGTACTCAAATTACTGCAGTGCATAATGTATATTAAGATTACGTCTCTAATAGAATCCCCTGCCCCCTAGCCGGCCAAAGCTAGGGGAGCACCCCCCCCCCCCGCAACCCCAATAAATACATCCCTGAAGGCAACACATTGTACAGTTTGTTAGAGTAAAGTTAAAGTCCGTCGCGGTATTACGTACATCATCATTATCCTACCTGTAAATTTACTCCAGCCATACATGCCACGTCATTGATGTCGTCATCGTTACCACTAGCAACGAAAGGGAGTTACATTTTAGCATGCAAACAGCTTTCGTCTATTGTAAATCATTATCAATGATGATATAGCAATAAAAACTTTGAGTGCTGATTGGTTCATTCTCGTACCTCGTAACAGCGGATATCGATGACGTTGGTCTCGCTTTTGATTTATCCTGCGGTTGAGTTGCTGCGGCCAGCGGTTTTGCGGTACTAACAACAGGCGCCGCGGCTGCTTGAGAAGATATTACAACAATACCAGCTGAAATGAAAGAACGACATGTTTGATAAGAATGGCGAATTACTACCACCAGTAGAGAATCAGGGGAGATTAGGTCGACCGCCGTTCCTAGTTCCACCAGCCCTCCTAATTTCACCAGCTGTACCAATACTTACGTTTCGATGTTACCAGCTGTTTCTTAGGAAAGAGTTTTTGCAGAGCAGGATTTTGTTGAAGGATGTGTTGCTGTTGCTGCGGCGTAAGTTGAGAGAATGTATGTTGATTGAGAATAATTTGTTGTGGAGGTGCAGGTTTGATGCGCGGAGGGGGTTTGTTTACGACAGCTGGCACCTGAAATAAACAAGGAAAATGAGGCGAGGTATAAAAACCTTGAGCGAGTTTGGCCGACACCATCGCGCTGTCACAAGCAACAACGCAAACTGGCCTCTTGCAAGACACTTTAACAATGGCCCAGGCATAGGGCACAAATTTTCATGTCCAAAACACAATGACGTGTTTTAGATGTAAAAATCGAGCTTCCTGTGCTATTTCTGCTAGCAATGATAGCCGCAAAAGACATAAAATGCGACTTAGTTCCAAACTTGGCACTCTTCACCGTCTTGCTTTAGCGACACCCGCCTGCTCCATCGCTTTAACCACATTTAATGCCCACTTGTCTTCGTCTGACACATTCAGACATTGTAATGCTTCTTCTCTATGTGTTTTAGCCCAATTTTGTAGTATGTATTATATCATGCAATGCGATTTACACTTTTGTCGATCCGTTTAAGCCGTTTTGCTCATAGCAGAGGGGCGACATATGTAAAAAGACACACGCCTTTGAACCTTTTTTGAATTGACCATAACCAAAAATGTACAGTTTACCAGAATGCACTGTGGGGATCGTGCATGAAAAAAATGCTAATAGACTACACAAGAACATAAAACTCTCAGAAAAACAAAGAAAATAACCTCCTCCCTTATGCTTGTCCTTCAACAATTCAGACGTCAATTTCCTTTTTGAAACGATTTCCGACCGCAATGCATTCTGGTAAAATGTACACCCGCCATCTTTTTCGTTAAGGACAATTGAAATTACTCTGTATTTATTGAAAAAAATAACAAGCAAGAACAGTGTTGGACATTCAGCTAGTCATACTTTCTAAGTGTGTAAGCCTAAAATGTAATAAAAAAAGACACGTTTTTTTTTCAACCCCCACCACTAACTTCCCAACGAAAGGCCTTCCGCTTAAAACGTCGAATTCTGTTTTCATCGCTTTAGGTAATGAAGAACCAAACAAAGATGAAATCCAGGACTTTTTTACAGCAAATAGTTTTCATCAAATTCAAGGGTCTATAGCTAAATACACTACCCCATACCTGTCGATTAATTTGCGTCGATGGTAAGATAGTGGGTTGTGATTTGCTCACAGCTGCCACAGACTGCACAGGTTTCTGGACTTGCCGTACAGCTGAGGGATTCGTCGCCACTGCTGTACCTGGGTTTTTCACCATACGAAGAAACGGTAGTGTTGACTGAAACAAGATAAGAAACAAATAAGCATTGGGCAATATGCATATTAGACTAGCACTTGATCTAGGCAAAAAGAACAAAAACTTTTACTACAGCTAGAAAGAGAATACTAAAATTAGCAGAATTGCAAAGTTTGGTGGCGAAATGTTGTAAAATAAAGAAAATACAGCCCTGCAAAGTTTGCAAATTATGTATATATTTGTATTACGCGCGGGAAAAGTTACTATTTTCGCGGCAATTTTAGCTCAAAAATGGTAACTTTTTCCGCGCGTAATACAAATGTATACGAAATTTGCAAACTTTGCACGGCTATATTTTCCGTCCTTTACAACATTTCGCCACCAAACTTTTAAAACGCTCTTTCTAACCGTAGAAAAAGATTTTGTCCTTCCTGCAAATTGCCCATTTTGTAGCTTCTTGCTCAAAAACTGAAACACTGAAATTATCCCAGCGATTGAAAATGACCAAAACAAACGTAAACACCAAAATGACTGAAAAAGAATGATGTTTTCTTTCAATACTTGTTTAACAGGTTTTAACACTGTTCTGCTTCGGTCATTTCAGATATTATGTTCATTTTAGTGCAATGAGCAAGTCATTCAAGCCACCATCAAAACCTGGACAAGCATCTGCATTGCATTGTAGTTTGTCATGACTGTAAACCAAAGTTTGCCACTGTAGCAGATCAGATATACACACCTTTAAGAAGTTAACAAGGTTTGGTTGTGAAGGAGAATTCAAGGTTTTTTCAAGTTTTGCAGTAAAGTCTTCCTCTGTCAATTTGTTGTCCTTAATATGACAATAAAATGTGAACCACATGATAACTATAATTATGATACATATAAAATGTGTAATACTGAATTGAATTTCTAGGTGCCATGGTTTTAGCCAACTACCTGAAATGACAAAGTGAAAGTGGCAGGGTCATGGAATAGAAAATGACCTAATAGGGAAACAGGAAGAAAGGAAGGAAAGAACGGGGATAGAGAAAAAGGAAAAGAAGGGAGAAAGAGAAACAGGGAAAGAAGGGGAAAGAGAAAGAGGGAAAGAAGGAGGAAAGAGAAAGAGGGAAAGAAGGGGGAAGAGGAGAAGGAGAAAAGAAATTGGAAAAAGGGGGTAGAAAGCAAGAAAATGGAAGGAAGGGATGAAAGGGGAAAGAATTATGGAAAAGGAAAGGTGAAATTGTGAAAACAGAAAGAATGGGAAAAATATTCAAAAGTGAGAAAAACAATTACAACAAATAGAGAAACGATAAATTAAATGAGATATGAAATGAATGAAGAGAAATGAAGCTCAGGAAATGAATGCAGTAAGTAGTAACTACTTATTAACACTTATTCCTGAAAACATTTATTGGTAAATTCTAGGATCAGGACAGAAAGTAACCTTTCCAAATTTTGAGGGGTAGAGTGTGTAAAATTAACCCCTGTGGTAATTATATACAGCCCTGTTTCATTGGGAACTGCTAAGAACAGCCTTCCCTCAAAATGTCGGTTTTCACTTTATCTCTTCAGGTAGCCAAAAAAAGCTATACAGCTTTAATATAGAACTGATATAAAGCTCTATAAAACTGCACTACCTGCACTGGCAATGTTAGTTTTAGGGTGGTTAATGCAACGTAACATGTTCCTAGTTTAGAAAAATTTCAAAATACATAAAATTATACATGGTTGAAGTCAGCAGAAATATATACTGACACCAGGTATTTTCATACCTATTGCAACTGGACACACATATTGTCTCATTGGGTAACTCACCATCATATATACTTATTAAGGTACAGTGAGGCAATATGTTGTCACTTGTTCCGGTTCACCGAAACAGCACTTGCATCCAATCATAAAGCACAAGTGATTGGATGCAAATTGCTATATCCTGTAAGTTAAATGCTTGAAGTAGATTGATTGTTAAGACTTTTTACTCATAAGCTTGATGTACTGTAACTTGTTTCAACCTACATCTACACCAGGCCATAATCTTACCATTACAGCTTTTATAAGTTCATTAACAACTTTTCCGATCTCTTGCGATTGTGCAGTCGCAAGGGTTATTAACCTTGTAAAGAAGCTCTGAAGCTTCATGACTTGCTCTTTAACACGATTAACTTGAGCTTGAGCCGTGACAGAATTTTGTGCCGATGTCGTATTGCCATGCTGGGAAACAGAAATATTTCCTACTTCAGATTTATTTACTGCACCATGCGGCACATGATTGGCAACAACTTTGGGTTCACTTGTTATGACCATTGCATGGTTCTGGACAGGCTTTCCAGGTGTTGACGTATGCAAACGTAGGTTATTGTTTAATAAGGCAGGTGGTTGTTTTAATTGAGATTTTTGCTCCTGCTTAATTGCAATCCTTTGGGTCGACCCAGTTTGCTGCATATTATGAATTTGTGGCTGTGTAACTTTGTGAACTGTATTCTGTGGTGTGCTGGTCCTTGGTAACATTGCAGCTGACACTAGTCTGGGTGCATGAGGTAATTGGCCCCTCACTTGACCCATCATCAATGGGAGGCCAAGGCTGGTCGTTTGAACTGGTAAATAACCGCGATTCCCATTCTGTGGAGATAGTAAAGTTACCGTTTTAGGTGCCAGTGAAATGGCCGATGTTACGACAGGCCTCGGTGCGATGTTGATCGGTGTTGATGTGCTGGAACTAGAATTACTATTATACGTCGACTTCCCAGTAATAGTTGGTGAACCTGTTGCAGCATTTATATTGATAACTGTGGCTACACTTGAATTGTTACTTTGACTCGAATTGCTTGCGGCTGAAGACGAAGGGACTTGATTTGAGCGCTGTGAGTGGGATAAAGTGTTCGCCGTATTCGCACCGGATGAACTGCCACCCGATGGGGACGCTAACTGGCTTTCCAATGAGCCCACGAAAGCGCTCACGGCCTTTTCGTCGACTTCTGATCCAAGTATATCTTCGATGAACGACGACGCCATACTAAACACTACAATCTTGAACTATGCCATTAAAAACGCACACATCACATCATCATGGGATAGCTGTGCGCACGCATCCGACCTTCCACGTTTCTCATTGGTGGAATGTGATGTCGCCGTTCGGCAGGTACTGATGTCACGGGTATTTAATCCCGACCGGGCAATATTTTAACTTCTATTCCAATAAATAGTAATTCTGATCGAAACCTCTGTAAAAACTAAAAGCTAGGATTTTTGCGGTGTTATTCTGGTTGTATAGCCGTACCAGGCAAGCTGAAAAATATGCCTGACCATAGCTGGAATCGAACCTACAAAAATTGTGACAAAAAACGCACAAAAATTATTATTACACTGTAAAACTATGTATTCGTTTTAAAAACGTGGACAATCGAATTCATCATCAACACATATAAATAGTGATATAATATTACACACTTACAGTAAGAACCTCGTTCGAAGATAGGAAGTTAACGAACCAAAAAACGTATGTTCGTGTGTAAGCTAATCTCAAATACCACCGAAACCATTACACATGAAATGCTTTTCCTATAAATTACGGCCTAATTTGATTTCATGGTTGAATATTGGTGACACCAAGTTTCTTGCCAGAGAATGCTTGAGGAGAAAAGCATGCCTTTACATTGGCATTAGTAGGTGGCAAGACATTCGAGTCTTCTCGGATATAGGACGTTCAAATCGTAGTCGTAGATCCTTGTATAATGGGGTAAAACTGTGATGGGAAAATCCGATGGAAAATCAGGTCAGGCCACCAAAAGGCAAAACCTGACACTACTTTAAATAAATTATGCATCAAATATATCATAATCCGACAAGGTATCCCAAAGTGAAAGAGAGGGATATAATTTTACGTACAGTCACGAATGTACCGTGTTTTATCTCATAACGAATTTGGGCCTGGACTGGATCAAAGAACGGAACATTCGTGCACGTGAATCTAACCAAAGGACCGAAAAAACCGAAAACATCCCTGCGGAATATAATCTAAACTCTCCTGCCCGTGCACAACTCATTTTCCGGTTGCTCTATGTGCTATATCAAATTTCCGTATCTAAGTATAATAAATGGAACAGTTGAACGGCTTTCGCTGTTTGGTCATCCGCGCTTAACGGAAATGATTTTTTAAAGGCTCATCCCAAACTCGAAATTTCAATTCATAAAACAAGAATTCGGGGGATTCTTAATCATATTTTGATAGGCCAGAATTTCTATCATTAACTTGAGCATTCCGACATAATAAGTGCTACTCTGGTTTTTGTTAAATGAATGAAATCACCGAACAAAGATTACATAACAGATTATCTAAAGTCATTACCACTAACAATCGTTATGGTCAAAGGCTTTGTTTGGAAACCTGGCATATCAATGCGAGCCCTTGTGCCTTAAATAGGGATGACGGAAGTCATTTACCACAAGAGTATTTACATCTTGTTGGTAAATGACGTCACCTTGACAGCATATAAGGTCGTGAGTTTCAACATCAGACCACCCCTGATGAAGACACTAGACCGGAGTGTCGAAACGTTGGGTCGTGAATGTAATCTTTGTTCGGTGATTTCATTCATTTAACAAAAACCAGAGTAGCACTTATTATGTCGGATTATATACCTGGTTGCGATATAGTCACAAATTTCAACTTGAGCATTGTTGATGTCCTAATGACCACCAATATTTATCTCTGTTATTCCGCGTCACGAAACTAACAGGGGTGAATAGTATGAAGTCTAAGTTTTGTCTCGAAAAATTAAACTTCGTCTCTTCAAAGCAACAAAATATTCTAATTTTCATCTGATCAATGAGCAAGTATTTCTGTATTTAAGCCCCGATCAGACGAGAATTACTGTTGACGAGAACTCAGTAACCGGAGTTTGCATAAGAGTTGAAATTAAAGTTAAAAGCTAGTCAACATTATGAATATAAGTAATAAAATAATGTTCTCATGATTTGCACCATTTCTAACGAATTGATGGGGGGGGGGGGGGGGGAGATGATGGTTCGCTGACGAATCATCGAGACATTGATTACATCTTTGTTGCAATTTCAACAAGGGAAGAAATTGAAAGCGCGCCCCCCGAACATAAATGCTAACGCCCACTTCGAACAACAGATCCACTTTTCATCCAATATGGTAAGGTATCTTTCGTTACCTTTCTTTCTTTGTTAGGTATCCACCCTTTTCGAGGTTGACCGACGGGAGGTAACACGTGTAGCGTAATTCGAAACAGTCGGACAAACATTGCGTTTTCATTGTACTTGCGCATACAAATATTAAGTAGTTCGACTGCGAAAGAAAATGGTTAAACACTGTGCGTGGGGCACTTGCAATAGTGATTCGCGTTACCCAGAAAGATTAATAAATTCTGAAGGAAAATGTGTTCAATTTTACCATTTTCCATCTTTTAAAAAAGAGAAAATGCGACGAGAAGCATGTCTGAGCATGTTGTCGGGGCGACAATTTTGTTTGCACGAAACATTCTTATATCTGTGGATTGCACTTTATTGGTAATAATGGACCGACCGCCGAACATCCTGACCCTATTCCAGCTACTGCAAGCCGTGAAAAGGTTAGACAATACACACTCGTAAAAATATGCATTTGCTTATAGTGTTATTTACATATTTGACGACGCCATTTGCCTTTTATGATATACAGGCAAAGCGACTGAATAACAAACGAAACGCGCCAATAGAAAGAAAAAATATTTGCCCCAAAATAAGTAAGAAGAAAAAAAAATCTTCATACTGGGTCGAACTTTGCCCACATATAAATGCACTCCCACACTGAGTAATGGCTTTGTTAATAGAGATTCAACATATATATCCCTCTTCAAAAAGACGATAGTCATCAAATGCTTTGTATGCGGCAAGCCCTTCTTAATCATATTCTGTGGAACTGTACATAAGATGGTTGAAAATATCAAAAAGACCAAATGGCGGCGATGCGTTAAAATCATTTACATATACATATTCGTGCGCTGAAGATAGCGGATCTTCTATTTCAACTCCATGAATAATCAACTTGTTCTCCTCTTTTGATTTTGCATAGTCTAAGACAGGTATCAACATTTTTTCGACGGATTTCGCTATCTCAACTAATGCTGGTTTAAGATATCCAGTTACTGAAACGCCTCGCGCTTTTAAATATTGTTTCAAGTCAAAAGCGACATTTTCTCAAAATGATTGCGCTCCAAAGTACTATCCATGCTTTGATAGAATTTTAATTGCCCTTTTTTACTTTGCCTTTCTTTGTCTTTAAAAAGTAAATTTCGCTAAAATTATCGATAATCTACAGTTCCTCGTATACAAAAGTAATAACTCGACGTTTGTTGTTTGTCCGACTGTTTCGAATTACGTTACACGTGTTACCCCCCGTCGGTTAACCTCAAAAAGGGTGGAATCCACCCTTAATCCACCCTTGAGATTAGATTGCAATTAGATTTCGTGTTCAAGTCATTACTCCCGTCTTCGCGACACCTCGCTTTACAGACAGCGCGCATCTCTTACCTGAACTGTAAATTCAACCAACCCCTATGCTAGCACTAGCCATCATTTTACAAAAAATATTGATGTTCTTCATGAAATTGTAAACAAATGGTAGTAGTATGCAGGCAGTAAGTGATACACTGAAATAATGACAAAACGTGTGCAATTTTAAAGAAATAATCGAATGTTTTCCTCTTATCAAATTTACTTCCTTTGAACTCAAAATATTTGCAATGGAGATTTGAACCTATCTATTTGGTAATTCACACCAAAGCTTGCACCACTAGACCACTCGTTCATGCTTGAATCATTGAATGCTTGGGTAGTGAGAGGTACTAAATTATTGACTTTATCCCATTTTTAACTTCATTTTAAGCCAAAATATACGCAACTATCTGCAGCTGCTAGATTTGAACCAATTTAACTAGTAATTCTCACCAGTCTGTACCACTTCACCGCCCGTTCAATCTTGTCTTATTTGAATCAACCTTTAATGCTAATTCGCACAAGAGCCAGCTGTACCACGAGACTACTCGTTTATCCTTGTGTAGTGGGATGTAAAGTATTTTTTTTAAGCAATTCTTTACTTAATCAATTTAAGCCAAAACATGTGCAGCTGTCTGAAGCTAGATTAGAACCAATTTGTGGCAATTCACACCAAATTGAAGACGTGAATTGAATCGTTCATGATTTTGCATTGGGACGTAAATTATTGACTTTAACCAATTTTTGGCACTTCATTTAAAGCCGAAATATTTGCAAGTTTTTATTACGCGAGGGAAGTTTTTGCCATTATTTCTTACTCAAGTCTTTCTTCTACTTCTTTACTTCTAGTTTACTTTGTTAATTTGCCGGAAAAACACCTGTAAGGAGAGTTTTCGTAATTTTTATTTGCATGCTGATAAGCAAGGAAAGAAAAGACCCGTCGAGTTTTCATTGGCAACATCTTTTCTTCCGTGTAACTGTCTTCCGACTTGCCCACATCGTTTGACTTCAGTTTTGGGTGTATTGCACCGTCCAACGGAGGTGACAGATAGGTCCCTGATCCACCTAAAAAAAAACAAACCCAAAACAAGTCAAATTGGTCGGTGTAGGAAAACACTAGGTACTTTATTGCCTAGTGTTTTAAACTAATGGCTAGTTATTTAAGGCTCAACTTGACGTTGGTAAATAGGGACAGGCCTGTAGGGTTGGTGCATTGAAGACTTCTCGCCGTTATTATTTCTCTTCGTTGGAGAAGACAAGTTTGTCTTCCTTGAGAAATAGCGACGAGAAGACTTCTAGCCTATATTCGCGATATATATTTTGCCGATGCATTTTGATTTTGGCCGAACATTGTAAATTGCATAGAGATTGGGACTAGTTAAATCGGAGGGGGAGGGGGGAGGGGGAGAGAGGCATTTTTCGTTTGAATAAATTATCCCTCACCTTCCAGCATTATCATTCTATTAATTAGTTACATTCGATCCCTTTCTATTCGTGCATGCGCACCCAAATATCGAGTTTTGTTTGGAATATCATAATTTGACAAATTCCGAGCAGTTCTGATCCAGGTCTTAGATAGGAATAAAACTCGGTTACGGATACGCCATACGGACGGATGTGGTTGGGATAAAACACGAATGGAGGGACAAAGTGCGGTTGGGAATTTCTCCTTTCAGGTTCTATTATGGACAGTTAAAAGAAACTTTAACTATCTATGGTTTTACAAATTCCACATTTTCTCAAACGCGTTTTATCCCCCCCCCCTTCCCCCTCCTCCCTTAGGTTTTATCCACCATCCGCATTTTTTCATTTGGGGCATTTTGAAATATAGAATAATGTTATTAATAAATATGGCGCCGTTCACAAAAATTGAAACCGAGGAAAAAGTTAAAGAGGGGTTACAGACCGTTCTGCGCATCGGTTCTGCTCATAACAAAGGTGGGCCACCAAATATAAACATTGCCCAAATTTCACATTTTTCGAACTCTTTTTGAATTGAAACTCTGGTTTACATTCATAAATAAGCATAGCAAACCAGAAAAGTGTCAGATATTCATTTAGTAAGTCATATTTTACGAATATGGAATTTCAAAATGTAAAAGTGTCAGATATTCATTTAGTAAGTCATATTTTACGAATATGGAATTTCAAAATGTAAACAAAGCGTTTGTTTACATTACGGACTGTAACCCCTCTTTAAATGGCACGGCGAATGTTTTAGCGTATGGGTCTGATATAAAGGCATGATCTTTTGTGTTTTATGGCAAATCCAGAGATACAAGTAGGTTGACACATGTGCCAAATAACGTACTTGTCCTGTCATCGTTTCAGATAGTTATTTATAATTTCTATGGTTTCAAGAACGAAGTGACGTCATGGCCACGTTGCGGATGCCGGCCCTTGCTGTCGATGAAATGCAAATATTTCGTATTTAAATTGTTAATTGGGGCAAAACGAAACCACTTTATTGACAAGTATGGTTCACATTTTAACAAGAATGAGTTCAAGTAATGGAAAGTCTACGACCTCGTTTCGGTTCACCCCAGAAAACCACACGGAGAAGATACTGCAATCCATAACAGAAATGCGGAACGGGGAAATACTCATAGATGTTATTTTGCTTGTGGAAGGACGCCAATTTCCAGCGCACAAGAATGTTTTGGCTGCTTGCTCTGAATACTTCAAAGCAATGTTTTCCTTCGGGCACAGCGAGACAACAGTAAAGGTCGAAGGTGTAACAGCGAAAGCAATGGATCTTATTCTAGATTTTATGTACCAAGGGCAAATTGAAATCACCGAAGACAATCTCGAAGATATACTGGTCGCTTCTCGATTGTTGTTGCTTGAATCCGTTACTCAGGCATGTTGTAAGTTTACGCAAGACCGCATCAACGTGAATAATTGCTGGGGTATTCGCAACATTGCCGACAAATACTCCCTGGAGAAACTCTTTGACAAAGCACATACTTTTATCGAGGACAACTTCAGCGAGGCGAAGGGCTCGACCGAATTTCTGACGCTTCCTGTTGAACCCCTGACAGAACTTATGGCAGACGATGAATTAAATATCAGGGAAGACGAACTGGCGTCTGCAGTCTTGAAGTGGGTTGAGCACGACTTGGAAGGTCGTTATCAGTTCTTGGAAACTTTATTCAAACACTTGCGGATAGGTTATATTTCTGAAGTATATATAAGAAGTTTGGTTGAAAAGAATTTCATAGTATCAAATCACACTTACCTAATAGACCTTATAATGGCTGTCCGCAGTCAGGCAGACTCGCCGACCCTTGATAGCCTACTTCACCGCGAGGAGCTTACCAAGATGAATACGCCTCGGAAGTGGCAACGTATTGTGCCCATCCTCACAGCTGTTGGTGGCACTCAAACCTTGTTCTACAACACAGAGGAGAAGATATGGGTGTCCCTAGCTCCAATTACCACTCGGCACTGCCCTGGTCTTGCAAGCATCAAGTCCGAGATGTTTCTGGTCGGCGGAAGCCGCGAGTGGATACGTTTGGCAGATTGCTTAAGGTTCAGCCCAGAGCAAAACACATGGGAAGATATGGCATTAATGAATGTTGCACGCAGTAACATCGGCTTGGTTGTGCTGGAAGGATGTCTTTATTCTGTCGGAGGTTACGATGGCAACACCCCTACGAGGTTTGTATAAGACTCAGTTGGAGCTAGGAGCAAGAGATGTATATGGACCAGCTCTATCCCATCCAGCTTGTGCCTCAATGGAATTACAGTAATAATAGAATTTAGAAGTGGAAAAAACATAGTCTTTGAACAACTAACATGCTAAATGAACACAAAACCATAGGATGATTCACAACCCTTAATGGCACAAACAAAATTTCGATAAACTTTGAAGTTTTATTTACCACACAAATTGAAGTTCTGTTTAGTAAGGATCTGCTTGCATTGTGAGTGTATTGACTATTTTCACTGTACCAAAGTGTATCAAATCTTTTCAAAAAGTCTTGCTAAACCAAGGTTTCAAAATTCCTGCTTACTACAGTATGCACACAGCACACTTCTGTCAGTGGCACTTGTTCTCATTGGGGTTTTTTCCAGGTATGTCGAACGCTATGACCCAGCAAAAAATGAATGGTCGTTTGTGTCCTCGATGAACGACACAAGGGATGGAGCCTGTGTAGTAGCAGATGACAACAATATTTTTGCCATTACTGGGTTCGCCGGACAGTCATATTTGAGCACAATTGATGTCTATGACCCAAGCAAAAATGTCTGGACCACTCAAGGTATGCATACTCAAGGTGGAAAAATAAATTTCAGTGTAAAAATCTATGAGCAAATTTCCTTTTTAAAAATTTGAAAGAAATTTTAGTTTAAAATGGAAACACTGCTTGTAAAATACAAAATGGTCATGGCACTTTTATAATTAATAAATTTATCCATGCTTTTGATACAAAGTTATCATAGTTTTTGCCACTATGTTACTACTGGTTAATCTCCTTATAGGCTACACCCCTATTACCAATCCGCGACAAGATGCAATGTCGGCATGTGTTGATGGCAAGGTTTATGTGATTGGCGGTTACTGTAATGATAACTACATGTCATCAGGTGAAGTGTATGACATCGAGGACAATGTGTGGATGCCCATTGCTCCAATGTCTGTTGAACGAAACAAAGCCGGGTGCGCAGCTTTCAACAGGAAGATCTACATCTGTGGTGGGTGGGAGGGTAGTGGAAAGGTCCTCAACTCGGTCGAGGTCTATGACACAGAGACTGACTGTTGGACAGCACTGCCGCCACTGCCCACCCCGTCGGCCATGAGGGCTACCTTTGTGTACTTCCCCCGAAAACAAGTTGACAAACTTACCAAAAAGACGAGGCAAAAGAAACAGAAGCAAATTCATGCGGTGATCACAAGTGCACAATAATCAGCAAATTATTCTTTAGGTTGAGTTCAACCACTTCTGGTGGGTTGAAATTATCCAATCATATTATAGCAAAAAATAAACATGACTTAAAGCTAATTTACATTGTACAAAAGTCACATACCATTATTATTTGAACGTATCAAATTCAATGTGGAGTACTGTCATGACCCAGCTCCTTCAACCAAAATAGACATGATATTAGTTAACAATTAAAATAGTTCACATCCAGTAGTGCTAAGTTAAAAATGGGTCAGTACTTGGTTTCTGTTCACCAGCCTGACATATTAGCCCATCTAAGTTGCCAATAATTATCTCATTTCTCTTTGTTCACAGTAAACTTGATATAAATTTCACAGACTTAAGTATAATTCACATAGAATAAAGAGAAACCATCAATGGGCAAAAAATACCATGCCAGTTTGGTGGATAGGACTTGTGCTCACCCTAAAAATATGACCAAGGATCATTTATAATCGTTTTAATGTTACTTTTTCTCTTCAGCATTACTAATGCTACTAGACACTTCATGCTTGGCCATATTACATGTAAAATCATCTGTCATTGGCAGGGTCGCTTTACCGGGGGGGGGGGGGGGGGAGGTGTTGGCTTATGCTATCAAAAACATAGCGCTAAATTTGTAATGAGTTCATTTCATTAATATAGAACAGAGTAAATTTTTATATAGCTAACTAAATGCCCTGCAATACATAGGGATACTTTTTCTAACATTTAGATTTGAAACATTTAATGTATAAGAATATAATAATGTAAAGAAAATATTGTGTGAAAATATTGAAGCATAGCTGTGTTTTTTCCTTAGAACACAATGCAATTTGCAAGAAAAGAAAATAAAGTTACCAATTATATATTAACCATGTTCTTTTCATAATATTTTTTAATCACATTACTCTACGCACACCTTGAACAAGTCCTGATCCTGAGCAGGATTCAAAATCCAAAGCTTGCACTTTCTGGTTTTCGGAGAGTCGCTTTATAAACATTTGGTGTTGGCATGGTCTCCAAGTCTAATATGCTTATATACAGCTAGCCTGTTCACAGACCTAACTCTAAAAGAGTAAGGTCTGTTAAGACTTGAAGGATTACTTGTCCTGGCCGAGAGAAGAATGCTAACTATATTCTAGGTTTACATTGCAAATGTTTGCTTCTAGAGCAATTTATAGTAGAGATATTTTACAGGAAAAAATGGAATTGAAAATTTTCTTGATGTATTATATTATAATGTTGCATAAATTAATTCTTCAAAACTCGAGACTTAATTTATGCATGAACAAGAAATCTTTCAAGTATTCACAGACCTTAATCACTCTGATTTAGGTCTGTGCACAGGCTAATACACAGCTGGAACTTCCCGTATTTTCTTGCGCAGGATTCTGAACTCATATTACAAGAGAGAAAACACATTTGTAAATTTGTGAGTTTATTGTATGTAACTTGAGCATCTACATGACATGTAAAAATGATGTAGAAAAACTAGATCACTTGGTGATTAAAATAGTTGAGATAAAAATCCCACATGATCTTTAATCTAACTAGAATAAATTAGTAAATACGTACAGTGCACAAAAACGGTGCGGGTTTTTTTTTCGATTATATTAACATTTTGTGCGTCATATATTGTGAGTGCGTGAGTTAATCATTGTTAGCTTAATCGAAGATATTTATCAGCGCTTCAAAGAGCCACTGTATTAGTCTCGTGGAACTAAAATGACACCTTTCAATTTTGCTAAATTTCGTCAACACAAATAGAAATAGAAACATGAGGCAAAAACTCAATTAAATTTTTTACTGTATTATATTTTTTGGGCTCATACTGACGTGTGCCACAAAAAATGCTTTTAAATATCTTCGATTGTAAGGGAAGTCAAATACATTGTGTTAGTAAGCCAGCTAGCTAACAGATTTTTCTATAAAAATACGTGTTTAAAAAATCCTACAAACTCTTTGACGCGGGTGCCATTTCGTTCTCTGAGTTCTTCTCTCAGTCAGTCACTGAAAGAAACAAAGAAAAGTTAAAATATTGTCAAAAGGTAAAGTAGTACATACTACATGTATTTCAACGTTTCGTTTGGCCAGCTGTGGCCAGTTGTTCAAACAGAGTTGCAAAAAGCGTTCAACCTTCCTCCGAGCAAACTTTCAAAGTTTGTAAACCTTCCTCAAAATGTTGTAAAGTTGGACTTTGCAAACCGAAGATCGGAATATATCTTGAGAATGAATCACTATTTTTTTCAGAAAGAAGGCATCATCTATTACTTTTTTGTCATGTTAGTGTTTAGGATACATTATGTAGTGTGTTGGCATAAAACCTTCCTCACTGACTGACCGTTTTGCGAACTTTCCTCACGGTGATACCCGCATACCCGCCGCTTTTTGCAACTTTGTGTCCAAAAGCCACAAAGCTTAACCCTGGGTAAGCGTAAAATTTGAAGCTAATATCAGAGGAGCTTGTTTATAAAGGCTCTACAACTTGTCTCGCAACGAATATATTTTAAGAATTGGAGTTTCATGATCAGGGATGTTACACAGTGCAACGTTTCTTGCAACTTGTCTCGCAATCTCAGCAGAGGCTGGGATCTATTTTTTAACCGAGAGTTTCTATTGGCTGCTCGACAGAAATATTGCGAGACAAGTTGCAAGTGGAATGTTACACTGTGCAAGGACAATCGTTGCGATAAGTAGAACCTGGTTCTACTTCGTTACACTGTGCAGCTTGCGACACAAGTTGCACAGTGTAACAGTTTGGAAATATTTCTACAGAAATCTTTTCTGGATCAATGGTAGTTTCGGCACCTGAAGTATGGATATAAACATGTGAAGAAATAAAGAAAATAAAACGGTGCGTTAAAATTTAACCCAGGTTTGGCATCAGGGGTCACAAGTTGTTCAAAGCTGGGTTAGTGCTAACTCTGGGGCAGTGTCAGGCCATTTTAAGTAATTCTTGCACCTGCGAATTTTGCACAAAACTAAAAAATAATGACTGTAAACACAAAATAAATCGATAACAAATGCAAAAAGTTTGTATAGGAGTACGGATGGTCAAGATTAATCGAGGATTGAGTTGGATTGTATTTGACATCTTGAAAAGTTCTTGGCAAACCGCTTTTCAAGTTTTGTCAAATTTTTGAGAGATATTGTTTAAAATTGTATGTTGAAGCTTAATCTGATTAATATTACCCATATATTGTTGCAAATAAATTGGAATAAACTTCACTTCAGTTTTTGACGTTTTCCGAATACAGGACATTTTTGGTAAAAAGTGGCCTGACACTGCTCCTTTACCCACTGTGTTACATATCTGTATTTTTACACCAGTGTTTCTTTAACAATTTCAAAAACCAAAGCTACTACTGATCCGAACAAGATTTCTGAAGAAACATTTCCAAGCTTTTGAACAAGCTGTCGGGGAATTTTGAATCCAGTTGAATTTTCTTTTTTAAACAAACGACCCTAAGGTTATAAACATAATTGCACTTACCCTCAAGATGATAGACATATCCCGAGTTGTCTAATGCATACTGGCCGATCAGACCGGATGTGATCATGCTAAATCTACCATGGAGATCCAACTTCATCCATTGGTTGCCATAGGGATGCACGTCATCAACCCCTTTTCGATACCAGATCTCTCCACCTTGAGTGACGGCCCAGAGAATTCCGTGAGCCCCGCTCTCAATGTACATCAAATTTTTCGGCGGTGTCACAGACACCCAGCTTCTACCTTGGCAGTAGTCTGCCGTCACACCCATCCTGAAGAGGACCTTGTTATCATCCGTGATCGCCCAGCAACCGCGATATCCACAAGTCACCCTCTTAAAGGATCCCTCAATTCGCTTCCAATGCAATCCCGTAGGCAGGCCTCTCTGAATACCACTTCGGCATCGTAGCTCCTTTTGGCTATCGATTCCATACACGACACCCTTCTCCCCAGAATCAACTTGCTTGAAGTAACCGCTGACCGGTTTCCACCTCATGCCCGTTGGGTTAAGCTTGCTTATACCCGCACGGTAGAACACCTGACCGTCGCCTTTGACTGCCCACACGCCCGCTTCACCTGACGAGATGCTCTTAAAGGTACCGCTGACCGGGACCCACGAATCACGGAGGTAGACCTGCGGTTGACCAGCCGGGCTTATTCCCCACAAAGCATTTGCAAGGCCCGTGTCAATCTGTTTCATCTGCAAGCCAGGGAGTTTCTTCCAATTATACAAAACCGGCCTTTCTATTGAAGGAAAACGGAGTTCTTTAAGACACATATCTTTATTTTATGCTATAGCAGGGCTAGTATAAATAAAATGACCAGGTAAATACTAACGGATATGAGAGGTAGTAAGGCCAAAATTCTAGTGAGAAAACAGATACGAAACGCAAAATACGATGAGGATATGATGGCGATAGATTTCAGTGAGAAAACCCTGAATGTGTGGGAGAAACTGAGAAAGGTAGCTGCGGAAACATTGTTTCTTATCAATGTTTGTCACGTCTCCCAGTGTGGCAAACAAAGAAAAAATTTAGTGGGAAACATTAGCTTGCACAAATCTTAAAATTGGAAGACAAATTTTCACGTGCAAGAAACATATGTGCATGGACAACCCGCGAACAAGTGGAAATAAAGCTTGTGCTACCGAGTTACTGAATTGTTTGGGAAGCATTTTTGCTTTCCTTTGCTTTCGAAACAAATGTGGTTTCCATAACAATGTCTCCTGAGGTAGACAAACAGGAAAACACTGAAAGCCAGATAAAATACATAATGTTACCTAATTTGTACTGAGTAGTAACTGCGAAATTTAAGCAAGGAAATTCATTTATTGACCACTTACACTGGGGATGAGTGACAGGAAAATACTTACTGTGTTCACAGTTCTTCCCAGTGTATTCGTCAAGGCATTTACATTTATACGTGTGACCGCTGTTCACACATTGACCTCCATTGCGGCACGGCGACGACGTACAGTGATTGGCTGGTTCTAAAATACCAAAGAAAACATGACGTCAAGGCGTGTAGAGAACAAAGAAAGTTCGTGCCGAAGAAACACGTGCCGAAGAAACACGTGCCGAAGAAACACGTGCCGAAGTCGAGGTTAAAGTCGAAAATTAAGACGAAAAGTGGCTGCAGCATATCCATAAAAATAGATACAGATGCACAGTATGTCACGCGAATCATGTCTCCACTTTTTACTGAGCGTCTCATTCGAAATCCGCCATATTGTATTTGCTTCTCATGTAACGAGCTCTTGATCGCGCAAGATTCCTTGCCACAGGAGATTGGGACGAGCCAAAATGTCCTTCGAAATCCACTATTTTGTGGGGACAAATTTTTTACTGAGGAAAGATAGCAACATGCATTCTATGTCCATTATTTCCATAAGTTTACCACTCAGATATAAAATGCAGAGTAAGCTCTTACTATTACAGGACCCAAGATAAAACACTGATCATGACGTCTACCTTGAGTTTTTCATTTTACCACCACCTACGATACTTACCATTTCCGCACACGTGTTTCCTGTAAGCATTTCCTTGATCTGTCACCACGAACAATCCCGGTCGGCCAACGGTCACGTGACTAAACCCAACGCTTCCGACTCGTTTCCAGCCCTTGCCGGTGGGGTGGTCCTTGCTGACGCGTACACGATGCCAGAGGGTCGTCGTCGGATTAGTAGCCCACAGTTCCCCGTGATCGCCGACCTCGAACTGACTTATACTGCCGCTGATCTTTTCCCACGTGGTACCCTGACAATGATACTGGGATACGCCATCGCGGAACCACAAGGTCTTGCCATCGCCGGCCCAGCAGCCGTAACTGCCACAGCTGACGTAGGCCATCTTTGCCGGAGCATCGACGGTTCGCCAAAATTTACCTGCACGCGAAAAGTACATTCGTCAGTCGCGATTGAAATTTGAGAAAAGAGTTAAGCCAAGTGTAACAAATCTGAGGTCTTGTGTAGGGAAACTTTATAACAAACTTACTTGCAGGGAGGTTGGTTGGGGATTAACGCACCGAGGGGTCTGACAGCTGTTCGAACCTACCGAGCGAAGCGAGGTAGGTTCGGACAGCTGTCAGACCCCGAGGTGCGTTAATCCCCAACCAACCGAACCTGCAAGTTAGTTGGGTTTTTATCCCATACTAGACTTATCTTCTTGTGTTGTTTTCCGATTCTCGCCGAGTCGCCGATGTATTTTGTCAACATTTTCTCTTCTTAAACTTATTGGTCTCTTAATATTTCTTTATCAGGCTCTCTATTGTCTTTAGTTTACAATTTTCCGTTTCTTTTTGCTTGGTTTCTGTGACGTCTTTAGCCCAAAAATGTTCTTTAAAGTGTAGGTTTAATCATTAGCTAAATTTTGTTCGCCATTGTTGTTGAGCAGTTTGAGGCGGACGGCAGCGTAAGCAACAAGCAGGTAAGTTCGGGTTTTTGTAACCAATCAGAAAGCCGGTTTTATCGATAAAGAGAAAAGCGGGTAAGTTCGGAAAAGCAGGTTAGTTCGAAAAAAACTTACCTGCTGAGAACCAATCAGAAGCCCGCTTTCATGACACATATGGGATAATAACTGAAACCCTGGGAAACCTGCATTGTTATTATTATTATCATTATTATTATATTTAACCGGGATACCCACATCACCATAGCGCTTTTCAGTGGGTCCTGCATTTATAAATTACATCAATACAGTTACATAAAACATAGAACAGTTCTACATTAGATATACACTACATTGCATATCATTAGAAAGCTCATTCACTTCGAATCAACCACAAATGATGGCTAGTTTGGTCAATGGACAATTTGCATAATAAACTAACATTCGATCTAGGCAAAAAGAACAAAATATTTTACTACAGTCAGAAAGAGCATCTTAAAATTAGTAGAATTGCGTATTTTACAACATTTCGCCACCAAGCTTTGCAATTCTACTAATTTTAAGATGCTCTTTCTGATTGTAGTAAAATATTTTGTTCTTTTTGCCTAGATCGAATGTTAGTCTATTATGCAAACTGTGTATTGTTTTCGATAATAACAGCAGAATCCAACATTCAGCTACTGGTTGTTTAGATAAGTACCATATTACGTGATCTTTATTGAACCATAAGAAGTCCTCTTCAATACTAACCTTGTGGTTTGTCATAAGTTATCTTATTTCTACATCGCACTGCTCCGTTTTTGGCAACCCCATACACCACACCATAAGGGCCAGAATCCACCTGCTTAAAGTTGCGACCAGACACTCTCTTCCATCCAGTTCCTTTAGGGTTCCGTGGGGTGACTCCTTCTCTGAAGTAAGCGCGACCGCCTCTGCCCACGCTCCAGACCCCAGCTTGGCCTGCGCTGACATGTTTCATCTTTCCCTCGACTGCAGTCATGTTTCGGCCTTCGACTAAGAAGACGTCATGGTTTGTACCCACCGCCCACACGGATGAAGTCATACCGGTATCGATCGATTGCATGTTGCTTGAGATGTATATCCAGGGTAAGGTCTCCGGGGAGACACCTGCGTGTTAAAATAAACATTGTAATAGTGTTTTCAACGGTGGTGGTTAAGTGTGGAAAAGATAGAAAGACGGTAGGTGGTATTGGATGGTTAGATGTGGAAGCGATGGTCAAGAGAGAAAGACGTGGTTATAGAAGAATGGTGTGTATTAGTTGGGGAAATATGGGTAGGTTAGAAGGGTAGGTAGGGTAAATCAGTTGGGAAGATGGGTAGAATGAAGAGATGAGTAGGTGGAAAAAGTGGTTGAGTAAGAAGTGGATAGGTTGGCGGAAGAAGGGTAGGCTGGGTAAGTGACGAAAGAGCGGTTAAGGTGAAAAGAATGAAGGTGGGAAAGCGATTGGTGGGTTAGAAAAAGAGCGTGGAGTAGGGGAAAAAGAATTGTGGGGTAGGTGAACAGGGTAGAACATTGGTGAGAGATGGGGTTGTGGGAAAGAGATGGGTGAGTAAAAATATGGTTCAATGAACAAGAGGTATATTGGGTAGAGATGGGAGGTGGGAACAGAAAAATGTGGGTAAAAAATGTGGTTGGGTGGGGAAGAAAGTAGCTGTAAGTTAGAAAGTGTCGAATAGCGAGGGTAAGGAAGAAGTACGATGTTTGAAATGGACAAGTAGATTGGGAACAGGGAAAATATAAAAAGGTTTCGAACTTACATTCGGTACAAAGACGTCCAGTGTAACCAGTTGGACATTTGCAGGTGAAGGACTTATCGCCAGCGATACACTGACCTCCAGTGCGACAGGGATTGGGGTCACAATAATCTTTCACTGTCGAAGAAAAAGAATCATGTTAGTAATTATCAATAGGACAATTAATAAGTAAAAGTAATCTTTCATATAGGCCCGTAATTGCACGAGCACCTACCCATATCGCAAGTTGATTTCGTAATCTTATTGACAATGTGATCTAAGCCATGGAAACTTGTGGTGAACACGAGAGATTTATCGGCTACGATTGCATGAAGGTTGTCGATGAACCTGTTAATATTCGACTTAGTTCCTGCGGCGATGCCAATAATTTGAACACCCGCCCGTTTCAATGCAGTGGTCTCTTGCAAGGCTTCTATTTGGTCGTCAGCCTTCCCATCTGTGATGATGATGATCACTTTGGGTACACCATCTCGATTCTTCCTTGGACGTCCGAATATCTACCAGAAATAATTGAGTAATTATATATACGTGTAGCCAGTCCCAACACTTACATCTACACATAGTTTGAAGAAAGAGCACACATATATACTAGGAAACATAATGTTTCCGCAACACAATGTTTCCCAAGATGGCAAACTGGGAAATACTGATAGGAAACATAATGTCTTCGAAACAATGTTTCCCAACGCGGGCAAATGGGAAACATTGATAAGAAAAATGGAGGTTCAGCAACAGGATTTCCCGAGATGGACACATAGGAAAACATTTTGATTTGATAGGAATCACAATGTTTCCGCAACAATGCTTCTTAGTTTGGCTGGAATTTACTGCCGGAAAGGTGCCCAAATGGTACGTCGTAAAATTACCTGTACTCTAGCTTTTCTGAGTGCATCTCCCAAGTACGTCTTTCCCCGTTGATACTTCATGGAGCTGATGTGCTTCTTAATATCAACGGCATTGTTATATTTGTCCAGGTCAAACTCGACCTTAGTACTCCAAGGCGAGCTGAACTGAAGCAAAGCAACATTCGTCCCGTCTTTGGAGACGTTGAAGCGGGAGACAAGATCTCGGAGGAACTTTCGAACTTGTCTGAAATGGCGTTTTGTTATGCTTCCTGAACCATCGACCAGAAGAAGCACGTCCGCGGACTTCATGCATTTCACTGGAGGAATTTCTACGAGAAAAAGAGGTTGGATATGAGAAAGGATAAGAGAGGATCCTTAAAGGGTGATATTTTGTAGAAACCACAAATTATTCTCCCGTGTGCTTCGAGATAAGAATCAATATTAAAAACGTACCTTTTTCACAGTTTTCACCCTCAAATTCTGGGCCACATTCACATGCGTAGGCGTTGATTCCATGTGTACAGGTGCCATTATTCTTGCAAGGCATCGACTTGCATTCGTCAACGTCTGAAATATTGAGAGAAAAATACACATATTTCATTGACCACAATATTGTTTCCTAACTCATTGCTTACAGTACTAATCATCACCGAAACCATCTCGATTTAAAGCAACTATATCATCATTAAAAGCCACGGCCAGCCGACAATTTAAGAAAATATAAAAAGAAACAAATTCTGAAGAACAGAGTCATCTTGTAATTCAATACATAGTAAAAACAAGTCAAGCATTTGAGAACGTAAATTTTCGACTTTATTTCAAATTCATCATCAGTGAGATTTACAGTCTCAACTGCTTGTCTTTTTTCAATTCATATTTTAAATTACAAGATATTCTTCTGAATTTGTTTGATTTTATACCATCATACCATTTTTATACCATTGTTAACGTTAACATTATTATCATAATAACCATTTACATCATACTGCATATGTTCACCACCACTAACGGCTACCAACTAAAGACGTACAACCGCATCAGTTGTTGCTGGCCAACAAGCAAGTTGCTACGAGTCTGCTCACAAGCTGTCGATAATTTACGTTCGCAATGTTTGTTACAATTTGTTGGAGCGACTTTGGTACAAACTTTATTATGTTCTAATGAGAATGACATAGTCATGATGAAATAATATTGCAATAGCATCGTATTGTCAACTTTGTGACAATCTTGTTACAACAGGTCTCTATCAGAGTTGCACCAAACTTGTTGACAACTTGGGACAAGCAGTTTGAACAAAACACACAGTGCTGCCGGCTTGCTGACAGATTTGCAAAAAGGTTTGTACCAAGATCATCATCGCCACTACTACCATGAACACCAACACCATAATCACTAAGAACACCACTATCACAGAACTACCCTCAATAATCACCACTACGTCAATCAATAACCATCAACATATTCCTGTAAAACATACCTGTTTCGCAGTTTTTGCCGTCATATCCTTGAATGCATTTGCATGTGTACGAATTGATTCCATCGATACAGGTGGCGTTGTGTTTGCAGGGAGACGGCTTACACTCGTCTACATCTAAAATACCACAAGGAAAACGTACATAGCATCGTAGACCAAAATGCCACAAACTCCAAAGAATTTTATAATTTTAAGATTTGAGGCAAGTTTGCCATCAAGTTGCATCAAAACAGACGTGGTACAACTTAACATTTGCAGATTCACTGCGAGTTGTTGAAAAAACCTGCATCAATAACAACAAAGCTTTTACACTAACCTGTTTCGCAATGCTTTCCCACAAAACCGGCCGCACAATTGCAAGTGTAGGAATTGATCCCATCATTGCAAGTGGCTCCGTTCTTGCACTCACTGCCGAAGCAGTCATCGATATCTGTTTAGAAATAAAAACACATTGTACTTAATACACAAAGAATGGCACTCATGGAACATATGAGCGCTTTGCGTTAACACTGGATCGATCAGGCAGATAAAATTATAAAATGTAACAAAAAAATTCTTAGACTTGGGGTTTTGTATCAGGTCTTTCAATGAATACAGAACAGGAATTAGGTCAGTAGCCGTTTAGTCGTTAGATGCATGGAAAGCACTTACACACAATCGCCACATCTTCACCGCTACCACCAATCACACAGGCCTAATATATTCACAATCGCTAACAGTGCAAGCACACCAACACCATCTTTATAAGCAGCGCATGAAATCCGCCAATATCAAGCACCATCACCGTAACATTCATCACCATCATACAGCTTAAACAATTAAAACATAACTACCATACCGTGTTTACAATGTTTCCCAGTATATCCGGGTGGACATTGGCAGTGATACGAGTTTTCTCCATCAATACACTCTCCTCCATTTTGACACGGATTGCCTTCACAGTCGTTAATGTCTAGAAAACAACAAACAAACATATTAAACAAGCTAACATCGCGCTGCAAGCAATATTATTGCATGTATAATATAACAGCTTATTGCAAAAGTCAACCAAGTGAGAATTTCAAAAGATTTTAAACCAAATTCCCAACGGTGGAGAAGTGCGATTTCGACTGATTCGTATTTGCTCAATTTTTCTTCCAATTTTACAAGAATGATGACATTGTAAAGCTGGAAGTCTGGTCTTTCCATCTGCGAAAGAATTTCTCTATAGTGAATATTGAGCTCCCTAGAGTACTCCAAATTAAATTTCGACTACATTTTTTCAAACATCCAGTACTACAATAACGACACTCGCTACGTTAGTTCGAAATAAATGACTTTACCTGTCTCGCAGTTCTGTCCAGTGAAACCGTCTTTACAGACACACATGTAAGAAGAAACTGATTGATCAGCGAATTCTGCGCTTTCATCTTCAACTACGCTCGGAAAGCAATCGCCACCGTTAAGACATGGGTCTGCATCACATGGGTCTACGACTAAATAAAGATAAAGTTATTATTAAAAAAATCTTCATGAGGTAAGCCTGTCCCTATAACGACAGTACATACATTTGTATGATGGGGCGTTAATCAGCCAGGATAACTGTTTTAGAGAGAAGAGCTTAGATTGTATTTAAAAAATGTGTTATCCGTAGTAGAGATGAGACACATCACGGTCCACACAAAAGCCCAAAGCAAAAGTTAACACAAAAGACAAACCAAAGAAATGAAGCGAAGCGTGCGGCATAAACATCGACATAAGTAGAAGCATAAGGATAAGCCTACGAGCATAAACTATGGTAGAACAAAAGCATATTCAAAAGAAAATTCTTTCCGATTTGTCTAGTTCGTAAACTTCTGAGAAAAAGTTACTCTATGTTATGCTGCTTATACTTATGTCGCCAATGAGCACCAGGCTATAAGGAGGTATGCACTGTGTGATAGAGGTGTCCTTATCAGAGAGTTTACCGTATCAACCAAATGCTCGTGTTAGAAAGCATATTAGACAGGCATCCATATTAGATAGGCGTATTTATGGAATCATAATTAGAACATGTTTATGAGATGTTGTTTTGAGACGTTTTCACAACAGACAAACAAAACGATATCAACTTAATCGCAAAATGTTTTTGTCCATAGACGAGGTTTATGCTGGTTTTCGGTAAAATACGCCAAGATGTCTTGAGTATCTCAAAATGAAGAGGCATCGTGTGCACATATAGCCTTAAGCACGCAGCATTACAACAAAATGTCATACTTGTTTCACAAAGTTTCCCAGTGTAACCAGCGGGGCAGATACAGACATATTTCGAATCGTAAGCATCGTTCATCTCCAGCTCCTTGCTCTCGTCTTCAACTGCGTCAATCAAACACTTCCCACTGTTTTTACAAGGGTTCGGAGTGCATACGTCAGTTTCTAAAAAGAACATTCGCCTCAAAAGTTACCACTCAAATTCTACGCATACTCGATTGTAAAGACGATCCAGCTGCTCTGGGGACTAAATAAAACGCTCCAAATTACAGACGTGAAAACAAGCCCGCTGGAAGTTGCAAAACGTTTGTTCGCAAGAGACTTAGATTAGCAAATTGTTAATCAAAATAGTTGCCAAAAGCCGGTAAAACTGACAACCTAATGCAACATCGACAACATCGTTTTTTGGATGGGCAGACGTGGAGCAAAATGCTGCGGCTTGGTTGAATCGTAGGCCTACACAAACTCAACTTACGTTTTTCACAATGCTTTCCTTCGTAGCCCTTGTCACACTTGCAAGTATACGAGTTCACACCATCGATGCATTTCCCATTAGGTTGGCAAGGTTGAGTGCCGCATTCATCTATGTCTAAAGAAGAATATCGAACGATTACTTTCCGTATTATTTGGCTATCTCTATTATTTAACCTTAATAAAGCATTAGCACTACAGTTTGGTTGAGGATAAATCAGTTCTGATGATCTTGTGGCACTTCACTCAATGTTGAATAATTTCTGAATGATAAATGTCTCTTAACTCGAGTGGAAATTATACACACGTCAAAATTCAAGCCGGTAGCAGGTAAAAACAATCCATACATACATACATTTACCCTTAAGAAAGTCTCACAATTACCTTTACAAATCTCCTTTTCGACTTTCTTAATGACCTTTCCCAGCGAGCTGAAACTGCCTGCAGTAAACACGTGTTCCTCCTTGGGGTCGCTAGCAACGGCGTGCAATTGCTTCACATCCAAATAAGGACCGACTCCAACAGCCATGACGCGTACATCCATGTCATGTAATGCCTTGGCTGGCCCGGTCACATCATCTTTTGACTTGCCATCTGTGAGGACAACGAGGACACGCGGGACACCTGGTCTTGAATGCGAATACAGATCCCCTAATACTCCTTGTAATCCGTTACCCAATAGGGTCCCTGCTGATGGGTATGCAACGGAATCGATGGCCTGAAAAGAGGTTATTGTTGATGTTACTTCGATTGTTCTTCCAATGTTGGCAGTTAGGGCTTGTTGATAGTAGGATAGTTTTGTGCGTACGACAGACTTAGAAATTTCGACAACAGACGAGGAACATTTGTCCGGGGTGGGTGGTAAGAAAGAGAAATAGCGCTATCTACCGGATGGTGATTTTATAAACTTTCCAAACATGTTCATGAGTTTGCAAGTTTAAACAAACTAAAATATCTCAAATTAGAGGAAAGGAAATGAAAAACTGCAAAAGAAATTGTTATGTATTTTAAAAAGTTTTTCCAATAACAAATTTCCTGACATATACACTGTAAATGGAAATGTAGAGCAAAATACTGCAAAGAATAAATATTTACCTTGACAACATTCGCTTTATCGCTGTATTTATCAAACTTGAAGATTGTGTTAACGTCGGTACTAAAGACAGCCATGCCGACGCGAACCTCGGATTTTGAAATGCGGAAGGTCTGGACAATGCTCTTAACAAACTCCAGCGAGTTCTTGAAGTTGGTTTTGTTTGGAGTATTTATGCTTTCTGAACCGTCGACCAAGAAGCCAAGTTCCACCCGTTTACCACAAACCTCTGAACAAACAAGAACGTTGTATTGTAAATGACCAATACCGATTCACATATTAGGCGGTCAAAAGGAGAGCAAAGACAGCATTTAACTCTGACTTTAAGTTATCAAATAGAAACATACCAATCTCGCAGTTCTTTCCAGTATACCGTGGCGTGCAATCGCATTTGTACGCGTTTACTTGGTCCACACATGTTCCGCCGTTGACACAGGGAGACGATTTGCATTCGTCAATATCTGAAGGAAAATTTGAGTTAGATTATCAAAATTTTGGACAGAAAGCAGGATACTACAGTCTGATTCACAAAAAGCTTTAATTAGCCATTCTAAATAGCTTGGTCAGCACTTACTTTTTTCACAGTTCTTTCCAGTAAAACCGTCCTTACACTTGCAAGTATAGGAGTTCACGCCGTCTTCACATGTCGCGCCATTTTTACACGGTGCGGACACGCATTCATCAATATCTGAACATAATGAGAGATGAAACAAGCTACAGGTTAGCACCGCATAATGTATTTATTGTTTTGTATTAATGATGGTACGTGCTGGTGTTTGATTGTGGTTTGTAGGTTGTCGTGGGATAATGAGCTACAGTAACGTGGCTTACCTTCTTCGCATTTTTTCCCTCGGTAACCTTCGACACATTGACAAGTATAAGCATTGATGCCATCCACACAAGTAGCGCCATTCAAACATGGAGAACTCTTACATTCGTCGATATCTACAACAAAGTAAATCGTTTATTAAGACGGTACTGACTACGACTCACAAAGACGAACAAAACGTCTAGACTGTCATTTTTGCCATGACAGATACAACTAGAATTCGTTTGGTACCAACTCGCGCATACCCTAAAACACACACACACAGCTAATCAGCAAGACAGTTTCACCAAGATGCATCAAGTCTGTTTTAAACCAGGCTTATCGCAACTTGTCATTTGCAGACTTGTTACATCTTCTTGAAACAACTTGCAGCAAGCCTGTGGATAACATAGTTTGACAGTTAACTTGCAACAATCTGTTAACAACTTTCAACGGATCCTGATATCAGTTTGTTGATACCAAGTCTGTTGCACGATACCAACACACTTGTCGCAACGGTTTTTTCCGCGTTTTTTTCCACGAAGCAGGTTAATGATCGGCGAGTGTATATCACGTGATAGAAAACATGTTCGACACTCCCTCTTACTTTTCTCGCAGTGCTTCCCGGTGTAACCAGCATTGCATTCACATGTGTAACTATTCACGCCATCGATGCATTGACCATTCGGATCACATGGTTTACTGGCACATTCATCAATATCTGAAAAACAAAGGCATCGCGGGAAACTGTGAGCTTGACTATCACACATAGAGTCAATGATTAAAGAGGTTGAGATACCCCGGTACCAGTAAGGGTAGCGTGATCCCCCCGGTATCTGCATGTTTGATAATATCTTTTCTTTTTGTTGAGATAGGCAATGCTATTTTGCGAAAAAAAACACACATAGCGACCAGGACTAAATACAAAAATATTGATGCAAATTTCATGAACAAAATAACTCTACCAGTACCGCTTTATCAACTACTGGGGTTGGTTGTGCGAAATGTGAATAGAGCTATTCACCAGATAGTGATTCCGCAGAGCACTTTTTATCTCTTGCGAGTTCCATATCCCTGGTGTCATTGCTTTTTATGCCTTTTTGGAGCAGTTGAAAAAACTACTATTCACAGGATAGTACAAACGACTCATATACACTAAAGTTGAGGACATAAGGTGAAGCAATTACTTAACAAAGGTAAACGGGTCACAGGAGATAAAGATCCAGATATTAATTTTGTTTAATGCCATGCACAAGTCGGGCTTGTCGTAAGAAAAGTACTGGCTGTTGATCGTTGAGTGAAAAAGCGGATGATGTAGTTTTATTACCTTGTTCGCAATGTTTTCCAGCGTATCCCGGAGCACAGTTGCATTCGTACGAGTTGATCCCGTCAATACACGTTGCTCCATTTTTACATGGTTGAGAATTACATTCGTTCACGTCTGAAATGAAACAATTCAATATATCACTGGGAATTTGTACTGAATAATTAGGAAATACACTAAAGAGAGTTTATAAAGATTACAAAAGTGATGGTGTTTTAAAATCACGCTTACTTGTCTCACAGTTATCTCCAATGAAACCTGGTTTACATTTACATTCATATGAGTTAATCTGATCGACACAAGTACCCATATTTTTACACGGTTGAGGTTTGCATTCATCAATATCTGCATCAGAAAAGAAATTCACAATATATAAAGTAAAACACCTGCATCAGAACAACCTTACATTGATACTACATTGACTCAGCAGCGAAGCCAGCCCGACAATTTGGTCATGCTATGTAAATTTAAATCACTATCATTATTCATTTCTTTAGAAATTCATTCCTTAGACGGTCAAAAACACAGAAAAATTTGCATTTGCATGACCAAATGTCGGACTGGCTTCGCTACTGCATTGAATGCTCTGACTGGAGCATTACTTGATGATACTATACATGTATCTGAGCTGGATGGGTTTAAAGGTTGGTTTCCTCAATACGAGTAATTCAATGTTTCGATGGTTTAACTATTTTAAATAGTTAACGGTTCTTTAATTTAGACGAGTCTATAAGACGCTTAAAGCTCAATGGTTGAGTTATTTTACACATGTTCGGAAGGGTACTTCTCTTTGGCTCTATTTGATAATTGTTTCTGTGAAGAATGCTTCGTTTTTAGAAAACCTTTCGGAAGAGCCTCTAAGCAGATATCCTAACATAGTTCAATGGCTCAATCTCAACGGTTCAGTGACTGATTGGTTCTACCATTACCTATTTCACAGTTCTTTCCAGCGAATCCTGGTTTACAAAGACATCTATATTGAGTGCCGTGATGTAGATCCTCACACGTTCCACCGTTGATACATGGAGTACTCTTACATTCACTGATCTCTACAGTAAAAAGTAATAGTCCAGTTATACAGAGCTTCATTACACTTATAGCAGATCTCATCCCTGGCTAAAAATTGAGACCTCACTTACTTATCTCGCAGTTATCTCCTGCGTATCCTTTGGGACATTTACATTCGTAGGAGTTTATACCATCGATACAAACACCTTCATTTTTGCATGGGTTTGGAGAACATTCATCGATATCTAAAAAAATGAAATTTCAGTACAAACCAGTACGTATATATATATCATGCAGCATGCATAAGCATGCAGCATTCATCCAGAGCATGCACTCTTCCTGTAAATGACAATCATGAACCATCCACGATTACATGTTTTATTGAACATCTTGACGAGGAATTACAAAAATTCCACCAAGAAGTTATATTCAATTGTCAATTTTAACTGAAAAATGTTGGGCAAAATGACGTTTCGTAAACACTTTAACTAGCTAGCATTGGGAGGAAACTTGAGTACATCGGAAAAAATTTCGAAGCAAGGATTTGTCATCCACATATACTCATGAATTCGTGAACATATCATATGCTTGATACGCAGAAAAAGTGTGCTGAGGAGTTTCACAAACTTCAAATTCACTGGACATTCTAAATTGTCGCTTGCAATACCAACACTTACTTTCTTCACAGTTCTTTCCAGCAAAACCGGCCTTACACTTGCAAGTATAGGAGTTCACGCCGTCTTCACATGTCGCATCATTTTCACATGGTGATGATGCGCATTCATCAATATCTGAAAACACAAACATCATCTTCAATCGGATGAATCCAGTACCAATTCCAAGAACTGGCTTTGCTTTGGAGGAACAGATATTTAACAAGACGGTGCCAATTTGCGATAAGCTTAAAACCACTTATATCAATAATTTCAGAGAGGGCTGTTCTAACAAAGTCGTAACACTGCCGGTGTTGGTGTAGTGCAGTGAAAAGCAGGCAAAACCATGGGATACGTTTACAAACAAAATGATACAAGCAGCCCTTCCCCTAACTTCTAGACGAAGGGCCTTGGCCCGAAGCCGTGGAGTTCTGCATAGAACGATTAACATAATATGTTTTTTGTATCGCCCTACAAACTACTATTAGTGAACAGCAATGCCTTCATAACCATCACGCCGAATCAGAACCTCTACAGAATACATATCCATCGCTGGCAATATAAAAATAATTCTAGTATACTTCTAACTAGCTGAAAGGCCTGGAACTAGCTACCAAATAGAAATTCATTTTGCTGTTGTTAATCACTTATATCTTTTGTTTTCCTTTATGAATCTTGCTGAAACTTAGTAAGTCTACCAGACAGATTTACAAGTCTATCAGAAATTTAGAAACAAATAAATTATATTTCATGAGAAATTTGATAATTTGGATCGAAAAATGGATTTCTATTTGACAACTAGTGCCAGTACTTTTCCGTGTTTCAGATCAACTGGAAGGAATATACTAACCTTCTTCGCAACGTTTGCCACGATAACCCGGAAGACATTTACAGGTGAATGCATTGACACCATCAATACACTTCGCGCCATTCTGACAGGGATCTGGGGAACACTCATTGATATCTAGCAAAATAACAGATCAAATTACTGCAACTATTGCTACCAAGATAAAATGATTAGATAGGTGCATGAGTAATGCAGCAAAGTTTCTTGAGGGTTCCAGGGAGTCCCAGCCAAAATATTTAGGCACAATCCTGGTTTTAACCCACCCCGCACCAAGGGAATCTCTTGAGTTGGGTATTGTTCAATTTAGTAATGACCATTAACAGCTGACAAATACATACTTGTTTCACAATTCTTTCCAGTGTATCCATCAGGACAAGCACACTTGTACCATGCAGCACCGCTACCCATGGCGAGACCAACTTCATTACCACTACCACTGCCACCACTACCACTACCAAATGCAGATGGATCAACATCCTCACATGTACCTCCATTCACACAAGGATTCACCAAACACTCGCTGATTCCTAGGTAGAAAGTTTATGTAAACACTTAGTCTTCATGATATACTTAATAAGTTCCTTGTAAGTTTGCATGGCGAATATTAGTATCTGTACAATTTTGTGGAAACACTCCGTAAATGCACGTACGCAGTGCTTCCACAAAATTCCACTCTAATATTGATACACTTACTGTTTTCACAATTCTTGCCAGCATATTTCTTTCTACATTTACACGTGTAAGAGTTGACACCATCGATACAGGTTCCACCGTTCTGACATGGCAAAGGTTTACAATCATTGATATCTAAAAAGTTCATAATTACAATGAGTTGGTTTCGGCTGCTGTACAGGAAAGGTGTCCTACACACGTGCTAAACACCGTCCTAAGAGAGCAAAACAAATTGTTTCCAAATCTGATACACCTCCTAAGCTTGCGTGCATATCATATGAATTTTCGGACTGCTATACACAGAGCTCTCGTATTAGTTCACAGTGGATGAATGGTTCTGTGACTCAATCTTAAACCGACCAATGACTTGGTATCTCATAGGCTGAAACTGTAGTTACTAGGCGACATTCGACATTGTTTGACCCCTTTGCTAACGTTCAAGATAAAGGCATAAAATATACAACTCTTCAAATATTCATCAATAATTCATAAGATTATTGGCCAATCATGTCAACCATAATAGGTCATATGAGGTGGCTTTATACCTGATAAAGTGCTAATTAGGATGACACTTTATATAATCTGTCACGCCCATTAGTATTTTTTATATAATGTTGCATCCTATTTAGCATTACAATGCGGCGTATTTGAAGTCCTTTAATACACTCGAACAATCGCGTTTTATCATATCTAAAATGAATATGATAAAACGCTCCTTCTTTAAATATGATAAAACGCTCCTTCTTGTGTATTAAATAGTACTTAACTACCACGAATAGTCGTTACCTGTCTCACAACGGACGCCAGTGTACCCAGCCTCACAATGACACTTGAATGAATTAACTCCATCTTCACAACGGCCATCATGTTCGCAAGGTTGACTGGCGCATTCATTGATGTCTGAAAACAAATTAACACGACCGTAAAGCACAAACAAATAAACTGTTCAATCTGAACACAAGAAGCCTGTTTTTTCCATTGATTTGGCAGATGTTTTCATCGTGCAACAAGCTAATATGGCTGCAAGTATGACTTACTTGTTTCGCAACGTTTGCCCATAAATCCTGGACGGCATTCGCATGTGTACGAATTGATCCCATCAACACAAATAGCCCCATTCAGGCAAGGTTTTGAAGTACATTCGTCGACATCTAGGAAAACATGTTGAAAACACTATAGATCGTTTGTGCAAAAGCCGGTTAGCTTAAACCTGGGTCAACGTCAAAGGAAATTTCCCAGCAGCTTGCTGAAAACCTTGGAAATATCTCCTCAAAAATCTTGTCTGGATCAATAGTAGTTTTTGAACGTTTGAATGCATTTAACCTTGTAGAAATACCACGTAAATTTGTTACTGCAAAGCTTTCGATTCGTATATAAGCTCCGATTTTCATCAGTGCGAATAATGCATTATTAAGAAAACTTGATGAAGGTCAGTGCATTATTAGCACCCAGAAGAAGATCCATGCTTACAAATCTAAAGCTTTGAATCTTGTGGTGTTTCCAAAAAATTAAACTGACGCTCCCCACAACTTTTGTCTTACCAGTTTCGCAAAGATCACCAGTAAAGCCGGCTGGACATTGACATATGAACGGTCGAGCATCAGCATCGAGGTCGGTCGCTTCGAGATCGTGAATGTGATGTACACATTTCCCGCCATTCATGCATGGCAACTCGTTGCATTCATTGATTTCTTAACAAAGATAATACAACAAAAATGATTAAGAATCTTCCAAAAAACAAAGCATCGTTCTTAAATTCTTCAATTTCTATTTTATCTTACCTTTCTCACAGTTTGTTCCAGCAAAACCTCGTTTGCATTTACAGGAGAAAGCGTTCACATGGTCAGTACATTCTCCATCGTTCAAACATGGCTCTGACTTGCAATCATCGATATCTACAAAGCATCAAAACACTCACAGTCAAAAGACAACCTTTCTTTGCTTTTAATTGAATTTTTACTTGTTACATCTGGATTCCTTGCTCGTTTTCCTCAAACGACAGACAGGCACAAAAAAGGAGACAAAAATAATAACAGTAACCTGAATAAAACTATAGTAATATACAACTACATCTTTGGTGCTTAAAATGCACACAATAAGAAGTCTGGAAGAATCAAGAATGTGTTTGAATCTGGGGCTTAACCGCCACTTAGAACGAAGAGGATGTTAATGATTATGCTATAACTATTTCTCAAAGCTAGTAACCTGAATAAAACTATAGGGATATACAACTAGTAGTTTTAGAAAGTAAAGGATGTTAATGATTATACTATACCTATTTCGCAGTTTGTGTCAGTATAACCAGCCTTGCAAGAACATTTATAACCGTTCACTTTGTCCAGGCATACCCCACCATGTTCGCATGGGTTAGGATCACACTCGTTGATATCTATAAAGAATAAAAAAGCTGGTATGAAGATGTAAATTTAAAGCAAGTAATATTTGACGCTTTTCTTCTCAAACTGAAAAGTCAACATTTGCGAAGCCGGGAACACCTCAGCCTGGATGCAAGTTTTAGATTTTACCGGCCAGATGCAAGGTTTTCGTCAAATTGCACCAACGCTGTTGATTTCATCAAGTTGCATCAAATCTGTAAACTTACACTTGATGTAACTTGACATTTGCCGAAATGCTGCAATCATTTTATCCCCTAGCTTGATGCTGAAATGTTGCATCAAGCTAGGGGATAAAAATTCTTTATAATCAGTTTGAAACCTGTTGATATCTTCCGACAGACGTGCTATCGTGAAGCCAGAGCAGGCGTTTCAGTAGTGAGTTCATGCTTGTGATGAGACCAACACAAAGACTTAAAGACATGCCTGATGCATTGTAACTGCTTGTTTCATCAAGTGCAAATCTCAACGATAAAGGCACAAATGTGGTATCAGGTTACTCACCATTTTCACAGTTCTTTCCATCAAATCCAGGCAAACATTTACATTTGTAACTGTTGATACCATCTTCACAAGAACCTTTGTTTATACACGGCTTGGATGCACAGTCATCGATATCTAAAAATGTATGAAGACATTAAAAGGTTTTCTTCAATCCCAAGTAGTTAAACTGCACTGAAAAAACACAACAAAGGGAAAATGTATTTTGATAGAGTCACAATGCAAATGATAACGAATGTTGGGAAACGAAAAGGCGACGTGAAACTGAATCTTGACATTCTTGCAATGTTGAAGCTCAGAGGAGAAATGAAAAAGATTTCAATCCACTGTGCAAAGAAGGATATTGAATCAAGGCAACCTAGGTGCACATGAACAAGAGTGAAGATAAACGGTTGCACAACAAAGAACCAGATGAAAAGATGCTGCAATAAGTAGGACATGTGGAATAAAATTCATTGTCATACAAGCGTGGATTGTAAGATAAGATTGGATAGGAAAATCTTTTCTTACTAGTTTCACAGTTCTTTCCAGTAAATCCAGGTGCACACTCGCATGTATAAGCACTTTCTGTCGTGTCTAAACCACTTCCAACACCACTTCCAAATGAACCTTCGATACATTTTCCTTCATTTAAACATGGAGAACTATCACACTCCAAGATTTCTAAAAACAAACAAAATCATTAAAAATAATCAAAGATGATTTGGTTATTACTATAATATGAAATTCCTAAAACCATTCCTGACCTTCGTCACAGTTAACTCCAGCAAATCCTCTTGGACATTTACAGATGTAACTATCAACACCATCAACACATTTTCCACGATTCAAGCATGGATTAGGATCGCAGTCGTCAACATCTGCAATTAAAAACAAATAATTCAAAATAGAATTCGCGTCTAGGATAGATGCAAGGATTAGCACAGTCCTCGATATCCAAATAATACAAAACTATCGGGAACTACAAGTAGTTGGAAGTAAAAATCTTCAGAGCAACAACAGAGTAATGCGCATTACTTACCAGTTTCGCAATTCTTCCCAACATAACCAGCTAAGCATTTACACGTGTAAGCATTCACCCCGTCTACACATTTAACACTGTTTATACACGGATTGGGTGAACACTCATCAATATCTGAACAGAAAAAAGAAACATATATCCGAATCTAAATCTCGGCGTTGTACTAACTGTTACACAAACTGCTGTACAAATCAAACTGTTATACTAACGCGACTGTTGCAGTATTCCGCCAAAAAGGGGTTCGATAACTGCTTAATGCCTCTGTGCATAAACAGCAAAACTTCTCGACGAATAAATGATTTCCTAGATTGCACCAAAGTCTAAAGCCAATCTTGCAACCTTACCAGTCTCGCAGTCTTTTCCAGTGTAGCCCGCAGGACATTGACATGTGTAATCATTCACACCATCCACACAGTTACCACCATTCTGACATGGTGATGGATCACATTCATTGATATTAGTCTCACAATTCTTTCCAGTAAATCCTGCCGCACACACACATTTATAATAATGATCACCATGTTTTACATCTCCAAGATCAACACATTTCCCACCATTAAGACAAGGCATTTCATTACATTCGTTGATTCCTAGAATGAAAAAAAAAACGACCAGAATTTAATCACAACCATTAAAACGCACGCGCAATACATAATCAACAAAACCGGCAGCATATACTCCAAAACACCTAGCTCCTGTGTCACATTACATACATGTACTGTACAAACTTACTCGTTTCACAATTTTTTCCCATGTAATTTTCTTTACATTTGCATGTGTAGGAATTGATGCCGTCCACACATAAACCACCATTCAAACATGGAGTGCTTTTACATTCATCTATGTCTAAGAAAAATAAGTCAAAATATAAACAGTTATAAACAGTTATAAACACTGCATAAAAGATGGATTACACCAACTTAACAATTACACACACACAAGATTATGGACAATCAGTAAATTGTCGACATTTCAATTCTGGAAGTTTCTCTCAAGTCATCCCACCGACAAAACGCCGAGAATTAAAATATTCATTTGATATGTTCGGGAGCTTCAGCTGTCTTATATCTTAAAAACTTACTAGTTTCACAATTTTCTCCAGTGTATCCAGGTACACAGACACATTTATAGGCGTTGACTTTATTAGTACATGTACCACCATTTGCACACGGTGATGGAGCACAATCATTGATGTCTGGATAAAAAAGGTGGCAACAATAAAGATTAAGAGGTGGACTCAGAGCTCTACTGGTTAGAAACGTATCTCACATTGTGAACCTATAAAATAGCAGAACTCTCCTATTGATGAACATGGCTATCTTGCATTCAACAAATTAAAAACAATTATATGGCTGAGAACAGTAGAAAACATCAAGATACAACCTAAATTAAACGGTTGAAACCATTTTCTTTGACACTTAAAAAGTTAACGTTTGTTATATTTTTTCCTGGAGTTTTCTCACAATCAACCTGTACCTTCATGAGAGGTAAATATACTCACTGTTCTCACAGTTCTTTCCATCGTAGCCAGGCGAACATTTGCATGTATAGCTGTTGATACCATCTTCACAAGAACCTCCATTCTGGCATGGATTTGGTTCACATTCATTAACATCTGGGAAAAGAGAGACGACAAATTAGTGGTAGCAATAATAAATTTGCGATATTAAATTTACGTGGTGTTTCCACAAAATTCTACTTTGATTGATATTCACCATGCAAAGCGTACGAGAAACATATCAAGAAACAATTACTGGTGAATCTCGTCAGAATAAGCAACTCTTACTCGTTTCACAGTTTTTATCAGCAAATCCAGGTTGACAATCACACGTATAAGCGCTTTCTGCCATATCTAAACCACTTCCAACACCACTTCCAAATGATCCTTCAATACATTTTCCTTCATTCAAACATGGAGAAGTATGGCATTCAAATATTTCTAAAGTAAACAAAATAAAAATTAGCTTTATCATTTCCCAGCAGTAAAAACCACAGTGGCAAAAATTTTTATTCCCAGTGATACTTACTAAAACTCACGGCTTACTTTTTTCACAATTAACTCCAGAAAATCCTCTTGGACATTTACACACGTAACTGTTCACACCATCAACACACCTTCCATGATTCAAACATGGATTGGGATCACAGTCGTCCACATCTTCACAAAAAAAAGGATGTCAATTCACCAGTACAAAGGTGTTGTCTGAGAACAACTAGATATTTATTATGACTCACCAGTCTCACAGTGTTTTCCAACATAACCAGCTAGACATTTACACGTGTAAGAATTCACTCCGTCAATACAGGTAGCACTGTTTAAGCAAGGATTAGGCGAACATTCATTGATATCTGAACGAAAAATGAAAAAACACGACTATTTTCATAGTAGCTAAAGAATGTTGTGGCCCAGTACCATCTTTTCGCCCCAAATTGAAAAACCACCTTCAATGTTACGGTAGATAAAAGACATGAATAACTCAGTAGCTAAATGGCCAAGTTGCTCAGTCTTACTGACTCGATGGCCAATAGATAATTTTAACCCATCGACAGCACATTAACTTTAAATGTCCAATCTATTCCTTCATATACCCATTATATTCCATCTTCACCTTACCTGTCTCGCAGTTCTTTCCAGTGTATCCCGCAGGACATTGACATGTGTAATCATTCACACCATCCACACAGTTACCACCATTCTGACATGGTAATGGATCACATTCATTGATATTGGTCTCACAATTCTTTCCAGTAAATCCCGCTGCACACACACATTTATAATAATGATCACCGTGTTTCACATCTCCAAGATCAACACATTTTCCACCATTAAGACAAGGCATTTTATTGCATTCATTGATTCCTGCAATAAGTGAATGACAACAATTGAGAAAAAACACATCACAACAGCAAATCACAAATGAAAAAGGGTAAAAGAGTCGTCGCTTTGTCTTACTACATTGTATATACTTACTCGTTTCACAATTTTCTCCAACGTAATTTTCTTTACATTTACATCTGTAGGAATTGATACCGTCCACACATAAACCATCATTCAAACATGGAGTGCTTTTACATTCATTTATGTCTAAAGAAAAAAAAATTAAGAAAAAATAGAAAACAATCATACATTACATACTTGACTGCGAAAGGTCCACAAAGTCCACTGCACAAAAAATGGACAAAACTAACTTACCAGTTTCACAATTTTCTCCAGTGTATCCAGGTACGCAGACACATTTATAGGCATTGACTTTGTCAATACATGTACCACCGTTTGCACACGGTGATGGAGCACAATCATTGATGTCTGGATAAAAGATGTGACAATAATAGAGATTAAGAGGTGGGCTAGATGAAATGTCTCGTCTTGTTGAGCAAAAGCAGGTGAGACTATAATAAATTAAAATAGCAAAGTATCGACGAAAATATTAAGACACAATTAAACTTAAACGGACGAAGAATCTTCACTTAAAACCTTCACGTTTAGTATATTTTGTCGAAGTGTTTTATCTCCTTAGATTAAGACAAACACCACACGAAACACGCAAGATGAAGATACTCACTGTTCTCGCAGTTCTTCCCATCAAATCCAGCCACACATTTACATGTATAGCTGTTGATACCATCTTCACAAGAACCTCCGTTCTGGCATGGTTTGGGCGCACATTCATCAATATCTGGTGAAGAAAAGAACAAGATTCAGTAGCAGTTCAAACCAATTTGAGTTGTTGGTAAAAATGGTTAAATTAAAAAAAAGTCTTACTAGTTTCACAGTTCTTTCCAGTAAATCCAGGTGCACACTCGCATGTATAAGCACTTTCTGTCGTGTCTAAACCACTTCCAACACCACTTCCAAACGATCCCTCGATACATTTCCCTTCATTTAGACATGGAGAACTGTCGCATTCCAAGATTTCTGAAAAAAAATGAGAATTAGTTAAGTTTTTACTTTAATGTTTAAATTTAGTGCCCCAACAAGAAGAACAAGTGGAGATATTAAATATATAAATCATGGCTTACTTTTTTCACAATTAACTCCAGCAAATCCTCTAGGACATTTACAAACGTAACTGTTCACACCATCAACACATTTTCCATGATTCAAACATGGATTGGGATCACAGTCGTCAACATCTTCAGAAAGGAAAATAAATGTCAATTCACCAGTACAAAGCTGTTGACTGAAAACAACAGAATATTCATTATGACTCACCAGTCTCACAGTGTTTTCCAACATAACCCACCAAACATTTACATGTGTAAGAATTTACTCCGTCAATACAGGTAGCACTGTTTAAGCAAGGATTAGGCGAACAATCGTTGATATCTGAAGGTAAAAGAATGAAAAAACACATGATTAATTTCGGAGTAGCACAATTGGTATTATGGCCGAGTATGAGTATCAACTTCTTTTAGCGCCAAAACAAGTAGTCCAGTCTTTTACCACCTCGATAATCAAGAGACCGCCAGGTCAAAGGTATTGAGCCACCAATAACATGTTAACTTGAACTCTTCAATCTGTTCCTCTATACCCATCATATCCCATCTTCACCTTACCTGTCTCGCAGTTCTTTCCAGTGTAGCCCGCAGGACATTGACATGTGTAATCATTCACACCATCCACACAGTTACCACCATTCTGACATGGTGACGGATCACATTCATTGATATTGGTCTCACAATTCTTTCCAGTAAATCCTGCCGCACACACACATTTATAATAATGATCACCGTGTTTCACATCTCCAAGATCAACACATTTTCCACCATTAAGACAAGGCATTTTATTGCATTCATTGATTCCTGAAATAAGTGAATGACAACAATTGAGAAAAAACACATCACAACAGCAAATCACAAATGAAAAAGGGTAAAAGAGTCGTCGCTTTGTCTTACTACATTGTATATACTTACTCGTTTCACAATTTTCTCCAACGTAATTTTCTTTACATTTACATCTGTAGGAATTGATACCGTCCACACATAAACCATCGTTCAAACATGGAGTGCTTTTACATTCATTTATGTCTAAAGAAAAAAAAAAAGTAAGAAATAATAGAAAACAGTCATACATTACATACTTGACTGCGAAAGGTCCACAAAGTCCACTGCACAAAAAAATGGACAAAACTAACTTACCAGTTTCACAATTTTCTCCAGTGTATCCAGGTACGCAGACACATTTATAGGCATTGACTTTGTCAATACATGTACCACCGTTTGCACACGGTGATGGGGCACAATCATTGATGTCTGGATAAAAGATGTGACAATAATAAAGATTAAGAGGTGGGCTAGATGAAATGTCTCGTCTTGTTGAGCAAAAGCAGGTGAGATTATAATAAATTAAAATAGCAAAGTATCGACGAAAATATTAAGACACAATTAAACTTAAACGGACGAAGAATCTTCACTTAAAACCTTCACGTTTAGTATATTTTGTCGAAGTGTTTTATCTCCTTAGATTAAGACAAACACCACACGAAACACGCAAGATGAAGATACTCACTGTTCTCGCAGTTCTTTCCATCAAATCCAGCCACACATTTACATGTATAGCTGTTGATACCATCTTCACAAGAACCTCCGTTCTGGCATGGTTTGGGCGCACATTCATCAATATCTGGTGAAGAAAAGAACAAGATTCAGTAGCAGTTCAAACCAATTTGAGTTGTTGGTAAAAATGGTTAAATTAAAAAAAAATCTTACTAGTTTCACAGTTCTTTCCAGTAAATCCAGGTGCACACTCGCATGTATAAGCACTTTCTGTCGTGTCTAAACCACTTCCAACACCACTTCCAAATGATCCCTCGATACATTTCCCTTCATTTAGACATGGAGAACTGTCGCATTCCAAGATTTCTGAAAAAAAATGAGAATTAGTTAAGTTTTTACTTTAATGTTTAAATTTAGAGCCCCAACAAGAAGAACAAGTGGAGATATTAAATATATAAATCATGGCTTACTTTTTTCACAATTAACTCCAGCAAATCCTCTTGGACATTTACAAACGTAACTGTTCAAACCATCAACACATTTTCCATGATTCAAACATGGATTGGGATCACAGTCGTCAACATCTTCAGAAAGGAAAATAAATGTCAATTCACCAGTACAAAGCTGTTGACTGAAAACAACAGAATATTCATTATGACTCACCAGTCTCACAGTGTTCTCCAACATAACCCGCCAAACATTTACATGTGTAAGAATTCACTCCGTCAATACAGGTAGCACTGTTTAAGCAAGGATTAGGCGAACAATCGTTGATATCTGAAGGTAAAAGAATGAAAAAACACATGATTAATTTCGGAGTAGCACAATGGTATTATGGCCGAGTATGAGTATCAACTTCTTTTAGCGCCAAAACAAGTAGTCCAGTCTTTTACCACCTCGATAATCAAGAGACCGCCAGGTCAAAGGTATTGAGCCACCAATAACATGTTAACTTGAACTCTTCAATCTGCTCCTCTATACCCATCATATCCCATCTTCACCTTACCTGTCTCGCAGTTCTTTCCAGTGTAGCCCGCAGGACATTGACATGTGTAATCATTCACACCATCCACACAGTTACCACCATTCTGACATGGTGACGGATCACATTCATTGATATTGGTCTCACAATTCTTTCCAGTAAATCCTGCCGCACACACACATTTATAATAATGATCACCATGTTTCACATCTCCAAGATCAACACATTTCCCATCATTAAGACAAGGCATTTTATCACATTCGTTGATTCCTGAAATAAGTAAATGACAACAATTCAGAAAAAAAATACAACATCAAATTTCAAAAGTGATAAGTTCATCGCTTGGAACATTATATACTTACTTGTTTCACAATTTTCTCCAACATAATTTTCTTTACATTTACATCTGTAGGAATTGATGCCGTCCACACATAAACCATCATTCAAACAAGGAGCACTTTCGCATTCATTTATGTCTAAAGAAAACAATTTTTAGACAAAATAAAAAACAGTTATACATACTGTACTTGACTGCAAAACATCCGCTGCACAAAAGATGGACTACACAAACTCACCAGTTTCACAATTTTCTCCAGTGTATCCAGGTACACAGACACATTTATAGGCATTGACTTTATCAATACAGGTACCACCGTTTGCACACGGTGATGGAGCACAATCATTAATGTCTGGATAAAAAAGGTGACAATAATAATGTTACAAACAGCATAAACACCCCACTATACACGCAAGATGAAGATACTCACTGTTCTCGCAGTTCTTTCCATCAAATCCAGCCACACATTTACATGTATAGCTGTTGATACCATCTTCACAAGAAGCTCCGTTTTGACATGGTTTGGGTGCACATTCATCAATATCTGGTGAAAAAAAGAACAAGAATTAGTAGCAGTTGGATCCAATTTGAGTTGTTCGTAAAAATGCTTAAATGACTAAATTCTTACTAGTTTCACAGTTTTTCCCAGTAAATCCAGGTGCACACTCGCATGTATAAGCACTTTCTGTCGTGTCCAAACCACTTCCAACACCACTTCCAAATGATCCCTCGATACATTTCCCTTCATTTAAACACGGAGAACTACCGCATTCCAAGATTTCTGAAACCAAAGATGAAAATTAGTCGCCTTTGCTTCATTAAAAGAAGTGGAGATAATTTTTGAATGAAAGAATAGTTCCTTACTTTTTTCACAATTAACTCCAGCAAATCCTCTTGGACATTTACAAACGTAACTGTTCACACCATCAACACATTTTCCATGATTCAAACATGGATTGGGATCACAGTCGTCAACATCTTCAGAAACAAAAACATGTCAGTTCTCAAGCACAAACTTTAAAGGTGTTGTCCGAAAACAACTAGATATTTATTATGACTCACCAGTCTCACAGTGTTTTCCAACATAGCCAGCTAAACATTTACACGTGTAAGAATTCACTCCGTCAATACAGGTAGCGCTGTTTAAGCAAGGATTAGGCGAACATTCATTGATATCTGAAGGTAAAGGAATGAAAAATTCTTAACACACACAATTACTTTATTTGTATCTAAATTATTTTGTGACAGAGTGCCTAAGCACCAACTTCTTTTTGCGCCAAAACAACCTCCAAATGTCAGTGTAGATCAAGGACACAAAAAACTCAGTAGCTGAATGGCCAAGACGTTTACTTACAATCCATTACTGCCTCGATAGACAAGAGGTCATATTAACTTAGACTGTCCAGTCTATCCCTCCATATACACAACATTTCCTATCTTCACCTTACCTGTCTCGCAGTTCTTTCCAGTGTAGCCCGCAGGACATTGACATGTGTAATCATTCACACCATCCACACAGTTACCACCATTCTGACATGGTGATGGATCACATTCATTGATATTGGTCTCACAATTCTTTCCAGTAAATCCTGCCGCACACACACATTTATAATAATGATCACCATGTTTCACATCTCCAAGATCAACACATTTCCCATCATTAAGACAAGGCATTTTATCACATTCGTTGATTCCTGAAATAAGTAAATGACAACAATTCAGAAAAAAATGCAACATCAAATTTCAAAAGTGATAAGTTCATCGCTTGGAACATTATATGCTTACTTGTTTCACAATTTTCTCCAACATAATTTTCTTTACATTTACATCTGTAGGAATGGATGCCGTCCACACATAAACCATCATTCAAACAAGGAGTGCTTTCACATTCATTTATGTCTGAAGGAAACAATTTTAAGACAAAATAGAAAACAGTTATACATGCTGTACTTGACTGCAAAACATCGGCTGGACAAAAGATGGACTACACAAACTTACCAGTTTCACAATTTTCTCCAGTGTATCCAGGTACACAGACACATTTATAGGCGTTGACTTTATCAATACATGTACCACCGTTTGCACACGGTGATGGAGCACAATCATTAATGTCTGGATAAAAAAGGTGATAATAATAATGTTACAAATAGCATAAACACCACACGATACACGCAAGATGAAGATACTCACTGTTCTCGCAGTTCTTTCCATCAAATCCAGCCACACATTTACATGTATAGCTGTTGATACCATCTTCACAAGAAGCTCCGTTTTGACATGGTTTGGGTGCACATTCATCAATATCTGATGAAGAAAAGAACAAGAATTAGTAGGAGTTGGATCCAATTTGAGTTGTTAGTAAAAACGTTTAAATTAAAAAAAATTTTTACTAGTTTCACAGTTTTTTCCAGTAAATCCAGGTGCACACTCGCATGTATAAACACTTTCTGACGTGTCTAAACCACTTCCAACACCACTACCAAATGATCCCTCGATACATTTCCCTTCATTTAAACATGGAGAACTATCGCATTCCAGGATTTCTGAAAAAAAATGAGAATTAGTTAAATTTTTACTTTAATGTTGAAATTTAGTGCCCCAACAAGAAGAACACGTGGAGATATTAAATATATAAATCATGGCTTACTTTTTTCACAATTAACTCCAGCAAATCCTCTTGGACATTTACACACGTAACTGTTCACACCATCAACACATTTTCCATGATTCAAGCATGGATTGGGATCACAGTCGTCAACATCTTCAGAAAAGAAAAAAATGTCAATTAAACAGCACAAAGGTGTTGACTGAAAACAACTGAGGAACACTAACCAGTTTCGCAGTGTTTTCCAACATAACCAGCTAAACATTTACATGTGTAAGAATTCACTCCGTCAATACAGGTAGCACTGTTTAAGCAAGGATTTGGCGAACAATCATTGATATCTGAAGGTAAAAGAATGAAAAACACATGATTAATTTCGGAGTAGCACAATGGTATTACGGCCGAGTATGAGTATCAACTTCTTTTAGCGCCAAAACTATTTTCAATATCAGGGTATATCATAGGCACAAATATCTCAGTAACTAAATGGCCAACTTGTCCAGTTTTTTACTGCCTTGATAGTCAAGAGATCATCAGGTAAAAGATTTTGAGTTATCAATAGCATGTTAACTTGAACTCTTCAATCTTTTCCTCCATACTCATCATATCCCATCTTCACCTTACCTGTCTCGCAGTTCTTTCCAGTGTAGCCTGCAGGACATTGACATGTGTAATCATTCACACCATCCACACAGTTACCACCATTCTGACATGGTGACGGATTACATTCATTGATATTGGTCTCACAATTCTTTCCAGTAAATCCTGCCGCACACACACATTTATAATAATGATCACCGTGTTTCACATCTCCAAGATCAACACATTTTCCACCATTAAGACAAGGCATTTTATTGCATTCATTGATTCCTGAAATAAGTGAATGACAACAATTGAGAAAAAAACACATCACAACAGCAAATCACAAATGAAAAAGGGTAAAAGAGTCATCGCTTTGTGTTACTACATTGTATATACTTACTTGTTTCACAATTTTCTCCAACGTAATTTTCTTTACATTTACATCTGTAGGAATTGATGCCGTCCACACATAAACCATCATTCAAACATGGAGTGCTTTCGCATTCATTTATGTCTAAAGAAAACAATTATAAGACAAAATAGAAAACAATTATACATACTTGACTGTGAAAGGTCGACAACGTCTACTGCACAAAAGATGGACTACACTAACTCACCAGTTTCACAATTTTCTCCAGTGTATCCAGGTACACAGACACATTTATAGGCGTTGACTTTGTCAATACATGTACCACCGTTTGCACACGGTGATGGAGCACAATCGTTGACGTCTGGATAAAAAATGTGACAATAATAAAGTTAAAAACACCGCAAACACCACACGATACACGTAAGATGAAGATACTCACTGTTCTCACAGTTCTTTCCATCAAATCCAGCCACACATTTACATGTATAGCTGTTGATACCATCTTCACAAGAACCTCCGTTTTGACATGGTTTGGGTGCACATTCATCAATATCTGATGAAGAAAAGAACAAGAATTAGTAGCAGTTGGAACCAATTTGAGTTGTTAGTAAATATGTTCAAATTAAAAAATAATCGTACTAGTTTCACAGTTCGTTCCAGTAAATCCAGGTGCACACTCGCATGTATAAACACTTTCTGTCGTGTCCAAACCACTTCCAACACCAATACCAAATGATCCCTCGATACATTTCCCTTCATTTAAACATGGAGAACTATCGCATTCCAAGATTTCTGAAAACAAAGATGAAAATATATAAGTTGGTATTGCTTCATTAAAAGCAATGGAGATAACATTTGAATGATAGAATAGTTCCTTACTTTTTTCACAATTAACTCCAGCAAATCCTCTTGGACATTTACACACGTAACTGTTCACACCATCAACACATTTTCCATGATTCAAACATGGATTAGGGTCACAGTCGTCAACATCTTTAGAAAGATAAATGTAAATTAACTGGTAGAAAGGTGCAAACATCAATGTTTTGTCATGTTTCAACAGAGTAAGTTTCACCACAGGAGAATCAAAGCCGAAACCTAAAATAAACTTGACATTTATGAAGACTCACCAGTTTCACAGTTTTTTCCAACATAACCAGCTAAACATTTACATGTGTAAGAATTCACTCCGTCAATACAGGTAGCACTGTTTAAGCAAGGATTGGGCGAACATTCATTGATATCTAAATATATATATAAAAAACCAATTATTTGACACGATTATTTGCTAGGTAAGTCATGGAGGCTCAATATCATATTGTCGCACTGTAGATCTCAAACATTACTGAAACTCAAAGATCCTGTAGTTCATTTTCTCATATCCCTATCTCTCTTCTATCTCATATCGTATCTTCACATTACCTGTCTCGCAGTTCTTTCCAGTATACCCAGCAGGGCATCTACATGTGTAATCGTTCACACCATCCACACAGATACCGCCATTGTGACATGGCGAGAGATCACATTCGTTGATATCTTAGAAATGAAACGGTTATTTAAAGACATTGCAAAAATACCAAACTACCATATCGTTTTCAAAATCTGCTTGAACGTTTTTCATCGTAATATGGTAATGATAAATACAGGAAGGAGATGACTTTACCTCGAAAAAGGTTAACTTTAATACGAGTTTTACTACTTACTGAAGATGTTTAGAAAGTTTCAGGAAATCTCTATCCGGTGGATAACGCTATTCGCCTTTCGTAAAACGGACCAAAGATTCTTTAACAAGAGGAAGGGGGAGGGGGGGCTATCAATATTCGAAATAAGTATCAAGTACGCAATATTAAAACTAATGATACCTCAAGGAGCAAAACGGGAGAAAACGATATAATATTTCATGCGGGATTAGAAATTAAAGTGGTACGGGACTGTCGTGAGACTACAGTAAGATCGCGCACAATCTAAAGTCCCTTACTTGTTTCACAGAGTCGGCCTTCAAACCCAGGACGGCAAACGCACTGATAAGCGTCAATTTCGTTGCTAAAGCCCAATCCACTTCCGCTTCCGCTTCCACTTCCTGAAGCAGAACCAAGTTCAGGGCCAAGTTCCAAATCAACACACGTGCCATCATTCAAACACGGCAAAGTGTCACACTGGTTAATACCTGGAAGAAAACAAGGTACATGCAATAGGTTTTTCATCACATACGAGGTCTTAAACCTGAAATTCTTCGAGCCACAATGAGATTGTACACTTTAACATTACTGTGTATTTTCAAAACAAGTGAACTGAAAAATGGAACAGGTCAAAATATTTATTATGCGTATTATATATATTAAGTGTCAATCTTCCTGCTTACAAACAACGTACCACATGATACAGTGAAGATATTCGACTGTCTCGTTATATAGCAACGCTTCTAAACCGGTGGACATTAATATTATAAAGTTTTACTGGTTGTGTTGGAAACTTTAACAAATATCAGTTTCATTAAACTTACATGTATAAATATTTTAATAATTTGTGGATTTCTTCACGTCTGACACTTAATATTACATGTATAATACCGATAAATTCCGAATGTTATATGCCCCTCGATAAGGAAATAGCGAATTTTGTGGACTCTTGGCAGCCGACCAGGTTTACACAAGACTTCTGTTTCCTTTTTGGGCACAGTAATTTTTTTAAAAATATATTCTACTTGATAACCTACGTGTTTCACAGTTCTCCCCAATGAATCCCTTAGGACACCTGCAAGTGTAGCTGTGTACTCCATCAACACACGTGCCATTGTTCAAACACGGCATGGAGGCACAGTCGTCGATATCTGTTGAGAAAGTGACAAACATGCATTTGTTATTTGAGATTCACATGTAACATAATTGTATTAATCCTTATTTATTGTATGACAACTCATCTAAAAAGGAAACTAGTAGACACTTACACCTGGTTGACCAAAACAAACTAACTTCACACTTCACAGGATATTTAAGTAAGAAAATATAAAAGTTTCCACAATATCACTGTCTCTCTTTCGCTTCATCGACTTACTCTTTTCGCAGTTATCCTCAGTATATCCTAATTGGCAAATGCACTTAAGTCCGTTGATCTTGTCTAAGCAAACTCCTTTGTGTAAACACGGATTCGGATCACACTCGTTAATATCTATAAGAAATAGCAAACATAGTAATTAATATAGACTTCTACATGTTGTATTCAACACAGTACAAACTTATACTCAAGAAAGTTTCACGTACGAGTACAAAAAGTTTAAAGCACTGTTTAAGTTTCCCTATTTCTAGGCATCTCTTGAGGAACCAAAACTATACTTAATATTGACCCAAAATTTCCTACAGTATACCGTTTCTTCCATACTGATTAGTACTTTATCACAATAGAAACAAAAGCGTACTTGTTTCACAATGCTTTCCATTGAATCCAGGTTTACATTGGCAAGTATATTTATTTATTCCATCAATACAAGTTGCGCCGTTTTGGCATGGAGAAGGAGAGCACTCGTCAATTTCTACAAACAAACAAAATTTTGTTGAAGTATCAAGACATTTTGTCCATGTTGCTGCATAAGCAGGTTGGCCGAATTCCTTTAAGGCATATATACAAATGAACACAGCAGTTATTCAGCAATTTATTGAGATCAGAGCGCGCGCCAGTATCTGATGGGCTGTCTGTGATAAAACAGTGAAAGCCAAACGTGCAAATTGAACCTCCCGACCTCCACGAGCCCTGTCTGCATTCTTAAACCTATTTCCACCCGCAATATTTAACTAATCTACTGTATTATTATTATACTATATTATATTACATTATAATATATTACTGTATTAAATTTGTAATACAAATGATGTATGTACAAAGGATGCATATGGTCCAGTTTTTTATTACAAGACATTTTGGTACAAATAGCGTGACAATGCCCCTCTAAGGTAGGGTTGGGCGATATTTAAAAAATCAACTCACGATTATTGTCATGGGAAATATCGCGATAATCGATAATATCGCGATTAATGAAATAGAAAAAATGACCATATATTTCAAGTACAATTAATGTCAAAGCATGAATAAACTTGTATATAATCTTATTAAAGACAAATCAACAACAGATTAAAGTAATATGAAGGCTCTTCCTTCTCTAATATTTACTGTTCATAACTGTTGTAATATAACGTGTACTGTTCAATTTTATTCCATGTTTTGTGGAAGCTAAGGAAGACTAAATTATGAACGTGCAGTACAACTACTACGAAAAGCATTTACAATAATCGATGCTTTGCTAATACACTTTTTGAGGGTATATTTGTTGCTGGAATGCAAAGATACTTTCAACTTGTTTAGGATTCTGCAAGCTATATACATATTTCTAAGCAATATCACGATAGTCATCGAACATGACGATAATTTCGATAAATCGTCACTCAAGTTTTTAGCTTCGATACGATTATCGCGATTGGAAATATCACGATAAATCAAAATATCGAAATATCGATCGCCCAACCCTACTCTAAGGTTCGTGGCATCCACTCATCCTTTGTCAAACGAAGGTGCGTGTGTTTTCAAGGGAGGCGCCCACCTACCCCCGCCTATCCTCAAAACTCGGGTATGTGTGCCCCACCTTTTTCACAGTTTCTGCCAATGTATCCCGGAACACAAACACAGACATACGACGACTCTTCGTCAAAATAATCTGTTGATCTTTTTTCCATTTCGTCATATCCTTCCACGCATTTCGCGCCATTTTGACAAGGTTGTGAGCCACATTCTTTAATCTCTGTAAAAAACAACACGCATCTGATTTGACCTTTGCATACAGTGGAGAGTGGGTTATGTTACTTGGTTGATATAGTAGCTACTGGTTAGGTTTCAGCATTTGCCCTACTGCAGCTAGCCTTACAATTAGGCCTGTTGTGCTGTATTATCATTATTCATTTCTTCAGTAATCTATGGTTTTCACAGTAAATAAACACGGAAACATTTGCATTGCGGCACAAAATTGTCAAACTGTCTACGCTGCAGTATTTGCCTGAAGTTGCATCTTTAATGACTTGTTTGAGCAGGTGAGCATAGCTGAATTTCACGCCTCAAACTGCCCTATTCGAAACTTTACTAAGAGCATCTCTAGTAATCCTTCATGCCTCATGTCTGAATCACTATGCAAAGTTCTACAAAGAAGGGATTAGGCAAATCTAAATTCGTTCTGACAACATTCCCTATGGATGAAAACAAATTCGTCTCTTACCTATCTCACAGTTTTGTCCAACGAAGCCCTTGGGGCATTTACACAGATATGCGTTCACATGGTCTTCGCATATTCCTTCATTTTGGCACGGTTGGGAAGCACATTCGTTTATATCTAAAACAATGTAAAATGATAATCATGCATATAGTTTTTCTTTAATTATTGACGTTACAATCGAAATTGGATATTCAACAAAGGGCCTGAACGTGGACCGGCTAGGTGAGCTTATAACAAACCCCCCCCCCCTGTTCAACGTTGTTAGGCCAAAATCAGCAGTTTATCTGAAGATGGTTTGTGTTGTATTACATACATCGGCGATACCTCTCGCAGAAAATACAGCAACGTCGAGGGGGGTGGGGTGGTACAAATTGTTGCCACTAATTGTAGTATCACTTAAAACTTTCAGGACCGCATCCAAATTACACACACCTGTTTCGCAGTTTGGACCAGTATAACCATCTTCACAATGGCAAGTATAAGAGTTAATTCCATCTTCACAACTGACAAAATTTACGCATGGATTGGGAGAACACTCGTTTATATCTGAAAATGATAATTCATATTTTTTTAGTAATTGTTACGTAATAATTTTCTAATATCCAACCAGGCAAAGAATATATGTTTCAAACATGAATAAGAATATTTTGCTGCCCTACATAAGGATCGCAAAAGCGAAGAACTCAGCCACTAGGGGAACGTTTTGAGCATCGACTTAAGTACTAGCTCAGTCAGTTCTAATACTTAACCATAAGACCACAACCCTATACTATTGTCTATAACTCAGTACCTACTGTACTATCTTGTGGAACACGGCCGCAGCCAAGTGCTGTAGATAGTTGTGCTGTGTGAAGACATTCTACCTCTCTCAGAACTTATTTGCCTCCCTACACTTACTGTTCTCACAATCTTCGCCATTAAATCCAGGTTTACACACGCAAGTGTAAGAGTTAACTTTGTCGATGCATATAGCTCCGTTATAACAAGGCGAGTTCTCGCATTCATCGATATCTAGAGGGAGGAAACTACATGTAACATTCCGAGATTTATTTATTGTGTGTCACGCTTCATTCACAACTTTTAAAGCTAGTAATAGATAAACAAGTTTCCTATGACATGTTTTCTATGAAACATTCAAGTATATTTACCTGAAAAACAAATACAGTACCTGTTTCGCAGAGTTTTCCCGTATACCCTGCAGCACAAACGCATTTATGTAAGGCAGTCATTCCACTTCCAACGCCACTACTGGCATCTTCTGTATTCAGGTTAACGCATTTCCCACCATTTAGACAGGTAACTGACTCACATTCGTTTACTCCTACATCAATAAGGAAGAAGCCATTTTTTTAACATTCACGAAAAACAAGAGGCAATTTGAAAGGCAGGAGAATGGTATGCTCCAAACAGGACATTATTAGAAGGAAATGAAATGAAATGAGTTAAAATGTGATGGGAAAGGTGAAATGGCACAGATTGAAGTAAAACGTGATGAGATAAAACTGGATGAATTCAGACTGGATGGTACAGGTGTATAGTATACGGGATGGAATGAGGTGAAGTTGGGTGGATGGATAAGACTGAATAAGGTGAAAGGAGATAGGATGGTACGAAACGGGATAAAGTCAGATTACATGGTACAGGTATAGTATATAGGATTGAATGAAGTGAAATAGTATGCATGGATAAGGTGAAAAGAGATAGAATTGGATGTGATGAGATGGACCGAAATGAGATGACATAATGTGAATACACAGAGTTACCAAACAGCATGCTCAACACACAAACATCTAATAACTTTAAAATGCTCACGTGTTTCACAGTTCGTTCCCATGAATCCTCTCGGACACTTGCAGGTATACGAGTTCACATTATCAATGCAAACACCTCCGTTTTCACAAGGTGATGGATCGCACTCATTGATGTCTACATCAGATAATGTATAAAGATTTGTGATTAGAGTAACACCACGTCCAAAACTCCAGCATTATTGAATGACAAGAGATGGATTGTCAAATTCTTACCAACTTCACAATTCTTCCCAGTGTATCCAGGTTTGCACACACACTTATACGAATTGACGCCATCGATACAAGAAATACTATTCTTACATGGTGACGACTTACATTCATTGATATCTGCAGAAAAAATTGGAAACATTATAAACAAAATAACACTAAACTAAGTTACTTTTTATTATTTGTCACAAAGGATGACGCCTACGATTAATAATGGCCTCCTATGATTAATTATGCACTCAACATTTCATAGTTTGCCAACTCGAAATACATATATGTTGATTATTATGCATCTTGTTGTGGTGTACTCAGATCAAAATAATATTTGGTGTTTTGAGATTTCATATCCGGGCGTAATTAAAGACCCTTGGTAAAGGCTTGCCAGATAGATATTCAAACGGGGAAGCTAAAAAATATGCCTGACAACGATAGGATTCAGCTAGACTCAGTTCCGAAGTAGAGAGCAAAAGGAGCTGGTAGATAGCACTAGATTTACGTGTAGGCCTTGTGGACCAATACTAGCAATTAATGTTTAGATCAGGCAGTACTGAGCCTCGACTATCATCTAGTGTGAAATAGAGCTACATCAATATTACGTTATCCAGTGCAAAATAACGTACGTACATGACTGCATGATATTTGTGGTGTTATTTTGTGTCTACCCACCACAACGGGCAAGCTGAAAAATAAGCAAGACAACAGCGGGAATCGAATCTACGACCTCTGAAATGCTAGCCAAATGCTCTGCCAACAGAGCTACGTAGTTAGGTCAGTTCAAGTTTCTGATGCTAGTTTGAACTTTGAATTTCCAAAAACCCAGTGAGGATTACCCCAACATACCTGTCTCACAGTTTTTCTCTGTAAACCCTGCAGCGCAGGTGCAGTTGTAATGATTGACACCCTCTTTACATGTTGCTCCATTCTTACATGGCATTGGCGAACACTCATTTATATCTGAAAAACGACCAATGTATTATGCAGCATCCATTTTGTTGAATTAGCACGATACTAAGTCCTCTATTTCCATATTCTCGGCCCTGGATATTAGATTGTTAAAACATCTTGGCTGCATGCATATTTACCTATCTCGCAATTTTTTCCAGTGAAACCGGGTTTGCAAACACAACTGTAAAACCTCTCGACATCTAAATCCTGGGAAGTATTTTGATCTTCTTGTTTACACGTTCCTCCATTCTTACACGGCGCCGACCTACATTCATTGATTTCTGAAATATACAAAAACTTCAGAGCTCTGAAAAACACTAAATGTTAGCTCAAGCTGTGTAATTTACTCAAACTAAAGCTTTGTCAAGCTTTTCCAAGATAAATGTCTTTAACCGTGTAATTTAAACTACTTTGGGTATGAATTTGTTGAAAGCTCTGATGATATGGTATTGTACACAGCCAAACGTTAGCTGAATCTTTTTATTGTATAAATATGTTTTGTATAAATGTAACTACGAGTTAAATATGACTTTACTGTAAGTTCTATAAAAATTCTCGCCAGGCGAAGAAGTCCATGCGTCACTGAATGATATAATCTCAAAAACTAGGAGGTGGTGATAAAACTATATGTTAAAATCATAAATTTATATTTTTACATTGTACATGCATGTAAACAATGCTTACTTTCTTCACAATTAGTACCAACGTAGGGTTTTGGACACTGACAAACATAACTGTTAACTCCATCAATACATTTACCACCATTTTGACATGGTGGAGGGTCACAATCGTTGATATCTGTTAGATTTAAATTAAGTATTTTTATGAGCAACACAACCGTGAACAAAGGAATTGATTACTAGGTTTGTTGATGGCCACAATATGTGGATAGGCAGGAGGTAAAGTATGTAGGTAGGCTGGTAAGTAAATGCTGTAGGTAGGTAGATACTGTGGATAGGTATAGTAGGTAGCCTGGGGGTATGTATGTATGTGTGTAGGTAGGTAGGTTGATGCTGTAGATAAGTACAGTAGGTACAATCAGTAGTAGGTCATGTATCTATAGGTGTAGTTAATAGAGGTACTGTAGGTAAGGTATATATGGTGATTGTCAATCAAAGTATAACTTTTTGGAAACACCACGTAAATTTATTATCCGAAAGCTTTGGATCCGTAAGCTCGGATCTTCATCAGTGATATTAATAATGCACTATGTTTAGCATTGATGAAGGACCCGAGCTTACGGATCGAAAGATTTGTGACAGTAAATTTACGTACTGTTTCCATAAAATTAAATTTTGAGTAGGTACTGTAGATAGACCACATCTACATCGATGTAAATGTACTAAGGTCGTAAAGAGTGTATTTGCAAGTATATAGATGACATAGAACTATCCTCAGGGATATGAAAACTAGATTTATATCAATGTGACGCTGCAGAGAACAACGAAACATTCGTTATCTCGAGCGGGATTCGAACTCGCATCTTCGGGTTTCCATATGTATAGGTGATACATGCATATCTGTACCTGTTTCACAATCTGTGCCAGTGTACCCTCTTGGACACAAACATTTGTAAGAGTTGACACCATCCACACATGTGCCTCCGTTCATGCATTTTGAAGGAGAGCAGTCATCGATATCTGGAACAAACATTTACAAGCTCACACACGAGTAAAAATCCATGAAAGAATATTCACTGCAAAAGGCATCAATCATTTTTGAAATTAAAATAAGAATAACTCTTACTTGTTTCACAATTTTCTCCAGAAAATCCAAGCTTGCACTGGCACGTGTAATGATCAATGCCATCAATGCAGGTCGCTCCATTGAGACATGGTTGGACGACGCATTCATTGATGTCTAGCAAAGCAAAAATGTTGAACCTGTCAAGTTACGCTCGCTTTTCCAGTTATGTTTATATGATTACAACAACGTATTACATTCATGTTACTCGTATAGCATTCACCAATCTAGTGTCTTCATCAGTGATCTGCTGTCGTGTAACTGCTGCTTCTACATTCGAAGGGCAACGTTATTTGCCAAAAAGGTGGAAATACGTACATGTGATAAATGGCTACGGTCATCTCTATTCAGAGCATGATAACTCGCATTTATATGCCATGGCACAATCCTTATGAGCTAAAGCCACAGCAGTACCTGACAGCTTGGATTTTGTATAGAACTCCTACCGGCACAATCGGAGTTGTTTGGATACAACTAAATGTCATTGAAAAGGGCATAGGATAGAAAAAAAAGAAAAGGGTAGAAAAAAGAGAAAAAAGGGTAGAAAAAATAAATAAATTACCAGTTTGGCAATTCTTGTCAGTGAATCCGGGTTCACAAATACAAGCATAATCCTGATCTGCACCCGAGCCAATCAAATCTTCCAGACCAGTATGGATGTCTGCACATGTACCGTTATTCAAGCACGGATGCGAGTTACACTCGTGGATTTCTAGTGAAAATAACATATTTGTAATTAGTTGGATCACCTGGTCTACATTGCCAGGTCATTGTGAGACGATGGTAAAGGGGATTCGGTGGTGTAGTGGTCAGACCACTCGCCTTCCACCTCAAAGGCCCCGAGTTCGATCCCCAGTAAGGTAGACTCGAACCCAGTCCTCAGGTGAGTCGTGTGTTTTCTCCGGGTACTCCAGTTTCCTCCCACATGGAAAGTTGACAGGGTGGGATAGGTAATGCGGGCCCACAGAAATTGCCAGTGGCCCTACCCTGAGCGGGTTTCAACTAGCTATTGCTCAATTGGTCCGGGGTACTCACGGTTTAACTTTTTACCATTTACTGATGTATGTGAATGCAAAAGCAGTATTTTCAGACGTCAAGTAAAGGTTCGACCTTAACCCTGGCTTCCCAGGTTGACCTCCCGAGAATGGCGAACATAACACCACACATGGTGGTATCTGATGATGTCGATGGCAGAAATTTAAACTTACTAGTTTCGCAGTTACTTCCGGCAAACCCTCTTGGACATTGACAAGTATACGAGGCGACTGCATCATGACAAGTACCGCCGTTCAAGCACGGCGCTGATAAACATTCGTCAATTTCTAAAGAAGAATCACATACTTCGCTGTGAACTAGCAACGATTCAAAACCAGATCAATGGTAGCTTGGGTAGGGAAGTGGGCGAGGGGTGGTTCCTTGAGATTGTTTAATAGAATATGTTGATAGTTCTAGAAGGGAGGCGCATGACCTTCATTCTACCACCACCCACTATGGGAGTGGCCTCCTTGGAAGTCAACCGATTTGAGGAAACGAGTTTAGCAATAACGACAGTTATTCGAAGCTTTATTTCGCATGACTTACTTACAAGTATCCAAAGCACTATAACTAAGTATAAAATTTAGAGACTGTCTGCAAGCGTTTAGAAAGAGTACTACTACAAACGCAAAAGAACGTTAATGGAAAGAATGATCTTATGAATGATATAAGCGTAGCTGCTTTATATACAGTAGACTGTAGTTTACTAGAATTCAGACAGGTTTACTAAATATGACTTTAAAAACAAGAATGATACAGTAGTTAAGAAGTTTATAAGCACACGTATATATATTAACAGCATTTAGCATTAGCATAAATATATACAAACTTGCTGCAAAAGATTATGATTTAAGGACTTTTGTCACTGATATTATAGAATAGAATAGCTAACACAATCTATATGGGGTCTTTTGATGACATGCAATATTATTTACTCAATAATTGTGGAAATAATCCCATTTTAACCCTACTTCACTTACCATTCTCACACCGATCCCCATTATACCCTTTGACACACTGGCAGTTGAAAGAATTAACACCATCAATGCACGTTCCACCATTTAAACACGATATGTTACCACAATCATCGATGTCTAAAAGATACACGTCGAGATTCCCTCATTTTGCACAGCATTGTCAAAATTTCACAACATAGCTAGTAAGAATCAACTATGTTGTCTCACCGTTGTTGGGCACTTTGGCTAGTAAGGGTGTCAGAGATATAAGGGTATACAATCGTGTAATTTTGGAATACCTAGTGAGCACATTGTCAGGATACAAACTTCTTGTGAAAAGCTGCTTCATAATTTAGGGAAAATACAGTATGCTTGCCATCAATAAATTGATATATGCTTTTGGATTTTCAATTTGCTAGCTGCTATAGGTTATATCTTATTTGTGAAGTACTTTCAAAAGTCTTTCATCTAATAACTATAGTTAATAAGTGTAAATTTCTTTTTTGATTCAAGACAGTGTAAATTTCTGTGGCTGTAGTGCTCACTTTCAATCACCTAAATCATCGAGTGGAATGAACAGCAACAAAAATCTGTACTTACTGTTCTCACAGTTGCTACCTTCGTAACCTTCAACACACTGGCATTCATAAGAATTAACCTTATCTACGCATGTTGCCCCATTCTGGCAGGGGGTTTCGGCACACTCATCTATATCTAAAGAGATTTAAACAGAAGTGCCTAGGTCAAGAACAGTTCTTCTCATTCATTCATTTATTTCTTAATAAATTACTGGCTTTAAGACAGTTAAGGTAACGTCAATTTTATACTGTCTAAATGTCTTGATAATTTTTTTTATCCAATTCGTAAAAGTATCCGGATTTCTTGCTTTTCAAGTCTACAGATTCGATCACATTGCACAGCATGAGACAGTGATGCATACGTTTGCCACTTTTGGAGTTATTTTGTGCGGTTTTGACCGTGTTTTGCAGATGAAATTAATTGTGCAATGTATTAAAATTTAAACTAACGATGGTATAAACGGATTCTTGCTCGTTGGTTTAGAGTAAATAGCAAAACGAATGTGATAAAGAGTAGATGGAGTAAAACACAAGCGTGGTGTCCAAAATCCGTCTTCACCGTTTCCCTTAATCAATTCTCGATAATTCAGACTCGACTACCTAGCATTATCTTCTCCTAATTCTAATCCTTTTCAGTTTCCACCTGAATATAACAGAAAAACATCTACGTACTATTTTCACAGTTTTCACCATTAAAACCTGGAACACACTGGCAAGTGTATGAATCGACTCCATCGATGCATGTACCGCCATTCTCGCATGGTTTGCTTGCACAATCGTCTATGTCTGTGAGAAGAATAGTGAACTAGTTACAAGGATTAGTCCAAGGCCGTAGGAAGATGAAAAAAGTTAGGGAGGGTCTTCGAGCACCGAAGGTGCAAGTGCTGCTAAGGGGTCCGGGGACACGCCCCCGGATTTTTTTTCCTATTTTTAGCATGCTCAAACATGTTTTTCTGCACTTTTGAGGTTAGTTTTAGCTTGAAAATAATTGGATTAAGACATTTGTAAGACTGTAAACCGTTAAAACGTGTAGTTATTTCGAGATTCAAAGATCATTTATAGGCGGGCTTAGCCCCCTGCCTTTGAAGTCAGGGGGTTCGAGCCCCCCCCCTGTCGCCGTGGTTCCTACGGCAATGGATTAATCAGAAGTTCGCATTGCTACAGGAATCACATATGTACATGTGGCCTCTAGCATTCATTCATAACACAGAAGCCTCAAATGACTTAATCAACTGCTTAGCAGACAGATTTCATGCTGCTATTAAACCATTGTGCTATAATAGACAGGTGCCAATTCAATAGTAGAGAGGTTCAGATTTGGCTCCCAATATCTACCACTACCTTAATCTATCTTTCAGCCAATCAGATGTGTCGGACCTACCTGATTAACCAAGCAAATTGTTTAAAAATTGAGAAAAGGTAGCGGTAGTGGTAGGGAAAGTCAAATCTGAACCTCTCTAATGACAACTGAATGCCAACAGGATTATCACAGATTTGATACTATGCACAAAATTATACCCGTATTGACTTTACTTACTAGACCAATGTCATAAATACTGTACTCTACGCAAACTCATCTAATGCCATCAGTACTTACTGTGCTCACAAGCTTCGCCTGTATAACCAGTGGGACAGATACATTTGTAGGAATTCAGTTCATCAATACATGTTGCCCCATTCATACATGGCCTTGCAAAGCAGTCATTTTTATCTAAGGAAATTCAGCAATGTGCAAATTAACAACAGTTCTCAAATGCAATTATACTACCATCCATGCATGTAACACAATATAATGTAAAGCATTCAGCGATCAACATTATACAACGTGGGGAGTTAATAACTCCAACCACCACCTCCTCCAACCACCACCTTCTCCAACACAAACACAGACTGAGCCAGCCAGAAAGAAAAAGCTACATTCCAAGCACTACGACAAAAACAAACAAACCTTGTTCAACTCCATAAATATACTGGTAGTCAGGAATGCCCACACATGGTCCGAGCGACTGTTTGTCACAAGCGTAACGAGAGTCCGGATTTGGACCAAAACACTTATCTTTTGGTGCCACTGCATAATGGAAATTTGGCTGTACAGCACTGGGCATGGTTCTCACCCAGCACTGGGCATAGTTTAGTATACCAAAATAGTTGTAGCCTGCAGCGCCTGATTCCTCAGCACACCTAAGGCGGATTGAAAGAACTATAGTTTAATAGCTATATACTAAGTAGAACCACATTGATATACAGGGTGTGTCAGGAAACATGATACGTCAGCTACAAAATCATACCGGTACTGGTGAAAAAGGGTGGGTCATTTTTGTGTGTGAAAAAAGGGGGTATAATTTTTTGTGTAATGTTAGTACTGTGCAATAAAACAAATACTGTATATACAATAAAACCCACATTCAAATAAAAAATTAGAGAGTAGTAGCACTGTAGCAGAACTTTAAATTTCATATGTACCGGAGCCTAAAGGACAGGGCGGGATGGGGGACAACATTTTAACATCTGAATTTTTTACTTTCTCCTACAACTAATGAATGTGGCATAACTGATGAACACCACTGCAATACCAAATTAACTAACCTGCACACTAAATCATTGATGAAGTCATTCCACCCATCATCCCATTTAATAATTGTCGTATTGTCAAACAACAAGGTGTTGAATGTGTCAATGTCTTTAAAACAACCTCTCTTGAAATACTTTGTGTAACATCCTTTAACTGAAGAAGTAATTCAAATTATAAGAACTGTATTATTATATTGGTCTATCAGATGATTTTATAAAACCAGAATTCCAATCAGTTTTTAAATGCACCTATCCCCTCCCCTAATTAATAAAGAACACTGAAACTTTTTTTATCGATTTCACTAGGTCTACAATATAAACAGTCTGAGTTATTTTCAGTTCTCAAAAGTGGTGTACATTGATGTCTATCACACTACTTGTGTACAATAAAGGTTCTGCGGTGTTGGACATAAAGAACTACACATAACACATGTACTCTCTAGATTCTACCTACAATTTGTTTTAACCAAAATTTACCAACCCAACCTTTTTTCTATCCTACCTTCCTGTTTTACCCTCGTTTTACCAATGAATCTCCGAAAACTGGGGGTGCACACCCCACATTCCAAAACTGGGGGAGCCCCCACCTTTGTATGCCCCTAAGTTTCTGTGCAAGGCTTTATATCAAATTCATACCTGCTTTGCAGTTTTTGCCATGATAAGGCTGTAAACAATCACAAAAATATGAATTTCCCTTGGGAATACAGGACCCTCCATTTTCACATGGTTTCGATCCACAGGCATCAACTGCAAAAGAATAGAAGTTAAAAATAAAATCTGCTATTTAAATTCCGTCAGTACATGTAAAAATACTCGTTTAGAATGTCACTCTCACACCTAAAATGAAACTGCATAAAAAAAGGTTGGATGTCAAATTTCTGCAAGGCCACTTAGCATGAATTGCTATCAAGCTTTTCTCCGAAATACAGCCAGCAAATGAATATTAACACTTCCATAACTAAATAAACTTATATTATTAAATAATATAAGTGCTGTTAACATCAACTCACACGCTATTTCGTTTTAACACCTTGAAATGTCTGAATTTTTCGCTATACGAGCGTACAAATATTAAGTTGCCTTGTTCTGTTCTGTTTACATCGGCCATATTGTAAATTCGAGCCAATCAGAAACCAGCATTTGAACCAATGAAATTGCAGGTGTGAAAACAACAGAAAAATAGGGAAGCGGAAAACGGGTCACGGATACGAGTGTATGAATGCGTGTCCAAAAAATGCGTCTGCTTACAGTGTTGTTTGAAAATAACAACTATTTTAAATTTCTCCTTACCAATTCCTTCGCAGACACCTCTGCTGATTCTTTCCACTAATTTCGGCAACATTTCAAAATCGAAAATGCTGTCTTCTTTTGGTCCACTTGCGACGGCCTCCAACTGTTCGTTATTCAAATCATCGCCGACGCCCACCATTAAAACATGCACTCCTTTGCCCGCCAACTCTTCTGCCGGTTGCTCGACTTCGTCCTTCGCTCGACCGTCCGTTAAAATAACCAGGATTCGCGAGGTACTCGGCGTTGAGAAGTTAAACGACTCTCGTTGCGCAAGAGCTAAAGCTTTCCCGAGATCAGAGCCTGCCAGTGGGGACTTAATGGCATCAATAGCCTTAAATATTTCTGCTTTTCCATTGTATTTATCAAGTCCGAAGATCACCAGAGGCTCTGTGCTGTACACAATAACACTGGCGCGAATCCTGCCCTCGCCTATCCGAAAAGCATTGATGATTTGCTTCGTAAAGTTCAATTCACGTCGGAAATTTCCGGGTGAATTTAGTTCTATACTTCTCGAACCGTCCAGCAGAAAAACTAGGTCGAGGTTGACCAGGCACGACGAAGTACCTGAAAAATTTGCGAATGTAGATTGTGATTTTTTGTTCTTCAACTACAAAATCGACTGCCTCTTAGGATAATTGCCTGTGGCGCGATAAAACGAGAAAAAATCGTGAGTGATTGGCAATTGCAACTCTCGGGCAACTTATTTTAAAGCCAAAGTCAAGTTTCTTACGCAATCCATCTAAAGGTGCTAGAACCACAATGTTATGCACTTTAACGATTTGGGAACTTTTATAAAATATACTAGCAATGTTTGCCGACTGATTGAAGAAAAAAATACCCCTGTTGAATCTGTTGAATTTATACTTGTTTTAAAAACATGTACTTCGTCACAAAGTGCTGCCGCTGCTGTGAAGAAATACACTGAACTGGGTCGTAGTAACTAAATTAAACCCGCTCACAAAGATGGCTTTAAATAGCAGTTTTTTGTTCTTTCCATTTTCATCACTTTCGAATCGTTGTTTAACGAGTTGGACAAATTTGGCGATGTTCTCACTAATATCAATAATAAACAAAGTTACCTACTGAGGAAAATTTTAATATAGAAAGTCAGAAACTGTAATTTTCCATGGTCTTCAAAAACATAACATTGCAGTTAACAATTACAAGTACCTGACAAGAGGACTTGTTGATGTATATAGTACCTTTTAACAAAATTACACGTCACAGAAACTACCTATAGCGGATTTATACTGTAGGCTGTAGTAACTACTGCTGTCGTTTGCATGTGGCATAAATGCTTCTAAGACCGAGACAGGCCGTACGTGATTTGTCAGCACGACGCGAACAGGGCCGAAACTTGGGTTCTACTTTTGGGGGGTATGTAGCTACAATGTCCGACAAATAGGGCGTGGCCTTTGTATTGCCCGACGAAAAGTACAGTATTACACTTGGTTATTTCGAACCTCAAATAGTTTCGAAATGCAATTCATAAGAAACACAAAATCTAAATCAGGTAATAGTCTAAATTTCATGTTAAATATACAAATTACAAAATACAAAATGAATGCGAAATTAGATTTTTCGCTTACTATAATATTTAATTTCACGGTGTTTACAAAAAAAAACAATCCCACTTTTGCGTGACATATACTGACATGCCGCGATAGTTATGTATTGTAACAGAAAAATAATTCGATAAAAATCAGGCTTACACCGGGTTAAACGCAGCAACAACTGTCAAATTATGTGCGCTAAAATCGGATGAAAACAACCGTTCAATAGATAAATAGCAGTTTTAGCACATCTCATGCCAAGGTATGACAACGTTATTATTTTAAGACACCCAATTGTTTTGTTTTTATCTAGGCCTGTCCGTTCGACCATTTGAATTCTAATTAATTTTCATTTTGAGTTTTCTGTTCTTTTGACAGGCCCACTTCTTTACAGCTTCGACAATGGCCGCCAGGCCCGCCATACAATGGTCGTCAGATGTTACTTCATATAAAAACTATAAAATGGCTACAAGTTTCGATATCAGCAGTTGAACAATTTCGATACTCATATGTAAGACAGGGAAAAACGATGTATTTTTTGAGATTATGGAAAAATGTGCATTATTCTTCAACTACAAATGCTATTCTTCTTCTAACTTTAAATCTTTGTGTTTATTTCATTTATTTTATTGCAGTCAATACGTTAGGTGGCAATTTTTTTCTTATTTGCAGAAATTGGCCCGACGATTTGCTGTCGTTTGCCCGACGAGGCGAGCTTTCTCGAGATTGGAGGGGTGTATCACCCCTCCATACTCCCCCGGGAGTTTCGGCCCTGGACGCGAATATTCGATTTTCAGCGTCTTTTAACTTTAATCCTTTTCTACTTTTCTCCAATCTTCGGAAGGACTTCAGCAATTTGAGCAATTTTGTGCACATATCTTATCAAATTTTGTTTCCGTTGATGGTTTTATTTGCTTTTAAAAAACGAAAAATCGCGTCGCGTTGGCAAATCGCGTCCAGTCTGTGTGAGCTTTTAATATTACAATTCGTATTTCATAACTGCTACAATGTGCAGTGTGGTGAGTGTGCTAATGTCTGGCATATATGTCTAGCTAATGTAACTGGGACATTTATTCATTGGTTTCATGAATGTGTGTGTTTTGCCGCCTCTCGTCGTGTTGTCATGACAATGCAAAGTCACAGAACATTCGCCATGTCACAGGGGAGAGGTCGGGTTTTCTACACATCATGTCACTTATGTAACGGAATGCGCATCAGTGTGAGACGTGTTACCAAGGTTACACGGACGTTCCCGCGATCAAGAGTTCTATTTAAATCCAGGCTATGTAAGAATTTAGTCATTAGAAGTCATTTCGCCGATACGGTTATAAGCACGAAAAATGAGATCTGAAATGGCCTTGGCTAACAAAAGGCGAAAATAATTTTGTAGCCCGTGAGTGTGGAATGTCATTAACGATTCATTACGAAGTGGTTTATTATATTGCTCCAAAGATTAACCTCCACACAAGTATGTAATGCAAACAAACCAAATAACTAAATCCTTCAAGGACACAAATAATCACTCTAATTTAATGTAACATTTAGTATCTTCGACTTTCTATAAGCAAAGCTACCTGGCTCATCGAGGAACGGTTTTGCAAAGCAGTTTTTTGACGGAAACTTCATGAAAACAAATCGTGATCCATATACCGATCTATATAAGTATTTTGTTGTCTTAAGACTTAAGTGCATGCTTGAAAAACTTGATGGATTAACATTGACATTATGCAATATTTCGGAATTTTAGGATACTTTTTCTATATCCTCTTGTTTCAAATAGTATTCGCTTTCCAATGAAAACGATTGATACATAGCAACACATCGCATTAATGCATGGTGATTAGTTTGTAAAATATAGCGCCATTAAAAACTTGATTTAAAAAAGAAACTCATTTACTTTTTTGAGGGGCGCTCATTACATGCTTCGGCGAGTTGACAATTTATACAGTATAACTGTGTACTTTGATACCAACCAATTTGCATGGTTCATTAGTGACTGCTTTTTGCATTTGGAATTCATGAAGGTTCTTCGGCACAAATGTAGATAAGTTACCAATTTTTGGATGGTTTTAGCTTTGCCATATAAGTTTGATTGGAGTATAAATCTAATTAAACTTTTTTTCAAGTCAACATTTATTGTGATGTCAGGCAATGATATATAGCTTTCATTATTGGCTTATTTTTGGCGCGCGTTGTCTCAACGCCGGGAAATATCATAATTGCGACATTATATATCAAGATATATAGAATCGGTTATAGAATAGAATAGACATTTCAGTTCTACAAGTCGGATAGAAAATAGTCTTCGGTGTTTTTAGATTTATTACAAAAAAAACCGATATCCGAAAATGAAAATCTTTGTGAACGAACATTCCAGTGATGTCCCAAATAGCTTTGAAGTCAGGGACAATAGTTGCCCACAAATGATATTTAGATTTTTTCTCAACATTCTTTTAAAAATTGAATAGCAGAATGAATCATTGAAAATCTAGGTTTACCAATGAGTCCAGAAAATCACTCAATATCGCAAAAATTCTATCTGTAAAAAAAGGGAAATTCCACTGAGTATATGTGCTTAAATGGTTGCAATTTCCCTGGACAAATTACAGATTGATCAAGGTGTATGTCAGGTCAAAACTGCAAGTAACTTAGAAAAACGCATCACAGTGGAAATTGGGCTTGTATATATGCAATAAGTTGCCTCATGCTAGTAAGATTCATATTGGGTTCAAATCTTTCCAGTGGTGATCTAATTTATAATAAGCTTGGTCTTCCTCCATTTTGTCACAAGGACACATATTTGTTCTGAATATTTGTTACAGTCACTTCTCCAGTAACATTTAATTAAATTCAAAAAAATTCTTGCACGGGACGTCAAGAAACCATAATTAAATTTTCCCATGCATCGGAAATAATCATGCACTGAGTGGAAATATACACACAATACAAAAAGATAACTATCAGTATATTCTTAATGTATATATGTTCCCATATAGCGAAATCGATGTCTGAACTAACACTTACCCGTTTTGACCACAGTCCACGATAAGGTTCCCAAGAGGGCCAAAAGAACCAACCTCATTTCTCTTCAAATTCACCGTCCTCGATGCTTCTCGGGTTTCACAGACAATAAGCCCAAATTTATGTGCAATTTTTCGTCCAACCTGCGAGCTCCTACTCCGGCGTACGCTAATACACCGACTGATGACCCTCAAACACAGATTGGGTGCATTAACATTCCCTTTAATTCATATTCATGAGAGGCGGTTTTGTGCTGCGCTCATACAAGCAAACATATTATAATGCGGCGAAGTACTAACGAGGTAAAACCCAAAGCCCACGCTGTCCTAAGTATACCAAGCAAATCCTGGCTGGCATTTTTTAAACAATACCAATCTAATCTGACCATAGACAACCTTGATTGTCAATGATCTGCATGATCATGACCTATCAATGTTGAAATATTTAATACAAAAGCGCCAAAATGTTTTTATGGATATTCTTTCAAAAATTCGAAATAATTTCTTCGCACACTCGAATGAGCAAGGATTAACTAATACAATCAAAAACCAAATAAAGTCGATTTGGTGATTTGCATAAACTAAATTACCTGGGACGCTCATATTCATTGATTGACATTGACTGGTGATTGAACTGAGCTTTATACAATGTGAGGACCGATTCCTCGCAGATCTAATCTTTACTGTACATTTGAAAATACATAAATTTAAAAAGGACACTAAATGTTTCTTGATCTCGAATGCCAATCATACACACAAGCCGCAGCCTGTAATTAGACATATTTGTTCTTTAAATAATATCCAAACTTCGAGTGAAGTGCCAGTAAACTATAATTGAAATATAATTCAGTTACATTCGCTGGTTCTGAATGCATGTACTGGTTTTTAAACAAGTAAATCTTATGCGCATCCTATTCTTCACAATTGCTTATAAGCATTTTCAATCTTACGTTAATGATCTGTTAAGCCATAAAATTACTTTTTCAATGCCTTAAAAATACCTTAAAGTTTATGCATTGTAAAAATCTAGTCGTCAACAAAAACGCACGGTTTTTCGAGTCGTGAAATAGATGTAGTATTGTGAACAAAAACTGTGTAGAAAGCAATAAAAAAACTAAAACATCGTACTATAGTTACTTATAGCAGCCCTAGTCTGTCCCAAAATGCAATTGCACACTTTGGCAGGGCTTCGCACAAATGACGAGTTCATTATATAATTTAAATGATGTGGTTTTTATAGCTACTAATAGCTAGAGATAGAATTGATTCGGTATCTAGGGAGAACAGTTTAAAATTGACAATGTTTGGCAAAAATAAAGTGTTTAGTTTCATGCTATGGGAAATTTAACCTACAGGTAACTTTCATCATATTGGATATCTAATAAAGAAAGTTAGGAAATGATGGATCCTGCTTTTTGTAAAACTAATCCAGTATTTCTACTGTATAGACTATAGTATCGTTGAAATCCTTAAAACGCTTCCACATAAGAACAACTTAGAATTAGAAATTTAGAACAACAAATAAAGTCGTCCATTTTAATCGTAATTATTTTTCAGCACTATCTGCAATATGAGTCTTATCTACATATACCTAATATAATGGCAATGGTATAATATCAAACTTGACCAACTTATTCAATTGCATGCATGTATATCATGGCATGCACCACAGCACTGAGTCAAGCGCCCTATTCCTCGGAACTAGCATTCATCTCGAAGCAACGAAAAGAAATCCTAGCTAATTCATTAAGTATATTGACATCCCCCATCCTACACATTTGACGTACAGACATCACATTCCAACGCAGGCGAAGGACAATTTAGTGGGCGACAGGCACACTGCTTGTTTGTCATGAGATTTAATTTCGTCTGCCATATTCATTTCCCATTTAACGACCACGTAATTAACGATATGTATAACAAATTGACGTACTTTGGACCCGATTAAACCAAGCTAAGCAGCGTGACTGATGTCAGAGATTAAACATCCTAAAGTACCTTTATTCTTCCTTGCGCCAAAAAGCTTAAAAGTTTTGTGGTTTTTGCACGTTTAGTAGAAAACTAGATAGCCAGACATTTCTACAATTCTGACTGGAGGAATACCTACAAAGCCTGATTTTCACTCAGTCGTGAATAGAGTATGAACCCAGATCTATACTTGATAATAACTCATTTGAATGCACCTCTCAAAAGAAAAGATAGATCTAGCCAAAATCTCATCACAGTGTAGGGAATGAACAGTTGGGGCACTCAATTGAAGTTTGTGTGTCCGCGTATATCGCATTAGGTATCTCAGTACCACTATGCCAACCAGTCAATCATAGCAACTAGTCTTTATGATGTTTGCATTATCAGTTCAAAACCAACTACTAGCTGATCTGACCGTGAGTAAAGGACCTGGAACTAGCAACGGAATAGAAGTCCATTTTGAAGTTGTTAATCATTTATATCTTTTGTTTTCCTTTGTGAAATTTGTTGAAACTCAGGTTAATAGAGAAAATTAAAAACAAAGTTAATTATATTTCATGAAAAATTTGATAATTTGGATCGAAAAATGGATTTCTATTTGACAACTAGTGCCAGTACTTTTCCGTGTTTTCAGATCAACTGGCAGTCAAATAATCCTACAGAATATTTGCTGCTATATTGGAATAGGAAATTTGCCTCATTGTGTTCTATATACTGTATAGGGTGCATAAAAAAACAGCGAAACTTTGCAATTATGTTCCATGAAATCTTTTATGTTGGCGACATCAACTAGCATCAAGTGTGTAAAAGTTTATTAAACTTGTTATTTTCAGACCTGCTAGAAGTTGCTGTCTTGTTGAAACAATTTGTATCAAGTTTGTGGATAAAAAGCCTTGAAAATCGACTTGCATCACGCCAGCTGAGAACATGCTGCGGACTTGTAATCACCAAGCTCCAGCAAGCGATGCAAAGGCATCCTCATATCAGCTAGATGAGGGCAAGACAACAAGTCGGTGAAACACTTACTGAAACGTGCTTTCTGGCTGTTTGCTTACAAGGAGACAAATACATTGAAAGTTCCGACTCAAGCCAGCCTTCCTGACTGCATTCTTTTCTACGACACGCAGTAACCACGCACGACAGCGGTCTGACGTCAGTAGTTAGATCAATATTGATACAAAGCTTTGCCACACAAGTGATGGTTTGCTGACCTTCTGTAGTGATAAGAGGATATTCTAGAACAAGTTAGCTATGTAGTAGCTTAAGCAATATCACCACAGCCTGCTTCAACCAAGAAAAATGTGCAGTCGGTAATCTTCACTTGAAGATTCTTCTAGGATGGAACAGAATGTAGGCTCTGGACATCAAAATGAAGAGGGGGAAGTATCAAAGCTTCCCTTCAGTAAAAGGTTAGCTAATTAATTGTCTGTAGTGTACATGATCATATTTGACAAAACATTCATACCCTCCGCAAGTTTTCTTTTGATCTCCGCCTCGATTTCTCCCCCCGGACTTTCCTACAACCCTTACCCCCCTGATATTTCTCCCACTCTGTTCCGCCTTTAACTTTTTATGATTGGCGTAGGTCGTGCGTCATGTCTTCGCATGGATTGTGCGTCAGTAAATCATAATCCTTTATTATACAGTACCTATAAGAGCTCAATGAGCGAAATCTTATGGTTATATAATCATTTATTAAAGATAACTATATTTGTCAAAAGTTGCCGGACAATGTAATACTCTCAACTGATATTCAACTCTGCATAAGTAAAGGGGGGGTTGGACAATTTCCTGATCAAAAAGTGAAGTAGCGAAGGCATTCCTGTACAGAAAAACATTTGAGCTTGGATTAAGTGTTGACATTTAGTGAGACGTGAATCGATAACATTATACAGCTCAAACGGGCAAACCAAGGCCGAATTGGGATATATTTCAAGTTATTAAGCCGAGCCAATCACCAGCGGGTTATTCTGACTTATAAACTTCTTTTAGTTACGTACCGAATCCGAGGTCCTTATATAAAATGCAAAATATGCAAAAAGCGGCCTCGGTTGGCCTGTTTGCGCTGTGAATTTCTTTCAAACGGACGAAGCTAATTAGATCAGTTAGAAAACCAAATCGTCCTCTATTTTGGCACTGCAGATTTGAGCTTTTCTAGATCCATGATCTAGCTTTATTGATGTCAGTCACGCAATAACTCCGTGGCTCACTTATACAAGTACAAATTGTCAGTTTCATTTCAAGTCCAGCAACCATGAGCTTTCTATAAATTCACATACGCATCTCCTTGCCAGAATCGCTATCACCCTCGCCATTCCCTTTAGTACAATTTCCATTCTTGAGGTCCTCGATGTCTCCCATCTGATCAAAATAGGGAAGAAAAGGGATATAACGGACGACGGGGAACTTTTGCAGATAGGACGTCACGTAAGGAATATCATAAGTATGAATGGAAGCTATTTGAATTTTCTCCTCGTCCTCGGTTGGTTGCTCGTGTGTTTTTCGCCATTTTAGAATGCCTCGTTCTTCTTCCGTTCCAGGGAGAGTGATATCCAGGAAGAATCCAACTACACCTCCCACCCACATACTGGTCGTAAGCAGGACAAAGATGACTTGGTCAAGAGCGCGTGCACCTAAAAATATGATTGGATCAATCAAATATTGGAATAAACTCGCTTCGATAAGCCGGGGGGGGGAGATCTATAGTTGATGATGAATTTTTTTCAGCTGATCCTTCTTGAAATTGGACATGTGCATGATACGATTTCCATTCAAACTAAGACACATTTAATACGTGGTAAACTAAAGTTATATCATCTTAATTCTGGGCCTTTTTAACAATTAAGACACAGCCCTAATTTAAGTGAGAAACTATCTTGGTTTTAATGGCCAACTGGCCGTTCTACATACGTGCGAGCGAGGCGTTATAGCCAATGGCTTTAAAGAACAAGCTTGTCATTAGTAACTATTGTGTCTTTGGAGTGCGAACTACATTTATTCGACCCTGAGAAAATTGAAGCTAGCAAACATTGACATGCAAATTACACAAAGATCGTGATTAACAGTTCCACAACTATTCTACATTTTTCTAACAGATCCTAAAAAGTTATTAATTTCGAAAACCACAAGCGTTCTTCTAGATTCTTTCACGACATGCAAATGTTTGCTACGGGTCAAGACGTGCAGTGGGTGTAGAGAAGGCGACCGGCACCTGACGATTGACAGCAACCGCACTGAGTTCTCTGTCCAGATATATATCGAGCTCACTGACCTGTATCGATAACGTGACCATTGGCGCTAATCCACTTTGGAACAACCAAACCAATGAAAATGCTGAACCCGGTTACAAAAAGGTTTCGCGAGGAGTTCAGATCAACAAACTGAAGACTTGATAATCCCACGGCCGTCACCATACCGAACATGATTATGAAGATGCCGCCGACGATTGGTTCGGGGATGGTGGCAAATAGAGCACCAAACTTTCCCAGAACTGCCAGAAACACCATAATCAGTCCGCCATATTGTATGACGCGACGGCTGCCTACCTAAATGTTGAACGCAAAAGAAATAATCTCAACAATGCTCGTTTTACCAGGGCCAAGATCATTCCATAAAATAGAACTCGTTAACACAAGGATATAACTCATTATTTATGTTGCTCAACTTTATGCAAAAATATTATTAGTCCTTCATCGTCACGTGAGTATTATTTTTTGCCAAATCCAGCAATAGCAATTCTTAAATTGTTTCATTTTTCATGACGCGGATGGCTAACTTTCCTAAACATTGGTTAGTTCAGCGAGAATATCAGAATCAGATTTCGAAATGTGATTACACTTTTCCGCGCATAATACAAAAGTATGCGAAATTCGCACACTTCACAGGGCTATATTTTCCATATTTTACAACCTTTTTGCAACCAAACGTCGCCATTTTACTAAATTTAGGATGCTCTGTGCTAATGAATATTCCTAATTCAAAGGTTCGTCTAAAAGGGGAATGGTCCATTTAGAACTTGTATTTTGAAAAAGCTGCACTTTGAACTGGCTTTTAAAGGTTTCTAAAAACAGAAAAAGGGTACAACAGCGAGACGTGCCTTCGTAATACCAATTGCTCCAATGTTCTCGCTGTACGACGTTGTGCCAGCACCGCTGCCAAATGCCCCGGCCAACATACAGCATAACCCTTCCATCAAAATTCCTCGATTGACCGCGTGGCGTGGCACTGGGGGCGCGCCCGCCAGGCGTGCGCATGCGTAGTAATCACCAATTGATTCTATGATCCCAGCCATGACGCCTGCAAACATGCCGATAACCGCAGCCAAAGATACCGTCGGTGTTCCCCACTGACCTAAAAAAAATGAAAGTTTTGCATATTAAAGAACACTCAATATTTTAAATTCGTAAAGAAATATGAGAAATTATCATCATTCATTTCTTTAGAAATTGATTCCTTATACGGTCTAAAAAACAGAAAAATTTACATTTGTACGACCGAATGTCGGGCTGGCTTCGCCACTGATGAAAATCCTGTCATAGAAGCTACACTTTTAGGTGTTCTATGGAAAACAGAGCTTAAAACAACAATACTTCAAATATCAGGAATATCCAAGACTCCCAGTGTATCATCCAACTTTCATGTGTATGGCCGGTATATAAAAGTATTTCGTAGAGACTTGTGCCTATAAACATCATTAAGACATAATATGCATCAATATGCATCGCGTTCTATTTTTGTATATATTATGTATTGGTGCATCTATAAGATATGAAGGTACAACTGTAGTGTCTACACCCTCCCCACGGCCCTGAGATCATCCCTAGTCTCTCCTGAAAACCAACACACCTGGATAAGGCACCCTAAACCACGGGGCTTCGTACAACAATGACGCCATTGTGTCTGTTCTTGCGGGATTGCCCTCTTCAAAAGCACCGGCCGCAGTTAATATGACGCATAAAGTCCACGCCAAAATAACAGCAAGTAAAACCTAAATGGACACATTAGACTTTATTTTGTCATAAAGGAAAGGGCGAAAATATACAGACACTCCTCGTTAGCAAGCAGGGACGTAGCCAGAATTTGCAAAGGGTAGGAGGGCACTGTGAAAGCTAATAATCATAATAGCCGAGGGGTCTAAATTCGGCATTGCAGTATAGCCATATCGATGTCAATGACGAAGTGAACTTTGCTTGAATGTCCATCTAGGGATGTGCCCACGACATGTCCATGACGTTCTTACATCGCCTGTGTCCTTTGGCGTCGCATCATCTTTTCTGAACCTTTCTATCAACAAAGGGCGGGGGCGACTTCCTACCCTCTGGCTACGTGCCTGTTGCCAGGCAACTGAAATACGATTTACAGCCTGTACTTACTGGGAATAGTTCGAACAAACCAATGCGCGTACTGTGAACACCTTTGACTTTGCTGTAGAGCGGGATTGGCATTTTTACGTTCTTTAAATATTGAGAGAAGAGGACGACGAGGAAAATGGTGCTAAACGGGAAAAACAAAGTCAACGCAATGCAGAGTTGAAATCCGTTCAGTAAATTCTTGTTTTCCGGGGAGAGGGGCACCAGGTATGAAAATACTCATCATGAAACCCCATGTAAAAACACTCATTATCATACTCGTGAAATTTCAATAGCAAAATCGAATACTTACAAAAATGCAACTCCCCAGTGTTTTGCTATCAAAGAAAACAAGTAGAATAGATTAGTTGATACTTGGAATTGGATGAAGATGAGTTGAGAAAGAGCTGTTAGGGGTGTGTGGCAGCTATTAATTTTTGTCCCTCGCGGGAACGTGCATAAATTTACATGATAACTCAGCTCAAAGTTGAAGCAACGTTGAGACAACGTTTGCGGTAAGTTCCTTGTATGTTTGCATAGTGAATATCAAAATTAATATAATTTGTGGAAACATCACCGTAAGTTTGTCATGGCAAAGCTTTCGATCCGTAAGCTCGGATCTTCATGAGTGCTAATAATAATGCATTATTATCAGCACTGATGAAGATCCGGGCTTTCCACAGAATTATATTTTAACGTTTGAAGTCTCAAGTGAAATCGCATATCACTGTCAAAATGTAAACCAGCTGATTACATTCTAAGAAAATGAACGTACATGTACTTTGAGAAGCAAGAAGTCTATAGCCGTATAAAAAGGGAAAATGGCAAACAAGAACAGAAACATTGAGAATGCTTTGCAATAGCTGTACACATTAATCGCAAACCACAAACTGTGAGTATTTTATACGATCCACTCTTCACCGCCATGATTTTCTTTTGTATTTTGCTCGTGAATCATTAATGTATTTTTGATACACTACTCTTAATAATGGTGGACGAATAGCAAATATTTTATAAACTTCAAATACTCATTAATGAATCATAAGATTAATCCTTGGCGAATCATCTCAACCATAATAGGTCGTGTGAGGTGGCTTTATACCTAAAGAAGTGCTAATTAGGATGAAACATTATAAATAATCTGTCACGTCCATTGGTACTCTTTATATAATGTTGCATGCCGAGCGTTTTAGCTATGATAAAACGCGAGTTCGAGTGTATCAAATAGTACTTACAAGCATGGTCAGCGCCAACATCAAACAGCGAGAGTCCGATTAATGAAATAGACGGAGTAATTGTAAGAGGTCCTATGTATCGCAGGAGGAAGCCCATTGTGCCTGTAGCGCCAATAATAACTTGAATCACTGACGCAACAATAATTGCTCCTTGGATCTGAAAAGACAGACGATCGTTTATGAGTCGTCCTTTAAAAAACACTTTTTATTGCTAATGGTGCTTCATTGTTATAACTAACCGCTCACAAAGCCTGTCATAAGTTAGGACGACCCAACGAAGGCGAGTCGAACTGAATTTAAATAGCATCATGACACAATTGTCGTGCTGTCAATCTTAATTAAAGGTTGATTACCTCTCTCATTCTTAAATGCCAGCCGTCTGGGTCCTCTTCCTGATGCTTAGAGGCTGGTGGCGACTCATTGTTACCTGGAAGATGAACAGAACGGTTAAAATGCTTATATCATGCATGGCTCTGGATGTTGCATATCTCGAATAATTGAGGTAATTTTCTTATTCTTCAAAAAACACTTTTCAAAATACCCTAAACTCTCGAGATATGCAGCTTCCTACGCCTTCGAATGGTATTTGAACATTCCTTACTTGTTCACGTACCAGCTCATGAATTCAGATATTTACTTTCGAGCGAAAACGTACCTTTTAAAAATGAAGGTAGTGCGGACGTTTTGTTTTTCATACAAACATTCTTCCAGCACGATAAATTACCCTGCGAAACTAAAACAAAACCTAATTTTTTTACTTTATTCGCTGCATACTAACAACTATATATATTATCTTCGCTTAGACGTGTAGTAAGGTTATCTGATTTCAATGTCGTTGGAGAAAAAAAAATTCTTCCTGAAAGCACATGATGGAGATAACAGCTTCTGCAAATGAACCATCCAGCATAAGCATACAGTTGAGGTTGATTCAACACAAGTTTGTTGCATAATGGCATAGAGAAACCAAGGAATCTACGTTCTCCTCAAGTGCGCTTGCCGACAACGATACCAATGAGAACAAGGTAAAAATCACTCAGTCAAAGTGCGAAGCACAAAGCGCTATCCACCGGATAGTGATTTTTTCAACTGCCGCATAAAGCAATGACGCCATGCAGAGATATTGAACTCGCAAGAGATAAAAAGTGACTTTAACTCAATCGAAAATGCTGAGCTTTTATGTGGTTATTGCCAGTTACTGAACATATCTAGAGAGTTTGAGAGAATCACTATACAATAGATAGCGCTATTCAGCCTTCGTACAACCGACCCCAGGCTATTAATAATGACTGCGTATAGTTTTGTAAGAACTTACCTGGTTCTCGGTTTCCTTGGATGCTTTGTGGTGCCGATAGCGATGGACATTTCCACTTTGGCAATGTTAAAATTGAGATGGTCGGAGCAAGAAAGGAAAACGTTCCGCCCTGAACAATTGGCAAGCTACAAACATGAATTTTCAAAGCAAAATTAAGAAGGAGTCAGTTGTTCAAACCTACAATCATGGAATAATTAGTTTGGGACAAACTAGACAGAACATAGTTGTTCTACATGATAAAGTACGTATTAACGTCAAAAATATCGCTATATTTTCTCCCCTCCCCCCACCTGCCAATGATGGCTCTGGAAGGACATCACATACACAAATGTATCTATATTGTTCTCTGGCAAAAAGCACTGTATAGAGCCAACATTGGTCGGTGGGGGCAAGGGGGAGGGAAAGGCTAAAATTTAAACCAATGCGACTTCAAAGTTTGTAGTTGAATCACACATTTTTTTATTTTATCAATATTTTTTATTTTTATCATATTCAATCACGCGCGTAGATTTCCATCACTGTCCCAAGGAATTATTCCATGATTGTAGTTACAGAGGTAACACTGGTTTGAAGTTTAACCACCTCGAAATTGGTTTTTACATGTTTACAGCGATCTATTGGTTTAATTAGGATTTCTTGAGCATTTACTTCCAAACGATAACTGACGAATTCTTCACAACCAACTTACCGAACACCAACAGTGCTTTGTAATAATGTGGAAATACCAGAGGCAAAAAATATGGTACAGATCAGTTGACTTTTTGCAATTCCGTTATTCCCAACACACAAGAATTTGGCGATCAGTAAAGGCAATGCGACGGTGCCTCCAAACATTGTAAGATAATGCTAAAATGGTAAGCAAAGATATCGATATACATTTCGTGCAACCTGTCACGTAATGTTGGCATCGGGAAAATTGGTCTTGATGTCATCATCCATTCATCCCCTATTCTATAGTGTTTAGCGCGCTGAACCGCTGAGGTACTGAAAACTTTTGCTGTCATGCATACAGATATGGTAGCAGCCAAATGTCGAAAAAGGGCCTAACAATTCAGAAATCCCGAAACTTTGTTATTTGATTTACTGATTTAATATGCAACCACTCGTCTTACAATTGAATAGCGGATTTTTATCTAGATACGTAGCCAGAGATGGGAGGGGGGGGGGGGGGAGAATGTTTGCTGAAGAGCTGAAACGCTTGCTAACGCTGTCGTTTGATAACTATCATAATCAATTAATTAATAAAAATTATCATAATTAATAAAAAATAACAAAACAATGCAGGTTATTTGAGATGGCAATAGCTAATCCAGTCAGGCAACCTCTAATTATATTGATTTGAGACATTATGTGGTCGCTAATAAACAAGAAACTAATATACAAAACATATTTAAACATATTTAAAACGAAATTTATATCTCAATTTTTTAATATCTTCGATTTTTGTTACTCTTTGTCTAGCCTCTATACCCATCAATTTCGACTCTTCCTCCCTCTGTTTAGTGTCCTCCTACGTTTTCTCCTCCCCCCCCCCCCCTTCGGAGGAAATCCTTCCACGCAAATCGATTTTCCAATCTGTTTACCTGGAAGCCTAGGAAAAGTGACATGTGCCATGGCGGCACATCATCAATTGCGTATGTAAGTTTCACAAACTTGGACGGCTTATCTTTCAAAAATGCCTGAAAATAAAATACATCCAAGTTCAGTAGCTACAATACAGCTAGCTGTGTGTGTTTGTGGGGGGGGGGGGGGATCGTTTAATATTTGTTCTACTGGTTAATATATTTGTTCTACGTCCGTGAGTCATATGGAGATGAGGTTGAAGGGGTGGGGAGTGATAGTCACTGGTCAGTAACTATCACTTTAAAAACAGTGTATCTTGACCAATCAGAATGCAGGAAAATTAACATGCATCTGGAAATTTATACTAAAGATCAATGGCCCATATAGCATCTGATTGTGAGGCCCATCCAGTTGCGGCTCGCCTGCTAGTCCGCTGGGCTAACCTGCCCCGTCATTATCGACTGTCTGAATTGCATTTTACTTCACATGAAAGGCACAAACTTGATATAATAACGATCGCATGGCAACACTGTTACATTTTGGCACTGTGTGTGCACTGTGTCTTTGATGAATATGACGTGTGTGTATGTGATCAAGGAGAATGGAAAAATGTACCCTTCAAAGAAAAATTTCGGCCCGCCGAAATTCCCGTCCGTCTTTGGCCGAAATGCGAAGAAAAGGGAAATTTTGAATTTTGATGTTTTAAACATTGCTTTATACCCCAAATACCGTTTCGCTTTACATGCGTCGGGAACTGACAGATGAAATTATAATCAAAGTATTTTCTCAGTTATTACTGCATAACATAAAAAGGAGAGAGTGATCTAGTCATCTAGTGACGACGAAGTCAAGACAGAGGAGAGAAATGGTTAAGTTATGTTAACCGTGGGAATGGACTGGGCCACTCTGGCTGTGTAGCACAAGTGACACACGCATATCGCATTACGCATCTCATCACCAGCTAGTCAATTGCATTTTCTGGCCAATCAGAACGCTGAACTGGCTGGTGCTTAATAATAGGGTGACACTTTAGACGTCTGAGTGTTCCTACCGTCCATTCGCTATACTCTGACCGCACGTTGATCTGTGACAGTGGGACAGAAAGACAAATAAATCTACATTTCATATAATTATAAACCGGGGTGTGTGCTATGATTGCTATCTGTAGCAATCATCGTGACTTTTATGACCGTTTAACTTTGTTATTTCTTACTGAATTTTATGTTGTTATAGAAGAATTTTGTCGAGGACGTCATTGACAGGAGTAACGACTTTAGTGCCCTTTAGTGACCTTCCGTATATGGAGCTGCATATTTACAATAAACACATATTTCCGACCCTTGAAACCTATGCCGGATTTTCGTGAGAACGGCGTTGCATGCATACATACATGCGGGAAGGTCAAAGCGATAATTTGCACAACGTGCGTCGATTGGCGCGCAAAAACGATATATTCACCTCCAATGGATATGATTATGTAATAGCTGACGTCTGACGATAACAATTTTAGACATATCTGTGCGTGACAAAATATACTAACTACTTCAGATTTCCCGTTACAACTCTATTTAAAGCTTATCATGTCATGTGTATAAGAATTTAATTGTTCATCCAAGAGGAAACTCCAGGTGGTGTTCCTCTACAAGCAAAGATACGACAAGATTATATTATTTTTTATGCACGATGAAAATAGGGGAGAGATGCAACAACCTAGACGCTAGTTGACAAGCGAAAGGTGAAACCGTCGTAAACCCAGAAACCGAGTATCACCTCTGAAACAATTCAGTATTTAAAATTGCCCTGCTCTCACTCAACATCACACACATCACCGTGGCATTGTTTGACAGATACGGCACTTTATTTTATCACTTCATCAGGGCATAGCACAAAAACATGGACTGAACCCTGGACTGGACCAAAAATTGGACTCAAAAAATATATATTTTTTCGGATAAAAACAACCACGAGAATAATAATTAAAGCGTTTCCTTGACCTATCTACTTTATACTACATATAATACCGTCTAAAGTGCTATATTATGTTTTATACTAACCATATCTAACAAAGCGGATAAATGCTCGTTAAACAACTCGCTACACAGCAAGGAGAACTTGCGCCGTGAATGCGGAATGATCTGAATGACCTAAAGTATATCCGTATCCCGATGCCTGAATGTATCCGTATAACACTCTTTATATTCCATATCACAGAAACACATATACATTTCAACGTACGTGCTTACAAACTTTGTTTTGCTAAACACATTTATAAAACTATATATATTTTAACTTGTTGTGTGGTTTGTCAGACAAAAGCGCACCATATTGTAGTTCCGTTTGTAATGGCATCGCCTTTATTTTTAACACTTTGATTTTTAAAACCGTCTTACTCTGTATCAAAAAACTAGATTCATATTAATCTATGAAGAACAACGAAAAATTCGTTGTCTCGAGCGGGATTCGAACTCGCATTTTCGGGTTTCTAGACCGCCGCTCTACCAATTGACCAGACTGCAGAGTATGGCACTTTTCGACGAGATCTCGGGTGCACAAAAGCAAAACATTGAGGCGCAGGTGCGCAAAAATACTTGTTGGTGCGCTTGAAAAGCCAGCCAAAGAAAGAAAAGTGGTAAAAACCTTGCAAAATGCAGTGTAGATATAACGTTTTGGGCCAAAATAGGGTGGAAAATTTGCTATAAACCGCACCTAGGTGCGCCAAGATTTTCTTGTTCAAAAATTCTCGGGTGCGCCGTTGACAAACTCTGCAGTCTGGCCAATTGAGCTATCGAGCCAACTGGGATTGGTAGCGAGTCTTATCCAATTTAAGTACACAAAATATTTTCGTGACGACTTAACGCTTGTTTTTGAAGACGCGCAGTGTTTCAATTCTATTTCAGAACGATCCTCAGAGATATAACCATACTCTGTATCGTGTGTCGTGTTTTAACATTCGGCGCGGGCCATGAGTAAGGTCGTGGGTCACTTTTCAATTATTCATCTATGTTTCAAAAACTATATATATCGCGAAATGAAGCATATAAACTTATTATAACATATATTATAATTGCAAAAAGCAATCATATGCAGAATCATAAAGAGAAAGAATAAAAGCTAAAAAACGTTTACATCTCTGCTAGGTCAAGGAAACGCGTAATTAATATTCTCGTGGTTGTTTTTATCAGAAAAAAAAAATTTTTTTGAGTCCAATTTTTGGTCCAATTTTGGGTCCAGTGCAGGGTCCAGTGCATGTTTTGTACTATGCCCTTCATCAAATCTCGTCAAGCGAACTCCGAGGTGTGACACACTCATTAAACGTGATTCCTAACATGAGGATTATCGGCCCAAAATTAGATTTGATCAGTAAAGTTGATATAGCGTCATGCAATGTCACCACTGTTTTGTTAAGTACTAATAAAATAAAGGCTTGATGATCGTCTCGTATGGCTATGCTTATCAAAACACACTTTGGAGATGCAAATAAGGCCGATCCATTCTCAACTGCGGTACACGTGATGGTGACGTGAACTACTCATCAACTTGAACCCTTGAACCGATCATATACCACGATCAAACTTCATTCTTATGCCGCGCGCGCGAAGCGAAATGTTTCTACCAGAGGCCTGTAGAGCAATATAACACGAACGCGCAGGGGTATACATCCATTGAAGAAGATATTGTCACAGTGAGTGCCACATGATGTTGTTTGATTTCCACAGACGTGTCGGCTTGACAGACGTCACAGTCTCGTTAAAACAAACATGTGCAATTATCGTTGGCGCAAACGCGTTTGTCGTACTGAAGACCAAATCGTGTGCTCAGGCATACCGTTATATCGTGCACTGCATAAATGTAATCTGAAACACGCAGTCTTGTCGCGCAAGGCTTCGCCCCAAAATAAATCGAACAGCTCTAATGATTTTGGGCTGGATATAGGTCGGATATAGGCACTATGACAAAGATAGCTAAAATCTGCGTTACATTAAACGCATGGAAACAAACTCTCTCATTATCATTCGAATTCGATAGAAATATCACTTCATTTTGTAACTGCAGTACCACGGATGATTTTAAAATAAAATTAGAATATATTAAGATCATCTAATTGCGCACATCATAAAGGCAGGATTTTTGCAACATGTTGAAATTCACACACAGGGGTTTGTGTGGAGAAGAGTTTTGTATAAATACCAGATCATTTTCTGTTAAACGTAGGGGGCAGTTGAAATGGTGTTACAAAAGACCACGTTTAAGGTCACGGCGCACTCTAAGACACACAACAAAACAGGCATACAGCATACCTTTGTCTCTTTATTGTTGGGGGGCGACGCCTCCTCGATTTCGTTCAAACCTTCCCCGCTTTCTTCTTCAAAGCGGTTACTTTCCGAAGAAGACATTTCCGTGACTTTTAACCTCGACTGCGGTGTTCCAAGTGGAATACTTGAGAAGAGATGAATGCACTACTCCTTTATACCAGCCCTGGCGTATTTACGTCACTCCCGATACTTTGAAGGAAAACCAGTTGCCAAATGAGGCATTTTGCGTTCTTTTCCTAATTAGCCGCGGGAGTGATTCAGTGCCAAAGCACACCGGCACGCATTTTATGCACGCAGTTGCAGCAGCGCAGTTATCCAAATGTAACGCCAACCCGAGGCATTTATTCTTTGGAGTCAATGCTATATTGTATATGTTTGCTTGAGTCAGTGATTTGTGTATGGTTGCGGATCAGGAAATATTTTTGCTTCCAGCCGTCAGTGCACTTTATTATTAACTCCATGGCCTGGGTAACTGAACACTGATCAATGTGTGTAATTCAATTATTAATCGATTGACTCAAACACAACAAGGATAAGGATAATAAGAGGATAACGAGTGTCCCTATATGTCGTGGGTGTAAAGTCGTGTTTCGTGGATAGAGTCGTGGGTAAAGTTATAGGTATTTGAAATATTCGTCGTAGGAAATATGATAATGCTTCATAATGATCTTTCTTGTTAAAAATCATCTTTAGTGCCCTTTGGTTTTTGTATGGTGCCTTATTCTTTTACAGTTGACATAGAAAACACGTATGGCTTGTTTTAATACCATTTAAGAGGTGGGAATGTGCGGAATTGTTAATTAGGGTTAGAATTAAAAATGGGGTTAGAGTTACAGTTAGAGTTAAAGTTAGGGTTACACTTACAGTTAGGGTTAGAGTTAGCATGAAAAGTCAATATTATGTTGTTCATGATATACATGCCTGCGGTGCTTTTTAAGTCTTACAAAAACATGGAGCTGTAAGAGCTGTAATTATTATTGCTTCACAGACGAAAATTTAAGATATTTGGTATGCTAAAAGCCTGATATAAAGGTAAACGCTGCTCGAATGATTGGAAACAGTAAGCATACCGCAGGTGGTCCTAATCTGTTTATTTTATCTCATAATGAATTTGGGCGAATGTAAGGAGGAATGCGGGAGGATACGGGAGGAATGTGGGACGAATGTGGGGACAGTTTCAATTTAGTTTCAACAATGGCTAGTTGTAAGGCAGATTTCAAATGTCATACAGAGTCTTACAGTGCACAAAAGGATATTTGGCCACAGTCTGGCAGGCATATCTTGGCAAATTATGATGAGGATTCTGTTGTTGTGTATCAGGCTTTTAGACCTTCAATAGCAGATTTTGCAGTGAAGAACCAAAGGTAATAACTAAAACTGATTAATTTCATTTATTCATATAATAGTGTAAGGCTGCACAAAATTAATACCAATCACATGTAGTTCTAACTTTGTTGGGTTTCTGGAATCATCTTGTATTCTAGTTCTAATTTCGCAGAGTTTCTAGAATCATACTGTATTTTAAAACAACATTTTAAACACATTCCAATTGTTCACAGATTTGGAGGACCTGATTATAGTTTTCAACGAATGTCATGGATCAAGACTAACTTTCTCTGGATGATGTATCGTTGCGGTTGGGCTACAAAGCCAGGCCAAGAAAAAGTGCTTGCTGTTCGAATTAATCGTGGAGGATTTGAGGAAATATTGTCTCATGCATTAATACCTTCAGTAAGTTAATTTTGATAACTTAATAAGTTTTCATTTTTACATTATTGAAATAATTAGAGATCACTTTTTCTCTATGTATATATGAATTAGATCTCTCTTTAAACCAAAGGCATGTATGTATGTGAGTGGGAATATTCTCCTAATCCCCTACTAGTACTCAGTATGTCATACCTCCACCATTTACCTCCAAAACCTAAATATTTTCTCAATGGTTCTGACTGCTCCAATGAAATAATCCCAGGCAATCTCAAAACCATGGAATTCTACTTTTCTGAGGGACTCATACATGTGCCTGATACTAGGCATTTGCTTGAGGACCTAAAATTATTTGCATTGGCAACATTGCCCTGATGATGACAGTGAAAGGCTGGAGAAAGCTTAGCAGATCAAGGCTCCCATAAGTTAACTGCAAATCTTAATTATATGTTGAGATAGAGCCCTAGAATACTTTCTAAACAAAAAGATTTACCTGCATTAGAGTGTGATATTTAGCTCTCCCAAGCTTTCACGAGAGTCAATGGTAAATGAGTAATAGGAAATGTAAACTATAAATTAAGTTTACTCCTCTAAGAGCAACAATTTTATATCACCTCCAATAGATGTATTTCTTCTGTACCAAAGTACATTTATGAATAAAAACAATTACTGTCACTTACTCATGGGTGATGTTTACTAAGGGTGAAGTAGTCACTATACCCAAAAACCCAGACATGCACCTGCTGGTGCACTGTGGGTATGGACTTCCCCCACAGGTGCACTCAAGTTTACAGACTACCCCATTTCTGCTTTTACAGTTCCTGATTCAACTGTATTTTTGCTGATTTTGCTCAATAAGTTGCTCAATCATATTGTCAAGCTGTGAAAATTAGTTTTATATTTGATGTACAATTTGTATGGCATAAGGATACATTTAAAAGAAGTTGAAAAAAATGAATCTGAAACATGGTGTTGGGCAGACATTAGACTTGTAAATAATAAATCTGTCTGTTGGAATCACAAATGAGAAGATCTTTTGCTGTATGTGTCAAAAAACAGAATAATATAGTATGGGAACGAAATCTTTGCAAACTACAACAAAATTGTAACAGTTAGAAAGCCTGCATGGGAGTGGGATCTATATTCGTGTGATCTATATTCGTGTGATCTATATTCGTGTGATCTATATTAGTGTGAACTATTTTTGTGTGATCTATATTCGTGTGAACTCCTATATGGTTGGACCTTTAATAGAGCTTTTATAGATACATGCTTATCATTCTGTATTTGCAGGTACAAAAATCCCTGAAGATTTCTAATGAAGAGGTGAGTGTACGCCTGCAGTGGGATCCTGACCACGAACCAAATTATGCAAAATGTGAAAGACGTGCCATACAGTTGGGTCTCAAAGGAGAGGTATGTACAATGTATTTTTGAATTTAGATGAAATATTTTGTGTAAGAGAATCAGGTGACTGCAGTAGCTCTTTACCATATGTGTCATAGATGCTCATGTTACATACATCTCATGCCACAGGGATGGGCAGGAATAGATACCTCCACACCATTGGGATTCTCAGGGAAAAGTGCTGTAAGGAAACATGCCCCCTGTAAACTTCCTTTACTCCTTATTGGAAAACAATACTCAGCTAAAGTATATGTTCTTTAGTTTTCTCAGAACATAGTTATTCCATTTTTTTAAGTCTCAGAGCAATCTGAATCTCTTTTTAGTATGAGCAATTTGTCTCTGTTGTGTTTCTTCACAGTATTAAGGTTTCGTTTCAGGGGGAGGCAGATTTGTTTGCTGTGGTTAAATTAAGCCATTTAATATCATAGTAGACATTATTAATATCAGCTTATTATACAAAGTCAAATGCCCTATTGATAACAATACATGCTCAGTGTTGATTATTAATCCTAGCAAGATATCATTTTACTTTAAAACTACTTCAGCAAATGAATTTCTTATGAAAAAAGATAAGAAACAAGTGTGACTACTGCAAGTAACTTAATCTTGTAATGGTTATCACTGATTTTAAGAATGTCAAAATGATACTGGCTTAAAATTATAAGATCAATAGGTCCATCAATATTAGAGCTTATATTATAGGCCATTTGTATTACTTATGAACTCAACATATAAATAAAAAAACTAATTTTACATTCCAGATTTTACAGAAATATGCAACTGAATGGGTGATAAGTATTGAAGATATTACTGACTTTGTACATGAGCAGTATAACATACTAGGCACAGAAGGAGAAGACATGCTCATCGTTGCTAAAAAACGGGTGTACATTCCATCAAACCCCCAGACAGCTGAAAGGATTCAGCTAAGCCAAGCATAAAAGATTCAGCCATACATGCCTACCCTAGAAAAAGTCAAAAGTTGGAGGAAAAATTTGGCATTTTGGAGGACAATTTTTGGATATGTGAAGATAATAATAATAAAATAAAGCATATATTTAAACACGATAGTAAATTTACAGCATAGCTGATGTGGTCATGCACTAAACTAACTACAATATATAAAATTAAAATAAATATATCTATGTGAAATAACAGAACTGGCAGATTACACAACACATTGCTGAGTTTGCTATTTACAATCTACATATAATTTTATATTAGCTACATACACCTATGACATCACCATTGTAGCATAGTCATTAATTATTGTATATGACTGTAATAATTTGGAGTACAAATTACATTATGGAGTAAGATTTTTAATGATGTCATGATTTGGAGTGAATTTTTTTATATTTATTCATACAGTTGACCTTGTATGCCATACACATCAACAATACTGTTTTTGTACAAAAATGCACAAAGACATAGAGGTGTGCAATTTCATGCAACAGACCGTGGGATTTTTGCAAAATGACCGGACAAAGACATTTTTTGTTGTATAGAGATTACTACATGGTTGGCGAGTGCGTACGATTTTTAATCTTTCACAACAAGTGCATAATAAAAATCGTACAGACGAGCCAACCATGCAGTAATTTGTTTTTGCGAAACATATAGAGATTATTTTAAAACTGGAAACCTGTCAAAGGCGAACAATGTCGAAACAAGATATTGAACTCTCAAAACAGAATCATACCATTTGTTTCTCCGTTATTTGGCCTAAATAGTGAGTCAAAGCTGTTCTTTTCATCTCATGTTTTTTTATTGGAGAAACTCTTCTTCTTAAAGACATAAAAGCCAAATACCCTTTCGCTCCTTCCCCAACACGGCGGCCATGTTGTGAGCAAAATAACAATCAACAATACGATTTTCTTCACTAGTGAGAAAAACCTTATAGCCAATCAAAATGCTGATACGATAAATTTTCACTGATGAAAAAAATGGTACGGCCAATGAAAACGCTTATTCGCTTCTCCACAGTGAAAATGCGATCTTTATTTCACCCGTTTACCTCGCGCAAATCTTTTTATTATATAAAGTATAGTGCTTTATAAGGATTTCGGGCACTGATAAAACTGATAATCACACATGTGAGATTATTTATGATAATTTCACATATGAAAGTTACCGCTTTTCAAACAATCACCAATCGTAGCTTCTGGACATTTTATATTGGTGGAAAACCTGTAGTTTATATAATAAACAGAAAAATAGTGCTTGGAAATACCAGATTTATTTCTCGTGTTGAACATGATATTTCTCACTCGTTTGCTGCGCTCACTCGTGAGATATCATGTTGAACACTCGAAATAAATCTGGTATTTCCGCACACCCATGTATTATAAATTATTATTTTCTATGTATGTATGGCATAAACGTCTTTATACTGTCAAAACAATATGGAGGATGATTTTGTTTGTTGCAAGGCCCCTAGATGTGACATTCATTTAAACATCTATGAAAATACTCTTTTAATGCATTGAAAAGCATGTTTGCGAAGGAAACGTTTTTAGCTAACTGTACAGAAAGGCAAAAAAAAACGTCTTGCCTAGGGAAATGACTTGCATTGTACACGATTTTAAATATTGCTAATGTTTTACTCGAGTAAAGTCCACTAAAAATACTGACACTTCATGGGCTTTTAGCAAGTAACTTAGTATTTTTTTTCCCGTTTATTGTGCATGATATTAGTGATAACTTCAAACACTGAATTATCGCTCGCTAAAAACTTTACGCATTCATGAATATCTTAAAACTCACACACCTGTCACTTTAGATTAATATTTAGTTTATTTTCTGTCATAAAATGTGGTAACTAAGGACATTTGATCGAGTTGTGTAATTGTATTTGCCAATATAAATGATTAATGTCGAAATGAATAATTTGTAGATAATAAAAAAATACCCGATGCTTCTTTCCAAGTCCATAGCAACAAAGTGAGACTACAATTATTGCATTCAACAAAATTGGTCGAAATATTGTATTCATTTTAACAGTGTTACAGTGGTCAGCGATTTGAAGTGTATATTTCATAGGGGGATATGTACTATCATGACAGCATTTGTCAGATCTTAATACTAATCTTATTTGTCAGCTGGTAGCTCATTTTTTTATAGCCAATAGCTCATTTTTGGTACAAATGCAATTATGCCTCATTAAAAGGCAGCATAGATTAAGCTTTCGGAGTTCTCACTGAACATGATGATGCAATTTTTTTCAAATAATTTTTTACTTCTTGACATTTGACACATTGGCGTCTTGCATACCGCATTGTTGACGCACAAGCACAAAAAATATTTCACCAATTTTATAGTGGGCCCAGCCAGACAGTGTGGGTTACAGGGGCAGTGTCAAGCCATTTTAAATCGTTTTTACACCTGCAAGTTTTGCGTAAAACTCACAAATAATGACTGTAAACACAAAATAAATCAATGATAAATGTGAAAAGTTTGTACGGGAGTACGGATGGTCAGGATTAATTGAGGATTGAGTTGGACTGTATTTGTCATCTTGAAAAGTTGTTGGCAAACAGCTTTTCAAGTTTTGTCAAATTTTGATAGAATATTGCCTAAAATTGTATGTTGAAGCTTAATCTGATTAATATTAACCATATATTGTTGCAAAATAAATTGGAATAAATTTCACTTCAGTTTTTTGAATACAGAACATTTTTGGTAAAAAGTAGCCTGACACTGCCCTTTTAAAGCATATAAATACAATAAGTTTATAAAAAAGGAATGGAGTGGAAACGGCGCTAAAGCGCTAATTGTTGTTGCTGACGTGACACCCACATTGCTGTCTGGATGATATACGCTTTACTTTGAAAGCCTGTGACTTTAAAAAAAGTTTTCCGAAACTTTCAATTGTGATTTTCAGCCTGTTTACTTCCCCCCCCCCCCCCCCCTCAGAAATAAGGTTTAAAAGTCGATAGTTCGATAGTAACTATTGCTGCATGTTCTTGTTTAACCTATATGTACATATACACAATTTCTGTCATGAAATATATATTTAAAGTGAAGTTACAACGTTCCAAAGCAAAGCGCGCTTAACCGTGGATATCGTGCAAATTTGGCAGGATACCACGCTCCACTTCTGACATTTCAAATGAAATTGATTTATTATATTTTGATTTGACATAATATAAGTTGTATCGTAACGAAAAATATAAAGTATGTACGTAAATATAAAGTACGTCCATAAAATTATAACCGGGAATCGACAAGCGTGCATACGCTTTCTTAATCTTAACTCCCATATTTTTCTACAATCTCTTAAATCTGTGTTCATCGTCCAAGGAAATTTAATTACGATAGTAAGCCACAAACACAAACGAGTACAGGCAAAGCAAACTCTCAATATAATAAAGATATTATTTAATAAATACACAAATGTACAAAAAAGTAAACTTCGTGATTTTAATTAAAAAAAACTGTCAAGTTAATAATCAGTTTTGTCAAAGATTACCGGCCCATTAAAATATACTCTCAATTTTTTTGAATGCATGTTTTGGGTTTGGCGCTCTGCTCATGGATCCTGCAGGAGTCGTCCTTTTTTATGCGTGCCGTGTTAAAAGTTAGACGCAGTGTAAACCTGTCCAATTATAAGGCATTAATAAACAGTACAAATATTGATCAGATGGCCAAAAAAAAATTATGACATGAATTATTAATATCACTATGTGCAGTTAATAGATATATAATCCTGCGCTTTGTTTAAAGTGGGTTTCAAAACGAATTAGTTCTGGACACGTTCCCGCTTGAAGACATCGAATCCTGCTTGTTCGTACGATTCAGTTCAGTAAGGTGAGTGACCATGTAATACTTTAACTTATTTAATTAGTCGCATTAGGACTTATAACTTATTTTTTATTACTGCGATCTATTTAAGCGGTCTTAAAGCCTGATTAATATTGCCATGCCTCCCCTCCCGGACTCAGCTGACAAACGTATATGAATGATTGAATGAAAAGGCTTCAGACTGTTTTCTTCAAGCCTGTAGAACAGTAATGGGGCAATTGCATTTTAATTCTTCTGGCAGAAACGTAAATGCTCGATCGAGATTGCATGTTTACTTTCAAACGCGTTTTCAAAAGTTTCGATGTCATGAAGTCACTATAGTTTAAATCCACCAGGAAGCAAAATGCGGCGACAAATACTCCACCAACGTGTATACCACACTTCAGGCATATTAGTCAGTTTTTCATTAGACTTTCATCAAAGCATGTTTTTAATGCATACAGCGATGTATGGTATAAAATCTACGAAATTGCGGTACCCTTTGGAGCCGTTCTCCGGCTGTTCCCGTTTCCAGATATATTAACACATAATCCACACAGCTTTCTTAGAAACTCTTTCGGAACTGTAATACATGGCGATTTGCTTTTCTATAAAGTATGGTGATTCACAAAATATCCAAAATTAGAAAACATATCATTGAAGCAGAAGTCTTTTCTTGATAATTGTAGCAATTCATTTTTATCAAGTTGATAACTTTGAAAAATTCTATATATAGGCCTCGACGAACGTTTGGTGAACATTACAATAAAACTTATGACGACATCAAGACGGTAGTGGCAGTTCTGTTCTGTCCAGCTTTGAACTAATTTAAGCTTGGAATTAAATTAAACTTTGAATAAAACTTTTACAGCGATTTTAGATACAGGGTGAACAAATTTCATCGTGTTTCTCAATAAGTATAATTAGAGAATGTGCTTATGATGGAAGACTCTTTCATTGGGACCAAATACGAAATGAAATATAAAGCTCTGCGTGCTGAATCTTAAAGTTAGATTTTTAATTTTTTTTCAAGGTCCAGTAAACCTTAGCGAAATTTTCAAGTTCATAGCCATTGCTATTTCATGCAGTTTACTATATAAGACAAACAGTCTAAAATTTTCCATCAAAAAATCAAATGTTCCATCGCTAACTAGAATACCTTACAACCGGAATATGCGTTTTTAATTTGTATTTCCCACATATTTTTTATTGCGTAAATTAAAGGAGTGCAATTAAATACTAGCAAGCAATTGAGAGATATTTTGATTTTAAAAGCCCGCTTGTTGTGTACAAACTGATTAAGAAATTCTTTCATAAACCCGAAATAAATTTAGCGAACCTTTTATTAGTACAATCATTATGAAAAACGTCTAGCCCTAAGTAGCGCTTGTTAGCGAAAGGAATTCATATTAGATATAAAGTGCTTGTCGCGACATTTGTTAAAAATCAGAAATCATTATAGCAAATGACAAATTTGTGTTTTCCGACACGTAAAATATACTAAATTAATTTAAGGAAATGAATATTGTATTGTGTGCATTGTACTTTGCAAGTTGTGTTGAGTTAAATATGCATGTTATCACAAATTATCAGAGTACACGGCGTAATAAAAAGTCCTTTGAAAGAGCCGTACAGTATAAAAGTAATTTGCCCAGAAAAAATTGTCTATTTATTTTTCCTAACATACTGTAGATTGGATTTAAGAAAAATTGGTGTTTTATGAACAGATTATTCTGGGTCAATTTAGCTTCTTGCACATTTTTTCAGGGTTTTTTGGTAAGTAGCTACCAACCTAAAATGATCGGTATTTGTGAACATTGGCCTTTTGGAATGAAAGTCGTCATTGTTTATGCTCAGTTCTTCAGAAAACCAACTTCTATAGTTTACTAAGTCAGTTATTGTTATGAGATGAAGTTGGCGAAAAATTCCTATTTGCCTCCTACGCCAGAAGATCACTGTCAAATCTCCTTTTAACTAAGTTTCGCAACCTATATTAGCATCAACCTACGCAGAAAAGCCTTATTTGATATGTGAACAACCATGTCAACTGAATGTTTATTCGGAGCTCGCTTTTGGATGTAATAATTAACTTGTTATAGATAACAAGTACACTTTATAATCCTGATAATGCAATTTCCGCGCAACCAAACACATTGCATCCATATTTCCATCATCCCATCAGTCTTACATAAAAATAAAAAATGTATCGAGAAAAGTAAAAGTATAGACCGAGGCGCAAGCTTACATTTCAACAACGAATACTCATATGGCCTTAAATTTTGTTTATTTTCAGGAAAAACCCCTTTAAATATGAAGTCATTTCTAGTTTCTTTGGTTTGCGTTTTTCTATACATCAGCGGTTCCTTGGCGCGTAAGTAATTGCATAGATATTTTGTGTACCAAACAACGCTTTTATAAGCCGACATGTTTGCCTTTGTTATTTGAAATAAAGTCGGTTTTATAAATGTGCAATATATATTATTCGGACGTGTCTAAGCCTGTGTTTTTGCCAATGAACCCAATTAAAAATTTAAAAAAGCCTCTGCAAAATTGAATGTCCGCTCGTATGACGACCTTTCTGAAAACATGCTTTGGAATTTACCAAAGTATTTTGATTAAAGTAATTTGGAACTGATTTTTTCTTCGGCTTGTTCGCCTTCATTAACTATGGTCAGAAAACATTAACGTTTCCATGTTTGGTCAACTTCGCTAGTATATCCGAAACAGAATGTTTCCAGTTGGAAGTATGGCAAGGAAACAATTTTCTAGGTGTGTCAACTACTTTAGAATTTAGATTTTTTCATTAGAGAATTAAAAAACGCTTGACAATGAGTCTTGTCGCGACCATCTCTAAGTTGGTTGCAACACTAGGGATTCATCCACAAATTTAAAAGGAAAGAGAGACCGCTGTTTAATTGATTGCATTGCAAAGGTCATTTGAAATCGAAATAATTTTAACTTCTTTAGTAGAATTTCTGTAGCCGTCATTCTTTGACGAATATATATTCAGATAATTTAGACTTCTTTTTTTAAAAGTGCAAAAATGTACGAAGGTGGTCGACATAGCCATGGTCGTCGACGAATCTGGCAGCATCGGCCAATTTGACTTCGAGAAGATCAAGAAATTTGTCGGTGATATTATTTCACGTTTCAGCGTGACGCCATTTGGAGCTCATTTTGCCGCGGTAAAGTACAGCACTGGAGCGCGCGAAGTGTTTTCTCTCACCAAGTATACTAATGCCGCAGAGCTGCAGAGAAACGTTCAAAATATGAACTACCTTGGAGGAAGTACCTACACGGGAAAAGCTTTACAATTGGTCCAACAAAAGGTATCGATTTAGTTTTTGCTTTTGCGTGATATACCTGTTTTACGTTGGCTTATCCTTATTTATTTAAACCAGTGAACTCTATAATAATACTGGAACGATGAATTGACTGTGATGGCAAGATGGCGGCAACACTGTAAATGTTATAAATAGTTTATTTGCCATATAAAACGACTGTGACTGTGTTCGAGAGCGTCTTTTAAATTTTGGTATCAATAGAATGTTTTATTGCATGGTAGCGAGTCTTTTAAATTGTTAAAGTACTCTAGCTTAACCAGCGAACTATATACGATAACTTGGCCGCCATCTTTGAAGCCAAATTGAAGACCGCCATTGATAAGCAGGAGCCACAAAAGTCACCCATTTTCAAGCGTTGCTTTCAACCCTAGAATAAATAGCCTTTGAATCTTGCTCTACGTCTGGAAGAGATTTGACTTAAAACAGGGTTAAAAGGGCGCTGTTCTAGGGTAGAAAACGGTGTTTGAAGATGACTATTGCGGCTCCTGGTTATCAATGGCGGCATTGAATTTGGCTTCAAAGATGGCGGCCAAATTATTGTTCCAGGTATAATTATATAGCGATCACTGAGCTTAACTAACCAATACCAACGTTTTAGAATACTTAGTCATCCGCGACACGAGCAGTTAGGCAATTCCAGAAATGCTATTGCTGGATTTGAAAACCACAATACACAAGTGACGATGAAGGCCTGCATTTTGCACAAAGGTTGACGAACATAGATAATGAGTTATGTTTTTATTCTAATGAGTTTCCAATCACCGGACAACCTCCCCACCGCCTCCCTGTAACAGTAATAAAACTTTAATTTATATTTTCTATGATCAAAATTGCACAGATATTCGGCCAAGGCGAAGACAGAAAAGATGTCCCCAATGTGGTGGTTTTGTTCTCTGACGGTCAGTCACACGATCACACGAGAGCAGTGCGTGTGGCGAGGGAAATGAAAGATGCAGGCGTTGCCATACTTTGCGTTGCCATTGGCAGAGGACAAAACGCCGACCAACTGATGAAACAATTGAAGGAAATTTCGAGCAAGGATGAGTACACCTTTAAATCAAACGTGAATGCTCTGAAAACTATCGAGGATTCTTTGGTAAAAGATATGTGCGAGGCAATTAGTAAGTATACAGAGGCTTAGTCTTTCCGCCGCGTTTCTCTTCTTCAAGAGTTAGTTACAAAAAAGATGAATGCATGTGTCTATCCACCGAAGAGTGATTTTTTAAACTTTCTAAACATGCAGTTCATCAACTGGGGAAACCCATAGTAAATTTCAACATTTTCAAGTTAAAGTCACTTTTTATCTCTCGCAAGTTCAATATTCCTGGTTTCATCTGCAGATATGTATGTTACATGAATAAGATATGTATTTAAGGGTAGCGCTATCCAACGTTCGTACAACCGACTCCTGATCGAAATGAAGGAGTGAACCAGTTAGAAATGTTTACGCAAGAAATCGTACACTCAGAGCATTCCTTATTAGTATTTTTACACAAGTGAACATAAGAAATCCGACGTTATGGTTGGTCCAAAATCACATGACATTCCTTTATATTCACCTACAGGTGAATATAACAGTAACAAGTTTACAAAATGACGACTAGCCGCCGTTTTGTACAAATTACGGACAAAGATATAAACAAAATTTAAATAACTTGTGTAAAAATACTAAAACAATTATCCGCCTCAGGCTCGGTGATTTTCGGGAAATATTCACCTTGACTTCGGCGAATAATTGTTAATTAATCCACCCATTTGCATCTACCAGAAGAAGAGAAAGTCGCAAAAGAAATAGAGAAAAAAATTAACATGAGTAATGACCTCAAAAACACTGCGCATTTAATTTGCCTGCGATTGGTTTGCCTGCATATCCAAGGCTCTGTACCTTTAGCATTTCCTTGCGCTTGTCGACCCATTCTAAACATGTTTGGTACTTGGTAAAACCCACATTAAAGTTCGATTGCGATTTCGATATACAGTGCGTAAAGTTCCAACAAGTTCAATTACCATGCATAAACTGCGCATTGAACAAGACGCTTAAATTTCTTTTGAGTTCCGTTAAAGAACAAGAATAAGTTAATTTGCATATTTCCCGCCAGGTGCGTGTGCGAGCAAGCCTTGTCAGAACAACGGTGAATGCGTAGACGATAAAAATGGAGGATATCAATGCAAATGTACGCCAAACTGGGAAGGCAAGAACTGTGAGCTGCCGAAATGTAAGTGATATAAGAATTGTGGGGCACTGACAGTGCCGAATTACCCGATAGGCTTAAGAAGTCGCGATTTTTAAAAGATGCTTGCATTGGCTATCGGATTATTGCATGCTTCAGGCCTTGCCAACATCGTGACAACATTGCATTAACCCGTTCAAATTTTGTTACGTATTTAATACAGTCGTGATATAATTATAATATTAGAGGGTTGATGGCGCAATCTTGTAACACGATTGTTATATGATGACCCTGTCACGTTCGCTGGATGAAGTCATAACAACTTGTGCTAAACTTGTTGACAAATTAGGACAACCAGTAAAACATATCGAGTGCTTGTTTGCAGATTTGTCACAAATGTTAAAAAAATGACGCTACCCTCCTTCGCTCTCCCCACTCCTCCCCCCCTGCGTGCTCTCCCAGTGTACAATGAATTAATCGATAACACTTACTTAATCATCTAGGGTGTCCAGCGGCATCACTTTCAAAATGGGGTTGCTATAAAACACCTCGACCACGCCCAAGAACAACAAAACTGTTGTTCAACCGTCGTAATAACATCGACTGGCTCGATGGCTGGGATAAATATCTTGAAAATATTGTGTGCGAGTAAGTAAAATCCCAGTGTTCCTTTTTCGATTATGGCTCGCTGCGTCATTACCAATCCTTGGGAATATTTGAGGAATAAGCCCCTCTCCCCTGGAAGACCCTCTAGTGTGTTCTGCGCAAATAACATATGATATACCTTAATTTCAAACTGTGTGATCGGGTCTTTTACGTAGAAGCATTTACAAATCAGAGCGATGGTAGAAATTATATGTATATAATACTTAATAAATAAAAACAAACGCTCTCTGACCAAGTAATTTAAATAACTACATCCTTCAACAGAAAACAGTAAATCAAATATAAGACAACAAATATGGGAATATTATTCTTTAGTATTTTTACACAAGTGAACAAAAAAAATCCGACGTTGTGATTGGCCCAATATAGCGTGACATTTCTTTATATTCACCTATATGCGTGTCGCAACAAAAAACAAAGCGAATGTTCACGGAGCTGCAATACTGACAAAAATTATTGTGGACAACACGTATGCATCTCAAACTGCTGGGCATCTGGTTAGAAACCCCTTAAAAAATCCCGCACTTTTTCGCTCCCCCTAATCAATGTTGAATATCATGCAGGCTTGTTGCTGACAATGCCAAAGACATTTTACATTAACAACATTGAGAAGGGTGGAGAGGAGGGGAGCGATCAAAGTGGAAATCAGCAGATGTTACACTGTCTTTGGAAGCACACAAATCAAAACAAAAGATTACACAAAGAAATGCAATGAAGTGTGCGACATAAGCTTCGACATGAGCGCAAGCATAAGACTAATAGCATAAGCTATAGTAGAACAAAAGCAAATTCAAAAAAGAATTTTTTCTGCTTTGTCTTCGTAAATCTCTAAGAAAAAATTACCCTTTGTTAAGTTGCTTATGTTTATGTAGCCTGTGAAGACCAACATAACTTTTGCCAGGATTGTAACAGGATTACATTTTAAACAATATACGCTTACAATTAATGTCATTTTTTTATGACAGTTGTGGAAAGGCCGCCAAAGCTGGAGGTTATCGATACTTCTGCATCGAGTTTTACGGGGAATGTTGGGGATACAAGGAGTTTGATGTAACGCAGGCTCATGCCGGTGCAAATAAATGTTGGGGTAAACGACCCAACTACGCCACTTGCATTCATGATCAGAAAAACCCAGTTTGTGTTGGCACAGCGCATCATGGATACTTGTATGAAGTCAACTAACAGGTAAATTTATACTTTCTGGTCATTGTACTTTCAAGTCCTCTCCCCTTCCTGCTTCCTCTCTCTGAGTTAAACATTAATACACCATTCCGGAAAGCATACGTCAACAAACACGAAGACGAGGCTCTATAGCCAAAGTCCTAATTTATGCGAAATTACATGTAAAATTCAAAGTATCATCTGTGAATTTTACATGTAATTTCGCATAAATTAGGACTTTGGCTATAGAGCCTCGTCTTCGTGTTTGTTGACGTATGCTTTCCGGAAAGGTGTATTTTAGTATTTTCTCTCGCAATGAACACTGGTTAAGTGTCAATCTAAGATGATCTTTTGAAACGATAGTCATCATTGCTGTCATAGGTTTGTGGTGACCCTAAACACTAAATGATTAGGTAACTATGGTATTCTATCGGTAACTAGAGTAACTATGGTATTCTATCGGTAACTATGGTATTCTATTAGGTAACTATGGTATTCTATGATCCTTCTTGGCGGGGGGGGGGGGGGCGGTAGGGTAACTTTCACGCGTTGAAGCAACTGATCAGACTTAACCAAAAGTTAACATCGAAAAGTTTATTACTTTTATATAAATCACTAACAACGTCCTTTCCTTTTTTAGATGCAATCTTGACAGAAGAAATAAATTAAGGAATTTAAAAATATCATATATATATACATGCGTAATTAATTGTTGATGAATAAATACAAATTATGAGAATATGTTGTGTTGTGAAATAATTACACGATAATAAAACTCCTCATAGGAACACTGTGTAAAGACCTGTCTGCACTGTGTGCATAATGTTTGGGGCTTTCCACTAGGTATGATGTCTGGAATAGACTATTATCTATCAAATATTCTTTATGTTTGTGTTTAATAGCCACAGCACATTATGCAGTGCGTTGACATGAAACCTTCCTCAACGATCCCTCATTTTCCAAACCTTTCTCATTTTTTGAAATTTTGTCGTCATTCTTTTAATTTTCAAGTATATACACATATTTTGCCACGCACTGGAGTAACCTCCTACCAACTCTTCTACGTTTCGTGCAGGAATGTCTAAAACTTAATGCATTCCTAGTTTTTCCCCGTCACACTCGGGTTAATGAACCATCAAATTACCTCAATTTGCACATGATGATTAATTCTTAATATTTTTGTCAAATAATAAGGAGCTTAACATTTACGATGCGCTACAATATCGTTAACAATTCCTCCGATTTTTATCAGTTTCCCGACCAGAATAATGGCGGAACAGTCTGTTCAGCGATTCTATCGGCCAAAAAAGGCAATTGACTGGCCAGAACCTGCATGATGAACATGCGTAATCTGACATGCGCGGGGACACAAACTTCAAAGGGTCCGACTCAAGTGACCATTCTGTTTATTTTCGGTTCTGTACTTCCAACTCGAGCGGTCTTCCTGTTTATTTTCTCTTCGTGCTTCAAGGGTTCCAACTCGAGACTCTTGAGTGACTCTTCTTTCCACCTCGAGTGGTCTTTCTCAGAGACCGCGGAGAGGTTTTTTATTGGTGGGGCTAATCGAGCACCGAAGGTGCGAGATATCTAGAGGGGAAACTTTTGAAATCAAGAGCCCTGAGATGCCTGGAAACACTTCTAATTTCAACAATCATCATGAAGTGGCATATAGTTTTTGCCTCGATTCTCATATTTTTAATGCAAACATATGTATTGAACAAAAATTATTGGTGGGGCTTTAGCCCAGCCAGCCACCCCGCTCCGCGGTCCCTGTTTCTGTTTAGTTTCTCTTCGTGCTTCAAAGGTTCCAACTCGAGTGACTCTTCTGTATATAGCCCATTGTCATTATCACGAGACTCTTTGAGCAACGGAGAAAGCCAATCAGGAGAAATTTTAAGAACATGGCGACATATCAGTATTGCTGCTGGTGGTGACTCATTTTCTGCACGAATGTAATCAGTTTGGCTCATTAACTGGCTATTTAAAGCTTTTTAATCCCTATAAACTACTCAGTTTAAACTGTATGCAACTGAATATTAGAATAATTTTCCCAAATCATTTCTGCACAATCTTCACATTTCGCAAACTGTTCAGCATGTTGGTGGATTGGCACTAAAAATTAATTTTTCAATGCAGGACACGAAATGTGGAATGTACAAAGCCGGAAATTTAATCAGTCAGCTGCCAAATAGTTTGGTGACAGACTGCAACAAGGCTCTCAACTTTTGGCAGGACAGGTAGTTCAGTTAAGCATCTGCCTAAGCGTCTGCCTTGCGTCAGTAAATATCCGCCTTTTGTCTGCAAGCTTTCGGGTGGAACCAAGGTGAAGTAATTGTTCGCGGCAAAACATTCGCTGTAGTTCTGTGTCCCCGCGCATGTTGCATTACGCATGTTCATTATGCAGGTTTTATCCAGTCAATGGCATTTTCTAGCCAATAGAAACGTTAAGCTGGCTATTCCGTCATTGCCCTACTAAGTACGCTGCATAAAAATAGGGATATATGTTGCACTGCTAAGTAGCCCTACTGTTCATTCGCTATATACCGTGGTTCTGGGTACGTTCCTGCTTGAACACATCGAATTCCTGTTTTATACACACGAAAGTTCAGTGAGGTGAGTAACCAATAGTTCATTATTGTAAAACTTTGCGCCACAAGCTGAATTAAGTTAAATAGTACAAAATAAATGTACACTATAAATATGCAACTATAGAGATACAGATAAACTTGATGACATAAAAGTACTTATGCACGAATTCTAGAAATCAATGTTAAAGCCTATGATTTTGTGTGTTATAAAACTGTTTCAATAGGGCTTTGTATTAAAGTAACGGTCAAAAGAAACTTACACTTGTTTCGCAATAGGACAGGGTCTATTTTAGCATCCAGTATTGCACACTTTGCTTTGTGTAGTATTAATGGAAAAGTGTACAGTAATGAAATTTGAAGTGTTTCATGTTCAATCAACAAAAAGCTAATGAAAAAACGACATTATTTGAGGCATGCAGAGAATAAATATTGTGCCGCATGATACAATTCATGGTCCTTATCAGACACAATCTCCCAATTAATAAGCTACAGCCCAAAAGCTGCCTAATATCATATCTTTTATATTTTTTAGAAAAAGCCCTTAAAATAATATGAAGTGGTGTTTAATGTACTTGGTGGTTTGTGCGACGATTTTTCTTCGTTCAGTAAACGCCAGCGCTCCTTCAACATGTGATAGTAAGTAATGCACGAATGCTTTCCGTACAAAAGAATCCCTTTGTGGGTAACCTCCCCCTCGAACTTTTCTAAAACTCGTAGGTACAACAGAGTATAGGTAAATAAGTACAGGAAGAAGCTTTCTGGATGTTGATTACTTTAATAACCGTTTGAAGCTTATCTCTGTAACTTGCAAACAGTTTTGTTCGCCAAAACGATGCGGTATCTGCCATTAGATGGGCTTCCAAAACAATGCTAACATCGTAACAATCTTTTCCCTCCTTTTTGACAAACTTTTTTGAACTAGCTGTACACAGAAAAAATGCGTTGCTGCCACGTCCTCTTCGCTCAGGCAAAGGCTAAATAAAATGTGCTGGTGCGTCGGGCTAGTGCAAAACGAAATAACTATTGAAACTTACCTAATCTTCCAGGATGTACGACAGAATCATTTTCGAAACAGGGATGCTTTAGAAATCCTCCACGTGAAGAACGGAAAGAACCCAATATAATGCTACTTCTCAATCGTCGTAGCAGCCTGTCGTACGACAATAACTGGACTTGCGGATGGAATGAATTTACTGCAAGGCTCGTGTGCGAGTAAGTAAAACTCCACTGTTCTTTTTTCAAGCCATCCAAGCTTTTCAACCTAACGTGCAGGTCCTTTAGCACAACCTGCTCGCACATGGATTGCTTCCTCGTTGATAATTTTAAACATACAAAGGTTTAAATTAAACACTCGGTAAAGCCTATGCTGTATGGCCATGTTACTTCAGTTTCGTGCTCTTCTGTTTATTTTCTATTCCTGCTTCGAAGGTTCCAGCTCGAGACTTGAGTGACTCTTTTGTCTGAGTGGCCCTGTGTCATTTTCACGAGACTCTTCAAACAACGGAGGAAGATAATCAGCAGGAATTTTAAGAATATGGCGACAAAACTTCAGTATTGTTGCTGATGACTCATTTTCTGCATGGATTGCTTCCTCGTTGATAGTTTTAAACATACAACGGTTTAAACACTCGGTAAAACCTGTGTTGTCCGGCCATGTTACTTCAGTTTCGTGTCATTTCGTCTGCATATGAGTAGCTGGCACAGACTGTCATGTTAAATTTCATATTCAAGGACTTTTTTTGTACAAAATTTTGCTCAAAATACCAAAATAAACAAATTATCCGACGTCCAAACCAGTGAATCATTTTCATCCGCGGCGACATTGTATACAAAGTGCTATGTAAGGGGTACAACATTCCCACAGCATACTTGGTGTTGATTACTGTAATTTGGCGTTACTAATCAAGGGAGTGTTAGATATTAATTAGATAGGTTATTACCGAATTACAATCAATCGTTAAAAATTAGCAAACTTAGCAACCCTATTTTTCAGTTTCCCAGAAACAGTACTGTCGAAGAAGGGATGGAGGCGGGGCGAGGACCCCTCTTCCTCATTCTGAGAAGGGGCCGGGCCAGGGGGCCGAGCCCCCTTCTACTTGTAATAAATGATAAATCATTAAGATAATTCAAATATTCCTTCATGGATGGGAAACCAATAGCAGTCTGCGCGCTTGCATTTTAAACAACCTGCACTCATAATCTTCTTAATTTTCTATCTGCTGTGATAGCTGTGCAAAGGAGGCCAAAAAAGCCAATTATCCATACTTCTGCATCGAGTTTTACGGGGAGTGTTGGGGATACAAGGAGTTGGACGTGACACAGGCTCAAGTAGATGACAAATGCTGGGGTAAACGACCCGAGTACGAGAGATGCATAGATGAAGGGGAAAAAACGATTTGCGTTGGCACAGAATCTCATGGGTACTTTTATAAGGTTAACTAAACAGGTAAATTTTTAATCATCCCTCCACCCTTTGGGAGTCGTACGCGCGGCAAATTTCGATTCCGTAGACGGTCGGACACCTCCGAGATGGTCGAGCACCTCATTGATCTCTTTTCCAAGCCTGAGTATCTGATGAAACTTAGATTTTGCTTTTTAAAATCTTAAATAATTGTAAATAATCCCTGACCCCCACCTTAAACCTAACCCTAACCCAAATCGTAAACTGAATTTGAAGTAGAAAAAAAAGTTTGACGTATTTAAAAATAATTGAGCTGCAGCCGGGATTCCAACCCCCGCCTGTCCTACTAGAAATCATACGGCAAGACGACTGAGCTACCAACGAGCTTGCTGGAAACCGTCGAAACAATTTGTATTCATAATACGACTTCGTCTAAATGAGCCAGAGCAGTCTGGGAACGAGATAATGAGTGCTCGACCATCTCGGAGGTGTCCGACCGTCTACGGAATGGAAATAAGCGTACGCGTAAGCTATGGTAGAACCATGGATGGTTGAAGAAGTGGATAGGAAACTCGTGGTCACGTGTGATGTTGTTTCAAACTGGTTGCAAATTATCACAATACTAAATTCTCAAATAACTGCGCTTTTAGCAACAATAAAGCTAAAAATTTTAACTCTAAAACAAATAAATTTGATTACGTCGTTCTATCTTGAAATATCTAACTATTCCCACTCAATTTTACTAAAGAACTAAATAGTTAAAAATACATGCTTGTTTCCAATTTATTTCTTCAAAAGAAAATTTTTTTTTCTTTGTCTTCGTAAACCTTGGAGGAACCGAAGTGGGTGGAAGGCAGCAAATGCAACATGTTTCGGGACTGGGGACCAGTCGTGAGTTTGGGTAATTAACATATACACACGCAGAAAATTATCCCCTTCCTTTAACCCAAGTTTAGCAACCCGCCTTGCACAGCCCCCTTCCAATTACTAATTATTAATTTTATATACATTGCTGAAAATGCCTCTTATTTGTTTAGACGTATCCCTGGCACCAAATTCCACACACCATTGAAATGAAGAAATTTAAAAATCCATTTAATCACATGACTTTGATAACTTCAAATAATAATGTCTTACCAAAAACTACATGCACTAATAAAATTCTTCAATCCAATACGTCTCAATCTCTGGTTAACCAAATTAATTCAATTTGCTAAATGACTTGTTCATATAACTTTTTCAATCAATGCAATGCCTGGCAACTATATAAGGACAATGATGTACAATTGTACTATTTGTACAATACATATAACGACGCCGAAATCAACAACTTGCCGAAGCCGAAATCAACAACTTGCCGAAATCAACAACTTGCCGAAAATAGAATTTTTGATTGCTTTTTTGCCGAATCCAAAGCAACAAATTATGGGTTATTACACAAATAAGGAATGTTTATGACTTCGAGGTAAGGATATTTTTGTGAATTGAAGGATGGAATGTTCCAGAGGCCATAGCTGAGTTATATAGCTGAAAATGTACATTAATTCTTACTATTGCATGAATAAAAACATATATTGTTTTATATAATACCAAAAGATCAATTTTTCAAGAACAATTTATGAACAGTTTGCAATTTAGCGTTTCGACGGATGGGATGTATTGAAAGCATAAAAAGTGTAATAGAACAAACATACTGTTACAAAGCAGAAAGTGAACAAATATGCTGCTGCAAGCACTCTTGGCAAATGGACCTAGCAAATGGATAGTCAACCACTTAAACAATCTGAATTTAATGGGGTACTATATAAATGTAATACAAATGGAACAAATTGCACTTAGCAAAACATTACTAAATATTGTATTCATTTTTAACAATGGCTAGTGGTTTGAAGTGTTCCAGACCTAAGTACGGCTAAGTTCATTTTCCAGTCGGGTTTCATTGATGTTTCTCCGAGAGTGACCTTGAAACTAGTGAAGAAATCATGAAAAATTTTCACTTAAACTCTTCAAAATCAATATATTCTTTATCGTAAAACCTCCTCCAAAATAAACAAGACACCGTTCACACGGGATCAGACGAATTTGGGACCGGACGAATATTTGTTCGATTCCACCTGTTCACACGGGACTGGACAAAGTTTGATACGGAAAGCGTTCACACGTACGCATGCGCAGTGCTGTAGTCATACTTTATACATCTTATCAAAGACGACAACTTGAGCGACAAAAACAGTTTTTGTTGGGGTTTTTTTCAAAGTTAGTACTTCCTGTTAGTTTGTTTGTAGCATTGACTAGGTAATTCCAGGTCCCTACCGCGCAAATCAGTACTGAAAAAGATCGGTACCGCTACTCACACGGGGTCGTCAAAGTTTGAAACCGATGCCAAAAAGGGCAAAACCTATTTTTTTCCCGTCGCGATTTCGTCCGGTTTGCGATGCTCAAATCCGTCCGGTTTCATGAATCTCGTGTGAAGGCAAGGCGTAATTGAACAAATATTTGTCTGCTCCCAAATTCGTCCGGTCCCGTGTGAACGAGGTCTAAGTCACACAGATACCTCGGAAGTCAGGATTCGTGTCATCAGAAGTCCTCAGTGTCTGCCGGTCTCAGCATAATGTAGATTTACCAATTTGACGTACTAAAATTTTTCATTGCTTTTTCATTACAATTAAGTTGGCTAATAACAATCGTAAAATACTACCAACTATTAAAATTCACCATTAAACTTGCAAATGAGAGCAAATTTTAAAAATATTTTCCATAATTCTCAACGGCGGAAATTACAATATCTCGATCGGTAATTTAATTTGACTCGTATTTTTCACTTTCCCTGCAATTTTAGAAACACGATAGTATTCAAAAGCTAAAGTCTCACTTTTTCGACCGTGAAAGAAATATTTCTGTAAATTAAATACTGAGCGCGCTAGAGCATTTTAAAATTCGAAAATTCTAGTTTGTGTTTGTAAATGTCGATAATTTTTAAAATTTAAAAAATTATTTAATTAATTTAAAAAAATTTTGATTTCCACGAACACGGTAATCTACATTAAATCGTGCAAAATAATTGTAAATTGTTAATGGAAAACCTGTTTTCGAGAATGTCAATAATTTTTTACTTTAATTCGAATTTTTTAAATGAATTCAATAATTTTTTCAATTAATTTAATTTAATCTATATTTTTTAAATCAATTCAATAATTTTTATATTAATTTAATTTAGTTTAAATTCATTTAATTAAAATTAAAATTATTATAAAAATTTGCAATTATTTTGTATTATTTTGTAGTCGTTTCCGAGAATTTCAATATTTTTACAAATTTGATTAATTTTAATAATTATTGAATTGATTTAAAAGATTGTTGACGTTCTCGAAAACGTGTTTTTCAATAAAAATTTAAAATTATTTTGTACGAGTATATGATAGAATAGTCTTAAATTGTTAGTGGAAAACCCATTTTCAAGAATTAATTTTAAAAAAACTATTATTTATAATTACTTTGAACGATTATAACAATATACATCGTTCAGAATAGTTTTAATTTAAAAAACAAACTATTGACATTCTAGAGAATAGAACACAGGTTTTCGATTTCGCACGATTATTATCATAAACCGTATACAGATAGTTTTAATTGTTACTGGGAACCTATTGTCGAGAATTAATTTAAAACTATTCACATTCTACGGGGTGTGTAAAAAAAGTAAAAAAATCTGAAATCGCTTTCTGTTTCGCGTAGCGCCTTAATGTACGATGTCTTTCATTAAAATAGATTGTTTGGTACTTATGATCTAGAATAAGCCCCAAAAAAGAGAAATTTAAAACTCCAATACTCAGGGAAAATTAGCTTTGTGCATATTTAATTTATGTATTTACTTATTTAATTACATTTAATTAAAATTAGAACATTTCTTCAAAAAAAATTCTTATTGAGAAAAATATTCGTTCGCACGACGTTTTGAATCCAATAAAACACCTATAACATATTTTCTACCTATACCAACTCAAAATTAAAGTATTTAAATTTCGCGCGCAAGCCATTTTTAATGTGTTTCAAAATACGCACACCCCTAGGTATGAAACATTTGAGTTGCAGAATATTTTTATATATTCTACACCGTAAGTACTCAAGAAATGCGCTTCGCGAGGTTGAAAGTCGTTTCAAAATAAATTGTCTACTTTTTTATACACTCTGTAGAAAACAGGTTTTTCAGTATACAGTATACTTTATACGATTCGATCAATAAATCGTACAGATACAGTTTTAAAATCGATTATCAAAACAGGCTACCACAACAATATTAACATTTTATATTAAAATTACCAACTTTTAGGATGAGTATACTTTCCAGTAGGCTTTAAATTGTTAAAGTACGTTTCCAAATTGTTGTAATATAGCCAATTCGTGCTGGAGTTTTTCAATCTGCCATTGTTGTGTACATGTATAGCCTGTCATTCAAGGTTTTTTTTTTTAAAAGAATCTTTGAAATTTAGCCGTGTCGGGCCAAAAATTACACGCATTTTGTCTAAACGCCGGTGCCCTGTAATTATAAGCCACAAATCAACAGTAAAAAAACATCAACAGGCAAATTAATTAAAGAAAGCATTCATAAAAATAATCATTCAATGCAGGCCACTATCGGCATACGGCTATATAACTCTGAGAGCTGTGCAAAGCGAATCAGTTCTGAACAAGTTCCTTCTTGAGAGCATCAAATTCCTGCTTATACTAAGGTGAGTGACCAATGGATATTTTAACGTATCTGATGTTTTCAGTTGCTAGGACTTACGTTTTCTGTGTTAGTAAGACAGCCCTTGAGCTGTCTATTGAAGACGCACACGTTTTCATATATATACGGTTCTGTTGGATGCACGCTATTTTCCTGGCTGAAACAATCGGTTCAACTTAGTGCTAGCTCATTTAAATTCTAACAATAGGCGACGATAATTATTTAATGCAGGCCACTATCGACATACGGCTATATAACTCTGAGAGTTGTGCAAAGCGAATCAGTTTTGACCAAGTTCCTTCTTGAGAGCATCAAATTCCTGCTTATACTAAGGTGAGTGCCAATAGATATTTCAATTACGTATCTAACGTGTTCAGTTCAGGTTCAGTTGCCAGGACGTAGCTACGTTTTCTGTGTTGGTAAGACAGCCCTTGCGTGGTCTATTGAACACGCGTACGTTTTCATATACGTAGGTCTTGTTGAAATTTCAAAAAAATCCGCGCGAAGGTTGTCGTTTTCAGTTTTAACCTTCGGAAATAACTAAAGAACTAACCTGTGATCGATTGCCGAATAGCCACATTCGAGATTTTCGCTAACTCCTTAGACATCAAGGCAACGTATTGTGTCCATTTTCACCTTCACAACAGTCGAAGGTTGTATGTAACCTTGGTATGCAAAATCTCATGGATGGGTCTTGATTAACACACTACTTTCTACTTCGAGCTGTATAAAAAGAATATTTGAAATTCAAGTTAACGGCAAAATGTTAATGTGTAAATAATGAAACGGTTCTGTTGGATGCACGCTATTTTCCTGGCTGAAACAATCGGTTCAACTTAGTGCTAGCCTATTTAAATTCTAACAATATAGGCGACTGCAATATTTGTTGTACGCGTTGATACAACACTCGTATCACTAGTTCCGTGGTACGTTTTACGGCGAAGAATGCATGGATTTCGAATTTTAAGGGTGTCGGTTGTTTTGCCATATCGGTAACCGCTTCAAATTTTTCAAAGTGCACGCAGACGAAAAATAATCCTTCGTTGCAGCGTTTCCGCAACGTATTTGTATCATGGGGGGACGGGATTAGCAGGAAAAGACCGCTTTGAGATTTTGTGCACGCAGTATAATACATGCTATTAATATTGACGCCTCGCCACGTTGACCGAATTGTGGAAAAAATGTCCTGGAAACCAGGAGGTTGCCGGTCACACTTTAAACGACATTGATTGCAATCAGTCATTTGATGCCTTCACGGCGAACTGTCTACACGGTGTTTTTTTGTTAAAGGTAAACTTTATCAAGTATTTGAAGATATTTGAAGATTTGAAGATGAGATTTGAATTCTGTCTGGTACTTGCAATTGTTCTAACACTGAACATTTCAACGGTAAGAAGCTGTATGAGGTGACATTGGCTAAAAGTCATTAATAGAATCGTACTAGAATACTAATGCCAGTGCTGTAATTTTGATTGGCTACTCTACTAGCTACGTATTGACGATAGATAAAACAACAATTTTCCTGGCGTATTTTTTTCAATTCAAAGACAATATGAGCATTATTTTTAACAACATGCCTTATGAACAATTATTTATCTCAAATTTCTACTTAAACAATTAGATTACTCGCTAATCGTTAATACTCGCTCGTTGGTAGTTGATCCGCTCACCGCATAGAAATCTCGAGCTCGTAAGACGTAATAATTGTTAATTAGGGTGCAGTTTTAGTACTAAAGATATCATTGCATACCAATATTGTCGAGAGTTTCGAATTCCTAAGTCTTTCGAGATATCGAAATAAAAGTTAAGTGAGTAAGTTACATCGTTTCCTTTACTTAGAGAACGGTGTAAAATAGGTAAAATTGGATATTTGCATTTTTTATCTATTGTACTGTTCTTGTTAAAGGAAGGTTGTCAATTGACAATATTATTGTCTTCGCATCCTTTTGAGTTTTGTTTACACACAATTTACATAAAGCTTTTAGTGTCACACACATCAAACTTCAAAATAAACAGAAATTAAACGGAATAGAATTGGTTCCTCAAGCAACTTCTGCAGCGTGTTTCAACTTCTAAGCTTGATTGTTAAATGATCATATATGATCATGATCATATATTTTGTTTTATAGCTTGTTAATATGTGTCTCGAACAATACATATATACTCTGTCTACTTTTAGCTGGTAATAAAACCATCGAAACGATTTTTAGCGTAAGTTATCATCTTGAGATGCTCCAAAAACCACGTCAGTACTTTGACACTAATGATTATCTATTTTAATGTTCCACAGGAAAAATAATTCTCCTTGTTGAGAACGATTTTATACTAATTAACAGAATTACACAAAATACAATAACGACATTTTATCAATCAATCCAATGATTAGAACTCTCTTTTGAGCTGTCTCAAACACCAAATTTATCACACGTTACCTCAAACACAACATTTACTACACAAGAACAACAAACCACGAAAAGGATGAATTACATGAGATGAGTGATATGAAATCCAGTGTGTGATGTACGCAATCCAAATGATGTAAAACTATCTCAATTTTTTAAAAATTTTACTCTTGATTGGTTAATATACCGATTGTGACTTAACTCGCTCATGCAAGTTTTATAGACAACCTATTCAAAGAAAGCTGAATGAATATACTTCTAAACGAGAATAAACACTACTTTTAGTTTCACTGCTTAACATTCTTCTCAAGATTTAAATTGAGCATTTTAAATGGCTTCCAAACCATCTTGTGAGTTTACTTGTGAAGAAATCTTAATGTAGATACTGTTTAAGCCGATGAAATCAAGGCACGAGTTTGTGTCAGTCAACATGTATTTTCAACAGATATAAAGACTCCTTCATCCCAGAGCCATGATTTCCATTTTGTTTTCGGTCGTGAATTACTAGTATAAAGTAAACATTTGACAACTTTTTTAGAAAAAAGTTCAGGGTTATTCAAATATTGGTCTAGTGGTGCAAACTCTGGCTCGTTTACCAAGCAATGAAAGTTGTGATCAGAATAACAGAAATTGCAAATACTATATGGAGCTATGTTTGAAATTTGGTAAAGATGACAAATGTTCTCTGCTCAATCGAAAATCACTTACGTGGATTATAAAACCAGGCAACAGCAAGAGATTGAGAATTGGCGACGATGTTATCCAATATATAGAGAACCCTCTGAGATTCCCGCTTGGCACATGGAAAGCGGTAAGTTATGATAACTAGCTGATCTGACCGTGAGTAAAAGGCCTGGAACTAGCTACCAAATAGAAATCCATATTGCTGTTGTTAATTAATCACTTATATCTTTTGTTTTCCCTTATAAAATGTTTTGAAACTTAGTAAATGTTGTTTAATAATAATAAAGAAAATTATAAGCCTACCAAAAATTTAGAAGCAAAGTAAATTATATTTCATGAGACATTTGATAATTTTGATCAAAAAATGGATTTCTATTTGACAACTAGTGCCAGTACTTTTGACAACTAGTTGCCTCAGATCAACTGGAATGATGAGTTCGTCGATCTTATGCACTTTTGGGAAGAACAGTTTGGAACTGAAAAGATATTAATTCAGGTATATTCCTGCAGTGATCATGAGTCAATCAGGGATGTAAGAATAAATATTGAATTACATTATTAGTGCTATCAGAGGAGGAAACCTAAACTAAACCAGCTTTATTTATACTAGCGAACTCTATCAGTTCCATAGCGCTAAATCCTTAGAGGTCCAGTTAAGATTATCTCTTACGGACCCATTGTTAACAGGAGGAAGCCTAAACTAACTTATAATTTTAGTAAATTTAGTAAGACAGATTTATAATTTCTAAACACTTCTTTCGAAAATCTCATAGCAAGAAGTCGTTCTTCGGGCCAATGTTCGTAAAACACACCAACTTGACTTTGCTGAGAAGATTCTAATCAAAGAGAGACTACCTTATCCTATTAATGACCTCAAAAGGCTGGAAGAAAATAAAATTAAAAAGTGCAGCGCTCATTTCTGTTTGACAGTGTCAATATACATGTGGTGCGATGATATTCCTCGTTGTGCAGGTGGGTTGGCGTGGATAGGGAAGAGGACAAGAGTAAAGGTGCTCAAAATATAGCCGGAAATACGTCATATTTTTTGACTGGCGGCCATGTTAAATGGCCCCACTCAAGGAGTGAGTCGGTGCATCTCTAAATTAGCACGAGTAACATATGAATTTATTTTAACAAGGCGCTTTTCTCGCGGGTTTCGAAGGCATATAGAACAAGTCAATATCACGTGATTTCGTAGCGCTAAAAATAAATCGTTTCGCGCAACTTTGAAGACTTACAAATATGTCATTTGCGTATTTCCCGCTAGGTGCATGCGCAAGCAAGCCGTGTCAGAATGAAGGTGTATGCGTGAACGACGGAAGTGGAGGATATCAATGCGAATGTACGCCAAACTGGGAAGACAAGAACTGCGACATGCCGAAATGTAAGTCAAAAAAATAGATGACAAGCAGAAAAAAGAACCACGTCCGAGTCAAAAATGATAATTTCTCCCATGCGCATTAAAAAAATATACAATCTTCCACAGTTCACCAGATTTCACCACATTTCGCCAACAAACTTCAGCTGTGGCGATAGATTTTGATTTGATTCTACTTATAGAATATCCCAAATATTGCACAGTAGAAAAATCAAATTGGGGGTTGACAGTACTTTAACTCTATCTTTTAGGGTGTCGAGCTGTGTCATTTTCAAAACGGGGTTGCTATTCGACACCTCGACCTCGGCTGGAACCAACAGTAAAACTCCTGTTCAACCGCCGTGACGAGTTGAAAGGTGATGTCTGGACAGATAAATGGAATAAATTTATCGAGACAGTCGTGTGCGAGTAAGTAATATTCCAGCGATCGTTTTTTGTAGAACTATTCAGGTGTAGGTCGTTCTATTTGGCGCAATATGATCACGCTTTATGGAAAGTTTCTACACTTGTATACTTATTACACATTTCATGTCTACTTAACTTTCTATGACAGCTGTGGTAAGAAGGCTTTTGAAGAAGGTTATCGATACTTCTGCATCGAGTTTTACGGGGAATGTTGGGGATACAAAGAGTTTAATGTGACACAACCTCAAAAATATGGTCCAAAAACATGTTGGGGTAAACATCCCAACTACCAGCTGTGCAATCAAGACCAGAAAAATCCAGTTTGTGTTGGCACACAGGATCATGGATACTTATATGAAGTCAACTAAACAGGTATACATCTATTCTACTAATCAAATTGTAAAATACTCATTCGTATGCTTTTACACATCATGCCATGCGTTGTTGGTAATTAAATGGTAAAGACAAACCTAAACTCGCCATCACTGTTAGCGATTTGTTCTTTAGAAAACCAGTTTCTATGGTTCATTGTCTTTTAATGTTATATAACCAACCACTCACAAAGCCGGTTAGTTGGTGGTGACCACACATTGTCAGCTGCATTCCCTCGGTCTTTCACAGTTTCCTCCCCACATCGAAAACTCGGTATGGTATGGGCCTACAGGCCTAGGGTACATTTTCTATAGGTGAACGCGATGGAAGATAGGACGAGTTGTCGAACCAACTGTATCGAAACAACTCACCAGGGCTTAAACTAATGTTCACACCATGTACAAATAAAGAAAATTGATCTTATAGTTCATCATATAGCTAGGTAATAAACAGTAGGGCCACTCAGCAGTGATGCTTTCTATGCAGCGATGGACTGGCCAGAATAATGGCAGAATAATGGCAGAATAGCCAGTTCAGAGCTTCTGTTGATCAGAAAATTCAATTGACTGGCCAGAAGCTAAATAATGTACATGTGCAATGCAGCATACGTGGGGCAACAGATTTCAAAGATTCTGACTCGAGTTGCCCTTCTGATAATTTCTATTCTGTGCCCTTTCAGGTTCTACCAAGGCGTCCCTTGAAAATATTTTGCCAGGATCAGATTCACGCGCATCAAATTCTTCCAGCGTTTGCATGATTGCATTTAATGAAATCAGCCTTAACGATCTTTCAATTTTGCTGCGCCTGGATCAGATTAAGCGGCGTCTTTCGTAATTTAGCTCAAGTCTAGTATTTTTATAGTGACATAGAGTCACACTACATGTTTACTTCAACATTAATGCATCGCTAAAAATGTCTCTTACTTTTTTAGGTCGATCCTTGATACAAGATTTCAAACTTCACTGAAATGAAAAAAAGTAAAAATATTATAATTTAGAAATCCTGTCGAAATCATACTTAGTTAATGTTTATGAATAAAAACAAATTACGAGGAAAGAAAATGCTTGGTTGCATTGACAGTTGTTGCGTTGTGCGATTACGTCTTACTTTGGCCGTTTGCCGCAAAAATCACATCAGCATCTACTTTAAATTTTTGCGTCCACACCCTCCCCCCTCCCATATTTAGCACCATCCCCTCTTCACTAGCCCACCGATGTCACTTCAGCAAATGTCTGAAAAAGTCCCTGAATGTACCTAGGTTTCATTCATCTTGCACAAAAATCTAGGTACTATTCGAGTACAATGCAAGTATGCAAGTATGATCTGCAGGAAAATCTCATAAGATTGAAACGAATGCGAATAGTTTTGGTCAAAGATTACGGGTTTAAGGCGGTTTCTTATATTGAATTGTGAGCCATAAATCACCAGTACGAATATTTATATAGACAACAAAAATTATTCATATAAACATTAATATCAACATACACACATGCCGGTTGTTTAATTAAAAAAGTATTTAGCTAAATTTAACTGCAGTTACACTGGAAAGCTAAACCAATCGGAATTGTGCATAGAATGAATAATTGTTATTTAGCAACGCAAAACGCGTCGCTAAAATGTAGTTAAGAATTTCGTGCAAGCGGACTGACATGTTTGAAGTGGAAAACAAAAAGAACCAACTGGAAATTCTCGGCACGTTCCTGCTTGAAGAGAAGGAATTCCTGTTTATATGCGTCTGATAGTTTCAGTAAGGTGAGTGACTAATAAATACATAAACTAATAAACTTGATTACGTATTATTAGGAATTTGGTTTTTTTTATTAGTACTGAAGAGCGATTTAACTATTTAAGTACTCTTAAAGCCTGGATGACAATCATTGAGTAAATGTCGGCGAATATCTCTTCTTAGCAAGTGCGATTCAATACTTCAGCCATAAAAAGGTCCAAGATTGTTTAAAAACACACGACGTTACAAATCATGGAAAACGGGGAGTTATGTCATACAAGAGAGTTCGAGTTTGATGTTTACAACAAAAGGCTAGCTTCAAACTCTTTCTCTTCGATAGAGACAATATTAATTTATTGTAGGATCGTTCAGATAAGAGAAACATTTGTTTCGTACGCGTTCTGACGTTTCGGCTACCGAAACGGCAGCAATTATCAAAGACGTTTAATTCTGTTTTTGATAATGGCTGCTGTATAGGTAGCCGAAACGTCAGAAACAAATAAAATATTTTTATCTGGATGATCGTACACATTAATGGAAAAATCCGGATACAAACCCTTCAGTGAGAAACAATATTATTACCGAAAATGCTGCTGTGAAAGATTTCGTTCGACCGCAAAAGCTTGGTTGTTAATTAAGAATATTAATGACTTTTTAATTACATGTTTTGACGTTAGCCTAGTGTCTTTTGACCTTTCAAATGGTGCAAATGGCGTTGCTAAATTACATTCAAACGTTTATATTTTTTTAAGCCGAAACGAATGATCACATAAATAGAGATTACTGCATGGTTGGTGAGTGCGTACGATTTTTATGCACGAGTTGTGAAAGATTGCTTGTGTTGTGAAAGATAACTCACTCGTTCGTTTAGCAATCTTTCACATCAAGTGCATTATAAAAATGTACAAACAAGCCAACCATGCATGCATATGGAAAGCCATAGCTGTCTTAAGTGATAAAACGTCATTTCATTAGGTGCTTTATACATTATATACGGTGCTTTAAACATGACATGCGGTGCTTTGAGTATTATATGCGGTGCTTTAAACATTATATGCGGTGCTTTGAGCATTATATGCGGTGCTTTAAGCATTATATGCGGTGCTTTAAACATTATATGCGGTGCTTTAAACATTATATGCGGTGCTTTAAACATTATATGCGGTGCTTTAAACATTATATGCGGTGCTTTAAACATTATATGCGGTGCTTCGAGCATTATATGCGGTGCTTTAAACATTATATGCGGTGCTTTGAGTATTATATGCGGTGCTTTAAACATTATATGCGGTGCTTCGAGCATTATATGCGGTGCTTCGAACATTATATGCGGTGCTTCGAACATTATATGCGGTGCTTTGAACATTATATGCTGTGCTTTGAGCATTATACGCAGTGCTTTCGTCATTGTACGCAGTTATTTCATCATTATACGCGGCGCTTTCATCATTATATGCGGTGCTTTCATCATTACACGCGGTGATTTCACCTTTGTACGCGGTGCTTTCATCATTATATGCGGTGCTTTCACCTTTATACGCAGTGCTTTGAACATTATACGCGGTGGTTCCAGCGTCATTATACTCAGTGAGCCAGTACCTTTGGTCAGCGTTGTGGAATGTTACACGATTCTGCTATACGTCATGTCATCAAGAATATCTAAACACTCATCGAATATTCATAGGGCGATCACGTGTCATTTCCTGCTTGGAAATTTACAAGTTGAGCGCAGTTATAAAACGGTAAAATATATAAGACTTTTCTGGCGTTTTAAATCGAAAGTAAACCCAGGGGGTTTGAAATATGGAACAAATACTGCAATCTTTAAATTTGGGGACTTTGCGTGGCCGATTTGAAGCACAGCGAATAGAACCGCAGGCAGTTTTAAATTTAATGCGAAATTTTGAAAAATTTTGGGAAAAAATTTTGAAAAAAAATTTGGGAAAAAAATTTGAAAAAAAATTCGGGAAAAAATTTTGGCAAAAAATTCTGAAAAAAAATTGGGAAAAAATCTTGAAAAAAAATTCTGGAAAAAATTTTGAAAAAAAATTTGGGAAATTCATGAATAATTCATGAATATTCATGATAATTCATGAAAAATATTGGGGAAAATTTTGAACAAAAAAATTGGGAAAAAATTTTGAAAAAAATGTGGGAAAAAATTCTAAAAAAAAAATTTGGGAAAAAATTCTGAAAAAAAAATTGACAAAAATATTGGGGAAAATTTTGAACAAAAAATTTGGGAAAAAATTTTGAAAAAAGTTTGGGAAAAAAATTTGAAAAAAAATTCGGGAAAAAATTTTGACAAAAAATTCTGAAAAAAATTTGGGAAAAAATCTTGAAAAAAAATTCTGGAAAAAATTTTGAAAAAAAATTTGGGAAATTCATGAATATTTCATGAATAATTCATGATAATTCATGAAAAATATTGGGGAAAATTTTGAATCAAAAATTTGGGAAAAAATTTTGAAAAAAGTTTGGGAAAAAAATTTGAAAAAAAATTCGGGAAAAAATTTTGACAAAAAATTCTGAAAAAAATTTGGGAAAAAATCTTGAAAAAAAATTCTGGAAAAAATTTTGAAAAAAAATTTGGGAAATTCATGAATAATTCATGAATATTTCATGAATAATTCATGATAATTCATGAAAAATATTGGGGAAAATTTTGAATAAAAAATTTGGGAAAAAGTTTTGAAAAAAGTTTGGGAAAAAAATTTGAAAAAAATTCGGGAAAAAATTTTGACAAAAAACTTTGACAAAAAATTCTGAAAAAAATTTGGGAAAAAATCTTGAAAAAAAATTCTGGAAAGAATTTTGAAAAAAATTTTGGGAAATTCATGAATAATCATGAATATTCATGAATAATTCATGAATATTTCATGAATAATCATGAATAATTCATGAAAATCATGAATAATTCATTATCATGAATAATTCATGAATTTTTCAGGAAAAAATCTTGAAAAAAATTAGGAAAAGTTTTGACAAAATTTTTTTTCCCAATTTCTTTTTCAAAATTTTTTCCTGAATTTTTTTTCAAGATTTTTTCCTGGATTTTTTCCTTTATTCATGATATTCATGAATTATTCATGATTTCCCAAATTTTTTTCAGAATTTTTTCCCAAATTTTTTTTTCAAAATTTTTTTCCCAAATTTTTTTTAAAATTTCCCAAAAAAATTCGGGAAAAAATTTTGGCAAAAAATTCTGAAAAAAAATTGGGAAAAATCTTGAAAAAAAATTCTGGAAAAAATTTTGAAAAAAAATTTGGGAAATTCATAAATAATTCATGAATATTTCATGAATAATTCATGATAACTCATGAAAAATATTGGGGAAAATTTTGAATAAAAAATTTGGGAAAAAGTTTTGAAAAAAGTTTGGGAAAAAAATTTGAAAAAAATTCGGGAAAAAATTTTGACAAAAAACTTTGACAAAAAATTCTGAAAAAAATTTGGGAAAAAATCTTGAAAAAAAATTCTGGAAAGAATTTTGAAAAAAATTTTGGGAAATTCATGAATAATCATGAATATTCATGAATAATTCATGAATAATCATGAATAATTCATGAAAATCATGAATAATTCATGATCATGAATAATTCATGAATTTTTCAGGAAAAAATCTTGAAAAAAATTAGGAAAAGTTTTGACAAAATTTTTTTTCCCAATTTCTTTTTCAAAATTTTTTCCTGAATTTTTTTTCAAGATTTTTTCCTGGATTTTTTCCTTTATTCATGATATTCATGAATTATTCATGATTTCCCAAATTTTTTTCAGAATTTTTTCCCAAATTTTTTTTTCAAAATTTTTTTCCCAAATTTTTTTTAAAATTTCCCAAAAAAATTTGGGAAAAAATTTTGGGAAAAAATTTCGAAAAAAAATTTGGAAAAAAATTCTGAAAAAAAAATTTGGAAAAAGAATTCTAAAAAAATTTGGGAAAAAATTTTGAAAAAAAATTTGGGAAAAAAATTTGAAAAAAAATTAGGAAAAAGTTTTGACAAAAAAATTTTTTCCCAATTTCTTTTTCAAAATTTTTTCCGGAATTTTTTTCAAGATTTTTTCCTGAAAAATTCATGAATTATTCATGAAATATTCATGAATTATTCATGATTTCCCAATTTTTTTTTTCAAAATTTTTTCCAGAATTTTTTTGCAAGATTTTTCCCCAAATTTTTTATTCAGAATTTTTTGTCAAAGTTTTTTGTCAAAATTTTTTCCAGAATTTTTTTTCAAATTTTTTTCCCTAACTTTTTTCAAAATTTTTTCCCAAATTTTTTTTCAAAATTTTTTCCCGAATTTTTTTCAAATTTTTTTTTTCCAAATTTTTTTTCAATTTTTTTCCCATTAAATTTAAAACTGCCTGCGGTTCTATTCGCTGTGCTTCAAATCGGCCACGCAAAGTCCCCAAATTTAAAGATTGCAGTATTTGTTCCATATTTCAAACCCCCTGGGTTTACTTTCGATTTAAAACGCCAGAAAAGTCTTATATATTTTACCGTTTTATAACTGCGCTCAACTTGTAAATTTCGAAGCAGTAAATGACACGTGATCGCCCTATGAATATTCGATGAGTGTTTAGATATTCTTGATGACATGACGTATAGCAGAATCGTGTAAGATTCCACAACGCTGACCAAAGGTACTGGCTCACTGAGTATAATGACGCTGGAACCACCGCGTATAATGTTCAAAGCACTGCGTATAAAGGTGAAATCACCGCGTATAATGATGAAAGCACCGCATATAATGATGAAAGCACCGCGTATAATGATGAAATACCTGCGTATAATGATGAAATACCTGCGTATAATGATGAAAGCACTGCGTATAATGCTCAAAGCACAGCATATAATGTTTAAAGCACCGCATATAATGTTTAAAGCACCGCATATAATGATTAAAGCACCGCATATAATGCTTAAAGCACCGCATATAATGCTCAAAGCACCGCATATAATGTTTAAAGCACCGCATATAATACTCAAAGCACCGCATGTCATGTTTAAAGCACCGTATATAATGTATAAAGCACCTAATGAAATGACGTTTTATCACTTAAGACAGCTATGGCTTTCCATACATGCAGTAATTTGCTTATGCCAAGCATATAGAGATTATTTTGATACTGGGTATCAAAGGCGAACAATGTCTAAACAAAATGTAGAACTCTCAAAACAGATTCATACCATTTGTTTCTCCGCTATTTGACCTAAATAGTGAGTCAAAGCTGTTCTTCTTTCCGTTTCATGGTTTTTATTGGAGAAACTCTTCTTCTTTTAGACATAAAGCCAAATACCCTTTCGTTCCTTCCCCAACACGGCGGCCATGTTGTGAGCAAAATAACAATACGATTTTCTTCACTAGTGAGAAAAACCGTATAGCCAATCAAAATGCTGATACGATAAATTTTCACTAATGAAAAAATCGTACGACCAATGAAAACGCTTATTCGCTTCTCCACAGTGAAAATACGATTTTTATTTCACCCGTTTACATCGCGTAAATCTTTATAATTATGTAGCTATGGTATAAACACACTGGTATCATTATTGCTTCGTGCAAAAAGTCAAACACTATAAACGTGTTCACATCAGGCAGGTGTAGCATCTGAAAGCCCAAAAACCTTCGCAAAATTTCAAAAGATACTAGCACTTACTTCGTCAAAAAAGAAGAAATACATGCAGTTGTTTGGCATTTGGATTCAGAGAAATATAAGCCGGCACAAATTAAATCTCGGAATTATTCTTGGAGACGTACAAATACTTGGGCAACTGGCGATCGAAGGCATAGGCGTGCGGGACCTTTATCAAGTAGAGGGGTTGGAATTTTTTACCCTGAAAAAATTTCAGTTTACCCCGAAAAAAATTTGTAAGATACATTTTTTCATAGAAAAAATACGCCGTTCATTATTTTTGCAATTTTCAATTTATTGCAATACGTGTATAGCTGTATTGTCTAAACGCCGCAATCCCCCAAAATTTGAACAAAAATGTCCCGAAAAACTAGCATTTCACGATTAGGGGGTGGTGCAGTCCTCCCTGCCACGTACACCTATGATTAAAGGCTGAAACATTTGGTGCTATAGCTGATGTTGGTGGTGCATGTAGACAAAAATTTTGACGAACTGAATACATATGCAGTCAAATAACATTGTCTTACCATATTTTAAAGGTGAATTTTATGTGAAGTATTTGAAGAATCAAAGATGAGATTGGAATTGTGTCTGATGTTTGTAATTTTTCTAACATTGAACAGTTCACAGGTAAGAATCACAGGCAACATTAAGTCACAATCGTTGCCAGAATTTTCGCTTCAACTTTTCGATCCTCCACCCTTCAGTGTGGCGCAAAGACGCAGATAAGAATTGCTGTAGGCGCACTTAAATCCAGATGTTTTCCACAGGACAAACATTTCACATGATTATTTTTTAGGACAAAGTTCAAGGTATTTCGAATATTGGTTTAGTCGTACAAAATCTGACTCGTTTGACAACCGACGAAGCATGTGATAGGGACAACGGACATTGCAAATATTACATGGAGTTATGTTTTTCATTTGCTAAATCACTCGACTGCTCATTTTTGGATCACCCGTCACTCACGTGGGTAATAAAACCTGGCGAAAGCAAGGTACTCAGCATTGGTGATCCTGTTTTTCAATGCTATTCGAATCCTCTGAGGTTCCGACTAAGGACATGGAAAGCGGTAGGTTGTGGTAGTAATTGGTTCGTCCTTATAATTATGTACTTTTAGGAAGAAAAGTTTAATATGAGATGCAAGAATGAAGATTGAATAGCTTTCTTAGTGCTATTACAGAAAGAAACCTAAACTAAATTTATTTACACTCGATAACTTTATATTCAGCTTTAAACTCCTCTCATTATCTCTTATTGATCCGGTGTTACTGCAGAAGAAAACCCGAACTATAGGCTAACTTTATTTACACCAGATTACTGCACTAGTTCCAAACTGTTCTTCCTTGAGGTTCAGTTAATACTATCTCTAATTGATCCAGTGTGGCTGGTTCCCTGGAGGGAACTCAAACGGAACTAACTTAGTGGCGTCGCCAGGGTGTTGAGAGTGGCAGCTGGGGGAAGAACGAGCACCGAAGACGCGAGGTTCCTAGGGAGGTTTGGGAACATGGTCCCCCGAGAAATTTTTCATTTTCAGGATCTCTAAAACACTATTTTTGGCATTTTTAGGCAGATTTAATGTCTGGCGAGGTTACTAAACTTAATTTATGCTAGATAAATATTAGCACCAAGCGGTTTTATAGGTCTTGTTGAGCTAATCTCTTACTGATTAATTGTTGCTACAGGAGGAAATAAAAACTACACTAACTTTATTTTCTAGTGCACAATTCTAGCTACAAGTTCAAAACTGTTCTTCATATAGAGTTCCAGTAATGATCATCTCCACATTGTTCCGGTGTAGTACACGAGGAACCCACACTGAAATAATTTTTTTCTCACTTCTACTCATTGACCCTATGATGTTTAACATCAAGTGTTACCACAGGAAGAAACCTTAACTACACCAGCCTTATTTACCTCGGATATCTTTATCTCATTTCTGAACAATTCTTTCTAAAATCCCACAGCAAGAAGTCGTTCTTCGGGCCAATGTTCGTACAACAGAACAACCTGACTTCAATGAGGAGATTCTAATTAAAGAGAGACTACCTTATCCTATTAATGACCTCAAAAGACTGGAAGAAAATAAAATTACAAACTGCAGTGCTCATTTCTGTTTGACAGTGTCAGTATACATGTGGTGCGATGACATTCCTGGTTGTGCAGGTGGGTTGGCATGGATAGGCAAGGGGACAGGGTAGAGATATCACTCTAGATGTTTCTTCTTACACTTATGAATATTGAATATTTCTTCTCAAAATGTATCAATAATTCATGAGGCAGTACAAAGAAAATGATTCCCGTGGAGAAGGTTTGGAAGTCGGAGGAAGACATTACATAAATTAGGCCAGCTTTCTCGTCAATTTTCTCGCAAAATAATGGTTCGTTCAACTCCTGTTGAAACATTACACACGAGATATGTCGACTGACGACACGAAACTTTGAGAGCAAATAAATTATTTAATTCTATAAACTTTGAGAGCATATTTCCCGCTAGGTGCGTGCGCAAGAAAGCCATGCCAGAACGAAGGTGTATGCGTGAATGACGGAAATGGAGGATATCAATGCGAATGTACGCCAAACTGGGAGGACAAGAACTGTGAGCTGCTAAAATGTAAGTTTTAAGAATTTCAGTGCGAAGTAACTTCACTTCGCCCCCCCCCCTTCAATGTGTGCCCCCTGAGTGTAAAATGATTTTAACAGATCACTTACTTTATCTTCTAGGGGGTCCTGAGTCATTTTCAAAACGAGGTTGCTATAGAGTACCTAGACCTCGTCCAACCACAACACAACATTTGTTCGACCGTCGTGAGTTCATTGACTGGTTCGATGGATGGGATCAATTTCTTGAAACAATCGTGAACGAGTAAGTAAAATTCAAGTAATCCTTTCTCAAACTAACCAGGTGAAGGTCTTTTAGCATAACTCTGGCACACCATATGCCTTGCTTCGTCGCTGCCATTTCTAAACACGAAAAATATTCGAGGATACAGTCTGTTATGCAAACTGTTTTGCTCAAACAACATCCTTGGTTGTGATACCTTGTAATTTGAAACTGTAATCTGGCCTATAACAAGCATTCAGAACAAACTTGCTTCTTTAATACACTGCACTTACACTTGGGTCGTGAATACAACTCAATCGGGCTTTGTACATAACGTTACCATATTGTGACATGACTATTACACTTTGTTACCGTGAAAGAATTAACTACATACAAATCATTTTTTCTAAATAATATCATTTATATGTTTTGAAACGAACTTCTCTCATCGTTATTTGACCGACCGACCTCGTTTAGATGATACTTGAAAGCCATTATGATTACTTTCTGTATAATTTTCCCATTTCATTTACCGACAGCTGTGGAAAGGCGGCCAAAATTGCAGGCTATCGATACTTCTGCATCGAGTTTTTCGGGGAATGTTGGGGATACAAGGAGTTTGATACGACGCAACCTTATGCCGGTGCACAAAAATGCTGGGGTAAACGACCTAACTTCCTGACATGCAATCATGATGAGGAAAGTCCAATCTGTGTTGGCACAGATGATCATGGATACTTCTATGAAATTAACTGACAGGTAAATTTCGTACTATTATAGAATACGCTGACAAGAGGCATGGTTACATAGCTGAATACATAACAAAATAGGCTTGCCATGTATTTTATTCAAAAACATTTACCAGCAGACAATTTAATAAAATATAAGAAAAAACATACTCCGAAGAACAACATCTTGTAAACTCAAGATATCAGCTGTTAACTCAAGATATAAATAATATAAATAATATAAACTGTTGTCTTGTTGTTAACAGCTCACATCTCAAGTTTACAAACTATTCATGTGTAGGTCTTTCGTCAACATCGTCACTTTTTCTAAGGATTGCACGTCATTAATTGCTATTTCTAAACATGTAATAGAGCTACGTGGAGGTGCCATGCAAAGGCTCTAATTCTATGAAAGCCAATGCAATAAGAAATAAATCCATCTAAATTGCGTCCTCATCAAATCCATTCTTGATATGTATTGAAACGAACGATGGTTACTAAACCATCCTGATATGTCATGCAGTTTTAAATATGAAACTAATTTTGTCTAACTAGAAGAACTCTAAAATGTTATTATGCTCTTATCATGCTTTTTTTCAGATTTTTACGAGTTTAATATTTATTTGATTGTTTAGTTAATATCTTACCCAGTCAACTGACTAGACTAGTCCAGCGTGGCTATTTTAGTTGGAACTACTAGATCTTATATTTTTCTTATTTTTGCTAATGGCGATAAATCTTCTTCTTTTTCTTCGAATACAGCTTGTCTTATCGCAATTTATCCCTCCTTGAAAAGCCTTGAAAGTCATCACACAAAATGTGTACAATGTATTTTATGTATGAAGTATGTGGAATACGTCACAGTTCTTCGGAAATTTGAAAACTGGTCGAAATTCTTGGGAATTGGAAAGTTTTCGAAATTGCAAATTCTTCGAAAACGAAATTCTTTGGAATTTGGATTTACTTTTCTTTCTGAGCACGTATCTTTAGTTTTAGCTTTCTTTCGTACTTATAAATAACAATAAATACTTTATAACCGTTAACCCAAAATGTCCTTGATGTGTATACCGCCTCGTTACCCTCTTCCCGCACATTAGCCCACCCATGTATAAGCTAGGAACTTATATGATGCCAGGGTTTATAGTCGGAGGTTTATGGTATACATCACATCACTAACAATGTCACTTACTTTTTAGGTGTACTCTTGGCACAAACTTTTCAACCTCACTGAAATGAAGAAATTAAAACAATAAACGAAGTTATATTTAATGGTTTAATATGGATAAATATAGATATAGACGCCAGAAAATGCACATTTTTTCCAAAATCTTTGATTATTCATACTTACGTATTCAAAAGAAATAAATTTTATTCATGCAGCATCTTTATATACTGATAAAAATCGTCCTGATTTGCAAATTAGGTTTAATTGTAATTTTCTAAAAGTTTCCAACATTTAATTTTTAAAGATAAATCAAACAGAATTGCGCAGTTGCTAGTCAATTAACTGCTATTTAACTGGATGATGGGCAATTAAAAGTTGTAACTCCTGACTTGCGCTACTTTGACAGTGTGTCATTCGCGTCAGGGGATTCGTGTGATGAGTAACTGACAAGCACCGACAGGTGGATTTTATCGTTTATTAATGCTTGACGTAAAACTACAAATACAAGACAATTACATATTAACACGACATAATTTACAAATATCTAAATAACTGCTCAAGTTCTTACCGAATTTCCTCACAATGACACACACACACACACACTAACGATACGTTCGGTAACAATCAGGCTTTAGTAACAATACAGTTGTCCGCAATATCAAATTTCGCAACAGGTTCGCAATAAAGGTTGTTCGCAGAATATACCTAGATACACACATAAATTCCCGCCAAAACTGGTCATAAATTAGAGCCCAAGGCTCGAAACAAGAGCCGCGGTCACAAAAGTGTAGTTAAGACTTTTGTACAACCGATCCGGCCAGATAATATGTGTTCTGCGCGAGAAAGCGCATGATTGCAGTGAGTAACTGATAAAAACGTTACAGGACAGGCCTGGTAGCGTCCGTAAGAAAATGCTATTAGATATTTCCATAATTTTTAGTTCATTAAATTATTAAATTGTTACCATGTTCATTTAGATTTGAAAAATGAATCAAATTAATAGAAAAAGAAATAAAATATATGAAATATTTCAATGATTGATAACTTGTACAGGGTGGATACCAAGATGGAGGATTTGATGCCAATACCAATCGACAAACTACAAAACATTTTAATTTTAATATCTTAATATTTTAATTTCATTACAAGATGATCAACAGAATGTTATATTGATGATCCGAGACTAATCGAAATATTACATCACTTTAATTTTCATGTTTCTCTCATATTTTGGACTTCAAGATGTTAATCTTCGGATTATGTTTTGCATCATTGCCTTATGTTTTATGCCATTTAAGAGACAGGGTTTTTGTTTGACTTTTACACTGTTATAAAAGGGTTATAGCTGAAGGGGATGGACAAGAGGCTGGTTTTCAAGATGGCGGCTGTCTTTCAAGATTCTTAAAACACAAACGAATAAACGATCATACATTTGTAACACTCCAAAAGCTTACCTTACCCTTACCATGAACCTAACCTAGGGATGCATGAGCTCCCCCCCTCCCTCCCCTTAGAAAAGCTTTTTGCAAAACGAGACCATTGATACCGAACTTCTTATATTATAATTAAGATGCACATTTTGTTCGGCCGCCTGAACTCGCTTGGTCATCAAGATTTAATTAATTTTTTAATTACGTTGCTTGATATCATCCAAAACCATAAAAGGGAATAAAAAATATATACAGGGTGAGTAAAAAACTGATGCCCTTTCAAATTCAAATTAGCTGCGGATTTCATTACGGTTTATTCTCATGGGTCTGTATTGTCTTGTTTCTGACTTTGTCTTGGTTCTGACAAATCTTACACGGCTAGAATAATGCATTTTAAATTCCACACGGAATTAGATTTTGTTTTACATCAATGTCTGCCAAATTGCAAGAAAGCAATGATGCTAGTTTGAGTTTCAATAGTATCAGTTTTTTTACCCAGTTAATTTGAATTCTCGGCTAATTTGAATTTGAAAGGCGGCATCAGTTTTTTTACTCAATCTGTATTTCTATACAACGAATAATAAACACGGATCACTACTGTCTCATAAAACGAATCATTAAGTAATATACACCAATCACCATTGTCTGTTAAACCAATCATTGAATGTGTTTGCATCATACAGGTAGGTAGCTATAACAACCTTAAAATTTCAAAAGACATAATCACTTACTTCGCGTAAAAAGAAATAGAGTTGTTTTTCAAATGGACCCAGAGAAAATCTCGGAGATCACTTGTAAATATCTTAATACAGGGTCCTAAAGAAGGTAGAGGTCCTATCCCCATTTCCTAGCCACCTTAACCAATCAGCGCAGCGCAAAAACAATATGAATTTCACGTTAACTTGAAAAAGTAAACGAATGAATTATTATGAATTATGAATTGTTTGCGTAACCGCAACAGCCATTCACTGATACACAGCCTGCACCCAGCCTTTACACAAGTTGCTTTCATATCTATAAACTTCGCGATCAATAATAGCGGTGGACTATTGTGTCTAACTAGGCTTAATTACAGTACACGCACTGTGATATTTCAAAGATAAACCGATCAGAATTGCTAGTCAATTAACTGCTATTTAACTGGATGATGGGGTAATTAAAAGTGCAGTTAAGACATTTATACAACCGGTCCGGCTAGCTAGGTAACAGATATAATACTGTGCAAGGAGGTAACAAGTGGAGCCACACAATACAAAACGAATTCCTGCTTGTACATACGTACGATCGCTTGAATAAGGTGAGTAACTGATAGACAGGCCTGGTAGCGTCCGTTAACGCTAGACTTGTAATTGCCTTTACTAAACATGATTACAAAGTTTCAACAAGTTTCAAAGAGGAAACTAAAAGATATAAGCGATTAAAAACAACAAAATGGAATTCTATTCGGTAGCTAGTTTCAGCCTTTACTCCGATCAGACCAGCTTAGTAATCACGTGCAACTTACAATTCACTGATTGCATTGGCAATGCAACAGAAATTACCACGCATCACATATGACCTCGAATTCCGCTAATTTTTTATAGAAAACCCCTAAATATGAAACGGGGTTTAATTTCTTTGGCCGTCATCATTCTTCTTTATGTCACCGCCTCCCTTGCAGGTAAGTAACATAAAAATGTTTTCCCATGCAAGAGCTAGTGATTAAATCAAGGCAGGAAGTACTTTTCGGCGTATCTAATTCTAGTTTTGAGACAACGATCTGAATTTGTCAGAAACAGAAGATTGGTGATTTGAACGAATTTTTTAGCAGAACAAAAGTGTACAAGTGCGATGGACATAGCCTTGGTTTTGGACGAATCTTGGAGTGTGGGCAGAAATGGCTTCGAGAAGATGAAGACACTTGTCGGTGATATAATATCGCTCTTCAGTGTGAACTCAAATGGAGCTCATTTTGCCGCAGTGAAGTACAGCAGTTCCGCACGCAAAGTATTCTCCCTCGCCAAGTACACCGACGCTGCAGAATTGCAAAGAAATGTCCGAGAAATGAACTACTTTGGGGGACTTACTTACACAGGAGAGGCTTTAGAGTTGGTCCAAAAAAGGGTATATCTGTTTAGTTTTTGCTTGTACATACATACAAGTCTTAGATTTGGTCCAAAAAATGTTAATTTTTATTCGTACATTTTTGCACTTCTTTCATCATGTATGGGTAATATTTATTTATATACCGGATGTTTCTACCAATCATACGATTTGTGAAATGTTATTGCAAAAGGAGGTCGTTTAAATGATGCTAAGGACAAAATCGCATCGTACTCTTGCCATTTCCCTGCAGAGAAAGAAAATACTCACGGCATCTTGGCACAACTCCATATAGGCTTCTTCCTGTACCTTTATGCCTATCAACTGCATTTCTGGATGTTGTGAATTCGAACATTTCGAATCTCTCAACAAAAAAGAGTCACAAAAAATCTAATTATGATTTGTGCAATAGACAAAATCGTCTAATGTTGGTTTATACCCAATTCGAGACCTCATTTTGAGACCACTCACATGCCTATTTACAATTATATTAGCTTGCGGCGGCGTAACGGAGAACAAAAGTAACTACGCATTTAGAAGTATAGACACGAGTGAACATTACTCGTATGCCTGGCTACTTTTGTCCTAGTGTACACTTCCTGGTATTCAACCATGTGAAAAATCCAACGATGAAAATTGAGCGGCAACAGTGTAAACAAACTTGAGCCGATTGTAGGCTACATTAGGTGAAATTTCGTCTCACTAGCACTCCAATATGAATCTAGTCTTTCATATTTGAAAAAAATGGGTCTGAGATATAAGGGACTTCAATTATACCTAACGGTAGGCGTAACATAACACAATTACACAACTTACGTATTTTCTCATGCTCAATATTCAAAGATTTTCGGGCAAAAGGAAGACAGAAAAGACGTCCCCAATGTGGTGGTTTTGTTTACTGACGGTGAGTCAAACGATTTCAGTAAAGCAGTGCGTGTGGCGAGAGAAATGAGAGATAAAGGTGTTGCCATACTTTGTGTCGCCATTGGCAGAGGACAACTAGTTGACCGATTGGTGAAGCAATTACAGCAAATTTCGAGCAAGGATGAGTACATCTTCAAATCAAATATCGATGCTCTCGATGCTATTAAAGACTCATTGGTGAAAGAAACATGTGAGGCAACTGGTAAGCACACAGATGTTTAGGCCATGATTTTCTTCTTCTAATCGATGTAAAATATTCACGCCATCAATCATACAGCAAAACGTTATCACTGAGCTCCATATATAACAGGAGTGAGAGCTCCAGTCATTTGGCCTTTATATAAGTGAAGCCAAAGATGGCGGAAATTGAAGGAGCTATGAGACGTCAATCTTAATCCTCTGCGCGGTCTTAAGTATATATTAACCTTGTGACTGTCTCGATCGCGCAAAGGACTAAGGTTAACGTCTCATAGCTCCTTCCATTTCCGCAATCTTTGGCTTCACTTCAGACGTACTCCTTCATCCTCTTATTATTTACCGGTCGTGTTCGTCGATTAAGACTTTCGTTTTCTTAACACATTTTTGTTCTTTGTGCTTCTTTTTGGTTTACTGCGGTTTTTACAATTCTTACGAAAGGCGTTATATAATGATCACTGAATGGACTTCAATAATCTGCTTTTGAATTTGATGTGTATTCAACTTAGGAAGCAAGGATGCAAACTTGAAAGATGATTTCTTTTCATTTCTTTATGTCCTAAAGTTCCAAACAATGCGTGCTTTAACAAGCCGTGTCAAAACGACGGTGAATGCCTGGACGACGACAATGGAGGATATCGATGCCAATGTACGGCAGACTGGAAAGGAAAGAATTGTGAGCTTCCCACATGTAAGTTTCACATCTATGTTTAACCAATTAGAAAGCGAATTCCGTGCATTCGTTTCGGTCTTTTCTCAGTTCCTGACGATCCTCTCACAGAAGATTCCTCATTATGAACGCTTTGAAGTTTGCCCAGTTTCCAGCCTTTCTCCATTGACAACACTTACAACAAGCTGCCACTAATTTGTTTCCTATAGTTTGTTGTAACATGTTAGGAACAAACTTAACAGCATGTAACAAACTTGATGGTATACTGTAACTCTTGGTTACGAAGACGTTTTGACAAGCCTATGTTTGCAGACTTGTTGCAAAATGTAAAAAAGAGAACAAAGAATGTTGTCACCAACCCACTCTCTCTGCCGTACTTGTTGCCAGATAATAGTGTGAATAAAGTTCATAGGTTTTTGTTTATTTTTAACTTTTTTGCTCAGGATATTGAGCAGGTACTGACTATATATACCAATTGTTCTATTTTTGTCAAGTTTTGCATGTTTAAATATAGCACGAAAATGTTCAAAATCCATCTAATCAAGCAACACTGCATGGTAACCTAGTTTAATAATGCTACTCAATAACTTGATACTTTAGGGTGCCCATCTGGATCATTTGCAAAACGGGGTTGCTATTTGACACCTCGACCCCGGCTGGAACCAACGGTAAAGCTTCTGTTCAATCATCGACACCTTATTGACTGGGGGAATGGATGGGATAAATTTCTTGAAACAATCGTATGCGAGTAAGAAAATTATTTTTCAAACTATTCTTGGGCAGGTCTTTTAGCAGAACATCGTCACATTTTCTGAGGATCATCACGTCTTTAATTGCTATTTCTAAACATGTAATAGAGTTAAAGATATGCCAAATCCGTTTTGTGGAGGTGCTATGCAAAGGCTCTAGTTTTATGAAAGTAAAAGCAATAATAAATAAATCCTTCTAAATTGTATCCTCATCAAATCCATTCTTGATATGTATTGAAACGTGCGATGGTTACAGAACCATCCTGCTAATATGTCAGTTTTAAAAATGAAACTAATTTTGTCTCACTAGAAGAACTCTAAAATGTTATAATGCTCTTATCATGATGCTTTTTTTCACATTTTTACGACTCAGTTTAATATTTACTTAATTGTTTATTTAATATCTTACCCATTCAACTAACTAGACTAGTCCAGCGTGGCTATTCTAGTTGGAACTACTAGATCTTCTATTATATATATAATTATCTTGTATTTTTTCTTATTTTTACTAATGGTGATAAATCTTCTTTTTCTTCGAATAGAGCTTGTCTTATATCGCAGTTTATCCCCTCCTTAAAAAGCCTTGAAAGTCATCAAACAAAATGTGTTCAATGTATTTTATTTTATTTTCTATGACAGCTGTGAAAAAGCGGCGAAAAAGGAAGGGTATCGATATTTCTGCATTGAGTTTTACGGAGAATGCTGGGGATACAAGGACTTCGATGTGACGAAACCTTATGCTGGTGAAAAGAAATGCCTTGGTAAACGACCGAATTATGACACGTGCATTCATAACCAGACAAATCCAGTGTGTGTTGGCACAAGTCACCATGGATACTTATATGAAATAAAGTAACAGGTAAACTTTTGCTTGATAAATTTTTATTCGCATTCTTGCACCCCTCATTCCAACTCGATCAGTAATAAAATTGTAAGATGCTTCTTCTCATGCTGAACATCGTTCAATGTTGTCGGCTTCCGTTACTTTTAAACGCCAAAATCAAAGATGGTGCGATAAATTGACAAAAACATTCAAAGTTTTTTTATGAAGTACTGAAGTGGAAGCCATCACGAATGACCCGTAAAGGAAGTATGTGGGAATACTTCACAATTCTTCGGAAATTTGAAAATTCGGCCAAATTCTTCGAAATCGGGAATTCTTCAGAATTTGGATTAATTTTCTTTCTTAACACGCATTTTTAGTTTTTGTTTTCTTTCGTACTTATAATCAAAAATAAATACTTTACAACTATTACCCCAAAATGTCCTTGATGTACAACCCAGCTTCTCACCTTCTTTCCGCATATTAGCTCACCCATATGAAAGCTCAAACGCTAACGAACTTCTGTAATGCCAGAGTTCATAGCCGGCGGTTCATGGTATAGATCATCATATCACTAACAATGTCTCTTACCTTTTTAGGTGTACTCTTGGCACAAACGTTTCAAACTCACTGAAATGAAGAAAATAAAAATGTTCTGATTTGCATTTTAGCTTTAATTGCAATTTTCTAAGCTTCTAACATTTGATCTTTTGATGTAATCGTATGCCGAATATAATTTTATGCTTTAAATTTTATGCAGTGTTATGTCTGGTAATGCTATTACATTTTATTTAATGATATTACGTTCTGTAAACTTCTGCAGTGAAAAATGATTGAAAACTTGAGAGTTCCTTCAAACGATTATATATGACCCAAATGTTATCACATTTTAAAATTACAGATGAAACGAGTTAATAGATAGATTTTACAATGTTACCTCCTCGTCGCAATCGTAGACCCAACTTTTGCTTAGTTTCCTGCCCTTTACAACATTGGTTTTCGTTGTGAGGATCTTGAAAACCTAAGCGAGCCAAGCTCTATCTATTGCCTAATTCCTGGTCCATGTATTCATCAATGAAAAAAAGCACACAAGTACTTCAATCTTTCGACTTAACGATGTTTTCGAACAGTAATTCATAACGTCACCACAGTCAGCGGTATAACAGCGTGTTTATTACTTAATAATTGACAGCTATCTATATATTATTTCTGGTTGTGTGTGTTGTGTATTTTGACTTATGTATGATATGACCTACTGTCAGTTTATATTCACATCTACATTTATTAGCTGTTTACTTTCTAGCTTTAATGTTATTATAAGTAGTATTACTAATTATCATTAATTTTTATTAACTTTCAAACTTCATTTTCTTCTCCTGTAATTTGACAACAGCGTGGAAAAATTGTCGTCGATTATAAAAATCTATAATAATTACTTTTTTATTTAAAAGAATTTAACACAGCGGCGTTACTGTCCTTCAATTTGTGCTGTCTTCATGTTTGACATTAGTTTCATGTTTTACTATCACAAAAACGTATGTATCGTACAGCTGGCGACTGATAATAAAACAATAAATCATTGAATTAGTTTTTTGCATTATATAAAGAATAACCGATCTTAGTCCGTTAAAAAAGTTATAAGATCAAACTCGAATTAAGTGAGAAATCCGAAATCGAAAACTCTGATCGATTTCATAGTAAGTAAAAATATTTAAAATAAAAAATGACCACAGCCTACAGACAAAACAGTTTCCGTTTTCCACGAAAACAGTTGGAAAGGAACCTTTCATCACAAAAAAAAATCGCACTCACGATAAAAAATATTTAAAATGCCACAAACCCTTCACACCATTTATGGTATTGTGTTGTAATATTTGAATCATTCTGCAAATGAATGTGAATACCTTTTATAGTAATGATCTCGAACTATTAACAGTAAAAAGTTCCAAAGTTTGTTTGAATTTCTATTCGCCCCAAATTCTTTACTATAAAAGTATATTCCTTCATGGAACATCTCAAGTATTACATTATACCGAATTGATGATGGCAAAAGTGTCCTAGATTTTCATCTCTACTCTATTTTGTATAATTGTCGTTTTAAAGGACACTAAGAATACAAATATAGCAATGAGCTCGAGAATTATTCAAAATGGCAGAGCGTATAGATAATATGCAAGAATTTTACTGCCAATGTCCTTTAATGTTGACGGATTTGTCTAAAAATTTAAAGCTCCCTGAACGACGTCCGCGCCCGCAACGCTTTTGCACCACACCAAACGGACGGCGAGTATTGACATGACAGTTCCACGGTTCTAGATCCGAGCTGGAACATTCAGAAAAATTCATTTTACTTTCTACGGTTATCCCAATCAATCGACCAAACCTCATGGCCTTCGTTTAAATCTTCATCAAACTCTAACTCACTAAGTTCATCAAAGTCGGAATACTTGCCCTCATATCGCACGCTTTCCATGTCGTCGGCCGGGAAAAAGCTCACATCGCGATCAGTTTCCATTACGCGAGTCATTATCAAAGCCTTGAGACGTTCGTCTTTGATTCGGTATATCGCTCCAGATTCGTTCCCGTTTCTCATCACTCCATCCCCAGATTCAGCATTTTGTGCACCAGATTCACCAGCGGTTCTACCAGAACGCGACGCCATTCCTTGCCAACCGCGAGAGTCAACACCATCTATCCCTAGACCTCCATTTCCTTCCGCGGTCGTGGACGCGTTCGTTGTTGTCAACGTCACTCGACGACGCGAATGCTTCATCAAAACGGTGACGTCATATCCGGTTGCGTCAGTCATCTCGCCGCTGTGTTCCTGGTACGCCATTATGCTGTCGTGAGCATCCTCTTCGATCAGCGGTCTCTTTCCGCCAACGATTGGCAGAGTGTGGAGAAGACATAGGATGAAGACTAAGAGGATTAAGCATAGAAGAAACACGCAAATCCAAACCGGATCAAGTAATCGGTGTCGATCGTCAGCCCTTCGTCCTACATCAACACAAACAAACGTGAAGATCTTCGAAGAAGATTAAATTTTGATCCAGGCAATGTGAACGAAATCTTTCATCACAACCAAAAGGAACATCTTGAAATGAGTAAAACTGCAAAGTTTCGTGGCGAAATGTTGTAGATTAGGGAAAATATAGCCCTACCAAGTTTGCAAATTTGTATATTTGTGCGTTACGCAATGGAAAGCCTGCCATATTTGAGACGAATGTGTTGGGCCCTCACGCGCGTAATACAAATTTATAAAAAATTCACAATCTTCGCGGGGCAAAATTTTCCGTATTTTACAACATTTCGCCACCAAACTCTGCCATTTTACTAATTCTAAGCTGTTCTTTTCAGCTGTGATGAAAGATTTTGTTGATATTGCCTGAATCAATGCCATGGCAACTATCAACGTGCAATTTTCGCTGGGTTTTTCAGGGGGATACTCTCTTTCTGACAGATGTGAACGAGTAGATTAGTGACGAATGCCTTGATTGTACGAGTTGTCACCTGAACATTTCTAACTGGTCCACTCGTTTACATCAATCAAAAGGAGAAAGTTACAGTTTACCTGACAATGTGAATCGCGGTCTTGGGGTAGGTTCAGTCACGATCTGATCACATGTTCGTCCCGCGAATCCTTTTGGGCATGCGCAATAAGGAGGATCTTCGTCTGCGCATGTGCTGTTGTTCTGGCAATCGAGGATGATTGAGGATGCACAGGGACATCCTTGAACCACACGGAAACGGTGAAACTGAAATTTCTCGTCCAGTTCACGCCCATTGTACGACACACCACCGGTACAGCCTGAGAAATATATATTACATGAAATTATCAAATCATTCGTGTGGAATACAACAAAGGGTTTAATCCTTTGTTCGTGCACACCCTATTCCTTCTGCCAATACTCAACTCATTTTCCCTTTCCAAGAAGTGTTCTGGAGAACAACACTTGACAGGAAAGAGCTGTATGAGCATGTATTTAAAACACTTTTTGGGCAAGTGTTTAAAATCATCTTAACAACACCCTCTTTTTCAACCACCTAACCCCTCTCGGTAACCCCCTACCTATCCCTACATGCCCCATACATGGGTATTCAAGACAACCCCACAAGCTCTACTCCTAGAGTTTTTGGACCTTTATCATGGACGATGGCGTTTATCATGACACTTTGTTCACCTTGTAAGTCGTGGTCAACCTTGTGAATTTCTCTCCCTTTGTAAATCATGCCAGTAGACATACTACCATTACTAGACACACTCGTTTTGCCAGTGTACCGAGGCATACCACCGATGTACATTGAGCCTCCATCTAAACTGGTCAGCCGCACCACTCCACCTGGTAAAGAAATAATGAAATAGAGAATACAAAGACGCGCGAAAATAACAGACAGAAAGATGTCTTTCATCGACACATGCTTATTGTACTCTCGACTAACTAGCCGATAGCAACGTTAACCACTTGAAAAATTAGTTAATTCAAGGATTGCCATCGGTAGATTTAGCAAAACACAATAAACACGTGATCATGAACTACTACATTTTCACATAACCGTTCACTAACTTATATAATAAACCGTGTTGTTATTTCAATAAGTTTCCGAACTCTCTATTTTATCAACTATTCCTTTTTATTAACTATTCCTAGTACAACTTTCCCTTTTCTACTTGTCATCCACTGCAATACAAGACGTACCTGTAGTCCCGTACGCCTTTGCTTTATAATCCAACTGAAGAGAGATAGTATTTCCACGTCTGCTGACGCGGACAGTATGCCATTTATCATCAGTGATGTTGGCTCCACTCAAAGTCACTGTTTTCATCTCATCCGCGAATTTACATGTATAGTAAAGATTTCGATTCCGGACCTAAGAGATAGAGAAAAAATATCTTAACTTTGCCTTATCGACATAGATAAAATTTTGATAATATGCTTAGTTTCTGATTTATTAAAAGAAAAGAAGGATAAAGAAACTAGTTATGCGCCCTCTTGGATATTCAAAAAAATTCATGACTTCACAACACGGTAATTTTTTTTCTCAAAGTGGCAATTAGTAAACTCGTTTAATGATGTAATCCTTCTAGATTTGTATGTATACAATTCTAACCTAAATTGCGAAGTGTTCAAGGCAATGATGTCATTGAGATTAACTAACTGACATCTAATTATAAAACAAGATGACGGACGGCCAGACTCATTAGTCAATACATTAGAGACTAAGCATGCTGCAAAAAATTAACAACCGATACTACAATTTTAAGGTCAAATCACTAAATCACAAAAAATTGCAAGGAGCAATTGATAAAATGTTTATTAATTATACGCAAAGTTGTCGAAATTCGAAACAACCCGTGAAATATAAATTGGTATCCATGAAATAACTTACCCCGAGCTCAGAAAAGGACCTCTCCGTTGACGAGGAAGATCGGAAGAAAATCGCGTTGCTAACATTAGATGAAACTCGAATCCTGAAAACGAGGTTTGTGTGAAAAGAGAAGAAATATCTGAATACCCGCGTGAAAATGTGACGTCGTTGTCTGATGGGCAATAATGGCTCATCGGGGATTTCGTGGATCACAGTTGGTTGTTCTTCGCTGGATACGTTATACTCCGTGAAACTGTGGTTGACATACCACAAAGAAGGGGAACCTGGAATGATTTAAATTTTAAACCTTTGTATATGACAGTTTATAGTAAATTTTTAAATAACTGTACTGATTATAAGATATCTTAAACTAGAGATTCCTTAGACTAGAGTCAAAAGGCAAAGAATTTCGCCACCAAAAAACATTGAATACGCGGCCAAAAAATCAATAGCTGTTGAAAACAGGATGCAACAAAATTGTGGGGAAAACATTATTCCTGATTGTCAACAATATTGCTCAGCACTGTTACACCTGATTGTGGGCTGATTCAAGCTCAACAACATTGTTCAATATTGTTGACAACCGGGAACACTGTTGCCCCAACAACATTGTTGCATCCTGTTTTCGACATCCTATAACAACTCGTCTTTTTGAACCTTGTAGTCATTCTTTCGCGACGTCAGTGATAGGTCAACTGCCGGTAGATGTTGAACCAAAGGCGAATGAATACAAAACCCCTCCTCACATTTTTTATCAAATTTTTAATACGCGTCGTAAATCCTGGTTCACACTTGTCATAAGTATCAGGGATGACTTCTTCTGGCCGATGTGTTTGAGTGAATTCTATACCCTTGCAAAAGCAATAGAATATTTGTCCAAAACATTAGTTTGTTCATACATTCATTCACATACATGAGAAGGAGAAAATCCTCGATTCTTACGACAAGTATGAACAAGGCTTAAGCCAAACGGTCTTCACTTACGTTCAGAGCAGTCACAACCGGTGAATCCGGGCATGCACGTGCAACAACTTTCCCCAGAGTACACCTCGGCCTCACAGTAGCCTTCATTTTGACATTTCGACTGACAGCCTCGTGTGCATCCTAGAGGAGCGTTCACCACCTTGAGCGGGTTGTGCAGGTCATACATTCGGTTGTTGTTGTAGATATTTCGTATGCAACCGGAGAAAGATCGGCTCGTGACGCCGGAGTGCGAGAATGAATAGGATGTGCCACCGACTTGCAGTGGAGCCAATCCATTTAAATATCTATATGAACAGAATACTAATGCTTAAAACACTATTTGGAACAATATAGCGTAAATCGTTACTATTAACTTCCCAATCAACGCTCTTCGCTTCGGTTGTGAAAGTACCTATACCTTTTGTGTACTATTAACTGCACTCACCACCCACACTGGGAACGTTAGTGAAGTTACGGTTCAGGTAGCAAAAGAATCTATACCTATCGTGTACTATTAACTGCACTACCTACACTGGCAACGTTAGTTAAGTTAGTATTCAGGTAGTGAAAGAACCTATACCTTTCGTGTACTATTAACTGCACTACCTACACTGGCAACGCTAGTGAAGTTAGTATTCAGTTAGTGAAAGAACCTATACCTTTCGTGTACTATTAACTGCACTACCTACACTGGCAACGTTAGTGAAGTTAGTATTCAGGTAGCGAAAGAATCTATACCTATCGTGTACTATTAACTGCACTATCTACACTGGCAACGTTAGTTCGAGATGTTAAAATACTACTGCACGTCCGCCTTTGTTGGAATGATCAATGACTAACCAATGGCTTACATCAGTTATATACCAGGGGACTCTCTAGCGTAGTTTCACCACGGATTACTTACGTGAAATCACCAAATGATTGACTGATCACTTCACAATCTGCACGATCTTCAAAAAATCGACCATCTTCTTCGTTAACCGTGGCAGATTCACAATGGTCGACGACCAAACGTATTTCCTAAACGACCGAGCACGGCGTGAGTATACCTGGCCGTAGAAGAACGACCGTGGATTTTCCCGTGCAGGAGAATTATCATGGACGCCAACTTCTGATGGCTTAGTTTTAGTTAGAGTGTATTTATCGAGCGAGTTAACTGTATTTGCTGCACTAATTCAGAACCATCCTCGGAGGTATGAAAATTTTTCGTTGTTCTATGTAGTGTTAGATTAACATGAATATAGTTTTTGCTGCTCTAACGTCGGCAATAATCTTAGGAAGCCTGTAAACTCCGTTCGGCGCACCGGTTCTGCTCACAACAAGGTGTGTGTGTGTGTGTGGGGGGGGGGGGGCGTATATTTAAACATATGCCCAAAATTTATATTTTGTGAACTTTACTACATTGAAACTTAGTTTTATATTCAATTATGATCATAGCAAGCCTGAACAGTGTTAGATATTTGGCTATTAGTCTATCATACTTTCTAAGTGTGGAAATTTGAAATAAATACAAAGGGTTTGTTTACGTTACGGACTTCACAACATCTTTAACAAGTTCTGGAAACCAATAGACAAAGGTTTCTAAGGTTAATGAAAACTTTGGCATTTTGATATTGTGCCGTTAAGGATCCTAGCCAGTCACAGGTTTCTAGTACGAGTCATACCTTTTTCATCCTTTTGATTTCGACGTGATGCCAAGAACCATCGTCCAAACGACGACCGTTCCGAAGATTAAACGACGATGAACGACCGCCTAACGATATAGCCACGGCTACGTAACCATTAATAAGAGAGACAGCCAAGAAATCCATCATTCCGTTGCTACCACCTGTAGTTAGACGAAGGAAAATGTTAAATACATCAAAGTGACTGATGTGATGGAATACGTGCGACGATCTACACTTAATATGACTGATTTGAATACAGCGCACAAAAGAAATGGTAGATGTACACTATGTCACATTGTCGAGAATGACTTTCCTACGAAAGTTGCGACCATATAGAAGCTATAGGCTACAACCTCGTTCCCAGGGCCTCCGTGGTGGAACGTGAGGTAGAAGGCCCGGACAAAGGCTGGTTGTCACATGGCCAAACCTTCCAATATATTTGAAAAATTTTCCTGCCAAATTCATTAGGCATTTAATTTCTGTAATAAATTTTATATATTGGAAAATTCGGTCATGTGACAACCAGCCTTTGCCAGGACCACTTTCCACCACATTTTTCACCACAAAAAGCTCTGGGAACGAGGTTGTATAGGCTGTGCTTGAACGTCAGTTTGGCTTCAAAGGTGGCGACTAAGTTATTGTTCTAGGTTAATATAGAGTTCAATAGTTAGTTTAACGATACCTTGTCTTAAAGCGCCTTGGTAGAGCAAAAGACCACTCCTGGAATTTGTTTGGGACATGAATTCAAACGACAAGGAACTCAGTTCGTAGGCTGACAAGGGTTCCAACCAGATATAGGAGTTTCCCTCATTAAAAGTCCGGGTGGTAGCCTGACATTCCGGGCCGCGATAATCGTGCGGGCATTCACAGACGTAGCCTTGAGGTAAGACGTCATGACAGGTGCCTAGATATCGAAACATTTACTGTCTTAAACCCGCATCACTACAAATATCTCTTTAACTGTCAACAGTCTTTCGTCCTTACCTCCATTCAAACAAGGCATCGAAACACAGCTGATCGCAGGCTCAGGCAGTGCTGTGTAGAAAGCGTGCAGGTTCGTGTCCATGACTACCACTGTAAGACTTGAACTAGGAGCGGGTATTTGACCATAGTATCCGCTGACCACAGAGTAAGACTGCAGCGCTGTAAGCACGTTTGCGCAAACGCCAACAGAATGAGACTCCTCAGCACATTTGTCATAGCCGATTTCAACAGGATCAACACCTAAAACGCGAACATATGAAATTGAGTTCAATCATATGGTTCAATCAAGTTCGAAATGAAATGCAATATAGTTTTACTAAACGTTTTTTTTCCAAATAAGACAAACTAAAATTTTATTGCCATATCTTTGAAAAAATGCACAAACAAGAACTCTCACCCAAGGCAACAAATTTCGCATAATTTGTTTCTAGTTGGGTGAAGAGATAGTGAGCATTCAAAAACACTCCATCACTGTCCTGGATTGCAATCCATACATCGACACCCAAAGGAAAACTGGCGACAATTCCCGACGATTGGGCGACGCTGAATACATACACATGATCGGCTGAGACTCGGAATGTTTCAGATAAAGTCGTGATCAGTTTCGTGTACAGAGCGTCAATAAACATGGCTGAACTTCTCAGAGGAAACCGCATTGCTATGGCGTGCTTGACAGCGGACGCACTGATATTTCTTACCACCACGGTTATGTCAGAGCGCACAGCTTTCCCAGTATTACTGTCGCGAACGGTGATATTTATAGAATACACGTCAACGGGTACGTCAGCCACGCAACTTAGGTGACCTGTGGCAGACCCTACGCTAAAGTGGTTACCGGGCTCTTGAGTAACAATAAGGTACTCGTTTTGATCGACTTGATAATCGTCGTCTTTATAGTACACATCACCAATTACGCCCCCCGGAAAATGTCCATCTAACGCGTATAACACTACCCTCATTGATCCATCGTTAGCCTCTTGGTTGGATGCGTCATCAAGTACACTAACAAATACCATCATCTCTGCTGACTGTGAAGGACTGCCGCCGTCAGTTGCTACGACAATCACTTGGTACAGAGGTGTCGCTTCCATGGAGAATTCATGTAGTTTAGTATAAAGTTCGACACTGCGACCCGTAGGATTTTTTAGCTGGAACAAGTTGGTTTTGAGGGCAAATGTAAACGGTGCGCCGTTAGGGGACTGGTCCGAGTCAGTAGCATTGATTGTTGTAATATACTGCTCTCGACGAACACCTCCGACGATGCTCGCCTCGTAATACGCCGGAGAGAACATCGGAGGAGAGTCGTTGACGTCCTCAATCTCGACAGATAAGAAGGCTGTATCTAAACAGAAACAAAAAAAAACTGATGACCGAAAAGCCCAAACGGGTGTGTAACTGGGTTAAAACAGTCCATCCTTAAAATATTTACTTTAGTTGAAGCAAAAAACCTTTAATAACGTGGAATAATCTAACAACTTGATTTTCATTGTTTCTTGGTATTATGTATTCAGGTGAAATAATTTTGTGGTGTTATTCTGAGCCTATATCATAAAAGCTTGTCCAGTGTGGATATAGACACGGAAAGTGACTGCAAATAACAACTTATGGACAGCAAATTATAACTTAGAATTATACTGTGTTATTTTATCAAATTATTATAGAAACAACTTGCAACAAGTCTGTCACGCTCAAAAACTTTGTAGGAAACTTTCGACAAGCCGTTCACAGCCATGAACAACTCGAACAATCAGTACAAAAGCATGGTGACAACAGGTTACAATTGGAAACAGCAATGTATCCAGTTTGTTATGAGTTGTGCTTTTTTTAGCTATACGATTGTAATTCTTTCACAGACAAGTACCTTGGCTTCAAAATTACATGACTGGCTGGTGTACTTGGTACAAAACAAGAAAATTGTATCTCTAACCTGTGAGCCCTCCAATATCAGCTGCCGTAATCTCCAACAAATACGACGAAACCATTTCCCTATCGAGATGACCCGCAACACGTACTATACCCAAATTCGAATCCCCAGAATGAGACACTACTTCAAATACATCACCAACATTCCCGCCAGTGATCGAAAACACCGGTACGGCATTCGCTCCCTCGTCCATATCGGAACATGTGACCACCCGGACTTCTGTACCTATGGTAACATTCTCCGGTAGGGTTCGATGGTAGGTCTTGGGTTGAAATACAGGGGGTTGATCATTCGCATCAAGGATTTTGACATAAACTTCGGCATAATCTGCAGGGAAAACTTGGGTCCTGCTCTGTTCCGAAAAGGATATAGTAAGGTTGTAAGCCGGTTTGGTTTCACGGTCAAGAATACCAGCAACGAGTATATTTCCCGTGCCGGGTTCGATATAAAACGCAAAGGGATGGTTTCCGTCAGTAATCGCGTACTGGTGACCAACGTTTGTGAAATCCTCATCAGTCGTTGACAACGTCAAGACCATCGAACCTGGAAAGACACAAAACCTCCCAAATAACTACACAACCAGAAATCTTACAGACATGACTTTAAGTTGTGGAGTTTACCGGCTTGATGCAAGTTGTCATGAAGTTGTATCTGCAGACCTTTTGGCTTCATCAAGTTGCATCGTGTCCGCAAAAATCAGACTTGACGCAACTTGATACTTGCAGACTTGCTGGAAGTTATTGAAACAACTTACATCAAGTTTGTAAAAATAAAAAGTCTTGAGAATCAACTTGATAACTTGCAGCAGACTTGTTGTCATCAACGCAGAGCAAGCGATGCGAACGCATGCTGATATCGGATTGCTGACTGCTAGATAAAAAGCCTGCAGCAGACTTGCTGCAATTTGTGTATTTTGGATGTGTATGTATCTGACACATCTCTAAGCCTGTTATCATTAAACCAAGTATTTGCTAATCTACAAGAAAAAATACACTGAACAAAAATTACATACTTAAGACTGCATCCTCGGACACCTCTCCCGAGAAACCGTCTTGGGAAAACTTCGGTGGAAACTCGGAAACATCCGTCACCACAATCGTAACCACGGTTGTGCCAGAAAGGCTCGGGTCGCCTTCGTCACTCGCTCGCACTAAAATCGTCAAATTTCGTCTAATGTTCTCCAAATTAAACATCTCAGCAGTAGTCAACCGTCCAGTTGTTGGATCAATTGCGAACAACCGACCATCAGCCTCAAGTTGCGACTCGGCCGAACTTACGTCGATACTATACGAAACTTTGGAATTCTTGCCATCGGCAACCTTCGGATCGTCTTCGTCAAAAGCCGTAACGTAGCGAACCGTGGTGCCAACGGGTTCATTTTCCGGAACAAAACCAACATACGGAGCGTTTGGAAAATATGGCGGCTCGTTCACGTCGATCACATCCACGGCAACAAACGTACTTGCCGTGCGAGTGCCGTCGGTGACATACACGGGAAAAACCACTACCGGAAGTTTTTCCTGATTCAGCGGAACTCCGGTAGTGAAAATTTCCCCGGTGGTGCGACCGATGTCAAAGTAGGGGACAGTTATTGTATCAAGGGTATATACGAGGTTGGTTGGGGGTGTATCGGGATCGACGGCGGAGATTGCTAAGACTAACATCGAGGGTGGAGTGTTCTCTTCTAGACTGACACTGTAAAGTTTTTGTGCAAAGTACGGAGGTTCGTCATCGGATTTGGTGATCTGGAAGAGAAAGGGAAAGCTGTTGTTTCTACAATATTAAAAATGACTATCCGAGACTGTCTTTCTCGTTGTCTCAGTTTTCTTTACATCACAAATCCCTGTTCCAGCTATGTTTGTTTGTTACCGACGATGGTAACGGCAGTCACTGCAGTCTTTGAACAATAGAATTTTACTCAGAGCAAAAGGAAATTAAAGGAAAATAAATTGCATTTCATGTAACCACTGTCAGCATCGCTCGGCCATCCATTGCATCCAATGACTACGAGAGATTAAATTTTATGTAAAAAATTCCTAAGGTAAATTGCGAAGTCTTCACAAGAATGTCATTGAGATTTAACTAATTGAAAGTAAGTTTTATACAGTCAACCCTGTTGTGGCGTCGTTAAAATACACCTAATTAGAGAGCTTAAGCAAGCGACGTTTTTGTCAACACGGACGGCAGCCGGAAGTAAGTTGCGTCGTTATAGATGTCGTCAGACGTTCTTGTTTGAAATCAACAACGGCAGTCAGTCAACTTTCACGTTCATGATTTCAAAGAAGAACGGCTGACGCCATCATTCGCTATCTGTAACGACGCAACTTACTTCCGGCTGCCGTCCGTGTTGACAAAAACGTCGCTTGCTTAAGCTCTCTATTATAAAACAAGATGGCGGACGACTACCGTTATTTACCCCTCAATATTTACGAAACTGAGCATGATACGAAACATTTTGCAACGGATATTAAGATATTATTCTTACTGATAAGCCAAAAAAACCTTTGAAAGACAATCTTTTTTTCAATTTTTCATCACTGTTAAGGTAGGCCCTTCTCTTAACGTACCTTGACTGTAATTACAGTTGTGTCGCTAAACTTGGCATCGCTTGCGACCACAGTGAGATTGTACTCAGAACTCGCCTCAAAATCCAGCGGTAGCGCCACTACCAGATGACCCTCATTGCCATTGGTTACCTCTTGTGATGTCATCTGAAACCGACCATCATTCCCTGCGGCAATGGAAAACAATGCCCGGGCATTAATACCGTAGTCCGCATCTCGACTCGTGACCGTCTTTATGATCGTGCCGATCGGCGTGCTCTCTGGAACTGTGACCGAGTAATGATCCTCGTCGAAGAATGGGGGCGAATCATTTTCATCCAGGATTTGGACCTCGACATACGCCGTGCTTTGCTGTCGGGGAATCCCGTTGTCTTTAGCAACAAGAGTGACGTAATAGAATTCGCGACTTTCCCGATCGAATGTAGCGGTGGTGTTAACTTCAATCGACGTCCCGTGATGTGTCAACCGAAACGAACTCGAATCCTCAGACTGTTCGATTTCATACGAGATAACGACGTTCAAGGGATCGTAATCGATCGCCTGTATTCGTATCACGATCGTGCCCGGCGGTGCATCTTCGGAGACGGTCGCGTAGTAACGAGTCCGGCCGAACAGCGGGGCAAGGTCGTTGATATCCGTGACGTTAATCTCGACTGTTGCTTCTACAAGTTCGTTTGCGCCGACCTCGTGCGCGTTTACGGAAAAAACGTACTGCCTTCGCTTCTCGTAGTCCAAACCTCGCGCTACAGTTACCGCTCCGGTACTGTGATGGACACTAAAGGGAAAATCTGTGTGTCGAACGTCCGCTAAATAGTATATTAATGCCTTTCCTTCCGACACTGGTTCTGCTCGTATACTCAGCACGGTGGAGCCGACTGTCGTGTTCTCGGTGACGTTGGAACGATACAGCAATTTAGAAAATCGAGGCAAGTTTTTGTCGGTCACTAAGATTTCGACCGTTGTTTTGTGGGTGTCGTCCGGCTGGGCGTCTGCGTGGTAGAGTCGTATGTTGCCAGCGATGATGGTCAGCGGCTGCTTGCCAAGCTTACCTTAAAACAACAGCAACGATGATTGGCGTTAACGGGGGCAAGAAAATGGGTGGCATCGAGTGGTATACCCATACCCTTGACGCATTGTGGTGCAGAAAGTGTTGCAGAATATTACAGGTACATATATTTTTACGGCTTCGGCACAAAGGCAGGATTTGGGAGCCCAACCCTACCCTGTCACATTTGCCTGTGGAAGGAAACCAGAGTTGCAAAAAAGACACGGGTATGCGGGTATCACCCGTGATGAAGGTTTGTAAAATGGACGGTCAGTGAGGAAGGTTTCATGTCAACACGTACTTAATGTATCCTAAACACTAACATAACAAAAAAAAGATGATTTATTCCAGAAATCATTCCTTCTTCCAGAAAAAAAAATAGTGATTCATTCTCAAGATTCATTCTGATCTTCAGTTTGGAAAGCCCAATTTTACAACATTTTGAGGAAGGTTTGCAAACTTTGAAAATTTTGCCCGGAGGCTTTTTGCAACTCTGAAGGAAACCCTCGATTTTCGGCAGAGCGTTGACATATACTCTCTTGAACGATTGGGCTAGGTTCGGGGTCTAATTGAGAAACCCCTCGTTGAAATCAGACCAGCGACCTTAAACGTGAAATGAGAGTGGAAACGTCGCCGAAGCCAAATTTGCGAGTCGAAAAACAATATGATCGATAAGGACACTGTGCTCAGCTACAAATTGTATGCCTCTTAGGGACGGATCTAGAGCGTGAATTGGATGGGGTTGTGCATATTCGCATTGTCAGGTACGGCCCGACTAATTTGTTTTGAAATAAGGTTGATCTTAAAAGAAATTATTCGGACAGAACCTGAATAGATGCACCCTCCCCCAATTAACATTCTAGATCTGTATTCTTATTGTATTTTATATTACATGCTTCATGTAGTTTTAGGCAAACAGGACATGCGTTGATAACAGTGAATAGTCACTGAAGCATTCTTATCCTGAGTAAATATTCTATAATAATAATAAGAAACTTTCCCCTTCAAGTCTATGAGTTGTCCTGAAGCACCGGAACACTGAAAGTTTAGGTACAATAAACCAATACGTTTATCCCAGACTGAGACTATCTCAAACTGGGACGGGGAGTGTAAGGAATTTAACTTGCTACAAAAAAAAAGGTGTTGGTATGTTAATGATTACTGTAAATCCCCCTCTCTCTCTTTTCCCGCCTCGGTTTCTCCGCCCCACACAACGACAGAGAAAGACAGAACACTCGACTAAGAAACAAGCTTACCTTGCAGGCTGGACTTCACAGTAATCCAACCATTTCCGTAGTCGATGCTAAACAGTTCACTTCCTCGATCTATAACATACGTGACCCTGGCATAAAGCCCGACGTCGTTGTCAGTTGCTCGAACCTGCAGCACACGACTGCCAACAGCTATATCTTGCTTTACACTTGTTTCATATCGTTCCACTTCAAAGACAGGATAGTTATCGTTTTCATCCAAGACATTTATGAGAAACGGACAGTAGCCAACTTGACGTAACTCGCTGTCCGACGTTCGGTCCTTAGCGGAGGATATCAAGAAGTAACTTGGTTTCTCTTCGCGGTCCAGTTTCAACGCCGTTTTTACTTCGCCCGTTTGGTTGTTCACCGTGAAAACTACTTGGTGGTCGGGTGAAAACAGATCGTAGGAGTCCTAAGATTTATATAACGTCACTTGTGAGGTATCGACAAGAGAAGAGAAATTAAGGGTCACTTTGGATTTTATAATCCTTCGTATAACAAAACAATCCTTTAGGAATCTTCAATTATTTTACCTGATTCTTAAGCCCGGGCAAACTAGGAAACATTTTTGTAAGAAACACTGGCTAAACTCTATAAAGTTGCAGTTTGGCGTATGCTTCATTGGGAAATCAATGTCTCTCGCGCTGGAAGCATTGGAATCATGTGGGCGAACTAGAAAAACATTGTTTCAGCACCAAAAATCTTTCGAAATTTGTTTGGAAACATTTTCCGCAATGATGTTTTCCGAGGTGGGCAAACTGCGAAACATCATTCATAGAAAACATGCTTCTGCGACAATGTTTCCTACAGTAGTTTACCCAAGGCTTTACTGGCATTGAATAAAACAAGGTATTTTTTAGTTTTATATTTTTAGTTATTGACAAAATAAACAGAATGTAAACAATAACAAAGGCCCGCGATACCATACTGTGACAGTCATCCTTTCATCCGCATTATTTTGCAGAGGTTATTTTAATGTTCTGTTTGTTTTATTGACATGAATAAAATACTAAACTGTAAAAAATTAATTGGTCATTTCGTAGAAATTTTATTTGACCAAAAACATTGGGTATTTCGATGGATTTTTTTGTTGTTTTGACCAAATAACATTGGCAAAAAGAAAATACGGCGAATAATATTGGTGAAATTAAATTGGTTATTTCAACCAAATTATTACAGTGTAGGTTTTCTTTATTTGAATCAAAGCCTAAAATCACCTTCAAGTCATCGAAATATCACATCAACGTTCAAAAAAGATTAAAAGTGTACATTGGATGAACGTTACTTAAGATTACGCTGTCCATCTCATCGACCATATTTCAACGTTGAATCAACGTTGACGTCTGGTCGAGATTACAAGTGAAGTCGAGTCTTATAATCAACCATGAATGGAATTTACAACGATGTTTGCCAAATTGAATGTTAAACGAACATTAGCAAAACAACGTCAGAGTTACGTTGAAATCGCGTTGACGAAATGCCAACGTATTTTCAACAACATTTCAATATCGTTCCCGCCAGGTGCGCCATTTGTTCCAGATCTATATATTCAAAGAGAGATTAATGACCATACCTCAATGAAGTACTCGATGTTGGCATGTATTCCACGGTCGCTGTCCACGGCGCGGAGTACGGTGATCCGAGCGCCGGGGCTGAGGTTTTCTCCGACACTCACAGATTCCGGGCAAGATGTAAACTGCGGGGCATTGTCGTTAACGTCTTCAACGTTGATCTGAAAGAGAAAAACAACATTTTAATGTTTGAATTTGAAAAAAAAAACAAATGGTTGTGGGTGGCGCGTGCGCGTTTTCTTTCATCTATCTAGTCTTGGCTTTCTCTCCGGCTAAACAAAAAATTCAAACTGAAGTATAAAGGAACTTGTATCACAGTTTTTAGTGTCCACATAATTCAATAAAAACTCTCGTTTTATTAGCACTTTAAGTACTATTGGTTCAGAAAAGCAAAATTAGTGAATTGACTTAATACTTTAGGCACTCTTCCGCTGCAACGACTGTAAGACAACATGTATACACTACACAACAAATATCCAACCTCAAGAGTGGTCTGGGAGCTTTGCACTCCATCGCTACACTCGACAGTCAACGTGAAAACGCTCTCAGTTTCTGCCTTCAACGAGGACGCCACAACCACTATGCCAAATCTCGAATCAGGTATCCTGAACAGTCCATCTCTAGGCGAGCTGTTGGTGATCCTGTAGGTTAGGGGTGAACCAAGGTTGTCCTTGTCCGTCGCCTGAACCACACCGACAAGATGGCCGACTTCAGAATCTTCGTCTACCAGAAACCGGTAAGGGCTTCCGGTAAACCTTGGCGCGTTATTGTTGATGTCGCGAAGCTTGACGCTGACATAGGCCCGTGCAGGCTCGCTGTCACCATGGGTACTACTTCGATCCCAGGCAACCACGGCAAACTCGTGCACACTTTGAATTTCGTAGTCAAGCAATTTAGCTGTTCGTATCTCGCCTGTTTCGCTGACGTCAAAGAAACCATTCTCATTTAGAAGGGTGAAATCTAACTCATTCCCAGTACACCGGCAGTCAAGCGCGCAGTCGCAGTCCATGACGGTTACCGACGTCACAAATGTACCTATCCCAACATCCTCATCGATTTGTGCGTTGTAAATAGCTTCGGTAAATGTCGAAGGGTTCTCGTCGTAGTTCGTGACTACAAGTGTCACCGAGACATCAGATGACAGGGGGTTGCTGTCCGTGAGCTCGCTGGCTCGGATTGTGACGGTTGCCGTCGCCAGACTGCCAGCGGTTTCATAATCCACGCTTCTTTTTAATGACAGCTCTCCCAGCTCGTTAATCCCGAAGACTTCGGACCTTGGTACGACCTCGTAACTAACCGGAATATTGGACAGACTCGTGGCCATGACCCGACCTATAACGACCCCCGGGAGCATCGTCTCTGAATAGGTAAATCTATACTCCGATTGACTAAATACAGGGGGGTTGTTCGCTTTGTTTACACTCACAACTAATGTAGGACTTTCCTTTCTGGGATAACCCTGGTCGAAAACTCTCATGTTGACTGGGAAATTAGTTTCTGATGGGTCCAGCGGTTTTCCGTTCGTCTCCATGATCCAAGTTCTTGGATTGACAGTAAATGGAGAGTTTCTATCTCCTATCAGAAATCCAAGACGACCTCGCTCCCTTGTGTCCGGATCGCTAGCATTAAGTTGTTTCACGAACGACCCAACGCGACTGGCCGTGTTCACGTGACCCGTAACTGACGTCATAGCAAACTCCGGCTCGTTATCATTCTCGTCGGTGACGTAAACGATGACGTCATGGCTATAAAACGACGAATCGTTGCGATCCGAGTCGCGGATGATAAGTTTATAAACCTTTTGAGTCTCGAAATCCAGGAGCCCGAACGTCTCAAGGATTCCTGTTCCACTTCGGAAGCGAAAGATTGGATTTTCAGGGGAAACTATTTCGAGTAGGCCATCAAAGTTTCGGGGGATTTCTAGAACCTTGGTACCCGAGGGCGAGTTCTCCGGGATGTAAGCTCGTAGCGGTTGTTGGAATCTTCGGTAATGATAAGGTTCCGATGCGCGGCGGATGCGAGACTTAACCGTCGAAGTGTCGTCGAACCAATCAAGAGAATCAAAGATGCCAAAACTCGATACAAGACCTTCATAGCCCATAAGCGTTCGCATTTTGTCCAGTAGTGTTACATTTTGTGCAGCCTGCTCCAGACCGCCAACACTGGCCGATTGAAGACCCATGCTTACATCTTTAGAAGTGAAAAGACTGTCTTGGTGAAGCACTTCAGGATTCTCACCATCGTTTCCTGTCCGACCTGTAGTCTCATATTTTGGCGTGAAATTATTGTGGGCTTTTCGTTCTTCGGAACTGCCTGCATTTGTTTCCGTTAGTTCTTTTTGGGCTTCATTTGCTTGCGGAGTAATAGCAAACACTTTTTCCGTGTTAGCGAACAAAGTTTCGAAGCCATTATGCTTGTCCAAGTTCGCCAACAACGCTTCGAAATTATCGACACCCATTTTGGCACTTAGTTCATCATCATTGATGGGCTTAGCGTCACTAACGCTGTCTATATTCAACCTACTTTGCACTTCGGCATTCATATCATTGCCTGAGACAACAGAACCCCTATTATTTAAGGATTCTTTCTCGACTATATCTCCACTAAAATACGGAACGCCATCACCATCATCCAACAAAGAAAGTTTGTTTTTAGCCTCAAGGGATTCTAGGCATTGAAACAGTAGGGTACACACCAAGCCCACATGAAGCAACGCCATTCCTTCAGTCCAGTTCTTCATATCGAGGCCAGTACAATTTCTTTCTATCCCGCTACATTTGTGCAGGTTATTAAAGCTTCACAAGAATCAGAGGATAAAACGGAACATCGCAAGCCGCAAGCGAATTTACAGGCACGAAACTCGGCCAAAGTTGGACATAGTTAGGCATGATGCATGACCAGTCGTGATTTGGCAAAACAACGCTCGTCTGGGCGACCGCGTTTCAAAACAACCCGTAACAAAAAGGAAAACAAACGAAAACCAGACTTCGGTCGTGGTTTACGCTTTGACAGCAATTCCTGCATTATAAACGACTCAGCACTGTCTATTCATTACAAACTGCGAATAATGAACAACTGACAACATCAAATTTGTTTGAGACCGATATATTTTTTTACATCGAAATGAAATTAATCTTTTATTAAAACAACATCTCATAGACCACAATGTTATAACATAAAATTTACTGATACTAGTTCGGACATTCCACTTTGAAGGTTGCAAATTAGACCCAATAGCTAATACGTTGCAACGCATATAATTATTTAATGCACATGCTGTAGGTAGTGTCTCTACACACGTGTACATTTCCTCAACGTAGACAGTGAATTTTGCATCCTCGGCGGAATTAGCCTTAGTACAACTTTGTTAGTGTATTTGTTTGGAAATAATTAGGTAAATTATTGTGATATCTTCCAATAAAAGTATAACGATTGATATGACGACTGATAAATTACCTGAACAGTCCTTTTTCAATCAACGTCCACTCTTCAGACCGATATTTTGAATTATTTAGGGCCAATATTTACTATACAAGCCTATGTGGATAGATTTATACAAAATATGCCATGGTATATAGAGTCTCTGTAATAGAAAAACAGCCTCGAATGGGATTTGAGCTCGCAACTTCGGAGATTGGTAAAAAGTCTTCCAATTCAAGTGCACGAAATATTTTCTTCACGCCTTAACGCTTGTCTTTAAGCACGCGCAATGCTTCAATTCAATTGCGGAAGAATCCTTGGAGGTATAAAAAACTAGATTAACATTAAACTGACACTAGAGAGAACAACGAAAAATTTCGTGTCTCAAGCAGAATTTTGGCTATTTTAGAACATAAAAAATTAGATATGATAATGACAATAATAAAAAGAATATATAAACAATAGGAATGGTTTTATAGAGAACTAACAGCTAGTAGTACAGTATTATGTAAGCTCAGTTGGTTTTTTCCAGGATTGTGGTAGAATTTAAAATAAATTCCTGATCACTACAGAATATATTGCTAATTATATGGATCAGTGTAGAAGTCCCGAATTTGACCTACTTCAAAGATATTCATGAAATTAACATTGTTAAGGTTACACTTCTGGAGAGCAAACTCTCCCACAACCCAGGACTATTTTCCTAAAAAGAAGTTCTTCCTATAGAGCAGCAAAGTCTTGGAACAAACTACCTAGTGACTTAACTGGTGATTTCCGCGAGCTATCAGTAACTGCTTTCAAGCGCCAACTTATTGAGAAAAACAATTCATTGGATTTCTATAATTTCTATTAGTCTGTATATATGTTATATTGTTTAATTAATTAATAAGGATTTTTACTTTCAACACACAGCACTTTGAAAATCAGTTTTGTAAATAGTTAAAACATTAATAGGTTACTAACTAAGGCTACCGTGTATAAAGATTTTGAATAATAATAAAAAAAGTTACCAACTGTTACCAGTGGAATGTAGTTGATGTTATAATGCTTTCCGCAACCACAATCTCACTTCCTTTTATGTAGCTCTTGGGTTGAGCATAATTTCAAAAAACAGATAATTTTGCAATTTTACCTCATAGACCACATCACTCATAACGCTGTCACTTCATACAGTCCTGCCTGCCTATAAACATTCTGGTGTTGGACAGATCTGGTCAATGTCACATACAAAATGTAACAACTTCTGCCTAATCTAGAATGATATATAACCATGCTTATTTATTTGAATATTTATGCTTATTTATTTTTCTCCCTGAAATGCAAAGATGCTCTATAAAATGAAAAATTTTAGGCACCTGGCACTACTGAAGACAGCTTAAGAAACTACTTTGACTCTTTAAAAATTGTTAAAAATTGGCTTTTGGAGACGTCCTTCAGTAAAACTCCTATTTTCATCATCCCATCAGCCTTTTTGAGGAAAAAATGAGAAATCAACTTATTCACCACTATGTTTATGACCATCATAGCAGCTTACTAAAATATTTGAAAAATGTAATTCACTTTTATGCATCCACAGTGCATCATGCAGCCAGTGGTTTGCCATGCCTCATGTGCTGGTATCAGGCATGCCCTCAGGATATGACAGGTACATTTTGTACCAAAATGTCAAGTCCTATATGGGTATGCACCATTCCCCCCTCGAAATAGGGGCAAACCATTGACTGCCTGCATGCACCATCCATGGCACAATTGGTGCACTGTAATATACAAACTGGCTGGTTAATTTATTGGACAATATTACACTGTTCTTAATAGGTCATGATACTAACCTGTACCCCAATAAAAACTTTTTTGATAGATTCAATATATTAAAATAGGCTTCTGCAGGTTTCCATAATTTGTCACGTTTGATAAGTTTGAACAACAATATGATTTCGAGTCAATGGAGCATCAATGTTTTGATGCATGTGAACAGATAATTTTTACAGAAAACTGAGAAAAGCTGTTCAGTACGTGTAACAGCATCTCTGCAGACAAACTAAACGAAAAATCCCAAGGTTTTCATTCCGACTAAAATTTTAAACCCGTTTACTTTAGCCAAGCTTATTTGCTATATCTTCTTAGAACTTCATAATTTCTAATGGTTCCAAATTCCCCCCCCCCCAGTTAAAGAAAAACCTGCGAACAGGTAATGTGAAAATTGAAAGGCTAGGTATGGTTTCTATTCAAAATGGTGAGTCCGCTAATTCTTTCATTTATTTTATTATATTTAGTGTTTTATCGCCAGAAGTAGTAATTTAACCAGTTTTATCCACAAAAAAGTATTCTTTATTATTATAATTTGAACAGCATGGCCGTCTCAAGGTACGCACCACTGCAGAACAGGCGGAAGCAAAACGCCAGGAGCGGCAAAAAAAGTTACAAGTTTACCAGAAAGTTACAAGTAAAGTAAACGACAAGGTTAGCAGAACAATAGTGCAGTGACGTCATAGCATTGGTAGCAATTGCATGCAACTGGGAATTTTATATAAACAACAAACATGTTTATTTATTACAAACAGAAACTGCAAATTTCAAGCTATATATAAACTTTCTATCCAAAACCATTATGGTATTTTAGTTTTAGTTCTGAACTGATGAAGAGTATGAATGTCTTGGAACAGAAACATGTCTTATTTAGGCAAAAGAAATATCAAAAAAATTATGGAAAACCATGATTGCAAGAAATATTAACAAACTTCGATGCCCTCAATTTTACCTAACTTCTGCCTTTAGCTCTAAAACCAAAGCACCCACTTTAAATTACACTCCACGGTCCCGGATCTAACTTCTAGATATCTTGAGCTTAAATTTGAGGGGTTTTTTCCTTTTCAAGCGTAAAAGAGGTGAACTTGATGAAGAAGCTCTCTCTCTTACTGGCCAATTGTTGATTGTCAATCCTGACTTTTATACCTTGTGGAATTACAGGAGGGAAATTTTAGAGCACTTCAAGGATGATAGGTGATTATATTGTCATTACTGAATATATTATTAAAAAATGTACAAGTTCATGATAAACTTTACATTATTTGTCTTAATCGATAAGCATCAAACTAAAAATATAAAGGTTAGCAAAACTGATTGTTTTTGTTAAAGATTAGCGAAACTGATTGCCTTTTTATTTGCTTAAGGGAAACAACATTGCTAAAAGAATTCTGTGTGAAAGAATTGTCGTTCCTGGAAAGCTGTCTTTCAGTGAATCCAAAGTCGTATGGTATATGGCATCACCGAAGTTGGATAATGTTGTTCATGCCAGAACCAGACTGGAAGAAAGAACTGCATCTTTGTAATGTCTATCTCACTTACGATGAAAGAAATTGTAAGTGGAACTTAAACCAGAGGTAGATCAATGCTCATCTGAACCGGGGGGGGGTTGCAGATTTTTCTAGAGGGTGCAACTACCAAAGGAACTGACCAGACTTTCTTCAACTTTTGCAAATATTTTCAGTTTTGATGTAGCCATTGCAGACAGCAAATTCAACTCACAGTCTATTATTCTTATAATAACATGCAGTATACACATCATTTTTGAATTTTTCTTCTCGGTGCTAGGAAACTTTAGGAAACTGTTAGTAACTAAAACACCATTATTTTAGTCCACTGTTGGGATTATCGTCGTTTTGTGGTGGAGCAAGCAAAAGTAACTGCACAGGAAGAATTTGACTTTACAAGCAGTAAAATCAAGGAAAATTTTTCCAATTATTCATCCTGGCATTATCGTAGTAAATTGCTGCCAAAAATACATCCAGCCAGCCCTGGGGAAACAGAACGGATCGAGGAGCAGGCACTGCTAAAAGGTACGGGCAGATCAGGGTTAAAGTTAGAGTGAAAAACAATTTGCAAATTTCCTTCTTGAAAATTTGAAGAAAATTTCAGTTTTAGAAAATAGAAACAACTGGTAGATTACAAGAAAGATAATCAAAAACAATGTGCAATCTTTAGGAAACATCCTATGTTAGGAATTAGTTTATTCACACCTAGGATTTCCTAAAACATTGCTAACTGTCAATGTCTGATTAAAAATTGTATACCTTTCTAATACGAAGCTGTCAATGTCTGTCAAGTTTCTAGCTGTTCATTAATGTCTAGTTAGAAGTTTCTAATTCTCCAATTAGAATTTAATGTCTAATTAGAAGTTTTTGGTAGATCATGACTGACTTTCAAATGGCTTCTTTGTCATGTAATATCTGCTTTAGAATTTCAATTGGTACAAAATGCGTTCTTCACGGACCCAAATGATCAGAGTGCTTGGTTCTACCATAGATGGCTCCTGGGAAGAGGTAACCTTATTACAGAAGTTGTCGTAATATAACAGTAGAGATTTGACTTTAGCTCTGCCTCACTCTAGCTTAGTATACATTTCATTGCTTGACTTGACTTATAAGGCAACCAGAGCCTTGTTCATAGCCGGGTTGGTGCTAACCCTAGGTTAAAGCTTACTTGCCGTTCTATTTTCTATATTAATTTTCTACATTTTCAGATACCAAAACTTCTATTTATCTACTAAGACTAAATTGCTAAAGAAATATTTCCAAATAAAAATATAATTTTTTGGAAACACCGCGCAAAGCTTTTGATCCTTAAGCTCGGATCTTTATCAGCGCTATTAATAATGCTGTGGTGTTTCGACAAAATTATATTTTTATTTGATATTCACGTACAAGGAACTTAAATATTTTCAAACTTCTGAACAAGCTGCTGGGAAATTTCTTTTAGATCTTACCTTAACCTGATAGTGTGCTTTTGAACAAATGGCCCCTGAATCTCTTACATCCCTGGTATTCCTTTGGCATGTGGTATATATTTCCTATAATTTGTTTTTGTGTAGCACGAAATGACCTTGGAATACTACTTGCATATGTCCGTCGATCAAGTGATGATACTGTGCTGTATCTATTGTACAATCAACCTGTGAAGGTCAGTTGATTCTGGATATTACTGAAATATTGAGACATCTCAAAAAATTTGAAATTTCTTAGGTTTTCTTTAGGAACTTGTTGTATAAACGACGTATAAAATCGTTACTTTTAGTTGGAGAAAGTTTCATCGGTTGCGCTGAAGTTGAATGAAGTGAATGTGGAAGTAGATTGGAGCAATCCATCGAAGAATACGCATCCTTCGTGCGTTTGGATATCCTTTTTCCATAAATATAACCCTTCAAGACGGTTTAGTTTACATACTTGGCGTTATGCTGGACCCTGAACTATGCCACAATATTTTACGAATCCCAAAAAGTTTTAAAGATTACCGAAACAGCTCGCTGACAAGATTTGAAAAACCTAAACATGCAAAACTCTCTCTCACAACCCGTAGCAAGTTAGCCTGTAAACAAACTTTCTTTGGGGGAGAGGTTGGGGAGTAAGGGGCGGGCAAAGGGAAGACTGGAAGTAATACTTCCACACTCTATCCCCCCCTCTTCCCTTGCTCTCCAACTCCTCCCCCAGACAGTCTTCTTTTCAGGCTCGTAGCAAGTCTGCAATGTTGTGCATACATCTTGTGTCGTCGGCCTTTATAACATTCTTGGTATATCATGACGGTATCAAACTTGTTCGAAAAACCTTGAAACAAGTCTAATAATGCCATCAAACTCTTTAGAGTTAAGTACGTTGTTGACAGATAATGTTCCAACAACAAACAACGAACACAAATTCGTGACAAATGGATAACGCTATCTACGTTTCGTACAAACTGGTCGAAACTTGCGCGTTTTTACGCGCTGTGCACGTGTACTTTATCAAAAAAGCTTCACACGGCCCCAGAACAGATAGGACACAAAAGCAAAGCAAATGTATAAATAAATCCAACCTCGTCCCCAGAGTCATCTTTGTGGGCGCGGTGAGGATATAGATGACCCTGGTAAAAGCTATCCTAATCTCCTTGTTCATTGGTTAACACATTCGACCAGTCAGGCTTTGTGACAATAAATGTGATTGGTTTAACGAAATGACAGCAGAATATTACTTCCTGTTTTCTGCACATGTGTTGGGTTGGGGTTTTTATTTACAACTTGCGGTCGGTTTGAGTTGTTTTAATGTTGAGTATCACACCTTCTGTATACATTGTGAAAATTTGCACGCCAATGCTCCGTGCCAGTGGTAACTTGAGTCAGCGCCACATTATTCACTGACGGCGCATGCTTGAAAATCTCCAAGAATCTTGGAGATTTTTACAGCCTTTACCAGGGTCATCTATTTCCTCACCGCGCCCACAAAGATGACCCTGGGGACCAGGTTGTAAATAAATCTGCTGTAAGCTCTATAGACTGCATTGTTCTCTTTAACCAATGTTAAATGGCTAAGCTAAATGGCAAGAAAATGATAAGCAAAGAAAACGTTTACCTGGTTGTAACTTCTGATGAGCCGAAACTCTCACTGAGCTTAAATATGGAACAATGTGAGTACAAATTACTTTACGACCACATTGACGTGTTGTAACATGTTAGGAAAGTCGCCGTATAGAAAATATTTTAAATATCAAGTCCCCATCCGTCGAAACGCTAAACAAACTGTTAAGTTGATAGACTTTTCTAAAAGCAGTAGGGTGTATAGAAGATGGAGCAATTCGGTGAAAGATGGAATGTTCAATTAAACTTGGCTCGCGTCTCGTTGAATGGAACATTCCATCTTTCAGCTCATGAAAATATTCTTACCAGTGCACAGATAACGTATGCATGAGCATGCGAATATGCGATTTGTTTCCTTAAATGAGAGGACAGCTTTTTTATGCAACAAGGAAAATGTTTTAGCTTTTTTATGCTGCAGTCTATATGTTTTTCACTAGCTGAATCTGAGAAGTGGCACAACTGTTCCAAACAGACACAGTATGTTTTCAGGTACATTGGAAGATTTTACCTACAGAAGAGAGTATTTTTCATAGGGAATCTCACCTCTGTTTTGCGAAACTTGTAGATCAGAACTAACTGCCGTACATCATTCATTCCTTGAAAACGAGTTGGAGTCATGTCAGCTATTGCTGGAAGAGGAGCCGGACAATAAATGTAGGTTACATAGTACGCTTGAAAGCAGTTTAGGCATTGTTTAGGTCCAGTGGAGATTTTGTCATTTTGCCGTAACGATTATATTTCACCATCCTACTCCCGCTAGTATGATATACTGAAGTTATCATACATTACAATCACCACTGCCAGAAGTTTATACTAATTTGCGTTTAAAGTTACCATACAGAAGTTACCATAAATTCAATCACCATTACCAGAAATTTTTACTAATGTGCACTTGACAAAATGACCTACTATGTCTACCTAAAAAACTCATTAATTCATGAGCATAACAGAAAGTAAATCACAACCATGGCAGTGCCTTTATGTATAGGTAATAGTATAATTTACGGATATAAATTACGGATAAACAAGCACGAGTGAGTTTTTAAAAACTGCAAAATAGCGCGAGTCCGAAGGACGAGCGCTATTTGCGGTTTTTAAAAACTCACGAGTGCTTGTTTTCCGTAATTGCACGAGAAATTATACCATTACTTATTAATAATATAAAAAGGAAATGTTCAAACAAGCATTTTGTACTTACAACTTCGCATTATGCAGGTGCACTCATTCTCGAATTTCTTCGCTTAAAAAAATCATGTTTACAAAAGCCATGGCTAAAAGTTTTATGTACAAAGTTCCAGCATACTTTAGAGTTTGTTTTGTGATCATAATTGTCAGAGAAGAATCCCAAATTGTGTTGAAATTTCGACGAAATCTTTAAGCAAACGTGAAAATTCGGCCGCCATATTTTTGGTTTTTCAGTGAGTAAATCCCATCGCTCAAAGAGCTTATTACAGATTTTTGCACTGTTGTTACAGATTTTTGCACTGTTGTTACAGATTTTTGCACTGTGTTACAGATTTTTGCACTGTTCTGGGTGATGTTTGGGATTAACTGCACTCGAATCAACCAATCACAGCCCAGAAACATTTCCTTGTATATTATTAATATGATAAAAAGCATACGTGTATTTTCACAAAACTTTTTTTTTGAAAATTCTTTCGCAAACAAACTGACCAGATAGGTATAAAATAGATCGATTTTTAAGCCATTTAAAACACTCGTAGTTCGTGTTTTATGCGCTAAACACTCCTACTCGTGTTTTAAATAGTACTTAGAATGCTATATCACCCAAGAGAATTCTTAGTAACTATTGATATTTTTGGCCATTTTGTATTGTCATATGCAAATTAGCAAAGATGCAATGACCAAATGTTGTGTTCCCAATTTCTATAAAGTAATGCCTTGAAACTGACACAATCTCAAACTCTTTCCGAGTACATAATTATTTGTTACTCTATTTTTAGGGACTCTCCTCACAATTGTCTTACTTATGAGAGCCATAGATCCAATGAGGTATGCGCATGAGGTGGAAGAACATTTGAAACGACTTTGCGAGATAGATCATTACAGAAAGGAATACTACAGTGACTTAGGTAAGTGTTGCATATTTAGACTCACCCATTTAGAGTAACACATTTAGGGGCTACCCACCGGGGGATGTGTGTGTGGAGGGGAGCCGCCCTTGTTGATTTGAGCACCCTTGTTGATTTGAGCGCCCTTGTCGATTTGAGCGCAGTATTTTACGATAAAGTTGACAAGACGTTGTGAGATGCTTTGTTGACTCAAAAAACATAATTATTTTTTATTTATTTTTTCTCTTCAGACAGTAAATATAAACTTGAAAACAGCATGGAAAAGCATTTTATTCAATTCCAATGTGAACAAGTACGTTACAATACTATCTGGCAGATCTGACCGTGAGTAAAAGGCCTGGAACTAGCTACCAAATAGAAATCCATTTTGCTGTTGTTAATCACTTATATCTTACAGGATGAATGTTCAAGGTCAATTCAGTTAGCAAATATGGTGAGTCAACTTTCCATTTTAAGAACACCATCACTGTGGCAGGGAGGGGTCAGTAATAACACCATATATTTATAAAATTACATGCAATCTTTACGAAAGTTCTTTGTCGTGTCCCCGTAAGGAAAACCCCATGCAAATGAATTTTTCGGTATAATATAACGTCGTAGTTGATAGACTTACCCCAAGTCTCGCTCGAATGGGTTTTCATAGGGTCTATCCAATTTACAGTCAATCGTAATACGCTGTGTTTGGTAACAAAAACGTTCAAATTCATGTCATTTGCCCCACATTGCACCCACAAGCATCAATAGAGTTGAGGTTCACCCCCACCCCGCACTAATAGCGTACTCAGTGTTAACCAAGAATTCTAAGAGCATAGGGGTTATTAGATACCGTAGTTGGGCAGATGAATTACGAGTATCAAGTAAATGTACCTTCAATCATAATTCATGATGTCCCAAAGTATAATGCTGACTCTGTTTGGTAACATTAAACACTTGTTTCTCCTAGAACTTATCGTGTCTCTATCACACGGAACAACTATTTCTTGTCAAAGACATTAACTTATCGCAAAACAAACTGCGTAATTTAGACGAGTGTAAGACGTTACAGTGCGTAAGAAAATTATGTGTTGATAACAACAGACTCGATGTCATAGTGAGACAAGGGACATTAAATCTTCCATGGTTGGAAGAACTGTCTTTGAACAATAACAGTATCCTTTTACGCTTGTAAACAACATAAATTTCGATATATTTGCTGACATCTTGCAACACTTGTTTTCAATAAGCATGGCTTGCAATAGCTAGTTAACGACAAGACTGCTGGAAGTGGTTAACATGCAGACTGATTTGTTGATATTGCTGTTATCTAAGTCCTGCTACAAGTTGCTTCGACAAGATGCAAGTCCTGCTACAAGTTGCTTCGACAAGATGCAACAAGTCTGCAAATGACAAGGTCTGACAAGCCTGATTTGAACAGATTTGTTGCAACAACAGTCTGCGGCTTTTCTGGCTGTGTGGACTAGTATACAGAACTTCATGAGTATATTATAAGTCACCAAATGCGAAAGATGGTGGGCCGCAAGTTATTTTGTATCATTTACATATTATGTCTAAGTTAAAAGTTCCATAACACCTCCTTCACAGATATTTGCAACATCACGTGCTTGGAGGCTTTAAAAGACTGTAGGAATCTCAAAGCGCTAAACTTGAAAAATAATCCGGTGGAAAATACACCGAATTGGCGACAAGAACTAAAAACGATACTTGCACAGTTAGAAATGTTAAATGGTGAAAGCCTTTCGACAAATAAACAAATGTAAAAAAAAAACCAGGCAGACAATAGGGCATTGGCTACAACCACATAGCTTTACCACACCTGGAAGAAGCTCACGCTTGCCGTTAAATTTAAAGCAAAAATGGCGGCCATTGATCGGCTCGAATAGACCTCCTCAACTTACATGTAAATGACCATTTCAAATCATATGATCTGCAATGGCTTACTTGTATTGGCCGTTCAACAATCACGTGATCTGAAACAGTTAATTTACACGTAAGACGAGGAGGCCTATTTACCGAGTATTACATGCCCAAACTTGGAATGCTTAATTATCCAGCGGCCAGCTTAACGCTGGGTTAACGTAAGAAATCAAACTGTGTAAAAGTTTGGAAGTATTTCTTCAGAAACCTTGTCTAGATTAATGGTAGTTTTGGTTTTAAAATATTTTGCGAGAAAGAAACGGAGGTGTCGAAATACAGAAACTAAATAATAATGATAACACATAATTATGTCATATCATTTTGTGGTAAAGCTCAGTAGTTGTACGACTCCCGGTGCCCCTTAAAACCAAACACAACTAAATTATATTTTGAACTTTAATAACGACTTATAGTGATAATATACCTGTTCATTCTTTAGGATATGATTTGTGACAATATTATACATGAATATATATCTATAACTGAATAACTAAACCAGGGTTTTATCCATGACCAAGTTATTAAAATTTGAGACGAGCTATTTTCGCGGTTAAAATCATATGCTGATCAGTAATTCATCACATCTTTTTCGAAAAAAGTCAGTATTAAAATCAACCTTCCGGCTTGTCTAGAATTGTCACTAAACATTGCCGTGGAACGTTCTTTAACCGGATAAATGCCTTGTTTAAATATAGATGTACGAATAACGATAGAGAACATATTTTCTAGAATAATACTTACAATCATACATACAGTTGCACTCTATCCACTCAAGAATGATTTATTTCTTGGCAAATCTTTTCACAGCCAGTTCCCGTAACGACGGCAGATGTTCGACTTCAATTTGATTCCTGTTCACTGTCTTCTTCAAGCGTTTCTCAATTTCATTCGTGTCTTCGCTTAGACGCTCGTAAGCATTTCTCAGTGTTAACAAGAGCGGCACTAAATAGACATTGGACCCGTCGTCTTCTATCAGCTCTAGGGCCGCGTTACTGTACTTGACCGCCTCGTCAAAACTTTTCAAGGACATGTAGCATTCAATTATACTACACAAAGTAGCGACAACTTCGTCTGTGGAATCTAGAGCGAGCTTTTGCTGCAAGTGAAGGCCATTTAGCAAAAAATTCAGTGCTTGCTCAAACATGCCTCCACATATGTACTGGCAACCCTGTTCCAGAGATGAAGTGTAGAAAAACTTCTTAAAAGTTTCAGAATTTCTTATGTCCTCGTTCTCGTGGATACTTTGAATGAAATCCCGCAGAAGTCTACAGCGTTCTCGGATCAAAGATTCCTTAAGGTTTCCATACATTTTCTTTTCTGGAAACTGGATGGTTTCCATGAAATCTGGGAAAAGTTTCTTCAGCTTTTTGTAAAGTTTGAAAAACTCGGAATATCGGCGTTCAATGACAGCCTTGTCGCTGTCGAGCCCCGGAGTTGTTGTGACAACCAGCGTGTAGATCTAGTAGAACATGGAAAAACTGAAATTATGGTTTACTGTGTTGATGAAATTATAGTTTACTGTGTTGATCTGGTCTGTGGCAAATGTTTAGAACTTTTATGCTTCGCTGTGATTGGTCAATTTTACGAATTCTGAAATCGACAAAGAAACATGAACGACAAAGTGAACGTGTAACACTTGTGTCTATTTATAACAATATTTTTCGACTTTACCACAATTAATACATGATTTATTAAGCTTATCGGGGGAAAAGATCTTCAAAGTTACACCCATATCGATTTAAGCGAAATACGTACGTTACTTAATGCACAAAATGTCGATATTGAAGTAGACTTGCTACAAGTCGACTCTTAAAGGCCCTATAATAAAACACACACGAACGCAGTGCGCGAACACACACGAACGCAGCGCGCGAGCTTGAGCGACTGAGCGCAGCGAGGGAGCGAAAGCGAGGGAGCGCGCAAAGAGTCGACTTGTCCAACTTGTACGATTTTCATTTACGTTTTCCCGCACAATCTGTCATAATCTTCGTTAAGAATTAAGGGGCTGATTATATGGTCCCGCTTACCCGGGATTAAGTGAAGCGTAAAATGATCTTGAGGTATTGAAAAATGTCATTTCATGAAACGAAACGACCAAAGTTCGAATGCTTTCAGCATTGATCAATACAAAGATAAATTTAACAAAAATTAATGCGATATACACCATTTTGTTTACTTCGTATTTCGGCAAAACGAAAATCTCAAGCAATCAAGGATTAAGCATTAAGCACAACGTAAACTATGACTTATTTCAATACCTCAAAATCATGTTACGCTTCACGTAATCCCGGGTAAGTGGGATCATATAATCAGCCCCTCAAAGGGGGCGGAGTTGTTGGCGCCGAAACAAACACATCTCTGTTAGAGAGATACGCCTCGACAGTATTCCGTTGATACTCTTTTAGTTCAGAGTAGCCAAGAAATTGCTTTGCTTTATTTATTTATCGCTTCTAGAATCCAAGCCATCCTTTGCTGTTGGACATGTAAACGTAACATGTATAATATTTCATGATACAGTGAAATCGACAGTTTGATTGACATGTTTATTCTACGCCGCAACTGATTTAGCGAAAAGATAATTAAATTCACCGACCCAATTTTGGGTCGGCAAAAATGGCGCGAAACAAGTTGGACAAGTCGACTCTTCGCGCGCTCCCTCGCTGCCCTCGGTCGTTCAAGCTCGCGCGCTGCGTTCGTGTGTGTTTTATTATAGGGCCTTTACGAGTCGACTTGTAGCAAGTCTAATATTGAAGCAGCAATTTGTAATTCTTTGTGGCGATACTGACATCAGTTGGCAACATGAAGTTGTGTATTACACCACTTTTTTTCATCTTAGACGTCGTTTTTATGTCTGAATTTCTATCCTATTCGGTGGATACCTTTTTGAAGACTATTGACTGTTAACTATATGGACTACAGTGGCTGGAGTTGAACAAAATAGGTACAAAACGAACAATGGGTGTATTAAACATTTGCCACAGACCCGGTTGATGTGTTTGGTGCGTTCATTTTTCTTTTGCCAAAATGCAGCGCTGTAAGCAACTTCGTTTACTTACAAGTAATAGTTAGTTTTTCAAGTAATTGCAACGATAACTAGTTACATTTTTAGCACAAAATAGACTATAAACGCGCGTTACTTTACTAACCGCAGTTACTTTTAGTTCGATTTGTAATGATTTTTGTTAATTTTGTAGTGGTTGTCAGCTTATTGTGTTCTTCGAGAAAAATTGTTGTAACTTTGTAACAAGTCTAACTTTTAATTTAAATGAAACTTTAACCAAGTAACTGGTTCCTTTTTTAGCATGTAACTAGTTCCAACAATAAAATAACTTTAACAGAACTGCAAAAATGGCATGAGAGCTGAAAAATTGTCAGAAGAACTTTCATCAGCTATCATCATAAAAGTTTGAAATGGACAAGTAAAAATTGGATTGGCTTCAGGAAGGGGGGGGGGAGGTCCTATGCAAAATTGGGGGGGGGGGGGATGTACCAGCTTCAAAAATTACAATCTCTAAAAATATGGTACCCTATAGTCTGCTTTGAAGGGAATATCTTACCTTTAGAAAGTATAAAACATTTTCCACATTGAAACATGATGCCTGATGGGGGTTGATTTTTCCCTTATATCTTAGCCCTCCACATAGTGGTCCACATAAAAGAATTTAAAAAAGTTATTTGAGGCTAAATACGCTGGTTGTTATTACATCTAAAGCCAATGTCTTAAAATATGCCCTAGATAGAAATCACAGGGGTAACCCCATAGTGTCAATTCTAATTGCAACTTGTCACATGCTGAGGGCAACAGTTATGAAATACAGTAGTGTAGTTAAAATTGAACACATTGACCATGTATTGTAATTTTCATGCTCTTCTAGTTAGCATTTGCAAGAACCTGCCTGTATTATCAAGTGTAATTGATTACATAACGTTCCCTCTTTTGGTCCTAACGTCCCACTTTCAATCATTTTTTGTTTGTATAGTAAAATCAAAAACAGCAGATAAAGTGTGTGAAATAAGAGAGTGTTGATAAGTTAAATGCTTGAAAATAAAAGTAGGCAATTACTTACAACATGTTTGTGCCGACCTGTTATCCTTGTGTCAACAATACCAAAGTTCACTCTCACTGTTTTCTGTCTGATACAAGAGATGCTATATCCACGTAAAATGCTGTTTTTGATTGTCGAGATGTTTTGTACCTGTTCGTAACTATCATCGTCATTCCCATCTTGGCTATCCCCTGATGATGTGTCTACACTACTAGTCCTCTCTATATAAGTAAATTAAGACCATACATTCTTAGAATCACTGTGCAAGTTAGTGCACATCAGCTATTTGTTGTAGTTCATACAGTCATTGCAAAATTTAGAGCAACTACAGAATACTTTGCTCGGTGTTTGTCTTACATAGACCAATTTCATCAGTGATGTTTCTGCGAAAGCCTCCAAAATTAGCAAGCTGAAATTTGCTGTAACTCAGCTACAGTCTTATATGGTTTGCTAGTTCAATGCTCAGTCAAGTAAGCTGTCATAAGTCAAATCTGTTCAAGATCTTTTTGATATTCCAGAATTCATTTACATGTAAGAGTTCCCAGAACAGTAAAGTGGTGTTTGATAAATTTATAAATTGATAAATACTAAAATTATATACGTTTTTTCTACTGAAAAAATCATTCTACTGATCAACCATTGCTGTTGACCTTTATTACTGTGTGAGAATTATTCACTCAGCTTTGCACGAAATTGATACTGACAACTAAAATTGGTCGACAGCAAGACGAAAAAATTCCATTAATCTGCCTATAAATAATAAAATAGATCCTCTTTGATGATCAAATTTACATCAAAGCCTTAAGATATTAGCTAGATTAAACTATTTACCATAGGTGAATAAATTATCTCACACTGAACATAACAAAATCTTCGCTGTTTTATTGCTTGCTGATGCATTAAAGACAGAATTAGCCACAATGTCTTTGAATATCACAGATTGTACTTACCTTTCCCATTTGTTGCACCTGATACACCGTCCATGTTTCCTTCCGTTGTCAACGACAGAACTCCACTAAGATTAAGTTTATGGCCGTCATCATCTGTCAAACTGATCTCAGACGGTTCAAGCTCTCTCGTTTGTAACTTGCTTAAACGTTTGTTGGCCATTTTCCAAAACAGGAAACATTAGCAACACCGTGATATTATTAAATCCAATATTCGATGGTACAGTATCTACCTGTAAAGATCAATCCTTCTTCTAGCAACGCAAGCTAGAACGTCAATTGTCCATATTGTAGACACTTTGCCACGGAAAGTACCCACTCACTGGTGCTTCTATTTCATCATAGAAAGGTTTCGTTCAAAAAAGTTCCGAGATTCAATTGTCTATGATTGTGGCAAAGCAAAGAGTCTGCGCAAATAAGGAACAATTTTGGTCGTCACACTCCAGCCAAAACTGACCGAAGACGGAATTCGGGTTAATTATTATTTTGAAATAGTGTAATAAATAGTTATTTTGAAATGACTATCTCTGGTTGGTATATACATATATGGTGCGTTTTCTGTGCCCGGATATAAGGGCCCTGCCAAATGCATGCAAGACCACCAAGTTTTAGTTTCGAAACAGGGTAATATATTCGTGTTTTGAGGAACTAAAAATGTCATGAGGAAATTATTAAATAAAATTCACCATGCTCTAAATAGCAATCCAGCAAATTATTTGGGGGTTCAAATTTAGTTTTTCTTCATTAGCATTTTGCATTTTCATTTTCAGTTCTTTCAGTACTAATCATTACTGCATTAAAACATCAAATCAAATATGCAATGCAATGGTAAGAATATTTTCATGAGGTGAAAGATGGAATGTTCCATTCAACGACGCAAAGCCGAGTTGGTTAGAACATGCTATCTTTCACCAAATGAAAATATTGTTATTAGTGCACAAATGAAAACGTTCATTATTTGTTCATATGACACCGAAAAAAATCACTGACACGAAGTTCGATACCCATTTAGTTTAGTTTAAATAAAATCTACCGTGAAATGGAAAACAAAACTATTGCACGGTTACATTGCACAATCATTAAATTCATATCACGTAGCCAATTAAATCGCGATATTTTAACAAGGTGTTACATCAGTGTTACATAATAAACCCTTGTAAACCCTAATCAATTTTTGTGGCTTGTTCAGCGTGGCTGTATGTTTTCTCTAATTCAGCTGTATAAGTTCTCGATTTTTACTGAGACTTTTAACTTTTTTTATAGATGGCAAACGTCCAATTCAATTTTTTACTGACATAAAATTTAGGCAGAAATTAGGCGGGTAAACGCTGATATGCTCAAAATATAAACACGTCACATTACGGTATTGCACGAATGATACGAACGTGATACTTGGGTTAGTAATTCGTGATGTTCACGTGAACCTGATAGGTATTTTTTGGTTCACTGATTCTCAGAGTAAATTTATGTACGGTATATATATATCAATCATTAGCTGGTCAACTTTGTACAAAACGTTCTAATTTTATTTATCTAATCAGAAGTATAAATATTCTTGTGTCAGTCATCCTACTCATGGGACGTCAACGATTAGAATTCCTGGTCGGATTTGAGTGAATTCGTCCGACTGTTGTCAAGGGCGAAGTGACCTTGGTAACATGAAACAAAGTTTACTTTATTCTAATTTCGTCCGTGCACCCAAACCCTCCACATTTTTATCGGTTTTGCGAATTCATTCATGAATAGCTATCAACAAGACAGTGGCTATTTTCAGCTCTGTCTGCAATTTCAAAATTCTGGTGGCCAAACAAAACAAAGCCTATGCATAGCTTGAATTTATGCACAGGCTAAACAACACTGTATAGGCGACCTTCGCATACCAAGCAGTCGCTGGGATGAACCATATTGAAACATATTTACATATTACAACCAATCAGCGACCAGGCCCAGGCCGTTCGGAATTAGGGGGCGGGCTTATGACCATATATGGCTTTGTTTTGATGGGCAAGTGACAGGATGTCAACAAAACCCTTGTTGTCAGAACGAAAATCTTTGTGTTCGTCACCGGCGCAAGTAAAACGAACGGTATAGGTATAAATTTTAGACTTTTTATCGTAGAATCTTAGCATAGTTAGACTTAATTTATTTTAAAAGGCTACTGCATAATATATTGTGAAAAAAAAGTTATATTCTGAAGAGGAACAGATCATATCAACAACAGAAGGCGAACATATAAATTTCAATATTCTTCGAGGATTCAAACGGTTTTGGCGCCCATATAGATAATACACTGGACAACTGGACTTCGCTCTTCATATATTTGGTAAGGATATATAAAACTATACATATAGCATTTTGTATTACACTGCAGCAGCATTGATCATTCCAGAATGAACTGAACTGCGACGTCTTGCAGATATTGCGTCAGTCATCAGCAATTTTATTCGTTTTCGTTTCAGAGTTTCATCCTGTTGGAAAAAAGGTCGGATTTCGTGCCGAGAATAAGATATGTTTTCTACGTTGAGTAGCTATATTTGGTCAAGTGGTTCTGAGGATCAAACAGTGCCTGATTTGACAGAGGATAATTTGCTAGAACGAGGCGAAGACGAGTGGATTTTAGTGGATATCGTGAACGAGAAGCCCGGTGTTAAATCAGGTATGACGCCGAGGACACGCCATGAATTACATTCGGACAATGCCTAAATGCCCCCAACTCTTCCTGTCTTTTCTATTTTCAGCTAATTCTTCGAAATGTAGTTTCTGAGTAATAACTTCTGCCTATTTTCTCGATGATATTGGCGAAGCACTTATTATGTTTTTCCGTTTGACAGATGAAATCGAAACGGTCCAAAAAGTCAAAGAGACCCCGCAGCCTGTGCCACGGAGCATCGACATTTTAGAGGAAAGTTGGTATGTTACGCCGCCTTCGTGCTTTAATGCTAGCCAGGACGATTCCCTGAGCTTGCAGACAAGTCCGTTGGAGAATTTACTTATAGAGCATCCCAGTATGTCGGTTTATGGAGGCCCGACCGAACCTTGGCTGGCTGTAGGGCAAAGTCCAGTGGAGGAAAACTCTGACGACGAAACGTCCAGCCAAACTGCGCTCGAAACACGGACTCACACGCACCGGAGAACCGTAAGAACGGTGGACAAGGCCGAACAACTGACGCGACACGTCCAGAAAAACCTCATAGACCAAACTCAAAAACAGCATAGGAAGAAAAAATTACAAAAGCAAAATCAAACTCACGTTCGTATCACTCGTTCTCGTCGTAAACAGAAGAAAGCCGACCGAAAACAAAGCAAGCACAGCACTGTGTATAGCAACCGCGGTTGCTAAAAAAACTCTTGGCTGTTATGTAATTTTTGGCTTTTTCCACCCGTAATTTTGGCTTGTATTTCAAAACCACAAGCATTACTAATTTAGTTGGCGTGTGTGAGTATCGTATTTAATTTAAACTAGGGGGTTCTAGGGTCTTCCCTACGAAATGTATAAAATATATATTATTGTAGAATTTTGTATATTACAGTATATGCGTGGACAACTATTTATAAAACAGGATAAAAATAATGTATTCTATATTATGCACTTAATTGCACCGAAATTTTTCACATGCGATATGTGAATATAAAAGGTCTTTTTATAAAAAGCAAATTGTCGTTTTTACTCGTCTCGAGTGGCTCCAAGTGTTACCTATGTCAGAAAACGCAAAAAGCAATACAGACCTCATAATGTAGCATCAGCAACGAGAATAAATGCATTTGTCTGCAATATATTGATTTTCGTACATCATCGTTATGCATATGCTCATTAATATGGAAAATGGCTGTCGCAGTTCTAATTAGAATGCGTAGTAATTAGCGGCCTTGTAATTATTTGCCATTGCTCTGGCCAATGAAATTGCAGTTTATCGCACCTTTCCCAGGCAACGTAATTGGTTTGCTATCTCGAAAAGTTATTACTGCAAGCAATATAAAGGTGTAAGTGCAGTTCAAGAGTTAAGATAACAGTTAATTAACAGATACCACAGCATGCTTCCACACGGTTTAATGACTGTGAATAGTTTCACAGCTGGCTATCTTGAGACCCTGACCTAACAAAAATTCAGTTACTGTCACAATTTTACAATGACTGGGTTAATGCAGTATGAATAATATTCAATAACTGAACAGACATTTTGTGTTGCTCGAATTGAGCTAACCGTAATGTAACCGTAACCTAGAATATAGTGATCAAACGTTTTACATTTCTTATGCAATCTATCTACCTACCTACAACTACGAATAAATTATTAGAATTTGTCAATTTATATAACATATCTAATTTTAAATGTCTCTCCCATCGACACATATGGAGGTTAACTACCGAATATATAATGTGCATACTTTAAAAAGGAACGACAGCCGCATATCGCGAAAAAAAGAAATCGCGAGAAAAAGAAATTGCGAACAAACTAAAATACGAATAAACTGAAGCTAACTGTTAAAATTATTAGCTGTAGGCATGCCTAGTCTTACCAGGGTCGTACATATAAATAAGAGCAAAATTCAAAGGCGCTTTAAGAACTTTCAAGGCAATTTATCAGAAAATTCTAAGACTAAAGTCTAAAGAGTTTTTCATTAATGCTCAAACTGCAATCGAATGAATTTAAACATATTTATAGTCATGAACCGCCTCGATTTTATTTTGAATGTCAAAAAAATGTCCAGAAACTTAAAGCAAGACGAATTCAAGGACTTTAAGTGCTCTTTATGAATTAAAGGACTCTAAAGTCCTGAATTCTTGTCCTGTAATTCGAGGAATTTAAGGACATTCAAGTTTTGTACGAACCCTGTCTAACAGGCGGTTTCAGAATCTCTGACGACGGGTTAAAAAGTAATTAAGAGATGCAGAATGTCGATCAACTTCTTGATAGTTTCTCGCCTGCAGATTCTGTATCTTCTACGAGAGGCAAAAGTACAAAGGAAGAATGAAGTAAAACTGAGAAAAAATCGATCGGCCTAGAGAAAAATTCTAGAGCTTGAAAAAAGCACGGTTGAAACACATTCCGCGGTTACTCGCTGCTATAAGTTTCCAAAATTCACGTTCGCAAATTTCAAAGACCCACAGATATTCAAACTCTCAACCTTTCCACCTTGGCCATGAAGGACTTGACCTTTGACAAATCAACAGGTCCGCTCCAATGACCTCCTTCTTTAAAATACGACCCGATGATCAAGGCCGAAGCTTGAATGTACTGATGAACATTTTCTGCGGTGACTCCGGACCCAATGAGGACGGGCAGATCTACGGATTTCTTCAGTTCGAGCATGTCGTGGTGATTTGCCGGGTCCCCTGTGGCCGTTCCGGTAACGATGACGCCATCGGAGAGGAAAAATTCTGCAGCTTTTGCAGTTTCAAGTAAACTCACATCGGATGTAATGGCATGAGAACTATATGGACGAAAAAATATGGTTTTGTGGCACTTGACCCGATTTGGATAATTTCTACGTGATATTTGGATAAGCATGAAATACCGAAATTCAGTCGGGAAAAGTTATGAACATCTATGAACATTTAGGGCTTGTCCATATGAGCAGACTTTACCTCGGTTAGCGGGGAGACATTTCGCCAAGTCAATAATATTGTTCTGTTCATATGGAAAAATGTTATCCCGCTTACCCGGCAAAGTTTCCCGCTGTGACGTACGTTTTGTAACATGTAAACAGAAGTTTTCCCGCTAAACGACAAAGTTGTGTTCATATGGGACAAAAATGATCATGGTCAATTGAATTTCGCCATGCGTACGCATTTACCCCCAAGAATTTGAAATGTTTACACAGCAGGCCAATTTTTGCACGGCTAAATTCTAAAATTTCAAGAATTTGTTAGAAACCAAAGGGTCAAAACCAAAGGGGCAATGTCACGCTATCTCATCAATTTTAAAAGCTAAGAAGAATCTAAAGTTTGTTGTATGAAAAAACGAAAATAACCCAGAAAATGATGAAAGTAGAATTCGAGAATTTCCGGAGTAACCTCGAGGGGTCGATTTGCAAAGCGGCTGCCATTTCTAAATAGACCCCCTAACGTTTCCTGAAGGTGGAGATTGAAAACTAATACAGATATATTACGTACAAGCTTTAAATTTTAAAATTGGACACTGCATAAGCTCAGTACGACGAAAAACTTGCTGTCTCATACAGTAGGGCTCCAAACAGCAACTGTACCCATATTGTGTACCTGTACCCATAGTATGTAACTGTACCCATACAACTATATATACTGACAACATAGGGATGCAACAATATTGCTACATATATCATGACTGTATTAGACCTGTTGCAAAAACTTTTAAAGTCTGATAGTAAAATCAAGCTTGACGCAAGTTGTTAACAGTTTGTTGCAAACTTGTTGCAACAACTTGGAACAAACAGTGCGAACACATTTATGAACAGACTTGTGACAAAATGTTTGTAGCTTCGTTACCAACTTTTTGCGTTTTTACGTTTGCAGTGTCTGGACAATGAGAGCTCTGCTGACATCATGAAGCGCTACACCAATCCCAATTTAACTTTTTTAGTAGTGAAAAGCAATGCAAAGCGCCAGTGGCATTTTCTCAATGCATTTTCCATACATGTATATAGAACACAATGTATGTTTCAGTACACTGTAACAATTATGGTATACTCTCGCAGGGTCTAAAAAGTAAAAACTTTTATGGGCCCTCGTTCATTTAAATAGTTACCTGTGTTTTTTCTTGATATCCGTGAACACCAACACATTATTCGCAGATATTTGTTTCCTATACCTTAACAATTCTCCAGCACATGAATTCATAAGTCCTTCGTCTGCCACGTGCGAAAATACGAAGCCCTCCGCTCGAATGAAATCCAGATTGCATGCTTTCGCGACGGCCAGCGCTTGTTTATTGGCGCCCGCTAGTATTTGTATACCACAGGGTATGTTCGGAACAGTTCGTTTCACTTCGTAACAGACAGCAGTCATTGTCGCCGTGACTTCTGGGCCAACATTTTGGTTGAGGTAAGGAGTGTCGTGCATGTTTTCTATCATGATTCCATCCTACTGAGCGAGAAGAATGTTCAGAGAGAAGCAAGCGTACACAGTTTGAAACAGGTTGAAAATAAAGTTGCAACAAGACTGCCAACATCTCGGAACAACTTGATAGAACCCAATTCAGGACGCGTTCACATGGCTTGTGGCAGGTTGTCTGCACACGTAAAAATCTTGAAGAACTTTTAGCAAGTCTGCATACAAGCTGAGTTGTGCTCGCACTGCTTGTCCCAGTTGTCAACGAGTTTGGAACAACTTATTGACAACTTGTAGCATCCCTGCTGATTTTGTCAGACTTGTTACAAGCTTGATCCAACAAATCTGTTACAATCATGATACAACAATATTGTCACAACCTTGTTTCGCCAACCTTGTGACATTCTTGTTATACCGTAACTGTACCCGACTGGTTAGGACAACCTTGTAACAAGTCTGATAATGCCATCAAGCTTGTTACAAGTTGTTAACAGCTTGTTTCAAACTTGTTCCAACAAACATGAAACAACCAGTGCAAACATACTGTTGACAACTTGTGAACAGCCTTGTTACAACTTTTTTGCAAATTTGCAAAAACTTGTGCGTTTTTACAACAAGGTGGTTTGGACAAGATGATCATGACAAGATGGCATAGCTTGTTGGTCATGCACAAGTTGCAACAAGTCTGTTGTTGACATCTTCAACAACTTGTTACAAGCTGATTCAAGATGCGTTTGCATGGTTTGATGACAAGTCTGTTGCAAGTTGATTGTCAAAAGTGTTATTCACAGCCTTGTTGCAAGTTCTTTCAACAAGTTGGAACAAGTTAGCAACTTTTGAAGACATGTTTCATTTGCAATAAGCTGGTAAAACTGACAACGTGCGACAAGCCTATGACATTTTTGACAGTGTAAATAAGACCCAATGAGATGACCAATGGTAAATAGAATTATACATGGTTTTTAAAGGCTTATTTACGAGACAATAAAATTCATTATTCATGTTATTGTTCATGTTATAATAAAAGCAATAGCTGAATGTTGGACTGGACAGACTTTGGAAGATAAAAAGCAAAGAGTATCCTACCACGGCAGCCTGTTTGTAAATGGAAGCTTCTTGACATGCTTTGGCAATGATATCGCTCACAGATTGACTGTACTTTGGAGTCCCTAAAAAATTTTTGCAGTTGCAAAAATTGATATATAATCGTGAGTAAAAACACCTCACAAACTTACCACTACACTCTATTTCATCCAGAAGGAATACCTACAACCCTACGACCTAGAACTGAAGGAATACCTACCACCTAGAAGGAATACGTACCACACTTCATCTAGAAGGACTGGAATCTTCAGGTGGTAGGTATTATTACATAATGGTAGGTATTATTACATAATGGTAGGTATTATTACAGGTGGTAGTTATTACTACATCTGTAACCAATCTGTTGAATCTGTCAATTCGCACAGGTACTTTTCCTAATCTTTGGAAATGTTCCAAAATTACGACTTTGTTCAAGTCAGGCGACAGGTCAAATGCATCGCACTATCGGCCGATTTCCATTCAACCAACTCTTAGTAAGATACTCGAAAAGGCTGTGCACTTGCAATTGTATCAATACCTGGTAACTAACGATCTATTGTCAACCAAACAGTTTGGATTCAGAAAGGGGATTTCTACTGAATCTACTTTAATTAACTTTGCAGATGAAGTCCTTTTGAACATGGAAAGGGGTAAATTATGTGGAGCCGTGTTTTTAGACTTAACAAAGGCCTTCGACACGGTGGACCATGGAATTTTGTTATCTAAGTTATCGGCAATTGGTCTGTCTGGGAACTCTCTAAATTGGTTTCAATCCTATACTACTAAACGGAGTCAACGTACGTGTTGTGAAAGTGAGCTGTCTAGCAAATTGCTGATTACTCATGGGGTACCTCAGGGGAGCATCCTAGGACCCCTATTATTTGTTATCTATATAAATGATCGGCCCAGTGTCCTGCAGTCTAAACCCGGACATAAAGCGATCAGCAAATGTTGCGATTTTTAAACGTAATATCTTAAAATTAGATTAGTAAATTGTTGTTTCTAATGGTATCTATTTTCACATTTGTATATATACAGTATGATGTATTTTAGGTTGTTATTCATAGTTGATTATATTAGCATTTCTGGAGAGCAATGTTAGAACTTTTAGAGATCCTTTTTGAAAATCACTTTTGTGAAAAAGTTTATCTCAATAAAGATCATAATCATAATCATAATCATTTCTAAGTTATAGGTGTTCTGGTAGTAGGTATTCCTTCTGGATGAAACAGACTGTGGTGGTAAGTTTTTGAGGCAGTTTGCACAGTTACACATTTTTCTCTGTCTATATGTCATTGAGCATTTTTTGTATTATATATATATTATATATATATATATATATATAATTTTTATATATAATTTATAATTTTTATATTTAATATATATATATAGTTTTTATTCACACATATATATAATTTTTATTTATATATTTGCATACTAAAAAGACACAACTAATTTACATGGCAGCTAGTGGCTTGCAACCTGTGAGTAGAGCCTTATTTCCATTGTTTTCTAGCGCTAGGGAAGTGGGAAAATAACACTCTGCAGTTTTCACATTTCCGCTTTCATTGTGCATGCTCTGCATTTAGTTGCTTGGTTACATCTAAATCCCTCTTCCGGTGACTCTCAATACACGACAGGTGTGATTAGGGTGATGGGGACAAAACTGATTCTATACCCTCCTCCCCCACAATATTCCCATGCATGTCTTAACACATCATAATCATCCATCCAATGTGAACAGCCATTTTCTTGGGAGATAATGCTATTTGACATTAATCATGCTTTTATGACCTCGTAAATCATGCGATACCTAATATGTGTCATTGATCTCATCCTGTTTACCGCTGTTTATACCACTCCATTTCGTTCTAAAATGTGAATATTCTTACATACTTTTTCCGAAAGGACATCTCTTTCAGCAATTTTATATCATACATTTTACCTGGTAAAGCATCGACGTGAATCATTCCTATCACAACCGCAGAACGCCTTCCAAACAAATGAGAAAATTTTGAAATTGCACTTCCAGTCGCCATGTTGTTTTGAAGGCTAAATCTTTCTATCCCCCCGGAAAATTAGGTTCAGAAAAGCTAATTTCTAAATATTTTATATTCCAGTGCATAAAATTACATAGAAGAGAGCTTTCGCAAGCTCGATTTTACAATTTTACGAAGTTTGCTAATACCTGCTGGCTATTTAACTTCAATTTTAGCACAAACATTATTGAAAACACCTTTAATAGAGCAATACAAACAACGCATAAAATTAAATTTGGCAGCCATCTGCCGTTCCCGGGCGGAAGCGAGACACGAGCACGTGTCACCGGAAATAAAAGTAAACAAAGCGACGACGAGAAGCGGAAACCGGCAAACAATCGTGAAGCAATGTGATTGGTCATACTTACGCGGGAATAGTTTAAATTCGGCGCGACTGAAAAGCTCGCGCCAAATACCCAAAAATTGCCGCGACACAAATCACCATCACACACAAGAACTACGGATCACCAAGTGGGAAATTGTGTCGCTTTGCTGTACGCTTCAAAATCTAAACCTGGAACACTTCTTTATTTTTTACGCCTCTATAAACATGAGCTGCACAACACGAAGGTAAGAATGATAAAAAAATCAATTGAGATGATAGTTTGGACTTTTTATCGCTAGGAATTTGAAGACAATATTATCAAGCGTTGTCAAATCGTCAGTTCCGATGGTGGGCTTTGCTATTTGCTATAGGCCAATGGCTGAATTCACAAAACGTGCTTATTTTCTCCGAGAAACCAGCCAAATTGGATATTAGGGGTTCTGGTCGTGCAAAAGGCTTCATAATTGTTAAAATATTATTCACAGCACGATTTTGAGGGCAAGGAAAAACAGCGAAGCTGAACGGGAGACTCGAACCAGTCGCAAGAGAAAGGTACGCCAATGTCGAATCGTCATTTACTGTAATTCTACCCAATTTTTTTTAAATGTTGCCCATACTGATGATTATTTTGTTTCTTGTTGTAGAAATTCAATTCGGGTTGCTGTGATGCGACTCAGGGCAGTAAAAACGTAGGTTATTCGAGCAGTCGACAATGTGATTTGCCGCCTATTCATGGACGCCATACCATAATTTCCATATTGAAATTGCCCACATTTTGAGACCATAATCCACGGTGTATCTTGCAAGATTATCGTGGATAAAAATATGAAGCTTATAGGGAAAAGTAAAGATTGCAAAACCATTCATCTCGGCTCTTTTAGTGACAGCAATATTCTGTTAATTTCAAAGCAAAATTTCGTAAACAATTTTCGAAATGTGATTTGGTCATTTGGGGATTGCTATTTACTCTCGTCCAGTTTTTACCACTAACATTTGCCAGTATTTAAAACAAAAATCAAATTTGTCTACTTGTTTAATAAAATTAAACTAAACTTTTTATTCAGGCTAAATATTAATAAAAGAACGCAAATATTTCGGCGAGGTTGCATGGTAATTGCATAAATAGCATAGCTTGGTACTTGGAAGCTATCCCAAGTTATTGCTTAATTTACATTCCGTGGTTGTTTTTGTCGTTTGGTGTGAAGTTCATTAGGCTCCCCCCCCCCATCCTTGTAGCTGGACGTCTTTGCATTTGCATGTTTTAATTCAATTGTGTGTGTGGGGAGGGGGGGGGGGTACAGTAGGGGCTCACTCAAGAATGGACCATACATGTTTTGCAGGCCATATAGTGTAACATGCATTACTGAGTTCACTAGCCATTTTAGATGTGCTCAAATAACAAATTTAGACTTGTCACTTAAGCTTATTTTCCTTATTACCTAAAGCCTAGTTTACATATGGTTTGCAACTCTCCCACTTATGTTGCAAGTGCCATCATGATAGACTCTCAATCTATTTTGATGACACTTGCAACATGTTCGGCCATATGAATACTTGAGATTTTACTAGACATTGTGCAAATTCTAAAATGTAAGGTACATTTACAGTTTGGATTGCCAAATTCTAATTCCTTCTTTAAACCATTCACCTACCATTTTATTTTCCAAACATCGCAGAATGCTGAGGAAGTTAGTGGGAACACGAAAGAAAATGACCAGTCTTTAACCGTATCCCAAGTGCCTTCCACTCCAGCCGATTTTCACCAATTGTCCTGCACGACCTTTACATTCCCTCGACACTGCGATAATTCAAGGATGCCTCTACCCAGCCTAAACTGGGCAGATTCCAAAGATTTCTGGATGTTTTTGAAAGACAAGGACAAAGAGTACCCTAAGTTTGGTAAATACATGGATCAGCATCCTGCATTGCAACCTAAAATGCGAACAATTTTATTAGACTGGTTAATTGAGGTAGGCTGTGGCCTGTTTGTTAGATTAATCATCCTATACAGCTGACTGTTAATTGCATAGTTTACAACAAACTGCCATTATCCATATCACTTTATCAGGTCTGTGAAGTGTACCGGCTGCACAGAGAAACTTTCCATCTTGCGGCAAGTTATGTTGACCGATATCTTCAGCTGAAAAAAGACATACAAAAATCAAGGTTACAGCTTGTAGGGGTCACAGCTTTATTCATTGCTGCAAAATTGGAAGAAATCTACCCACCAAAATTATCGGAATTTTCTTATGTAACTGATGGTGCTTGTACAGATGATGAAATACTCATCGAAGAACTAGTTATGTTAAAGGTTGGTACCAGTATTGTGTTAGCAATTAGTGGAGGGGTGCCCCCCTGAAAATTTGGTAGGGATTAAGTTCTGTTGTGTATTATAGAGATGGTCACTGTGGTCTCATTCAGGGGGTGCTTTGTACTTCATTCATCTAAGTCACATTTTAAAAACTTTCTGTCAATGTGAAATCTAATATTATACCAGCCAACAACCATCTTGTCCCCTTGGAAAGGTTGTGCCAAAAACACGGGTATAATTTCCAAAGGTTATAGTCTTGCCCTGTTTCTTGTCTATTGTCTTTATCTTAACAGTAAAGATGTAAAATACAATGTTTTTGTTTAAACCATTGAGCCAGGATCACAAATATCAAGAGTAAAATCCCATGTCTTGCAACTTCTGGTCATGTATTGTCTTTCTTTTACTACAGGCATTAGGCTGGAAGTTAACTCCGCTCACAATAAATACCTGGCTCAGAATTTATCTGCAGCTAAGCACTTACCAACAAGATGAAAAAGCTGCATTATTTTTAACCCCAGTTTTCTCAGGGAAACACCTAGTTTGTGCTGCTAAGGTTTGTCTGGATTTTAATTCACATTTAGAGATGAGCAGACACCTGATGGAGCAATTATAGAATACCCTGCGAAGTGAAAGCTAGCTTCATAACAAGTTTAGTTACTTTCCTAACATGGAAAGAATAAGTTGAAACACACAACAAGCCTATTTCGTTGCTAATGCTTGTGTAGCCGTGTCTCCTGTCATGGTATTCTATAAAAGATTCTGTAATAGTGTAAATTTTAATGGTATTTCATAATTGTACCAGATTTAATCCTAGAGCACCACATTTACATTCAATGATTATTCAACTTCTGTAAATGTTCTGACTGTCTTCTTTGTATTATTCCTCCCCACCATGCAGCTTATTGACTTGTGTGTGTTGGATCTGGAATCGTTGGACTTTCCTAATAGAATTTTAGCAGCCGCAGCTTTGTACCACACAGTTTCTCACGATATCACCAAACTTACAGGTATCTATGCTACTATAGTACAGGATAATATTTTACAAACATTGTACATGCCTTTTCCCCTTTCTCTCTTGAGCAGAATGGACATGAAATATGTTATCCAAATTTTTGTCCTCCAGATATCTCTTGGTCAGAATTATTTCCCTGCATTCAGTGGATGAGACCATTTGTGGCTGTAATGCCAGAACAAGGAACCATCAACATTAGAATATTTGAAAAGGTTTGTACCATATTTTTTCTACAGTTGTGCATTGATTTACTAAACAAACCTCCTAAAGTATCCTTTATAGCATTGTGCTGAAACTTATATATTAAGTATAACAGTCATTTTTTAATTTGCAGATCCCAGCAGAAGATTGCCCAAACATTCAAACCCACACAAACAATTTGGCATTGCTGGTATATTAAATATATATGATCATATAAGTTTGATAATTGCTTTGTGATTCCATAACAAGTTAAATTTCTTCAATCATGTTTGTTTAAGGGATACAAACTCAAACTTGGTAGTTTGAACTGTCTTTGAACTTCTCCCAAAATATCAGAATTCAATATTGATGTGAGGTTTGTTGGGTTTTTTTGTTAACAGGCTGAAGTTGAAGAACATAAAAGTGAATATGCTTGTGCAACATTGTCAAGGCATAGTCCACCGTCGCCAGCATTTGGTGTCCTAACTCCTCCCAGTAGCTCGAAGAAAGACAAAACAACCCGGTAATGTACGGCAGGCCTGATCATGTGGTGTAATGAATGAGGACAGCACAGAAGGAACTGACAAACATGCAATGATCTGGAATTATGATAGACTAGTTCTGGCTTGTCAAGCTTCATGGATATCTACATAATGAATTTTTTCTCACAAAGCAACCTTTTTTGATGAAAATGTCACATGAAATTTGACTAACGTGCAGCTGATTGTACATATTACAAAGCAAGTGAACATCTCTAATATATAATGTACATTCACAGAAAAATAATTTTGCAATTGCTCCAAATTTTCTTGATCCACAAACTAAGCATTCTGGAAAGCTTTTAAATTGTCTACAAATATGTACATGGAATTTCTTCAACCAATAGATATTTGCAAAGCAATGGTTTTTACCACTTCTAGTAAATTAAATATTTAAATTTATATGTAATTACTGATAATAGTTGATAATGTATGTTTTTATTTGTATTAGTGAAACTTTAAATTGGAAAATGAAACTTTAATAAAATGAATTTTAAAAAAACAGCCTGAACAAAAGAGTACATGTGGCACTATCTCCATTAAAAGACCTGTGGGAGTGGACCCCCAAGTGACCCAATGTATTGCAAAAATGTATCTAATTATTTTTAATTGTACACATGTACATTATGTTATTACTAGCCATTTCATGCAGCTGTTTGACTGGTACTTCTATGAATTTGGTCTACTTTAAGCCTGTGGCACACAAAAGCTATTAGCTGACCAAAGTTACTTGTGCCTCTCAACTCAGCAGATAGCTCACTGTGCAAAGGTTGCACAAGGCATAAAACTCTATATAAAATCTACATGCAAACTGACCTAACCATGCACAGTCACCTGATCTGAATGTTGTATCCCAGTAAAATTATTGTCTCCAATAAATTATTGGGATTGTTAAGGTCAGGGTTGGGGTTTGGGTCAGGGTTCATTTTATATGCATGAAATGACAATTCCAGTAACTATTGGAATTATCAAACGTTACTACCAGTAATTTTATTGGAATACAACGTTTGGATCGGTTGGCATAGTCGACAGCTCTGATGTGTTGCCAGCTTCAAAGGCTCTTCCAGTTATAACTTGGTGCAAGTGATTTTATCTAATCACAATGCTTGACAATTCATTTTGATTAGATGCAAGCACTCCTATGAAGCTTGAAAATAGGTTTTATGGTAAGTAGGAAAGAGCATTTACAATTGCCCTGTTGAGACTTTGTTTTAATTTACTATAGTTTCATCACAGTATAGGTATTGAGTATACCTATATCTATACTGTGGTTTCATGAAAAAATCAAATGTGATATCTTTAGGCTCTGGTAAAATAGTTTAAATAGTCCCCTAGAATGGGTATTTCCAGAGTTCGACTGGTACTGGGCCTGCTTTGAACTTTCACCAAGACTCTGCCTTTTTAGGGTAATTGAATTTTTAGGGTGGATGGGTGAAAAATTAACAGGCAGCTTGCAATTGCTTTTGCTACAAACCAATTTCAAACTTTTGAAAATTCAACCAAAGGCTGGGCTAAATATTGCCACTAATATTGCTCACCACAGACTAGTTCATAATAGTAAACAACTATGCACATGTGTTGTGACATCTATTTCTGATTTGCAAAGTAAATAATGATTAACATTTATCAAAAATGGAAAAAGGTAAGGAAGCAATTTCCCACCAAAATGTATAATTTGATTCCTTATGCTCCAGGGAAAACAAGTCTGCCTCTCTGCTTCCTATTTTTGCCAGCCTGCCCTAAATTCAAGAGCTTGCCGATACTGCATGTGAATTGATCACCACTATGACTCATTTCTTTGCAATGTTAAGATGTTTTGCAGCTTCGTTATAACTGAGCTTACTAAGACTGTCCTTGTTCTGTTGCAGAAATTTCTTAACTTTATCTGGCTTTGTTTTTGCATAATCTCGCAAAGCCCACCCAATTGCTTTACGAATGAAGAACTCTTCCTCATGGCATCTTGCCAAACAAAACTGAAATAGCATATCTTCATCTGCACTTTCTTTGCAGCAAAGCTGATGCAAAATTGCTGTCCTCCTTAGCCACATGTTGTCAGAGGATATCCACTCCAGCATAACCGGCTTACCCTTGGACGGGTGTGTCTGCACCAGGTACCCAACGACTTTATATGCCAGCATATCAACTGTATCCCACCATGATTTTGAGGTCACCAACATCTTAAAAAATTCAATATTTTCTTCAAAATCAGCATCATTTTCGCACAGTATCTTTCTATGTTTTGCAAGAAATTCCATGGCAATTTGTTGCAGTTCCCTTTGTGGTTTTTCCCACAAGATTTTGGCAAATTGTCTAATATCTTTTATCGTCACATCCTTATCCTTCCAACCCAATACTTCTTTTACAATCTCTCGCCTTAGAGGACTTTTCACACCATAAAATTCAAACTTTTCTCTCATATATTTCTTCATTGCAGCAGCATCAGTCGGATTCCTCTTGGTGGACAGGGCTTTTTCTAGTTTTGCAATAATCTGAGCTGATTGCCATTTTCCAGAGAGAGTGGAGTTATCAGGTTTTGGTTTATTTTCATCTCTGCGTTGCTTTTTAGTTGACATGCCCTCTTTGCTTTGTGTATTTCTTCTTTTCTGAGTAGACATAGCCAAAAACAGTTACTTTGACCAAGCATTCACGTGCATTAATATACATATTAAATATGCACATAAATTATCCAGATTTTTAATATAAATTAGCTATGCAAAACTGCTCGGAACATGTCGATCCAAATCGTATCGCGTTTCGGTAAACCTCGTTTTCCGACAGTGGGCGAGAATCTTACAGATTTTTCATTTTTTTCAAATCTTGCACGAGGAAAGAAAGGCACTAGATAGGATCGAGTAAAACCACGGCGAGCCCGCAATAGGTTAATATTTCATACATTTGACAGCGGTGCTTACAAGCACGGTTACATAAGCAGTATAAATTTAGTTTTTAACCGTAAGCTTTCGATTGGCCGCATTAGCACAGTGGTCTAGGTCCCGCGCTTCTGACCTGTTTGTTCCGGGTTCGAGCCCAGATACGCGCATATGTTTTATACTTTTTTTTCTTAATTTTTTGAATACTTTTTTTTCTTATATTCTTATATTTTTTTCTTATTAAAACTATTCTCACTCACTATTCTCACTCACTGGGACTGTATCTACTTCACCAAATTTAGCTAAAGCGCGAGCCCGAAGGGCGAGTAAGGACTCGGCCCGCCGTGGTTTTACTCGATCCTATCTAGTGCCTTCCACGAGGAAAGTGTTATCATCCTTCTTCGCGACTTTGTTTTAAGGTAACGATAATATGCTTTATTTTCTATCAGTATTTGTAACGAAGAACTTAGATTGCTTATAGAGATCCGTATTGTAGAGAAATTGGACTGGAAATAAGTACAGTATTGGAGTATAAAGTTTGTGCTTGATGTGAAAATTAATGAATATAATTGATTCTTAAAATAAACGCTGGGGGTTTGGTTGTAATTAGTTGATAATAATAACGTGAAATCCGAAATAAACACTAAGTGCGGTCTTAAATTGTTGAGATTATCGATGAAAGTATACTCATAAATTAATAATTGAAATAGGGGGGGGGGGAGGGTCAGGTCAAGGTGGCACAGGGAAGGGTCAAGGTGGCACAGGGAAGGGTCAAGGTGGCACAGGGAAGGGTGGTATCCAGGAAATGTTGTAAAACTAGAACATTGGAAACACGATTTCCTGCAATTGGGGCATTGTTTTAGTGGCAGTTTTAGTAGCCTTGCAAAATTTGTTAACTCTATGGCCTAGTAGTGTCTGTAGTAGCATTGGAGTCTTCACATGCAGAAAATTAAAAATGAGAGGGGGGGCTCAGCACCATCTCTACAGTCTCTGAAGCAATCTCTAAGCCAGAGCTGTGGGAAAAAGCCCAAAAAATGCAAATTACAACCTAGATGGGTTTTTATATTCAAAAGATTGAAAATGTCTTGTGCATGAAATTCATGAGTATTCAAAAGTAATTTTGAATTTGTAGAAAATTTGTCAGGTGCTTTATGGCTATTCAAAAGTTCAAGAGGTTTGCTTGAGTTTAAGACCATCCAAATGCTGTGCGAACTTGTATTTTTCGAAATAGGAATTGTTTTTCTTAAGGAAACTTCTTACTTTAATTACAGGTAGCCAGCAGTTAGCTTATTGTGCCTCTCACCACTGTGAAACCAAGTCATGTGTACATTTGGTATTACATGTGTGTTGAGTTCTGGTAGTTGATCTCTCCTGTGAGGGTGGTAAAGGGTTTTTTCGTAAGCCGTGAATTGCCAATATTTGTTGTTGTGAAATGAGATTTGACGAATTTTTGTGTCGTGAAATGTGATTTACATGCCTATTCCTGAACCGTGATTGACAGCAGGACGAGTAAGGATAAGTGCTAAAGGACAAAGTACAATGCATTGGCTACAACAATTTTACTAAATGCATTTATTTTCTTCATTTTTTCTACATATGTTGGCTGTTTTTTCAAAAATTCGTTCGAATTTGAGCCTTCAATGGTGCCTTTTACTTTCTACAATGTAAAAATAGGCTGACGGGTTAAGAAAGGCATTAAATTTACGCAGTTAAAAATGAGTTCATTAAATTTCGTGAAATTACTAATTTTTTACCTGTGAAATGTGAAATGACTGTTTTTCCTCCCGTGAAACGTGATCCGAACCCCCCCTTTACCACCCTCTCCTGTGCTTCGAGGGTTTTCTCCAGGTTTGCTGCCCCTCTAAAATCAACTATCAGTAGTGTCACATGTTACCCTCCTGAATGTCTTATAAGAGTATGCAAATTTGTAAATGCATTAAAGTGTGCACAATGCATAAATGCATTAATTAAAGTGTGCATAAAGCTGATTTTGCTAAAAATTGGGAGGTTTGTGTTATGTTTTGAATGGCTTTTATGCAATCAAATTTTCTGAAATTTTCAACAGCAATACAACACCCAACATATTTTCCACCCACACAAGTCAAAATTACTTTTAAGCATTAGAGTTTGGTCATGAGCCGTATTTAACTTGTAGAAGATTCGAACCCCCTTGTTTTGATGTTTTAAATTTATTGATTTAATTTTTCTGTCTATTTTACATTATAAGTACCCAAACAATGTATTTCCACCAAAAATTCTTGCATTGAGGCCCTTAGCAGAGAAGCAGAGAGCAATTTTAAATTTGTTCAATTTTTTTTATACACCTTGTACTTGACTGTACCATTTCACTTATTTAGCACTCAACTGAATTCTTTAAAATTTGTTTGTAGATCATCAAAATGCATCACTTTCTCTTAACAATGTGTCACTTTCTCTTAACTATGAAAAGGTAAATATTATTGTAAAAGGTATTGTCATTTTTCTTCCTCTTTTTGTTTTAATAACGATGCAGATGGATGATTAATTAATATGTAAACTTGGTTTACGAAACATGCTCAGCATCCAATTTTAAATACTTTCTAGATGTAATGTATGTTGCTAGTTCCAAGAATGCTTCATTAGTTGATTGACATCTTGCTGATCCCCCCAAATGGATACTGTCAATGGAAAGTATACAAAAAGGTCTCAATATTTTCTTGTCTTGTTAAAGTACAAAATGATTTGAACATTTAGGCTTGCTTGTGGTGAGTGACTGTGTGTATTGTGAGGCTTTCAAATCGTCTCATTAGTTGCTAAGTCATGGGAGATTACCATATCTCTCTTGTCACAAAAGACTTTTGATAGGAACTGTTGAGTTAAAATGTCCACAATTTTAGCATTTTAAGTATTTAATTAGTATTACCTTTGTGATTGGAATCATTTGGTCGATTTACCTAGTCACATGTCACAACAAGCATATAATTTTCAAAGCATTTTAATTTTCGTGAAGCCAATGAATGATTAACTGTTCAGGTGTGTTTCAAAAAGTTGATACATTGTTTTGCATTTTGTTTGGCTTCCTTCCCACAGCTCTTGCAAAAAATCAAAGACATTTTAAATCTCATTTCAAGTATAATTGTCGTTAATGACAAAGCACAACAGTTTTTCATTATTTAGTTTTGTAACCTTCAGGAGATTGAGGTAGTTGTTGAAGAAATCAAGATATTAAACATATAAACACAAAACGTTAAGAACATTTACATTGGAACATCAAAAAATAAGGAGTTATTCATGTAGAAACATAGTTTACATTGGAGCCTTTTCATCAAACTGGAGAATAACTTGGTTTTTCCTGATTTACTATCTCAATCTTCTTGTGCTTAAATTGACATTCAATGTTTGTTTCAAAGTTTGTAATGTTCATTTGAAAAAATCCAGAAACTCAGAGATTTTATATAGTCGCATTAACCCAACAATTGTGCCACTGAAACTGCTTGAAAATTCAACTGTTTTTAATGCGTTTTAATCATTTCTTGGTTTTCCACCTCTTTGATTTTCAATAGTAACATCATCAACTCTAGAACAAACAATTGATGTCAAATAATTTAGTGATATGAACTAAACTTCTCTGCATTACAAAGTGGAACTGGTTTGAATACAAATGAACTGAAGCATCAAAACTACTAAAAGTAATTTTGTGCCAGTATGTAAAGAGAACCACAACAAGATGGCATTCAAGAAACAACAATGAAAAACCCTCAAAGATTAAATGCATTGTTCATGTTGCATACATGCTTGTCGCATTTCTAAAATTCATACTCGATAGAGGAATTAAATGCAAACAATCAATAAACTAATTGTTATGCAAAAATGTGTTGTATAAAAAAATTGGAATTAAATTGGTTGTGTTTCAATTGTTTACTTTGTTCACTTAACAATTTTCTTTAGCCATATTTTATAAAAAATACAATGTTACTGAGTTTAAATATTTGCTTTTTTACATTTCATTCAATGAGTCAGATTGATTCAGATTTAATGCAGCAATTACAGGATGTTCTTTTGTCTAATTCTGTTTCTTTTCGGTTTGTTTTGGTCCATTCTTGTTCAGCAATTGAGATTAGCTTCAGTTCAAATTTATATTCAAATAGTTCCACTTTGTGATTATAATGAAAACAGGTTTAGATGGCGTTGGAACATGGTCTTTTCAACGAGTAAGTATAAAGCTAAAGTTTATGCTTCAAAAAGATTTGTTTTCAACCTGACAAGAATGTTATTAAACCAAAATTCATTGTTTTCGAGCCTTCTGCTTTGCAGACATTCAAATATTCTATGTAACTATTCAGTTTATATTTTTTACTTATTTGGTGTCAGCTGCATTGTCAAAGTGTAAATTTATTTTAAATTTGGCTTTATTTTGATTTAATTACGTCTTGTCAGGTTAAAAACGTAACGTGAGGTATATGGCTTACAAAGATGAAAATGCATGATCACGTTATTAATTTTTTCGGAACTAGGCAAAAACAGAAATTCTTTTGATAATTTTTTTATTTCGCATTCATTTGATAAGTTTTTTAAAGTACATTAAAAAAATATTACAAAATGTTAAGGCAATTTAGAAATAAGGAATTGCTAATTCAGTATTTCAGTCAAAAGACTTGGTATACTCGTATGACAATTAGTCTAGTCCGTTTTGCTTGGCTACCAAAAACTAATTAATCGTGGTTGTGCTTTAAACATCTGAGTGAAAATTACGGTCAATTTTTTGAAAAGTTTATGTGTAAAAGATTTCTATTCCATACATAGACAAAAAACACAAAAAAGTCAAATGAGTGTTATTATTTCCATTTCTCTAGTTTATTATATCTTTGAGCCATATATTTCTTTTTTAATTATGAAACAACTTGGTGTTCTGTTTTACAATTTTCTGTCAAACTCGCAAAATTTATCCACTCCTAGTTGTTTTGTGGTTATCTGTCTTGAAGTGTAAATATTTATCTTGAAAAGGCCAAGTTCTGTCAACATTGTCTTTTCACTTGTGTTCATTCACTTGTGCTGAGTGCAATTTTTGTTGTCCTCTTCTGCCATGTTCTGTTTTCTATTGTTATTTGAATGAGTACAATGTGTAATAGATAATTTCTTTTTATTGTTATTCAAATTGTAGTCTTTACAAATTGTTTTCAATAAATTGTTTACAAAATTTACATGTGACCCCTTTTAATTAAAAATTCAATTCCCATGGGAATTGACAAATTGAATAAAAAAAATCCCCCTACCCCGGCCAGCTCCCCAAGTGCTACTTCCACCCAAGTAGAAGTATTTGTACATATAGTACAAATACTTCTACTTATGTACGGTAGAAGTAGCACTCAGAGAGCTGGCCGGGGTAGCCGGCGAAGAGAAGACCAACCTTGCAAATGCCAATGCAAATTGCTAAGTTGATCTTCCCTAGAGAGCAGCCGCGCATACCTAACAAATTAAAACAACAAACGTTAGTGACTTAAGTACTTAGCATGCAAATTTGATTCCCAAAGCCAAAATGACAAGTGCCCCCCGCTGATCCTACCGACTGCCTACCTGCCTCAGTTCTAAGCTGTCTTCCTCGGTCCTAAGCTCCTGCATTCCATTCGTTACCTTCACTTTCCTCACAATCGCACAGTCACTCACGCTGATAAACCCGCATGCACCACCACCACCCCGACTGCCACCCAAGTCCGAAGATTAAAAGAATTAAAATTTTGGTAAAGTATGCATTTTAAATGTAATTTATTCGGATATTTTAGGCTAACAAAAGGTCAGATGGACAAACATCAAAAGTCGCGTACAAAAACAGGTGAGCTGTCTACGTTACATTAAGTACAAAACTAAACCTGCATTTTTTACCCTAATATCTTACCATAGTACGCAGTAATAACACTAGAGCAATTAAATGTTGAGAACTTGCTCCTAGCCGATTTGTTAGCAGTTACCGTAGATTTTTTACGCATACTGTCAAAAATTTAATTCTTTTAATAAGCCTAACCCCATGCAACTTACACACGGCTCACACCCTCACAGTCCATACATTTAGCTAATAAATTACGTTATAAACAAAAAATGAAAATAAAATGGTAAATTACGTTATCTCTAGCTACTTAAACCCACCTAGACTGAGTATTTGATTTAGTTTTCAACCTTAAAACCTTAGCTGAAAGGGCATGGGCTTTTCGTTGTGTCAACTGGTCCGAAGTAAATTTAAACCCGAACTTACCAAAGTCTAAGGCTGGGTCAAATAAGCATGAGAATTATGTGGATATAAAAGTATTTTAAAACGTGAAACGCAACTCTAGTTGTTTTTTCATGAATTCTTAACCATAGTAGACATGAATTTCATGATGTCTCTGTAGTTAGCATATGAGTTACTCTATAAAGTTCAAATTTTGAATATTTCCTGCAATTCTCAAACTTATTTAACCGAAACGCCTTCATTCGCAGCTGCTCTCACACCGCTTCCGTAATTTGCTTTAGTGCACACAAACAATGGCTTAATATCTCCATTGTTTCTGTTTTCGAAAACAAATCCAAAAGCATCAAGATACTTATAATAATCAAAGAGGATTGTCATTGTAAAGTCAATATTACCATGGAGACAATATTCCCTTGGGAATTTAAAATGCTCAAAAAATAATCAACACTACTAATTTTGTAGATGCATCAATGAATTTAAGTAAGAGACAATGAAATAGTATATTCCGTTGGGAATTGGCAAAAAATATCAAGGGGAAATTATCCTCGTTGCAACACTACTAATTTTGTACATGCATCAATAAATTTAAGTAAGAAACAATGAAAAAGTATATTCCGTTGGGAATTGGAAAAAATATCAAGAGGAAATTATCCTCGTTGTTTTAAAGTTTTACTGTATAAATTCATGATAATTTTTTAAACCAATTTGCTGCTTTTTGTTTTTTTTCTCAATGAGAAACAACTGTTCTTCAAAGAATAAAATTTACTTAAATCCCCTTTGGTTTTTAAACAAGACGCCTGCTAAGGCGTTCACTCCGCCTGCCAAACGAAAATGGGCACAAGGCCAGGCAGGGCTGTAACTAGAGAGTTCATTGGGGGTGGGGTACATTCACTTATTTCTGTTCTGTCCAACTAATTCCTTTTTAAATCAATTATTATTACGGTACCTTCCAAGGCATTTTAAGACATTGCTAGCACATCTTATGCAATCACTAAGATAACCAAAAATCAATGTCTGAGTGACCTGCCAGGCACTCTGTCCAGAGTCCTAGTAGGATTGCATTTTTTAGAATTTAATTTAGATTAAAGACTTTAATAGTACATATGTTAAACAAGATTCTTTTGCCATAATGCCACCAACAAATAGCTGTTTTATTTTGCAAGTAAAGAAAATTTTACTAAAAGTGTATACAATACATCAGTCTATTAAATCCATCAATTTATTAAATCTATTCTGTAGCACACTGCCTGAAGTCTCCACGATATAATTTGTTGGGAAAATGTTGGCTAGCCTTTTGATATATTGACCAGCTTTGAATTAGATATTTGATGTGTTGATAAGGTGTCAGGTAAATATTTGGCATGTTTATAAAATGTTGGTAAGGATTTTGACTAGTTGACAAGTTTTTGAGCAGACTTTTGACATGTTGATAAGATCTGAGTTAGTCTTTTGATATGTGGACAAGCTTTGAAATGGACTTTTGACATGTTGATATGCTCCTAGTTAGATTTTTGGCATGTTGACAAGATGTCGGTTAGGTTTTTGGCTTGTTGACAAGATGTCAGTTAGGCTTTTGGCTTGTTGAAAAGATGTTGGTTAGGCTTTTGGCTTGTTGACAAGATGCCGGTAAGGCTTTTGGCTTGTTGACAAGATGTCGGTAAGGCTTTTCACTTGTTGAAAAGATATCAGTTAGGCTTTTGGCTTGTTGACAAGATGTCGGTTAGACTTTGACCTGTACATGCCCACAAGTTGTCAGTTAGACTTTCGACATGCTGACAAAGTATTTACTTCCAGAAAGCTTCAGGTGTCAGTTAAAACATTGGTATATAGGCAGGGTGTCTGATAAAGTTTTGGCAAATTAAGAAAGTGCCAGTTGAAATTTTACTAAATTTAAGTTAAATTTTGTTCTTTTTTTTATTTTGCATTTTTGAGTTTTTTTCTTGCTATTTTAATAATTATAGCAACAATCTTTACAGTAATCGACTTAAAAGTATTTCTGTGGTCTGTATTTTCTGTGATATCCAATTTGAAATCCTTTCTCTGAGTCAACTATTCAACGTGACGTTCTAACAAAACAAGTATTAAAATCGCTCATAAAAACAACAAAAATTAAAAATTAGACTAAGCTATTAAGTCTGAAGTCTCCACGATATAATTTGTTGGGAACTTTAGATTAACATATGTATTTCTGGAATTGGAATGTAAAATGTCTCTTACCTTTTATTTGCCGTTTTAAAACATTTCTGGAGCAATTTTTTGATAAAGAACCTTCCTGTCCCTTTTTGTTGACTATTACATGTTAAAAATTGTGTTTTGTATGTAGATATTTCAGTAGAATTTGCGTTTGATTCTTGTGTAGAAATTTCTAAATTTCCTTAAAAGTAGGAATACAACAGAAAATGACGGAAGCACGCTCTCCTCGGTAAAGTTTCGCGGTGGAATTTGTCGTTTTAAAACATTTTGCATGAGAATTTTTGCACGTAAAACCTTCTTGCGGTTTAGATGTTCTAGCATACATGTTAAAATGCGTGTTTTGTTGACATATTCCGCTGGAAATTGAGTTTAAACGACGTGTTTAGGTCGGCTCACGCGGCTTGTGCCCAGCGGTATCACCCATTAGCGGCGGCACCGACTTCTGACACCGAAAAAAAAAAAACAGAAACCGGGCGAGTTTAAAACTCCGCCTCGCCTACGGCAGGCGGAGTAAAAAGGCAATTTAATTTTGTGAATTTCGATTACAAAACATGCCTTGGACTGTCGACCAATTGATTTCGTCAGGCGATTACAGACTTGTGAGAGGAGGGGGGTAGCCTAATTACTAAAATGTAGTGAAAAAAGGACTTTCCATCTAATGGTGGGAGCAGGTTGGCGGGAACACTGGAGAATAAAGGTCCTGTCACAATGCAATTTTTCTTGCAACTTGAAATGCAATTCTACTATTGGGAGATGTAAAATTGGCAAATGCAAGTTTCCATCACAGTTTGCTGGGGTTTTTTAACGTACCAAACATTTGTCACAAATTTACTTAAGAGTAAGATTTTCCCTGTAGCAAAAAAGATGGCAAATGTCGATTTTACCAGAGTGCATGGTAGTCTGAAATTGTTTAAAAAGGCAAATTAACGTCTTTTAAAGAACAGACAGAAGACAATAGGTTATTTTCACACTTGTGTTAAAATTTCAATCCAGTAGCTTTGTTTCTTGTCATCTTTTCCCACGTATTCTTTCTTGATACCTGCAATGCATTCTGGTAAAATCGACATGTCGCCATCTTTTTTGCTACCAGGCAAAAAACAATGATTCAGTAATGATTCTTAACCAGTGAACTCTAATACAACTGGAACTATAACTCCTATGTTTTCGTCCTATGATTGGATGAAGCCAAATTTGAAGCAAAAGGCGGGAACCGCGCGGGGAAAATGGCTGGTTCGAAAGGACTGGGGAAAGTTACGAGGAGTGAAAAGTTTGTTTTTGAGCGAAAATATACATGAAAAATGAGAATTTTCATCGCAAGACTTCAATTTTAAAGATGCGATCCTGGTTTTCTGGATAGTCCTGACTGTTCTACACTTAGTTACGGAAAAAATTGAGGGCTATCAGTTTTTTACTCTGGAAAATGACGAAAGTTTCAACGTGCCGAAGCAAACTACGAAGCAAACTACGCTCTTCAACTCAAGAATATATTGCTTTAAAACATTTCAACACTTCCAAAACTTATCTTGTGCTAAAATCCAGGTATCGTTGTTTATTTTGAGCTTTTAGTCTTTCCTGTAGCCCTTCTAAAACGTGAGTAAATCGAGGTTTTCAAAGTGGTGTATTTGTATGGTTGATTTAAAAATACGTATAAAACTTATATTTTTCGTCAGATAGCATTAGTTTTAAAGCTTTAAACTTCGGTTACGGATAGTTCTTGGCAGCCTCTTCCATCTAACTGTTAAAACTCGAAAGGTATCAGTTGTTTAAAAAAGATATTTCGTGACAAAGTTTTCGCCGAAACTGTTTTTCATTTTTAGCAGCCAAAAAATATTTTAAAATCTTACTCGACGTCCTAGAAAGTTGAGGTACATGAAATTTCAATCTATCTAGAAAATATTTAGCACCCAACTGGCTCTAAAACACGAAGTTAAAGGGTCAAAAAGAGCTTTTGAAAATAGGTCATATTTTGGTGGCTTGGCCTTCATGGCGGCCTTCAATTTGGCTTCAAAGATGGCGGCCAAGTTATCGTTCCAGTCTTTTTTGAGTTCACTGTTCTTAACTTCGTACTTTACATTTTTGTCGCCGCGAGTTTCAAGGAAAAAAAAGAGTCGGCGAGGAGAGCCTGTCTTGCTACGGTGAATGCAAGGAAAAGCGCACCGTGTGACAGGGCCTTAAGGGTAAGAGGTGGATAGAGAAGGAGACGGAGCAGTTACAAGCGCAAGAAAAATTGCACCGTGTGACAGGGCCTTGAGGGTGGGAGGTGGATAGGAGGAGACGGAGCAGGATGTGGGAGTCGTGCAAGGTCGGGAGGTTAAAAAAGAACAAGGAATGTTATGTTTTTAATGCCTTTTAGACTTTTCTTGAGGCAATTAAAATTCAAACTGTCAAATCCAAACACTGTACAGAATGGCCGACTTTACGTGGTCTTTAGTTTTTACACAACCACTTGCATTGTTATCTTTTGCAGTTTGTTTACCATTTCAGTTATCTATCTTCAATAGAATTCTTTGAAATTTGTTTGTAGATCGACAAAATGCTTAACCTCCTCTCAACAACTGGCAGATTATGAAAAATGAAATTGTTAAAGGTATTGGAATATTGCATGTACAATATTGAATATGGGACAATTTGGGACAGTATAATTTTGGACATGACGGTTTCATTCTCACCTAATTTGACGATTATTTTGTGGGTACACATACCGTGGAATCTCATGTGCTCCAGAAGCATTTTAATCTTAGAAAAAGTCAAATAATGATGAACTGTGTTTTAAAAGAAAGTTAGAATCTTATTTGGTTCAAATCAATTGAATTATGGCCCAAGAGTTCATGAAAACACATACAAAAGGCTTTCTTAAAAAACTGAAATATCAAATCTAGCAATTTTATATGTTATGCCTCTAAACAACACAATTCTGTTTCTAAAAATTGGTACCCTACTAGACCTATATGCATGATTATACTAATTTGGACATATTTATTTTTACCCATTAAAATATAAATTTGTGTTTAATCATTCGTGTTTGTCATCATTTGACTTTGTAATGTTGGTTAAACATAAGGAGATTGAGGTGACTTTGCCAGAAACAAAAACATCCATTATTATACTAAAATTTCAATATATGTAGCAATTAAAACTAACCACAGGAAATATATTTCTACTTTTTAATTGAAATGTTTCTGTTATATGCACTATATCATATTTTTGATAAAAAATGACAACACCTATGTTATTTCCTGGTTTACTATCTCAATCATCTTTTGTTTAAGCTGGCTTTGAGTGTTCATTTGAAAGTTTGGAAAGTTCATTTGAAAATCACAATAGTTCTCAATGTTATATTGGACCCTTTAAAGTTAAAAAAATACTTTGTAATATTTTATACTACTGGTAATTTATCTTAGATACAGACTTTGTGATTTTGTACTAGAATGTTGACTTTCAAACTTTAAGATGAACTACTTATTAAGGACAAAATAAGCTAGCATATTGTCTTTTGTTTACAAAGTGGAACTTGTTTGGAATTGAGATGAACTGATGCAGTTGTTCTTTAACTTTATCAATTAATTACATATCTTAAATGAAAAAGAAAACCACAACTTGCCAAATAAATTCTGTGGGCTCTTTTTATTAGCAAAGAAAAGATGTGGCGGATGTAAGAATTTAAGAGTAAAAAAGTTTCCTTGGACTAAAAAAATTGACAGTATGCCAGATTTTCTAGATAAACAAGCAGTACAGATGTTGGCCAATAATAAGTATAAGTAACTACAATTTTTAATTTTAAAAGTTTTCTATTGATGCCTGGATACAGTAAATACTTTACCAGAGTTCTTCGTATTACATCGACTTGAAAAAGTTTTAAGTCACATGAAGCTTTTAGTTGGTACTATGCAATTTCAAATTTTACAGACTTCTTAATTAACATGCCAAATTTACCTTGTTGAACATAAGGTCTTTCCTGAGAAAAAGTAAAACTGTCTGGCATTATATGGAGTAGAATAATTTAAATTAGTTTGAGACTTTGATTTGATAACAATTTTGATTTGTACTATTTACAATACAAGTGACCGGGTTGTATCGGATATACAAACCCAAGCTGAAGGCGAGATATCTGACATACACAGATGCGAATGTTGTAAATGGCTTGTGAAACTCGTCAATTTTATACATCAGATCTATAGCAAAGTGATTTTGAAAATACCGATTCTGTAAGATGAGAAAATGATTTCTTTTGTGTTTCCTGTATGATTTATTACTTTATAAGTTTCTTAATTAAAATTACAACATATTGCCTACTGGAACTTTTTATATTGTTTGGTTGTGGTGAATTTGTATTTTGGCAATTGAAATATTTCTGAATTTGTATGTGCATTTCCTTTGCTTCAGTTCAAGTTTACATTTCAAATATTCCACTTTGTAATACTTGCGTGGTAATAATAATATAAGAAAACAGGTTTACATGGCTCTTGAATATAGTCTTTTCAACAAGTAAGTAAAGATGAATTTATACTTCAAAGAGATATGTTCCTAACCTGACAATGGTACCTTCCAAAAAGACTAAATTTAAATTGATTCTTCGAATAAATTTTTTACTTTTCAATCCAAGATCAATCTAAGTTATGTATTTCTACTTTTATTTTGGTCTCTTTAACACTGAAACTATCAATTGTATATAAAGCAACTTCACTATCGAGTGACTTCATTAGTTGCTGGGCAAAGCCAAAGCATTGATTTTTCGGCTGTTTTCAATGAAAAATAGAATTTTGCCCAAAGTTATCTCAAATAAATTATCACAATTTGAACAAAAAGCTTCTGTTCTTGTGCCCACCAGAAAAATGAGATGTCTGAGACTTTCTTTGTATTTTTTTGCGAAAAATAGATCGCATGCACTGTTATGCAAAGAAAAGTGTAAGAGATTGGTTTCTGAAAAATGTCGTGCTACACACAATATTCTAAAAATGCTTGGTTTTTATTCTATGTATTTTTGAATTTTTTGTTAAAAAAAATAAAGGTAGCAATGTTTAGTGCATTTCACATTGTCAGGTTAGAAACGCAATAAGAAAAATGTGGCTCCGAACATTACAGCTTGGTCAATTTGGAATTTATAAAAAAATCGTTTCTTCGTTGTTTTTCGACGTTTTGAAGGGTTGTTTCGAGTACAAAAAAGTATTTTTAGGAAGAATTATGTGCCCACGTTACATGTCTCAAAGCCATCAAAATTCGTTGGTAATTCGTGCATGTATTTTTTCTGACTTATAAAAGCACAATTGATTAAAAATGATATTTTTCTTTTGACAAAAATACCTTTCTTCTGTGAGGCTGGCTGTATTTGAAAAAGCGTTGGTCAACGCTCCGCCAAAACTCGTGGGTTTTCTCCGGGTACTCCGGTTCTTCCCACTGGGAGAGTTGACAGGGTAGTTACATATGGTTATAAAAATGTGACTAACTTTTGAAAACCTTTCTACTTAGACTTGTTAAGCCTTCTCGTCATCTCTATCGGTTGCATGTTTTGAGCCACATGTTTTTCTTTGTAATTGTGAAACAACTCGTTATATGCTGGGTAAACCTTTGCAAAACTCTCAAAATTTATCACTTCAAGTTGTTTCATTGTTATAATATATTTTGAAGTATAAACATTTACTTACGTTGAAAAGACCCAAGTTTTTTAGGACTTTGTTCATTCACTTGTGTTATTGTTCTCTCTGCCATGTTCTGTTTTCTTCTGTTGTTATTTTAATAAGTACAATGTGTGGTAGTTAATCTCTTTTTATTGTTATTCAAATTGTATGTAATCTTTACAAATTTTTTCAATAAATTGTTTACAAAATTTGCTTGTGACCCCTTTTTAATTAAAAATTCAATTCCCATGGGAATTGAGAAATTGAATAAAAAAAATCCCCCTACCCCGGCCAGCTCCCCAAGTGCCACTTCCACCTAAGTAGAAGTACTTATACATGTAGTACAAGTACTTCTACTTATTCACGGTGGAAGTAGCACTCGGAGAACTGGCCGGGGTAGCCGGCAAAGAGAAGACCAACTTTGCAAGTGCTAATACAATTGCTAAGTTGATCTTCCCTAGAGAGCAGCCGCGCGTACCTAACAAATTAAAACAACAAACGTTAGTGACTTAAGTACTTAGCATGCAAATTTGATTCCCAAAGCCAAAATGTCAAGTGCCCCCCGCTGATTCTACCAACTGCCTACCTGCCTCAGTTCTAAGCTGTCTTCCTCAGTTCTAAGCTCCTGCATTCCATTCGTTACCTTCACTTTCCTCACCATCGCACAGTCACTCACAGCTGATAAACCCGCATGCACCACCACCACCCCGACTGCCACCCAATTTCGAAAATTAAAAGAGTTAAAATTTCGGTAAAGTATGCATTTTAAATGCAATTTATTTGGATATTTTAGATCAAACGTAAACAGAAAAAGCTCGTACATAAAAACAGGTGAGAATTCTATTTAAAATTTGCTTGCAAAATATAAAACTTAATTCGCATTTTTCTTAGTTAATAGTATAGATCAATTTAGTTGATGTTGAAACCTACTCTTAACTGTTTTGTTAGAAGTGACGACAGATTTTGGTTTTTAAGCATACTTTCAAAAATTTTAATTCCTTTAATAAACCTAACCCCATGCAACTTACACACGGCGCACACCCTCGCAGTCCATACATTTAGCTAATAAATTACGTTATAAACAAAAAAGCAAAATAAAAAGATAAATTACGTTATCTCTAGCTACTTAAACCCACTTAGACTGAGTTTTTGATTGAATTTTCAAACGTAAAACCTTAGCTGAATGGGCATGGGCTTTTCGTTGTGTTAACTGTTCCGGAGTAAATATAAACCTGGGGCCGGTTGTATCAAAGGCGTTTAGCTTAAACGGTGGATAAGTGAAATTTAAAAATCAGTTTTACACCTAGTACGGAACCGAAATTATGAGTTGAAATAGAATAAATATTTAGTTTTATATATAATTGTTCTTCTCAGGTCAAATAACTTCAGCTGGTTTGTTTATACAACATGGAAACGTGTTTCATATTTTTGACTTATCCACCGTTTAAGCTAAACGCCTTTGATACAACCGGCCCCTGATACTTACCAAAGTCCGAGGCTGGGTCAAATAAGCATGAGAATTAGGCAAAAATAAAAAGCAATTGAAACTCAACAGATTCACTAAAGTTGTTTTTTTTTTGGCAACTTATATCCTTAAGTGTAGATGACATGCAATTTTTAATGCCGTAATTCTCACACTTATTTAACCGAAACGCCTTCATTTGCATGGTACCTCGCAGCTGCTCTCAAACCACCTTCGTAATTTGCTTTAGTGTACACAAACAATGACTTCATTGTTCCTGCTTACCAAAACAAATCTGAAAGCACCAAGATACTTATCATATTAATAATCAAAGAGGATTCGCATTATGCAGTAATTACCATAAACAGACGCATCACCATTGAAACAAAGCATGCCGTATTCCCATGGGAATTTAAAATGCACAAAAAAATATAATGATCCTACTGATTTGCATGGATGTATGAACCAAATTAGCTAAGAAACAAAGAAATGATATATTCCCTTGGGAATTTAATGTAGCAAAAAGATGGCGGGTGTTGATTTTACCAGAATGCCTTGCGGTCTGAAATCGTTTAAAAACTTAAGGTAAATTAACCTCGTTTGAGGAACAGACAGATAGGTTATTTTGTCACTTGTGTTAAAATTCCGTCCATTAGCTTATCTTAAATATCATTTCACTGGTATTCTTGATTGATACCCGCATTAAATTCTGGTAAAATCGACATGCCACCATCTGTTTTGCTACGGTGAATTGGAATACAAGTCACATTTTCTCGCTTTTTAACCAGAGAACACATTCTTTAAAGGTAGAACGACGGAATTGATCGTTTGCAATCGACGCCATCTTTGTTGACGTTTGAAACACATGGCAACCACAAAGTATCTATTCATTATATCTGATCCTATCGAGCCATACATCTTTAAAGTATCATTCATAATACGCTAAAACTAACGATGAAATAGTAAATTGACACAAGTACTTCGCTGTAAACAGCTGAAGTAATCTGCAGAGTCAACCAAGATGGCGCCCAATCACACGAAATGACGTCATGTGCAAACCAAGAATAGTGACAAAATGCATCAACTATAATTTAGTGGCATTATTACGAAACTTATTTTTGTAAAACGTTCAATCCTACATGTTATTTTGTTTTGTTTTTAGAAATATCCAAATCCAAATGTTAGAGACGAAATTTCCAGGCGTTAAGGTATTGTTTCTTTAAAAAATATTGTCGACATTTACCATATTTTTACCTGTTTTTTGACTCGAAAATTGACTGCCAAACTCCTAGATATTCTATTTAATTATTTTGTTGAATGTATTTGATATCAATGTTATTTCAATCCAATTTTTTTCACTTAATTTGCTGTCTTTTCTTTTTCATTAACGAGAAATATCTATTAAATCCTCTTTGATCCCTCAATAATAAGTATCTTGTTTTCTACTAACTTGCACATTACCACTACTTTCTATTACAATGTCGTGTCTTCTTATTCTTGTGGATTGTTGTTTTGTGGGTCTTGCCGTCCAGGATCGTTCATTCTTTTCTCTTCTTGTGCGTTTTTTTTCACATCCCATCACCCTTTGCAATAGTAGAAAGAATTAAGTCATGAGATGATAGTTACGAATAATTTATAAACTATAACATGATAAGTTTCTTGTACGTTTGCATGGTGAATACAATATACTTATTAAGCTTTGTGGAAACACCACGTAAATTTATTATTGCAATAATAAATTTACGTGGTGTTTCCACAAAGCTTAATAAGTAAACTATAACATATTAAGCACTTATTGGATGAGGTTTTTGTGATATGCGAAATGATCAATGTCGAGGTAAGAGTTATCAGCCGAGCCGAAGGCGAGTCAGATAACTCTTACCAAGACATTGATAATTTTGCATATCACAAAAACCGAATCCGATAATTGCTTTATTATACATTGTAAGTCTTTTTCCTCGAGCAATTGACGAATTTCGCCTTCGGAAGAGCTTAAAAAGCAAGATGCCATAACATGAAACAGAAAATATCGAAAAAATGTTGTTGCCATGCCAACCATTGATGCCAACGAATACCGCATACTGTAATAATCTGCACCGTAGGCTCAACATGCAGATAACTCAGTTATCTGCTAGCAGATAACTGAGCCATAGAATAAGAATACATAGAAGGGCCACTCGCGTCGGAGCCTTTGGAGTTTTTGAAGCCGCGCATGTCGCATTACGCACGTTATTAGCATTTTCTCAGCCAGTCAATTGCATTTTCTGGCCAATAGGAATGCTGAACTGGCTGGTGGCAGCCAGTAAACTGCATAAACATAGTGTGACATGTTGCACTGCTGAGTGGCCCTTCTATGTATTCTTATTGTATGACTGAGTTATCTGCAGATTGTGTGATAGTCGCATTTATCTGCATACAACTGACCAATCACAACGCATAAAACAACTGCAATGTATAGTAATTAACACTTATTGACTGAGACCGAGGGAAACAGTATGTTTTGTGGACCAGAGACTGTCGATGTCGAGGGTCCACAAAACATACTGCTTTCCCGAGGTCTCAGTCAATAAGTATTTTATTATATACTGAGTGCCAAAAGAGAAGAAAAGTACCACAAATCAATCAAACATGTGTAAAAAGGATTACCTTTTACCTGACATGGCTACGTGAGGCTTTGTGGATTTGTTGTCTACCGGTGAATAAAAGTAATGTCCACCGCTTAGCTACGTTGCCAGGGAGACAATAGAATTTCTCCACTATCACGTGATACGTTCTTAACCAATAAGAAACAGGAATAAATGAACTTTGACACTCAGTATATTATAAAATAGTATTAATTAGGCCGGCCAAATTATTGTGTAAGCTGTTAATATGAAATTTTTTTATTAAAATCTCGAGAATCATTAATAAATCGTGAGCAAAACACAAAAGAAAATCATAGCCGTGAAGGAGTCTTTATTTCTCACACGCACACAACTTGCAGCTACCCTAATTTATGAATTTAGATTAAAATATCTCGAGAATTAAACAACACGTAAGGAATGTGTAAATTCTTAAAGCTCTTTCGAACAATAAAAATTAATATCTCGCACTAATCTCTCTCAAAAGCTCTCTCAAATTTATTGCCGATATCTCTTTGAGAATTACTGTGCACGTGAAATGTAACTTATATCAAAACTAGCTTACTTCAAGCTGTTTGGGAATCAAGATTTTACGTGTCAACGAGATCAAATATGAATCTAAGATGGCAGACAGCGCATTAAATTTCTATCTTTACGACCAACTCCCCAACGAAAGGCTTTAATTCGCTCGAAAGTCGAATTTTGTTTTTTTTTTATTGTTTCAGGTAGTGAAAGATCCTGTGTGCTTTTTACAGTACTACCGACACTAGCAACGTTAGTGCGAGATGTTAATTTTTATTGAAACAAAAGCTGAACTGCTAAAAAAATGGAAACGACAAGATAAAATAAAAAAACTTACTTTCACTCTATCTTTGGATCTTCTTGGCTTCGGTTGTTCTCGTTTCATCATGCTGTTTATGGTTTCATCTGGTTGGCGCACTCTCTTCATGGAGCATCAAGGCGGTCCAGTAGGTAACTAGCTCACTCGTGTCCAGTCAACCAACATAAAATAAGGAGAAAATTAATGTTACAAAATATTTTAGAATATAGGACACTAAGCTTTAATTGAATTGACTTTAACAAACCGTACATTGTGATAGTATTTGCATCTTAACATCTGATGGAGACGGCTTGTGATTTACTTCTTATGTCGATATGAATTCTTTCCCATCTTGTTGCATCATTAGTTGATGGTTGTTGTATTCACTTTATACTTGGCATTCTTTGAAAAAAAAATTACGATGTTCAGAAAACTGTTTACAAGATAAGCAAAGAAAACTACGTTCACAAGCATTAGAGAGGACTAAGTAATTATAATAGGCGTGACAGGTCACAGAGGTTAGTCGACGAAGAAACTCATGGACAAATTCCCGGCATGATGATACCCCGATAGCAAGAAATACAGCAAGTGTAGAACGTGTACGTGTGAGCTTAAACTGTATGTATGCAACTCCAAGAAAAGCGCAACACAAAATGGCGGAATTTAAAGACATTTCTGGTGTCATTTCCAGTTCCCTAACTTTCGCGGACAAATATATTTATATATTTTTCTCAAATTTTTTTGAAGTAAATCTAGATGGATTTTGTGAATAAACAAATTAAAAAAAGTATTGCCCACGTTAGGAAACTAGAACGGGCGCCCAAGAATGCCCACAATTTCTCCAATCTGGATTATATTTATTGATTGCGCAAATGACTGATAAAAAATAAGAGAGTAATAAAATACCAAATGGTTTCCTCTTCAAGATAGTGTCATACATGCGCGCGGCATTTCGGGATATTTGGGAAAACTCGTGTTGAAGTTGAACCTAAGGCAACATGCCAAGTACATGGATGACGCTATCCTGCTCAGGAAACTATTTAGTAATTGTCTTACAAAATGATGACAGTGAAACACAAGTCAACGCCACGGCATTTAAATTTCTCGTGTAGGATTGTTTGATCCTGCACAGTAATAGCCAAGTGGCGCAATCGTCAGAGCAAACGCCTATCACATGTGAGGTCGTGGGTTCAATCCTTACTTCAGACTCGTGACACCCATGTGAGGAGTTAGTCAGTCGTGGGTTTATTCCGGGTACTCCGGTTTGCGAATGTTGACTGGATGGTTAAAATTGTAAAATATCAGTAATCACCGGAACACGGGTACTTAACTAAACTGCTGACGATGAGGCGGAACTCATAATGAATTAATGAAAATGTGTTTCACTGTAGTTATCATATAATGTAATTGCCAAGCTGAATGAATAATTCTCCAGTAACTACGTCATATGAATAACTTACAATTATGAGAGTAGTGGGGGGGGGGGCAGCATAAAGATTGAAGTAGTGTCAAGGAAGGGGTACTACCCTGACGGGTACTAGGCGAAGAAGTAGAGTAAACAGGAGGAAGAAGATTAAATTGGAGTAAATAAGGGGGATTGGGGTAAAGAAGGGGAGAAGCAGGATAAAGAAACCATTGGAAGGGGGTGCTATCCTGGAAGGAGTACCCGGGAAAGAAGAGGGTGAACAGGAGGAAAAGTAGATTGGAGAAAAGAAAGGGGAAATTAAACGGATCAGGAAATTCAGACTTGCAATTCAAATGAAAGGCAGCTCATTGGTCATGTAAACACTCGTTGAATCATGGTTCTCGCTTGCCTTTAGCTTGGAATCATCTTTGAATTTGAACTGAAAGTCTGAATTTGCATGTTTCTTGTATAGAGTGCAGTGTATCAGAACAGAAGAGGTTTTGAAGAAAAAGAAAGAAAGAATAAAAGTAAGTTAAAATTTGTAAAGAATAATGAAGAAACTATTGGTACAGCACTTGATACATGATGATAATCATCATTATAAACTCTCTATTAATCCGGGGGGGGGGGGTATAATAGAGAATTTGCAATGATAGTAAGTATATTGTAATATTTGGGTTTTTACCACTAAATCCTCTTGAAAGTTCTTTTTGGCTGTGGCTTCTCTCATCACAGTTGTCTGTGCTTGTCTTGCAAAATCTCTGGAATATCTATAACGTGAAGGTCAATATTTAAGATTAGAAAAATAGAAACCGTAAAATAGAAAGAAATTTAAATCGTGGCGAATACTTTTTACGGTCTTGCTGGCATGACAAAAAGAGAGTATAGATTTATAAGATCATGTTGATTTATCCTTTATCTGAACTATATTTAACTTAGATTTTAAAATAGATTTCACCCTGGTAAGCAGACCGAATGGGTTTTCAAACAAGATAACATTTAATGACTAAAACGTGCACAGAATAGTTAGAGAATGCTTACATGTCGAATAAAAATCCAATACTTTTAATGTCCAACTACACAATAGCGATTTTCGTTGCATTTCTAGACTGGAGAAGAAGACGACGCCATTTTGATTTTGATTTCTCCCGACAACGGCAGATTTGTCTTCGCAATTTTTTTCCATTTCTTCGTCGTTTTAGCTCCAATTTGCTCGTTGTGTTTCTTTCGTACCTTCCTCGCCATTTCCGTACAACCAATGGACATTTATACTCAAGATTAAGACTGTATTGAGACTTTCAAAATGTTCGTCAGGAGACATAAAAATCGAAGCTTCTTCTTCGGGTTGCAGAAGCAAATGACGTCAGACGACCTTTGTCCGCCAGCAAATACCCGTATGTATAACATTCAATGATCTTTTTAGGAAGCTGAAAATCAGTTTTTATTGCGCGAACGAAGTGTTTTTGCCATTATTTCTTACTCAGGTCTTTGTTCTACTACTTTACTTCCAGTTTAGTTAGGTAACTTGCCAAAAGAAACGCCTGTAAGGGACAATTTTGCATTTTTTTTTTATTTCGATGCTGATGAAGAAGAGAAGACTCGTTAGAGCTTTCATTGGCAAATATCTTTCCCTCCGTGGCCGAGAGGTAAAGACAACTGTCTTGACTTCGATTTTGGGTGGATCGAGGACCGGTCCAGTTCAACTTAGTTTGGTAAGAATTTAATTCTGATCGATGCTCGATCCACCCAAAACTGAAGTCAAAGCTGGGCGTGGAGTGCAGGAAAACACTAGGCAGTACCGCGAGGCCAAGGAGGCAAACGTTATTTTCCTAGTGTTGTTAACTAATATTTAAGCAAATTTCATTAACTTGACTGTTGGGGACAGACCTGTAGGGTTGGTGCATTGAAGACTTCTCGTCGTTATTTCCCTTCGTTCAAGAAGACAAGTTGTCTTCATCGAGAAATAACGACGAAAAGACTTCAAGACACCACTAAACCACTACACTTTAAAGCTACAGTGTAGTGGTTTAGCTAGCTAAACCACTACACTGTGCCAATAATATATGGCTGACTTCTTCCTAACGCTTACGGTACGACCATGGATGCGCAAAGATGCGCAAACACATTAAAGCCTTGAAAGCAAGTGTTTTCTTTTAGGAAAGAATCAAGGACGACAACGCTTACTAAATCAAAGCCGTCTAGTCATGTTTTAAGTACTTCAGCTATGTTTAACGATCTTTTACCAGATCTTTGCAAGAGGAAAAGTAAAATTTTGCATCATTATTATTAACTTTCCGTCAGTCGTTTCTTTCTTGATCGAGCATTATATGCCATTGTGTTCAGTGTCCTTGATATAGGAGCCATATACTTATGGCCTTGGGTTTAATTCCCAAACACTGAATGGCAGTGTTTTGCTCTTCCAATGAGATAACAAGATGGCACTGTAGAACGCGTGGTTTTATATAAGCTACGAGCGTCAAGATATCCTTGATAGGTAACTATTGATCCTACAATGGCACTTATGTTCACTGCCAATAGGAACGTTTTCAACTCACAGCTTGTACATAATGGCTTTTATAGGCTGTGTCACAAGGAAACTGCAGTTCGGTCGTAAAATCAACTTGTTTTCAAGGTTGCCGGGTTTTAAACATTACTGACACTGTTAATGTTGTAGCTCGGAATTGTAAAACAACGGCGGCAATGCAGTTTTCTTGTGCCATAACCATATAAGCTACGACCGCCAAGCTTTATCCTTGATAGGAAAGAATTGATCCCACCAACGACATTTGTGTTCTCTACCGATAGGAACGTTTGAGACTTACAGCTTGTGCATAACGCATTTTATCGGTGAGTCGTAAAACCAACCTGTTACTGCTCAGCAAACTACCATTTCCCTCGATCAACGATAGTCGATGAAGCTTGGCGCTCGAGTTGTTCAGCTAAGTTAAACGATCTTTTATGACGAGGTCTTTTCAAGAAGGCATGAAGCATAGATGCGCAAACACTGTACAGCCTGTAAAGAATATGTCTTCTTTCGGGAAAGAGTCAAAGACGATAACGCTTATTAAATCAAAACTGTGTAGGCATGTTTTAAGTTGCTCAGCTATGTTTAACGATCTTTTATGACCAGGCCTTTGCAAGAAGGAAAGTCGAAGTTTGCATATACTATTGACTTTCCGTCGGTCGTTTCTTTCTTGATCGAGCTTTATATGTCATTGTGTTCAGTGTCCTTGATATAGGAGTCATGTATTTATGGCCTTGGGTTTGATTCCCAAACACTGCATGGCAGTCTTCAGCTCTTTCAAGTAATAAGAAAACTTTGGAACAAGATGGCAATGCGTTATTTACTATATGCCTGGTCATGCTGTAACTAATCATGTAGTATATTCTACAAACCTTAACTCAGAACGTTGGCTGTCAGTTTCTATTCGTGGTTGCTTTGAAACATTGCAGATACTGCTAACCTGGCTATAACCTGTAAAATGCTTGGTTTTACACAACCTACGAGCGCCAAGCTTCATCGACTATCGTTGATCGAGGGAACTGGTAGTTTGCTGAGCAGTAACAGGTTGGTTTTACGACTCACCGATAAAATGCGTTATGTACAAGCTGTAAGTCTCAAACGTTCCTATCGGTAGAGAATACAAATGTCGTTGGTGGGATCAATTGTTTCCTATCAAGGATAAAGCTTGGCGGTCGTAGCTTATATAAATGATAAAACCACCCATTTTACAGGTTATGGCACAAGAAAACTGCATTGCCGCCGTTGTTTTACAATTCCGAGCTACAACATTAACAGTGTCAGTAATGTTTAAAACCCGGCAACCTTGAAAACAAGTTGATTTTACGACCGAACTGCAGTTTCCTTGTGACACAACCTATAAAAGCCATTATGTACAAGCTGTGAGTTGAAAACGTTCCTATTGGCAGTGAACATAAGTGCCATTGTAGGATCAATAGTTACCTATCAAGGATATCTTGACGCTCGTAGCTTATATAAAACCACGCGTTCTACAGTGCCATCTTGTTATCTCATTGGAAGAGCAAAACACTGCCATTCAGTGTTTGGGAATTAAACCCAAGGCCATAAGTATATGGCTCCTATATCAAGGACACTGAACACAATGGCATATAATGCTCGATCAAGAAAGAAACGACTGACGGAAAGTTAATAATAATGATGCAAAATTTTACTTTTCCTCTTGCAAAGATCTGGTAAAAGATCGTTAAACATAGCTGAAGTACTTAAAACATGACTAGACGGCTTTGATTTAGTAAGCGTTGTCGTCCTTGATTCTTTCCTAAAAGAAAACACTTGCTTTCAAGGCTTTAATGTGTTTGCGCATCTTTGCGCATCCATGGTCGTACCGTAAGCGTTAGGAAGAAGTCAGCCATATATTATTGGCACAGTGTAGTGGTTTAGCTAGCTAAACCACTACACTGTAGCTTTAAAGTGTAGTGGTTTAGTGGTGTCTTGAAGTCTTTTCGTCGTTATTTCTCGATGAAGACAACTTGTCTTCTTGAACGAAGGGAAATAACGACGAGAAGTCTTCAATGCACCAACCCTACAGGTCTGTCCCCAACAGTCAAGTTAATGAAATTTGCTTAAATATTAGTTAACAACACTAGGAAAATAACGTTTGCCTCCTTGGCCTCGCGGTACTGCCTAGTGTTTTCCTGCACTCCACGCCCAGCTTTGACTTCAGTTTTGGGTGGATCGAGCATCGATCAGAATTAAATTCTTACCAAACTCAGTTGAACTGGACCGGTCCTCGATCCACCCAAAATCGAAGTCAAGACAGTTGTCTTTACCTCTCGGCCACGGAGGGAAAGATATTTGCCAATGAAAGCTCTAACGAGTCTTCTCTTCTTCATCAGCATCGAAATAAAAAAAAAATGCAAAATTGTCCCTTACAGGCGTTTCTTTTGGCAAGTTACCTAACTAAACTGGAAGTAAAGTAGTAGAACAAAGACCTGAGTAAGAAATAATGGCAAAAACACTTCGTTCGCGCAATAAAAACTGATTTTCAGCTTCCTAAAAAGATCATTGAATGTTATACATACGGGTATTTGCTGGCGGACAAAGGTCGTCTGACGTCATTTGCTTCTGCAACCCGAAGAAGAAGCTTCGATTTTTATGTCTCCTGACGAACATTTTGAAAGTCTCAATACAGTCTTAATCTTGAGTATAAATGTCCATTGGTTGTACGGAAATGGCGAGGAAGGTACGAAAGAAACACAACGAGCAAATTGGAGCTAAAACGACGAAGAAATGGAAAAAAATTGCGAAGACAAATCTGCCGTTGTCGGGAGAAATCAAAATCAAAATGGCGTCGTCTTCTTCTCCAGTCTAGAAATGCAACGAAAATCGCTATTGTGTAGTTGGACATTAAAAGTATTGGATTTTTATTCGACATGTAAGCATTCTCTAACTATTCTGTGCACGTTTTAGTCATTAAATGTTATCTTGTTTGAAAACCCATTCGGTCTGCTTACCAGGGTGAAATCTATTTTAAAATCTAAGTTAAATATAGTTCAGATAAAGGATAAATCAACATGATCTTATAAATCTATACTCTCTTTTTGTCATGCCAGCAAGACCGTAAAAAGTATTCGCCACGATTTAAATTTCTTTCTATTTTACGGTTTCTATTTTTCTAATCTTAAATATCGACCTTCACGTTATAGATATTCCAGAGATTTTGCAAGACAAGCACAGACAACTGTGATGAGAGAAGCCACAGCCAAAAAGAACTTTCAAGAGGATTTAGTGGTAAAAACCCAAATATTACAATATACTTACTATCATTGCAAATTCTCTATTATACCCCCCCCCCGGATTAATAGAGAGTTTATAATGATGATTATCATCATGTATCAAGTGCTGTACCAATAGTTTCTTCATTATTCTTTACAAATTTTAACTTACTTTTATTCTTTCTTTCTTTTTCTTCAAAACCTCTTCTGTTCTGATACACTGCACTCTATACAAGAAACATGCAAATTCAGACTTTCAGTTCAAATTCAAAGATGATTCCAAGCTAAAGGCAAGCGAGAACCATGATTCAACGAGTGTTTACATGACCAATGAGCTGCCTTTCATTTGAATTGCAAGTCTGAATTTCCTGATCCGTTTAATTTCCCCTTTCTTTTCTCCAATCTACTTTTCCTCCTGTTCACCCTCTTCTTTCCCGGGTACTCCTTCCAGGATAGCACCCCCTTCCAATGGTTTCTTTATCCTGCTTCTCCCCTTCTTTACCCCAATCCCCCTTATTTACTCCAATTTAATCTTCTTCCTCCTGTTTACTCTACTTCTTCGCCTAGTACCCGTCAGGGTAGTACCCCTTCCTTGACACTACTTCAATCTTTATGCTGCCCCCCCCACTACTCTCATAATTGTAAGTTATTCATATGACGTAGTTACTGGAGAATTATTCATTCAGCTTGGCAATTACATTATATGATAACTACAGTGAAACACATTTTCATTAATTCATTATGAGTTCCGCCTCATCGTCAGCAGTTTAGTTAAGTACCCGTGTTCCGGTGATTACTGATATTTTACAATTTTAACCGTCCAGTCAACATTCGCAAACCGGAGTACCCGGAATAAACCCACGACTGACTAACTCCTCACATGGGTGTCACGAGTCTGAAGTAAGGATTGAACCCACGACCTCACATGTGATAGGCGTTTGCTCTGACGATTGCGCCACTTGGCTATTACTGTGCAGGATCAAACAATCCTACACGAGAAATTTAAATGCCGTGGCGTTGACTTGTGTTTCACTGTCATCATTTTGTAAGACAATTACTAAATAGTTTCCTGAGCAGGATAGCGTCATCCATGTACTTGGCATGTTGCCTTAGGTTCAACTTCAACACGAGTTTTCCCAAATATCCCGAAATGCCGCGCGCATGTATGACACTATCTTGAAGAGGAAACCATTTGGTATTTTATTACTCTCTTATTTTTTATCAGTCATTTGCGCAATCAATAAATATAATCCAGATTGGAGAAATTGTGGGCATTCTTGGGCGCCCGTTCTAGTTTCCTAACGTGGGCAATACTTTTTTTAATTTGTTTATTCACAAAATCCATCTAGATTTACTTCAAAAAAATTTGAGAAAAATATATAAATATATTTGTCCGCGAAAGTTAGGGAACTGGAAATGACACCAGAAATGTCTTTAAATTCCGCCATTTTGTGTTGCGCTTTTCTTGGAGTTGCATACATACAGTTTAAGCTCACACGTACACGTTCTACACTTGCTGTATTTCTTGCTATCGGGGTATCATCATGCCGGGAATTTGTCCATGAGTTTCTTCGTCGACTAACCTCTGTGACCTGTCACGCCTATTATAATTACTTAGTCCTCTCTAATGCTTGTGAACGTAGTTTTCTTTGCTTATCTTGTAAACAGTTTTCTGAACATCGTAATTTTTTTTTCAAAGAATGCCAAGTATAAAGTGAATACAACAACCATCAACTAATGATGCAACAAGATGGGAAAGAATTCATATCGACATAAGAAGTAAATCACAAGCCGTCTCCATCAGATGTTAAGATGCAAATACTATCACAATGTACGGTTTGTTAAAGTCAATTCAATTAAAGCTTAGTGTCCTATATTCTAAAATATTTTGTAACATTAATTTTCTCCTTATTTTATGTTGGTTGACTGGACACGAGTGAGCTAGTTACCTACTGGACCGCCTTGATGCTCCATGAAGAGAGTGCGCCAACCAGATGAAACCATAAACAGCATGATGAAACGAGAACAACCGAAGCCAAGAAGATCCAAAGATAGAGTGAAAGTAAGTTTTTTTATTTTATCTTGTCGTTTCCATTTTTTTAGCAGTTCAGCTTTTGTTTCAATAAAAATTAACATCTCGCACTAACGTTGCTAGTGTCGGTAGTACTGTAAAAAGCACACAGGATCTTTCACTACCTGAAACAATAAAAAAAAAACAAAATTCGACTTTCGAGCGAATTAAAGCCTTTCGTTGGGGAGTTGGTCGTAAAGATAGAAATTTAATGCGCTGTCTGCCATCTTAGATTCATATTTGATCTCGTTGACACGTAAAATCTTGATTCCCAAACAGCTTGAAGTAAGCTAGTTTTGATATAAGTTACATTTCACGTGCACAGTAATTCTCAAAGAGATATCGGCAATAAATTTGAGAGAGCTTTTGAGAGAGATTAGTGCGAGATATTAATTTTTATTGTTCGAAAGAGCTTTAAGAATTTACACATTCCTTACGTGTTGTTTAATTCTCGAGATATTTTAATCTAAATTCATAAATTAGGGTAGCTGCAAGTTGTGTGCGTGTGAGAAATAAAGACTCCTTCACGGCTATGATTTTCTTTTGTGTTTTGCTCACGATTTATTAATGATTCTCGAGATTTTAATAAAAAAATTTCATATTAACAGCTTACACAATAATTTGGCCGGCCTAATTAATACTATTTTATAATATACTGAGTGTCAAAGTTCATTTATTCCTGTTTCTTATTGGTTAAGAACGTATCACGTGATAGTGGAGAAATTCTATTGTCTCCCTGGCAACGTAGCTAAGCGGTGGACATTACTTTTATTCACCGGTAGACAACAAATCCACAAAGCCTCACGTAGCCATGTCAGGTAAAAGGTAATCCTTTTTACACATGTTTGATTGATTTGTGGTACTTTTCTTCTCTTTTGGCACTCAGTATATAATAAAATACTTATTGACTGAGACCTCGGGAAAGCAGTATGTTTTGTGGACCCTCGACATCGACAGTCTCTGGTCCACAAAACATACTGTTTCCCTCGGTCTCAGTCAATAAGTGTTAATTACTATACATTGCAGTTGTTTTATGCGTTGTGATTGGTCAGTTGTATGCAGATAAATGCGACTATCACACAATCTGCAGATAACTCAGTCATACAATAAGAATACATAGAAGGGCCACTCAGCAGTGCAACATGTCACACTATGTTTATGCAGTTTACTGGCTGCCACCAGCCAGTTCAGCATTCCTATTGGCCAGAAAATGCAATTGACTGGCTGAGAAAATGCTAATAACGTGCGTAATGCGACATGCGCGGCTTCAAAAACTCCAAAGGCTCCGACGCGAGTGGCCCTTCTATGTATTCTTATTCTATGGCTCAGTTATCTGCTAGCAGATAACTGAGTTATCTGCATGTTGAGCCTACGGTGCAGATTATTACAGTATGCGGTATTCGTTGGCATCAATGGTTGGCATGGCAACAACATTTTTTCGATATTTTCTGTTTCATGTTATGGCATCTTGCTTTTTAAGCTCTTCCGAAGGCGAAATTCGTCAATTGCTCGAGGAAAAAGACTTACAATGTATAATAAAGCAATTATCGGATTCGGTTTTTGTGATATGCAAAATTATCAATGTCTTGGTAAGAGTTATCTGACTCGCCTTCGGCTCGGCTGATAACTCTTACCTCGACATTGATCATTTCGCATATCACAAAAACCTCATCCAATAAGTGCTTAATATGTTATAGTTTACTTATTAAGCTTTGTGGAAACACCACGTAAATTTATTATTGCAATAATAAATTTACGTGGTGTTTCCACAAAGCTTAATAAGTATATTGTATTCACCATGCAAACGTACAAGAAACTTATCATGTTATAGTTTATAAATTATTCGTAACTATCATCTCATGACTTAATTCTTTCTACTATTGCAAAGGGTGATGGGATGTGAAAAAAAAACGCACAAGAAGAGAAAAGAATGAACGATCCTGGACGGCAAGACCCACAAAACAACAATCCACAAGAATAAGAAGACACGACATTGTAATAGAAAGTAGTGGTAATGTGCAAGTTAGTAGAAAACAAGATACTTATTATTGAGGGATCAAAGAGGATTTAATAGATATTTCTCGTTAATGAAAAAGAAAAGACAGCAAATTAAGTGAAAAAAATTGGATTGAAATAACATTGATATCAAATACATTCAACAAAATAATTAAATAGAATATCTAGGAGTTTGGCAGTCAATTTTCGAGTCAAAAAACAGGTAAAAATATGGTAAATGTCGACAATATTTTTTAAAGAAACAATACCTTAACGCCTGGAAATTTCGTCTCTAACATTTGGATTTGGATATTTCTAAAAACAAAACAAAATAACATGTAGGATTGAACGTTTTACAAAAATAAGTTTCGTAATAATGCCACTAAATTATAGTTGATGCATTTTGTCACTATTCTTGGTTTGCACATGACGTCATTTCGTGTGATTGGGCGCCATCTTGGTTGACTCTGCAGATTACTTCAGCTGTTTACAGCGAAGTACTTGTGTCAATTTACTATTTCATCGTTAGTTTTAGCGTATTATGAATGATACTTTAAAGATGTATGGCTCGATAGGATCAGATATAATGAATAGATACTTTGTGGTTGCCATGTGTTTCAAACGTCAACAAAGATGGCGTCGATTGCAAACGATCAATTCCGTCGTTCTACCTTTAAAGAATGTGTTCTCTGGTTAAAAAGCGAGAAAATGTGACTTGTATTCCAATTCACCGTAGCAAAACAGATGGTGGCATGTCGATTTTACCAGAATTTAATGCGGGTATCAATCAAGAATACCAGTGAAATGATATTTAAGATAAGCTAATGGACGGAATTTTAACACAAGTGACAAAATAACCTATCTGTCTGTTCCTCAAACGAGGTTAATTTACCTTAAGTTTTTAAACGATTTCAGACCGCAAGGCATTCTGGTAAAATCAACACCCGCCATCTTTTTGCTACATTAAATTCCCAAGGGAATATATCATTTCTTTGTTTCTTAGCTAATTTGGTTCATACATCCATGCAAATCAGTAGGATCATTATATTTTTTTGTGCATTTTAAATTCCCATGGGAATACGGCATGCTTTGTTTCAATGGTGATGCGTCTGTTTATGGTAATTACTGCATAATGCGAATCCTCTTTGATTATTAATATGATAAGTATCTTGGTGCTTTCAGATTTGTTTTGGTAAGCAGGAACAATGAAGTCATTGTTTGTGTACACTAAAGCAAATTACGAAGGTGGTTTGAGAGCAGCTGCGAGGTACCATGCAAATGAAGGCGTTTCGGTTAAATAAGTGTGAGAATTACGGCATTAAAAATTGCATGTCATCTACACTTAAGGATATAAGTTGCCAAAAAAAAAACAACTTTAGTGAATCTGTTGAGTTTCAATTGCTTTTTATTTTTGCCTAATTCTCATGCTTATTTGACCCAGCCTCGGACTTTGGTAAGTATCAGGGGCCGGTTGTATCAAAGGCGTTTAGCTTAAACGGTGGATAAGTCAAAAATATGAAACAAGTTTCCATGTTGTATAAACAAACCAGCTGAAGTTATTTGACCTGAGAAGAACAATTATATATAAAACTAAATATTTATTCTATTTCAACTCATAATTTCGGTTCCGTACTAGGTGTAAAACTGATTTTTAAATTTCACTTATCCACCGTTTAAGCTAAACGCCTTTGATACAACCGGCCCCAGGTTTATATTTACTCCGGAACAGTTAACACAACGAAAAGCCCATGCCCATTCAGCTAAGGTTTTACGTTTGAAAATTCAATCAAAAACTCAGTCTAAGTGGGTTTAAGTAGCTAGAGATAACGTAATTTATCTTTTTATTTTGCTTTTTTGTTTATAACGTAATTTATTAGCTAAATGTATGGACTGCGAGGGTGTGCGCCGTGTGTAAGTTGCATGGGGTTAGGTTTATTAAAGGAATTAAAATTTTTGAAAGTATGCTTAAAAACCAAAATCTGTCGTCACTTCTAACAAAACAGTTAAGAGTAGGTTTCAACATCAACTAAATTGATCTATACTATTAACTAAGAAAAATGCGAATTAAGTTTTATATTTTGCAAGCAAATTTTAAATAGAATTCTCACCTGTTTTTATGTACGAGCTTTTTCTGTTTACGTTTGATCTAAAATATCCAAATAAATTGCATTTAAAATGCATACTTTACCGAAATTTTAACTCTTTTAATTTTCGAAATTGGGTGGCAGTCGGGGTGGTGGTGGTGCATGCGGGTTTATCAGCTGTGAGTGACTGTGCGATGGTGAGGAAAGTGAAGGTAACGAATGGAATGCAGGAGCTTAGAACTGAGGAAGACAGCTTAGAACTGAGGCAGGTAGGCAGTTGGTAGAATCAGCGGGGGGCACTTGACATTTTGGCTTTGGGAATCAAATTTGCATGCTAAGTACTTAAGTCACTAACGTTTGTTGTTTTAATTTGTTAGGTACGCGCGGCTGCTCTCTAGGGAAGATCAACTTAGCAATTGTATTAGCACTTGCAAAGTTGGTCTTCTCTTTGCCGGCTACCCCGGCCAGTTCTCCGAGTGCTACTTCCACCGTGAATAAGTAGAAGTACTTGTACTACATGTATAAGTACTTCTACTTAGGTGGAAGTGGCACTTGGGGAGCTGGCCGGGGTAGGGGGATTTTTTTTATTCAATTTCTCAATTCCCATGGGAATTGAATTTTTAATTAAAAAGGGGTCACAAGCAAATTTTGTAAACAATTTATTGAAAAAATTTGTAAAGATTACATACAATTTGAATAACAATAAAAAGAGATTAACTACCACACATTGTACTTATTAAAATAACAACAGAAGAAAACAGAACATGGCAGAGAGAACAATAACACAAGTGAATGAACAAAGTCCTAAAAAACTTGGGTCTTTTCAACGTAAGTAAATGTTTATACTTCAAAATATATTATAACAATGAAACAACTTGAAGTGATAAATTTTGAGAGTTTTGCAAAGGTTTACCCAGCATATAACGAGTTGTTTCACAATTACAAAGAAAAACATGTGGCTCAAAACATGCAACCGATAGAGATGACGAGAAGGCTTAACAAGTCTAAGTAGAAAGGTTTTCAAAAGTTAGTCACATTTTTATAACCATATGTAACTACCCTGTCAACTCTCCCAGTGGGAAGAACCGGAGTACCCGGAGAAAACCCACGAGTTTTGGCGGAGCGTTGACCAACGCTTTTTCAAATACAGCCAGCCTCACAGAAGAAAGGTATTTTTGTCAAAAGAAAAATATCATTTTTAATCAATTGTGCTTTTATAAGTCAGAAAAAATACATGCACGAATTACCAACGAATTTTGATGGCTTTGAGACATGTAACGTGGGCACATAATTCTTCCTAAAAATACTTTTTTGTACTCGAAACAACCCTTCAAAACGTCGAAAAACAACGAAGAAACGATTTTTTTATAAATTCCAAATTGACCAAGCTGTAATGTTCGGAGCCACATTTTTCTTATTGCGTTTCTAACCTGACAATGTGAAATGCACTAAACATTGCTACCTTTATTTTTTTTAACAAAAAATTCAAAAATACATAGAATAAAAACCAAGCATTTTTAGAATATTGTGTGTAGCACGACATTTTTCAGAAACCAATCTCTTACACTTTTCTTTGCATAACAGTGCATGCGATCTATTTTTCGCAAAAAAATACAAAGAAAGTCTCAGACATCTCATTTTTCTGGTGGGCACAAGAACAGAAGCTTTTTGTTCAAATTGTGATAATTTATTTGAGATAACTTTGGGCAAAATTCTATTTTTCATTGAAAACAGCCGAAAAATCAATGCTTTGGCTTTGCCCAGCAACTAATGAAGTCACTCGATAGTGAAGTTGCTTTATATACAATTGATAGTTTCAGTGTTAAAGAGACCAAAATAAAAGTAGAAATACATAACTTAGATTGATCTTGGATTGAAAAGTAAAAAATTTATTCGAAGAATCAATTTAAATTTAGTCTTTTTGGAAGGTACCATTGTCAGGTTAGGAACATATCTCTTTGAAGTATAAATTCATCTTTACTTACTTGTTGAAAAGACTATATTCAAGAGCCATGTAAACCTGTTTTCTTATATTATTATTACCACGCAAGTATTACAAAGTGGAATATTTGAAATGTAAACTTGAACTGAAGCAAAGGAAATGCACATACAAATTCAGAAATATTTCAATTGCCAAAATACAAATTCACCACAACCAAACAATATAAAAAGTTCCAGTAGGCAATATGTTGTAATTTTAATTAAGAAACTTATAAAGTAATAAATCATACAGGAAACACAAAAGAAATCATTTTCTCATCTTACAGAATCGGTATTTTCAAAATCACTTTGCTATAGATCTGATGTATAAAATTGACGAGTTTCACAAGCCATTTACAACATTCGCATCTGTGTATGTCAGATATCTCGCCTTCAGCTTGGGTTTGTATATCCGATACAACCCGGTCACTTGTATTGTAAATAGTACAAATCAAAATTGTTATCAAATCAAAGTCTCAAACTAATTTAAATTATTCTACTCCATATAATGCCAGACAGTTTTACTTTTTCTCAGGAAAGACCTTATGTTCAACAAGGTAAATTTGGCATGTTAATTAAGAAGTCTGTAAAATTTGAAATTGCATAGTACCAACTAAAAGCTTCATGTGACTTAAAACTTTTTCAAGTCGATGTAATACGAAGAACTCTGGTAAAGTATTTACTGTATCCAGGCATCAATAGAAAACTTTTAAAATTAAAAATTGTAGTTACTTATACTTATTATTGGCCAACATCTGTACTGCTTGTTTATCTAGAAAATCTGGCATACTGTCAATTTTTTTAGTCCAAGGAAACTTTTTTACTCTTAAATTCTTACATCCGCCACATCTTTTCTTTGCTAATAAAAAGAGCCCACAGAATTTATTTGGCAAGTTGTGGTTTTCTTTTTCATTTAAGATATGTAATTAATTGATAAAGTTAAAGAACAACTGCATCAGTTCATCTCAATTCCAAACAAGTTCCACTTTGTAAACAAAAGACAATATGCTAGCTTATTTTGTCCTTAATAAGTAGTTCATCTTAAAGTTTGAAAGTCAACATTCTAGTACAAAATCACAAAGTCTGTATCTAAGATAAATTACCAGTAGTATAAAATATTACAAAGTATTTTTTTAACTTTAAAGGGTCCAATATAACATTGAGAACTATTGTGATTTTCAAATGAACTTTCCAAACTTTCAAATGAACACTCAAAGCCAGCTTAAACAAAAGATGATTGAGATAGTAAACCAGGAAATAACATAGGTGTTGTCATTTTTTATCAAAAATATGATATAGTGCATATAACAGAAACATTTCAATTAAAAAGTAGAAATATATTTCCTGTGGTTAGTTTTAATTGCTACATATATTGAAATTTTAGTATAATAATGGATGTTTTTGTTTCTGGCAAAGTCACCTCAATCTCCTTATGTTTAACCAACATTACAAAGTCAAATGATGACAAACACGAATGATTAAACACAAATTTATATTTTAATGGGTAAAAATAAATATGTCCAAATTAGTATAATCATGCATATAGGTCTAGTAGGGTACCAATTTTTAGAAACAGAATTGTGTTGTTTAGAGGCATAACATATAAAATTGCTAGATTTGATATTTCAGTTTTTTAAGAAAGCCTTTTGTATGTGTTTTCATGAACTCTTGGGCCATAATTCAATTGATTTGAACCAAATAAGATTCTAACTTTCTTTTAAAACACAGTTCATCATTATTTGACTTTTTCTAAGATTAAAATGCTTCTGGAGCACATGAGATTCCACGGTATGTGTACCCACAAAATAATCGTCAAATTAGGTGAGAATGAAACCGTCATGTCCAAAATTATACTGTCCCAAATTGTCCCATATTCAATATTGTACATGCAATATTCCAATACCTTTAACAATTTCATTTTTCATAATCTGCCAGTTGTTGAGAGGAGGTTAAGCATTTTGTCGATCTACAAACAAATTTCAAAGAATTCTATTGAAGATAGATAACTGAAATGGTAAACAAACTGCAAAAGATAACAATGCAAGTGGTTGTGTAAAAACTAAAGACCACGTAAAGTCGGCCATTCTGTACAGTGTTTGGATTTGACAGTTTGAATTTTAATTGCCTCAAGAAAAGTCTAAAAGGCATTAAAAACATAACATTCCTTGTTCTTTTTTAACCTCCCGACCTTGCACGACTCCCACATCCTGCTCCGTCTCCTCCTATCCACCTCCCACCCTCAAGGCCCTGTCACACGGTGCAATTTTTCTTGCGCTTGTAACTGCTCCGTCTCCTTCTCTATCCACCTCTTACCCTTAAGGCCCTGTCACACGGTGCGCTTTTCCTTGCATTCACCGTAGCAAGACAGGCTCTCCTCGCCGACTCTTTTTTTTCCTTGAAACTCGCGGCGACAAAAATGTAAAGTACGAAGTTAAGAATCATTACTGAATCATTGTTTTTTGCCTGGTAGCAAAAAAGATGGCGACATGTCGATTTTACCAGAATGCATTGCAGGTATCAAGAAAGAATACGTGGGAAAAGATGACAAGAAACAAAGCTACTGGATTGAAATTTTAACACAAGTGTGAAAATAACCTATTGTCTTCTGTCTGTTCTTTAAAAGACGTTAATTTGCCTTTTTAAACAATTTCAGACTACCATGCACTCTGGTAAAATCGACATTTGCCATCTTTTTTGCTACAGGGAAAATCTACTCTTAAGTAAATTTGTGACAAATGTTTGGTACGTTAAAAAACCCCAGCAAACTGTGATGGAAACTTGCATTTGCCAATTTTACATCTCCCAATAGTAGAATTGCATTTCAAGTTGCAAGAAAAATTGCATTGTGACAGGACCTTTATTCTCCAGTGTTCCCGCCAACCTGCTCCCACCATTAGATGGAAAGTCCTTTTTTCACTACATTTTAGTAATTAGGCTACCCCCCTCCTCTCACAAGTCTGTAATCGCCTGACGAAATCAATTGGTCGACAGTCCAAGGCATGTTTTGTAATCGAAATTCACAAAATTAAAATTAAATTGCCTTTTTTCAATAAATTTGAACCAGAACCAACTCTATACATAGAACTGTCTCAGCATACTTTCTTCGACAATCTCAACAATTCAAGACCTCATTCAGTTTCTATAGCGGATTTCATGGTATTATTATCGAACCAACTTCAACTGAAAACGGTAGCCTTAATCTTACATGCGACCATAGCCATGCTTGGAAAGCACAAACTTACAATACTCGAAAATTGTACTTATTTCCAGTCTGATCTCTCAAAAATCGATCTCTATGCACAATCTAAGTACTTTGCTACAAATAATGATAGAAAATAAAGCATATTACCTTAAAACAAAGTTAGGATGCATGAAAATTTAGAGGACTTTTAAGGAGCAAAATCTTCGAGCTAGAGAAAAATTTTGAAAAAATAGTATTCGGAAAATCTTCGAGCAGCGTCGGAAACCGACGAATTCCGAGGAACGCCGAAACTACCACTTTGTGTCGACATGCTCCGAGCAAGTTCCCGATTCAGAAGAAGCTGTATCACAGATCAGATATATACAGATAGGGAACTCGCACTCAATAACCTCAATTTTTGTGTCCCCGTGCTCACGTCATTCCACGCGCCACGCAAATTGCTCTGGCAAGTGTCGTTCGTCGTGTTTTCAGTCAAAAGCATAGGAAAAACGCCGTTCGAAAGTACAAAAATGAATATTTTTGCGAAGTTCCTTCACCGATCTTCATTTTGTATGTATGTAGATATTTCAGTAGAATTTGCGTTTGATTCTTGTGTAGAAATTTCTAAATTTCCTTAAAAGTAGGAATAAACCAGAAAATGACGGAAACACGCTCTCAAAACTTCACCGCGACACATCGCTGGAATTTGTCGTTTTAAAGCATTTTGCATGAGAATCTTTGCACGTAAAACCTTCTTGCGGTTTAGATGTTCTAGCATGCACGTTTAAATGCGTGTTTTGTTGACACATTTCGCTAGAAATTGAGTTTAAACGCCGTGTTTAGGTCGGCTCACGCGGTTTGTGCCAGCGGTATCACCCATGAGCGCTGCACCGACTTCTGACACCGAAAAAAAATAAAAAAAAAAAAAAAAAAAACAGAAACGGGGCGAATTTAAAACTCCGCCTCGCCTACGGCAGGCGGAGTAATTATAAGTATCTTGTTTTCTACTAACTTGTAAATTACCACTATACTTTCTATTACAATGTCGTGTTTCTCATTCTTGTGGATTGTTGTTTTGTGGTCAATGTCATTAAGGCATGATCATTCATTCTGATCTTTGGCCCTTGCATTTCTTCACACCCCATCACCTTTGGAAATGAGAAAGAATCATATCCGTTAGATAATGATTATGATTAAATTGTAAAATACTTTTAAAAGAAACATCTTGTATTTATGTGGCTGATTTTGAACAGCAAACGAAATAACTGCATGTTCCTGTTAATATCCAAAACCGTATAATATACACAAACCTTAGCTGAAAGGGCATGGGCTTTTCGTTGTGTTAACTCTTCCGACGTAAATATAAACCTTATACTTACCAAAGTATGGTTAAAGGATGGTACAAATAAGTGCGAGAATTTTGCGAAGAAAGAAAGCAATTTAAAACGTGAAACAGAACTAAAGTGGGTTTTTTTGTTAAGACTCATCTATGGCAATTTAAATCCTTAACTCTAGTTGACATGCAACTTTTAATGTCCGTATAGTTGGTATAGTTACACTATATAGTTCAAATTTTAAATCAGGCTTGGTAGATTATATGAATAAAAAAGCCAAACTGACATTAGTTCATTATTAAATTAGTGCCAAACGAAGAAAACGAAAGGCAAATGCAAAGAAAAGCAATGAGCATTGTTAAAATTTGGCTTATTTATGCACGTAATCCACCAACCCTTATTTGCCTGGTAAAACATTTTCTCAAGCCACTTCGCTTTAGTCCACACAAACAATGACTTAATTGTTCTTGCTTACCAAAACAAAACAGAAGCACCAAGATTGTTATCATATTCATAGACAAGGAGGATTATGATTATAAAGTTAAACCCACCTTAAACAGACAATTTTCATCAAAACAAAGCAGGCTGTATTCCCATGGGAATTAAAAATGCGCAAAAAAATATAATGAAGTGCATGTATGAATCAGATTAACTAAGAAACAAAGAAATAGTATATTCCCTTAAGAATTAGAATGTCAAGTCATATTTTCTCGTTTTAAACACAAGATAATGAATTGTAACTATTTGGAATAGAATTAATAAACCTAGACTTTTAAAGATGGAACGACAGAATAGTGACAGAATACTTCAACTAAGTAGTATTATAACGAAACTGAACTTTTTGGAAATATCCAAATCCAAATGTTTAGAGGCCGAATTTCTGGGCGTTAAGGTAAATAGTTCTTTAAAAAATAACCATTAACCATTATATTTGTACCTGATTTTTTAGACTCAAAAATTGACTACCAAACTCATAGAACATTTTATGTAATTTCTTTTTTGAAAGAGTGGTATCAGTTTTGTTTCTCGTAAGGAGAAACAATAAATTTTTCAACGAGAAACAATAGATATGCTTAAGTCCTCTTTGATCCCTCAGTATCCAAGACAATCAAATCAACAACCATAAATGCGTATTCGGACCATTGACATATATACATCTGGACTTCCAGCTCGGCTTTGAAAAGCGTTATCAAAGATGGCCGAAATATGAGAGTGTTTGCTCATGAAGTTGACTGCTGACCAGTATTTTTTGTATTATTTAAGAGCCAGCGATGTTCAATCACTCTCATGTTCGTCATTTTTCGTCAGTATTCGTCAGCCTTCGTGTTTTTCAACTGATAATGCAAAATTCAAGCGAAAATATTGCGAGCAGGCAGTCCAGATGTATTTATGTCAATGATTCGGACCGTGGTCCGTAAATTTCTGTATTCGGACCGGGCTTTTTGCCAGTGTTTTTAATCGCACTTTTTACTGCTTGCAATATACTTATTAATGAAAATAATGTTTTACTGATATGTTTGAAAACTTTATGTGTAAAAAATAAAGTTTTGTCATGTTCAACTTTTTTGTATTCTAATTAACGAAATGACGATCGACGTCATTTAAATACAAATTGTCACACTAACTCTGAAAATGTCTGCGAGCCATATAATAAACAATTTATTGGCCTCGCTTGTTCGGTCTGTACCGTGAAATATCAGACTTGTACGTGCGAAAAAACCTCAGTCCGATATTTCATGGTACAGACCTAACGCTCGGTCAATAATCCCTTATTATCAACTGTTGTCAACTGTTAACCTACCCCTATATTCGTGCATTTTACCAAGTTATGTATTTTTGAATTATTACCAAAATTAGCCATCCGCCATTTTGGGTTATTTTAGATATACTTGTTACGTCACATGCAGGGTGGCGCAAAACTTGACTTTGTTGTCAATTTTCAACACCATATTCATTACTGTAGCCAGAGACGTGCCAGGCGGAAAACGTATTCTTATTATAAAGATCAATGCCCAACATAATGCTTTGAGTAAAGCCATAAAAACAAGATTTAAAATAGAAATATTTATTATATGACGTTTCGTCTCAACTTAAGACATCTTCAGACAAGTGGATAATATTACATACAAAATTTAAATATATATCTATGCTAATAGTGTTGTTACATTTACAAGGTGTAAAATTACAAGGGTTAATTAAGGATATAGACGTGTGAAGGTGGATAGGACATCACAAACACACACAACATAAACGACAAATTAGAAGAGGTTAAGAGATTGAATAGAGCTGCCTTGAACGTTTAGGTTAGGTTTGTATTTATTAATGAGAAGACTCTCGTGTATGATTAATTCGTATGAGTCTGAGGAGGAAGAAAGAATTTGAAAGTCATCAAAGCTAGCAGGGTGCCCAGAGGCGTTTATATGGGACAGAATACTAGACATAGCTGGGTTGGTTGAATGTTTTCCCGTGATTGGAGAGATACCCAGATGTTCAGATATCCTAGTGTGTAGATGGCGCGTGGTTTGACCCACATACGACGCGGAACAGCATCGACACTTGAACAAGTATACCACACTGGATCTCAAGTATTTGGGAACTTTATCCTTGAAGGGAAAAAAGGAAGAGATTCGTCTGGAAAAACGAAAAACGAATCTAATGTCAATGAGGAAAAGCAGCGTTGCAGAGTCGGTTGATTTGAGTGCGTATACATTCTCTACAGATACTCAAATCAACCGACTCTGCAACGCTGCTTTTCCTCATCTTGACATTAGATTCGTTTTTCGTTCTTCCAGACGAATCTCTTCCTTTTTTCCCTTCAAGGATAAAGTTCCCAAATACTTGAGATCCAGTGTGGTATACTTGTTCAAGTGTCGATGCTGTTCCGCGTCGTATGTGGGTCAAACCACGCGCCATCTACACACTAGGATATCTGAACATCTGGGTATCTCTCCAATCACGGGAGAACATTCAACCAACCCAGCTATGTCTAGTATTCTGTCCCATATAAACGCCTCTGGGCACCCTGCTAGCTTTGACGACTTTCAAATTCGTTCTTCCTCCTCGGACTCATACGAATTAATGATACACGAGAGTCTTCTCATTAATAAATACAAACCTAACCTAAACGTTCAAGGCAGCTTTATTCCTCTTAACATCTTCTAATTTGTCGTTTATGTTGTGTGTGTTTGTAATGTCCTATCCACCTTCACACGTCTATATCCTTAATTAACCCTTGTAATTTTACACCTTGTAAATATAACAACACTATTAGCATAGATATATATTTAAATTTTGTATGTAATATTATCCACTTGTCTGAAGATGTCTTAAGTTGAGACGAAACGTCACAATAAATAATTTCTATTTTAAATCTTGTTTTTTTGGCTTTACTCAAAGCATTATGTTGGGCATTGATCTTTATAATAAGAATACTATATTCATAGCTATTAATACTTTAATTTGTTTGGGGATGGTTTTACGTAGCTAACCCAGCTTATCACATCAGCAAAATCAACATTAATAAATTTCTATCTTTACGATTAAGGTAAAAAACTAACTTCCCTACGAAAGGGAAGTTAGCTCGAAACGTCGAGTTTTGTTTATATCGTTTCAGGTAGTGAAAGCTCTCATATTGCTATATCCCTTACACTAGCAACGTTAGTTCGAGATATCAGTTTTCATTCAAACAACAGGCGAATTGTCAAAGAAAATAGATACGACAAAATAAAGTCAACAAACTTACTTTCACTCTATCTTTGGATCGTCGTGGCTTCGGTTGGTCTCGTTTCATCATGCTGTTCATGGTTTCATCTGGTTGCCATTCTCTCTTCACAGAACATCACGTCAATCCAGTAGGTAACAAGCTCATTCATATCCAGTTAACCATCATAAAATAAGAAGAAAATTGATGTTACAATATATCTCAAAATATTGAAAACTAAATGAAAATTTAATTGTAAATGACTTTGGCAAACCGTACATTGTGATAATATTTGCATTTGGACGTCTTCTGATGGACACGGCTGGTGTGTGACTTCTTAAGTCGATATCAATTCTTTCCCGTCTTGCTCTGTCATTGGTTGATGGCTGGTTGGTGTATTCACTTTTTTATTTGGCATCCTTTGACAAAATAAACAATTACGATGTTTAGAAAACTATTTACAAGATAAGCAAAGAAAACTACCTTAATCATTGGAGTAAGTAATGATAACAGGCGTGGAATTGGCACCAATATGACTGAAACCCGTGGACAAAGTCCCCTTGGTTTAATAATATTCCGGTAACGAAAAATACATCAGGTGGAAAACGGGTAAACGGCATGTATGCAACTTCAGGAAAAAACGGGACACAAAATGGCGGAATTTAAAGACATTGGTGTTATTTCCTTAACGTTCTCAGACAAATATATTTATATCTTTCTCAATTTTTGTAGGCCCACTTGAAACACGAAATATATTTTAATGTATGGCCTCTTACGTAGGAGACTAACATGGATTACACTTATTGATTAGGTAAATGACTTAGAGAGTAACATGTCATACATGATAATGATTATCATTATAAACCCTCTATTACTCCCTATGGGGTGGGTGTGGTCTTACTGGAGAGAAAGGATTTAAAAAAGAGCGTGGTTTCTTCATTACTTGTATTGCAAAAAGTAATCTTGATCATGAAAAGAACGTTACGAAAGGGGCTTTATAAGTTTACAGAAAGAGGGCTTGATTATTTTTTTTCAAAATCGCAGGGGGGGGGGTTGTAATGGAGGATTTGTAATGATGGTAAGTATATTGTAATATTTCGTCTTCTTACCACTACTAAATCCTCTTGAAAGTCCTTTTCGGCTGTGCTTTCTTCCATCACAATTGTCCCGTCAGGCCGTGTCAGGAATATCTACAATATAAAGTACAATATTTAAGATATGTAAAAATATAATCATTTCAAATGGCCGCAAATACTTTAATTTCTGAAACAAAATTAATCAGTTGCACTGCTAAATGACGCAAACTTTGCGTAAAATTTATTTTACCTCGAAAAGTTTCTGTTTTGATCGTGTCACCAGTGTTCCATTTCGAAGGTACGTTTACGGTCCTGACAGAAAGAGAAAAATTGAAACTCAGTCATATATATCACCATATTTATCTGAATTTTATAGCATTTAAGTAAGTGATATTTCAACCTGGCAAGCAGACCGAATAGTTGTCAAACAATACGACATCTAATAACTAAAACGTGCATAGAATAGTTAGGGAATACTTACATGTTGAATAAGAATCCATTACTATCAATGTCAAACTATACTAGGGCAATTTTTGTTGAATCTTTAGATTGGAGAAGAAGATGACGCCATTTTGTTTCTGATTTGTCTCGGCAATGTCGTGGTTTGCTTCGCAATTTTTTCCCCATTTCTTCAGCGTTTTAGCTCCAATTTGCTTCTAATATCTCTTTGTGATCTTCATCGTCATTTCTATGAATGAATTGACATTTAAATGGAATCGATTGACATTTTTGAAGACTTTGAAGATATTCGTCGGCAGGGATAAAAGTCGAAGCTTCTTCTTCGAGTTCCATGAGCAAATGACGTCAGATGATCATTCTCCGCCAGCAAATGCCCGTATGTATAATGTTGAATGATCTTTTTAGGAAGCTGAAAATCAGTTTTTATTGCGCGAACAAAGTGTTTTTGCCATTATTTCCTACTCAGGGCTTTCTTCTACTTCTTTGCTTCTAGTCTACTTATTTAATTGGTTCAAAGAAACGCCTATGAAGGGCGTTTATGTAATTTTTTTTATTTACATGCTGATGAACAAAGAAAGGCCCGTTCGAGTTTTCGTTGGCAAACATCTTTCCCTCCGTGGCCGAGAGGTAAAAGTAACTGTCTTGATTTTGATTTTAGCTAAGTTGGATCGGGGAGCGGTCACATCCAACTGAGTTTGGTAAGAACACTTAATTCTTCACTCGCTCAGTTGGATTGGTCGGTCCCCGATCAACCCAAAAACTCAAGTCAAAGCTGGGCGTGGAGTGCAGGAAAACACTAGGCAGTACAGCGAGGCCAAGGAGGCAAACGTTATTTGCCTGGTGTTTTTAACTAATATTTAAGCAAATTCCCTTAACTTGACTGTTCGGGACAGGCCCGTAGGGTTGGTGCATTGAAGACTTCTCGCCGTTATTCCCTTCGTTCAAGAAGACAACTTGTCTTCCTCGAGAAATAACGACGAGAAGACTTCAAGGCACCACTAAACCACTACACTGTAAAACTACAGTGTAGTGGTTTAGCTAAGTAAACCACTACACTGTGCCAAATACATATGGCTGACTTCTTCCCAAAGCTTACGGTACAAGCATGGATGCGCAAAGATGCGCAAACACTTTAAAACCTTTAAGGCAAGTGTTTTCTTTCGGGAAAGAGCCAAAGACGACAACGTTTACCAAGTGAAAGCCGTGTAGTCATGTTTTAAGTTGTTTAGCTATGTTTTATAGCAATGTTTTAATAACTGTTTTCTTTTTTGTCTTTCCTTGGGCCTTTCGTCTTTCTTGATCGAGCTCTATATGCCATGGCATCCAGTGTCCTTGATATAGGAGCCATTTATTTATGGCCTTGGGTTTAATTCCCAAACACTGAATGGCTGTCTTCAGCTCTTTCACGTAATGAGATAACATTGCAACAAGATTGCACTACGTTGTCACACTAACCAATTTGTCAACTCAAAACAACGACAGACAAACGCATAGCATATTCCATAAGCCTTCATTTAATAGTTTACATCTCATATAACGTGAAAATTTGTGTTTATATACAAGCTACGAGCGTCAAGCTTTCTCCTTGTTAAGAAACTGTATTCTGGAAGAGTACAGTAATTAAGACCTGTATATAGTTTGCTTCTGCAATTTACTTGTGATATATAACCTATAAAATACCTGGTTATATCATAACCATGCATTTTATAGGTTATATCACAAATAAACTGCAGAGTAAACGATATACATTTTCTGAAACATATCTCGAGAAAACGGCTGTTTCTGGAGCTTGACGCTCGCAGACTATCTATGCACGTCGTCTTAAAACAAACCTATTACTCTTCGGGAAAACACTGTTCTACACACGTAAAAACGCACAAGTTGCTACAGACCTGCAAACGAGTTGTAACAAGTCTATTCACAAGTTGTTGACAAGATGTATTCGCACTGCTTGTTCCGAATTTGTTAGAACAAGTTTGGAACAAGCTGTTGACAAATTGTAACAAGCTTGATGGGACTATCAGACCTGTTACAAGATTGTTCCAACAAGACTGATATAGCATGATATAACAATATTGTTACAGCCTTGTGTTATCAATCTTGTACCAAACTTGCTACAACAGGATTGTATCAGAGTTGTTAGAACAACCTTGTAACAAGTCTGATATTTTCGTCAAGCTTGTTACAAGTTGTCAACAAGTTTGGAACAACTTGTTGACAACTTTGGAACAAGCAGTGCGAACACATCTTGTTGACGGCTTGTCTGCAGACTTGTTACAAGTTGTGAGATTTTTACGTGTGTACCTATCAACGAGAAAGATTGCCACTAACAGGTTGTGTACAACCAGGCATTTTACAGGTTATATCACATGTAAACTGCATAAGCAAACTACACGCGTAAAAACGCACAAATTGTTACAAGTCTGCAAACAAGTGAACAACAGGATAACAAGTCTGTTCACAAGTTGTCAACAAGTTGTGTTCGCATGCACTGCTTGTCTCTAGTTTGTCGTGACAAGTTTGGAGCAAGTTGTTAACAACTTGTAACAAGCTTGATGACATTATCGGACTTGTTACAAGGTTGTTCTAACAAGTCTGATGGAGACATGATACAACAAGAATGTTACAATCTTGACGACACAAGGTTGTAGCAATATCGTTATATCATGATTGTAACAGGCTTGTTGGAACAACCTTGTAACACGTCTGACAATATCAAGGTTGTTACAAGTTGTGAACAGCTTGTTCCAAACTTGTTGACAACTTGTAACAAGCCGTGCGAGCACACTTGTTGACAGCTTGTTTGCAGATCGACTTGCTACAAGTTGTGACATTTTTACGTGTCTATATGCATGCTGCTGTCGTTAAACAAACCCTATTACTCTACAGGAAAACAGTTTCTCACGAACGAGAAAGTCTGACGTTCACAGGTTGTTAGGAGAAAGCTTGACGCTCGCAGCTTGTATATATAAAACCACACATTTTGTCTGTCGTTGTTTCGGCGTGAGTTGACAAATTGGTTGAAGCATGACAATTAACGTAGTGCCATTTTGCTGCAATGTTATCTTATTACTTGAAAGAGCTGAAGACGTCCAGCCATTCAGTGTTTGGGAATCAAACCCAAGGCCATAAATAAATGACTCCTATATCAAGGACACTGAGCATCATGGCATATAAAGTTCGATCAAGAAAGGAAGACAACAGGTTTTAAAACATTGCCATAAAACATGGCTAAACGCCTAAACAACTTGAAATATGACTACGCGGATTTCATTTGGTGTCGTCTTTGGCTCCTTCCTGAAAGAAAACACTTTCTTTAAAGGTTTTATAGTGTTTGCGTATCCATGCTTGTACCGCAAGCTTTGGGAAGAAGTCAGCTATATGTATTTGGCACACTGTAGTGGTTTATTCAGCTAAACCACTACACTGTAGCTTTACAGTGTAGTGATTTAGTGGTGTCTTGAAGTCTTCTCGTCGCTATTTCTCGAGGAAGACAACTTGTCTTCTTGAACGAAGAGAATTATCGGCGAGAAGTCTTCAATGCGCCAACTCTACAGGCCTGTCCCTAACAGTCAAGTTAAGGAAATTTGCTTAAATATTAGTTAAAAACACTAGGCGAATAACGTTTGCCTCCTTGGGGTCTCTGTACTGCCTGTCCTCCTTGGGGTCTCTGCAGTGTTTTCCTGCACTCCACGCCCAGCTTTGACTTGCGTTTTGGATGGAACGAGGACCGATCTATCCAACTGAGCGAGTGAAGAATTAAATTTTCACCGACACCTCAGTTGGACTTACCGGTCTGCAATCCACTCAAAACTAAAGTCAAACAATGTGGGCAAGTCGGACGACTTACGTTTAGAAGAAAACCCTGAGTTGCTCATTGAACTCGAAGAAAAAGCTTCGACTTTTATGCCTGCCGACAAACATTTCCAAAGTCTTCGAAAATGTCAATTGATTCCATATAAATGTCAATTTATTCCACAGAAATGGCAATGAAGATCACGAAGACACATTAGGAGATTGGAGATAAAACGCTAAAGAAATGGGGGGAAAATTGCGAAGCCAAACATGACCTTTACGAAACAAATCAGAATCAAAATGGCGTCATCTTTTTCACCAATCTAAATATTCAACAAAGATCGCCCTAGCACAGTTGGACTGGACATTGATAATATTGGATTTTTATTCAACGTGTAAGTATTTCCTAACTATTCTGTGCATGTTTTAGTTATTAGATGTTGTTTTGTTTGACAACTATTCGGTCTGCTTGGCTGGTTGAAATATTATTTATAAATTCTATAAAATTCAAATAAATATACCTGGTATATATGACTGAACTTCTACTTTTCTCCTTCTATCAGGATCGTGAATGAACCGTTTGAAATGGAACACTGGCGACACGATTAAAACAGAACCTTTTCAAGGTAAAATTTGGCAGTGGCGGATCCAGGGTAAGTCAAAATAAATCATAGCAGCTCAATTTTAAATTCAAAATAACTTTATAACAATGTCATAGGTTATGAATTTCAAAAGAATAAAATCTAACCAATGAAGTTGCTTTGAAGCTATTTTAAAATGTAAATATATCCTAGAATGAGCTGTGGTAATTTAGTTTGACTTACGCTAGATCCGCCACTGAAATTTGCGTCATTTAGCTTTACACTCATTGCCCCCTTCTTCCCCCCAGTGTATCTTTTCTAGGGTAGTACCCCCTTCCTTCGCACCACCACCACTTCAATATTTATCCTGTTCAAACCCTACTTTCTCTCACAACCCCTCTCATAATTGCTATTCATTTGGCGTAGTTACTCGAGAACTATTCATTCAGCTTGACAATTACATTACATGATAACCACAGAGAAACTCACTTTTATTCATTTATTTATTTTTAACTCCGCCTCGTCTTCAACAGCCTCACTATATTTCACAATTACAACAATCTTGTCAATATTCACAAACCGGAGTTCCAAGAACAAACTCAAGACTGACTAGCTTCTCCGTAGGGTGTCACGAGTCTGAAGTGGGGATTGAACCCACGACCTCAGAGGTGACAAGCACTTGCTTTGACGATCGCGCCACTTGGATATTACAGTGCAGGATCAAACGATCCTACACGAGAAATTTATTCCCTGGCGTTGACTTGTATTTCGCTGCAATTATGTATTTATGTTGTAAAACAATTACCTATAGGGAAACAGCAATATATTTTCTAATTGTTAATTTTTAGATAACATACTTAGTTTCTGAAATATTGAAGGACAAAAAAAGGACAAAGTCACTAGTCATCCGCCATCTTGGATATTCAAAAAGTCTATGACGTCACAACCTGGATAATTATTTTGTCGCTTGAAGAAGCAATAACCAATGTTGAATGTTGAAATTCAACTACGTTTGTATGTTTATACTTCTTACGTTAAATGCGAAGTGTTCAAGAAATTTTCATTCAAATTTAAATAATTGAGAGCAAGTTTTAACTGTCTACCCAGGTTGTTACGTCGTTAAAATAGACCTAATTGTAAAACAAGATGGCGGATGGCTTGTGTTATTTGTCCTTCAATATTTCAGAATCTAAGTATGTTGCCAATAAAATAACAACGGATGTTACAATGACTTAAAATTATTTTATAAATAAGCCGATAAGAAAATATATTGCCATTTCCTTTAATAACCAGTAATTGTTCTAAAAATGAAACCTTGCCGAGACTTCCCAGGAATTCATTGAATGATACACACATTGTAGAAACGGAAATAAAAAGTTGGTGTCACAGATCTTGATTTAGAACTTATGACAAATGTTTCTCCTTTCGGTAAGAACCAATGATCAGGCATTGTGATTGGCCATTTGAAAGAGAAGTCGTCATTGTTTATGATTCGTCCTTTAGGAGACCAATCTCTTTCCTATAGCTCATTATCAGTCATTGCCAGTCACATCCAACCACTTACAAATCCTGAAAATATAAGTTGGTGGCGACTCACCCTTTACATTTCAGTTTAACTTTGAACATTATACAAGAAATTACTTTCAGATCAATGTAAAAGCTATGAACCACCTTGTTTAGTATAACAGTCTTTTGTCTGGAGGTTTTTGGCCTATGAAATTTCTGGTATCGATTATTATCGGTATTTGGGCTAAGCTTATATTAGATAGAAAAACATGTGAATAACAAGGGAACACTATCACACCAAGTCAAGGTGACGATTCAATGTGATATTGATTCGAAGCTTCTTGAGTTTTAGTTCGAACCATTGCAAAAACTGATGATTTGGTCGCCCGAAAAATACCGGTGTATCGGTATTTTGGCCCACACAAACTGGACGCGATTTGCCAACGCGACGCGATTTTTAAAAGCAAATAAAACCATCAACGGAAAGTAATTGGGTTAGAATATGTGCACCAAATAGCTTAAATTTCTGAAGTCCTTCCGAAGATTGGAGAAAAATAGAAAAGGATTAAAGTTAAAGGACGTTGAAAATCGAAAATTCGCGTCGCGCTGCCAAATAGCGTCTGGTCTGTCTCGGCCTTAAATAAACTGGTTTTGGATCCAACAGCGATATTTTCGGTTTAGGTGTGGTATACCCTACTTTTGTCCCGTGTGCGCAACCCAGGTTAAACAACGAAGTGTACCATAGCTTAGGCAATACCCGTCGCCTTAGAGATCTCAACAACTAGCGACTTCACGGCGTCCGTGTCCTCTGTAACGTTTTCAACCTTCGTAATGTTCATCATGGCATCAAGCAACGCATCCCCGCGTTCCTTAAGCGCAGCGGCATGCCACGTGCTTGATGTAACCAAACGCTTGATGATGCGCAAAATTTGTTTCTGTTTCTTTGTGTCAGAAGCCAACAATGCGTCGGCAAAGCACACGATGTTATCCGCGCTCATGGCATCCTCGCAAGTCCCCCCGAACAATTCCACAACTTGGTACAAACAGCGCAAAGACCACTCCTGAATGTCGGGATCGTAATGACCGAGAAATTGTACGAGAACGCCCGTCAGTTCTACTAAAGGTTTTCCTTCCATTAAAATCTTCTCAGCTTTTTCAGTAAGCATAGCTCCGTCCCCTGCCGATTTTGCTTGAAATGCTTCACGCACAACCTAAATGCAAATTTGACCATTACTTGAAAGTTGGTTTCGTTGAGTTACCCTTGTAGCCGAACTACACGGACCAGAGTTGCAAAAAAGCCACGGGTAAGCGGGTATCACCCGTGAGGAAGGTTTACAAAATGGGCAGTCAGTGAGGAAGGTTTCATGTCCACACATCCTAAGCACTAAAATAACAAAAAATAATCGATGATAATCTATTCCAGAAATCATGCCTTCTTTTAAAAAAAAAATGACCAAGCTTCATTCTCATCTCCAGTTTGGCAAGCGCAACTTTACAACATCTTGAGGAAGGTTCATGCAAACTTTGCCCGGAGGAAAGTTGAACGCTTTTTGCAACTCTGACACGGACAGCAACACCCAAGTTGCAACAAGTCTGACACCTCGCAACAGTATTGTTGTCATCAATAAGTCAAAACCATGATACGCCAGTAAGTTGTCAGCAGACTTGTTGCAAGTTGATTGTCAAATCTTGTTATCGCTTGTTGTACGTCGTTTCAACAAATTCTAACAAGTCTAAAAATGAAAAGTTGCAACAAGCCTGATTTTAACAGATTTGTTGCAACTTGATGAAAGTGAAACGTTTGGTAGTTGTTGACAAGTTGCAACAAGCCCGTGAAATTGACAACTTGCAACAAGTCCATGGGTTTGTGGTTACACTCAGCCTTTTGAAAACATAATACCGCCTACAGGCGTAAAAACGCAGGAGTTTTTACAAGTGTGCAAGGAAGTTGCAATAAGTTTGTTCACAAGTTGTGTTCGCACTGCTTGTACCAAGTTGTCGGAACAAGTTCGGAACAAACTGTTAATAAATTCTAACAAGCTTAAAGGGACTATCAGACTTGTTGCAAGGTTGTTCCAACAAGATTGGTACAATCGTAAATGATACAATCATATTGTTGCAGCCTTGTGTTGTCAACTTTGTGACAATCTTGTTACAACAGGTCTGTACCGTAGATGCTAGCATAACCTTGTAACAAGTCAGATATTCCGCTCAAGCCTGGTACAAGTTGTCAACAAATTTTTCCAACTTGGGAACAACTTGAGGGAAATTAGCAAAGCACAACTTGTTGGCTGTTTGTTTGCAGACTTGATAGTAACAAGTTGTGAAATTTTAACGCGTGTATTTGAAAATATCTTCCTTTGAAAATGTTCGAACAACGAGACTGCCAACACGAATCGCGTCTTCAAACAAGCTGTGAAGAAATTGTGTTGGCACCGTTTACCGCCATTTGTCAACAAATGTGAAACAAGTTGTTAACAACCCTGGTGATATTTCCAGATTTGTTGCCAGGTTAACCGTTGGACGATACCCACCTTTGATGAATATTTCATAATGCCATGTACAGTATCAAGTAACGGCAAGATCACTTCCGAGAAATTACGTTCGGAGTCTTTTTGGTTAAGCAGGGCCGCTCCGCTAACAAACAGCGTGGTCACGTGGTCTATGAGCCCTTGCTCATACAACGGCCATAGGTCAGCGGTGGAGGACACGAGACAATCCAACAGACTGATAATGGTTTGAACTGCCGAGCCAGACACATCGCCGTCGTGTCGTTCCAGGATCTCGCCTAGAATCGCGACGATACCTTTCTCGACGACGGTTTCGGAGAAACTCGGCGAGTGCTCGAGAAATGCGAGCAACAGCTTCAAGGCGCACGATGGCAAAGGATCTTGGTCTTGGAGGATGGTGTCGTATTGAGGAAGAAGCTCAGACGTGATCAACTACGAGAAAATGACAAAAGAATCTGTTCACTTTGAGTATAGTCATAGTAAGACTCGACATATAGATTTATTCTTTACATGTTGGGTAAAGATTTCTTAAAAGTTTAAAGGTTTTTACATACTATATTTTTTCAACTGCCGCCGAAAGGGATTAAAAGCAATGATACCAGGGATACTGAACACCCAAGAGATAGTGACCTTTAACTCGAAAATGCAGAACTTTAATACGGGATTTACCAGTTACTGAACATGTTTAGAAAGTTTGAAAAAATCACTATCGGTGGATAAAGCTCTTCACTTTTCGTACAACCGACCCAAAATGTGCATATTGTTATGTTTAAACACATTAAGTATTATGCTTACCCAATTATATACCTAATCTACCCAGTAAAAATTGAAGAACATGTCGCAAAGATGATGAAAACAAGATTGAACAATGTTTTGCTGCCCGAATTGTTCATGACTGTCAACAATATTGTTCAGCGATGTTTGTGGTGTTACTCCGAGTTTAAGATCCACACCTGAGAAATATGCCGGACCACGGTGGGTATCTATAATACCGATATATCGCATAACATCAAAATATTGTCGTGTAGAACTATTTCATTACAATAGCTTTGCTAAATGTGAGTATTAATTCTTTTGTATTTATCCTAAATTAAATTGTAAAACAGGAGATCTCAGTTTCTTCTTAACTGCGACCAAACTTTCGGCAGAGTGCTGACCAGCTTCTTAATTTTCAACAAGAGGGTCGCACCTACCATGCATTTCAGAGAAGGGCTTGCTCCTACGAAACCCCCAAAACACATCAATGTAACATTACCTCCGATAACTGCATGGCGGATTCCTTTCCCTGATCATCTCCCAGCGTTTCACTATCCAAAAACATGGCTGCCATGTCGGCAAACATCTTGAAGCAAAACATGCGCACATCGCCTTCGTTGCTGGACGCCAACACGGCGAGATGAGGCAGGATACTTTGTACAATCAAAACACGATACTGTAGAAGCAGCGACGGGTGTTGAGTGACTGCCTCGATTATAGAAAGCACCTTGTTCGTAAGATTGTCGGTTGTGCTCTGCCTCGGGGTGGCCCCTACACTTGTGGTACCACCCTCTATGGAAGCCACGTGCGCGACCAACTGACCTAAGTTTTGAACGAACAAGCCATCCACCACACGCTCCCTGAACACGTGACTGGTAACGAGGTGTAAGACTATTGATAACAGCGGGATACGAGACTTCAACTCCTTGCTCTGAACTGCGGACGGGTGTTTTCTTCCGGACACGGCTTCTAAAGCAGTCAAAAGATTGCTAGTAACTTTCGGCACGCATTGGCACATCGCATGAATACACAAATTCAGGCAGCTCCTGAGGTAATCCGACGAATCCCCGTCCGCCTTCACTGGCGTTTGTCGTTTCGTATCACGTTCGATGTACGTGACAAGTTTCGACTGACAGCATTGGAGAAGAGCCACGTGATTTTCACGTGAAAGCGGATAATTTTCACGTGAATGCTCGCGTGACACAACACGATGTTCACGTGACGCAGCTTGGTGTTCATGCGACACATTGTGATTTTCACGTGCCATAGCGGCGATCGCGACGAAGGCTTTGCCGCGTATTACCATGGAAGGGCTGTCGAGGAAATGCATCATTTTATGAATGAACTCTCTCTCTTCGATAAGACGTTTCATATGCGTGCCCTTGCTCACCAAGGCTGCAAGCATCGTAATGATGGCCTGTTGCACTTTAGTAACACCGCTGACCAGGCAGTTGAGGACTGTCCGCAGGCCTGCATTGTCAATCACGTGTTGGAACAGTGCTACAGAATGACCAGTAAGACGACATAGTGCTGAGATAGCGGTTAACTTCTGGGAATCACCCGAGCAATGTGTGAACAGGTTCCAGAGCATCTGAAAATACGAATTAGCCATTGGAATTCAAAATTCAGGCTACAATTAATATTTTCAATGCCTGCTCCCACGGAGAGGGGGGGGGGGGGACAGGCACTAAAAATATTAATGATTGTACAACTTGGGGGAGGGGAGACTCCAAAGTAAAAATATTAACTTTTCTCTAAACATCTTCACCTTCCCCCTCGGCATAATGCATGTACTTTCCCCAATAGTACCTGGGCAGTCTCGGCCGTGGCAAACTTTTCACAATGTTGGGTATCAGTGGTCGCTATATTCTGTATGGTCTTTGCAGCGTAATGTTGCACAATACTATCTTCGCCTTCCCTCAGGCATTTTGTGATGATGGTAAACGTAATGCCTTGAACAGAAAGTAAAAGAACAAACATTAAGTAGTTGACGTTATTTAATTGTGGACTTAACTATAGACAAGTAAAGGTATGGACTGGAAACGAGAGCTAAAGTTGCTAATGTTGCCGATGCCTTACTCGTGATACGGCCTGATACTCTTTAGGGGCTGACTACATAGAGAGAGTTGGCCCACTTCTTCAGGACTTTGAGTTTTTAAATACTTATCGTCTCTGTAGTGTTCCAGCAATAATGTTGTTCTTCGAAATTAGATTTAAATAGTGATCTGCTTTGTTCAATGATATATATATTGGACGCCTATAGCTAGGTCATTATATTTGGAAAAGTATGTTTGATCAGAATTTACAAGGTCTTCTCCGAGTATAAGAGAAGGCTGATTCAACACACATTTATTTTTCAAATGTTTTATTACTCACAAAAATATAGGCTTTTGAAATTCGTAGCACCAGAAACCTACTATATGCTCAAGTTTTGACCTTACCCATTTTTGTTATTTGTGATATTGCAAAAGACTCAATTGGATTTATTTAGAAATAAATTTGCACATAATTTAAAAATGTAATTACACTCAAAAGCAACTTCAAGGTCTTCCTCGACAGAGTATGATTAAATATTATTCGATGAAATGCGAACAAAAGCTCGCGAATGGCTTCGAATAACTTTGATTTAATCTAGCGTGTATATTTATAATAATTCTTAAGCCAGTGAAAGTGGTAACTAACATAGAAAGTGGTAACTAACATAGTCCAGTGGTAAAGACAATGTGTATCCCTTCAGAATCAATCACTGAGTCCGGGAACAATACCTGCCTTTGATAAAAATCGTTCTGGATTTCGTCAGTTTCAAGAATTAAGCATAGGCTAGAAGAACGTATAGACAACTAAAGCCAACTTGCCGAAGCCTCATAACCAACGTAATGCAGTGGTCAAATACAAATTACTTTACAAAAGTGGGTAGGATCAATTCCTGCCCTTGCCATGCATTAAATAGTTTTCGTCTTGTGTAAGAATTAATAACCCTTTCCAAAGTATCTTTTCGTCTATTTTGCAAATTTTTTTAGAAAAAAATTCGTCAAAATTGGACAATTACTTCTTTTTATCATACAGTCTGATAAAGAAAAATTTTTATTTCCTTGTTAACCGCACTGGCAAAATTTTCGGTAAATGGAGAAAATAAAAGTTCTAAAAAACCATCGAAAAAAATTGAACAAAAAACCGTGCTCAAAATGCTATAGTTTTTCTTAACGGTGGGAGCCATCTTTTTTGGCGAAAAAACCCCAAATAAATAATTGAAAAGAATTACGCTCTACCACTTACATTAGGGCTATTGAAAAGCGTCATAAGAGATTGTACGCCAGCGTAATCAATTTAAATTAAAAAGTTCCAAAAGGTGTCAGGAATTCTGCTACCTTCGAAGGATTAGCCTTGGAATGGTATAACGATGGTAAAAAGGACCAGGTATTGTAATAAAAGTTTCCACACGGATGGCACGCGGATGGCTTCGCACAATTGGCTTCGACAAGTAACCCAATGCGGATGTCTAACCGACAACGGCATCGAATCGACTCCCTCAACCGTCTGTATCATAACTCCACCACCTCTGGTTCGAAATATAGGGGAGGGTAGAAGCGGCCCCCAGATCGTAAGTGCTAAAACCCTGTATCTTCGAACCAGACCATCAAGATATAGTATCTGCGATTTGTATATATATCTATTGCAGTGATTGTGGTTGAATTACGACCGGGTAGACACTATTGCCATGCGCACATGCATCTATATATAGGCTGCTGTTATTAACGTGCTGTATAAGTTTTATCATATCAAAATATAATTTGCGTGGTCATTTATGCAATCAGCGAAAAACATTTCCACTTATTAAATACTTATCGTGTCTGTAGTGCCTCAGCAATAATATAGTTCTTCGACATTAGATTTAAATAGTGATCTGTTTAGTTCAATGATATATATTGAACGCCATATAGCTGGGTCATTAAATTTGGATGTTTGTTTGATCAGAATTTACATGGTCTTCTCCGAGTATAAGAGAAGGCTGATTTCAACACACATTTATCTTTCAAATGTTCTACTTACAAAAATATGGGATTTTAAAATTCGTAGCACCAGAAACCTACTGTATGCTCAAGTTGTGATCTTACCCATTTTTGTTATTGTGATATTGCAAAAGACTCAATTGGATTTATTTAGAAATAAATTTGTGCGTATAAATGTAATTACACTCAAAAGCAACTTCAAGATCTTCCTCGACAGAGTATGAGTAAATATTATTCGATGAAATGCGAACAAAAGCTCGCGAATGGGTTCGAATAACTTTGATTTAATCTAGCGTGTATATTTATAATAATTCTTTAATACCCCAGACAAAAACCTATGGGGTTTGTGACAAGGGCAATTAGGTTTGACCAAAAACTCGTTGACTTGAGACATTTTGCATTGGCCACTAGACTATATATGTTTGCTATCACGCGCTTGCCACTTAAATTGTTTAAGCGGGCTTTTCTCTAGCCTATAATTAATTCTAAAACATGAAAATAATTCAGAACAAGGGAATTATCGTTCAGCTGCGTTGTTTATTTACCGCCACTTTGCCTTACCACCAGACCGCGTTGGCTATTACACTCGCCCTATTTTACCCGTTTTTAACTGAATGAGCTTTAAGAAATGGTTAAACAATATAAACCACTAAAAATCGTAGATGTGTCAATTAGACATAAATGAAAAGGGTGAGACGTTCTCTGACTAAAATATATTTATTTGTTTACGAGCTTTCGGCCACCAGTCTGTAGCCTTCAACGGGTATATTTATAATGATTGCACTAAACTGTGAAAGTGTGAAATGAAGCTAGATATGACGTGTATACATGTGCACTGTGAAATACGATAAGGTGATACTATGTTTTCTTTATTAAGATTGTACATTGTCGAGGAAGCGGTTTTGAGTTGTTATCAGCATTGCTGTGTTTGGCAGCTGTATGCCATGATTCTAGACTTCTAGTGTTAGGCGACTACGGAAATTCCCTGTGTCAATGATTTTCGCGTTGCATGTTTTTCGATGTTTGAACCATGATTATGTTCCTTCATTAACGTTTCTGATGTGTTCAGCCTTTCTTGTTTTCAGAGATCTGCCTGTTTCCCCTAAGTACAGGCAGATATTTTAAAACAAGAAAAGCAAATGATCACGCATGGAAATAGTGCCTACCTGGTCGTAATTCAACCACAATTAGTGCAACAGCAAAGCATGACGTATATATATATACAAATCGGTGATACTATAGTACCACCGATTTGTATTTATATACATCATGCTTTGCTGTTGCACTGATTGTGGTTGAATTACGACCAGGTAGGCACTATTGCCATGCGCACATGCATCTATATATAGGCTGCTGTTATTAACGTGCTGTATAAGTTTTATCATAAACATCAAAATATAATTTGCGTGGTCATTTATGCAATCAGCGAAACACATTTCCATTTATTTTTAAAAATATTTTAAACAGGAAAACCAATGTCTATGTAACCAAACTATTGACTTTTAAATTTTCTTCTGGATGTGCAATAGATACTGCAAATAGATACTGGTTAAGAATAGGATGGGTCATGTTTCATGGGTTTTACCACAAACAAACTAAACCAATACAGTACATACCAGGCACTTCCCAGTTATCGTTTATTCTGCCTTCACTTTCCTCTTGTGTTGCGGCATAAAACAAAAACTCCCCAAGGCAGGGCAAGAGCGACTGCTTTAGCTTAGAGTTTCTGAAGTTATCCCTGATAGTTTCTGACAACACCATGAAAACTTCGCTCATACCAAATGCATCTGAAATAAGTGTTGCATTGCTGGCCAAGAATCCCAATGCCAGACCTATTCAAATAATGAAAACAGATTCAGTTGTTGGCTAGCTTTTCCAAGTACTGCATTACATTAAAACCTAAAGGCCTGTTTACAGTCTTGTAATTTGTCCCCAAAGTTTTGGAGAGTATTAGCAGGTCATTCTTCCCCTAATTATATCTTAAACAGCTAAAACAAGCCAATATGTTACATCAATTACCTAATCTTGCTTTCACATCAGCTGACGATGACTGCTTGATCACTTGCAACAAATCAATGACCACGCTAGAATTAGCAACCAGATTTGCAACATCGGTGTTCTGTAAGATTGAAACCATATAGGATGCACAGTGGAGCTTGCTCCTTTGACCACCAGAATGCCCTGAAGATTGCTGCGCTTGCTGAAGCACTCCTGATATCTCGTTGAAGTACTTTCTCTGCTCATCGTCACTTGCTTTGAGGAGTTGCTCGGCAGTTAACGGTGTTACTCCCATTGTCTTAGCATCCCATTTTGGCACAACAATTTTCTTGATTTTTGGGTTGTTCACAATAGAAGTGACCACAAAATCAGAAGGGTGATACAATAGGTTTTCCACATTGAAACTCCCAACCAATTCTTTCCCTAAAAGAGCAGGATTGGCACTTTCCGACTTAGAAACAATGTTTGGATTGGAGTCTCGAAGTCTATTACCACCACTAACAGTTCCAGCAGCTTTCTGTGCATTTTTTCTTGCTGCATCGGATTTCAGAGAACTTGAAGAATTACTTTTATTTTCTGCGTGATCTTTTGGAAACTTCCGGATTTTGGTGAGATCTGATTGTGTTGTATGTGGACGCAACTGGTCAACTTTGTAAGTTCCACGTCTTATGTCCACACTGCTACTTTCCGGAGCGGTATCTGGCCTTTGCTTTGCCCCTCTATTTTGGGACCCTGCTGCCGATGTTTGACGATGTCCAAAGTTAGATTTCTTCACAAAACGACCATCGTCACTTGCTAGAATATGTGCATCCTTTTCTTCTCGTTCCACAATAACAGCCCTCTCCTGTTCTAAAACAAGAGTTTCCTGTCCCCAAACAGGTTTTTCCTGTTTAGCACTGTCATCTGGGTCGATCCCTTCATCACCGTCTATAGACAACCGTAATTTTCCATCCCAGAAAGGATGCCGAAGCAGTTCATTCCATGTTAAACGCGAGCCTTCATCCTTGCACAACAAAGAGCAAACCAAACTGTAAAACTGGTCGGAAGGTCCAAGTTCCACCCCACTGATAACTTGCAATGGATACAACAAGTTCTGGGTCATGACTTTGTTAACCAAGTCAGAAAACGAGTCCGCTTCAAATGGCAGACACCCTGTAAACAATTCATACAGGACACACCCGAACGACCACAACTCGCTAGAAACTGAATGTGGATGACCGTGCAAAACCTCCGGAGCCATATACATTGGCGAAGGTCGTCGCGTCGACTCCTTGTTAGGGTCTTCATCACCTCCAAACTCGTTAAGCTCACCCTCATCCTCAACTTTAGCAAGAGAAAAATTACTGAGCTTCACTGTGCCGTATCCGTCTAAGATAAGCTTAGAACTCCTTAGGTCACAATACAGTATGCCCAAACCGTGCAAATAGTGCAAACCACTAGCTATATCCAGTCCAAAACTGTTAACAGTTGCTTCAGGAAGGCAACTATCTTGTTCCAGCAAAACAGATAAGCTTTGCCCAGTACACAGTTCCACTATCATCCAAATATGGTTCGTGGTTTCGTACCATTCGTAGAAAGTCACAATGTTCTCGTGGGATAACTCGTGTGTCAGTCGCACGATGTTTTGCAGTTCTTTACGCTTCGTTTTCTCTGAGCAATGAACGGCAACATACTCCACAGAGCCTTTCTTCCTTCCTTTATACACAACGGAGTACGTTCCCCTGCCTAATTCCTCGTATAAAACATAGTTCTCCATTCTTTCTGTTATAACATGTACAAAAGTAACCGTTCAATAAGCATACAGGCGTACGAAACTCTTTTGTACTTTTAAAATGGCAAAATCCTCCCTCCTCTCAACCGCCATGTTTGTTTTTCGAGTTTTGCAAAGGCGCGCGAAAATACATCAGCCTAAAGTCGGTTTTGAAATCATCGGAAAGTTGGAAACTGCTTTTTTATTATTTATATATATAACATTGATTCTATATTTATTCCTTCCCTTTATTGCTTAAAGCACACGAAAAGTGTACCTGAAATATCTCACAAACTACAAAAATTTTCATTTTTTGCAGTGAAAACACGTTTAGTTTATCGGTCTTTTATCTCTTCTGGTGGAGGATGTTATGTTTTGAAGTGACTCTGCTGACTCGAATATCGTTGGCTCCCTTTTTTGGAAATTTTTCTTATGGTGAATTTAAACCACTGAATTCTATGAAATATGTCTGATTTTAACAGCATCTGGCGACTTCGAGAAGAGCAGGAAAAGGTGACTAATAATAGAGGATACATTTCGATCACGTTGAATGAAGCCTATGGATGAAACACTCTCAAAATACTACAAAAGCCTTTGTATATACTTCCCCACCCCCTGCCTGCTATAGACTTCCCCATAAAGTTTCGTAAGAATGCAACTTGACACTGTTTATCATGTTTAGAGTTTAACCAATTGTGAGGCGATGATAGAGAAATGGTAAGTTTATGCTCAGATGGTTTTAAATTAGTGTCGCACCTAATTCTCTATTTGACCACGCCCAAATTCATAAAATTTTCTATAACCAGCATAGTGGTCAAATATTGAGCGAAATTCACACAGGTTATAATACAAGCATAAGTGCAGGCATAAAGACAATCAATTACCATTCTATGACAATGGATCCATTACAATGACATCATATATAATCCTTCAAGTTGTCCAGCTGATGTTTCCAAGCAAAAATTGATTTACAAGCATTAAAGGCCAACATGAAAATTTATACAAATATATACCGGTAATTGTCCTCCAGATACCTATCATGATGTCATGTACAAAGGTCAACAGAAAGTAAAAATATTGTATCTTTTAATCCAGTAAATGTGGCCAGAAAAGATATACCTGTACCAGATTTAGCAAATTCCTCCATAATTCTGGCCTGGATAAGCATGCCCAACATTTCTGACCATTACCATGTAAAATGCTCCAAGCTGACAATAAATTATTCACTATCCTACTTCGTCCTACTTATTTGCCATGGAGAATAGTCAACCCTTACAATATAATAGTGAGGTTCAGATTTGACTTCCTCTACCACTATCTTTTCCTGATATTCAAGCAATTTGATTGGTTAATTGGGTAGGTCCAGCACATCTGATTGGTGGAAAGATAGATCAAGGTAGCAGTAGACCTCTACCAAATCTGAACCTCTCTATTATCACCTGGCTGACACATGTCTTTTGGGCTGCATGGAAAAGTAATGGGTGAAATATCAACTATTTTATGCACAGGGAAAAGTTTAAGGAAGATTACAAGACAGTTGAAAAGCTATTGAATGACCTGCCAAAGAAAACAACACATGATATTATGGTAAGTGGATAAATTATTTGTACAAAAAAACCTGCTTGAAGCCACTAGATTCTTCTTATTTATGAACGTGTGTTTACAGGTACCCATTGGTCCTTTGGCTTTGATGCCAGGAAATCTTATTCATACAAATGAAATCATGGTTCTGCTAGGAGATAATTGGTTTGCAGAAAGATCTGCAACACAAGCTGTGGACATTGCAAAGCGTCGTCTTAAAAGTAAGTCCACATGTAGAAATGCTCATAGGCTGACATTATGTGGTGGGATTTATAGCCATCTGAACCTGTAAAGCATCCATTTAGTTGTGAATGTCATGAACATACCAAAGTGACCGATGTGATAGAGTCTTGTATGCCTTATATCTATACCTTATATGACTAATTTGGATACAGGCCACATAAGAAAAGGTATATCTCTAGACTATCTCGCATTGTCTAGAATGACTTTGCCAAGACATTTGCGACAAAATGAAAACTAGGCCTAACCAAGGTAGATGGCATTTCATTTTGATAACTGCTTGTCAGTGAAGCACATAGCTGACATTTCTTTATCCAGGTGTCGACGACTATTTGAGCAATCTCCATAGAGAACATGAAAATATATTGTCACACATGTCATTCACGAATGAAGTAGCTACCATGAGGGTATGTATAAGACATATACTAGTAAATCACGCATGCTAATCCTGACAGACTGCTTCCAGTTATGTATTACAACCTCGTATAGGATTTGGGTGATACCAATATACTTTACAATGTAATGTGTGTGACAGGTGAATCGCCCATTTTGTGTCACCCACTTCCCAGTTGATAAAATGCATTTGCTGACATACCTGTTTCTCCGGGATCAAAATTTTCATATTTGATACATGCTGAACAAGAATCTCACCCCTACCCTTTTAATATCATGTTGTTATTCCTATTTACAGACTCAAAATGATTTTCAAGAAATCAAGGAGGAACTAACGGAAAAGGATAGACAAAGACAAGGTTATGATTTTTATAATTAGCTAATTACTAGCTTGCATGCTGCACCAAATTATGGTGAAATAACTGCAACCGACATTATATTTTAGATAAAAAGTCAAGGAGGTTGGCACATGCCAGAGCAACAAAACACAGTGTAAAGAAAGTGGATTTACAAATCAATTCTTCTAGCAGACAAGCTAAGTCGAAAGAGGATGAAAATTTATTTGCAAGGCTGGAAGAACTTGAGAGACAAGAAGAGACAAACAGGGAACTAGAAAATGAAGAATATTTTGTATGCCATACAACCTCGAATGGAGAGAATGTTAGTGAGCATGATAAAAGTACGCTTGCTCAGAACACTAGCACAAAATATGACAGAATCAATACATTGGATACTGGAAGGAAAACAAATGCAAGTTTAAATTGTAATAGTAGAACATCTAGTAGCAAACAACGTGCTGAGAAAGCATGCAAGGACAAAAAACAGAGCGACTCAAGTGAAATCGAAAACTGTAACTTGAAAAATCTGCATGTGACAAATGTGTCCACAACACAAGCTGAACAAAACAATGCTGGAGAAGTATGCAGTGTTGCAGAGAATTCAAACAGTTTACGTATGAAGAAACATTTAGTGAAGAGAGTTTCGTGGAAAGAAGATATTGTTGAAAAAGAAGGAGAAGACAGAGTTGCCAAACCAAAGAGTGAAAATGCAACAATATACTTCACGCATTCTACTGTAAAGGTAAGCGTGTTTGCACAAATTTAGAGTCTGCATAGCACACGAGTTTTCTGAGGAATAGGCAGCATTATAATATAGAAAATACGCAGTACTGTAGGGCCAATCGGCACTGCAACGCAGCGCCGGGGAGAAAATTAACAAAGGATTTTACGCACGAGTAATCACCAACAATAGCCGTCTTTGGTGTCAGTATCGGTAACAGTTGAGAACCAGTCTCATATTTCTTTGCCAGCAATGTGAAAACGTATAGTGTCCAGTGTTAACAAAACAATAATTATTGGGCTGATTGTGCAGAAAGGTGTTTACGTATTGATTGTAATCACTCAGATGAAATGGTTATTAAAAGAGTTGTCATCAACCGCTAGGTGAAAGATCATGAACGAAAGGAATGTCAGGAAGAAACACAAACTATCACCTCACCAGCAGACATTCTTGGGCACCACCTCTCGAAAACGACGACACAACAGTATTCAGAAAGCCTGACACAAAAAGATATAGAAAAACAGAAAGAGTCAAAAGAAGTACCACAGGTACAGAATTAGACAATAAAAACAAATTATTTCAAAAAGAAATTATTAGTAATTGGCAAAAAACGAATCTGAATTACTGAATATACCCCACCCAAGTGCTAGATTCGACCGTTGAAATATGCCCTTATAATTTTTTAATCTTTGATATCAAAATCGTAGTAATCACTCTCTCCTACTATGTCTAGGTATTTTCTGACCTTGTTGTTGAGCATAAAGATATACCAAGTTCTGGCGCAACTATTGAAAAGGTATGTAAGTTAAAACTTCGAAGGGTGATTTATGTTATATAAACACTACAGGACACACAGTGTCCAAGGGCGTTATATGACATAAATCCCCTCCTTTTCAACGTAGTTCTCTCTTACATATTCCATTCCATGCCGCGTAAAGGGTCATACATATAAACGCTGTGATTGCTATAATTTTTTGTTATCTTTGCAGGAACGGAACACAGAAGCAAGAAAAGTATCCAAGTTCAAAGCGAGAAGAATGAAAAACGACTGAGAAAGAATATTAATGAACTAGACACGGGAAATCGCCAACATGTAAACTGCACATGCAAACATTTGGTTCACAAATTAAAATGATCAATACGCAATCCATATTTTTGTATATGACACTGTGCATTCAATGGACCATTCCCCTTTTAGACAAACTTTTGAATTAGGAATATTCATTAGCACAGCTGGAAAGAGCATCCTAAGGTTAGTAAAATGGTGAAGTTTGGCTGCAAAATATTGTAAAATGTGGAAAATATAGCCCTGTGAAGTTTGCAAATTTTGTATACTTTTGTATTATGCGCAGAAAAGTGTAATCTTTTCAGCTGTGCTAATGAATATTTCTAATCCAAAAGTTTGTCTAAAAGGGGGATCGTCCATTTGTAACGTTCAAAATCTCGCTGTGTGCGGGTGGATTTTACTGAGTTTTGTGCATCTACAATCTTTCACTCATATCACAGAAAAAGTGTCACGAGACACGAAACTTACTAAAATACACCCGCACACGCTGAGCTGTCGGCCGAGCTAACAGGAACGAGTAAATTTTGCTCAGCCAATTGCTGTCTTGTGCGGTAGGCTTACTAAAGGTCTCAGAGTTGCAAAAAGCTGGCAACCTTCCTGCAAGAAAAATTTGAAAAGTTTCTCAGAATGTTGTGACCGCCCATCTTGCAAACGTTCCTCACAGGAATGTCTGGATGCCCCTACGTGGCTTTTTACAACCCTGATTAAAGGTCTTGGCCTATAATACATGCTTCACCACCATACAGAGTGCCACCGAGTTATTCTCTCAATCCTCTTTACCCTTTGGAAAAGCTTATTGAATCGTCTCCAAACTCCTGAACAGTTTCGTCCACAAGCTCTTCGGGTAAAGGTCCATGAACATGCGGCAAATACGTGGGGTATGGTGGAGGTCGTTTGTGTCCCGCTACCCCGTCCTTCACCTTTACCATGCCACCGTTTGGTCCGGGTATTTGACCATGGATATACAGCACATTATACTTGGTATTGATACGGTAAATCTAGAATTGAGAGAATCAGGGGTCGGTTCTACGAAAGGTGACTAACGCTATTCACCGGATAGTGATTTTTGTCAAACTTTCTAAACATGCCCAATAACTGGTAAAACCCATATTAAAGTTCAGTTTTCGAGTTAAAGTCACTTTTTATCTCTTGCGAGGTGAATACCCGTGGTGTCATTTACTTTAGGGCTTTATGTGGCAGCTGAAAAGTCACTATCCGGTGGATGGCGAATCTCGAACTACTCCTCAAATGGTCAAACGAATCCACGATTACGGAAAAGACATCGGATGCACATTTTCCTGGAAATGCGTTGCGATCGAAAATCTTTAAAGAAAGTGAATGAATGTCTTTTGAACGATAAAGGTAAGACAGGAGGTCGATTTGTTTAGTTCTTTTTTCAACCAAAATCAAAATCGCCTATTCTTCATAAACTACCTTCATTAACTAGCCTTCATCAACTATCACCGCAAACAAGTCTCAAGCTTGTAGTCTATTTCATACTAGATACTATAAAAAGCGTGACAGTGTACCTTAGCACCGTAAACTGATCTGTTCTTATTTCCCATGTGACCAGGCATCTTCTTTCCTGGCCAGATTCTCCCAGGTGTCTGAAGAAGTTAAAAAAAAAAGAAGAAAGATAGACAACTTTATTGCTACTAACTCTAAACGTACACATTAATTTCTATAATTGTGTACAAAATTTTCCCAAGGTTCTAACATTCTATACAACTAGAACATGAAAAAACGAAGCAAATTTTTCTGGGTTGTTTCGGACAGAATATTACTAAAGATACTAACCCCGCCTCCACCAGTTGCTCCCATCTTTCTGTGTGTTTTTGTCTGTCCATGAGATGCGGGTTGACCCTTCATACCCCATCTCTTCATCACACCCTGAAATCCTTTGTCTTTCCTTAAACAAAAAAGCAATAACAGTTTCAAAATTTCTTAGCCTTGGGTTAAAATTTATCACCCAAATTCATTTGGTCGGGATTTAATTTAGAACAATTACAGGCAAAACTTGATAAGTAAATAGAAAATGGAAATAGTGCATCATGAACTTACGTTTTCGCTTGTACTGTGACAAATTGTCCTGGATAAAAATGCCCACTCAGAATTTCAGTTCCTGACAACAGAGAACTAAATATTCTCATTTTATTCAAGCAACGCTACAAATCATCAGCACGGAAACTACCCTCAGATAAATCTGCTTACATGCAATCAACTTGTTTCAAAAGAAATGGACAGAAAACACAACCTACACCGTGAACGTTGCTGAGCCTGCATCAGTGATTTCCTGCTATCTGGGCATCATATACAGTTTTAGTATCTTTGCAGTATTTGCTAACCCCAAGGCCCAGTAGCAACCTTGACATTGCCGTTCTTGTTTAAAATATGTAAACAGAAACCTACAGTAGGTACCCAGAAACAAAACTTTTTCTACCTGTGCTTTAAAATGACCGAATGGTAACTTCATATGAAAAACTAGAATCATATCGAACTCGCATCTTCGGGTTCTGGACCGCCGCTCCACCAATTCAGCTATCGAGTCAACTAAGATTAGTAACGAGTCTTATTGGTAACGAGTGATTGCCAATCCCAGTCGACTCGATAGCTCAATTGGTTGAGCGGCGGTCTAGAAACCCGAAGATGCGAGTTCGAATCCCGCTCGAGAGAACGAATTTTTCGTTGTTCTCTTCAGTGTCATATTTTTATGTGAATCTAGTTTTTATTATCTCTGAGGATGGTTCTGAAATATAATTGAAACACTGCGCGTCCTCAAAGACAAGCGTTAAGTTGTCACGAAAATATTTCGTGCACTTAAATTGGATAAGACTCGCTACCAATCCCAGTTGACTCGATAGCTCAATTGGTAGAGCGGCGGTCTAGTAACCCGAAGATGCGAGTTCGAATCCCGCTCGAGAGAACGAATTTTTCGTTGTTCTCTGCAGTGTCAGATTAATATGAATCTAGTTTTTCATATCTCTGAAGATGGTTCTGAAATGGCAAGTTCATATAAATGTGATATATATATTTACCTGGCAAAAGAAGTGCACTTGGGCTGACATTAAAGCTTGCAACCTTCTTTTTAGGAACAACACCATATTTTACAAAACGCCCAAAATCTGTCTTGTTCACCTGAAGGAATGTGCTTTATTTCAATCTGTATATTCTTATGGGGAAGAAATCGAAGGTTTTTGGGCCAGGGAAGAAAATCAAACAAGAGTGAAAGGAAAAAAACATGTCAGAACAATATGGAAGAGAAGAAAACAAAAGAAAAGGAAGAAAAAGTAAAAAGATCTGATGGGACAAGAAATGAGAAAGCAAAAAAACCCCTGAAGAAACTGGGGACCAGTTTCTTCAGAGGTTTTTAGTATTCTTATCTCTTTTCCCCTCTGATCAAGCTATGTATTTTATAATGTCAATGTTTAAATAAATTGTGAGTTAATGTTTTTTTTTAAAAAACAAATGAATTTAAAGAGCAGTACTTAGTATGTCTGTCAAAAAATGATTACAGTATGTTGTCATGTTTTTTGTCATCCTTGAACCAAATATTTTTTGAAAATTAGTCCTCAAGTTAAAGAAAACGTGGAGCCTAGATTCTGCCAAACATAACTGCAACTCAAATATAGAATGATAATAATGATACAAAGAATAAAATTAAACCTGGAGAAAGTGAAAAAGACAGGGGGGGCCTCAAGGTCACTGAACACAGAATTTCGTTTTATTGTATGTAATAGTCTTTTGGAATTCCCTGGTATACACCAGGTATACATGCCATACTGTTATACAACGTCCCTCTTTCCCATATTCAATATCTTCAACTTTTACATGTTTTTTTGCTGATTCTTGCCTCAATTTACCTTCTCTAGATCACTTTCATTCACAGCTCCAATTTCTAAAGCAGTTATATCATCATTTCCACCAAGTTCTCTGGATATTCTTGTTGCCAAAACTTGGCAATCTTTGATCTTTATGTTGAAGGTAACACCAGATAAGTCACCAATTATATCTCATACCAACATCTTACTAATTAAGCTGCAAGATTGTCCAGTTGCATACTGTTGTATCTGTCTAGATGCACTATATAGCAATCCCTATACTCAAAAGTTTGTACTGCAGAGATACTCACAGCCCAAATTTCATGCTTTCTGTACAGTAATTTAGTATTAAATTTTCTAAATGTCTGCTGCACAATGTCTGGCATATTCAATTAGACACTAATCCATCAGAGATGTAGCCAGGATTTCCTTTCAGGAGGGGGCAAGAAAAATCCAGGGGGGGCAGACCTGTTTCTGAATTAGATTGGCAATTTTCTCAGGGGGGGGTCAGCAATCCTACCAGGGGCACAGATCAGGTATAGAACCAGATGTCTCACTAAGCAAAATTTATGTCCGCAATTTTGAAGAGCTCACGTCAGCCTTTGTCAGATTTGCTCGCGTCAGATCGCTTGCATCAGATTTGCTCGTGTCAGACTTGCTCGCGTCAGATCGCTCGCGTCAGATCGCTCGCGTGGCGTGAATCTTTCTTGCTAAAAAGAAGCAGCGTATCATTTATCAGTAAAATTCGTCAAGAAAATAAAGGTCAGTTGGTAGTTGCGTCTAAAATCACTGTCTAACTGCCAAAATTCTGCACTTCCCAATCTTTTTTCTGATAAAAAATGTGCATTACACTTGCCAGAGGTGATGCGTGTCCAATTCGTGCTCTCACGTAAGCAGTACACGTCAGCGTGGCAAGTGCCATTGCGTGAGCAAGTCGTGCTCTCTGGTTACGTCATCTCGCGTGTGCAATTCATGATCAGCCGAAAAATCGCGGACACGAAAACATTAGGAATAGATAGGAAGTGAGACATCTGGTCTATACCTGATCTGTGCCAGGGGGCAGTTCCCTGGACCAACCTCTAGCTATGCCTCTGTACTTGATCACTTACCCCCTAGCCCACCAAATTTTAATAAGTGCGACTATATACATCACCTGCACTAATGTCACTGGTACTCTCTGACCATTCTTCAACCATAAAGGCTGCATGCCTAACTTCACCCCAATGGCACCAACTCTTTTACACCCTTCACTCCATGTTGCTTTGTCGGGTTCAATAACAGGTGCCTTTCTTTCTCTTTTCTCTTTTTCGATCATAAGCTCTTGCTCAATATCGAATTTAATTTTTCTAACATTCCGTTCTTTCAAATGCTCAGGTTTTTTATGATAAAATTCAAACATATTTGTACACTTATCTGTTTCATTTTCATTCTTATGCATGGAACTAGTAGTGAACAACCGTTGGCGGGAAGAAAGCGTTCTTAAAACACATCTGGGATGCCGAGAAACAGTTGAAAACAAACACGTGAAAATAATTCTGCTATCGGCCATATTGGAAACGCTGGTCACTAAACTTCATGTAACATATAGATATAAAGATTTCAAGTTTCCAACTTTGAAGTTGAAGAAAAAACGAAACGTGACAATTTTCAAATAAATAATTGGCATCTGGAACCAAAATACATTGCAATGCACAAGCAATTCAAAAAAGTTTTAGAAATCTCTAAACCTTTCTAAAGACTACAATATCAGGTTTGATAAAATGAATCTTAATGCAATGATAGGCCTACTAAATCATTTAATGAAATAACTAATACGAACTATGGGTTTTATTTTCCAAAAAAATTACATCAAAAATGAAATGTGAAGATATTAGGCGATGAGCCCTACTGATCCTCTTAGATCCCTCTATTCAGCAAAAGACCAATTATCACGTTGCCATAGTGACAGTAGTAGTTTGTTTACATTATGTTACTACAAATATTTGAGCGTGAAAGCGATTTGAAGGGGAAAATTAGGCAAATTACAAGAGCGAGATGAACACGACAGTTTTGCTAGCAACGTGGATAGCGGGCAGGTGTTGGACGGATTTTCGTAGAAACTGATTTGAATTTGCTCCGAACTGGCGTGCCGCCACCGAGCGGTTGTTGCTATATATGCTAAATAGTTATTAGTTATTTATGTTTGGATTATTGTAATGTTGTGTCGCTAAAACATCATGAATATTATTAGATGACACTTGCGACAAGCACGGATAAGATACGCAGACTTTGCGACACTTTAACGGGAAAGGCATTGACGGACGCTTTGACGAAATTCAAGGAGGAATCGAGTGATCATTTTATGCCGGGTAAATAAGAAAATCAATTTCATACTTTGTATTTATATTATAAAGTCCGTAGATCAACACAGTGCTCAGCGCTCTTGAACGGATCAAACTTCAACTCTGTCAATTGCTTTTAAGCTTATTTTATAGGTTTTTTTTATTTTCGTACAAAATAAGGTAAATAATAGAGTTTGAAACACATTCTCATAAATAACCTTCATTTCTCCCAATATATTTTATTTGGTATATGTTTGGTTTATTTGGTATATGATACGCGTTGGCTGTATCACGCTACAGTTGCAGCTCTTTTGTCTCGGAATAATTTTCATATAATTTGTGCGAGAATCAAATGGACAACTGTTATTCGCGATTCGAGAAAGGCCCACGATTATCTAGTTATTAGTGATAAATTTCAGAAAATGTTCTGTAGTCGTTTAGTTGTACATTGTTGCTAAGCAACAGTCCTATCGAAAGAACACTTGTGCTTGTTTATGAGACGAAAGTCTGCATGAAAAATTAAAAATACATGAATAGAACTGCAGGCCCAGTCTGCATTCTAAGTCACAAATTGTTTTTAAAAATATAAACTGAAACATTACAACAGCTGGAATACTGGTGCATGCCTGTTACCATGTTGTTTATAGGGTTTTGAACAATATGTTTATATTACCATAGATGCAGTTCAGTTCATTGAGGTTGGGCTAGACAAGGCTAGACATGAAAGCTTGACTTGCAATTGCAACTTTCTATCCCTTTTTCTTACAGAGGGGGGGGGGGGCAGGCAGGGCAGGGGGGCAGGCAGGGCAGGGGGGCCTCCTGGGGGGACTTACCTGCTCTTGTGCCTCTCATACCTTTTTGTGAATTGTCTCCTGCCTCCCCCCCTTTTTCCACTTAGCCATCCTAACTTGTCATGCTCATGATGGATGTCACTGGAATGCCATTTGTTGATATTAAAAAGGACTAAAATGTCTCTGAGACTCTCTTGAGCGAGGATGAAGTTTAATTCCAGTTAAAATGGTGAACAGTCAACATTCTTTTGTTCACTTGCTTAGAAAGAGACTAAAAGTCATTAAAAACTTAACATTTCTCATTCTTTTTCTGCCTCCCACCCTCACACAACTCCTACCTCCTGCCATCCCTTATTCTCAGATAGTTTTAGGGTAACAATTTTTGTGTTTCCTTTGAAAAATGCAGAAAAAGTAAAAGCAATGAACGGTACAATCATATCAAACCATGTCGACCAATTGGATAACTTCAAAAAACATCAAGAGAAACACACATTAGCGAGCTCCGAAAATAGACAAAATTCTGGGGAAGATAAAACAGGAAGGTTGTCAAGTGAAAACAATGATGAAAAACTAGGAACAATACAAGAGGTACAAGATACAACCACAAACGACAGCAGTGGGGATGAAGATGTTTCATCACTCACCAGCGACACAGATAGTGACAGTGATGGAAGCCTTAGCGATAGTTCAGAAGAACAGGTTGAGTTCTTTCCAGCTAAAAAATCTGGCAAGACTGATAATATCAATGGAGATCAGTCTGGAGAAATACTAAAAGACAAGTCTTCTAACCCTGGAAGAGAGTTAGAGCCTTCAACATCACAAGGCATTTCAAGTTCACCAAATAAAGATGCTAAAAATAGCCATGATGTCACTGTCAACATTGATAGTGGTACTGTTGTAAATGGAGATACAATTACACAAACACCCAACAAATTACCAAGAAAGTTAAGCCCTCTAAGTACTGCAAGTCTAAACGGACAGAAACAGCCAGAACAAGATCAAACCGATGGTCGAAGAATGGTGAATTCTGGTTCACAATTAATTCCCACAACTTCTAGCAGCTACGATGCCCAAACAACCAGCGGAAGTTCTGATGTCATAATACCATCTGCACACAACCCTCCAGATTTGATCAGAGGAAATTTGAACAGTTCTGGAACTGTCAGCGATGACTCTGATCTGAAAGACCACGCAAGGATCCTTGCCGAGCTGCAAAAAATTGTGCAAGAGGACGAGGCACGTGATGGTGAACCCAGTGATGGTCGCAAGAGTAAAGACGCTGGTGCTGAGGGTGGACAAACTGAAAGCGTGATCAAAGACTCTTCACAGACAGTGGTGAATAATGATAGCAAGGACGGTGATAGTAAAAAGGACGGAGATAGTAAGGACAGTAATGGTAAAAGTACTATAAACGGTCATTTGGATGGAAGTAAAATCGAGGTGGGTGTGGCTCCTGATATTGATGGCAAGGATAAGAAATCCTACCATGGAAATAACCATCAAACTAAACCTGGTCATGATGGTACAATGAATGGTCATAACGATGACGGTGAAAATATGAGTCATCATGGAAACAGCTCTGGAGATGAAAGTTCTTTACATGGTAATGTTCGCAACAAGATTGCCAAATCTAAGAATTACCAAGAAAAATTAGGTCGTTCTCAATCGGATAGTCATGTCACTGGGAAAAATGTAGCCAAACTCGAGCCATCAACAAAAGCGAAAACTAAAGGCACTACTTATGAGGATCACAGCCTTGAAAACCTCGAAAGGAAACTGTCGAACCTTCAGATATCGAACTCGGAACAAACCACGGAAATCCGACGTTTGAACTCGCTGAACCAAACGCTGAAGGCAAAATTTGAAAAGTTAGAGCAGACATCCAGTTACCATCAAAATATCGAGGAAAAAATGTTGCAGCGAAACGAAGAGCTGGAGAAGCACCTGCTGGGGATGCTGAAATCGCAAGAAATCATTTTTGACATGAAGGAAAATTTGAAGACGGCATCTGCCGACAAAGAGAAGTTGACAAAAGATTATAAAGAGGCGGTGAAGGCGTTAGAGGCCGTTGATAAACTGGTAGGTTAAGGCCACTTGTACATTCGGCACATGGTGTCGTTTCGGAGCGTTTTCGTTGCGAATTGTTTCAAAAAGCTCCCGACTTGTTGACATAATTTGATGAAAACCAGCATGAACCTCGCCTACGGGGCAAAAACAAAAAACGTCATGCGATGAAAATTTTTATAGTTCATATCGTGACTGACTGTAGTAAAAAGGCTCGGAAACGACCTGGTATGCACTAGTCTAATTGACTTAAAGTAATTTTTCCATAGGCTGTATGTATGCAATACAATGCTAATATTTAAACTATTTACATTGTTCAGGATTAGTTATGATTACATTTCCTTCATTTTGGTTTTAAAGTTCCAGATACTTCTGGATGATTCAATTCTAGTGTTGATATCGGCAACAAAAAAGCCGATACTCAGTTGTTTTAATTCAGGACTGGTACATGGGATATCGGTACATCACAAGTTAGAATATGAAGTATTTTAATGCAAGTAAACTAGAGCATCTAAGGTACCAGAAAATATAATTTATCTATTTGTGCATCTATAGTTCGGCCAAAAGGATGCTCTGGTAAAGAAATGGAAAGAAGCAACGGAAGAGTCGCGACAGTTAGTGGAATTGCTAAAAAAGCACAATGCAGGTACGAAGTTTTTGTAACTGCCTGAGAAAGAAGTAAAAAGTGACTTTGAGTATAAAAAATGCTGAACTTTAACGAGTTTTACCAGTTACTGGGAGAGTTTAGAAAGTTTTAAAAATGAATGGGGTCCATTGGAGAAAGGTGGAAAGGCAAAAAAGCAATGACACCAGGGATATTGGACTCGCAATATAAAAAAATGACTTTAACTCGAAAATGCTAAAGTTAAAGATGGTTTTACCAATGACTGAAAATATTTAAAAAGTTTGAAAAAAATCACTATCCGGTAGATAGCGATATTCACCTTTCGTACAACCGAACCCCAGGACCTTTATCAATTTGAACCATCTATGGAGCACCACTCCAGAAACCTTCGAGATTTAACCTAGCACCTACCCCCCCCCCCCCACACACACACACATTGCTAAATGCAGCCATTTTTTATCATCATCAGAGGTGGGAGATTTGGAAACTGTAGACAAGCTCAAAGAAGATATAAGTCAACTGAAAGTTAAAGTTTCGAAAGCGGAAGAAAACAACAGAACAAACACTCTGAAAAATGAAGAGTTGCTCGAGCAGTCGCGAACGTGGAAAGACAAATACGAACGAGAAAACGAACAAGCGATAAAACTGAGTTTCGAGTTGCAGGAAGTTACGAAAGAATTGAAGAATCACCAGTAAGAATATAAGCTTAGATGTATTTTCTTTCGACGTGATAAAAATATTTGCGTTTCTTTGGCCTTAGCATAGATAATAAAGTTAATTTATTAACTTTATACCAGATTTAAACATTACAACACACAAAAGTAACACACAATTACATTAACACAACACAACATTAACAAAACCAACTCGACCCAACAACAAAACGACCTCCACGTTCGTTGATCGTCAACGTCATATCTCCATGGCTGTTTAATACTGAGTTTTAACAGTTGAATAACGTTTTCTTAAACTTCTTTAAAGTTAAACTAATAATAGTCAAATCCCTTTGAAGTATGTTCCATACTCTAGTAGCATTGTAGCCCTTACTTGGTATGATTTTTGATAACTGGCTGTTTTGCATGATAAAATCTGAATTTGTAGTACAGTAGGGTTTGCACATGGTTCAAGTTGACTTGAATATTTCGGATGGGGCAGGGGTCGCTGCTTAAGTTATCAATACTATTGGTGCGATTTGAAAACGAACAACATTCCACGAAACTCGTGCTAACACATTCAGTGGTAGGAGATTCAATGTCGATGCCTATAATTTTTATTAATCCAGAAAGTTAGCGGGAAAACGCGGGCGAAAGAATCAAATCTTACAACTGGAGATAACTGAACTGAAAGATACGTTGAAGGTAAATGTTATAGTTAATATAGAAGGTAAACTATACTTGGTATAATGAGACTATCAGTCATAGTACATTTGATGTGTTTTAACTTCTTTAGCTTGCCAAGGAAAGACTCGTGGAAAATGAGCGAAGGCTGAAGGAACTGGAAAGAAAGCATGCTGATACACAACAGGTTCATGTTCATCATTATTACCATCCTCGCCGATTCCTACCAACAGCACTATTAACACGCACAGAGCCAAAAACAGATACTGCAACGTTTTTGATTGTGCGGTCTGCGACAGTTTGTTGACGACAAGCCTGCCTAACTTTTGAAGTTGTCAGCAAACTTTTGCAAGCTGATTGTTAAAATTTGCTATCCACAGGCTTGCTGCAAGTTGTTTCAACAAGTTAAAGCACGTCTCAAGACGAACAGTCTGATTCTAACAGACCCTGTTGCAACTTGGGTGGTGAAGAGCTCTTCCATGTTTGTTAATACAACTTGTTGACAAGAAGAGATATTCGGAAGATCAATAACATTTTAATATAATTATGTTGTTCTTGTATTATTTTTCAAGATGTACACAAAAATTATTCACGAAAAGGAAAAACAACACAGCGTCTTAATCAAGAACTCCGAGTCTTATCAAAAGGTATATACATTTATATCCTAGGCCGGTTGGATAAAAAAGTTAACTACGATTAGTGGAAACGTCAACCAATTAAAACAACGTATTCTATATTTAATCCATATTTAACTAGTACAAAACAGTGATCAAAAAAGTGATTAAGGGTTTTATACAACCGGCCCCAGATTGACAACAAGTCAGAGTAAATCCAGACACACCTAAAGCCTCATCGCATAAATTTTCGTCATGTAAACTGGAATTTTGTATAAATCAGTACTCAAAAATACCCGAAAAGCGTACAAATATCAATTTTCAAATCTCCAGGATCTTGTTTCGAATATCGAGAGTGTTGAAAATGCGAGGAAGGAAGCAGACGTTTTGAAAGAAAACATTATTGCCCTGGAAAGAGACAAGGTGGAAATTGCTGAAAAATTGAAAACTAATGAAAAATCGTTGGAGGAAACCTTGAACAAGAAAGCGGTAAGAAATACGTTAACACCACATTGGTAACGTCAGTTTCACATGGGCAGTTAGGTCGAAAATAATCGGCCGTCTACGATGAACGAGAACTAGGCCTTATTTAGCCCTAACCTTACTTTACAGGAGCTGAGCGAACAACTTGCTAAACTTCAGTCCGATTTCGAGGCCTCGAAAATAGAGGCGGTCGACAACGAGTTGTTTACTGAGGAACAAACTGTGAGATTAGAAGAGTTGGAGGAACAATGTAAACAGCTACAACACGTCCTAAAACAGTACATACATAGCAATGGCAGCACAAGAAATCGAAGACCAAGGTAGGTCGAGGTTAGGTTAAGAGCGTATACTTGCTGATATGAATAAGCCTGGATATAACCATCTATTCAAGCCACCAGGGTTAGCGAAGTGCGAATTATTAGATGGCCGCCAAGCAGTTTCTCCTATACCATACAAATTTCAAGGCTACCAAGGCTATGAACAAACGCAAAACGTTTCAAATAAAGAACTAAAACAAGGTTGCTATAACTTGAACTCTCTCGCCATCCCATCCCACTCCATACTAGGCGCTATCCGTTCACTAATCAGGCGCCTTTTCCTTGGAGATGCAAGTCTGAAGATACGCCTGTCATTCAAACAGCTATACGATGTTGACTTCGTTAACTTTATTATTTTCTTGTCTATAACTTCCAGCACCGCTCCAAATCGCCACGGTTACGGCAAGAAGTCGCGACCAGCTCAAACGTGGCCAAGTCAGCTGGACATGTACAGACAGTTGCTGGCACCGCCAAGAGGGGTACCAAGAAGGCGGAAGACATCAGGAAGAAAAGAGGCGAGATACAGAGTTCAAATAACGGACAAAAACAACGACTCCGAGGTAGGGTAGCGTAATGTTTTGCCGAAACATGCAATGGAGATATTCCTGCAGTCAAAAATAACCATCATTTAACCAGAGGTGAAAAATCAGCGGTTTTTTCTGGGAACCTAGATTTAGGACTAAAAATTATTGTTTTTTCATCGACTAATCAAATTGTATATTAAATGTTAGCATATTCAAGTTTCAATAGTATTTGATTAAAGATCAATAGATTTCTTCAAAATTTGCAGTTAATCGATCACACCTCAAAAACGTCTGTGAAATTTTCTGCAAAAATTGAGATCAAAAAATCTTCCACCTCTTGCCTGTTTCAAACAAGAACGACCTACATACGTACCTATCAACTTTTAAAGCTTCTTTAGGATGCAGCAAAGCTAAAAACCAACATTGCATGTGCAAATACTGGTTAAGAAATATATTGAGAGTAAAGTTACAGGTTTATAGTAAAGTAAAGTAAAGTAAAGTAAAGCCAAAGTAAAGTAAAGTAAAGTAAAGTAAAGTAAAGTAAAGTAAAGTAAAGTAAAGTAAAGTAAAGTAAAGTAAAGTAAAGTAAAGTAAAGTAAAGTAAAGTAAAGTAAAGTAAAGTAAAGTAAAGTAAAGTAAAGTAAAGTAAAGTAAAGTAAAGTAAAGTAAAGTAAACTAAAATAAAGTAAAATAAAGTAAAATAAAGTAAAATAAAGTAAAGTAAAGCCAAAGTAAAGTAAAGTAAAGCCAAAGTAAAGCGTACCACCAGACCATATCACTGACGTAGCATCCGCAACATCAAGGCTTCGCTCTGTGTTTCTAGTTTATCCCAATTTTGATTCAGACAATCAAGACAAGCTTGTTGAAACTGTATAGTCCTTGTCTTTTTAAAACACAGGACACCTTAGATGATGCGACTAAAAAATTTGACGAATCCATCAAGCGCATTTCGTTTCACGCCAATCGTCCAAAGTCTACATACGGGAATAGATCTCTTTCGACCAACAACAACGAAGAACGCCACCATGACGGCGAGCACGGCGGGAAAGACTGGGCGCCAAAGATAGTGCTAGTGGATAGTCAGAAATTGGAGTCAAGTTCTGAGCATGACAGCGGTAGCGTGAGCGCTGACCAGTACGCGATGCAGTACGTGAAACTTGGAGATAGGGTCTTGTTTGAGCTGGCCGTTGATGGTAAGATGGCGTATCCTCCAACTGTTCTGTGCCTAACGTAACTTACTAGTAGCTAATAAGTGTTTTTTATATGAACTTAATGCACCATTCCCCTTTTAGACAATCTGTTGAATTAGGAATATTCATTAGCACAGCTGGAAAGAGCAGCCCAAATTTAGTAAAACTGTGAATTTTGGTTGCAAAACATTGTAAAATGTGGAAAATACAATCCCGTGAAGTTTGCAAATTTTGTATACTTTTGTATCATTCACAAACTTCACAATTTTAGTAAATTTAGGATGCTCTTTTCAGCTGCGCTAGTGAATATTACTAATCTAAAAGTTTGTCTAAAAGGGGAATCGTCCATTTCCGTTTTACTATTACTAAACAAACTGTGACTAAACGTTATTTTCCAGGAAAAAAGCAAAATATACCCGGGACGGTGAAGTACGTTGGTCCGGTGTATCACTCGAATTTCAAGTCCGGAATCTATGCTGGGTTGAAGTTAGATATCCCAGGTAAACAATCTGAAGACAAATGGGTTTTTTTTCGTTTATTAACAAAAAGGTATCAGTCCCCCGTTGCGATAGTAACTTCTAGTTTAACAGTTTCGTCTTTCTCCTTTTTAGCTGGGGATACAAACGGCACCGTTGGCGAACGAATGTACTTTCGCTGTTTGAAAAACCATGGAAAATTTGTCAAGCTAGCCCACATCCTCGCCGTGCAAAATCCTCGGGTAAGATAATCACGGTGGAATAATGCAATAGACCTTACCCATAAGGACGTCATTTAGTAGTTAAGCGAGTAAAACTATTTAAATATGGCAATGTTGTTAAAATTTTTTAGGTCCTTATTCATGAAGAACATTAAATGAAACAAATAATTTAACATATTTATTTCGCAAATAATGTTTTTGTTACTTAAACCATTCAATTATATTGGCATATTCAAATAGTTTTACATGCTTAACTACTAAATGACGTCATTATGGGTATGCTCTATTCTACGTTTCATATCATCTCGTAGGTTTCAGTGGGAAAGACTTGATACAGTCATCAGAGTGGATTACAGCGTGTCTACTATATAAAAAGGCGGCACTTACACAGCCAAAAATAAGCAACGTGTTCTGGCCTGATGAAAACAGCATTGAACAATGTTTTGCTGCCAACATTGTTCAATGCTGCCAGCAATACTGAACAAGTTGTTGAGCCTGGACTAGCCAGCAATCAGGTGTAACAATGTTGAACAATATTGTTGACAACCTTGAACAATGTGGGCAACAAAACATTGTTCAATGCTGTTTTCATCAGGCCAGAACAAGTTGCTCAATTTTGGCTGAGTGGACAACACACACTCGTATAAGAAAAAACACACTCCGAAAAACAACATCTTGTAAACTCAAGATTCGAGCTTTTAAAACAAGACAACAAATTTGCGGCGATATTTCGTCTCTCTTTCAAAGTCATTGTCAAATTCCTGGTTTGACAATGACTTTGAAAGAGAGTCGAAATATCACCGCAAAATTGTTGTCTTATTTTTAAAGCTCGAATCTTGAGTTTACAAGATGTTGTTTTTCGGAGTATGTTTTTTCGTATATTTTATTAAATTGTCTGCTAGTAATGGTTTTTTACACACTCGTATGGTCCACCGTTATTGTTGATAGCGAGGTTTAGATATGAAGCATGCTGTGTGAAGTCTAGGTACAGGCTGTGTATCTGTGCACGACTATTACTGTTTACTGTGATAGTTAATGGATCTTTAACTTTTTAGACGAAATTTTGAAAAAAATCGAAATAAGGAAAAAATATTATTACAGCTTGAAAGAGCATCCTAAACTTCGTAAAATTCCAAAGTTTGGTTGTAAAATGTTGTAAACTGTAGAAAATATAGTCTTGCGAAGTTAGCAAATTTTCTGTAGTTTTGTACTATCCGTGAGAAATGAATACCCAAAGGGTATCAACTGGGTATTATTTTCCACCCGTAATACAAATGTGTACAAAATTTGCCAAATTCGCAAGGCTATGTTTTCTATAGTATACAACTTTTTACAACCAAACTTTGCAATTTTACTAAGTTTAGATATTCTTTCAAGATCAGATGTGGTAATATTTTTGCCTGTTTCGATTTTTTTCAAAATTCCGTCTAAAAGGTTAAAGGTCCATTCGTCGACTTTTTCAAATTTCACAATTATTACTAGTATTCTTATTGTGAAATTGGCATTGCTTTGCGCTGCGCTGATTGGTTAGCGTACCATTTTGTCTTTCAAATGTATTTCACCGACCCAGAAATCTATTCCCCTCGTCCCCACAGTAAAAACCTCGAACATTGATCATTTCTTAAACATTTTTTCCTGTTCTGCAGACCCAACAGTATACGAGAGTTCTTCCAATGGCGTATAAATGAAGATTCTGCCATGTAAATATTTCCGCCATCAGATACTGCGTTCCTTCACCGAAGTAGGAGTACATTCTACATTAGATGATGTACTTTTCATGCATGTTTTAAGATATTTTTGTACCATCATCGATTTTTATACTCGAGACTAATTTATATGTTTATGTAAGAATAAAAACAAGTTATTTTATGATGCGTTTGTGACATCATTGGTTTATCGGTGAATGATATTTTCTAGTGCTGATCAAATGAGATTAGATTTGTTTATCATCACACCCCCCCCCCCCCGATACCAGTGAGTACCTATTTTTGAAGTAAAACTGAGTAATATAAAATTCGAAATCTTCCCGGAAAAAGCAAGAACTTCTCATTTGTTTATCACATTTAAGACATTTTAACAATTATTGCAGATTTAATATGGCTGAAATATTTCTGTGACATTGGGTACACATATCAGGCGATGTTCTCAGCTCAGAAACGTTTTTAAAACAAGTTGCGACACAAACCTCTAAAAAGCCTATAGTAGAAATATGTCTTTGCAAAGTTCTCATCTCTTTTCGCCCTGATACTTGTAATGCAGTTGACCGACGTCATTTTGAGACACTTTGATCCAGCCTGTCTCTTGCATGTGGTACACTAAATTACAAAAGAATATCATGCTTAATTATGGATATAATTGAACATTTTAACATCCTCTTGTTTGTAACAATAGAGAGGTTCAGATTTGGCTTCCGATACCTCTACCGCTACCTTAATCTATCGTTCAGCCAATCAGATGTCTCGTACCTATCCGATTAACCAATCAAATTATTTAAAAATCGGGAAAAGGTAGCGGTATTGGTAGAGGAAGTCAAATCTGAACCTCTCTCATTTTACAAGTGTTACACCAACAGCCTTTAGTTTTTAGTTGGCTTTTATCTAATGAATTGCTTTGTTCTTAAATCGGTCTCACAATTTCTAAAACAATGCAAGTCCGGCTGAAAAGGTCAAAATTCGGTTTTGTCCGGCACAATTTCCGCTCTGCCGGCACAACTTCCGCTCTGCCGGACATTTTGTCCGGTGCAAGAATTTTGTGCCACAAAAAATGAAATCCAATTTGCCAAGCTCTCTGTAGTCCTTTAGTAAAATATGATGCGGGAGAGGAGTAGAACTGCTCTATCAAAACTTTCTAGGCTCCTGTCGTCATTCCAGCGAGTCTCGCAGCTTTTAACTTCTGTATGAAACTGCTCCGAACATCTACACATGTAATTTAACTAATTTTCTTATATTTCACAAAGCATGATGTCATGAAAACCTAGCGAATCAACGGTTGATCCGTGTAATATTCCTTAAAGATCACCGGCGCTCATAACTGGAACACAATGTCCGGTAATTTTCTCCGTTACGCCGAAGATGTTGTCGGACAACTGTCGGTCAGCTGAAAAGATTTGTTTCAAGGCTTGTAACAGCATGTATAAACACTTTGAAACTCATGCATAGTCTCAAAAGTTAGAAAGGGAAAATGTCTTGTCTACTTTTCAGCCATACAACTTGATATTATTATCAGTAATAGAAATTTGTACTCAAATATCAGAAATTCTATTTTTTGCTTTTAGCTTATCTACACTCTGTCAAATATGTGCTTTCTTCACAAAATACACGATTATGTTGTACTTACTGTTCACGACTCCGCCGCTGTATGCATCTCTATGCGTTGCATGGTAGATCGCCCTCTCTCCCAGGTCATACGCCTCTTGGACCGAAAGATCATGACGATACTCGCTGTCAAGAACGCCGTATGCGAAAGTAGACCCAGAGCCCACCGAGAAAATATTGTTGGATAGGCGACTTCCGTCGCTGTCCACATAGTAGAGTCCAGGACCCTGGAAATTTGAATGCGACGTTAAAATAGCCATGCATACTGACAAAGAATAACACGCAACACACACAGCAAAAACAACATCAACATTACAGCAAGTTGCTCAGTATTTTGCTGTCTACCACAGAAGGCTCTTGACCAAGTTTGCTAAAGCTATGTTCAATTAACAGTCGCGGAATAGTAGCGTCCCGAAAATATTTGACCAACTCATTTGCTCAAGTTTAGCAGTTCTTCCGACCAATCCTCCCGTAATTCCTCAAATTTTGAAAAGTTCCTTAAAATGGTCACAACTTCCTGTTTATTGACCATATTAATCAAAATGCTCAGGAATAAGATATAGCATTCTGATTGCTCAATTAACAGGAAGTTGTGAAACTTTTAAGGAACTCCATAAAAATATTAAGGAGTGGATCAGAGGAACTGCAAAAGTTGAGCAAATGAATTGGTCAAATATTTTCGGAACGCTTCTATTGCTGCGACTGTGTTACTTACTCGTTTATCCCAGCCACAAATCATTGTTCCCTATTGTAGAAAAATATTTTACTATTTACAACAAACATTTAACACAAAGCAAACATTTAGGCGGGTTCATTTCTTTTAACAAACTAAACTGTAATACTGCTCATACCATCGAAAGCCCCATTCCCTTGTAGTTATACACCATGTTTGCCAATAACTTGGACGCAGCTGCAACGGATATTCTCTCCTTGTTACGAAGCTCGTATATTCTTGAGAAAACAGAAATAACCAGCTCACATCTGACTGTGAGTAAAAGACCTGGAACTAGCTACCAAATCAAAATCCATTTTGCTGTTTTTAATCACTTATATCTTTTATTTTCCTTTATGAAACTTGTTGAAACTTTGTAATCATGTTCAGTACATAAAATTATAAGTCCACCAGAAATTTGGAACTGAAGTAAATTATACTTCTTGAGAAATTTTCTAGTTTGACTCGAAAAAATGGATTTCTATTTGACAACTAGTGCCAGTACTTTTCAGTGTTTTCAGATAACCTAGATCATTAATCAGCGTCAAGCTAAAATTCCATGACACGAAATATAATGGCCTATAATTGGGTAAGCAGTTAGGATAAATCAGTACTAGTTTCCATCTGGGAAACTGATGTACAGTGATTCCATTCCACTTAAAATTGTTGGTAATCCTTTCCTGTCTCTTTGTTGTTACTGAGTGTATGCTGATTTGACTGTAAAAAGTAATTCATTTAAAAATGGAGAGAAAGCAGCAGACTGGTAATCTTGCTTTCTTTTTGTTAATTCTTATTGCATGCATACTTAACTATACAAAAAATTTTGACACTCAGATTGCTGGCCCATATTTTAAGGCCTGGAATGAAGTCACATCAATTTCCATGATGGAAATTCGTGCTGACATGATGAGGCATTTAATTGCACAAGCTTACAGGTGTATCTCATGACTGTATTATTGCATGTCATTGAAGTATAACCCATTTTAAGTAACTTTACACCGGTTTGTCAGTAGCTAACCCAGATGATATTTCCAAAGCAATATTTTCAGTACTTTACAAGAAGCTTCCTTCTTGCTGATAGAACTGCCCATTGCAAATAGAAACCAGCTACACTTTGAGCCCGGACATATAAGCAAATGGTCCACTCCTTCCTCACATCACAAACGCTGAAGTCAGTTGTGTACAAAGCTGTGAGATACTCACCTACATTGCTTGGCTAGGACTCGTTCCCAGTATGAACAATCGGCTGCCCCACCGGCCATTGTCCCCAGCAAGTAAGGATTTATTTCTATCACTTTCTTTACAGTCTGAGAAGCTACACATCACACAGAAAAACTAAATGTTAATCCATTATAGAAATCATAAGCATACTACTACCATTTGCAAGCAACCAGATCTGCAATCTCGTACCCAGAGCAATGCCTGTTCGCGGGTTAGGCTGGCATTGGCTCTGGGGAAACGGAATGAACTGCGTATGATTTCATACGCGCTCACTTAATGCGCATGCTCTCCACTAATAGGCTGTGCTTTATTTCCAGCAAAATAATCATAAATACAACAGTTGAGCCCAAATAAATTAAGCATAGCCTATTAGGGGAGAGCATGCGCATTAAGTGAGCGCGTATGAAATCATACGCAGTTCATTCCGTTTCCCCAGAGCCAATGCCAGCCTAACCCGCGAACAGGCATTGCTCTGGGTACGAGATTGCCAGATCTGTAACTTTTTTGCACATTTATAGCACGTGAAAAGCAGAGTTGGAAAGAAAACAAACCTATATATGAGCCAGCTGTAGCTCGAGAATCTACTGCCACAATGACTCCATGTTGAAACTTGAATGCTAACGTTGTTGTGCCATGAGCAAATTGAATCTTAATGTTGTCATTACCACTTGTGTATTGACTAAGAAACTCAGCTGGCTGAAATGTAAAAGAAAGCTGAAGTGAAGTCACTACAGTGATACAAAAATCAAAAAAATAATATTTTTACCGTCACAGCAATAGAAGTGTCCAGAAAATATTTGACCAATTCATTTGCTTAAGTTCAGCAGTTCCTCTGATCAATTCATCTGCAATTCCTCACATTTTAAAAAGTTCTTTAAAATGTCAAACTTCCTGTTTATTGAACATATTGACCAATCAGAATGCTCAGAAATAAGATATAGCATTCTGATTGGTCAATCAACAGGAAGTTGTGAATGTTTTATGGAACTTCTTCAAAATTTTAAGGAGTGATCAGAGAAACTGCTAAACTTGTGTATTTATTTTCGGAACGCTTCTATAAGTTTTACTGCCGCGACTGTATTAACAAGTAAAATGCCAGTTTTTCCATCGATAAAAAGAACTACGGCTACAAAAAAACAATAAAACTTTGTTAGACTTTGCTTCTATTGGAGGAAAACTTTCAAAAAACTCATTATAAACGCGTAAGGTACTAATGTTGCCTAATTGTCTAAGATGTCTATTAAGATGTCTTTGACAGTGTCACAGCACTTTTTAAATCTCACCACCAAAACTACATACAATCATAGAAATAATACTTACATTTGCTACGGGCGGAAAGCAGAAACCTTGCTCGAAGTTAAAATCGATACACGAAGCAGACTTTGGATTTAAAATCTCATAAAAACTTTTCTTTTCATATTCTGCAGCGAAGCCAAGAGCGGCCATGTTGGAAAATAATGTGTTAGAATCCAGGCCGCGCGCGAAAATTTAAAGAAGACTCTTATAGAATACCTTCAGGGAGCCCAACAATTTCTCCTTTGGAGGCAATGTATTTTTGCCATAACCTATACATATGTTGTAAGAATTTTAATTCTTATAAAAATATCAACTCGAAATGTTTAGACAAATAATTTAGATGACTAAATTAATATATGCACATAATTTTTAAATTTAAAATTTAAATTTTAAACGCTCCTACAATCAACGTTTGTTTTATATTCATTTACTCCGTTGAGATACTTACCAATTTATAATTGAATTATTGTTGTGCTTCTTTGCTTCTGCCATTCCGCCATTTTAAATTTCCCGCGTATTTCTAGCGAAGAATGTTCGGAAATTGTCGGAGAACAAGGTACTCCTGGAACACATCAATCGTCGACCCGTCGATGTTTCAACCCTTTCTTTTCTCCCTTCTTCCGCTGCCTTCGACTTTTCGCGCCCGCATTCCTTACATGTAAGCGATCATTTCTGCTCGACGAAACGTCATGTAGAGTTATACTGTAATGACCGATTAGATTAAACAAGCGATAGTCAAGCAGTAATCAAGGGTTCAAGTAAAATTCAAGTAGGTTTTTACAAATGAATACAATATTAGTTCAATCCTAACTAATTCAATGCGTAACTCATAGTGGGGCTCCCTGTGGAATACCGTAAACCTCCGATTATAAGTCCCCTCCCCCCCCGATTATAAGCCAATCAAATTGCTAGCGTTCAAACCGTTCTAAATATAAGCCCCCCCTAAGCCCACCCGTCTATAAGCCATTAATTTGTGTATATTAACATGCTAATGTATTAAATTGTGTATATTTTCGCGTTAAAAATTAAAAATAATTACCGTACTTAATGACGTAAGATGTGGTCTATGTATAAGCCCTCCCCCGTATATAACCCCCCCCGCCGTGTATAAGCCATCAAAAAATGCTTACGAACTTCTATAAGCCCAGGGCTTATAATCAGAGGTTTACGAATGTGGATTGAAATTTCACTAAAAGGCCCCAAAACAATGCCAATTTCACAATAAACATACTAGTAATTTACTTGTTTAGGTTTGTGGAAACACCACGTAAATTTATTATTGCATAGCTTTCGATCCGTAAGCCCGGATCTTCTTACGGATCGAAAGCTCTGCAATAATAAATTTACGTGGTGTTTCCACAAAGCTAAACAAGTATATTGTATTCACCATGCGAACCTACAAAAAACTGATACTAGTAATTTGTGGTAGATTATATGCGATTGTTGTCTTAGTGGCCCCACTTATTGTAGACGCACCACGGTATTATTCAGTATCGGTTTGGTATACAAATATATTAATTTCGCAATACCGCTTAGATTTTAAAAGCATTTGCAGCCATTTCAGAGGTGGAAAACTTGAAATTTTACAAGATGACTCTCGCCCTCTTAGTACTCTAGAAAATGCCAATGGGATTAAGATTTGGGCAAGACAGCCACCACGACTATATGGGACTTGTCAACATGGGTAATAGAATTTAGTCAAAATTTGGGCTGGGAAATGGGAGCACCCCCTCCCCCCCCTGTAAATGCATAGTCAATGTATAACCAAATACAAAGCGGAATTTTTGAAAATTTAATTTTTCTTTTCGAAATATCAGATGGAAACAAAATAACAAATCCATTCATTGGCTCATTATGAACATGCCATAATAGTGTCTTAGGGGACATTCACACTTAATGCGTCTTGGTCGGGCCTTAAAATATCGTCTAGCAATTCGTCTGTCAAAATATCCGGTGTCTATGAGAATGGGTCCGACATTCCAAAAATTATGTCGGACGGCCATACCGATCGCACTAATTGCACCGATAGTAAACGTCAGACAGTCTTGCATCGTTACGATTAACATTTGGATTCAAAATAGGCTTGCTCGCCAAGAGCAGAAATTCTTTAAGAAATTCTAAAACTAAATAGGTACGTAAGAGACATAAATCGTACGCCGCATGGAAACTCTGCAATAACCTAATACCTTCTCAATCTAAATTCACTAAAATTGAATTCGAATTCGACCTGCAGCAAAGCTCAGGCGGACGATATCACAGCCCTGATGAATATATTGTTACGAGGCCTTCTGGGGATCAACTCAGCTTTTGCGCGAGGGCCTCAAAACCAAGCGAGATCTTCTAATCAGCGAATGCTCAAATGAGTGAATACAATTTTCTTTTAAGTTTAAGTTTTATTTAGGTTGAATGACGTAGGAGATTGTGAAATGTACATTAATTGATCTAACAAGACATTTGGACGCGTGTTCCATTAGCTCTACAAACATTTACATTCACATGAATTTGAGTAACACAATGAATGCTAAACAGAAATAAATACATGTTTCATAACAATATTTACGGGCCGATAAGTCAACAAAAGTCAATGTTTCGTCTGCTGTTTCGTCGAACATTAACATAGTTGGGTCGGACAAAAATTACAGTAATCCTCAATGTTTCTTCGGGCGGACAGAATGTCTGGTGTTTTTCTTTTTTCCTCGGACAATTTCACGAATGGGTCGGCCAAATGTCCGTGACCGACCGATATTTTAAGGCCTGATCTTGGTCATCAATTTTGAATCGATTCATGGATTTGCATGGGCAGGTGGAGTGAATTATCAATATTAGCACAAAAAACATCTGACAATTCAACTCACAATAGCGTGCCAAGCAAAATACTAAAAGACACACATCAATCTAATAAAATTTGAACCGATCCGAGACCACCACTCAGTCTCGATGTGGTCAAGTTTAATAGATGGATTTCAGGTCGGTTTTACCATGCTATTTTAACATCTTGACTCGTCTTGACTCGGCCCGTTATGGCTCTGAGCCGATCTCAAATTGATTTATGCTGTAGGCCTACATATCTAGCATTTAGTCTTTGTATTGCCACAAGCCAATGTCTTGAGGCGGTCATGCAGAAACCTGTCTGATTCTGCATCCATATTATGTCCAAAGCCGTCAGTACGTAATATCTTACAGTCTTCAGCCTTACGTACAAATTCGTTCATATCTGGCCTAACAGCAAACGAAAATATTGTTGTAATTTTCACTCCAAAATCTCGCATTGCAATTCCTACATACGCGTCATCTGTGTGGAATGGTTTTCTTATGTTGGCATAATTAAACAATCTGTTCAGCAAGTCGGTGGATAAGATAAAAAACGCTCCAGCATTAAACATTGGAAAATCCACTTCGCCGAAATATTTCCAACTAACTGTCCATTTTCCACCGATAACGCGATTCACTCTAATTGGCAGATAAGTCATTCCAGCATAAAATGGTTTTGGAAACTTTGCATTGACAATATATTCTAACACGCGCGGTATACGCACATAAACATCATCGTCTGTTTTTAACGTATATTTAATATCAAATCTACTCGCCCAAACTTGACCCATGAAGAATTTAACGACATTATTAATATAGTTGTCTGTGATATTTCCTATCAACATGTCATTGTGTTGTCTGGCTTCCGCCTTGTTCAATTCATCATCGTTCGTTCCCGGTCCAGCTTTTCCAACAACGAAAACTAGTAGCCATCTTAAGTCTTTCATTCTTTCATCTTCCAAAGCTTTTAGATATTCACAGTTGCTATTGCTTCCCCATGTTTCACGGATAGCTTCGCGACGCTTTCGAAACTCTTCACCTTTTGCACCAGAATTGACCAAAATTATCATGAAAATCTGTGGCGTTGTTTCAACTTTCGGGGAAATTTCCGGGAAAACGAACTTAAAATCAACGAAAGGATAGTAGTCGTTGACAATATCAATCGAGGGTTTTGTCGATGGTTGTTTGGCCGTTGTCGTCGGTACAGCATTTCCTGCAGTCGTGAATGGGATCTTCTTGGCCATATGAAATTTGATCAATTTTATCAACGTTTCGTTTATTCCTTTTAACATCAAAGCCACATTGGCCGCATTTATGGATTCCTTCCTTGCATCAATAACTCTTTCTTCTGCATGCTTTCTAATCCTATGTTTAGAATCACGAGGCACTTTAATTATATCCCGCTGCGACGAAACTAAATCTTTGTTTAATCTGGACTTTCGTTCTGGGATTGACTCGTGAATACTGTGACGAACGAGACACCAGAGCAGAAAAATTAATGCTATCAGAAGCAATATCACAAATTTTCGTTTGTACCGATATCTGGATATCATTTCAACACGAGATTGCAGGGTACACGGGCGCACAATGGTCAAAACTGGTAAATTTAGCAATTCGATGTCCACTTGTATTGTGATAGATTTTAGACGTCGACGTCTATAACACCCAGTGAACTCAATATACTTATATTTAGTTCACTGATAACACCACACGATAAGACGACGTGAAAATGACGTAATCAAACAACTGACTTCTACTTCCGGTTTAATCTAGAACGTCAGATTTGTCTTTTTGCAAGTGTTTTTGTGTTTTCATCCCGCCTGTTTGTTGCAGAATTCGCTGTCTTCGTTCAACGAATTTTTCTACACGGCTGATTCAACATTCACTTTTGGTTTTCAAAATTTTTATTTAATATATTTACGCTAATTACAAGCCACTTACACTTTACGCATCATCATCGTTCTGCCTCTATTGACGTTGGTTATGTCATTATGTCATTCCGGTCCGGAAACCGAACATTCTCCGTCCATTACGCAATTATACTAACACAGTTACAATAATTCGAGCCGCCCACTTGCGTTGCGATAGATATAGTAATCCGACACTGCAGAGAACAATGAAAACTTCGTTGGCTCGAGCGGCAAGCAGACGTGTCTTCTTTACAGGCTAGAGCGGGATTGGAACTCGTATCTTCGGCAGTGCTTCCACAACTGTGAGACGAGAATTCCTTTTACGCTCTGTGAATTTCCTTTTTTCGCAGAACATTTCCTTGCCAAAATTCTTCAATTTCCTTTCAAATTTGCTTGCCAGAAATAATATATTAGCTATAACCAAACAACAAAATGTTGGTCTTTAATAAGTAATTTTCAATTGATATACTGTATGTTCGTAGAATCTGTCTGTCTATGTTCAATATTCACAGTATAAATTAAATTGTATGCGTTATTTATGCTTTTCATGACTATGAAGCAAGTATTGAATAAGTAAATCAATCAAATAATCAACAAGAAACATAAACCCTGTTAGCAATGTGAACAATTTAAATGCACAGAAAACTGTACAGTCAGTGTCACTGAAATTCTTCATCGAGAAATTTCTTTTTCAGTTGAACTCAATCGCTAGGTACAAGACATGCTGCAGATACATTGCTATTCTTCATTTTCATCTTACACTGAAGCAAGGTCACAAGTGAGGATGACTTAAGAGAGGAACGATGGCTGGTCTTCATTCATTTATGAATATTAATTTTCACATATTACTTGTAATTAAAATCACTCAAACATTTAGAAGGCGAATTTTGCGTCTACACTTTGTCACGTTTAGAGGTTGTTTTTCGAAATGTTCAAAATTACAGAAATTCCTTGCAACTTCCCTTTAAATGTGAATTTTTCCTCGCAACTTCCTGGTGAAATTTATTTCCTTGCATTTTCCTTGCACGAGCTAGTATTTCCTTGTGGCAAGGAAAAATCCTTGCAAGTGGAAGCACTGATCTTCGGGTTTCTAGACCGCCCTCTACCAATTGAGCTATCAAGCCAAGCTGGATTAGTAGCAAGTGAGAGTTGTAGTATTATAAAGCACGCATTTCATATATCATTGTTAAATCACTTTTTTATTACTCGGGTGCATAATCACAACTAACAGAATATGTGCTGGTTGATTGGCACATGATTATTAAGTGTTAATAACTAGGTTACCTGTTAACCTACAATTCAAATATCGTTAATAATTCATAAGATTATTGGCCAATCATGTCAACCATAATAGGTCATATGAAGTGGCTTTATACCTGATAAAGTGCTAATTAGGATGACACTTTATATAATCTGTCACGTTCATTAGTATTCTTTATATAATGTTAGCATTACAGGGGGGGGGGGGGGGGTGAATAGGATTTCGGATCATCGGATTTTCTGAAAAAAAGCGATTTGGATTCGGATACGGCTGAATTTTTTTACGGATTAGCGGATCCAGAGAATGCGTCGGATTGCGTATTTATCCAATAATTTTGTTCGGATTGAGGATTTTTTTGCTGCTTGCTTCGGACTCTGGATAGTTTCATTTCTTTTGGGCTGTGAGGCGCACGAAAGAAACAAAAAATTCGACACCGTCTTCGCTGTCTTCATTGTGTTTCGCTATATGCCCTATATGGCCCAATATAGCCTTATGTCTCTAGCAAATAGTGACATTATAATTTTAAAAACAATTCTGCTGCTTGTTAACTAACCAGCTTTCGGTTTTATGTATTCAACAAATAGATAACATTTTGCCGATGTCTGTTCAGTTATAGATACACAGCATGACGTCATAATTTGGTAAGAACAAAAAAGTGGCGCACGAGCCGCCTAGGCGAGTGGGTCACTGATGTTCTTACCACATTACGAGGTCTACCGTGTATCTATAACTGAACAGACAACAACAAAATGTTATCTATTTGTTTTATATAATAAAAATGTGAAAATTTTTGCCAAAATAAGCTTTGTAGAGCGATGAAAAGACTTTAGCACGCTAGTGACGTGATCATGATCTATACAAAACAAAGCACGCCATTGGCTGTCGATAATTCTATCCTCTAATAGATCACAGTTCTCGACGAATGAAAATCCAGAATGAACTCTGTCTCTGATTATTATGTAAATTCTCAATATATTGGGGTGGAGAGATGAGTCGACTGGCTTTGCAGGCTTGCTGGCATATCTTAAAAGATATTGAGAATAGACGTTACACTGGGTAAAAACATAGTAAGTACAAGCATGTTTGTCAACTGGTTGTCTCTAAGAAGCATTGTCATGCCACATGCGTTGTCTATGTCTTCTACAATTCTGAAACGAAAAGAAAATTTTAAACGCAATATACATAATTATTTGGAACACATTCTACAAATTGGTAGACAAAGTAGTTCCTTCAAAACACAAGGAGTTAGAGCACGATTAAGTTGGCAATTGCTTGAAGACGTTTTTCTTCATTCAACCTGTACTTCAAGGATTCAACTTTTTTATGGAGGAAAGCCTATCATACGTCATTGGTTCAATTATTAATGAAAATAAATTACGAGTTTGGCTTAATGCCATATAAGTCATTCCTAAAGTAGTTTCTTTTTTGCCCACATCAATCTATGCTTTTTCCAAGGTCATACCTTTTGTGAATTGTTGATGTCTACGCAAGAGTTAAAGGTAACTGCTTTCTTTCATGTACGCTGTTACCCACACATACAGATGCAGTGACTGGAGTAACGGGAACACAAAAAGGCATATTTGAATATACAATTACTTTATGGTTTCCGTGTTTGGATAGCCTGATCCAAACACGCGGGAAAGTTGTGAGTCAGTAAGAAAAGCGCGTGAAAAATGAGCTGAAGGCGAGTGATTTTGCGCGCTTCTCTTAACTCGGGCAAGGCAACTTTCCCAAGTGTTTGGATTAGGTCATCCAAACACAAAAACCTTAAAGTAATTGTTTGATAAAATAACAAAAAATTCCCGCGAAAGCAGTTTTGATTTCCGTGTTTGGATGGCCTGATCCAAACCCGGCTTTCGGCCAATCAGAGCACGCGTTACATATATGTTATTTTATAAAAAGATTTTATCTTGTCTCTTTAAAAAGGTGGTATTTCCACAACATTTTCGATTTTATTTTGAAAATTTTATAAATTTTCAAATTTTCTGAAATATTACTTCAGATAGTCCTTGTTCAGATTTTTGAATTTATTTAGACGTTTCTTGAGCAGACACATTGATTTTTTGACGTTTTTGTAGTTTGTGACAGTTGTTGAAAAATCGCCCTTAGCAACGCGCATAACAACCGTTTAGTTGTGAAAAATCAACCAATCATGGCATTTTTTTCTGTGGAAAACTGATTTTTTCTTTTGAACATTATTTCCCCTTCCCCTCCCCTCCCTAAGCAGCTGTATTTTGAGCATTTGTAATAGTGCTATCATGAAATACATAGACGTTATTTGCGACAGATTACTATGTACCAGATGTCTATCTTCGTGTTTTCGCAAGGTAAATTTGTGTTAGCGATTTTCACTCTGATCACGAATTGCACTCGTGATTTTTCGCTTACTAACAACATGGCGGGCACTTGCGTCATACTCGAGTCACAGATTACTATTCGAGAGCTTAAGCAAGCGACGTGTTTGTCAACACGGACGGCAGCCGGAAGTAAGTTGTGTCGTTATAGATGGCGAATGATGGCGTCAGCCGTTCTTGTTTGAATCAACAACGGCAGTCAGTCAACTTTCACGTTCATGATTTCAAACGAGAACGGCTGACGCCATCATTCGCCATCTAAAATGACGCAACTTTTTCCGGCTGCCGTCCGTGTTGACAAAAACGTCGCTTGCTTAAGCTCTCTATTGTACCAGATGTCTATCTTCGCCAAATATCTGTTACAAGTTTTTGACATGCTTACGCGAGCTGACGCATAACTGACGAAAGATTTCCGCCATGTTCTTAGTAAGCGCAATCCACGCCATACAACGTAAGCAATAGTCTAACAACCATAAAGATTATAAATAACACCAGAGGAGGCATCGTAATCTTTTTCACTGAAAACAAAAGGGAACGCGATTTTTTTTTTTGGGGGGGGGGGGGGCAAATTCAAGTCCCGGATGCAGGGTCAGGCGCTTATTGGCTGAGCTAATGCTTCCTTAGCAACCACCTTAGCAACAGTAGAAATCTGTAGGAATTTTTTCCTCATCGTTGTTGAGGTCGTTTTGCTGGTTTAGTACTTTTTAAACTGTTTTTATTATTTTAGACAATCTGAAATGATATTTTCAATATTTTTACGAGGAAAAACATTTCAAAAAGCAGAAAAACTTGTCTAAAATGACTTTTTTGCCTGGGACATCGTGAATGAGTGAACATCCGGGACTTGAATTTGCCCCCCAATCACTGCGCTCCCAAATTTTAATGGCCACTCTAGTGTTATTTATAATCTCTATGCTAACACCTACGTATGTCTGACACAGGCCTGGCTTGGACGCGAGTCTGACACTGGTCTGACCATTGACATAAATGGTCTGACACAAGTGTCCACCATGTTCTTAGTCACTGGTTCTTAGTAAGCGCAACATACGTGATATTGTGAAAAATCACGACTGCAATTCGTGATCAGAGTGAAAATCGCGAACACAAATTTACCTTGCGAAAACACGAAGATAGACATCTGGTACAATAGTAATCTGTGCTCGCGTCCAGGCCAGGCCAGTGAACTGTAATACAACTTTATAGTTTACTTATACAGTCGAACCCCGTTAATACGGTCACCAACTGGTCGAAATAATATGGCCGTATTATCGAGATGACCGTATTAACGGGATAATATCAAATTTCAATTGTGACATAAAAGCCATGTTAAAAAATTTATTTCAAAAGCACAGCAACAACACAATACTACAATACCAATTAATAACTACATAAACAACGTTAAAAACCTTTACTTTTTTCACTTAACTGAAGCCTATATGTAATGTTTTAAATGCGTTACTTTTATAATAAGAATACAATAAGTAACATGATATAACACAGATGTCATGGTCTACATCTATGTTTGGAGTCTTAAATTATGTTTCCGTCTGTAGACACATTTAGAATGTCCGTATTAACGGGGTGTTTCATTAGTTTGGGACTCGGCAATGTGGCCGTTGGCCGTATTAGCGGGGTGGCCGTATTAAAGGGGTAACTTTAATATAAAATGCATTGGTGTTTAGCCGGGACCAAAAAAAGTGACCGTATTATCGAGATGATTGTATTATCGAGGTGGCCGTAAGGCGGGGTTCCACTGTAGTTCAATAGGCCAGGCCTGTGTCAGACATACATACATGAGGCCCTGTTAGGGGGGTCTTGAATATATCTTATACCTATTATTAAGAGGTCATTTATACCTTATATCTAAAATGGCAGACACATTTATACCCAAAAGTATCGGGGGGTGAGGCAGAATTTTTGAACTTAAGAATTCCGAATTCCTTTGAGTGAAATTGAAAAAATTCCGTATTCCTGTTACTATTTTACTAAAAAATTCCTTATTACTCATTTGAATTTTAAAATTCTGTATTCCGATCAAGCACACAAAATTCCAGTTTCGTTGCGTAGGAAACAAAAAATTCCGTATTCCGGGGTGAAAAAAAGAAAAATTCTCCATTCCAAAATTCCGCCTCACCCCCCGAAAAAGTACCCTGGCCAGCAACTCTTGTTTTCTTTTTTGTTGCGTTGTACACTATTTCACCCCTTGCAAAAACATTTACCGGGTTGTTTTCAATCTTTAGACATCACCTGTGACACCTGTGAGTTTAGAGAGTCATTTTGCTCGAAGTTTCCAGTGTAGAAGCGAGAATGTGACAGTTTAATTGCAACTATAATCCGAAAAGCGTGTAGCAGTAACACCCACTTTTAGCAGATTTTATATTCTCACTGCTCACAAATACCGCCGTGGAACTTCAACTCTGCAAATTCAGGTTGAGGCTGTCGAGATATTAGAAGCGATCAGTATTGGTAACTATTGACAAATAAATGCTCCCAAATGCTTCGAATAGCTGACACAAAATGTCTTGTGGTCAGTTTTTGTTACACCTAAAAGTATAACGCCAGTGGTCATTTATACTTTATACCCAAAAGTCTATCGTTATTTATACTTTATAACTAAAATACTTTGGGTAAATATACCTTATACCTAAAACTCCTAACAGGGCCTCATACATAGAGATATATAAATAACACTAGAGAGGACATCGAAGGTAAAATTAGGGAGCGCGGCGATTGGGGGGCAAATTGAAATCCCGAATGTTCACTCATTCACGATGTCCCAGGCAAAAAAGTCATTTTAGACGAGTTTTTCTGCTTTTTGAAATGTTTTTCCTCGTAAAAATATTGAAAATATCATTTCAGATTGTCTAAAATAATAAAAACAGTTTAAAAAGTACTAAACCAGCAAAACGACCTCAACAACGATGAGGAAAAAATTCATACAGATTTCTACTGTTGCTAAGGTGGTTGCTAAGGAAGCATTAGCTCAGCCTGGCCCTGCATCCAGGACTTGAATTTGCCCTCCAAAAAACGCGTTCCCTTTTGTTTTCAGTGAAAAAGATTACGATGCCTCCTATGTCCTCTAGTGTTATTTATGGTTATTTATAATCTCTATGATCTCTATGGCCCATAGATTGCGCTTACTAACAACATGGCGGAAATCTTTCGTCAGCTATGCGTCCATAGAGATTAGGGGGCATCGTAGGATAAATTCAGTCAAGCGAAAGGGACAAATTGAAGCTTGCTAATGGGGGGCAAATTTAAGACCCAGATGTATGCTTGGGCGCCTATTGGCTGGTGTTCGACTTTTCACAACAAGAATCGAGAAAGCTCGAAAAAGTTTTTTCCCGATCTTTTCGCACTCAAAGTTTTTTATGTAAAAAAAAGGCAGAAATGTTAAAGATTAGTGCGGGATTGCCTTGAACGTTTTGAATTTTGAGTTTTGAATGCTGGATAAAGTTGGGGTGTTTAATATTGAGTATTTGTGAGCGAAAATGCAATTTTTGTATTCGAAAAAACAGATGAACACGCTTGAAAAGTCTTTAAAGTTTAAATAGGTCGCAGTATTATGGTTGTACACCTTGTTGCACCTCTAAAACAATTTTGATAACTGCCTGAACGCAAAAAAGTTCAATTTGTGTCCAGATGTGAGATATTTTGGCAGATATTTTGCAAACCCTTGCTGTGAAAAGCTGGTCAAAACTGGTTGATAGGTAGAACCTAAGAGTAGAACTAGGTAGAACCTAAGAGTGAAAAACTGATATTTACACAAAAATCTGGCTGTCTGCACCTAAAATTACAAAAGCTAGAAAGCTAAGTAAATGTCAGTGTACACCTTGTTGCACCTCTAAAACAATTTTGATAACTGCCTGAACGCAAAAAAGTTCAATTTGTGTCCAGATGTGAGATATTTTGGCAGATATTTTGCAAACCCTTGCTGTGAAAAGCTGGTCAAAACTGGTTGATAGGTAGAACCTAAGAGTAGAACTAGGTAGAACCTAAGAGTGAAAAACTGATATTTACACAAAAATCTGGCTGTCTGCACCTAAAATTACAAAAGCTAGAAAGCTAAAAACATTTTTTCCCAGTATAGTCAGTAACGGTAATATTCAGTATCGGTTTGGTACACAAATATATTAATTTCGCAATACCGCTTAGATTTTAAAAGCATTTGCAGCCATTTCAGAGGTGGAAAACTTGAAATTTTACAAGATAACTCTCGCCCCCTTAGTACTCTGGGAAAATGCCAATGGGATTAAGATTTGGGCAAGACAGCCACCACGACTATATGGGACTTGTCAACTTGGGTAATAGGATTTAGTCAAAATTTGGGCTCGGAAATGGGAGCACCCCCTTCCGCCCCCCCCCGCCCTGTAAATGCATAGTCAATGTATAAACAAATACAAAGCGGAATTTTTGGAAATTTAATTTTTCTTTTCGAAATATCAGATAGAAACAAAATAACAAATCCATTCATTGGCACATTATGAACATGCTATAATAGTGTCTTAGGGGACATTCACACTTAATGCAATGTGACGGACCGATATTTTAAGGCCTGATCTTGGTCATCAATTTTGAATCGATTCATGGGTTTGCATGGGCAGGTACGGTGGAGTGAATTATCAATATTAGCACAAAAAACATCTGACAATTCAACTCACAATTCTTGGGTTTCACCCTAGGTAGCCCAAAACTGTTTTGTGTTTTGATAAATTCAAACATCCATTCAGGTCTTCATGAATGGACGTTTGAATTTATCAAAACACTAAACAATTTTGGGCTACCTAGGGTTTCACTGGAACCTTTTTCAGTATTTCTTAGTGGGGGTCAACCCAAAATGTATTGATGATTGTACTGCACTGGAGCAAGCAAATCTCACGAAATTGCGTACATTTGCTGCCAAACACAAGGTCAACACATACAGTGAAATTTTTTTTCAGTCTGATGACAGTGTATCGATTTGGAGTTGACCCCCAGTGAAATTTATGACGTCACGTGAAACCCAAGAATAGCGTGCCAGGCAAAATACTAAAAGACACATATCGATCTAATAAAATTTGAACCGATCCGAGACCACCACTCAGTCTCGATGTGGTCAAGTTTAATAGATGGATTTCAGATCAGTTTTACCATGCTATTTTAACATCTTGACTCGTCCCGTTATGGCTCTGAACCGATCTCAAATTGATTTATGCTGTAAGCCTACATACCTAGCATTTAGTCTTTGTATTGCCACAAGCCAATGTCTTGAGGCGGTCATGCAGAAACCTGTCTGATTCTGCATCCATATTATGTCCAAAGCCGTCAGTACGTAATATCTTACAGTCTTCAGCCTTACGTACAAATTCGTTCATATCTGGCCTAACAGCAAACGAAAATATTGTTGCAATTTTCACTCCAAAATCTCGCATTGCAATCCCTACATACGCGTCATCTGTGTGGAATGGTTTTCTTATGTTGGCATAATTAAACAATCTGTTCAGAAGGTCGGTGGATAAGATAAAAAACGCTCCAGCATTAAACATTGGAAAATCCACTTCGCCGAAATATTTCCAACTAACTGTCCATTTTCCACCGATAACGCGATTCACTCTAATTGGCAGATACGTCATTCCTCCATAAAATGGTCTTGGAAACTTTGCATTGACAATATATTCTAACACGCGCGGTATGCGCACATAAACATCATCGTCTGTTTTTAACGTATATTTAATATCAAATCTACTCGCCCAAACTTGACCCATGAAGAATTTAACGACATTATTAATATAGTTGTCTGTGATATTTCCTATCAACATGTCATTGTGTTGTCTGGCTTCTGCCTTGTTCAATTCATCGTCGTTCGTTCCCGGTCCAGCTTTTCCAACAACGAAAACTAGTAGCCATCTTAAGTCTTTCATTCTTTCATCTTCCAAAGCTTTTAGATATTCACAGTTGCTATGGCTTCCCCATGTTTCACGGATAGCTTCGCGACGCTTTCGAAACTCTTCGCCTTTTGCACCAGAATTGACCAAAATTATCATGAAAATCTGCGGCGTTGTTTCAACTTTCGGAGAAATTTCCGGGAAAACGAACTTAAAATCAACGAAAGGATAGTAGTCGTTGACAATATCAATCGAGGGTTTTGTCGTTGGTTGTTTGGCTGTTGTCGTCGGTACAGCATTTCCTGCAGTCGTGAATGGGAGAGCCATATGAAATTTGATCAATTTTATCAATGTTTCGTTTATTCCTTTTAACATCAAAGCTACATGAGCCGCATTTATGGATTCCTTCCTTGCATCCATGACTCTTTCTTCTGCATGCTTTCTAATCCTATGTTCAGAATCACGAGGCACTTTAACTATGTCCCGCTGCGACGAAATTATATCCTTGTTTAATCTGGACATTCGTTCTGGGATTGACTCGTGAATACTGTGATGAACGAGATACCATAGCAGAAAAATTAATGCTATCGGAAGTAATAGCACAAATTTTCGTTTGTACCGATATCTGGATATCATTTCAACACGAGATCGCAGGGTACACGAGTCGACTACACGGACACACGATGGTCAAATTAAAACCCGTAAATTTAATAATTCGAGCCGCCCACTTGCGTAACGAATCTTACGATAAATATAGTAATCCGACACTGAAAACTTCGTTGTCTCGAGCGGGATTAGCTTGCAAGCAGACGTGTCTTGTTTGCAGGCTAGAGCGGGATTGGAACTCGTATCTTCGGGTTTCTAGACCTCCGCTCTACCAATTGAGCTATCAAGCCAAGCTGGATTAGTAGCGAGTGAGAGTTGTAGTACTATAAAGCACGCATTTCATACATCATGGTTAAATCACTTTTTTATTGCTCGGGTGCATAATCACAACTAACAAAGATATATGTGCTGGTTGATTGGCATATGATAATTTAGGGTTAATAACTAGGTTATCTGTTAACCTGCAAGTAAACTAAATCCGTAAACTTAAAGATTTTATTTTTTACTGTGGTAGTACAAATTAAAAGAGAGGACCATGGCCGCATGCCATGTGCGGCATGATCAAATCAAAACCTTTAGAATCAGCATGGGCGGCCCAAAGTTCATTGTTGATTGGTGCATGAGAATCCGCACGATGTGTGAAACAATTATTGGTAAAGGTGTAGGTAACCATAGTATCATGTCCAAATTGATGAATTGATGACATTTATTTAAATGAATTATTTTTTACCTATTTGTAATAGTACCCATATAAAACCACTTCGTTTAAATATTAATATTTGGAATAATGAAGCTTATAACTGCGTATTAAATATCTGACATTATTATTGTCACATTATATCCAGAAAACGCGCGCCAATTTTAAACATTGCACGCGAATACCGCATTCGAGGCGCATCAAACAGAGAATGTTCAAGCAAGTATATTCGCACTGTTTGGACAAAACAAAGAGTTGGTACGCGTACAATAAATTGCTTTTCGGTTACCAAAAAAATCGTAGCCCTGAATGTTGCAAGGCATTCAAATGCTTTCCAACAGAGGTCAAGAAGGTCAAACTTGCAGAATTGCGAGACGGTGACGGTCGCCAAATCTCATATCGGTAATTCTTCGCTGGGTCAAGAAAAAGGTTGTACCTAGCCTATATTAAAACATTATAAACCTTGAATATATACACGGTAAATTTTTTGTGCACGGGACCTATATAACTATGTGAATAATGATTACATACATATTATGCATTGTATGTATCAATTTAACTGAGTTAAATTAAGTCTGCGAAAAGAACTTAGCTGAGACTCTTGTGTCAGAAAGATGCAGTCATCTTTTGCTGACAGGTTAAGAAGATGTAATCATCTTTGCTTAATCAGTTGACGCGAAGTCTTTGTAATGATCATGAAAATACTATATGTTCATATACTTTACCTGTTCGCAATTCATGTCTTGAGTTAACTGATCAAATCTGCGACCAAATAAGTATAATTATCCGAACATTATAGTCAGATTGAACTGAACACAGTCGAGCGAATTTCAAAGCAAGCTTTGTGTGTGTTCCATTATAAAGAACTTAGCAGAGACTCCTGTGTCAGAAAGATGCAGTCATCTTTTGCTGACAGGTTAAGAAGATGTAGTCATCTTTGCTTAATCAGTTGACGCGAAGTCTTTGTAATGAAAATTATAATATGTAATAAGTGAATATAGGCCATATGTTATTGTGGTATGCACGGAAAAAGTATGAATTTTATTGCATTATATACAGCTAGTATATACCTGAAAGCAAACTATTACAATTAAGTCACTAACTCTCTTAATGCACCGGATATATGGTTAATCCATAGGACTGCATTTACCACGTATATTCTGAAAACTATTAACAGTAGCTGGATGCGTGTTTTTATCCAGATATTATTTCAGACAAAATTTGTTCAAAAACCAACCAATGTTGCCAGATGAAATCTCAAAATATTCATGTTGCTTACGTCAAAAGTTCACAAAAAGTTCATGTCCCTAAATTTTAAGATCGGAACTCGTGGGAATTTATCGGAGATCGTCTGGAAATGTCGGAACTTATCAACATGTCGTCATGTCCGAAAAACCTTCACTGACTATGTTTAAATGCGAAATAAATTGCTGAAAGAATTCTTTTTTAAAATTGTCTTTAAAAAACAGGAGTGTCATTAGACTATATTTTTATGCGAGCAAATCCATTATCATCGCTACTATTGCTTTCCGACCAATCCGACATTTTGATTTTTTAAAAACACAGCGAACAGCACAAAAAAGGCGGAAAATTTAATTTAACATAAATTATGCAAATTGTGTTCTATACTCCTATTATGGCACCTATTGTTTCTTACAGCCACTGCAAGTCGGCAAGACATATTTCTAAACATATTACGGGTTTTTTAGTTGAATCATTGAACATTTTCATCTTGAAAAAATGAAAATATCAAAGTTCATGGAATTGTTCATGATATTTTAAAAAGTTCACAAAAAGTTCACAAATTTTCAATCTTCAAAAAAAGTTCATGTAGAGGGTAAAAAGTTCACAAATCTGTGAACTTTGTTCACGATCTGGCAACACTGAAACCAACAACAGAAACCAAGGCATGGCTACTAAGCTAAACGCGATCAAAGGTACTGGTAAGTAATTTCAACATGGCTTCCTTTTCTAACAAGTATCAAAATATGAATATGGAAGATATTGGATGATATGGATTAGATATGGATGAGCTTTCTAATAATGAGGGCTTGAATATTCATGAATCGACGGAAAGTAGCGAGGTAAATAGAATTGGTAATATTTTTTCTGAGTACAGACTGTACGACTACGTGGTTTGTTTATGAATTTCACCAGTTTAATATACGTACGGATATTGGATGATATTAATAATATTAAAATGGTGCGCGGAGTCGCAGAGATACCAGATTTATTTCGAGTGTTGAACATGATATCCTAAGAGTGAGTGCAGCGAACGAGGGCATTTCCTAGCACCATGTATTTTTCTGTTTATTATATAAACTACAGTGTTTTCTACTAATATAAAACATCCAGAAGCTATTAGTTGACAGGGATGGATCCACTGGGGGGGTGTGGGGGGGGTGCACACCCCCCCTAGCCTTGGCTAGGGGGGGTGCAGGGGGGGTGCTAATTTCCATATCAAATATTTAAATATCAAGCAATTGTCATTAAACAAATTTACAAAACTATATTAGACTATTAGAGACAAAATAAGATAACTGCAAAAATTGAACATTGAGTAATATTATACATGTACAGTGTGTCCCCCCCCCAAAATGTCACTGACGAAACTGGATAAGCTTGTGATTGCCTCCATCGAACACAGTTATATTTCCAGTTTGGTCAGAGTGACATTTCTATTAGGACACACTGTAGAAACAGTAGTGAGACAAAGTGAGTAGTCAGTGGAAAAGCCAGGCTAACAATCATGGGTGGTTGGGTCTGGGTGCAATGTTGAGTGGTATGCGACGTGGCTTATTGTTATTAAAAATGTCAATCACATTGCTGATATCAAGTCTCTTCGTTATTTCCCTCTCGGATGACAGGAGACATAAGTCAGACATTTTCTCATCTGTCAATCTATTCCTTTGCGGCGTCTTCACCCGTTTCATAGTTGAGAAACTTCTTTCAGCCTCTGCAGACGAAACTGGCAAACTTCTCTTTAAGTGGAAAAGTTTCATCAAATTCGGGTAGAACTTTGGATCCATTTTGGTGGACAGCTGATCGAACTGAATGCCAGGGTCACACTGCAGTTTGAATTTTTGTACCTCAAGCTGAAGCAGTGTTTTATTTAAATCCAAAGTATCAGCACCATAGTGATCTACCAACTGTGATAGCAGTTGTTCATCAAGGTACCTAGATGAGGTTGCAGTCAAGGCATCCATGCCTTTCAAAATAACCATGCTTTCAGGAGGGAATCTCAAAAGCATCTCTGCGGCAATCTTGTTACTCACTTTCACAACAAAGTCCTTGGTGAATTTAGAGACATCAACCTCTGTGTCACTGAAGTGGGATCTAATGCTATAAATAGGAGAAGTTATGTTCAGGGGTATCACACATTTCTCAGCAATAGCTTTAGCTTCATCTATAATGGAAGAGATTGATTCTTCTTGTTTCAGACGAGTGATAAGCATTTTACACATCTCGATCTCTTGAGCTGCGTTCGTCCACTCCAGCTGTGAGCTTTGTAGGAGATCAGTTAGGTTTGTGGTTATTGCTAGAGCTTTTTTCAATACCACACAGGTGAGGATCATCTGTCCACTGGCTAGCTTATGGTATAACCCGCCAGCAGTGATAGCAGGATCATCAGTGTCCGCAGCACGTTTAACCAGGGTCATCAAGATTTCTTTGTATCTTGCACAAAGAACATCTAAAACATAGAACATGGAAGACCACCGTGTTTCAGATCGCTCTGGCATAGCCATAATTTTGACTTTGGTCTCCCGTTGAACCTTGATAAACACGTCATTTGTCTTTGCAGAACTAAACAATGAGTGTAACTTATCAACAAGGGTGAGAATGTTTTTACATGTCCCCTTCAATGAAGTCACAACAACAAGGTTCAATCGGTGGGCAACACAATGAACGTAGATCAGCCATGGGTACATCTGCTTTAGCAATGCTTGCACACCAGCCCATTCACCAGACATCACAGAGGCCCCGTCAGCACCAAGGCCTGTCAATATGCAACCAAAATGAGCCAATTCAGTAACAAGCTTCTCCACTTCTTTTGCAATGACCTGAGCATTATAAGAGCCCTCAGATAAATGAACAATTTGAACAAATCTTTCAATCGGTCTGGATCCAATGCAATACCTAAGACAGAGACTGAGTTGTTCAAAGTTACACACATCTTTACACTCATCAACAATCACTGAGAAGAATTTGGTGGCAGCAACTTCCTGGAAGATTTCTCTCTTTACCTCAGTTGCCATGATAGTAACAAATTCGTTGTAAATAGTCTTACTCAGGTAATCAGCATGGATAGAGTATTGGCTCATGATTGCTTGTCGCTGTTCTTCAAATTCACTGTGAAGCTCAAACTCAAGTTCCATCAGCTCTCTAAAGTTTCCTCGCTTGTTAGACTCATAATCATGCTCCTCTACTCCACGAAATGCAATCTCCTGTAAGCAGAACCATCGTATATACTTGATAACCTTGGTAAAATAGGCACGATTCTGATCTACTACAGCTGGCCGCCCTGGTGCTAGTCGCTCTTCAATAGATACAGGGTTTAACTGATATCTTTCCCATGTTTTAACTGCAGCTAGGTGGCCGTCACATTTTCCATGCTTCTCCAGTCCCTTATTCTTATCACCCACAGCATGTGCCCAGTTATCAAACCCTTTCACTGTGAATCTATCTTCTTTCTGGTTGGCATTAAAATGGATACAGGCAAAGCAGAAAACTTTATTTGCAGAGGCACTATATGATATCCAGGGATGCTTTTTGTACCACTCAGGATTAAAACGGCAAGTTTTCCTCTTTGCAATTGTATAATCAGCAGGGAAAGCCAAGAGCTTGGGTTGACTAGGACCTTTGGATTTTGATCCAATATCTTTTGGCAAATTATAATTATAGTTTCCTAAAATGTGAAAATTAATAAAATAAATTAACCGATTAATTCATTAACAGATTAACTGTCATTTTAAACTAATAAAATTCAAGCTAAATTTAATTTATTATTTTAATAGTGGACGTAATAAACATTACATAATATATCTTATTTCCAGAAATCCAGTCTCCAGTCAGATATTATAATTAATGATTCTACCTGCAGCCAATAAGGATGGCTCAATTTCAGCTGGCACCATAATGAGATCATCAATTACAATGTTGTTTACTTCTTCATTTCCTTCAATATTGCTATTAGGTTGCTCAACTATATTAGTAAACGATGACATACATCATTAATGTCAATGAAAATTTTTACAAATAACCATCACATCCATATAAGTTGATTACCTGATTGATTAATGAATACATTCTCATCATTGTCATGGTCATGCATGCGTGATGTGACATGGTATTGTGGAATGAGGCAGACTAAATTGGCATATGGTTCATGGTTGCATATTCTAGTTACTATTCTTACCATTTTCAAAAGCTGGAGTATTAACTTCATGTTCTACATTCTGAGTTACTTGGTCTAAAAAGTCGAAGGTATTAATATTTGTATGAATATTTTATTTTAATTACATAAAAATTTACATAATATTATTCATATTTATATAAAGCAAATTAAAATAACAGTCATACCTTCTGTTTCATCATGATTCGTAGACTTTTGTCTTTTTTGGAAAATACTAAGCAAAGACGTCTGTCGTTTTCGAGACATACAAATTACATGCTTTAAAAAATGGAAATATTGACATGTACAAAATATAGCTGTGTCAGCAAATCAGCTATGTTTGTTTTGGAATGGCATTCATTTCATAGAGTACAACATCAAGTATTTCGCATCTATTTTTAATTATTTCGCATTTTCCCGCCAAAAATTAGCAAGTTTATTAAATAGCTGAGTTGAGTTAATATCCATAATTTAATAATGGATGAAAACACTTCATTTTTTATCACACCTGGTCGTGATGATAATGAAATATTAAGAAAAATATTGAAACTTGAAAGAGGTACTGTATTTAATATAAATAATCTTGCTGTTTTAACTAAACAATAAATATAACTGACTGAGTAACCAGTTGCAGGGACAGGAAAATAGGAAATATAATACATTCTATTATTATTATAAAGTTTAAAGTTATTAGTTATAACTTGATACAGTCCAACTCTATGTCTCTAGCTATACAGTTTAAGTGTAACAATGTTTATCAAGTGATCTGATAACATAGTTACACCACTTACGCTGCTGACCGCTGTACGTCGCTGGTCTGGTCACATGGACGGTGATGCCCGGCCCCATGATCGACACCCAGTCCCATATACTTATAGTGCTGATCAACACCCACCCGGGACTGGTGCACCCCCCCTGCCAGATCCTGCTGGATCCATCCCTGTTAGTTGATTGTTTGAAAAGCGATAATTTTCACATGTCATGATCTCACATTTGAGATTATCAATTTTATCAGTGCTGGAAATCTTTATGAAGCACTGTACTTTAAATAATAAGTATTGTCTGTCTAGTCACGAAGGTTAGTAATTCATTGCATGTAGTGATCATGTGATGGCAAACAGGCGGGTAAAAATTCGAGATTGTATTCAACCTACAATTATAGTCCTATATAAAACTCACAAGTAAGTCTCTTTTGACTTTATTTTGTAATCAGCCGGTATGGTTTGGAAAGTATGGCAACTAGCCACTCAAGAATTTTTGTTGTGTTCAGGTTTGCATACTTGGCTTAATACTGAATATGGTGAATATGGCCAGTGCTAGGTATCTAACATGCACACTGAAGTGCATTTGACACAGGTTTGCACACTGTACATTTGAAATTTTTGAAACCCGAGATCTTGTTAAAAACAGCCATACTTTCCAGTCTAGGTCATCAGTCTACAGTATCTGACTGCCTATCAAAGTGGATTGTTTGTACTGCACAGCCAAGATACAGTATTGGGCTGCAATTTTGATGTCTTCTAATAAATTTTCTATTAAATGTCTTCTATTAAATTGCCTATATTTTAGTCCCTATATATTTTCTATTAAGTATTTTAAATCTCAGCACATAATCTTTCCAGTCTGGACTGCAGGTTCATAAACATGAAAATTTTCGAACAATCAACATTATTGATTTCTTGTGGGTACAAGACTGTTGTTTGAAACATTTGAAAATGTGAAAATAATGCAACCGACTGTGGCTAGTTTGAAAATAAGCTAGTTAAGTGGACTATTTTTTATCACTCCCTGTATACTATTCTTCTGCCCATGCCATCTTTTTGCAACATTCAGTAACTGTCTTATTAAGGTTAAGTTAACAGTATCTAGCCATCCACAGAAGTTTAATGTTTATTTAATCAGAAATCTTTAGTAATGTTTGGTCGCTATATACTTTGGAACTTCAGTATTAGTAGAGAATAGCCAACAATAAGTCTCACTCATGTTGGGACCTATATGTTTTTGTCTCCTTGGCTGTGACAATGCCATCATTCTAGCAGCTAAACCTGGGGCATAAAAAACGTTTGAAAAACTTCATGAGATTTAGTCTGTGCAGAGATTGTGCAGAATGGAAATATATGAGCATGCACCCCCCCCCCCAATTATCAGTAATTAATATTTGATAATTATTTTTAGTCTCTGAGGCTGAGAAACAAATTCACACAATTGCCTGCATGGTAAATATTGTTTGGCCGGACCAACATTTCAGTCCTGTAAAGTATGCATTCACCAAAGGATCTGGCCTGCACAGTCATATTTGGACAATTCAGTCATCCACGAAAATGCACAACATAAATTCCAACAAAACGTCTGGAAGCTGTTTCAGGAAAAGAAAGGAACTTTAAAAAGACACACAATGGATGTGCTGTAAAGCCATGGATTAAGGATAAACAGATGTGCAACTGGATACGTGCCAGTCTCTCATGTTCTATGCTAATATACGACGTCATATCCACGAACCATGAAAGTGTTCATAAAATCGTCAATTAATTGACATTTCTCTTTCAAATTCGTTATAAACTTTGGCTTGTGTACTCGCCAGTATACTGCGCATATGACCTGGTTTTTGTTGGCAGCATGAGCATCAGTAAAATAAAAAGGGATAACGTTTCCAGTGAATTTTGCGAAAAAATGCTGAAAGAATTTTCTTTAAAATTTGTTTTTGTTCCGACGCACATTTCGGTACTGTTGATTTCTTTGTTTTTTAACCGTGTGCTTATGTTCATCTTGCTAGTCAAAATCAGGTCTAATTAAATGTTCATTTATCTTATACTAAATATACCGTAATTAGTCAAACGAATACGGTTTTTGTTAATAATAGAATTTAATAAATAATTTCTTCTTATCTTGTGTTCAGATTTATTTATAAATCAAAATACAATATAATAATCTTATTACGAAAAACAGTGCATGTACCATATATTTTTGCTAACCTCATACATATATTATTCAATTTTCAACATACCTTTTTCTCGCTACTAGCCTAGTACTCACTCTTAAGCGCTTAAGATAATATTCTCCCTCTCCAAAATGCATGGTTACATAAATGTAGTTGTATACAAGACCGAATTTTGGGAGAGGTGCGCGCCTCCTCTGGGAATAGGAGAGGTGCACACCTCCCCAAAAAAACCCCCACATTCCCTTACAATTTCTCCAAAATCTGGCCTTGGTTATATGTTAACTCGGTTTTTGCATGCATGCCACTTGATTTCTTATCTTTACTTCAAAGTTCAAATGGTCATTGTGGCCATGCATGTGTCTTTAGTATTGGAAAATGTTATTATAAGGATTGAAATTATTGTTTTCAAAGATTTTATGACTGGTTAAATAGGAACAAATTTTGTCATTGTTTAACCAAGCCTACTATTACACGAATTATTATGTATTTAGTGTTTGAAAATGTTATTATAAGGATTGAAATTATTGTCGTTTTCAGAGATTTTATGACTGGTTGAATAGGAACAAATTTTGTGATTATTTAACCAAGCCTATTATTGCACGAATTATTGTGTTTTTAATGTTTAAAAATGTTATTATAAGGGCTGCTGTATTGTTTTCAGAGATTTTACGACTTTGGTTAAATAGGAACAAATTTTGTCATTATTTAACCAAGCCTATTATTACACGAATTATTGTGTCTTTAGTGTTGGAAAATGTTATTATAAGGATTGAAATTACTGTTTTTAGAGATTTTATGAGTTTGGTTAAACATGATCAAATTTTGTCATTATTTAACCAAGCCTATTATTACGTTGGAAAATGTTATTATAAGGATTGAAATTATTGTTTTCAGAGATTTTATGACTTTGGTTAAATAGGTATAAATTTTGTCATTATTTAACCAAGCCTATTATTACACGAATTATTGTATCTTCAGTGTTGGAAAATGTTATTAGAAGGATTGAAATTATTGTTTTCAGAGATTTTACGACTTTGGTTAAATAGGAACAAATTTTGCCATTATTTAACCAAGCCTATTATTACACGAATTATTATGTATTTAGTGTTTGAAAATGTTATTATAAGGATTGAAATTATTGTTTTCAGAGATTTTATGACTTTGGTTGAATAGGAACAATTTTTGTGATTATTTAACCAAGCCTATTATTGCACGAATTATTGTGTCTTTAGTGTTGGAAAATGTTATTATAACGGCTGCTGTATTGTTTTCAGAGATTTTATGAGTTTGGTTAAACATGATCAAATTTTGTCATTATTTAACCAAGCCTATTATTACACGAATTATTGATCATGTTTAATCAAAGTCATAAAATCTCTGAAAACAATACAGCAGTCCTTATAATAACATTTTTAAACATTAAAGACACAATAATTCGTGTAATAATAGGCTTGGTTAAATAATGACAAAATTTGATCATCTTTAACCAAACTCATAAAATCTCTGAAAACAATACAGCACTAACAGCAGCCCTTACAACAACATTTTCCAACACTAAAGACACAATAATTCGTGTAATAATAGGCTTCGTTAAACAATGACAAAAATTGTTCCTATTCAACCAAAGTCATAAAATCTCTGAAAACAATAATTTCAATCCTTATAATAACATTTTCAAACACTAAATACATAATAATTCGTGTAATAATAGGTTTTGTTAAATAATGGCAAAATTTGTTCCTATTTAACCAAAGTCGTAAAATCTCTGAAAACAATAATTTCAATCCTTCTAATAACATTTTCCAACACTGAAGATACAATAATTCGTGTAATAATAGGCTTGGTTAAATAATGACAAAATTTATACCTATTTAACCAAAGTTATAAAATCTCTGAAAACAGTAACTTCAATCCTTATAATAACATTTTTAAACATTAAAGACACAATAATTCGTGTAATAATGGGCTTGGTTAAATAATGACAAAATTTGTACATATTTAATCAAAGTTATAAAATCTCTGAAAACAGTAACTTCAATCCTTATAATAAGTTACATTTTCAAACCACTAAAGACACAATAATTCGTGTAATAATAGGCTTGGTTAAATAATGACAAAAATTGTTCCTATTCAACCAAAGTCATAAAATCTCTGAAAACAATAATTTCAATCCTTATAATAACATTTTCAAACACTAAATACATAATAATTCGTGTAATAATAGGCTTTGTTAAATAATGGCAAAATTTGTTCCTATTTAACCAAAGTCGTAAAATCTCTGAAAACAATAATTTCAATCCTTCTAATAACATTTTCCAACACTGAAGATACAATAATTCGTGTAATAATAGGCTTGGTTAAATAATGACAAAATTTATACCTATTTAACCAAAGTTATAAAATCTCTGAAAACAGTAACTTCAATCCTTATAATAACATTTTTAAACATTAAAGACACAATAATTCGTGTAATAATGGGCTTGGTTAAATAATGACAAAATTTGTACATATTTAACCAAAGTTATAAAATCTCTGAAAACAGTAACTTCAATCCTTATAATAACATTTTCAAACCACTAAAGACACAATAATTCGTGTAATAATAGGCTTGGTTAAATAATGACAAAATTTGCACATATTTAACCAAAGTTATAAAATCTCTGAAAACAGTAACTTCAATCCTTATAATAACATTTTTAAACATTAAAGACACAATAATTCGTGTAATAATGGGCTTGGTTAAATAATGACAAAATTTGTACATATTTAATCAAAGTTATAAAATCTCTGAAAACAGTAACTTCGATCCTTACAATAACATTTTCCAACACTAAAGACACAATAATTCGTGCAATAATAGGCTTGGTTAAATAATCACAAAATTTGTTCCTATTCAACCAGTCATAAAATCTCTGAAAACGACAATAATTTCAATCCTTATAATAACATTTTTAAACACTAAATACATAATAATTCGAGTAATAATAGGCTTGGTTAAACAATGACAAAATTTGTTCCTATTTAACCAAAGTCATAAAATCTTTGAAAACAATAATTTCAATCCTTATAATAACATTTTCCAATACTAAAGACACATGCATGGCCACAATGACCATTTGAACTTTGAAGTAAAGATAAGAAATCAAGTGGCATGCATGCAAAAACCGAGTTAACATATAACCAAGGCCAGATTTTGGAGAAATTGTAAGGGAATGTGGGGGTTTTTTTGGGGAGGTGTGCACCTCTCCTATTCCCAGAGGAGGCGCGCACCTCTCCCAAAATTCGGTCTTGTATACAACTACATTTATGTAACCATGCATTTTGGAGAGGGAGAATATTATCTTAAGCGCTTAAGAGTGAGTACTAGGCTAGTAGCGAGAAAAAGGTATGTTGAAAATTGAATAATATATGTATGAGGTTAGCAAAAATATATGGTACATGCACTGTTTTTCGTAATAAGATTATTATATTGTATTTTGATTTATAAATAAATCTGAACACAAGATAAGAAGAAATTATTTATTAAATTCTATTATTAACAAAAACCGTATTCGTTTGACTAATTACGGTATATTTAGTATAAGATAAATGAACATTTAATTAGACCTGATTTTGACTAGCAAGATGAACATAAGCACACGGTTAAAAAACAAAGAAATCAACAGTACCGAAATGTGCGTCGGAACAAAAACAAATTTTAAAGAAAATTCTTTCAGCATTTTTTCGCAAAATTCACTGGAAACGTTATCCCTTTTTATTTTACTGATGCTCATGCTGCCAACAAAAACCAGGTCATATGCGCAGTATACTGGCGAGTACACAAGCCAAAGTTTATAACGAATTTGAAAGAGAAATGTCAATTAATTGACGATTTTATGAACACTTTCATGGTTCGTGGATATGACGTCGTATATTAGCATAGAACATGAGAGACTGGCACGTATCCAGTTGCACATCTGTTTATCCTTAATCCATGGCTTTACAGCACATCCATTGTGTGTCTTTTTAAAGTTCCTTTCTTTTCCTAAAACAGCTTCCAGACGTTTTGTTGGAATTTATGTTGTGCATTTTCGTGGATGACTGAATTGTCCAAATATGACTGTGCAGGCCAGATCCTTTGGTGAATGCATACTTTACAGGACTGAAATGTTGGTCCGGCCAAACAATATTTACCATGCAGGCAATTGTGTGAATTTGTTTCTCAGCCTCAGAGACTAAAAATAATTATCAAATATTAATTACTGATAATTGGGGGGGGGGGGGTGCATGCTCATATATTTCCATTCTGCACAATCTCTGCACAGACTAAATCTCATGAAGTTTTTCAAACGTTTTTTATGCCCCAGGTTTAGCTGCTAGAATGATGGCATTGTCACAGCCAAGGAGACAAAAACATATAGGTCCCAACATGAGTGAGACTTATTGTTGGCTATTCTCTACTAATACTGAAGTTCCAAAGTATATAGTGACCAAACATTACTAAAGATTTCTGATTAAATAAACATTAAACTTCTGTGGATGGCTAGATACTGTTAACTTAACCTTAATAAGACAGTTACTGAATGTTGCAAAAAGATGGCATGGGCAGAAGAATAGTATACAGGGAGTGATAAAAAATAGTCCACTTAACTAGCTTATTTTCAAACTAGCCACAGTCGGTTGCATTATTTTCACATTTTCAAATGTTTCAAACAACAGTCTTGTACCCACAAGAAATCAATAATGTTGATTGTTCGAAAATTTTTATGTTTATGAACCTGCAGTCCAGACTGGAAAGATTATGTGCTGAGATTTAAAATACTTAATAGAAAATATATAGGGACTAAAATATAGGCAATTTAATAGAAGACATTTAATAGAAAATTTATTAGAAGACATCAAAATTGCAGCCCAATACTGTATCTTGGCTGTGCAGTACAAACAATCCACTTTGATAGGCAGTCAGATACTGTAGACCGATGACCTAGACTGGAAAGTATGGCTGTTTTTAACAAGATCTCGGGTTTCAAAAATTTCAAATGTACAGTGTGCAAACCTGTGTCAAATGCACTTCAGTGTGCATGTTAGATACCTAGCACTGGCCATATTCACCATATTCAGTATTAAGCCAAGTATGCAAACCTGAACACAACAAAAATTCTTGAGTGGCTAGTTGCCATACTTTCCAAACCATACCGGCTGATTACAAAATAAAGTCAAAAGAGACTTACTTGTGAGTTTTATATAGGACTATAATTGTAGGTTGAATACAATCTCGAATTTTTACCCGCCTGTTTGCCTTCACATGATCACTACATGCAATGAATTACTAACCTTCGTGACTAGACAGACAATACTTATTATTTAAAGTACAGTGCTTCATAAAGATTTCCAGCACTGATAAAATTGATAATCTCAAATGTGAGATCATGACATGTGAAAATTATCGCTTTTCAAACAATCAACTAATAGCTCCTGGATGTTTTATATTAGTAGAAAACACTGTAGTTTATATAATAAACAGAAAAATACATGGTGCTAGGAAATGCCCTCGTTCGCTGCACTCACTCTTAGGATATCATGTTCAACACTCGAAATAAATCTGGTATCTCTGCGACTCCGCGCACCATTTTAATATTATTAATATCATCCAATATCCGTACGTATATTAAACTGGTGAAATTCATAAACAAACCACGTAGTCGTACAGTCTGTACTCAGAAAAAATATTACCAATTCTATTTACCTCGCTACTTTCCGTCGATTCATGAATATTCAAGCCCTCGTTATTAGAAAGCTCATCCATATCTAATCCATATCATCCAATATCTTCCATATTCATATTTTGACTCTTGTTAGAAAAGGAAGCCATGTTGAAATTACTTACCAGTACCTTTGATCGCGTTTAGCTTAGTAACCATGCCTTGGTTTCTGTTGTTGGTTTTTGAACAAATTTTGTCTGAAATAATACCTCTTTTATCTTAACCAACGCTGTGCCAATATCGTCTTTCATTTCAGTAACCTATTTCCTAATATTAAACTGAAAACCACATGCAGCTGCTTCCATACCAACTGTGAATAGAGCCGGATTGATGACAGCTTTACCTATTAAATTTGTTGGAATTAGGCATAATTGCATCCGGAGAAACGCACAAATTTTGTGCGTTTGACACCTTTTTTCGGCCGTGCGGATTCTCATGTTCTACCTCCAACGAAGCGTTTATATTAAAAGCAAGGAAGAACGCGCGTGAAAGTACTGCACGTCATTCGCGTGGCACTCGCGCGTGCGACCCTCGCACATACGAGTCTTCTCGGTTTAATATATCGGTTATTCGGTTTTATGTATTTAACAAACAAATAACATTCTGCCGTTGTCTGTTCAGTTATAGATACACAGCATGACGTCATAATTTGGTAAGAACAAAAAAGTGGCCCACGAGCCGCCTAGGCGAGTGGGTCACTGATGTTCTTACCACATTACGAGGTCTACCGTGTATCTGTAACTGAACAGACAACGGCAAAATGTTATCTATTTGTTTTATATAATAAAAATGTGAAAATTTTTGCCAAAATAAGCTTTGTAGAGCGATGAAAAGACTTAAGCGCGCCAGTTGACATAATCATGATCAGTATACAAAACAAAGCACGCCATTGGCTGTCGATAATTCTATCCTCTAATAGATCACAGTTCTCGACAAATGAAAATCCAGAATGAACTCTGTCTCTGATTATTATGTAAATTGTCAATATATTGGGGTGGAGAGATGAGTCAACTGGCTTTGCAGGCTTGCTGGCATCTTAAAAGATATTGAGAATAGACGTTACACTGGGTAAAAACATAGTAAGTACAAGCATGTTTGTCAACTGGTTGTCTCTAAGAAGCATTGTACATGTAAATGTTACCAGAGTGCTTTGCTCAACATAATCCTTTATCCTCATAATTGCCCCTATACCTGATGTTATTTTACTGCTGATATGGTCAATATGCTTTTCCCAACTCAAATTTTCATCTAGTTTAACTCCAAGTACTTTGGTGTTTCTCACTTTCTTAATCACTTGGTTTTCTATTTTAATCCCTCGTTCGGTATCTATACTATTTGTTTTATACCATGATCCAATTAAAATATACTCGGTTTTCCCAATATTTAAACTAAGCTTATTTGCACACAGCCATTTCCGGACATTCCCCATATCAATAGGAAGTGAGACATCTGGTTCTATACCTGATCTGTGACAACGATGAGGAAAAAATTCATACAGATTTCTACTGTTGCTAAGGTGGTTGCTAAGGAAGCATTAGCTCAGCCAATAAGCGCCTGGCCCTGCATCCAGGACTTGAATTTGCCCCCCAAAAAACGCGTTCCCTTTTGTTTTCAGTGAAAAAGATTACGATGCCTCTTATGTCCTCTAGTGTTATTTATGGTTATTTATAATCTCTATGATCTCTATGGCCCATGGATTGCGCTTACTAACAACATGGCGGAAATCTTTCGTCAGCTATGCGTCCATAGAAATTAGGGGGCATCGTAGGATAAATTCAGTCAAGCGAAAGGGACAAATTGAAGCTTGCTGATGGGGGCCAAATTTAAGACCCAGATGTATGCTTGGGCGCCTATTGGCTGGTTATCGACTTTTCACAACAAGAATCGAGAAAGCTCGAAAAAGTTTTTTTCCCGATTTTTCGCACTCAAAGTTTTTTTAAGTAAAAAAAAGGCAAAAATGTTAAAGATTAGTGCGGGATTGCCTTGAACGATTTGAATTTTGTGTTTTGAATACAGGATAAAGTTGGGTATGTTTAATATTGAGTATTTGTGAGCGAAAATGCAATTTTTGTATTCGAAAAAACAGATGAACACGCTTGAAAAGTCTTTAAAGTTTAAATAGGTCGCAGTATTATGGTTGTACACCTTGTTGCACCTCTAAAACAATTTTGATAACTGCCTGAACGCAAAAAAGTTCAATTTGTGTCCAGATGTGAGATATTTTGGCAGATATTTCGCAAACCCTCGCTGTGAAAAGCTGGTCAAAAACTGGTTGCTATGCATTGCTAGGTAGAACCTAAGAGTGAAAAACTCTGATATTTACACAAAAATCTGGCTGTCTGCACCTAAAATTACAAAAGCTAGAAAGCTAAAAACATTTTTTCCCAGTATAGTCAGTATTTGTGTGCATACTGGTCATAAAAACAAGCAAAAATTGACAAAAACAGTATGATTTCATCGCTATACATCCGGGACCTAAATTTGCCCCCCATTAGATTTGTTCAATTTGTCCCGCAGTTCGTCCCGCAACGAATTATTGCTTGTCGGATGCTGCTGGTCTGTCTGCCTCGGCTAAAAAGATTAAACTTGACTGCTCCAGCCCGAAAGTAACGAAGGAAAGAGAAAAGGTTAGTGGATTTCGTATAATGGATACAGAACTGCTGTCGAAGATGCTCGTCACACTAGCTACCTTGTAAGAACTGTTACGAGTTGAAGCTGGAATTACACGGAAACCCAAAAAACAAGAAAGACCTAGAGTCATGTTTTGTCCTTTTCTGTAGTTCCTGCAACTGGGAAAGTGCATTTGCCACATCTGAAAGAACTGGGTTCTTTTCTGAAGTCAACAGAAGATTTATATGTGGCATGAGAAGAATTGGCTGTGGCAGTGGCTCTTTACGTACACGTCGTTACTGTGCTATCATGAATATGCCACCTCCCCCTCGTGCTACCCCATATTCATCCCACAACAAATGATTACAAACCAGCTAAAGGTCTCCTGAAGGATGCAATTGCAGAGGTAAAGCATGTATTTGCTAGGCTAAGTGAAGACAGTTTACTGGAATGATGTTTGGATGGCAAGACCCAAAATCAAAATGAGTGTCTCAATGGTATGATCTGGGATCGAGTACCAAAGGGTGTTTTTGTTGGAGCACAGTTATTGCCCCTTTGTGTTTATGATGCTGTTGCCCACTTTAATATTGGGGCAAGTGCTACTATTAGACGCAGATAGGCACCATATAAAATTGGCTAATCACAAGGAAGAAGAGAAGTCAAAGAACAGAAGGACGATTTTAAGGGGACAGCGCAAACAAAAAAGTGACAAAAGCAAAGAAAATGAAGGGGATACATACCTTCCTGGTGGATCTTAATGTAGGAGTAATTTTAAAACTGTTTTACACTATTTACACCCGTCTACCATACAAGCAATAAATTGTTTAACTTCTCTCGTTGATTTCTCTGTATGCCGTTTTCTTCCTGGTTTTGCGTACTCGTAAAAAGGATATCTTCAGAACTATAAAAGCTATTCCCTTCAAATTTTGAGGGTGTAATCTTTACAGTTTGTTCTATGCTATGAACCTAAAAACAATAAAATAGACAGGGTATATTTCAGTTGAATTATTATCAAATATCTTATTATTCTACACTTCCAAATAATTTCAATTTACCACTCCTAAATTTTTTTAAAATGTATCTATTTTAAGTTAATAGCGCAGTTCAACCAGTAAACTAAGAAAATATGAAGAAAGCTTTAACATATAGCAAACAATTTTGTTGATATCCTTTTTATTAGAAAGGTCCGGAAATTACAGCTGGAGCCCAATTACTAGGTTACTATGGCAGCAGTGATTCAAATGTTAATTGTTTTTGCCTTATTAGAAACTGTAAACAAACTATCCTTACACTTAATAAATTCATAGACATTCACACTTAATTAAAGACACATATCGATCTAATAAAATTTGAACCGATCCGAGACCACCACTCAGTCTCAATCTCAAATTGATTTATGCTGTATGTATCTAGCATTTAGTCGTTGTATTGCCACAAGCCAATGTCTTGAGGCGGTCATGCAGAAACCTGTTTGATTCTGCATCCATATTATGCCCAAAGCCATCAATACGTAATATCTTACAGTCTTCAGCCTTACGTACAAATTCGTTCATATCTGGCCTAACAGCAAACGAAAATATTGTTGTAATTTTCACTCTAAAATCTCGCATTGCAATCCCTACATACGCGTCATCTGTGTGGAATGGTTTTCTTATGTTGGCATAATTAAACAATCTGTTCAGCAAGTCGGTGGATAAGATAAAAAACGCTCCAGCATTAAACATTGGAAAATCCACTTCGCCAAAATATTTCCAACTAACTGTCCATTTTCCACCGATAACGCGATTCACTCTAATTGGCAGATACGTCATTCCTCCATAAAATGGTCTTGGTAACTTTGCATTGACAATATATTCTAACACGCGCGGTATACGCACATAAACATCATCGTCTGTTTTTAACGTATATTTAATATCAAATCTACTCGCCCAAACTTGACCCATGAAGAATTTAACGACATTATTAATATAGTTGTCTGTGATATTTCCTATCAACATGTCATTGTGTTGTCTGGCTTCTGCCTTGTTCAGTTCATCATCGTTCGTTCCCGGTCCAGCTTTTCCAACAACGAAAACCAGTAACCATCTTAAGTCTTTCATTCTTTCATCTTCCAAAGCTTTTAGATATTCACAGTTGCTATGGCTTCCCCATGTTTCACGGATAGCTTCGCGACGCTTTCGAAACTCTTCACCTTTTGCACCAGAATTGACCAAAATTATCATGAAAATTTCAGGCGTTGTTTCAACTTTCGGGGAAATTTCCGGGAAAACGAACTTAAAATCAACGAAAGGATAGTAGTCGTTGACAATATCAATCGAGGGTTTTGTCGTTGGTTGTTTGGCCGTTGTCGTCGGTACAGCATTTCCTGCAGTCGTGAATGGGATCTTCTTGGCCATATGAAATTTGATCAATTTTATCAACGTTTCGTTTATTCCTTTTAACATCAAAGCCACATTGGCCGCATTTATGGATTCCTTCCTTGCATCAATAACTCTTTCTTCTGCTTGCTTTCTAATCCTATGTTTAGAATCACGAGGCACTTTAATTATATCCCGCTGCGACGAAACTAAATCTTTGTTTAATCTGGACTTTCGTTCAGGAATTGACTCGTGAATACTGTGATGAACGAGACACCATAGCAGAAAAATTAGTGCTATCAGAAGCAATATCACAACTTTTCGTTTGTACCGGTATATGGATATCATTTCAACACGAGATTGCAGGGTACACGGGCGCACGATGGCCAAAACTGGTAAATTTAGCAATTCGATGTCCACTTGTCAGTGTGGGCGTGTTATTATTGCGATTTGCATTCAAGCTGGTGGCGTACGTGCGGTTTCAAAACGTACGTTTTATGTTTCAAAACGTACGTTTTTCCACGCTGCATATCATGTGATGTTTGGTGGGCGATGAAATACTTTAAATATTGATCTCTCAAATTCAAATCTCAATTTCTCAAATTAAATAATTATTCATGAGCAATTTAGTCAATAATGACAAACGCCCATTTGATCACGAGATGCGCCTTGGATGTACTATTTCAACAACTCGTTCTGCGTGATTGATTGTGGTATCAAAACACTCCAAAGTATTTTCATACCGTGATCAAACACGCCGAACGGGTTGCTCAAATAGCTTCTCAAACGAAAACAATAAGCAAATGAGCTGCCATCAAAATAATGTGTCAAATAATTAATGAAGTGAGAAAACAATATATTGTGTAATGAGATTGTGTGCTAATAAATAATCGTTTCAATAAACATAAATAAAGCACTGGTGTTTGATGATCAAACACTAGTGTTTGATGCAATATTTTACCGTGTTTGAAAGCCCATTCACGTGACAGAATGAGATGATGTTATTAGTCAAAATGCTCATTAATTATTCATGAATTTGAGAAAACCCGGTCAAACATCAACACTCGAAATAAATCTGGTATTTTCGCGCACCATGTATTATTCTCTATTTAATTTTTAGTACCATTTCAGATTATTATTATTTTCAGATTAATAAACCTGTTTTCATCAGCATATCATTTGACTGTCGATGTTTTAAGTCACCTGTCAACACGTTTCGTAACGGTGTTTACAATCATGCAAATCGGTTCTCGTTCGAAGAAGAGTATGACAGAAAGAAACACTCACCAATAAACTATACGTTAAATTTATTGAACAATTAATAAATAAATAAATTATAAAATAAATAAACAGCGTTTGACAACCTTTGTTTAAAACAGACTCCGTCTTTATTAGTTTCTACAAGGAACTTATAACTTTGGTTTGGTGCTAATAACAAATAAAAATGGATTTTTCCATACAAAAAAAGGCACAACTTTTGGACAACAAGCTTACCAGAGCTGAGTGTGAAAATTTGTGCGTTTGTGGTTAAGTTTTAAGCAATTCAAGCTTCTTCTTCCCCGTATTCTCCGTCTTCCTCTTCGTCAAATTCTCCTTCTTCCTCGGCTGTCGCTTCTTGATATTGTTGATATTCAGAAACCAAGTCGTTCATGTTTGATTCAGCCTGTTATTAACAACAAGAAAAACATGAATTCGGCCTCCAAAGTTTTACCAATTCTACATTTCTAAGAAACACAAACTTGTTTTCTCGAATAAAGTTGGCGGCTAGACTAACGACCTAAAGCTATGGTTTATATGCACCCCGGAGACTATGTATAGGATGGATTCTACTAACTCACCTCAGTGAATTCCATTTCATCCATGCCTTCGCCAGTATACCAATGCAAGAAAGCTTTGCGACGGAACATTGCTGTGAATTGTTCACTGATTCTCTTGAACAATTCTTGGATCGATGTGCTGTTTCCAATGAAGGTACCTGACATCTTCAAACCTCTGGGTGGGATGTCACAGACAGCTGTCTTCACGTTGTTAGGGATCCATTCCACGAAGTATGAGCTGTTCTTGTTTTGAACGTTCAACATTTGTTCGTCGACTTCCTTCATGGACATTCGGCCACGGAACATCGCAGCGACAGTGAGGTATCGACCATGACGAGGGTCACAGGCTGCCATCATGTTCTTTGCATCAAACATTTGCTGGGTAAGTTCTGGCACAGTGAGAGCACGGTATTGAGATGAACCACGACTGGTAAGTGGGGCAAAACCAGGCATGAAGAAGTGAAGACGAGGGAATGGTACCATGTTCACCGCCAATTTTCTCAAGTCGGCATTCAACTAAACATCAATACACAAGTTTGTAAGTAGTTCCAGTTATTGAAACAAAAGTTCAGGTGATTTCGCACGTTTAAAAAAGCTTTACTATAAAAGTGATTGTCAAACGTTTTTGAGTTTCAATAGATCTGTGTTCATACAAAATGCGCCCATTTTTTAATAATATGCTTTATCAATTAAGTGATATTTATGCCCAAATTTGTTACAAAAAGGTCTTGATGAAAAAAAAAAAGCCAAGATCAGGTTATTACAGAATCATCCATGAAACTAGCGCAGGGGTATTTAGCGGGGGGCATGGGAGAGAATTCCCTTGACATATTGTGTATACCAATGCTTGTACTCAATATAGCTTTTATATCATAGCTTGTATAATGTGGTTCAATCCTTATAAAGAACGTTAACAAGCTTTACCTGACCAGGGAATCTTAGGCAGGTTGTCACACCGCTCATTGTAGCAGACACAAGATGATTTAGGTCGCCATAGGTTGGTGTAGTTAGCTTCAAGGTTCGGAAACAGATGTCATATAGAGCTTCATTGTCGATACAGAAGGTTTCATCTGTGTTCTCAATAAGTTGATGTACTGAGAGGGTTGCATTGTATGGTTCAACAACTGTGTCTGAAACCTTAGGTGACGGGACCACACTATATGTCGTCATCATTCTGTCAGGGTACTCCTCACGGATTTTTGAAATAAGCAGGGTACCCATGCCTGAGCCAGTCCCTCCTCCAAGAGAATGTGTGAGTTGGAAGCCTTGAAGACAATCACAACTTTCAGATTCTTTTCGAACAACATCTAAGACAGAGTCTATCAGTTCAGCTCCTTCTGTGTAATGTCCCTTAGCCCAGTTATTGCCTGCTCCACTCTGGCCTAAAAATTACAAAACATATAGTCTTAAATAGTAATTTCAGCGATCGTTTTTCAGTAGGGATACCCGTGGCTTAAGCCCTGGGCAAACTAGGAAACACTTCTGTGAGAAATGGTTGGCTCGCACGCCTTATCTGATGCAGACGTGCAGTTTTGCGCATGCTTAATCGGAAAATCAATGTTTCTTGTGCTGGAAACATGCGGGCTAACTAGAAAACATTGTTTTCGCAACAAAAATGTTTCTGAATTTGTTTGGAAAACATGTTTGCATTCCGGGAAGCAAAATTTTGTTTTCGCAACGTTTCCCAGATGTGGGCAAACTGATGAGAAACGTCATAATTTGCTCAGGGCTTTAGTTATGCGCGTTTTAGACAAAAAATTTACTGGTCTGATATCACTTTGTATATTTGCTCCAGAGACTATCTCACCAACTAATGTAGATATCTAGCTAATTCTAGCCCGGATGCGATTATGGACAATTACGATTTACTGTGTCAAGGTCAATATCGATAATGTTATTTGAAAATGCTACTATATTGCAAAATTATTTTACATTTGTTTAGCCAAAACGTAATTCGGCTCGTTACTTTAGTAACGCGTAGTCACAACACAGGTCAAATGTGAAAATGAAGAGACAACAATCGCCATATAAAGTTGACATGGAGACAAAATGCAAACATCGCACTTGGATACGAAATTGAACGGGCAGTTTATAAATGTGATAAAAAGATTAAAAACTTTACCGAATACAAAGTTGTCAGGTTTGAAAATCTGTCCAAATGGTCCAGAGCGTACGGAATCCATCGTTCCTGGCTCCAGATCGACCAGAACCGCTCGTGGAACATATTTCCCGCCTAAAATTTGACGAACAATGTAATCACGTTGTATGACAGTCAGACAGTGTTTACGAACATAAGTATTTCCTTACCGGTTGCTTCGTTATAATAAACGTTTATTCTTTCCAACTGAAGGTCAGAGTCGCCGTGATATGCACCAGTGGGGTCTACGCCATGTTCATCCGATATCACTTCCCAAAACTAGAAATTAAAAGTCGAACAGTCAATTGTCACATTTTGACATATAAGTTGTTCTAATCTAGCTAGGCGGTTAAAGAATGATCGTTACTTTCAGAAAATGCACTATATTTGCACAAACAATTTAACCTGTTAATTTAGAGTAAGATAGTAAATTCGATTACGATAGATATGAAGTGATGCGCGATCAAGCGCTAACAGCTCACACTTTATAGAGTGTAGCTTTTCTAGCAGGTTCTATTATAAATGAATTCTATTGCAAAAGTGAACTCTATTTGATGTGAAAGCTTGTAATATACTGCCCATTTCATATAGTTTTTAATAGAACAGTTTTCTCTCTCTTAAAATTCAAAATTTTACGTTCCTTGTAAGGCTCAAGGTTGCGTAATTGCCAAATTTCTAACTGTTATAATACTGAGTACTGTAATAATGTCCAATATTTTCGATAGGCGTCTATTAAGCAAATCTTTGTTGCCATATTAAAAGAAAATTTCCTGCGGGTATGAAGTTTATCATATTAAAGCGAACAAACATAAGGTTGCAGTCAACTTGTAACAGCTGGGCTGACTGTAGTTGCACGCTTACCTTCGCTCCAATTTGATTCCCACATTGGCCGGCTTGAAGATGGACGATTTCTCTCATTTTGAAAGATTTAAAATTGAAACGCAATACACCACTCGCTTCGCGACAAATGTAACAGTTTGTTTGCTCGCAACTTCGTTTTGTTTGACTGTCAATATTTTATAATGTCCTTAGTCAATTATTTATAACAAACTAGCCAATAGAAACTTTAGCACTGAATAAATTAGCCGGTATTGGCGCCACGTGCATTGCACATGACATTTTGAATTCTGTTTTCTTCCCCCATCGTCACAGCATGCGGCTTTAGGATTGGACTTTTGAGCCAGTCGCTTACCCCAACAGGACATTTTCTAAAACATGTACCCAAATCATTCTCCACTTTGGTTCGAAGTTTGAAATTTAAATTCGTTGTCTATATTGAAAGTTAATGTAAACAATTGCGAAGCACCTGATTGGTCTAGAAATTGAAAGAAGCCAATCAAATATGCATATATTTGCCATTGCTTGACCATATGGAGCCATATGGTTCACAAAGAACTTTCCAATTTGCATTTGGTCCAGCGCATAAAATAGCGAACAAAATTCAGTGTTGGGAATATATGGTCATTATAACGAAAATCTCGTTCCTGTTTATGCTAGCTAGTCCAAAGAAAATATCAATTTGGTTTGTCCTACATCAAGCTGTGCATGTTTAATATTAAGAATAAACTACTTGAAAGCTATTGGCAACCTCAATTAGTGTGTGTATGTAAAATAGTGAATGTTATGACTCTCACACAAGGTTCAACATTTTTTCAGAAATACAGAATTTTCAAAACTGCCAATTTTATGATTTACAACTACCCTTTTTCCTAAAAACTGTTTCCGGAAATTATACAAGTTTCGCTGTGTTTTGACCGCGGCTTCTTTCACATTGCGGCGCAGATTTTCGACACGAAGGACTAGACCGAGGAACTACATTAAAAGACAAAAATTAGAATTTTAATGGCAAAAATAAAATGCACTTTATGCTATGTAACTTTGCTCCTGAACCGTCGCATTGTCCATGATGATGTAGCAAATAGGCCGGGATTTTATTTTATCAAGAACTGAAGTTCTAAAGCTCGTTTTTCAAACGCTTGGAAAGTTTTTAAATGGCCTTTTTAAACATCGTTAAAACACCTGGGGTTTGTGAATTTTCTGTCGTATAACTTGCATAACAACGCGTTGAACATGTTGTCGTGTTTGAATCATGACGTTTTCAAAATTATATTATGATATTGTGATGCTACTCCGAGTGTAAGCCACGGAGTAGCATCACAATATCATAACATCATATTTACCCGTTTTCAAAATTATTTACCATTGTACGAGACAGAATGTGATAGCTGTTTGGGGGGCGGGGGTAACAAGAACCTTTTCCGCCTGTTATATCCACCTGTTATATCCACCTTAGTCCTTGACGAATTTTTACCCCATGGCCTCCTCTCAGCAAGTAAAAGTTATTGTTTTATGTTACGAGTCAGGAATGTGCCGCCTTTGATCTCATTACGAATTTAGGACTGGAATCGAAGAACGTGGCATTCACGTGATCATAAAAAGCTTGCCACGCACGAGTGCTAACCGTGGAACAAAAGGCGTGTCAGCTCAGCCAATAGACAGATTTAGATCGAGGACGTCGACGTTAAGACGACGTGAAAATGGCGTGGACCCACGAAATTACAATTCCGGTTTCGTCTAGGACGTCGTCTACGTTCTGAACAGGACGTGAATCCAGTAGTTTTCACGTCGTGTTGAGAACGTCAAAGTTTAGTGCTTTTGTATTTAAAAAATATGACTGTAGGCATCTCAAAATCATTCTATTTTGTTGTCCATGTATTGCTTACTAATCCTAAGTAATTATTTTTTGTAACGACAAGGTTGTTTCTTAGCATTTTGGCAGGTTTTGGACGTACCGGTTTCTGACAAACACTTTTGCCGCCATCTCACCGCGAGCGGATGGATTTTACTGAGTTCTATGCCTCGTATATGAATGAATAGATAATAGAATGAATGACCAAAATATTTATTCAGGGATGTCCGATTCACCATAGCTGGTTTAAACGAAGCCATGAACATGTTTGATACGAGAGAAATTAAAAGGTTTCACAAGGCATAAAACTCAATAAAATCCACCAGCAAACGGTGACACGAGTAGCTTTTGCTCAGCCGACGATAGCTCCGTCCGAAGCAGGCTTAACACGAAAGAGTAACCCCAAGTCAGAATTGCGCCACGGACATTGCCCATTGAGAAGGGTTTGCAAAATGGGCAGTCAGTAAGTAAGGTTTTATGTCAACACACTACATTTTGTACTGTAGTTAGTTAAATACTAACGTAAGTTACTAAATACTGACGTCACAAAGGACATTTAACAGATAATGGTCTATTGCAGAAATCATGCCTCCTTTCTGAGGAAATTAGTGATCAAGCTTCATTCCCATCTTCGATTTGGAAATCCCAACTTTACAACATTTTCAGGAAGATTTGCAAACTTTGACGTCAGCCCGTTTCAGAACACTGCGCAAAGTACTGTAAACCTGAACCGGGTTAATAATTTCACGTAGTATTATTCTGGTTGACAAAAACGAGACCTTGGGCGGCCTTTATTAGGAAACACAGCACAACAGGGTTTTGTCTTTTGAGACGTTTAAAAAGAGAACAATTATCTTTTAAGACAAAAAACTTCAGATTTCAACTACTTTTTTCGCAGGATCATTTTGCAATAAGTTTCATTCGTTTCATGCAATTAGGTTTCTTCTTCGCCTTCTTCTTCCTCCTCTTCAAATTCTCCTTCTTCCTCGGCTGTCGCTTCTTGATATTGTTGATACTCAGAAACCAAGTCGTTCATGTTTGATTCAGCCTGTTCCAGCAAGGAGGTAATGATAAACAAAGAAGTTGAGAACAGTGAAAAAAACACAAAAAATACATCTAAACATGTGCTGTATAATCTTCACATTGAATTTCTCAAGAGAAACATTATACGTACCTCGGTAAATTCCATTTCATCCATGCCTTCGCCAGTGTACCAATGCAAGAAAGCTTTGCGACGGAACATAGCTGTGAATTGTTCACTGATTCTCTTGAACAATTCTTGAATGGCTGTGCTGTTTCCGATGAAGGTACCTGACATCTTCAAACCTCTGGGTGGGATGTCACAGACAGCTGTCTTCACGTTGTTAGGGATCCACTCCACGAAGTACGAGCTGTTCTTGTTCTGAACGTTCAACATTTGTTCATCAACTTCCTTCATGGACATTCGACCACGGAACATCGCAGCGACAGTGAGGTACCGACCATGACGAGGATCACAAGCTGCCATCATGTTTTTCGCATCAAACATTTGCTGGGTAAGTTCTGGCACAGTGAGAGCACGGTATTGGGACGAACCACGACTGGTAAGCGGGGCAAAACCAGGCATGAAGAAGTGAAGACGAGGGAATGGTACCATGTTCACCGCTAGTTTTCTTAAGTCAGCGTTCAACTAAACATCAATGAACAAATGACATAAAATTTGTTAATCCTTACTCACCAATACTTTTTGCTGCCAAAACGGCAGCAATTTATAGTTTACTATGAATAATTGCTTGAATGAAAATGTTTGAAAATTTGAGATTCCAGACTTTCCGAGTTCATGTCTCTGAAAATCCGGAGGTTTGTGACATCATCAACTTGGAATGCACAGGAAATTTGAAAAGCTTGATGGAACTGAAAGGAGCGAATGTCTCCTTCTTTGTTTAAACAATGAGAACATTCCAAGTATTGTTTGTAACTTTTTAAATTGCAAGTCTGTGTATGTTGAATACACTAGACTGATAATCTAACCAAAAGTTTCCAGAATCTAAGATTTTCTTTGCATTAATTTGTCACAGTGAAACCATAATCTCCTGATGTAATCAGGGCAGCTGGAACTATTCTGTGGCAGATTCTGTGCATTTTTATCACAGCATGTGGCAATGTGCCACTTTAATTTAAGGAAATTTGCATGACTATCTTTAGACTGCAGAAATGCAAATGTAACTTTATAGACATGTCTGTGCCTGTGTACATTAAGAAACAACAATATGGCAGCTGCAAACCAGTAGAAAACAACTACACGAAAATTATGGCAGAAATTGAAAATATCGACAAAAAGCATTCACATTTTCCCCAGGGACAAACTTTGAAATGAAAAACAAAGTCTAATAACAGCTGGAATGTCTACAAATTTTAACATCAATTTAACTGTATAAATAATGGAATGACTTGAATGACAGCTTGTCAGTCAGTATTGTTAAGAGGATTACGTAAATAATTAAAAATTAATCACCTGCAGGCTGCAGCTATCTTGCATTCAAAGCTATGTACTTACTCTAAAATTTTGCTGTGAAGTTCATACTTTGCCTCACAAATTTCTTGAGAAAGTAAAAATGGGCTGAAAGCTGTCATTTTGCACAAAACTGGTAGTCTTGCAGTATTGTATACCTCTATGCCTGCAGTAGGCTTAATTAATTATCATATTATGCTATCAAGAATTTCAAAACAATCAGAAGTAGAAATTAAATGTATAACTACTCACCTGACCAGGGAATCGTAGGCAGGTTGTCACACCGCTCATTGTAGCAGACACAAGATGATTTAGGTCGCCATATGTGGGTGTGGTCAGTTTTAAGGTTCGGAAACAGATGTCATACAGAGCTTCATTGTCGATACAGAAGGTTTCATCTGTGTTTTCAATAAGTTGATGAACTGACAGAGTTGCATTGTATGGTTCAACAACTGTGTCTGAAACCTTGGGGGACGGGACTACACTATATGTCGTCATCATTCTGTCAGGGTACTCCTCACGTATTTTTGAAATAAGCAGGGTGCCCATGCCTGACCCGGTCCCTCCCCCAAGAGAATGTGTGAGTTGGAAGCCTTGAAGGCAGTCACAGCCTTCCGATTCTTTTCGAACAACATCTAAGACAGAGTCTATCAGTTCAGCTCCTTCTGTGTAATGTCCCTTAGCCCAGTTATTGCCAGCTCCACTCTGGCCTGAAATTGCAAAGAAAATTTCGATGATATATTATGCAACAAGGCACGCGTTGAAGCGGAAATATGCAAATTGTTGAAACTCACCGAATACAAAATTATCCGGCCTAAAAATCTGTCCAAACGGGCCTGAGCGGACGGAATCCATCGTGCCTGGCTCCAAATCGACCAAAATTGCTCTCGGGACATATTTTCCGCCTAAAAATGGAGTTACAAAATCGACAAGCGGCCAATATAAAATAATAAATCATGTTTCGACATTACATGAACACTTGTTCCTTACCGGTTGCTTCATTGTAATATACGTTTATTCTTTCGAGCTGTAAATCCGAGTCGCCATGGTAGGTTCCTGTGGGATCTATGCCGTGTTCGTCTGAAATAACTTCCCAGAACTAAAATAAAGCCAAATTTATTTGCAACAATGCCCAAAGAGTCAAAATTTTAGCAAGAACATTCGAGAGCGCACATTTATTGAATAAAATTTGCAACAAAGCCTTTGCGAACTAACTTACTTTCGCTCCAATTTGGTTACCACACTGCCCCGCTTGAAGATGTAGGATTTCTCGCATTTTTATACCGAAGAAAAATGAAAATCACTCTCTAGACGAAACTTACAAACACTGTCTGTTGCCAACAACGAATGGAAAACGACAGGCGGAAACGGAAGAATTAAAGGACAATATGAATACTATTAATGATTAAAATAATATTATACCAATCAGAATCGATTGTGAGAAACACGCAAAACACGTGCAAACAATTTGAAATATAATATTTGTCTCAGTAAGTGGCATTGGAGGCAATATTACCGCCGGTGAATACGAAAAGATATTACAATTTAATATATTCCAACTTCAAAACATTTTACTTTTTAGTTTTGGTGGTAGCGATGTCACGAGCATCCTGGCTTTTCTCAAAGTTTACTGCAATGACAACCACTATGACTCCACATCAATGTTCCAGATGGTGCCAGACTCCAGATACGTGTGGGGGACGGGTTAAAGCGTCGGTTCTGCCCCAGTTTGCTTTTCCTTTATACCGATATGTCGAAGCAAAAGATATATTGCTTCCGTGAGGAGGAAAAGATTTTAAAAAATTAACGATAGATCCGCAGAGTGCAGTTCTTCTCGGTTTTTCCCATGTTTTCAGGGCCGTTTTCACCCCTGCGGAGTGAGGGAGCTCAATGGTTTGGCTTCCGTATATTGTATTTTTCCGTAAATTCTTCTAGCGCTTTGCTATATCACGATGTGTATTTTCAAATTATAATTTCACATTTAAATGCAAAATGAAAGAAGCTGCTAAGATAAAATGCTCAAACCGTTTATTTTTCTCACGCTTGTAGTTTCATGGGTGAATTTCAAACAAGAATATTAATATAAATGCCAGGTAATTTATGTCGTCAAAAAATGCCTAAAACTCTTCCAAATGGCGCCGCTATTGATAAAGGCAGATTTCGGATCAATTTCCGGACGTTTTCGACAAGCTGTTTTGCCGACGAGCAAGGTTTGCGAAGGTGGGTATCAGAACCACCTCCTCCTCTCCCTCCCTCCCCTCAACCCTGACCCGAGATATCCTTGTTTAGTTTGTTTCTTCTCTCACTATTCATATTTTCATCATCAGCTAAAGAATCAGGAAATTTATTCATCGTGATCATAAACATCTCTAGTGCAAAAACAACATTTACAACATTCAGTTCCTTTTTTCCTCTTGAAATTATGCCATCTCCTCTTCTGCATCGTCTTCCTCTTCAAATTCTCCTTCTTCTTCAATTGTCGCTTCTTGATATTGTTGATACTCAGAAACCAAGTCGTTCATGTTTGATTCAGCCTAACATAAAAACAGCATAGGTTAAATGTGAAATTATATTTTAGTAACTTTCCATAGAAGTGTTTATGAAATAAAATAAGAAAGATGAATTTTTACCTCAGTAAATTCCATTTCATCCATGCCTTCGCCAGTGTACCAATGCAAGAAAGCTTTGCGACGGAACATAGCTGTGAATTGTTCACTGATTCGCTTGAACAATTCTTGGATGGCTGTGCTGTTTCCAATGAAGGTACCTGACATCTTCAAACCTCTGGGTGGGATATCACAGACAGCTGTCTTCACGTTGTTTGGGATCCATTCCACGAAGTACGAGCTGTTCTTGTTCTGGATGTTCAACATTTGTTCGTCAACTTCCTTCATGGACATTCGACCTCGGAACATTACAGCGACAGTGAGGTATCGGCCATGACGAGGATCACAAGCTGCCATCATGTTCTTTGCATCGAACATTTGCTGGGTAAGTTCTGGCACGGTAAGTGCTTGATACTGAGACGAACCACGGCTGGTGAGCGGGGCAAAGCCAGGCATGAAGAAATGAAGGCGAGGAAATGGTACCATATTGACAGCAAGCTTTCGCAAATCTGCATTCAACTATTTAAAGTAAATTACAGAGCAAACGTCTTTTGTAAGTATTGGGGCAGATTCTTTTACAATTTTTATGTTAATTTTACGAGAGAAATGTTATTATTTAGCCCCTTACCTGACCAGGGAATCTCAGACAAGTTGTAATACCACTTATGGTAGCAGAAACAAGATGGTTCAAATCACCATAGGTGGGTGTGGCCAGTTTAAGGGTTCGGAAACAGATGTCATACAAGGCTTCGTTATCGATGCAAAAAGTTTCGTCTGTGTTTTCTAGAAGTTGATGTACTGAGAGGGTTGCATTGTATGGTTCAACAACTGTGTCTGAAACCTTGGGTGACGGGACCACACTATATGTCGTCATCATTCTGTCAGGATACTCCTCACGGATTTTTGAAATAAGCAGGGTGCCCATGCCTGACCCGGTCCCTCCACCAAGAGAATGTGTGAGTTGGAAGCCTTGAAGGCAATCACATCCTTCAGATTCTTTTCGAACAACATCTAAGACAGAGTCTATCAGTTCAGCTCCTTCAGTGTAATGTCCCTTAGCCCAGTTGTTGCCTGCTCCACTCTGGCCTAAATAAATACAGATATAGTGAATGACAGGTATCTTTCGCCGAACCTAGTTCGGTGGCCTTCACCCGTGGGTGAATCGCAGGCTGGGCAAGTCTCCAGTTTCGAAAAATATCCGCCTCGTCGATCCGTTCGACGTCGTAGATAGAGCTGGAGCAAAGATCTGTTGAAATGATTGTGTAATATATGCCAGTAAAATCGCCTCCTACAGTGAATTTTTAAGGAAATTTGGGTAAAACTTCCATGACACGCAATAGTACAATCAACAATAAGAAGGACAATTTGATAGGTCGCTCTAATAAGAACAACATTTTGATTGGTCGTTCCCAGTGAACTGCAATGCATCTGGAACGCTAACTCGATAAAAAAGTTCAGATAATGGGTAAAGCCACGCTACTTTTTCTGAGTTTTGAGCTGAAATACTAAACTCAAAATATCGCGCCTTATATCAAATTGAAGCTATTAAAAAGTTATATTTCATATAAAAAATTGAAGACTTCAGACAAAAAAGGACGAAAAACGAAGACGAAAACAACTGCGGTTTTGAAAAATACGGTAAATTTCCCTTCGAAGTTTAAGGTGTTTGTCTTTTACCGTAAGTCTCAAAATTTTTACACCGAATACAACTTTTTAATAGCTTTCATTTGATATACGGTCCAATTTTTGACGTTGAGTACTTCAACTCAGAACTCAGAAAAACTGAATCAAATTGGCTTTAATTTTACTCCTGACGTATCGTTCCAGTTTACTCATAGTTCAATAGTCGTTCCTATTTCGTTTTTGTATCAATGGCGTGTCATGGAAGCATAGCCAAAATTTCGTGCAATTGCGAAAACCGTGCATGAGAAACAGACAGAGATTTGTTCGTCACTAACAAATCAGATACGCTAACTTACTCCACTAACCAATATAAAATTTAAAAAAAAACATTTACAATTAATGAACTACGCAAGTTTAAACATCTCACAATAGGCAGTGCCGGCCACCTATGGTGTTTTCAAGTGTTTGTTTTCCTAGATGAATCCTGCCTGCTCATGCATGTTTGCTGTTCAACTTCGATAATACAAAACACAATGAAATAGAATGGAGTGGAACTTTACTGCACGTTTTTTGAAGGAACGATTTAGAGCTTGCGACCATAGATGCAATCTACTTAGATTAAAAGTTGATTTTTTTTTCATAATGGACCTAAAATAGCCTACCGCGATCGTATTGTCATGGCAATGCGATGCCGATGGCATTTCATGTGATATGTGACGAAAAATTAAAATTCAAATACAGAATTCGACGCTTCGAGCAAAGCTTTTCTTCGCGAAGTGAGTAGTCGCTTCTTCTCGACGAAGGGGCTTTGTTCGAAATGTCAATTGTGCTTCATCGTTTCAAGTGGTGTAAGAAACAGCACTTTTGTTTGCTTTGACTGCACTAAACTGGCAAAATTATTTAAAAATACACAAAATATACTTAACCGACTTAACTTCACAAAAAGAATTCGAATTGAGAAGTTGTCAGCCACATCGCTTTGGTCACTTAAATAGACGGAAATTGCAAGGAGTTGGCCTGGGAGCGAATAAGGAGAGCACTTGTCTATTGTGACGAAACATGGGAACATTCCTTTTTACACATTCACAACAAACGTGGAAATTGGGTTTTAAATCGACAATTCGAATCACCTGATATTTATTTTCGATACTCAAAATATCCTACGTGTATAAAAACCTTACCAAATATAAAGTTATCGGGTTTGAAAATCTGTCCGAACGGCCCAGAACGTACGGAGTCCATCGTTCCTGGCTCCAAATCAACCAGAACCGCTCGTGGAACATATTTCCCACCTGAAAATAAGCAAAATATAATTGCAACATCAATATCAAAGCTTCGAAAATTTTTCTCAAGATGTTACAAAATAAAATATCTCACCCGTGGCTTCGTTGTAATAGACGTTTACTCTTTCGAGCTGTAAATCCGAGTCGCCCTGGTACGTCCCTGTTGGGTCTATTCCGTGTTCGTCAGAAATAACCTCCCAGAACTACGAGAAACAAAGTAAAGTTTTTGTTAGACAATACTGAATTGTTGCGAAACGTCTAGACTATTAAATTCGAATTGTACAAAATTTACTACATAACCGTTCGAAGCTTACCTTCGCTCCAATTTGGTTACCACACTGGCCGGCTTGAAGGTGCACGATTTCTCTCATTTTAAAAGTTTAAATTTAACCAAGGTCAGAAAGGCACAACAAAAGCGATCACTGCTTGTCGTCTTAGACTTTCGGTATCAAGTGACTTTTCCTGACTCCCCGGCGCGATTTGACTCATTAGGCACGTGATATAATGACCCTTGATTTGCATAAACACTTTGGGCCAATATTCTGGTCAAGTGCTATTCCAATTTACACCTTCGGCGATTCTAGCCAGTGTGACCTTTAAAGGTCGTTATCACCAAAGACCGTTCTAAAATTTTACTAATTTGGGAAATGAAATGTTATTCATACACAGTTGTGGCTTGCTTGTAGGTTGTCAAAATTTCAACTTGACAACGGGAGAACATTTGGAAGGGTAGATTCTAAGTTCGGAAAAATTTAAAGGAAACGGTAATGTTTACTTAAAAACCTCGGTGCTTTCCGGCAGGCGCATTTATTGCGACATATATTGAAAGTCTGCGTTATCAAGTAATCCGTTCTGTTGTCTATATACGAACAATTCATTGTCGCAAAGATTAAGCCTTCGGGTGATACTTGACTGGCTGATTCAAGCGTTAATGACAAGGAGGCAGCTGCTATACCAAAAGTCAAGTCGAGTTTATGCATTTAGTTCATCGAATTAAACAAAAGAGAACACTCCCCACTTGAAATATCAAAGACTGAAAGACTTGACACGAGTTGACAACCCAATGACCACTTGACTCAGGGTCGTCACTTCACTTCACTTTAAGTCATTTTGTCTCAACTATACATAGAAGTGCTGTTTTTCCTAGCGGGAGCTTTCATTAAAACGTACGAAATAAAAACCTAGCACCAGAAAGCCTTAAAAAAATGCTTCCCTAAAATTCTTCCCTAATATAAAAAAAACCCAGATGCTCTAGTCAAAAGGCTAAAGATTTACGGAATTGAGAAAATTCAAGAGTTGCAAAGAGAGTTCGAAGTTGGTAAACCTTTCTCAAAATGTTGTAAAGTTGGGCTTTTCAAAATTGAAGATAAGAATGAAGCTTGATCGCTAATTTCCTCACATAGGAAGCATGATTTCTGGAACAGAGCATTACCTATTAAATATTTTTATGCTTATTTAAATATTTTTAGTAGCTACAGTATATTGTGTTGACAGGAAACCTTCCTCACTGACCGCCCATTTTGAAAACCTTCCTCACGGGGAATGTCTGCATGCCCGTGGCTTTTTTGCTACACTGAAAATTTGCACCCAAACATTTGACTTAGCGAGCTAAGAGGCGGTGAATACTCCTCAAAAATGTTATTTATTTAAAACATTTGTGTAATCAACGGGCCACACATACTGCACATGCAAATCATATAGCGACCAATATTTTATGTCGGATCATCAACATCGCCATATCACCCTTTCTAAGAAATTGGTTCGATAGGCATCCACCACATGTCAAATATATTTTATCATATAAAGTACAGTGCTTTATAAGGATTTCGGGCACTGGTCAAACTGATAATCTCACATGTGAGATTATTTATGATAATTTCACATGTGAAAATTTCAAACAGTCACCAATCATAGCTTCTGGACATTTTATATTGGTGGGAAACCTGTAGTTTATATAATAAACAGAAAAATACATTGGTGCTTGGAAATACCAGATTCATTTCTCGTGTTGAACAGGATATAAATAAATCTGGTATTTTCGCGCACCATGTATTATTCTCTAAAAAATGCAACCAAAAAATAAGACTGTGCACCAAAAAAAAATCTTTGGGATTTATCAAATTCAACCAATGCTACCAAATATTTAACAATGGATATTACAGTTCTACTTCAAAGATTCTTATCGATAAGCCAAAAAGAAAATATATTGCCAAATCCCATAACCAAAGGCGGTCATAACTCCTCAAACGATAAGAGAGTTTCATTTATTCGACAACCAAAGACAGCAGTCCTATACAGTAACCGTCGTGCCACGCAGACTGCACGTGCAAAACATCACGAGAAGCGGAGATGAAAAATTGGTAAACTATTTTTAGTTAAAAAAGGCTACAAATTGCCTTCTAACTGAAAAAAAAAACACTATAGCAAGTGTTTCGCTACTCGCTCTGTCGAGAATTAGGTAGCGAGTAGAGTAGCCAATCAAATGACAGCATTTGCAGTAGTATACTAATATGACTCTATTAATAGTTTATAGAATGACTTCAGGCTGTTTCCTTCACGCAAGTTTTCCTATACATCAATATACACAAAGTCTGAACACAAAGAGACAAGATAATATTAAAAAATTACCACACAAAAACACAACAGTGGGAAATAGACGTTTTGAAATCTCGAGTTTATATTTCACTATTCTCAATCATATTGGCCTAGCACTTCAAGTGCTGAATAAATAATATTTCTAATAGACACAAGACTTCAATAACACAACGTTCTTCTTCGTCGGCCAATTTTGTAATAAGTTCTACTAGTTTCACAAAATTAAGCTTCTTCTTCGCCTTCTTCCTCTTCAAACTCTCCTTCCTCCTCGGCTGTCGCTTCTTGATATTGTTGATACTCAGAAACCAAGTCGTTCATGTTTGATTCAGCCTAACACAAAAGCAAAAGATTCAACTAAAATTAATTAACATTTTGTGGCACTTTCTACTAAAGGGTTAGTGTCTTAATGGACCTTTAACCTTTTAGACAAAGTTTTGAAAAAAATCGAAATAGGAAAAAATATTACCACAGCTTGAAAGAGCAAGCTAAACTTAGTAAAATTGCAAAGTTTGATTTTAAAATGCTGTAAACTATAGAAAATATAGCCTTGCGAATTTGGCAAATTTTGTATACATTTGTATTACAGGTGGAAAATAATACCCAGTTGATACCCTTGGGTATTCATTTCTCACGGATAACACAAAACTACAGAAATTTTGCCAACTTTACAAGGCTATATTTTGTATAGTTTAGGACACTTTACGACCTAACTTTGCAAATTTTACAAACTTTAGGATGCTCTTTCAGGATGTGGTAATATTTTTGCCTGTTTCGAACTTTTTCAAAATTCCGTCTAAAAGGTTAAAGGTCCATTCTCGTGAAAATCATACACACTTCGAAAACCATCATCAACTGTGGGTACTCCCACAGGAATCAAACCTACGGCTTTGCGATGCCTGTGCAATGCTGCAAATTAACTTCAAATAACTATCTCAAATTAAAATAAAGTGTTTACGAAATAAAACAAGAAAAATAAATTCTTACCTCAGTGAATTCCATTTCATCCATGCCTTCGCCAGTGTACCAATGCAAGAAAGCTTTGCGACGGAACATAGCTGTGAATTGTTCACTGATTCTCTTGAACAATTCTTGGATGGCTGTGCTGTTTCCGATGAATGTACCAGACATCTTCAAACCTCTGGGTGGGATGTCACAGACAGCTGTCTTCACGTTGTTAGGGATCCATTCCACGAAGTATGAGCTATTCTTGTTCTGAACGTTCAACATTTGTTCGTCGACTTCCTTCATGGACATTCGGCCACGGAACATCGCAGCGACAGTGAGGTATCTACCATGGCGAGGATCACAAGCTGCCATCATGTTCTTTGCATCGAACATTTGCTGGGTAAGTTCTGGCACAGTGAGAGCACGGTATTGGGATGAACCACGGCTGGTAAGTGGGGCAAAACCAGGCATGAAGAAGTGAAGACGCGGGAATGGTACCATATTCACCGCCAGTTTTCTTAAGTCGGCATTCAACTGAACATTAAAAAGTAGGTGAAATAAATTGACTAATCTTTAGTAACATCGAATACCTTTTAAAAATACTAATTTAGTTTACTATGAAAAATAGCTTCAATAGAATCGATATTGTCGCAAAGCTTGAAGATTGTTCTGACAACAATTGTGACATAACAGTATTGTTAAAATCTTGTCTCATCAGCCTTATAACATTCTTGTTATATTGCGATTGTTCAGACTTGTTGGAACAAACTTGTAACAAGTCTGATGATGTCATCACGACTGTAACAAGTTGTTAACAGCTTGCTTCAAGCCGGGTATTTTAAATTCTCTATAATTTACATTAGACAAATTGTACGATCTTCATCATTAGAATTGAACAAAATTTGCTCAGTCAGACATTCTAATAAAATACCCCGGAGTTTTTGTTTGCCGTCCAAACGAGGGAGGGCGTATTATAATGAAATCAACCGCGCAAAGCCGCCCTCTTTCAATGACTGTCTAAGTTTATGAAATCAGCAATCGAAAAGACGAACCTGAAAACCTGCCAAAATGAATCCTAACAACAGCTGGGATCTTATGTTTACATATCATCTGATTGTATATAACAATATGAATGAATGGACAACACCTTGTCCATTATTACTATCATTATGCAAAAAAATCAAAATTAAAAATTAATCGCGTGCAGATCTAGACTTTGAATTGAACATATTCTGATAAGTTTAACTATATGTAAAAGCTACAAAGAACCGGCTTTACCTGACCAGGGAATCTTAGGCAGGTTGTCACACCGCTCATTGTAGCAGAAACAAGATGATTTAGGTCGCCATAGGTGGGTGTAGTTAGTTTCAAGGTTCGGAAACAGATGTCATATAGAGCTTCATTGTCGATACAAAAGGTTTCGCCTGAGTTTTCCACAAGTTGATGTACTGACAAGGTTGCATTGTATGGTTCGACAACTGTGTCAGAAACTTTAGGTGACGGTACAACACTGAATGTCGTCATCATTCTGTCGGGATATTCTTCACAGATTTTTGAAATAAGCAGGGTGCCCATTCCTGAGCCAGTCCCTCCCCCAAGAGAATGTGTGAGTTGGAAACCTTGAAGACAATCACATCCTTCTGCTTCTTTTCGTACAACATCCAACACAGAATCTATCAGTTCAGCTCCTTCTGTGTAATGTCCCTTAGCCCAGTTATTGCCAGCTCCACTCTGACCTGAAATTCCAAAGAAAATTTCGATCATCTATTATGCAACAAAGAAGCACGCGTCAAGCAAAGACACGAATATCATAAAGAAAATTATTGAAACTCACCAAATACGAAATTATCCGGCTTAAAAATCTGTCCGAACGGGCCAGAGCGTACGGAGTCCATTGTTCCCGGCTCCAGGTCCACCAAAACTGCCCTCGGGACATACTTTCCGCCTGAACGGTGAAAATGACAAACAATTCATCTAGAAGAACGCATTGTGTTTTGACAGCAGAGCATTTTATATTATATTACCGGTTGCTTCATTGTAATATACGTTTATTCTTTCGAGCTGTAAATCTGAGTCCCCGTTGTATGTTCCTGTAGGATCTATGCCGTGTTCGTCTGAAATAACTTCCCAGAACTAAAAGACGAAAGTCAAGCTCATTTCGAATGTTTATAAGAATTCCCAGAACGTTCGAGAACGTCTATTCATTCATTAAATGTGTTCGAATTGCACAGAAATTTGCAGCAACGGTTCAGCGAACAAACCTACCTTAGCACCGATTTGATTGCCGCACTGTCCAGCTTGAAGGTGCAGGATTTCTCGCATTTTTGAATCGCAAAAAAGGTGTCAATCAGACCGTACACGATACAGCTTCTTGCCAACAACGAATGAGCGCAAACGTATCTTTCGGCAAAAATTTAAGCGGACAATAAAAGCGTGCATTATTTATGCTCTTAATTAAATTTCAACCAATCAGAGTTAAGCCCAGAAGCCGCATGCCGACTTAAAATATGCATATTCCCAATGTCTGCTATGGCTTTTTAAGGCGGAATGACTGAATTTTTTACTCCAGGTATATATAGAGCTCACCGAACAGCAGAGATAATTACTTACTTTCGCCTTTATTAAATTATCGGAATAACATTAATCTTATATACGTTGAAATTGGCCTTGAAGAACTTTGTAAACAATCATTTTTTCGAGAGATTTTCTTAGAGATCATGAGGCCCCTTACGTTCACTTGCCACTTTGCACTGACTTTCGAAGCAATCCACAGATTTCTTCCGGTTCTCGATTGGGGAATAACTTGTTATCCCCGGGCTTTCTATAAGTTGTTTTAGCAAGTTGTATAGCAAGTCTGCATACAAATGACAAGTTGCAACAAGCCCGATTTGAACAGACTTGTTGCAACTTGATGAAATTTTTAAGTTCGTTGCAACATGTTAACAATTTGCAACAGGCCGGTAAAATTGACGACTTGCAACAACGGGTCAGTGGCGCTTTTAGCTGTGAACATTCGGAGATAAAAAATTGCGGGTTAATTAAGTAATCGGCATATAGTTTTTGCTGCTTAGCTGGTTTCTTCTTCAACTTCTTTGGGTTTTTTATCATCAGGTTTCATGGCCGGGAACAGCAATACTTCCTAAAACGCAGTGTTATATTTTTTCAGCGATTACCAACAAAGCCTTAAAGAGGGGTTACAGTCCTCAATGTAAACAAACGTTTTGCTAACATTTTGAACTTCTATATGCGTAATACACGATATTCTAACTAAGTATCCAACACTGTTCTGGTTGGCTATATGCTCGTAAGTAAATGCAAAAGTAATGCTTCGAATGAAAAGATGCAAAACTTGGACAATGTCCCCTTTGTTATGAGCATTAACGATGCCCACACGGAGGTGTAACCTATCTTTAAGGACAGTGACGAAGGGCTAGATCAATGGACCATTCCCCAATTCGACAAACTTTTATATTCGAAAACAATTTTAGCACAGTTGGAAAGAGCTTCCTAAATTTAGTGAAATTGTGAAGTTTGGTTGCAAAATGTTGTAAATAGTCCTGTAACGTTCGCGAATTTTGCATACTTTTGTATTACGAACGGAAAAGCGTTTCCACTATGTGGGAATGTTGTAACGCTTTTTCCCGCGTAATACGAAAGTATACAAAATTCACAAACTATACATTAGTATATTTTCGACATTTTACAATATTTTGCAACCAAACGTCACAATTCCACTAAAGTTAGGAAGCTCTTTCCAACTGTGCTAAAATTGTTTTCGAATTTAAAAGTTTGTCTAATTGGAGAATGGTCCATTAGCGTCCAAATTAGGGAGCTTGTACAAGTTCTGTGTTTGAGTAGAATAAAAGGCAGTACTAGTTAGGGCTACCAGATCAGTCTATAGCAGTGATCAGAAACGGATTTTTAGCTTTTTGTTTGGGGCGGGAGATATGAGATCTGAGGGGAAGGGGGGAAAGGGGAGGGGAGGTAGTGCCACTGCTTGCTTTGGCAGTTTGGTATTCTACTCCAGTTTTAGTCAATAGGCTGGTAATAACTTTTGTAGGAGAATGCAAACATTTTTAGACGGTGCCTGTATTACGGTAAATACCTTGATGTTATTGGAATCAGTGAGGAACATACAAAGACGATCAATACCCAGTCCCCAGCCAGCTGTCGGAGGAAGACCGTATTCAAGAGCTGTACAGAAGTTTTCATCCACCATCTGGGCTTCGTCATCACCCGCAGCTTTATCCTGAAAAATAGATTGAAAATTATCGAGCGACTGCTGAACGTAACTTCTTAAGATGTCTGGAAGAAATACATTGATGGGTCATAAAATTTAGTGCTTTTGCAAGGCCAGTAACCCTGATGGTTGGTTTAAACTCTTGGATAATTTTCCTACGGATAGGGGCGGACAGGAATGTTTCTTTGTAACTAGGTAACCAGAGAGAAACTAATGTCAAGTCTTTTACTCTCCCAACATAAACTCTTTTTACCCCCCCCCCCCCCCCCAATTCGGTACGCTCCACTCATTGACAGTATATGGAATTCTGCTGTAGTTTGATGGCCATTTTGCTTGTCCAAACAAAAATTTGGCAGGATTTGATGAGATGGAGGTTGCCCAGTGCAAGAGCACCTTAAAATGAACTGTTTTACAGTACATCGACATACCGCTGCTTGTTGTTGGAAGCGCTCTCGTTGAACGACTGGATCGTTTAACTCCGTGTAAGCATTACAAATTTCCTTCGTGCAGACAAACAGTTCAAATCTCTCAGTTAAACCGGGGACGGATCTGTGCCTGAAAGAGAAGAACAATGTGCGTTGGACCTTATGGCTTTCAAGACTGCAATGAAGTTAAAACTTGTTTATCATGCATGTAGCCCTGCCAACATTGTTTTATGTTACCAACAACATTGTTTAGCATTTTTGGGCCTGAGTTAACCTGCGATCAGGTGTAACAATGCTGAACAATATTGATCAATGCGGGCAACAAGACATTGTTCAATCCTGTTTTCATCAACGCTGAAAAGGTGTGAAATCGGGTTACAGGTTCATGTCTCGTTCTTTATGAATACTGAGCAGCATTTCACCATAAAGTTGAGGACATCAATATCAATAACCTGGTATCAAGAAATTATTGCTTACCACTTAGACAGCGGGCTCATAATCTCAGGATGATCGATGATGAACGTTGGGCTTATGCACTGACTTTCCAAAAATTCTCCAACTAACTGGTAAGAAAAAAACAAACATTCTATATACCCACATATAAGTATTCATATATACCGACCTTATGGCATCGGAAATGTAGTGCATTTGAACAGGAATCAGATTGTGAGCTCATCATTATTATCAGTCCCGAAAGATGGTTGATATAATGTGGATTTCATCACATTCCTGTCACTTTATTAAAGAATAATGGCAACCAAAAATATTCTTTGCTCATTTGAAGGAGCTTTTAAAATCACTACTAAAGCCTGTCATAGCTTTTCATAAAAAGTGTAATTCTCGAGATATTTCGACTGAAACCATAGGCGGCCCAATTCAGTGTGTAGTTTCATATAGAGATCAGTGCGCACATAAACACATTCATAGTTTCTTAAATATATTTAAGAAACTACGAATGTATGTGCGCACTGATCTCTATATGAAACTACACACTGAATTGGGCCGCCTATGCTGAAACATACGAGTTCCCCGCCATCTTGGATTTTCAAGAATATGCATGTTACGTCACAAGTGGGATCGCGCGACATTTAAGTATTGACAAGCAGTGATCAGAATGAACCAAAAACTCGTTTCTACTCGCTATTTGATTTAACGCATTGAGTAAAAAATTTTTGGCCAACTATTTTTTGTTAATTTATTACGAGTAATTCTTAAGGCTTGTGGCGAACAGCTCAAAATGTTTGTGTCCAAATATGTCAAGAATCAAGCGTTATATGGAAAAGCTGTAAAGGTCTTTACAGCTCATTTTCAAAGTTCTTTTACATGGACCACGCCAATTTTTATTGCCAATGGCCTTTAATGTTTAACTTCACTAATCACTTCAATAAATTTTACATCAGTAGTTGAACAAACCTTGTCTAAAAGTCGCGCCACCGTTCTTGGAGCTGGACAATCGATATCATGCTTCACACAAACATCATCGAAAACCTTGCGCGCCTCTGCAACAAACAAAGAAGCAAATATAAAGAAGTGACGGCGACGCTTGCCCTGTCGTACGAAATTCTGGCAAGATTTCTGTTTATGTTTGAAGTCGTACGTTAGTTCGTTAAATTGTAACAAACAGAGCAAAATGTTCCCAAGGCATGAAACAGACATCACAAGTTGGCAATGTGATTCTGGGATTAACTTGGGAATTTATCTCACCTTACCAGATATAGTTTATCCTACATGAAGTAAGTAGTAAACTTGCCCAGATGGTAAGGTACACGGCCAAAAATTATGAGCCCGCAGTATAATAGGATTGAACAATGTTGTGCTGCCCACATTGTTCATAGTTGTCAACAACATTGAACAATATTGTTGAGTCAGAATCGGGCGTAACAACGTTGTGAACAACCTTGAACAATGTGGGCAGCACAACATTGTTCAATCTTGTTCTCAACAACATTGCAACAGATTGATGATTTTTTGCCCTGCAATAGACTACAAGGTTAACAAAATCCGCGTAAATATCAATCACGAAAACCAAACAAACTCGAAAATGCATCTACAGCCAAATCTTTAACCTAACAACAAAAAACTGACGAAGCATGTTTCAGGTCAGTGAACTCTGTATATATCTGGAGTGAAAACTCGAGTGCCAAAAGTGCAACTTTTCCTTCAACTTGCAACACAATTCTACTCTTAAGAGATGTTAATTAAGGAAGAATGTTTGATTTGTGTAAAAGATATTAGCAAAATGTAATGAAAACGCATATTTGCCTATTTTACATCTCTCAAGAGTAGAACAGCGTTGCAAGTTGCAAGAAATAATACAGCATGCGACAGTGCCTAAAGTCTTCTGCACTTTTAAATTTAATTTCTCAGACTTTGTTGACTGCACAGAGTGTTCAAGATTGACATCTTGTACTGTAGTTCCTTCAAGTTCAGCCACCTTCGGCTTCACTTTCAGAGGCCCTTTCTCGGTTAGTGAGAAAACATTTTGACAAGTCAAATAATTTTTCTGTTCACAGGGAGAAAAGTTATCCCGCTTACCGGGTAGAGCTCCCACTGTGACCTACATTTTGTAAAGTGTAAAGAGAAAGTTTTCCCGCCAAACGACAAAGTTGTGTTCGTATGGGACAAAAACGATCTTGGTCACCGATATCCCTCCTATCAGCAAACGAGATCTCGGTAATGGAAAACATTTTGTCCCGTATAAACACAATGTAACTTTTCAGTTATTTTTATAACAAGACGCGTTTTCGCTAAAAAAACGTGTCGAAATGTTTTCTTGATAAACGACAGAACTTCCTCCCATATGAATAGGCCTTAAATGCCAAATAACTGAAGTTCACATTTCAGCTACTGGATCAGATGCCCCTACCTTCAGTAGCAAATGCTGTTGGTGATGGCAGTTTGATCTTCAAGACATCTTCCAGTCCGGAAACCATGGATATTCTTTTAAATGGTGGCGTAAAATCAACTTCCATCGGTTCACCTTTCTCTGTGTCCGTTCGGTTGGGATAGTACGTGATCTTGTAACCACCGGTGATGTGTTTCACCATACCAGATACCATAGTTTCAGTAAGATCCATCAAATCTTTGTAATCAGCGTATGCCATGTAAAATTCACACGTTGTGAACTCCGGGTTGTGAGTGAGGTCGATACCTGAGTGGGGAAAAGCGTGACACTTTAAATTCTCATCTTGGCATGGACCATAGGCATGGGGGGGGGGGGAGCCATAGATATCTAAGGGTGTAGCCACCACAATGTGAGGAAATGAAGGGCACTTTTTCAGCCAACCATTGCCAAAAGCTTAACTTGAAGTTCAAGTACAGAAGAGCATGAATATACAAAAGGTCATTGTCAGCAAGTTTCCTACACGGAAGAAGTCTCCCCCCTGGAAATGTACCATTTTTGAACATTTCCATGTGGTGAATGCTTCTGTTTATGGAAATGGCTGGGCAAAAAAATGACGTTCTGTATTAACTCCTCTGAAGTTCAAGAAACTAGCATCATTTCATTTGAGCGTGTTTCACTTGCAGAGAACCAGGATCAGAATTTGATATCATCATCGTAGTCAGTCCCGAAAGATGGTTCATGTATAGATTTTCATCATTTCCTAGTACCCTGGCTCAAAACTACTTTCACTTTATAGCTTTTCTTCAGTTTATGAGACTTACCTTCATTTCTAAACTGTCGTCCAATTTCATAAACTCTATCTAAGCCACCCACTACGCACATCTGCAAAAAAAGTGAAGACAAAACGTGTCACTCGTCACGGAGAAACAAATACAAACACAAAATAATACCTGCATTGAAGTATATTCTACACTGTACTGAATGTTCCCAAGGCATACAACAGACATCACAAGTTGGTAATGTGAATCTGGGATTAACTTGGGAATTTATCTCACCTTACCAGATATAGTTTATCCTACATGAAGCAAGTAGGAAACTTGCCCAGATGGTAAGGTGTACAGATAAAAATTAACACTTCTTCAAGATTGATAAAAACAGGATTGAACAATGTTTTGCTGTCAACACTGTTTATAGTTGTGAAGAATATTGAGCCTCACATTGCCAAACAATACCAACGATAACTGTGAACAGCATCAGTTCCCAATCACGAGGATTGGCAGTCAGGACTTTTTGTCAATCAAATAAAAGCCTAGCCAGCAGTATGTTTGCCCGGGCTTACTACAGTAATCACGAAAGCAAGCATGCAACAATTTCAAAAATATGAACTTGCAACTAAATACACATCGGTACGGGAGATTTAACTTTGTTTGAGTAAATCAAGATTGGCGACAAAAGTGTCACTCGTCATTCCAGTCATAGAAAATGAACAAGCGTTCATACGAATTTGTTCTTTTTTGTCCTTTAACTTTGCAAGCAAGCGTGTTTTTGAGGCTATGGTGATGCATATATTTGCTGATCATTGATCAAGATGATCAACAGCTTTGCTACTTCACCAATCATAAACTAATTCTAATAATTTATCGGCCGTTATTTGAGGCCGTGCAACGTGGGCAGCAAAACATCGTTTCTGTTAAACTTCCAAAGGCATTACTACCTTGTGATACAACTCTGGCGCCACTCTCATATAAAGATCCATATTCAAATCATTATGATGGGTTATAAAAGGTTTGGCTGTTGCACCACCAGCGATCATATTCATCACTGGTGTCTCAATCTGAAATATCAATAACAACATTAGTTTACACCAAACTTTGGTATAAATATCATACGGCAATCAAAATCCTCACGGGGTCATGAAACTTTAGGCTTACCTCCAAAAACCCTAAATTGTCCAAAAATTTCCTAACGTAATTTATAATTTTTGCCCTAGTGATAAAAATTCCCCGAACATGCTCATTCATAATGAGATCCAGGTATCTCTGACGGAATCTAGTTTCCTAAAAAATGTAGATAAAATACTATTAAATGTTAAAACCACTAGCTAGCAACTGGTTAAACAAAATAGTTTATATCAAACTAGCTAACCTTATCTTTTAAGCCATAGTGAAGATGAGGTAACATGTGAAGGCAGGGCGATAACAATGTAACTGACAGCGGCATGATGCTAAGTTCTCCTTTTTTTGTTTTACCTACAGCAAAACATATTATTTTTAGAAACAAAGAGATTATCTTTGCAGTTTATTCATTTCCAAAGTATTTGTCTATTTTGGCAGTTGGCTATACAGCTCCAAGGTTCATCAGAGTATCTTAATACATGTTTGTGCAACTGTAACTCCAAGGTTCATAATCTGACACCAAAATCCTGCAAGTATCCTACATTGGCAGCCATTGCATGTGTTAACTAAATAAGTTGCATGAGGCATAAAATAAAAGTCCTATTGTTCAAACTTGTGTGAGACTACAGTATATCTACAGTACATCAATCTTTACAAGACAGGAGTGGCTTCATATTGGTTTCAACATATTCGATTCATCATAAATAAACAAGTTGAATCTGATAAAAGATGATCGCAGATCTATATATAGAGTGTGAAGATAAAAAGCATTAAATTATCCCTCATACAGTACATTAATTGACCATCACTGTGGCAAGACACAAAAGATTCAAAGAACAGTCTTGATTAATACATGAATTTTCTGTTCTATAGAATAATTTTCTATACATTTTTATCAATTTCCTTTTTTTTTGCAATAGACAACACAAATGTTTCCAAGGCATGAAACAGATATCACAAGTTGGAAACGTGAATCTGGGATTAACTTGGAAATTTACCTCACCTTACCAGATACCGGTATAGTTTATCCTGCCTGAGGTAAGCAGGAAACATGCTCAGATGGTAAGGTGTATTATTATGCAAGGAACACTAAAATATGCAATCTGATATCTGGCCAGATAATGGAAAATATCCAGCTGGTGAATGCCAAATTTTATGATCTGCTCAGATTATCATTGATACCATGCCATGCTAATGTTATGCTATTTGCACTCAATCAAAATACCTACCAGGTTTTCCTTTAACTCCTATAATATCACCCCTTCTTATGTTGCCATGAACTTCTGTAAAATCTTGCTCAGATGCCCTAATAATATTTCAAACGATTCCAGTTGATATTGCTGTTGTAAATGTTTGATTAAACAAATGTACTTGACTTGCATACAAAAACAACAGCAATTTTTACAGTCTATATAGACATTAAAAACAGTGCTCATATGCTTGAACATCACTACCTTGCATCGGCCATAACTTGTAACTTTGTCCCCTCACCACGGACGTCATAAAATATAAGTTTTGGTCCTTGTAATCTCTTGGCATGGACTCTACCTAAAAGCAAGTTGGTGGTTCATCATCATTGCTGACATCAATAAAGCTCTAACAATGCATGTGCTATCCTGTATCTATGCTAGTTACCGGTATTATACACGACCTATTTCCATAATTAATAAATTCTATAATTAACAGAAAAATACAGGGTTACAATCAGCTGCTTGATATTCATGAGATAAATTCTATTTTTGCAAAGTCAAATCACATGCTGGGAGCTGCCATATTCACTGACCACAAGGCACAAAATAATTGATTATGTACCCAGCTTGTCCCACAAACTCTCCACTACATACGAGGATTCGCTTGCTCTATTTACTGGGTTTATTACTTTTAGCCTGCAGTAAAATGAGTGTGTTACTGGTAAAGCACACCATTGTCAAAATACCAACAGGCCTTCAAAATTTTAATGAATTGTTTTAATTTTTAAAAATTTGCACCAAATCTTTCACACACCTCAGCATACCAGATTATATTGTTTAAAATGCTACACTACTTTTCATTTCAAATTTTTCATCAGCAAAGCATATCAGATTGCAGTGGCATTCTGTGAACAGCCCCTGTTAATATCTAGTATGGAAATCCCTGCACTCTGAATGAAATATACAGTAGAGTAATTGGGCCTTTTCCAGGACTTAATTCCCCATATGTTATAGTATTCTTGTGGTATTTTTATAAAAACTTGGTCATGAAAGAATTATCATAAGGTTTAAAGGTGGGTGACAGATTGAATTTCATACATACCAGCAACAGAAACAACGTCTTCCAGCCATTTTCCCTGCTC